>CM022369.1:2400000-3891975 GCA_011800155.1 Flammulina velutipes | reverse complement strand
CCTCGATTCCCTATTTATAATATGTTCTTGTGGTATCTCCCGCGATAATCAATGTTGCACTTCAACGTTTCATCATCGACTTTGGGATATTGGAACTAATTCTCTCGCTGTTCCGGTTTCTTGGGATTACGTCCAGGAGCTGTCGTTATCTTGCCATTTATTATTTTGTCGTCGTCCTTTGGGGTCTCAAAGAAATCATCTGACATAATCCAATAGCTGTGAACGATGATGTACAGCGACGGTTCTCCTCTCTGGAAACTACACCTACTAACAGCAACCATATCTAGATGCATTGAGGCCAAACAAAGAAACCCGCCACTGGCGCTTCCCACTGCAACTTGAACTTGGTGTCTGCAGGAAACGCGTTGATTTGGAAATGTGTAACCACACCGTAAGCGCGCTGCGCACTTTCTTATCCATCTACTCACCATGTTCCGCCAGCTCAAAAACCGCAACGCGCACATTTCCCTCGTTCGAATATTTCCCTCAACGCAATCTCCCCCACCTCTTTGCATTCCTCTTCAGCGCCGTCCCAGCACACTCAATCCTCACCGAAAAGTCATCCTGGGTCCAACAACAACGCCGGATCCGCAAATCCTCCTCCACAAAGTCCATCGACATCTCTATCACGCCCTTCTCATTCGCAAACACCTCCTCTCCAAACACCGGCTTATCAACAGCCCAAAAGGTTGATACGCCACCAAGACGCATGATCGACTTGGTTTCCTCGACGCCTAGGTTCGTGCAGTCGATTATCCGGGTTGATGGTCTCGACAACTTCTCGGTACGTCTTCTCCTGCTAATCTCTGACGAACGTGGGGAGCAAGCTGACGATATGACTGAAGCTCTCGTCGTTGACGACTACATCCGTCGGCTGCGAGAGAACGTCTTTCAGGGGTTCGAAGTCGTATAGGGCGTGTGGAGAAGGGTAGAACTCCCCGGATGAAAGTGTTCGCTTGGAATCGAAAAGCGCATATCTCGCGCTCGTTCAACTGGATGTGTGAAAGTTGCGAACGAGGCGCTTCTCTCGCACGGTTGCGATGAATTCGAGGGTTCCTGCGCTGATGTTCAACCACACTGTCACAGCATTTAGGAACGTGAAGAGCGTATACATTGCTGAACATACCTCGATTCGTCAATGGACGAGGTTGGTTCACCAGTGCATGTTTGTTGAACTGGTCCGTCATCTTGAGGTCTGACATCACTTCGACGCCCGCTCGAGTCCTAAGCTGCATGATTTCTCCTGAATGCCGGATACGTGTCAGTCGTCGTGTCGCGCGCATCAAAATGAATAAACAAATTTCGAGCCTCCTTCTGCGTCCTTTCGCTCCTCCGTCCATCTCTGAAGCCATTTTTCGGCCTCTATGGCATGCTATAGTGAATAATGTTAGCGTCAGAATAATAAACAATGAAGAACACATACCGCACAGATCACCACTGCGTCAAGACACCACTTACTGAGCAGTAGTTAGGCCCTCGAGCATCTGCGCCATGATATCTTCCACGTCTTCGCAATCCGTCATGAGAGCGAATGATTCGGGAGTCCTCTTACCCTGGTGGTAGATCGGAAACGAGAGAAGCGGGACGAACCAGCAGTATAGGTCGGGAGGTGAAGACTTGATAACGACATGGGAGAGAAAGAGTATAACATTCCGAGGTAAATTTCGTTGACGTTTCGTGAGCTCATAAATTAATGTGCAGTTCCACAACGAGCGCGTAAGCTAAACTAATTACAACTTATCTATTTCTGTTAGAGAGTTCAGCTGACTACGTAGGAAGAAAAATTGCGAACTTACTACAAGAAAGTGATTGCTGTTAACGATGAACGGGAAGCAGATTTTGTGGCGTGACACCTCGTGAGGTTCGGTTCACGTTGGCGCTCTCGTCTATGAGAGTAGTACGGGAGCAAGGACGTGATGGAGGGCGATAAGATGCTTGATTTGGAAACATGACATTAGGGATTATGAGACGTGGCAGATTTTTGGGGCTCATCGAGCGTGTCGGAGAGGATGGCCAGGAAACATTGTCGTCGGAATATCGGCGTGGGGATGTATGAACCGAGACTGGAGATGCGAGACATGGTGCCGGCGACGGTAGAAGTGGGAGGTCCAGGTCCAGGTCCGAGAACGACAGGCTTTTGCTGAATGCGCTGGACATAGTCTGATACGTCGGCTGAGATGGGCATGGCGGAGAGTCCCACGCAGTGAAGGGCTCGGAGCAATATTCTTGCCCGGCGCTCGACGTATAGGGAAAGGGATCGATGTTTTCTTCGGGATGGGGGATAATTTGCCGTCTATGACACGCCAGTATCCAGGCTAATGTGACGAGAGCGAGAAGACCCATCACACCTCCCACAACGCCCCCGATTATGACCGTGTTCATTGCAGTTTCCGATGGCTTGAGAAGGTGAACTTCGAGGAGCAGCCATACAGTACGAGCCTAACGGGGCTGCCTATCGCGTCATCTAGGAGACATCAGTGACCTGTCGACATGGAAGGAGGTGAACTGACAAGGGATACGGCGACAGCGACAGTCTCTTCTGGCAGAGCGGGAAAAAGGCGAACAGGTAGAAATCCCGGTCCTAGAGGCATATGTACTTAAGTACGTCTTGTGCGCACATCAAACATCAGCCATGGTAACCCTGCCGTTAGGGGGTTACCCGTCCCTTAGCTTGTTCACGCCACAGGGCAAGACATTTTAGGCTTTCGACAACGTCTGCAATACATTCAGGACAAAGCTCAGGCTTCGGCAGCGGATACCACGTACATTTTTCATGAATCAAAGATCTTCACTAGAGAAACTCAAGTGCTGTGTACTGTGCGACGGTTATGTCGCAATGGGTCTCCCACGCGTCATGTTTCAGCCTGGAATCAGTGTGTGTCCTGATAATACACTCGGCAGCCTGGCTGTCACTATCCATGTCAGACAGGAAAAACAGCAATATGGAGTCAGACGACTCACGATACCCTCGATTTAAATTTCTAACTTCAACACAAAGGATTCTTTCGCGCTCCTACGGTGGGAAGTAGGAACTTGAATGGATTCGGCGAATTCGGATCGATTTCATTATGATTCCCGAGATGGGCACGTGATGCGGCTATCAAATCCAACTGTGGCGCGAACGAACTTTGAAAAGGCTATCGCGACTATGTCCTATAACATGGATTTCTTGATACAACTTATTATATGCTTTAATTTAGGCCATGAAGAGGATGTGCTGGGATGTCAAGCCTACCCAATGTCCTCAGATGTTCCGCCAATGCGCTGTATTTATACCATCCTTGAACTCTCGACCTAGGTAAGTTAGCAGGGATTAGCTCTATGACGTTCATACGTCCGATCTATGCCATAGTCCTCCTATGAAGTTTACGGAAGATTTTTTTTGTGCTTTGCACGTCAATTTGGAAATTATACGCGAGCCGAACTCACTTTTGCATTGAAGGTATCCATCTCTTCGGTGTAAAGGGAGTTATGAAATCCGGAAGGATACAAACGCCAAGTTGAGACCAGCCACTAAGTTCAGTATCGATAACGCCGAAGTATGAGAACTCCCATGCAGACAGTCTGAATGCGTGCTCCGTCTTGAGTCTTGACAACCATTCTCCGTGACAGTCCCTTGTCCTCATACATTCCCTCATCTAAAGGAGACGTTGGACTTGCGCAAAAGAGACCTAAAAAAATGACAGGTGTAAAATATCTCGTCACATATCTACAAACCAATTGACTCTCAGGATAGTTGTCGCTTGAGTTGAGTGTTATTAAATATAATAGGTTTCTTATAGTATAAGCATGTAAAGCCGACTGTCAAAATTCCTAGAACCCTTCGTGCTTGTGTGGCGCAGCGTCATAATACCTCTTATAGATGATCCGGAGGGAAAAACTTAGGCAACATCCTCAGAAGAATGACGTTGGTTTGCTTCGCTGACGCTATCGTCTTCGAGATGCACGAAGCCGCCTAGTGGAGCCATGTGTAAATATTCTAGCCTGTGTGGTGCACTCAACTTTGCATCGTTTAGCTCTCTACACGGTCCGCTTTCTCCACGGTGTGGCGCCACGTGAGATCGAAACAGCGATGTTAACGAGACGGAAGATAGACTATGTCAAGGCTCGAGCAAGGCGATTCACCGGTTAAAATGTCATGGGACTGGCCACGCGAAGATAGTTGTCGACAGTGGACATTCAGTCAGAAGGTGTTGTTCGAGTTTACCCGAGAAGAGTCAATAATAAGAATGAACCGAAGAAGTTTGTCCGAGGAGGGTGTGTAGGAGACAATTGCGCCAGATAGCTCTGAGATTGAGAAGGAAAAAAGACCGTTGTAGAGTGAGAGATCGTGTTGATTCCACGGTGGGCGGCGGTGGCACCTGCGAGCTCGTGGTTGGGATCAAAAACAAAAAAGACCGAGCAGCTTCGTGATCGTCCTTTGTCAACAACCACCATCCCCGGTGATACATTTCTTCGCACCAGACGTACGCTCTGCGCTACAACTACGGATTATCCTCACGGTTTCTTCTCGGAAAATGGCTATCTCGTCTGGTCTGCGCGCGACGCAGACTGCTCGCGAGAGGGCGGCAGCAAAGTCTTGGGCTCCAGGTATTCGCCGAGCCAAAATGCTATAAAACCTGGCCATCGCGAAAGAAAATCCCATCGACATCTACTCAGTCATGTTTAACAAAGTCGCCCTCCTCTCCTTCACCTTCCTGGCCGTCGTCCTGGGCCAGCAGGTTGGAACTCTTACGGCAGAGGTTCACCCTTCTCTCACTGTCAGCAAATGCTCTGCGGGAGGTTCATGTACAGCCGAAGTATGTGGTATTTTCTGTGGCGTCTACTTGACTGATCGTCCATTAATAGAATAAATCCGTTGTGCTCGATTCCAACTGGAGATGGCTCCATGACGCAAAAGGTTCGACCAACTGCTACACTGGCAACACGTTCGACAAAAGCCTCTGCGGCACTCCTGAGGCCTGCACCACAAACTGCGCGCTTGAGGGCGCGGAATACGCCAAGACGTACGGTATCACCACCAGCGGCGACGCTCTTACTCTCAAATTCGTCACTGGCGCCAATGTCGGCTCTCGCGTCTACCTCTTGGACGACGACAACAACTACAAGATCTTCAATCTCAAAAACCAGGAGTTTACGTTTGACGTGGACGTTTCCAAGCTCCCGTGTGGCCTGAACGGCGCTCTGTACTTTGTGGAGATGGAGAAGGACGGTGGCAAGGCCTCTTATACTACCAACAAGGCTGGCGCCAAGTACGGCACCGGATACTGCGACTCCCAGTGCCCTCACGATATCAAGTTCATCAATGGCAAGGTGCGTTCGATCAACGTCTGTTTTCGAATTCGGTCTGACCTCGTGACTTAGGCCAACACGCTCGGTTGGACTGGATCTCCCAACGATTCCAACTCCGGTACTGGCCAGTATGGCGCTTGCTGCGCTGAGATGGACATCTGGGAGGCCAACTCCATCTCCTCCGCTTATACCCCGCATACGTGCTCTGTCTATGGTGGTCCCTACGCGTGCGAGGGTACCGAGTGTGGTGACGGCGACAATCGCTACGGTGGTGTCTGCGACAAGGATGGCTGCGACTTCAACTCTTACCGCCAGGGTGATACATCCTTCTACGGTCCCGGAAAGACCATCGATACCACCAAGAAGATCACCGTCGTTACCCAGTTCATCACCACTGACGGCACCGCCAATGGCGACCTCAAGGAGATCCGTCGCATCTACGTTCAAAACGGCAAGGTCGTCGAGAACTCTTACTCGACCTACCCCACTCTCGCCAAATACAACTCCATCACCGAAGAATACTGCTCCGCGCAGAAGACGCTCTTTGGAGACACCAACTCCTTCGCTGATCGTGGTGGTCTGGCCGCTATGGGCGACTCGTACGAGAACGGCATGGTGCTCGTGATGAGCATCTGGGACGACCACGCTGTCAACATGTTGTGGCTCAACAGCGCCTACCCCCTCGACAAGCCCGAGACGGATCCCGGTGTCGCCCGCGGAACCTGCTCGCGCGATTCTGGCAAGCCCGAAGATGTCGAGAAGAACAGCCCCGACGCCACTGTTATCTACTCCAACATCAAGTACGGTCCTATCGGCTCTACATACTCTTCCACTGGAGGGAGCCCCACCAATGCACCCCCTACCAGCACGACGACTGCTTCTGGTGCCACTCAGACCAAGTACGGACAATGCGGAGGTATGTCCTAACAACCTTTCTCTATATTCATAACGGCTGACTTTCATCTTAGGAACTGGTTGGACCGGTCCTACTGTTTGCGCCGCTGGCTCCACCTGCAAAGAGGTCTCCCCTCCTTATTACTCTCAGGCAAGTAATTCTTCCATCTTCTTTCAGATTCGAATCTAACCATTTATATACAGTGCCAGTAAACGTCTTCACATCTTTCCTTGTTAGATATACCGTAAATCTACTAGGCTGTACTCGAAACTCGAGATGTAAAAATATCTGGGAATGCAAAATATCGTACTTGCCATCGTCTTTCGCCCTTCCCGAGTCTAAGAGTAACCCATGTGTGGCGCACATAATTCTCGGACTCGAAATATTACGCATACATTTCAGTGGTGTGAAAAACACATTGTTCCTACTCTATAATAGATCTCTAACGCACATGATCATGAATGAACTGAACGACGTCTTGTAACGATTTTTCACGTATGCCATCCGGTTCATTATGCAGCTCATGATGTGCCCCCTAGGTCTGTTAAGTACTTTTATACGAGCGTCATCGGATTGCTCACAGGGTATTCAACCATCTTCTTATCGTCTGCTGGGAGTTTCTCGAATAAGGCTTTGGCGTTCGCAAACGATGTAACCTAGGATTGTATGTCAGATTGTTGGTTCGCTCGCAGCGCACAGTATTCAAACTCGCCGGATCGGACGTGCCATGCAGAAATAGGACCTTAATCGTTGATTGAGCATCGGTAGTAGTAATATTATAGTTACACAAATGGACTTACCGGGGTCTTTCTTGGCCAATTCTCATAGGTAGATGTCAAAAGCGATCTTCCCTTTGAACATCGTCAGTAAAGGTAGATATTAGGACATAGATGATAAATATACGTACACCTTCAATCATCCCATACATGCCCAACCAGCTCCCGGGCGTCTTGATCAGAGGATCGCTCACATATTGTTCGTTACTCTCCGGGTTTCGCGAAAGGTCCTACCTCGATGTAAGTCACTCGTGAAGCGTTTAGTCGAGACTCACTTCGGGCTTGTTGCGTATCGGGTATAGCATGTATGGCTTCACCTTTACTATTTGCTTAACTAGCCACATCGCGAATGAAGGCAAGGGCTTCGCAAGGGTTATACAAGGACTCCCTGCGATTACACCAGCGACTTTGACGACTGCTTCGTGTTTGGCACGAGATGTATCATACAAGTCCTCCGCCCTGGTTAATGATCAGTATTCTACTCTCGTGCAATGGAATGAACACACCATAGACGCTCCCATCGTGAAGATAGGCAGGTCACTGAACTCGGCGTGAGCTTCCTGAATCGCCCATTCCAAGTCACCCAATTGCTCTGTCCAGTCGTAAGCCGATTCCGCGCTTTTATGCGTTTCGTCCATGGCTGTCTTTCCGTAACCCCGGAGGTCGAAAGCAAAGACGGAAATATGATGATCGCGCGCCAGTGCGGTATACATATCCGTGTACCGGCCAGAGTGTTCAGCGGCTCCGTGGATGAAGACAAGAATTGCCTCTGGATTCGTCGCAGAGTAGAGTCTGGTGTAGAAACGGGTGCCTGTTGGGCCAGTGCGCCAACGTTCGGTGTATGCCTCATGGGAGGTCGACATCACGATTATAGAGCACATTTCTAGACACCGTTCTCTATATGTAAAATGGTCATCAACACGATCTAGAGAGTGGCGACCTGTCCACGATCTAAATTGGTTGGAGTACACGTACCCAACAGAGAATGGAGTACTGGTATATTCAAATCAGTGAAACAATTTCATCTTGTACCCACTTACATACCGTCGGGTGTCATGATTCCCACACAAATGTGGGCGCGAAGCGTGAAGCCTCAAGATTCTATACGTGCCTGACATGGAGTAGGACACGCGCGCCTTCCATCCCCATTACCTTAGGACGAGGAACCACGGCGTCAAGGAATGGAAGCGAACTTGTCAACTCCTCATACGTCGGGTCAGAGGAACCGAATTGGGAACGCTCGTCGCGTAGCCGATCTTGAAGTGTGGTTTTGAGGCACAGTTCATTGAGACATCACTAAAGGTTTGCATGTTGATGATCTGAGAAGGGAGTGTACCGTAAGACTGACTGAAAAAAGAGATGATTTTAGTTCATGCACGTCAATGCATAATGTTGGAGCTCACTACTCGTCGATTCATAGCCTGTACCATAATTAGCTGATATCTTGAGCGGTTAAATAAAGGACCACACCTGCTAGTAACAAAAGGTTCTGAAGGAACAGGGTCTTACTTACTAAATTGGTGACAGATGATATAAGACGACTTACCATTTGAGCAAGAACTTCTTCTCTGCTCATAGGAAAGTCGGAAGTTTCCTCAAGCTCTTCTGCTTTCACTGTTTTAGATATAGAAGTTTGTCAAGCGACCAACAGCAGGTTATTGGCCACGTACATAGGCAGCATTCGTCGGAACGGAAGCGGGTGACGAGGAAAGCTTCGTGTCGAGGGCATTGTTATCGAAGGACTGAACCGAGAAGTTGTATGGTGATGGCGAGAGGCCAAACTCGGAGCGATCACGTGCCAGTGGCCACTGATCACAACAAAATGCCCTGCTCTCCCCGTCAGCGAACTCATACACTGCACCAATCACCTTCGTTGGAGCTCCTTGTGTGAAGATTGTACTCGAGATAAAAAGCAATGAGCGCTTGTAGTGTAAGGAGCATTTTAATGGATTTGTCGTACGATAACACCGGTGTGTAATAGAATGAACGTGTGTTTATACATGTCTGACATCGAACGGAACCTGCGCACCTTCCATGCCCATTACCTTAGGACGAGGAAGCAAACCCATATGTTTACCGAACTCCGTCTCCTTACCACCCGGAAGCCTAAAGACATAGGTCCTAATGAGGACAGACAAAATAGCCTACACATAAACAGTCAACACCACGGTCCATAGCCTCACACGCTAATCACATACCTTAAACTCAACCAATGCGAACTGCTTCCCAAGACACGTCCTCGGTCCATCGATGAAAGTGAGGATATGCCTGTGCCCTTGGATCTCTTTTGCCCTCAACGACTCCGTCTCGCCGTTCAGCCATCGATCTGGATTGAACACCTTGGCGTCCGCGCCCCAGAATTCCACAGAGGTGTTTAGGGCCCGGATGGGGGAGCAGACGGTCGTGCCCTTCGCGATAAAGATGCTATCCACTATCTTCCCCGACTTGTCCGCGACAGGTGTCGACAATGGCACGATGTCGTCTTCCGCCGCCTGGACGGTGTGAGACTATTGATTATTGAAGCACGAAATAGGAAAACGCACCACGCGCGGAGACTCTCCCACTGGTGGGTGAGTTCGAAGCGTTTCCAGAACGACGGCGTCAAGGAATGGGAGCGAATTTGTAAGTTGCTCGTAAGTCGGGTCGGAAGAACCGAATTGAGAAAGCTCCTCGCGGAGACGATCTTGGAGTGTGGTGTTGAGGCAAAGCTCGATGAGACACCACTAATAAATACAGTTGGATGAAGCGCTTGGAAATGATCTAAGAAGAGAGCGTACCGTGAGACTAATGCTCGTCGTCTCATAGCCTGAATGGGAGTTAACTGACATCGACTGTGAGTAAATGAAGGAGCATACCTGCTAGTAGCAACAGGTTCTGAAGGGGAATGGTATCACTAAGCTGATACCGGATAATATGAGGCTACTCACCATCTGAGCCAGAACTTCGTCCCTACTCATATGGAAGTTGGAATCTTCCTCTTCCGCTTTCACTAATCCAAACACAGGAGTCAGTTGAGCGATCAACGTTGTATGAATCACGTACTCAACAAGCCAATGACGGACTTATCCTCAACACCATGCGTCTTGCCTTTAGTGAACAGATGGTCCGCGATATCGCTCAGCTCCTTCTTGAGGGACGCCAGATTCCTCATCTTCTCCGATGGGAGCTTCAAAGCTGCCGGGAAACGCGAGCCGACGATGATCAAGACACCGAGCCACACAGAGCCTTTCATCCAGTCGATAGAGTCGAAGACAGAAGGCTTTCCATCGAGCGTTTGGAAGTCGTGTGAGAACCCGGCAAGTCCAATTGTGTCGAGACTGCAGGTGCTTTGAGTTTATGAATAGTTAAAACCTTCTGGAGGACGTACGAGACGCGATTCATCCTGGAAGAGAAGCTCCGTGAGTGCTATAAATGGCATAAACTTGTAGAGACATACCATTGTTGTACTTCGATGATAGAATGGCCTTCAGAACCACTCTCAAGCATTGCGTCCCACCGTTGAGTCAACTGCAGCAATCGGTAAGATGTCCAACAATGGGATCGAAGAAACGAAACTCACCTTGTACGCAGAATCGTAAAATATCGACGTATAGTCCCGAACAGCAGCATTCGCGAACGCCGGTGTCAAAGATTTCCTCTGCCTATGATTCGAAGGTCGTTAACGTACACAAATGATAAGCATGGAGAATAACTAGCCTCTTGTGCGTTTCCCCTTCTGCCCAGAGCAGGTTGCGTCCGAACTGTTTCGGGGATATCGGTGACAGCATCCAGTCATTCATGGATGATGACGTACCAGCGTTTCGATGAACTGTCTCGATACAGCCATCTTGTTGTACCCAAACCCCTCCCGAGAGTAAAAGTGCAGAAGAGCCTTAGGGTCATGGAGCATGATCTTCTCTGACCCAAAGACACTCGGGACGCTATAGACGGGACCATATTCTTCTGCCCACTCCTCGTAGATCCGCGCAGGCTCTGGAACGTCGCGTAGGTATTTGCTGCATCCAAGGAGGAGACTCTGGCTTGGAGGCCCGTTCAGACGAGTAGTCTTCAGTGCTTTAGGAGCGGGGAAGGTTATCTTGTAGACTAGCCAGCTAGCAAGGAGAAGGAGACAGATATCAACGATAGTTATCGACATCGTGGGGAATGACAGTTACCTCGCAATGTGATAGTGCTTTATATATAGGCCAAGGTGGGACGATGTGCCAGTGCGTCAACGGGACTGCCGACGGGTTTTCCGTGTTCCCACGAATCGTGGCGCGTGCTAGGATGCCGTCAGATACGTAGGCCTGCTGCTCCGGATGCTACTCGGCTAACATTGATTCCAAGAAGGAACTGTCTGTGACATCCATTTTATAGAAGCCACCCAAGATAGAAAGAGTTATTGGTGTTCCACAGGCACAGCTACGTTGTATTGAGCTTTATCGCAGGAGCGCAGAGAAACGTTCGCCAGAGGAAAAGAGGTAGCCCGTGCTGAGTATCGTATCAATAAGACCTGCAGCATTGCAAGGAGTTGAATGGTGATGGTGGGAAGCCAAATTTGGAGACACCACGTGGACATCCAAGATGACCCAAAAAACACAAAATAATAACGAATAAATGTAGGACAAACAGGTTACATTACACTATCCACACTCTTCGAATCCAACCTATCTAGCTTCCTCCTAGACTTTATTGGAGTCCCTTCGTCCAGCACTTTGTGCCCAGTAGTATTGGCACTGGGCATTATGACACTGGGAACCGTGACCTCACCCATCTCGACATCCCCACCCTCATCCAACAAATGAGATATTGGCCTCTTCCCCCATCCGCCACCTCCCGCCTCAGGTTTATGTCGTAAACCCGCCGCCCACCCAACACCCATCCCCTCCATCTCCCTCGCCCTAACCGCACATCGCACCTCGCTCAACTCCCTCTCTAGCGCTGCGATCCTCGTATTCTGCGTCTTGAACACTTCGATCGCCTCGAGTATGGTCGGGAGGGAGGATTTCATCGCGGGGTAGGACATCGTCGAGCCGTATGGGGTAGCGCCGTTCTGTGTCACGGGAGAGAAGGTGAAGGGAGTGGCTGGAGGTGGTGGTGGAGGACGCGAAGTAGGTGGGGGGCGTGACGGTGGTGGAGGAAACGTCGAGTATGGTTGATATGGATGGGATAGATGGATAGTGTTCGAGTGGGCGGACGGAGGCGGGACGGAGTTCATGATGATGGCGGGCCGGTAACTAGCAGGTCCACGACCGAGTGGCGCACTTGTCAACGGCGGTTTCTGCTTCTGCTTCTGCTTCTCTGGAACTTTCCTCTTCTCTTCCTCAGTCTTCTCCTTCTCTTTTTCCTTCTCCTTCTCCTTCTCCTTTTCCTTCTCCGCCTTCCGCTTCACCTCATCTGTCTTCTGTTTTGCCTCGTCCACTTTCCGCTTTGCCTCGTCCGCCTCCCGCTTTGCCTCGCTGGCCTTGCGTTTCGCCTCGTTGACCTTCCTCTTCTCAGCCTCCTCCTCCTCCGCCCTCTCCATCTCCAACACTGCCTCATCGATTATCGCTGCACTCTTCACCGTCTTCGGCTTTCTCTCCTTCACCGCTGGCTCGTTTCCCCACTTTTGCGTCTCCCGAAACCTCTCGAAATACGCAAATGCGGACATGCCAGTAAACTCCCCGCACACCCACGTCCCGTCCTTTTCCCCAATCTCCTTCATCAGGTCCTCCACCGGATACCCATTCTCGATCTGCTCCTCCGTCAACTTGAAGCCTTTGTGGCCCTTCAACGCCACCTTCTCCCAGTTCGTCATTACTGGAACCATCATTAACAACACGCGCCGCATAGATGGAAGAACTCACCCCTCTTCACCGGATCCTTCCTATACTCCGCATCCCCATACATCTCCCAGAACTCCTTCAAATGGCTCTCGTCGCTAATCAGCCACCCAAGCCGATACCGCACCAGCACCCTATCCATCTCCTTACATCGCCATGCCCTCCCCATCCCGCCCTGCTCCATCTCCGCCCTCGCAAGTTCGAGGAACCGCTGACAAACACGGCTCACATGCAAGATCCCAACCTTGAACTCTTCCCATTCCCCCGCGCGCAGGACGAGCCTGACGCTCTCCCAGAGGAAATGCGAGACGAACATGAGCGGAACGCGGTACGCCTGTGGGACCACCGTCGTTGTCCCGTCAGCGCACGTGACCTGCGTAAAGTACGTTCGTTTCGTTGGGCGGCCGGGGACGGAGAATGCATTGGTGATGAGCTCTTTCATGATGGTTGATTGCGTCCAGGCGGATGCATCGAAGATCGGTAACTCGTCGGAATGTTCCCAGCCACGCTCGTTGTCTCCGCCGAGCTCGGGAGTTGGAGATGCGGAGAGTTTGATCGCATGGCTCTCTTTTTTGACCACCACACTGGACTTTGAGAAGTCTTGGTGTTTGGCCTGTCGAGTACGGTGGCTGGGACGCGGAGTTAACATTATAAGTTAAGCTGTACAGTTGATGAGATGGCGAATGAATGAGAATACTGGGGACGTACGAGACCTGGTGTAAGGTGGGTTGAGCGGGGTTGGTATGGAAAGATGAGAACGCACCCTAGGAGGTCGTCGTTCACTGAGGAGGCTCAATCTCGCGAACCTGAGAATATGTCTGTAATTTGACGTCAGTGTAAGATAATTGAGTCAAAGCACTGAGCATACCTAATCGTCCTCGTCGTATTCCTACACTGTATTCCCTCTTCTGACAATCCTCAATACGGGGAGCTCGTGCTGGGTATGTGTTCTGCTCGTCGTCAGTCCTCCCACGCCGCGAAAAAAGCCTGGCGACGCACCGATTCTGCCTCTGATTGACGAATTCGCCTCGTATTACGATACCAGACCCAGTATCTCGTTAATTCGTCGTGATTGGAAAGAGAGAGAAAGAAAGAGAAAGTGAAGATGGTAGTTCACGGTAAACCGGCACTTCCGGCGTCATCCGGAAAATCTCCCACGCCATCTTTATCAGACAAAATGAACGTTCTACGAAGGGCTATTGCGCTATCTTATGGTTGAACAACGCGATTAAGAGGTAGGAGCTATCCTGGGACCATATTCAAGGTTTTGAAGGATAAAAAAGGACCAAAAATTACAGCCGGTCAACCTCTACTCGCGTAGTGCCTCCAGGAGCCAACATGATATGCCTCGTACAAATGTGACCTTTACTGCAGGCCACATAGACTCTCTGGTCAATTATAACACTGGCAGATTATATAAGTATTGGATGGGGAAAATGGTAGTTAGAAATCACTTACTCATGTTTACCTAGTACTAACATTGACAGTTGAATACAAATTTCAACGACGAGCTAGATGTATATGGTAAAAGGACTGGACAAGAGGGCTTCTAGCCCTAATCACAGAACCTCGAAGTGCCGGATTAAGAAAGTGCGCCACACGCAAGCCTCGGACATTTCCGCGGCTACCGTCTACCAGCCTTGTACGATTTGATATTTATCTATGATGTTTAGGATATATCTCTACGCTCTGCGACTGCGCTGTCAGACATGCAGTATACCCAGGAAGAATGCCATAATGCACTTCTACGTTGGACCGTTCGGAGAGAAGGATTAATCATCATGGATAAGAGAGCCTTGGCTCTAGTTGGTTCGAGTATACTAACCCCACGTACTTCCGTAGTATTGTGTCCGACTGCCTCCAGGTGGTTCAAAACTGTACAGGTGCGTTACCATCATTTCTTCTGAAGTCTAATCTTCTGGCGTGTGCTCATCCAACCATTTCAGGTAGCTCCGTAACGTACCTCTAACCTTTTTTCCCTTATCTCCTGCGTTTCTGGATTATATATGGCACCGTACCTCTTGAAGACACGTGTCCAGTCTCCTCCCTCATGATTCGCCTTTCCGCCGCGTAGTACGATGAGTCAAACCAAGCAGACGCACCAGATCGCTTACAGATCTGGATATGGTTCACCAAAGGCAAGCGAACGACTGACAGATGTTTGTTCATACCACAAGCACAGAAGGCGGTAGGATCGACGAAGAAAGGGAAGCGTATGTTATCCGTCATCGTCGCAAGACGTTCTTCAAAAAATGAACTTTTGGGCGGCGACAGTACCCAACGGAAGACATATATCTATTATCCGAAATTCTCTCCCTCGCTCTTTGAAGCCTAGCTTTATGCTTGGGAGGTTCGCCCATCCGGGGCAAAATATTTGTTGTCGCCGTTGTGGAGTGCGTCGGGGGATAGATGTTCGACGTTGACGAACCACCACCACCATTAATCTAGCACCCCATATTTCTGAATCTCATTGCTATGATAGTGGAAACACCATAAGGAAATGCCCGTAATTGTATATATGATGCCACAAATACTGGAGAATCGTCTCCAATTCGTTGGCTGTAGACATGTACGTTCCCCCTCCTTTGAGTCTTTGGCTGGATATCCCGCTTGGGTGTGTTCTTCATCGTTTGTTGCTTTCTCCGCAGCGGCTACTCCTACCAAACAGTGACACAAGATTGCTTCTGCGTTACAAAATGATACCCGTTTATATTGCGAAGTATTTAGATATCAAAACTCGGGTACGTGGTCGGTAGAGGTAATCTTGACGCCTAATGAACATAATCGTTCGCGTGTCGTCTCCCAAGTGGCTAGCATCTCCGAAGAACCAATCAGATCAAAGCGCTCCAGGTTTATCCTCAACTCCCGCATCTTGGGCACGGGAGCATTGATTCGCGATTCAATGATCGCCTGAACCTCTCCGAGCGTTTCAACTCCCAACGTCGACACATCCACTTCCAAGCTCTCCAAACACGGGAACAGATCATCCGTTCCATCCGTCCGTAGTACAGTTGTCGTCAACAACATTTCGTCTCCAAGCTGAAGCGATGCCACATTTGGAGCCCCGGCGAGAAACAAGACAAAATGTTGGACTTCCATCTCAGGTTGGTCCGTGTCAAAATGAAGGGATAGATTTTTTAAACGTTTCCATTGTCGAAGGTCGGGGTAATCAACGTCGGGCGGCGTGACTGATAGCCTAGTAAGTTGGAGGGTTTCCAAACATGGCATCGAAAGATGATGTAGTAGTTCGATGTCCCCGTTGAGTCGGAGCGTGTGGAGGGTTGGCAAGGATAGTGGAGGTAAGTCGTCAGGTGGCTCATAGACATCTCTTTCCGATCCATCTACGGTCAATTCCCGCAGCGACGGTAACAGTGAATGATGAGACAGATCGTTGGCACAGGTCCGGTAGGAGACGATGTTATTCCAATTGACATCCAGTTTGATGCTATATGCTTGAATATGAACGAGGTTGGGCGTATTCCGAAATGTTGTGAGGACGTCGTCGGAAATTTCGGAAAAAGTGTAACAGTCCAACTCTAAACGTGTGAGATTGGGGAAAGAACACCCCACAAAGACCGGAGTGTCATCGTCTCCCCCACCACCACCGCCACCACCAACACCGATCTCTACCGCCATTGCACCCATGCGTAGACTCCGCCAACGATCAGTCGTCACTCTCAAACGCGATACAATGTCTCCCCGGTCCTTCGGGGAAGGTCCATCGTCATCGATCGTGACAGAGAGCAGTGCTTTGCTAGATCTTTTCAGATAAATATCTAGCCGAGAGGTAAGGGCATCCTCCCACGGAATGTGGTTGTAAAAAGGGAAGGAGAGGTAAACATCCGACCACAGGATGGGGGACACGAGAGACAGGGCGCGCCAACGGTGGCAGACGTGCGATAGCTGCCAAGGTGGGTATCTGTTATCTAGGGAGCCATAATTGTCTCCCGTATGTTCATGGCTGACGGTGCACCATTCAAAGATGAGGAGGAGGATATCATCAGGAAGGGAGCGCATGGGATGGAAGATGGTTCGCAGCTGCCTACGGTAGGCGAAGATCTCGTCTCGTGTTTCTTTGGCGCTGTCCAAGATCGCTTGAATGTTGTCAACGATGGTAATCGAAGCCCAGAGATCCACGTGGGAGTCAAGGTATATCGAATGTGCCGAAGAGTACATGCTCGATTCAGGATAAAGAGGATCATTTGTAGTCAGGAAAGGGCTTAGATTGGGAGTGGCAAGGTATTGTTCGTTGGCCTTGGTACGCTTCCGAAGGACTTTCAACTGTTGCAGAAGGCAATCAGTTGAACATTCTGAGATGTTGCTGTTGTGCTATTAAATGGCGGAAAGTTTTACCATAGTTATTCCATACCTTTGCGTGGAAGACATGTTTATCGTAAGTAAGATGTTGAAACGTGTTCGGTTTGTTCCCGGGCCGAACTTTCCCACGCCATATCCTCCTACGGAAACGTCAACAATTCACAAAGTGCATGCCGTGATCACATTGAACGGGACTTCTGCGAAGGAGGCACTTCCTTCCACTCCAACAACTAAGCCATACCTGTCTGAACTTAAGAATACATGATGTTGTAGTGTCATCGTTGATTTCCTGGGACGTCTGAATTTCCAGTATCACCCTGACACACACCTCGCACCCATCACATGCCTCGTCACCTTTTGACGCGAGTGAGCGTATACGTGCGATAACATTTGCCGTTGTGTACCTATCTCCTATGATAACCATCATCATGCTTCCACATTCAATTTGAAATCTGACTTCTGCTAACTATTTCCACTGCAAAGGAAAGAAAGTATCATTACCGAAACTACATGGCGAAGCTTCCCGTCGTTTTTACTGGGACTGGTCATGTTGGCTGACGGCTCCAATCTGGGCCAAGCTTGCAGAAGGAATAAATGTGGCGCAGTGAACCTTGAACCCGACACCGACTATGAAGAGACAGATTCGCACTCTGAAAGCGAGAGCCAGAGAGTGACTCCATCCAATTAATGAATAGGTGAATAGCATTTCATCGTTCTTCACCTCACTGAGAAGGTGTCGGAGGTTCGTCACACAAAGGTTACTTACTTGAGGATTTCCATTGGTACGATGAAGTTAACATAGATTGGGCTCGAACTCCTATAACGTCAATAAATCCTCGCGATGTTGAGCAATTATTTGCTCGATATGCTCCCGTCCAATCTCAATTCTGCGCACTGAAGTTTGAGTATTTTTGTGGTCGATAGATGTTAGCTCATCTGAATAAGGGTGTTGGGCACTTATCTGTACCGGGAATGAGCTACTTCGGTCATGCTCAGATTTGTGCGCCACATAACGTCTGCTAACCGCGGAGGGAGACCTTGACACCAGAAGTCACGAAAGCCGCCTATATATCAATAGATTACAACAACGTACAACAAGAACGAAAGCACAAGTCGACGAGCGGAGCCCAAGAATATACATTAAATACATAAAACGAAAGCCAGAATCAAGTGGAAGCAGAGAGCGACTTGATAAACTCAAGCGCGAGCTTTGGACTGCAACGACGTGAGCTTTTGTCGAACGAGATACGTGAAAGATCGACGTACCTATCGGCTGGCTTCACGGGAATCTTCTTGTCGATTAACTTGCCGCCTTTCTCGAAAATGAAATGCGAGCGCTTGGTCTTGCCTCCAGCACCGGCGCCTAGAGCGGAAATCAGCTCTCGCTTGGGGTCGGAGAGGAGGGAGTAAGGAAGAGTTTTCTACAGGCAAGGGTCAGGTCCTGAAGGCGATCTGAGGATACAGAAACGAACCTTTGTCTGCCATTTCGTCTGCGCCGTGGGCGAATCTGCGCTTAGGCAGTATACGTCGTACTCGACCTGAGAGAAATCTGGGTAGATATCGCGGAAACCGCATGCTTGCGTGGTGCAGCCCGCTGTGCTATCGATGAGACTTGGCGTGAGATATGCAGCGCAAAACTCACGAGTGTCAGCCTTGGGGACAAGGAAGAGGACAACGCCTTTCTCGGCGGCAAGAGTGTCCACCTGGACGTCTTCGCCCTTCTCGTTCTGGATAGTCAAGGCGGGGAGATTATCGCCAATATCGAGGTGGTTGGGTTCATCTGCAGGTTCATCTTCAGCCGCTTCGTTCTTTTCTTCAGTCTTCGCCTGTGTTTGTGTCAGATCGCGTCGCTGGTCGAGACATTAAAATCGCACCTTCTTTTTCGTCGATTTCGCTCCTTCGTCGTCGTCGTCGGTCCTCTTTTTCTTGGGCGCGGCCTTCGCTTTTACAACAGGCTCTTCTGCAGGAATTGATTTGATTCTGGATGAACGACGAGGAGGCTCAGCAGATTCAGATACTTCTTTCTTTGCGCGAGGAGGCATTGCGAATGAAGATGGTGGTGGTTAAAGGACAAGAAACGTTCAACGAACCAAACATCAACAATCTCGCTGCGATCGCGTCACGAGCACGTGTTCCGATGACTTTGATCCGTTGTCGGCATACCTCCGAGTTCGCGCTTCCGTCGTGTTCGTAATAACCGGTACTGTGTACACGTTCCTTGAAGTCAGACGTTTGAACGCTGGTCACCTTCGTTTAACGACCAGGGAGTTTGCAGAAGTGTTTTTTTGAAGAAAATACACCAATGAAACACCTTAGAGCTCGTTCAGGAAAGTTGGGAAAGGAGGCGCGAGCGGGTTCGAAATTCGAATTCTAGTGACAGATGGTTTCGACCCGTCTTCATGAATCCACTGCCGTCGTGTGAGTGTAAAAGGACAGCTACTTGCTTGTCTCATGGGTCGTCGTCGTCGCCTGCTTATAGGCTAACGCGGCCATCCAATCATCAAGTAGATATAGGTATCTACATGTTCCAGAAGACGGAAGGACGTTTTTATCAGACGTTACGTACCATGAGTTCCTTCAGTCGTCCTTCAATAGGATGAATATTTTGAATGCAATGCAATTGCCCTACTCACCAGTTTGTAAATCGCCAGCTTGGCTGGGCTCACCGTGACGTCTATGGCCGTCAAAAGAAAGGACGTGGTCAACGCCACACGCGACGCGGAATTGGTTTCCAGGCGCCTACACGAATAAACTTGTCAGCCTTCGTTTACAGTGGTAGTCGCAACTTACGTCCAACTCTGCGCCCCACTCGAAACGGACCTATATGCGTGTCATCAAATGAAGCCTCCGGAAAGGTATTGTACAAATGTACTCACCCAACACCATGAACATCCCAAAATCCGAATGTTTGATCGTCCACCCACTGGGTAATAAGTCGGACGTCCGTGAAGATCGTCGAATCCCCAGTAATGACTCCCAACTCTCCCCCGACGCCAGGAACGACGGTAGCTACCAGATCGCCCGTCGACGCATCTGTGAAATTGCCCCTACATGGTCATTCAATTGAGTCGATAATTTTTTGCATTCAGCAGAATTGCCCCACCCCAAAAAAGGAAACAGAACTCGGCCGCCAAACGGCCCACCTGGAAGGACACCAAGACTTGTAGTGTCAAGGAGAAGGGTCCCGTCATAGATCTTGGTGAACGTCGGGTCCTTGATTGCTGCGTTGGCCGTGTTGGAAACAGCGAGGAGGGCAACGACGATGTGGCTGAACTTGAATAGCATGTCTTCTGTTAATGAGGACTGTAGAAATATGCAACGTCGTTCAGTTTATATACTACAAGACCAGAGCATAAACCAGAGCGCAGATTCTTAACATAGTCTGATGGAACCGCGAGGGCTGAGCAATATAGTATACGACACAGCTTATAGTATTGCTTGTTGGATTCTCAAGCAAGCCGACAAACCCCGCAGTCTGGTAAGATGGGAGAACGGAACGTCAGGTAGAGCGCTACGTGCCTTGGACCTGAATCAGTCAGCTCAGTCCGATGGAATGGCTGAGCGGTATTCTACGAGTATGACTCTCATTATTTACTAAAGGAAGATCTGGAGGCGTTCGTTTCACGGGGTTTATAAGTAACGACCGAAGTTCGCATCTCTAGATAGCTGTATGATTGTTCGTGATTGAGATCTCGCTGACTCTAAGCTGAGTAAGTAAAGCTGATTTGTTGCGCTATGCAGAACAGGTGGGACGCAGCTGGAACCTTTTGAATTAAGCTAGAGCCCTTCATTGCGTCGAAAACGTCCGTGCTTGTCTGACCGAAGTAAGGAATGGGCGCTTATCGCCAGAGTAGAGAGCTCGGGAGGACATGTCGAAGTCATACCCCTGGTGCTTACCGTTGAGCGGTAGAACGAGGTTCATGTAGGAACAGAGACGTTAAGGGAAAAAACATGTCTACGAAACTAAAGTCGATGCATCAGCGGGGAGTCGAACCCCGAGCGCGGTCAAATTAACAGTTAGGTGGAGCAATGGGAAGGCCGCATGTTACCGCTACACCACTAATGCGTGAGGGTAAGGCGGAGACAAACGTGGTGTTGCGAATTCGTCCTCGTGTTTTCAGGTCTTCTGAAAGGCATCTGGCACCTATTTATCCAGAAAGACTCAATCCGAGATATGTACAACACGCGTCAACAGATGCACGGAAAGAAATCGTTATCAAACCATGCTCTTTCAGTCGTCCTGCGAAGTTTGAGTGAATGAATAGTAGGCAATACAGTACAACTAACACTCACCAACTTATAAATCGCTAACTTAGCAGGGTGTTCCGTAATGTCTATACTCGATAGGAGAAAGGACGTCGTCAGCGCCAAACGAGACGCGGAATTTGTCTCCAGCCGCCTGAGCACGCGAGCTAGTTAGCCTTTGATTCCAGTAACCATGATCATAACTCACACAAAGCTATGTGCCCCAATCGTTCTCAAGCTGCATATGTATCGTTAAATACAGACTTCGAGACGGTCATGTAGAAATATGCTCACCCCACACCGCGAAATTCCCAAAAGGCGAACTTCTGATCATCCACCCACTGAATGACAAGTCTGACGTCGGGAAAGATCGCTCCATCCTCTGTTATAACTCCCATTTCTCCTCCGATGCCAGGTATAATGTTAGCTACCACCTCTCCTGTCGAAGAGCTTGTTAAATTCCCTCTAGTCGCTCAATTGTGTCAGTAGGTAATTACGAAACGATCTCACCCCAAGAACGAAAACAGTGCTCTCTTCCCGGACGGCCCTCCCGGAAGTACTCCAAGACTTGTGCTATCGAGGAGAATGGTCCCGTCATAGATCTTAGTGAAAGTCGGATCCTTCGCCGCATTGACTGTGTAGAAGGAGCTGAAAACGATGAAGACGATGTGCCATGTACTGAATAGCATGTCTGTGGGATGGAAGATTATGGAATACCGATGATGGTTTGGTTTATATACTTAGAGACAGTCGGGAGTAGTCTAAACTAGGTTATCCTTAATTATCAAAGTCCGATGGAACCGTCCCCACTCACGATATTCCCGTATTTATAGTACTACAGCCTACAGGTAGTATGTAGGCAAGCTGCCAAGCAAGAAACTTAGTCTAAGCGCGTCATTTCAAACTTGCGGCGGAAGCTAGTACCGTTATTAAAGCGTACAGTACATTTACTATGTATCCGCTAATTTCCGAGAATGGATATATAGGAATGTGGCGTACTAACACTAGTGTAGGTAAAAGTCACTGTTTAGTCGTCCTTTGAATGTATGAGTAACGGATAAGCACGGCGTGATTATCCTGCTCACCAGTTTATAAATTGCCATCGTAGCAGGGGTTCCCGTAACGTCGATGTCCGTCAAGAGGAAGGACTTCGTCAGCGCCACGCGAGATTCGGAATTCGTCTCCAGACGTCTAAGAGAACGAGCTAGTAAGCCTTGGTTTACAACGGTAGTAGATATAGTACTCACGCGAAGCTATTCGCTCCAGTCGAGCTTGAACTGTACGTGCTTCGTAAGACAAAGGTTCCGGCACGGTGATCTATGAGCTCACCCAACACCATGAATATCCCAAAAGGCGAATTTCTGGTCGTCCGCCCACTGCGTAATCAGCCGGACGTCCGTAAAGATCGTTCCGTCCTCTGTGATAACTCCCAATTCTCCTCCTACGCTAGGTATGATGTTGGCTACCAGCTCGCCCGTCAACGGATCTGTGAAATTCCCTCTAAGTGTCCCTTTAAGTCAATAAATCATGCTGTTGAACAATGTCAACTTACTCCAAGAACGAGAATAACACTCTCTCGCCGAACGGTCCTTCCGGCAGGATACCGAAACTCGTCGTATCGAGGAGAACGACTCCGTCAAAAATCTTGGTGAAAGTCGGGTCCCTTCTGGCAGCGCTGACGATGTAGAAGAGGCCGAAAAGGGTAAAGATGATGTGGCCTAGACCGAGAAACATATCTTCTGTCAAGAATATGAGGGTGATTGTAGAAAGTGTAACAAGTAGTTGGCTTATATATCAGAACAGAACTTATACCGGAGCGTAGCTGAGCGATATCCTACCATCCCGTGTACTATATTACTCTCATTTCACGGATAAAAGTATCCTTGTGCGAAGAAGATGTCGGCTCTCTAATCGTCCTTTGTCAATTCATTGACAAAGGGCCGTTCTAGTTCCCAGCTAGTAGCGTACGTTTAGATCTAGCTGAGTAACGTTCGGGGGCGAACCTCGGACTATGATCTGCTTTCTGGAAGGCCATCTACGACGTCAAGCTGATTCGCATGTGCTCTGTGAATCGATCAAATGAGAGGGCCACAATTAGGGCCAAGTCCTAACTGGGGATTTGTCGAGCCTTATTTCACTGCACATGATTCAGAGACGTTCAATTCAGAACTTTGACATGGGCTCCCTCCAAGGCAAGCGAAATGAAGGTGTTTAAGTACCCACTAATCCTGGCTTATAGTCCAATGATCCGCTAACTTCCGAAGATATCAAAATGTGGCGCACCAACGGGTTGCAAGTGTGGGTAAGCGTCACTAGAACAGGTCTATAATAATATCCGCCTCATAGCGCATGGATGTAATCTAAACCAAAATTAAAGAAGCCCCGCTTCTCCCAATAACTCCCTGGTATGTCTATTATCCGGCTTGATGTCGCCATTCAGTGGCGCAAAGTATTTTCGTAGCTTATCGTTAAAGACGACGGAATAGAAGAAGCCCTCTGCGTCACGCTACGGCAATGTAAGACTCCCCGACAGCCACAACGGACGAACTTGCAAACTTACTCGGCGTATAACCCCTTTGCGCGTCGTTTGCCGGGAGACACGGCCGCGATGCCAGTTGCCTCCTGCAGTCCGTATCCATACCTTATCCCCCGTCTGCGTTGCCACGAGTAAGCACAGGAGTTCAAAGAAACGCGCTTAATTACCTGGAACATGTACGGCCATGGCTCATCAATTTTAACGGGTTGCGCGAACTCCTCCTCGGACTCTGAGCCGCTCAAACTCGCTCCATAACTGGAACCGACGTAGTAGTCCTCGAGCTCCTCCGGCGAGGCTCGCCGCAGCTTCGACGCTCGTGTCGACGAGCGGGTTATCCGGCGAGGAGGTGATGGAGACAGTGATGAAGATGTAGATGCAGCAGATGATGATGGCATTGATGGAAAGGGAAAAACAAATTCTGGTGCTATTCGGGGTGATTGGGGAGTGATGGCAAGAAAGGGAACCGTTCGCTTTGTGTGGGGGCCTTTATACCTCCACGGACGTATTGTTCGGCTCTGACGTAACGGAGACTGGCATGCTTGTTCAGGTCTTTGTTCGCGGGTTCTTTTGTTTGTGTCATGATTCAGATGGAGATCTCATGTCTTTGTCTGGAATGCATGAGGACGAGAACGATGGAGAAGAAACGAGGAGAAACGAGGCTTTAATCGATAATCGTCGTGTTCGTGTGCGGTGAATGGGTGAGCTATATTTGTTTGTATTGCTTTCCGCTCGAGAGTTGAATCCTATTCAAAGTTCGAAGGCTGTTACCCTATCCATCAATGTGATTGTGGCGCTTGAGCGGACCTGGAAAATCAATCATACCGATGTGGGGTGTGTACAGCAGGGCTATGCTTGGCGTAGTGAAACCGGGCTCGCGATCAGCTTCATGCAGCCAGTTATCAGCTTCAGAGTAAGTCACCTCGGTGGCTTGCCAGGGTATTGACTGCAATGGCGAAGCTATACGACGTTAACGGGATCAAATACAATGATGTCCGAACGATTGTAGGACGTACTAGAGCGTATTCCACAGAAAACGGAGACGACTCAGAAGGATGTTTACATCATACGCGAAATAGTACAGAATTCAAGAAGCGCAGTCTGGTGATGAGGCAATATCCAGAATCAAAGAAGCTGTATGCACAGAGAAACAGCAGAATATGAAGCTGCTCACAGCCATGATCACAGTATCTTACCTGCCTCGATAGAATGATACAGCTAAAGTACAGCAGTTCCCTGTTGATACGTCGACAAACCACGTCAATTCGGTGGTTTGGATCTGTGGATGAGTACTAGTCGGTAGCAACGTTCCCGAATTCTTCGTCTGGGAAGACATTAACTAACAAGAGCATGTTGGACCAAGCGCAGAACAAGAGCATGGTGGCGCATTGGACAACCACGGGCCGATCATTTGGCATCTTGATCCGATCAAATACCAAAACGGTCGAAGGACGCCACACTTACCCATCTCTGTCTTCGCTCCGGAAGTGCTAGTGACTAGTCACCAAAGCAGCCCAAGCATTATCAAGTCCAGTAAAGACGAATATTATTCAGACCGTGACGAATTTGGGATTTCGGTCAAAGCTTCCATTCTTTATGCATACACAATCCATCCGAGTTGGCGCATTGACATCGTTATAACTCGGGATAATATCATCTATACACTGTGAGAGTAACTTGGCTACTGTATCGGAGATGAGAGAGATGAGAGTCTGTCGGGGCTCGGCTCTGACCCAATATGGAAGGCGCCTGCCAAATTGGTTTGAGCGGCGGGCGCTACGTATAACCAACTCAACTCAACTAGAACTGAGGCGCGGAATAGCGCACATATATTGATATTGCTACCACTCGGTGTGTACACTATCCTAAATTCTCTGTGGGCGGGATGTCTTTCTCCTTTGACCGGCCAGGCACCGACCATTGGGGAGAACAATGGCAAGGTTACCTCACAGAGAACAATGAGCCCGTGGCCCTATTTAAATGGATGGAGAATAAGGCGTACATCCACAAGCATTATTCCCTCCCACGTACTCCTACCTTCCTCGATTTTTGCCGGCAAATATCATTCGCCACTTACAACTATGAACTACCTTTCCTTTACCGCTATACTCTTTGCGCTTGTCGCCACAATCCATGCTGCACCCTTGTAAGACGGGATCTTCTTGGTCTTCGAACGCCTAATGAACACAGCTTAGGGGATTATTCATGTCCTCTAAACGAATCACCGAGGCTGCCTCCTGTATCGAATCGGGAAGCAACGATGGCCAGCTGGCGGCTGGCGCGTTACAATGTGATAATGTTCTACATCGTAGAGGTGCTCCGTACGTTCATCTACGTATTTTCTGATTCATGGACCTTAACGTGGTTTGGATCTTGTAGGTCATGGAAACGCTCTCACGATAATTGTCCCGAAGGTGACCTGAAGGAAACCTATGACAAGTTCTTTAACCTTGCGTTCAATCAGGAGTTTGAACGCAGATATAAGGAGTGTTCAGCACTGCCAACAGGTGTTTAACGCGTCGAACGAACGTCTTGGATGAGCAGGGCTGGTCCCTATCATGACTCTTCAAGTTGCTACGGTTTTTAATGTATCGTTAGGTTAAAGGCTTTAATGGCTCGAAAGTGTATTTTCACGAGATATCCCAATTCTAGAGTGCAGTATCAAATAATCAGAAGACAGAGCGAGTTCAAGGTTGCCACTTGGGGAGTATCGGAGTTCCGGCCCTGATGCCGATGGCTTCTTTCCAACCACGATGACAAGCAAAAACTTTTGGGGAGTGTCTTCAGTGCTACGTCAACGTGCCTCTGAAGGAGACAAATGTGGAAACCAACGAAGTAGATCCATTTGCTTACATTTGTCAAGTAAAACATGTACGACTGGATGTCGTACCTTTGGCCTACTCGGACCTTTTCGGCCCCTTGCGCCACGCTCAATTATCCCTTGAAAAATGGCCAATCCTGTACTCAAATATGCCTCAGTTTCCCATACCTTTCATATCGAGAGGCATAGGCGCCCTCCAAGCGCCAAAGCAATTTAGTCAGTTCCTTCTCTTATTGATTTCTTGTGCAAATGAGCTGATGCACACGCGCTGATTGGTAGAAAGTCTCTATGAATAGTTCGACAAGCGAATTGAAGGCGGAACGCCACATCCACATGCTCCCGAGAGATCACACTCAACGACGTTCCAGTCCTCCACGCCATTAGTCTCCGAAAAACGTTCCATTCGTAGGGGTTAATTGCACTCTTCCATGTCCCTCTCGACCCGCCTATTATATCTCATGGTCACGGAACCAGATTCCAGAGCGAGGCCGGCAGCATATTTCCCTCCCCCATCGTGCGCCACGCGGACCTCGTCGAACGTGTCCCTCGGGAAGGTCGGTACAGCACCGCCCTCGACCTGTCCGGGCGTATTTGAACTGTAATACGACTCTTTCAGGTGAAGTCTTGGCTTGCCAAGACTATGCGGATGATGAGTGGCAAACGAACGTGCTTGAGGAGACTGGTCACTGGTGAGTTAAAAAAAGATTCATTCGCAGTGATTGTATGTTCTTATAGCCACTTTCCCTACGTTACTATCATCTCGCACAATGTCTGCATTGACGAAAGCATGGCGCTGTGAGTCTTTTCCCTGTCGATTTTATCCGTAGTACTGACATGAAGACGATAAAGCGTACGACGCGGTGGAGAAGCGCAATATGTACGTTTTTTCGTGGTCGTGTGAACGTTTGGATGGCTAACATTGGAGCTTACAGCGCCTTGTACATTGGTGGTATCATGTTCTACAAGCTCGGTCTTGAGTTCTTCAACGGCTCAATCACGACGCTTGCTACCGACCGCTTCAACGCAACGAACACCTTTACGAAATGTATGTCTTTCTCTCACAAAAAGGTTGGTGTACACACTGACGACTCGCCACAGTGGGAGCTGCATCCGGTGTCAACCAGGCCGCCCAATGTGTCGGCGCCATCCTCATCGCACCATTGATCAAACGTTGGCCGACGCGTTCCGTCCTAGCTGGCGCTATCGTGTTCTTTGCTCTGATGACCACCATCTTGCTCATCGTCGATGCGGCTACCGGTGCGTTTTAGCTATTGTTTTCTCTCCCTATTCAGTGTGCTGACTAGCATTAGGCGGCGTCATCAAATTCAAAACTGAGGATGGGAAGGTCCATTATGGGGATTGGAATCCGGATGCTGTGAGTAGCTTACCCTGGTGTACTATGTGACGCAGGACTTATGAAGCGCTAACAGATATTCGTGATCTGGACGCTTTCCGGTATCGCGTACGGTATGGTGGAACTCATTCGACGAGTCATGTGCGTTGTCTCAATTCCCTCATTCACTCGTCTGTTAATCACTGCACAGCCCGTGTGATATCGTAGGCGGAAACGTGAGTAAGCTCAGGCGAATGGATGCCACTGTGGTTTGTCCTCTTTTTCTTCCATAGATATGTCATGAACTTATCGTATTGTAGCATATATTCTACGAAGTCGCTGGCACCTCGGGCGCGTTCGCCTCTTCAGCTGCCATCAGTCAGTTTGGAAACAATTACAGCTTCTTCATGACTCCAGGTTCGTCCCATCGCGAAACTGATCCCTCCGCCTTTGACTGATGCGTGCTGTTTGAAAAGTCTTTTTCGTCATCGCTGGTCTCATCTGGACAACTCTCGGAGTCACGGACTCCATCCCCGCTGACGATGCAGTTGGCCTACAGGAGGTAGACAACAATCGCACCTCTTCAGGAAACTACTTCCAGCAGCTCTGGAGCGGTATTGCAGGCTTTGGGATATCGATTTGGGCTGGCGCAACGATCGTATTTGGTCACAGACAGTTCATTTGTGAGTTTCACTTCCTCTTCTCTGACTGACTTCGGTTGTTAAACTCTATTTAGGGCTATTCCCCGGCTATTCTCTGGCGCTGTACCTTCATCGATTCTTGGAATCGACTCTTGCACCCGCATATGCGAAACGCATCTTGGGAACCAGTGCATGGAGTCAGATCATCGTTGGCGGTTCAAACTTTGGTGAGCTGCTCGGTGCACTGGCGGTTTTCTTGCTCTCCGATATAGTCACTACTCCAGTGAGTGTCCGTTTTACGACGTTCGTTTTAGATTCATTAATATTTTGCAACTCGAAAGATGCCGTGGTTACGCCTCGATGCGATGTTCCTCAACATTATCTGGATCTTGCCGTATTTCAGTACTATTGCGACCAAGAATGTGGGTTGGGCGTGGAGGTTGGCTGGGTGCTTTATCCCGATTTCTTTTGTACGTGTTTTTTCGATATGGTCGTCTGGGTCCTCATCAAACACTGTAGGGTTGGGCAGCGGGCGACGTTTCTTTGGCTGCTTATATTCAATCTGCGCTCTCGTCTGGGTCATACGGTGAGCTATGTCTGTCTGCTGAGGTCGTCAATTGACGAGTTTCTTACAGCTAAACGCTATGAAAATGTATCACCCTTGGGCGCAACGATGGCTTTCCTTTACTCGACTTATATTGTTCTCAACGCCGTATTGAGCTCTCTGCTCGGCAAGGTCATCGATAAGGACTGGACTGCGAACAAGACGCTAGAGAGCAGCTTTACACACGTTGGAGGGTACGTTCGAGTCGCTCTCCTGGAGGCATGTTACTAACTAAGACTGCAGTATCCAATTTTCTGTGTGTTCAGGTATCATCTTGGCCGCGACGCTCGTACCGAAGGGCGCATTTTCTTTCAACCCCAAGCAGCTCAATACTGCAACTCCCCAAGATGTTACATCTTCTGATCAGGAGGATGACACAAGTGACTTCAAGAAGAAGAGCGATGAGGAATTGGGGATGGCGGAGAAGCCTGTAGTCTAGTTTCGATGAAAAATGTTTTATGTTTATTTGTGATCTACTGTATGGACTGGTCTTGTTAGGAATAATTTCACGACGTGGCGTTCACACTTTGAGGATTGTTTCACAGGACTGTGAAATAATTACCCACGTATAGCATGCACTACAGTACGAAACGCTTTGAAACGCTTCATATTTAGATTTAGAGGTGGTAGGCGAATTTCAACAAAGCTGGCATCGCCTGTTGCTTAGATACAGCCTGGAACCCATGTATCCTCCTACCAAGAAAATCTGAGGTCTGATTCTATTGGACTAGATTTGACGTCTAAGGCCACATCTAATTGTACCTCTAACCCCCATTTCTGGATAGGACACGGGGCGCCATGAACCGAGAGAACTGATTCTTTCAAAAGTCGGGGGAGCTTATATTCTCATTTTTAGACTTTGTGGAGTGTGTATCAGGAATGCGACATAACGTTACATGCATGGCATTTATTGTGGCCAAATACAGTTTGACTAGGAAGTTGCAGCGCATTGCGCCACCTCGTGACCGCGATCATCACCGTCATAAGTATCATGACAATAAATAAATGGAATATTAATTCTTTCTTCCTCACCACCATCTTCGACGACATTATCGACGGTGACGACGACGACGACGACGACGATGGCGCCTAGACGCGCCAGAAAACGACTAAAGAGTGATAATGCAACGATAGAGAAGGAGAACGTACCAGTTGCAAAGCCTATACGACGCGGAAAGAAGGACAGCATTTGCAGAAGCAGCACGATATGCTTCGCGACGCTTCCGTACGACGTTCTGCTCGAGGTGCGTGCTCTGTATGCTCGTCTTTCATCTGTCTGACGCCTTGAATAGGTCTTCAGGCATCTTCTACCATTGGACTTGCTTCATCTCTGCAGCGTTGCGCCATGCTTTCGTGACATCCTCCACAACAAGTACGCAACAAGTACGTGGCGCTCAGCTCGAGAAAATGCACTGGACATGCCAGCGCCGTCGCCGGGGCTCACTGAGACGCAATGGGCGCATCTGGCGTTCGTCAAAATTTGCAACGTGCGTCTTCGTATCTCTGGCTGCATATCTACATACTCACTTCATCTACAGTTCTGCTGGACGAAGAAGGTGGTCATCCCCGACTTTCGATTGCGAACTCGCATCTGTCTTGCATGCTCCGAGCTGCAGTATGTCTTTGTTGCACAGATTCATCCATCCTACGCTGATTTATTCCAGTTTAATCGGAAAAGACGACATGAAAGAGAGCATTTCACGCGATGAGCGTGTCATGATCGACCTCAAGTTCTTCCTCGTCCCAACACATACCACCAGTGCGTTTCCCGCAATCCACCAATAAATATCAAACTCACCTCGAAATAGCATATCGCAGAGACAAGATCTTGGATGTTTACGCCCTCACGACCGAGTACGAAGACGTCGAAGAATCTATGCTAGGCCTCTTGAAGAACAAGAAACGCCTCTTGGAGTTTGCTGAGAATCGTTTGTTGGAGGCACAAGCTATCGTTAACGTTTGTACTGTTTCGCGCCATATAGACCAGGAAGCTTACGGAAATGATAGAACGGGCGAAAGGCGCATACTTGGCTGGATCGATGGAATAAACGGCGAGGCGATGAAATCGCGACACAGAAAAACATGCGGAAGCAAGCGTGAGTTTCAATGCAACCCTCAATCACGTTATTCAAATTGATTCAGGATATACACCAAACTCTGCCTGTTGGGCTACAAGACCGATATGGACGCGATGAAGATGCTTGGGATTTCAGACAGCTTCAAGGAACATCCAATGGTGAACCAGACTCGCCCTCTCTCCGAAAGAAGTACGTCCCATTGGGTAGCAGTATACTCATGATCTAAATATCCGTAGTTTGGGCCCATATCACCGCCGACATGGTCAAATTCGCCGAGGACGTACGCTCTAAACGACTGGATCACGAAAAGCTCGTCCTGGTGAATTCACGGAAGCCATTGGTCGTCAGTCTACTGCGCGCATTCAAGAAGGACCTTCCTCCAACCGAGTTCTATCCATCGCTTCCTGATCTCTACGAATGGCCGCCCGTGAAGGCCATTCTTTCCCAACCCGAGGACCAGGAAGTTACCCATGACAGCTTCGTACCAGTTCTCGAACATCTACCTGCCTTCTTCGTATCATGCCACCAGCAGGCTTTCGGGACACTCGTCAAACTCGTGGACCCGGAGATCGACAAACTCTCTATCATCGAAGCGAAGCTCCTGATGCGTCGTGTGTCGAGCGTCATCTTCTGTTCGTACTGCGGAAACTTTCCATACTCGCCTCCCTCTGCCAGACGTCCGTACTATTATGCCAAAGTCATCCCCATCTTTGGCGAGGAAGCCTTTTCGCACATCTGTGCACGGAAGGCAAGGAACTATGCCTGCAGGTTGGCGGGAACTGCGCGAGATCAGACGCTGAGACTGGCAAATGACAATTGGAACGAGCGAATCAAATGGCGCAGTGACTGGTTTAAGCGGGAGGAGCGCTTATGCGAGATCGTGAAGTGGGTTGTTGGCCTCGTAGGGAAAGACGGCAATGCATTGGTGGAGGAGATGGACCAGTCTTCAAGCGTCTTCGAATGCAAGTCACATCATTGTGTGGATGAAGATGATGATGACCGGCAGCTTTACGGATGGCGTACAATGGTGAGTCTTCTCTTGGTATTGGGCTCGATTACTGACTGCGCATGCAGATTCAACACATCTTTGAAGTACACCTCTTCGAGGATCTCGAGGAGTATCGTTCGGATGTCGTGGTCAGAAATTATGTTGGTCCCGAGGATTTGCCGGATGGATGGGAGCTTGCCAAGGTCATTGAGAAGGAAGCGTTGTTTGAATGTTTCGTCTGTCGTGATCTTCCAGAGGAGAAGCTGGACGGGCGAACGAAGAATCTGGTCATAGAGCATATCAAGGAAGCGTGAGTCACCGTTGTTTGTTCTAAGGCAGGCCGCTGATGATGTTTGTAGGCATGGGGAAGAACATCCTCAAGATGGGAAAGATTTCGCTCTGCTCGTTGGGTCGTCAAGATCAGCGCTTCCGACGAGGATGGTTGTCCATCTTCGCAAGAAACGAGCTCCATAATCGTGACATTTTTACGATCCAGGTATTTATATATTATACTTCAAGGTTTAATGTACATAAGGCGTCATGGAATACTTATACATACTTAGCTCGAGATATACTAATCTATAATTCTCTGTGCCAGTTACCGATCACCTTTCCTCCGTCGTGGTGTTCGTCTGCTAATGTTCATCTTTTATTGCAGCTGGGGTTATGTGGCGCAGAATGGTGCATCTCATATCTCAAGCTCCGAATATCTAGAGTTGAGGTCAGCCTTCGACTCTTCACTTTTGCAACATTCGGGATCTCACCTGACGCAGTGCCTCCTTGCTCTGCACCATTTGTGGCGCACTATGTCCAACACCTTCCACCCAAGTGACACTATGTGTTTCAGGTAATCCGCCCTCCATCCCTTCCAACATCTGAACGAAGTTCCTCCCCCGTTCCACACGAGAAGCGCCCTGTGTCTTAGCCGGACAACTCTGGTCCTTTCCCGGCTTGCTGTCCTCCAACCCCCATGCATAATGCACTTTCCTGCTTCTGTACAAGCCCGTGATAGCTTTTCTGTCCGTATTCGTGGCATACTCAATAAAGTTCCCTCCTAGCCCATATTTGTACTTGTCGAAATTGTCTTTGCATTCATCCCCTGCTGGCACTGGGCGGGATGGGATGAGCCAAAGGAGCGTCCCAGGGTTTCCTATCCAGAATTCTAGCTTCTGGTCATCGGGAGACTGGGGACGCAGCGCGGCGTATCGCTGGACCATCTGGCCTCCGGCGGAATGGCCGACGAGGACGACGGTGGCGAGGTTCGGATAGGTTTCGCGGTTCATGTAGTGTAAGATGAGATTATCGAGGATCGTGAATGCTGATAGTGTCTTTTTGAGGTTTTCGGGGGCGCTGTTCTTGTTTCCGCGTATCCAGGATGTCTTGCCATACCTGACTTGGTCGGGCTTGGTGAGTTGGGGGAGGTCGTCTTTGGTGAAGAAGCAGGGAGCCATTAGGGAGATGGATGCGCGGTTGATGTTATTCTGAGAGACGGCATCGGACAGGGCGGATTTGATGTATGTGAAGTCTGGTTGTTGGGATGTTGTTTAGTGGGAAGTGTGGCGTTGCGATGGTATGAAACTCACGATTCCAGCAGTCTCTGTGTAGACCATGAACGATGATCACGCCCCGCTTGATTTCTTTGTTGTCGTCTTTTGTTTGGTAAAGTGGCTAGATGGACTTCAATATACGCGCCTCCCGTTAGGCCAGGCAACGTACAAATTTGCCGCCATCTTGCCCGATAGCCCAGTCTTGTTTAGTGGCATCGCTAACATCCGGGAAGGATAGCCAACCGGAAGTGTAGCTTCCAACTGCTTGGATCTTGCACTGGCACAGAGATATGAATGTGAGGAGCAACAAAATGAGGGTGGGGAGTGTATGTGCCATTCATAGTATTTACGACGTACGCCGGAAAGGTATATATGGTCTTCTATCTGGGTGAAAGCACCGCATCGGTAGTCGTCGTCAAGTCGGGATATCATTCCTGGTGATATCGCGATATCTATGAAACCCGCCGAATGCCCGGCGGGATGTGAGTTGAGGAAGATGATATCTGTTGTAGAAGCCAGTAAAATAGCAGCAACTGAGAATATCATGACAGGAAAGGAACCATACAATGATTGTGATGAACATTGATCGATTTTGAGCTCACAGCGCCACATCATTTCTCCACGTGTGCTTATTGAGTCACGATCACGGAGACCGCTCCCACGTTCCGCTCATCTTATCGACGTTCGAGTGGTCTTTTCGATCTTCACTTCCAATTCTTCACACTTGCAACGCCTTTCAAGCCACTCAACTACGCTTTCGGCCATCATCCTTGTCGATTGAAGGTACGGGTAGAACGAGGCAGCCTGACGAGGTGAGTCCCTTCGGAAACTTCGTTGTATGGATCAGGATATATTGGGCGCCACAGAAGTAAGAAAGTATTGTGATATTTTGGGCCCGGAATGGACACGAGTGAACGTATTCGGAGGGTACGTCCCGAATGTCCTAGTGCAATATCCCTGAGACTGACTTTCAAAGCCTTCTCAAATATTGGACACCGAAAAGAGTGGGTGCTGCCAGTTGTTTCCCTATCGTCTACTCCGCTTACGACATTTTCCCCTCTAGTTATTCATCTGCCAGATGCGGAGCTCCAAGCTCTCAATTTCCTCGGCCCTGGTCAGTACTTTTGACCCCTTTTCATGTTTATCCCTCATTTATCGTCGTGTCCTTAGATGCTGTTCAGCAGGTGATTGACTTTATTGAGGCTATCAAAAAGGTCTCTCAACAGTTCGAATGTGAGTATCCTTGTAAATGTTCTTTTCCGTTACTTACCGACTCTGTTTTCAGGGCTTACTGTCTTCCAACTCCAATGCCTCAACGCTCACTTGAAGTTCCACCCCACCGCGCCAAACTCGTCCCCGTTCAGCAACGCGACATTCCTCTCCAACCTTTCCGAGACCACATCTGCCTCGCCAGACCTCGTCTCGCTTTTTGAGCGCTCCCACTTCTATACGGGCGTCTCTGAGGACCATCCTCTTCTCCTCCACCGTTCCGATCTCCTGCAGCATCCCTTCGTCGTCCCTCCAGAGAGGTTCTCGGTCATCCCGGAGAAGACCGCTCACTCAGCGAACCACCCGATACTAAAGAACAAGCTTTGGAAGGAGACGGTCGCTCCTGAGATCATCGCTCTTCTCAAGGATTCGAGCCGTGGCGTTCACGTCTCTACGATGCTTCCTGTCCGCTTCTCGACGCCTGATGATGACAATAAGGCTATCTTGGACGACTACATCGTGCTCTGGATCTCCGTCCATCCCAACACCACCAAGGAGACCTCCTGTCGCGACGCTAACGCTGCTGTCCTCGCCATCCTCGCAAGGCACGGCATTCAAGACGCAGCTGTCCACTGGATCGAAGGCGCTGTCGAGTTCCTCGGCGGTCCCCCTCCGATGATGCCCGTCGTACGAGACACAGACCCGACCCACTACATCCGCCGAGCTCTGACGGCTGTCCTGGGCGTTCCCCTCACGTTGGCTAACAAGGATACGCAAGGCTCACTCGGTCTGTACTTCCACGAAGGAAAGGACCAACATGGTAACAAGAGTAAGAGGGTGATGTGTCTTACGAACAAGCACGTAACCTCCTCCGACACCACCAAGGACTACGAGTACAACGGAGGCCGAGGTGCTCCTCCGAAGTACATTCGCAACTGCAGCAGCCAACGGTTCCAGCAGGTGGTCAATGAGACTCGTGCATTAATCAGTGTCAAGCTACAAGACGCCAAGCTCTTTGCTGAGCAGCTTACGAAAATAATGGCGAAGCCGAAATCCCATGACAAAGACGAGGCGGCGGAAGACGAGGAGGACGAGGAGAGGAAGCAGCAAGATTTGAAAAGGTTGCAGAAGGACATTGTGAAGCTGGCCGACTTCCTCCAGCTCCTCGCCTCCACCTGGAGCGACGACTACCAACGTATCATCGGGTACCTCGATTGGGCTCCCAAAATCGCCAATGATCTCGACGACCGTCGATATACTCGTGATCTCGCCGTCATCGCGCTCGACGAGACCAAGTTCAAGGAGAGTTTCCAAGGAAATTCTGTATATCTGGGTCCGTGTTCATTTTTATCTCTTTCCTTCTTCTAACGGAAATTTATATCTTCAAGCCGGCAAGTATACCCTCAGTGAGATCAACTCGTTCTTCAACCCCAATGTCGCCTTGAACCCACCATCCTTCAAGTACCCGGACGACCATCTCTTTAGGCTGTCGGGATGTGTTGACGCCGCAGGCCTGGCGAGTCTCAACGAGAACGGCAACACTGACTTCAACGTTGCCAAGGATGGGCAGTCCACCGACCTTACCTTTGGTCGCCTCTCCGAGTTGGAGGCGTATACGTGTGACGAGCTGGAGCACTATTCTTGGGAGGTCGCGGTCCTTAACTTCAGCAAGAAACACGGCGACTTTTCCGGCAAAGGCGACTCTGGCGCAGCCATCTTCAACGTTAAAGGCAAGCTCGTGGCTATCTTGCATTCCGGCATCACGTCCAGACACGTCACGTTCGGAACCCCCGGTCACTACGTCGTAGAACTTGTCAAGCAACACTACCCCCACGCCGATTTCGATGGCCTCAAGTTCGACGACTAAAGTCTCGATGTCTTTCTTATCGTCTATTTTCTCCTCGGCCCCATAGTCTTGTTTTAGGCATTGGGCTATTGCATCAGTGTCTGCTGCCTTTTGATGTCTCGTGTATTCCCCGTGTCACCGGCGCCTACAATATAGAATCCATAATTGCCTCAACTGCCACAGTATGGGCGTGAGTACGGTTGTAAAATTTCTCGAACAGCCGCCCTATGGGGTGTACAACGACGGACTACCAGAAAATGCCGGTGTTATCGCGATATCTGAAACCCGTTAAATGCTCCAGTGGGATGCGAGTTGAGGATGATTATATCGGCTGTAGAAGCCAATAAGCTAGCAGAAACGTTCTTATCGCGAGTCAGAGAGCCATAGAATGATTAATGAACACTGATCGACTTCGGACTCGGAGCGCCACATCATTTCTCCACGTGTGGTTACGATCACGAGGATGATCAATTCTATGTTCACTCTTTGACCTTTACTCTCTCGACGATGCCGCCGAAACGTGCTAGAAAGAGACAAGAAATAGTGAAATCATTGGCCGCTACTACTAAAGGCCGTCGCAATGGACGCAAATCCATTCATCCGTCTAACATCTGCTTGACTGGACTGCCTTACGACGTCCTCTTCGAAGTATGTATTTCCGCCATTCTTCTTTCCTTTCTCAGAAGACGCGCCTTCTTCCAGATATTTGCGTATCTAATGCCTCAAGAGCTCCTCCATTTATGTGGCATACATCTAAGTTTTCGCCTCGTCCTAGAGAGCTTGTCCTCGTCAACAGTGTGGCGTTCAGCGCGCTCTAATGCGATGTCGATGCCCAAGCCTTTCCCTGGGATGTCAGAATATGAATGGGCCTTCTTAATGTTCGTCAAAGCCTGTCATGTACGTCTGAAGGACGATTTGGACCTAGCTCCCCTCCCTGACAACAATCTAGTTTTGCTGGGATAAGACTGTGGTCAATCCGGATATTTATCTGAGGACGCGAGTATGTCTAAAGTGTTCGGAGACGCAGTATGTCCGCCTCTAGTCTCTTTGGCGTGCGTAATGACAACTTGCAGCCTTATCGGGCTCAACGATTGGAAAGGTAGCCTCTCGCTCGCTCAACGCAAACTCGTCGACTTCATATTCACCCTCATCCCGACACATCAGTGCGGCATGTAATTTTCTTTGTCTGTCCGAAGCTTCCTCTCACCTCATGATGCTCATACAGAGTACTTGCCCAAAAGGATTTTGGATAAATATGCCCTTTTGACGGACTATGAAAAGGTTGAAGAAGATCTATCGGAACCTAACTCCTTCCTTCGTGCTATCTCTTTGATCAAACGACGTCAAGATGTGTGCGCTATCCGCACGGTATGCTCCCATTTTCTCATTCATGTTGGTTCTGATGACTCTACGTTTAGCATGCGCTAAATGCTCATGAATGGTGGTGGCGGTGGAAACTGCAGCGATATAGAGAAATTAAAGACCAGAAGGACGAGCGAATAACAGCGTGAGCCTTATCGCATCCCCTAGCGTCCTCGATATCAAACCATTATAGGATATTTGAAAAGCTCAACGCCTTAGGATATGAGCAAGACCTTGAATTCATGAAAGGTCGTACTAAGGTATCGGGATTCCTCGACGTTCCTGGCGTTAACTAGACACGTCCGCTGACTGATCGCGGTATGGACAATCCGTCTCTTGTGTAGAGATCTAACACTGATTTTTTTTGTTAGTTTGGGCAAATATCTCCGCAGGTGTCATCAAATTCATGGACGATGTCCGCAGACAGCGTCTGGCGCACGAGCTCAAGATCTTAATGAACGAACGCAAACCGTTTGCCGCATCGGCGTTTCGCGCGTTCAGGAAGACATTGCCTGGAGGCCAGTTTTATCCCTCGCTCCCAGACATTTACAATATTCCGGAAGTGAAGGAAATCTTGTCGAGCCCCAGGGGCGTCGACGTGACCGAGGGGAGCTTTCAGCCTGCCATGGAACTCGTACCCGCATTCGTCGAGACGTGGCGCCGCAGCAACGCCGAGATGATTCTGAAGAAGATCGATCCAGACATGGATGCAGGGAACATGTCACCAAGTGAGATCAATGCGATCATACAGCGCGTCTCTAGTGTGCTTTTGTGCTCACGTCCCCCGACTTGTTGTCCTCGGCGCGTTAATGATACCTCTCGAGCCACCATGTTGTATGGCGACGAAATAGTTGCGCACAAATGTTCACATGCAACTATGCATCACAGGGATGATGACGATGACGACGACGATCCGGCAGTGGACAAGACAGTGCAGGTGGGCCCGTTATGGGAGCGGATTCCGTGGCGTGTCGGACATTTGCAGAGGAACGAATTCTTGAGGGAGATAGTGGAAATGGTTGTCGGGATGGTAGGGAAGGACGGAAATACATCGGTGGATGATATGGATGAAATCGAAGCGATGTTTGAGTGTAGACGGTGCGTCAAGGATGGCAGCGGGAGACGGTCTTTATTTGGGTGGCGGAGCATGGTGAGTTCATTCGGAGGTTTCCAGCTCGCGATTGAGTTGGTTTGATGTTTTAGGTCTACCACGTCTTCTGCGGTCACCGATCACAGGATCTAGATAAGTTTAGGGAGGATATCTATGTCGTGGATCTAGAGAACGAGGATGGATGGGTGATCTTGGCGGGGTCAGAATCCGGACCATTGTTCGAATGCTATGAATGTCGAGACACACCAAAGGAGAAGCTGGACGGGTGGACTAGAGATGGAGTCGAGTTACATATCCAAACGGAGTTCGTTTGTGGTATCTTCCACCATGTGCGCTAATGCTGACATTCTCTCCAGACACGGCAAAGAGCATCCAGTACTAGACATTGATTTTGGCTGGCTTTTTGGTTCGGCCAGGAAGACTCACTGTACAGCTGTTTACCTCGTTAAACAGGGATTGGATTTACTTGCTGCTGTTGTATTATAAAACTCGGGTTGACGGGTTGTGCATTGAATATAATAGAATTAGACTCTAATGTGCATGAATGAGCAAATGAGCAAGGATTTATAACTGATCTGGAACTCCAAAACCTGAAAGTCGACTCACGCCACATCTCGTAGCACATTTCGCGATCACGAGGCGCCATCAAATCTTTTCTACGCCTTTACGCCTTCAATATTTCTGTACGCTTGTTGGTAAGCTTTGCACACATCATGGCTATTATTCGAAGATGGAAGGCAGCTCGAGATAAAGAGGTCGAAGAGGCTCCTAGTCGTCGTGTCGCAAAGAGAAAGAGGACGACCTTAGTTACCCGACCTGTATATTTAGTCGAATTGCCATACGACCTGATCCTGGTGGTACGTGTCAATCCATGAGTAAAGTGAGCTAACTTATACTACTCTCGCTTTCCACCGAAACCAAGCTGGGTAAGCATTTCGCATCGGGTCTCCGGTGACAACGAGGAGAATGTCTTTGACCATTAGGGAGAAATAGGATCCGACATCAATCATAGTTACCCAGCAGGTATATTGATTATGGAGACTATCGCGCGACCTCTTATTTGGACGAACGCATGGCGGAAGTTGTAGAGCGACAGTTGCAGCGCAACACAGCATGTGCTTCTGATATGCTCTACGTGTTTGCGCGATTCTGATTTACTTTGTTGCCATGTACTACCTTATTGTCTGATTGATTCGTAGGACTCAGGACTCCGGAAGAGCAAGTGAATGCATTAGTAAGTACTGTGTGGCGTCACGGGTAACATCAAGTCTGCCCCATATGGGGTTATGTGCTGTGCTGACTGGGGTACGGAACTCTACTTACTTACTATGCCACTGCGAGACTACAAGCATCCTCCTTGCTATGCAAAACCAAGCCTACTGACGAATGAATTGTATCTGCGGCAATTGCCGCAACGGTGAATTCGACGATCCCAAGGAAACGACTGGGATCCTAGAATGAGAATATACATTAAAAAGGAAAAAAGGCTACGACACGATACTACTTATCAATATCTCCCGAAGCTGGTCTTCGATGTCTCCGATACATTCACCGTCGTCGCTCTTGTTCTTGTTCTGTTTTGCCTTTCTGCTGCCGTTATGTCGGTCCACGCCTATGGACGGGGTAGCTACCAACGAGCTGTCAATTGCGGAGGTCTATGCACAGGGGCCGGTCCTCTCGCAAGGGGACAAGCTCAAAATCAGGACGCTCGAGCGCCACCCAAAAGATCCGGATTTTTATTACACACTGGGGGGAGTCGCTGGTGATTTGGTGCTAGTCACATTTTCTGGGTGGAAGAAGGGGGACGTCAGTATGATCAAGAGTCGGTTAGCGGAGGTGAGCTTCATCCATGCATGAACCTTGGGGTTGGGAACATGTTCATTTTAGGTGAAGAAGAGCATTGGGTGCTTTCAAGATGATGAGGGTAAGGTATGGGTTGTGGGTATGATGAACAGGGGGACGAGTGCCATAGAAGTGTCCTTTGAATTGGTGAAGATGTTTGATACACGTGATAGTGTGAAAGTCACAAAGATGTTCTTCGAGGGGCCGAAGACGGAAATTTACGTAGGGTGGTCCGCAGAGGTCAAGCAGCTGAAAGAGTTTGACAGAGATTCGAGCTGGGAGTTTGCGGAGGTGGATGATGATATGGTGCTCGTGAGATTTGTAGGTTGGACGGAAGGTGATTTGGGCGAAATTCGCGAGAGGTTCCAAGAGGTATGTCAAATCATGAAGGTGACTGTTTCTTACCTTCTCTTAGGCCGAGGAGAGCATGGGATGTTTCAAAGATGAAGATGGTAGGGTGTGGGTTGCTGCTCAGATACCGGAAAGTGAACCAGCTGAAGATGCCGCATTTTCAATCGTGAAGATGTTTGATCTTGGTGATTCCGAGTCGGAGGGAAGTTCCATGGACACGGATTGAGATTGGAGGTCGGTAGTGGGGTGTTATTACCTACCAAGTATCCTAGTATCCAACGCATATAACACGATGCATCATAGCAAGCGATGATTTGATATGATAAGAAGACGGTCAATATCTTGACGACTAGCCTCTTTTTTCGAAACGCGTGGGTGTCTACGATTCAGAGGGATGCGGTTCTCAGATTACCTGGCTTTTACACGTGTAATTTGGAGTTCCCAGTGACGAATACATGTATGGCTGTTGCACCGGCTCGAGTCGTTGTGCGGAATGACAGCAGCAACGCGACGTCGACACAGCATGGACTCCACACGCTTCCGTGATGTTCGTTGTCATTGGTTTACTTTTAAGTACCTTACTTGAAATGCATTGAGAGAACACAGGAAAGGAAATGCGAGCAAGTTCATGATACCCATAATCCGGTGTCCTGTGTTGTGTGGCGCTACATTGACAACATCAGCTAAGCATGAAGCTGTGCCATTCTGCTCAGCGCTATTTTACTGGCTGTTCGCTGTGGTGAGGCGTGGGGGATTCCCGTTGATACGAGGCCGTGATCATTTTCGTTGAAAGGACTGATCAAATAGATATGCCGTGCGTGACTTGCGAGTTGCCTGTGCTGTTTTTTATGGCGGTAAATGGCAATGTGAGATATTCCGATGGTAGTCCAGTGCTCTCATAGACTAAATGTGTAGAGCATCGCAAGAAGTCAAAATGGAATACAAAATGGATGAATTACGGATTGCCTTGTATACAATTGCCGTCTTGAAGCTGGTCTTCAATGTTTTCATCTCCATCGTTCTCGTTACTGTTTTGTCTCGCCTTCCTACTCCCGTTAGGCTGGTCCTCGCCTTTGGAGGGGAGAGGCAATGGCCAGTTATCAATCATGAATGTGTACCTCGACGAAGTAATCACGCAAGGGGACAAGCTAAAAATTCGAGAGGTCCAACGTCATCCAGATGATCCCGATTTTGAATACACGTTAGGGGGAGTCGCTGGAGATCTGGTGTTGGTGTCAGGCCTTGAGTGGACTGAGGAATCTGTCGAGGGAATGAAGATTCAAATAGCAGAGGTGAACTTTCACGGGGTGGCTGGATGAAGTACTTACGTTGATAGGTCGAGAAGAGTGTTGGATGCTTCCAAGACGACCAGAAAAGGATATGGGTAGTTGCCATGATGAACAGGGGAGCGAATGCTCGTCAGGCGTCGTATGAGCTGTGCAGGATGTTTGATGCTCGTAGTACCAAGGTGGATGTGAAGAAGATAATCTTCGAAGGGCCTCAAACGGATTTTGAGGTAGGATGGTCAGCGCATGTCACGACGATAGAATCCTTTGAAGAGGATGAGACTTGGGAGTATGCGGAAGTCAGTGACTATACGGTGTTTGTGAGGTTCACCGAATGGACGGAGAGTGATATTGAAGACATTCGGGAACGGTTTGAAAACGTGAGTGGGTATGACAACTGAATAGAAGTGGTTGATGATCCCCTTCCAGGCCGAGGAGAGCATGGGTTGCTTTGTAGACGGAGAGGACAGGATATGGGTTGCCGCCCAAATATCGATTGCAGAGAGTGACACAGTTGAGGAAGCAGCATTCTCAATCGTAAAGATGTTTGATACGACGAGTGATGATGATATGGACATGGACAGGGATTCCGACGGAAGTTCTATGGAAACAGACTAGAAAGAGGTAGTGAGATGTGATTGTAGATATAACGAAACCATCTAAAACAAAAGATTTCCCGTCCTCGAGTGACCACCGCAGGGGTCGAACCTGCAATCTCCTGATTCGTAGTCAGACGCGATGCCATTTCGCCAGGCGGCCTACAGAGGTGTGTGAGAGCCAGTGGCGTAGACAAATAAGTGCAAAGATACCGACAGACGCTCACGTGCAGAAACGCTTCTTGTCTTCTAGCCACCATCTTCACCATGGCGAACAAACGACGACGACGTGTCGACAACGTCGACAAGAGCAAGAAACTGTCTCGTCGAAAGGACTCGACGATGGCTGAGCTGCCTTTTGACATCCTGCTCGAGGTGCGGGCGTCGTTGACAACGCGTCTTTAGCTTATCGTTTGCCATAGATTGCCAGCCACGCATCTCCACTGGATCTTTTACATCTCGCTCGCGTCAACAAGCTGCTAAGGGCAACGTTCATGTCCAAATCGTCTGTCGGCGCCTGGAGAGCAGCGCGCGACAGCCAGAAGGGATTTCCAGTACCGTTTGGCTCCATGTCCGAGCCGGCTTGGGCGCACTTGTTGTTTGACAAAATATGTCATGTGCGTCGCGATCTTCCCTCTTGTGCCCATCTAATGCGCTGTTCTAGTTTTGCTGGACAAGGACAGTGCACAGTCCGGACTTTAATCTTCATTGTCGCGCCTGTCCGTCGTGTACGAAGACTCAGTACGTCCCACCTTTACTGACTTCGAGATGACTTTGACCTCCTGCAGTATAGTCGATTCACTGACATTATACGCCAAGCATCCCGCTGCTGAGCATGCCAGAATCTTTCAAATCTTCCAACTTATCCCTACCCGCATAACAGGTGCAGATATACCTCACTTCATCTGATGCACGACTAATCGCATCCAGTTGGTCGCGGAGGCACCAGTGTCTACCATGCATGCAGGAAAGCTTTCGAAGAGGCTGAACGTCATTTCTCGAACACGGAATACCTTGCCTCGCAGAGGAGCATGATAAAGGACCTTGACGCAGTAAGTGTTGTCCATGTTTTAGAGACCTAGCTGACGAAATGACAGCACGTTGAACTGTGCCACGCGTGGAAGAATGCATGTGACGATGAACGTGAAAAGGAACTCGAACGGATGAAGGAGGCTCGTCGACAAGCGTATGTTGATTCCAATGTCGTACGGGAATATCTCATCTCGTATATCCAGCATCTTGACGAAACTTCGGGAGCTTGGTTACAACGAAGACATGGGTTACGTTAACATGGACTCGCATTTCATCAAACATGTCGACGTTAGAGGTACCCACGCCCTCACCACCCAAGGTACTGTGATTTCCTCCCTTTTTCTGGGTGTCTGCCGACAAAACCATAGGCTGGGAGAAGATCCGCGTTGCGATGATCGCTTTTGCAGAAGAAGTACGGGAGCTTCACAAGGTGAAAACACATTTGATCAAAGTCAACGAACGGAAACTGCAAGCTCGTGTCATGCTCCGCGCCTGGAAGAGGCAGCAGCCTATGCCTCCGGACAAGTTCCTCCCTAGCATCGCTGATTTTTGCGAATTCCCAAATGTCGAGCCAATCTTGGACCAGCCGGACGACGAGGTTGTCACTGCGTACGACTTTGACATGTACAACATGCCAAAGCTATGTATCCGTTGGCGGGCAGGACTGTACAGGCGAATGTACAAGGTTGCCAGTGGCGGACTGGAGATTGGACGAGGCCCTGGGACAGCGCAGGCAGCCTTTGCGTTCCTCCACCTCGCTAGGAACGTCTTCGTCTGCGGCGCGTGCAGCGAGATCCCCGATTACAGCGAGAGCAATCGGAAGAAAAAGCTACCTGTTCATGCGACACCGATGTGGTTTCCAGGGTATCTGACACACGAGTGCTGTAGGAGTGGGTACGTACCGCGCGAAGCAGGCAAACTCATTCTCCCTCCGGATCCCGCGCTTCGGCTTGATGGTCATGTTCTACGTGGGAGGGTGCCGTGGCGGGGTGATGAGTGTTTATTCAAGAATGTGGTCATGGAGAGAATCGTCAGGACGGTGATACGGCTCGTTGATCTAGATGAGGAGACGGTGACGGTGGCGGAGATGGATAACACGCGTCGATTCTTCGAGTGCAAGTGGTGTCTGGCAGCGCTGAACGCGCAGAAGGAGATACATCCTTCCCTTCCGAATCGCGAGTTTGGCCACTGGAGAGTCTTTGTGAGTGTACGCGTTCCTTCGAAACATTCCGCTGATTGAAGCGCTTAGGTGGAACATATGTTCAACTACCATTACTTCGAGTACGAGAATCTGGTAGATAACATCGAGATGATGGATGGATGGGACGCGAATGCGGCTCCCGCTGGGTTCGACGCGCTCGAATGCGAGGATGTCTATCTACGCTACGAGTGTGTCCATTGCCATGACATGCCGACCGAGGAGCTCAATGGCGAGGAGCGTCCCGATATCATCAAACACTTGGCTTTCGAGTATGTTTCTTCTTCACTCTTGGTTCCCCCGTCGCTGAATGGCGAATGTAGGCATGGTGTATACAATGCTAGGGAAAATGAGGACTTCTGTGAGCTGGCTGGAACAAGGCCGAAGGGGAGGAGGCGGGATAGAGTGTTTCTGTATACGGATGAACGCGCCGCCGTGAAACGGAAGATGATCATGGCGAACATGCTGACGGGCTTTTGATATTTGGGCGAACTTGTACGTGTGATTCGTTCATGCCATATCTGGCGTTGCTTATGTTTTCATCAGAATCTATACCGCTATTGTACTTTCGCGCCTTCACGCCTATATTCAGGATTGGGATCTATGTTAGAAGCAAATAAAGAAAGGATTCGCTCTGGACCTCATATTCATTCGGAATCACTTGATCGCCATGGCTGACAGGTGTGATTCACAAGCATGGTCTCGAAAGGAACATTATCAACGAGGCTCGCGGCGCTTTAAATTGAATCCCACGAAGTAAATTAAGAGTAAGATTCTTTTCCATTTTTGATTTCAATGGACTAGCTAAGGATAACTTGCGCAGCGTGATCGGGCTCGAGGATTCGCCTTGAGGAGGACCGGAGACGTTACCGAGAAGTAAAACTGGATGCATCTCTTGTTAGGTTGCCGTTATGGTCATTCTCGCTGATGTGAAGTGCTTCCGACTTGTCGTGTGAATGATGGCAAAGCCCGAGCGCTGAATGATCAACTCTCTCTGGGCCCACCAGCACTTTCGAGTCCCACTTGATATTCAGTTGCACATTCCCGACGTCAGGGTAGCTAACGCGCTCAGGCATGTGACCGCATTATTTCCCAGCTTTTAGAAATACTAAACTACCCGCCTCCATCTAGCTCTGCCTATTAACGCGATTTGACTGATCCTGTCGCGATCTCGAGTCTGGATGGGTGACATATGCGGTGATGTAATACAGCTGTCCCCCTCGTAGACGAATTGAGGACTGGGTCTTCATAAATCCCCGTCATCACTAAATCTGTCCGCCAAGGGCAGATTCCCAACGTACTAGCGCCGACGGCACGCTATCAGAAGTCATCCACGAACAAAGAAATCGTCGAATACGAACTTGACAGCGTCTCTCGTCGGTGCAATCTTGCCTCCTAGACATTGAACGGAGAAATCCTACCCACATGCTTCAATTTTCAGCTCGAGAGCATGTTGCCTGGAACGCTCGGCATTTTTCCGTACCCCTCCCCTGCCTTGGGGAATCGTGTAAAACAGCGCTCGACAACGTGTTTGCCTCATTCCATCATTCGCCACTGACAGTGGACATCTCCCCCCTCTCTTCCTGCTACGATGCGCTCTCGTTTACGTTTGCTTCTTTCCAGTATCTCGCTCTCGTTGGTCTATGGTTCTCAACATGCCTCATCTCGAGAAGGTCATCTGCATAAGCGCGCCTTCGTGACGGGAGCATGGACGTTGGAGCAAAAAGGGTGGGTGCTTCTATCATATACATCTGCCTGAGGTTGATATTGATCACGCTCCATAGAACGACAGGCGTCAGTGCAATGCAGTTGGCTGTTGTCTCCGAAACGACTGCCGTTATCTTCGACAAAGTGTGCGTGGGGTCTGAATATCGTCCGACATCTTCGAACCAGTTGATTGTGCTGTAGAGAACATAACCCGTTGACGATTAATGGTCATATCGCTTGGGCCTCCGAAGTCGACTTGGAAACAGCCACCGTACGTGCGCTCAACCCGCTCAGCAACTCGTTCTGTGCGTCTGGGAGCTTCTTGGGAAATGGGACGTTTGTTAGTATTGGTGGAAACCCTGTTGTTCCCCCCGGTACGTGATATGGATCGCGAATGAGAACAAAACTAACACCCGTATAGCCGGACTCGATGGATTACAGGCTCTCCGTCTGTTCACGCCTTGCTCTGATAAAACGTGCGATGTGCAGGAATGGCCTAGCGTGTTGAGGATGACCTCGTCTCGCTGGTATCCGTCTTCGGTTCGCATTGAAGATGGGTCAATTCTCATATATGGGTGAGTGTCAATTCGTATCCTCTAAGGTCTCATTCAACTCATCCCGCTTTAGTGGTTCATTTGGTGGCGATTTCATGAACGCGGCAAGTTTGAACAATCCGTCGTATGAATACTACCCTCCGAAGAATATCAACGGTACGTCCTCCATACACATCCAATATTCCTTGATGCTGATATGGTGGGTAGGATTCAACGGCACGAGAATCCCCAGTCAATTCCTTGTCGACACACTCAATGGGAATCATTACCCGATCATGGTCTATCTTCGAGACGGGACGATATTTGTTGCAGCGAACACAGCAGCTATGATCTTCGATTGGAAGACTAACACCGAGACGCGTCTTCCTGGTATCCCAAACGGCGTCAGGATCACGTGGGCCTTCATTCTCTCCCCTCATTGAACTACCCTCTTATTTCTACACTTAGCTCACCATTCTCTGCGGGAGCGACTCTCCTTCCTCTCACGCCGGATAATGATTACACGCCCGAAGTCATGATATGTGGAGGCTCGACAATGTCGGACACTGTGAGCCCGGATACGTTATCTTCGCAAACGCCTGCTTCTGCCCAATGCTTGAGGATCGTCTTGACTCCGGAGGGAATCGCTGCTGGATGGAAAACCGAGTCTATGCCTGAGGCGCGTGTAATGGGCGAGCTCTCCCTTCTGCCGGATGGACGCGTCTTCATTGTCAATGGTGCACAGACCGGAGTCGCTGGTTACGGAAATGTAAGTCGACGAAATGACGAAATCTACCCAACAGTCATTTAACTGAGTGTTCGTAGGTCGGAGATAGGATCGGGCAGAGCAACGCTGATAACCCAGCGTTTACTGCAGTCGTTTACGATCCTGCTGCTCCTGCTGGTAGTCGGTTCTCAAAAGAGGGTATACCGGCATCGTCGATTCCGAGATTGTACCATTCAACTGCTACGTTGACTCCGAATGGCTCGATTTTGATTGGTGAGTTCTTTGAACGAAGGAGAGTTTTGTGGATCGTGACTATATTCGCGCCTAGCTGGATCTAATCCGAATCTTGATGTCACTACTACAAAGTATCAGACTGAATACAGGTTCGTTGTATCGTAATCTTTTCAGTCTATGTTCCACTGAGCTGGGCACTTCAGGATGGAATGGTACAGACCCCCATACTTGTTCCAACCTCGCCCAACATACACTGGTCTTCCAGCAATCGTCAACTACGGCGCCACCTTTACTCTTTCTGTCAATCTTCCGTCGACAGCTTCAAGTGTCACCGGTCAGCTTCATTTCCCTCTGCCTAATCCCCTCGCTCACAAGATTCAGTCTCACTGATGGATCTCGGATACGCGACGCACGCGGTGCATATGGATCAACGTCTCGTCATCCTCGTCTCGACACTCTCCTCGAACAGGACGAGACTGACTGTGACGGCTCCTCCTCGAGGGGCGATATACCCGCCTGGACCCGCGTTCCTATATGTCGTGACGAACGAGGGTGTTCCTAGCTTCGGGCATAAGACTATCATTGGTACGGGCGCATCCCCGCCCTCGAGTCGGGCTGCACTTCAAAAGTGAGTTCTCCAATAAACAGACTCGAAGGAGTTTATTGCTAAATGCATATTTTAGCATGCTCGCTCAACCGGTTCCGGACTCGAAGCTCATTCAAGGGGACGGGAGTCCCGTCCCCACGGCTGTTATCCCAGCTCCTTAGTAGATTCAGAATGAATGCAGGGACTATTATGTATTTCGCACTAGGTATCTAGACGGACAAAATGGAATTTACAGTTTGTATCTACGTGTACTATGCGAAAAGAGCACGTCGAGCTATGTTCAAAAGACTGCAGCCTTTATAGCGGGGGATTGCGCCACATGTCCTCATGGACCTCCTCCCAAAGAGCCTACTCTGCTCGAGCTCTCCATTCAGAATTATAGAATTCAATCCGAAACGAAATAAAATCGACGTACAACACGCACATCGTTGAAGAGAACATTGCTACAACTAAGGTATTAGACGGCATAAATGGTACAGTAACAAGTAAAAGATGAAGTATATAAAAGAATGAAACATAAGTAAAATAAGAGTAGTAGAGTGGGCTTTGACGAGAATAAGAATTTGTATTGTAAAGTAAAGCAAGAGAACCAAAGAAATGTTTAAGAGTAGATAAGTGAGTAATATCGTTTACCGACGCATTCGCAAAAGCATGTCCGTTGTTTCAGTCATCATGACCAATGACATCGCCAAGAGCGCTGAAAGTTCGTTGTTGTAGGCCACGCGGTCTTCATCGAACAGGTAGACCTTCTCTTGAGTCGTTCGCCCCGCCAATCCATACATCTCGCAGTAATGCGTATCCTGTACGGGATCCTCAACGTCATGTCTGTATAAATCCGTCAGCAACACCGAACAAAGTCCCGAAACGACGAGACATACATTTCCTCGCAATGCTCCACTATGCGATCTTTCGAGAAGCCAGTGAACAACTCCCTGGGCATGTCTCGGCATCGAACACACTCGTACAGGACCTCCCTCTCTTCTGTGGTGCCGACTTCGTAGCCCTCGGGAACCTCGTCCTCCGCGCGTCCTCCGATAACTTCGACAAAGTGCTTCATCTTCTCATGGTCGAAGAAGTGGTTGTTAAACACATGGTCAACCTGGAAACAAGGTGTTAGCGAGGAGGAGGAGATCATCAGGAAAGTGCACCGTACATAAAGACGCCAGTTGACAAACAGCCTATCCCTCCGCGGCTCCTCGTCGTCGTCATCGTCATCCGAACTCATCGAGTACCCATCCAAATCCACGCGGTCCAACGGACACCACTTGCACTCAAACAGCCCAAGCTGCTCGTCCATATCCCGCACAGTCGCCGTCTCCGGGTCCAACCCAGCCAACTTGATCACCCTCCTCACAATCCTCCCCAAAACCTCATTCTTCCTCAAAAACTCTTGTCCACGCCACGGCACGCGCCCATGACTATCATCCTCCGCGATCCATTGAGATCCCTCCAGTTTCATCACCGGGTCCGGCGGAGCCTTCACTGCGTGTGGCCCTCGCATATACGGCGAAATGTAGTTGGCGCGACAGCACTTGTGCGAAAGGTAATCCGGGAACCACATCGGGGTCGCCCGTACGGTGTAATTGCGCTTGCGACTCTTTTCAGAGTACTCGGGGATCGTTGAGCAGTGGTATCCTTGGCAGAAAAGGACGTTCTTGGCCAGGTTCAGCCTGTTGTAAGCAGCATGTGAACCAGTGATAGGCTCGTCGGGGTTGACGAGGGCGTCTAGGGTTTTGTAGATTCCGTTGCGCCAGCGATTGCACAGGACAGGAATTTGGGCGATGATAGGCTGGAAGCTCTCCAATGTCACTTCGACGTCGTCAGGTTGGTCTAGGATCGCGTTCACCTCTGAAAATTGGCAAAAGTCGGCAATGGACGGGTAGATGTTTGTTGGCGGGGTAGTGTTCCTTCGTTTCCACTGTCTGAGTATGGTACGGGCGTGGAATTTGCGCTCGTTGACTTTGACCGCATGGAATTTGTCGAGGCGTTGGCGGCGAATGTTCTCGCCAAAGGTTATCATCGAATCCTGGATTTTGTTCCATGCTTCATACGGTGTTAGATACATTGCATCGAACAGAAATGTCAGAGGTACCTCGGGCGGTAAGCGGAGCAGGGCCCTTGACACTGGGATGTGTTGTGAACACGTATTCGATGCCCTCTGCACGCGCCCAAAGGAGCTCCACTTGATATCCGGCTTCCACTAGTTTGTCGTAGATACTATCGAAATTTGTCAAAAGCTGTTTCACTGTATCAAGCCAAATACCTTACGCTTGCTGACGCTTCTCCTTTCGTCCTTTCAGTTCCAGCTCGCGCTCCGTTTCACAGGTCTTCTTCCAGGCGTTGCAGAGAACGGTATGCTGGATTTTGGTTAGCGACGGCGAGACAGGGACGCATCACGACGTACTTGATGTAATCGAGCTTTGAGCTGTGCTTGCGTATTGAGCCAATCCTGCGTGACGGTGTTTGAGAGGAAATGTTGCAGGGCATCACGGTAATCCGACAAGCGTCCAAAGAGAGTTTCGTCCTTGACACCTTGGTAGCCTAAAATTGGTGAATCAAGATGCGAAAGGAAACCATGGCGACATACTGCACATGCGGGTAGGAATGACCTGGAATATACTTGAAATAATAGGATGCTGTGCTGGTGGCTTTTCCTCCAGCAGTGGATTGAGCCCAACGAGGCTAAGAAACCATGAGAGGATGTCGAGAAAGTTGAGGTAGCGACGCACTGGATTTGTGAGCAGGATGGACAGATACGGCAACGAAGAGAGAAGTCGGGATTGAGAACAGTCTTGGTCCAACAGAACTGATAAAGAGAGTCAGTCACACATATCAACGGATACTGCAACGACGTACATGGCAGATCTTGATATACGCCAAATGCACCCAAGCAGGCTCCGACATGCCTTCGAATGGCGCAGGAAAACCCTCCAGATTCGCGCGTGCAGCTCTCCAGGCGCCGATAGATGCTCTGCTCATGAATGATTGTCGTAGAGTTTTGCTGACCCGTGTTAGATGGAAGACGTCCAGTGGTAGGGCATGGCTAGCAATCTATAAAGGTCCGTAGGTCAAATTCTGACTGGAAAAAGACGATTCAAGTCGACGTACCTCCAGAAAGACGTCGAAAGGCATGTCTTCCAGTGTTACCACGACACCGCTGCTTTTGCGTCTGGCATTGCACCTCCGCGACGTCGATAGAGGCGCGTTTTCTTTGTCTTCATCGAGGTCGACGGCGCTCTTGCGGCGTTTATTAGAGGAGGGCATAAATTAAGGGAGATGGTGATGGTAGGAAGGAAGGAAGTATTTATCACGTGAGCGTGGCGCCAAGATTGTATATGTTTGTTTTTCCGTCACTTTCCGCCACATTACGCCTGGGTGTAGCCCACTTCGAATCGTCCTTGGTTGAATCTAGAGATCCACATATTTACGTGCTAATATTTATAGGTACATTATTGAGTGCGCACCGCTGGATTTACGAGAGATACAGATAAACATTGTTATTAAAAAGTCGACTTGGAATGTCTGGAACAGCTATCATTAAATCAAAGCCATGTATTAGAGGCTTTTTGCAGGGATATATATTGAGCATTGGTAAAACATACTATACAAAGTTAAGTGCAAAATGCCAACACAGCATCCAAGTTCTCAGCCCTTGTGGGGCCGCAAAACTGGGTCAGAGAGGGCGCGCAGTGGATTAAATGTGGCGGTTATGTATGTGGATCTGGTCAACCACGTTTGAAAGGGGAAAATAGACTCCTTCGTCAACGTACCGACTCAGAGAGTAGTTGTGCTGTTGGCCTAATTGAAGTGTCAGATATTTACTAGCCTTTTCTTAATGTCGAAAAAGCCCAATATTTATTGGTGCAAAAAGACTCTATTCCCTACTCCAATAATTCAGAATATCTAGCTTTCTAGGGAGAATTTTAGTTGCGACATTCCCCCCCCCCCATCCACGAATTTAGTTGGCACGTGCCTTAAGTTCTTGCCACGCGCCATCATCATGACCGTTCCCGCAACGGCGCAGTCATCGTCTACGCGATACGACGGGTACTGTTGGCTGGCGCTTGTCCCATCAGGTCTGTAATCAAATGTGGACGTCTATTTCTGCTGACCGTCATAGTAGGGACCGCTCGACTTCGACGATTGTATCCCCCCCCATCTCTCGCGATACCATGTCGGGAAGCTCATTTATCGATATGGAGGACATCGCCGTCTGTCATACACAGTGGAAACGTTGGACGGGATCCGCTTCTTCCACGTCTTCCCTGGGGATGAAGTGACACTGGAGGAATTTTGGGGTTTAATGGATCAAGAATCTTGTGTCCTATGATGTTCGAGGCCGGGCGTAGGAGTCCTACCAGTAGCGAGACCAGTGCTTGGGACGACGGCGATGATAATGATGATGAAGTGGCTGAGAGGAGAAAGCTGAGGGAGTGGTACGGGGACCATCTATTTGTCTCAGGACTCTTCTGTGTTTGCTCCAGTACTTCCGGGCCCGCACGACATGGATCGAATATCGAGTACTGCATACCCCTCGTCATGAGGCAGCATTACGGCACTAGCTCTCGTCGAGCAGGCTATCGTTGACGCCATCGAAGGCTTCTGCTATATACCTGCCCTATTGACAACCTGGAATGAGGATCGCCCGGAGATTTTGGCACGAACGTATGGACCCGTCATATCGCGCTCTGATCTCTATTGGTTGGGCATTTTCCGCCACATTTGCGCTCGTGTAATCATGCGCTCGCGCTTGCATGTACTACTGACATCCATGAAGGATTCATCCTCGATCCATCACGGCTGGATCTTCGAGACGATGCTGGTGGCGAGAATTATTATTATCAAACCATCGACGTGAACTTGGCCTGCATAAGTACTATCGCTATCCAAGTAGTTCTTCACGTCTTTGACCTAGCCCCCGTGAATTCCTTCTGCGCTGCAAATAGACATCCCGATTAGTCACCAATGACTTGCTCAAATTCCGGATTCAACTCACCTGTCTCCCAGTCCGCAGTAGTAGACAGAAACTGCATGTATCTATCGTCTCTCGGATTCCCAATGAGCGCCTCGCCGTAGTTCATCAATGCACAAACGCTACGAACTGAACGCAAAGTTCAACTTGAATATCTCGAGGAACCGCCAGGGTTTGAAGCACTCACGGAATGGCGCTCCAAGAATCAGATCAAGGTCAGTATCACGACCGTTCATAGGTTGGAACTGTGAGAGCAGTCGTCAAAGTCTAAACGGTATTATGCAGGAAGGAACCTAGGAACTCACCGATCCAATGCACATTTTCTTTCCGTTCTTCACGATGTCTTCTTTCCCTAACTCCTTAGGATCACTATTCACCAAGAAAATCAATTATTTACCTGGCTCATAGGATGGAACTCACAGTGTAGCATCCAGCGGATGTATGCCAATCTCCTGCTCTTGGAACCGGAATGTAATACGGAGCTCTTGGGAACAAGGAACGAGCCATACTTCACCAAGACCATCCACAGTGGTCTCTTGAGCACTCGAGCTCCCATAGATCTCCAGGGCTAACTGTCTAGCAAGATCGTTATTTTCCTGCCAGTGCTTGAATATCTGAGAAATTTCACTTACTCGGATACATGACTAAGAGGCAGTTCAGGCGCAATCATAGCGTTCGGCGTCTTGGACACCTCTTCAGCAGAGATAAGCTTGTTATTAACCATAACGTCGAAGCTATCGATGACGAACTGATAGTCGGACATTTTCGAAGGGACTTTGAGTTTGGGCTGATTTTCAACCCCTTTACAGACCGTCGATGCACCTATACCAAGTTTTCCGCCATCTACAAGCTTATCAGACAACCGTGCTTCCCATGAGGGACGATGGAACGAACCTGGAGAACGTCCTAACTGGATCGCTACCGTGTGGCGCATGGGATTCTGCTCTTGTTGGAAAATATGTAGGAGGGGGCTGTTGACTTTGCTTTGACCCCGTTCGATTTTAAGCCCTATTTCGCCTTTCGGTCCTCCTGGCTGGGAACTGGAGGTTACTATAGAGTCATTAGCATGATGGTCCTTTGTGATTCGTAAGATACACGCACTAAAGCTGTGGGAAGGGACCTTGAAGCCAGCGAAGGAAAGATCAGCTTTCTTGGTTGGGCCTGTAGAATCACCGTGTAAGCCACCCAGTTCCGTAGAAGAGGATCCGATACTTGCCATCGATTTTACGATCTATGAAAGGCTCGGAGCTCGAGGCCTTTTTGTCACCTATGGAGGCGTCTGAGTTAGGTGAGGATACCCAAGAGGTGGATCTGGATTCATTGAGTTTCGAGGAAGCGCAGATGGGTATGGGACAACATGCATTCCCGTACTGAGGCCAACATCGTAGTCTTGATCTTTCAAGGTAATTTTGGTGGTGTATTGCATCTTTCCCATATTCTTCAGCGCCGCGTCTGAGCCGGGGGTGCGACGGTCAAGGGCTTCGCGTGCCCAGGACCTGGGAGCGTTCTCGATTGGAGATGCGAAGACGAGCTTTGCAGATAGGGAAGCGGAGATGAGGATATTTCGGAGATGCATAGTGTTGTGTTGTGCTGTGTTGTGAATGTGGGGCGCGTATTTAAGCGAAGCATGAGGGGTGGATATGACATGCCGACGATTTACTGAACTGGCCGCGTCGCCACTGCTTACTTAGTAGAAAGGTTACTGATGCATTGCTATGATCGACAGGCCGCAGGTTCCGCACATCACAACTAGTGTTCTGCCAAAATGAGTGTCAACGCTATCACTCGGTGGATGTACATACGGGCACCGTCTACGATTTCATTCCGCGAGATAGGTGACTAAGGAGCTCATAGTCCAAGCTGCGCGGCGCATCTCGTCCGCGTGGTAGTCAGAATTGGTGTCGTCAAACCGTCCAGTCGTCGTTAAGGCAATGCTTGGTCGATCTGTCATAGACCGGTTGGCGAGGACGAAAATGCAACCGGTGATGGATGTAGTTGTAATGGACCTATAAGTCCAAGCGTGGCTGGTCTGCGTAAGTTTCCCCTGGATGTTCGTTTTGTGTGCATACGGTGACGAGAGACCATAGTATATGTGCATGTTGATACGAAGAGCTACGCGAAAGGAGGAGACATAGCTCGCCATGGACAGAATGGATGCATGAAAACCGGGAGGGAAGATTAGGCAGGTACTTGCGGGTACCTTCAGTCAGTGGTGTCCAGGTGGGACAAGGAGACACCGGCGCAAATCGAGGCAGAGCCATCCTCTAGATATCCGCTGATGCTGTTCGACATCCTTCCCAACGGGACATGACTCTCCTAAGCCCGTGTTGTTTTCGGGTTTCTGTTGATATCTGTTCGAGACGAGACTAACAGTAATGGATAAAGGATCAGGACATGGAAGCTCCAACGGTTCACTCACACATAACATTTGTGCATGTTCCTTCTTGTACAGAATCGCACCGCAGTAGCAATGTTGACTTGCAGCGTCTATCGAATAAAGTGTGTTATTTAAGGATGATGGTGGTAGGAAGAGGAGGAAGAACAAATAAGATCACACAATGTTTCGTTGACTGACACGGGTTGACGGCGACAACCAGTCTTTGGCAATAATTGAGCGAGGAAGCCACAATATCCTGATTTTTGTACAGAGGGACGATGGCGCGCACAAGTTTCATCATTAGGCATTGTACTACATACAATCACATCTTCGACCTAGCCTCCTCGAACTCCTTCTCCCCTAAAGTACAACATCTCAATCAGCATACTATACTCGTCGAAGGAATAGACAACTCACCTTTCTCCCACTCCGTAGTGGGCAGGAATTGCATGTAGCGATCATTGCCCAGGTTACCCGAGAGCTTTTCGCCATAGTTCATCAACGCACAGGCGTTACGGACTGGGACGGAATAGGTCAATATCCCCCGCTGTTAAGTACCAGGAATTGGAAGTACTCACGGAATGGCACACCGAGGATTAGGTCGAGTTCGGTATTCGGAACGTTGATAGGTTGGAACTATCGAAGCGTTCATTGTACTAAACGTTCAGGGCGGAGAAAGAGAACTCACTGATCCGATACACATTTTCTTTCCATTCTTCACGATCTCTTCTTTTCCTAGCTCCTTCGGCTCGCTGTTCATCCGCTCGATCATTTGTTCACATGCATGGCAAAAAGAGGAACTCACAGTGTGGCATCCAAAGGATGTATATCAATCTCCTTCCCATGGAACCGGAATGTAATCCTCAGTTTTTCGGAACAAGGGACGAGCCATACGTTCCCGAGACCGTCCACACTCTTCAGCTCACCCAAATCACCGTATATCTCGAGAGCCAGCTGCCTAAACAGACGGTTATTTTCATTGCCTGCCAAATCCGAGAAAGTGGACGTACTCGGATACTTGATTGAGAGCCAGTTCAGGCGCGATCATGGTGTTCGGCGTCTTGGATACCTCCGGCGCAGAGATAAGCCTGTCACCAACCATCGCAGCGAAATCGTCGATGACGAACTGATAGTCGGACATTTTCGAAGTGGCTTTGAGCTCAGGTTGATCTTCAATCCCTTTACAGACCGTCGATGCGCCTATACCAAGTTTCCCGCCCTCTATCAACTTATCAGAAAACCATGCGTCGAGGAAGAAGGAGAGACGAACCTGGGGAACGACCCAGCTGAATCGTCACCGTGTGGCGCATGGGATTCTGCTCTTGTTCGAAAATATGTAGGAGGGGGCTGTTGATTTTGCTTTGACCCCGATCAATTTTGAGCCCTAATTCGCCTTTCGGTCCTCCCGGCTGGGGACTGGAGATTACTAGAAAGACATCCATTATCGTTCATGTGGTTGGTGGAACGTACGCACCATAGCTTTGAGAAGGGACCTTGAAGCCAGCAAAGGAAAGATCAGCTTCCTTAGTCTGGCCTGAATTGAGGGGTCAAGCTGTTGAATTACACAAAAGGAGGGCATTTACCTTCAATTTTTCGATCTATAAAAGACTCGGAGCCTGAAGCTTTTCCGGAGGCGCCTGAGTCAGACGAGGCGACCCAAGACGTGGAGCTGGATTCGGTCAGTTGTGGGGAAGTGGAGATGGGCTTGAGAGAACACACATTCCCGTGCTGAGGCCGACATCGTAGTCTTGGCCGTCCAAGGTAATTTTGGTGGTGTATTGTGTCTTTCCTGTGTCCTTTAGCGTCGCTTCTGCACCGGGAGCGCGGCGGTCAAGGTATTCTCGTGCGCTGGGAGTGTTTCCCATTGGAGATGCGAATACGAGCGTTGCGGAGAGCGAAGCAGGAATGAGGACATTTTTGAGATGCATGGTGTTTTGTTGTACTGTTAGGTGAGTGTGAGATGAGTATTTAAACGGTCAGCAAGTGTGATCAGCGCCTACGACACTGGCATGTCGTCGAATGCATTGGTGTTTGTCTATGCGGCATGCCGACGTAGTACATAATGTGGTGCTGTTAACAAGAAAAGTTGAAACTGGTTTGATCGACGAAGGATTGGGTGTTGAATTCACGTATTGGAACTGGTAGTGAGGCAAAATGGGCGCTATGATGCAATTCCTTGGCGAACGGATAGACCGGGAACGTCTACGACATCCTGTCGCTCGAGAGGCGAGATTTTGTGGCTAATGTGGTTTGCGGGTAGTCTCGTTAACCAGCCTCTACGAGAAATCAAAGGGATGCTCACGAATATTTCTGAGTAGAGTCTGGAATTCGTTTATAGGGAGGCGTAGAGGCTCACCTCGGAGTTTAAATAATGTGATGACCCTAGATTTGGTCGATACTTCGTCCACTCTCTCTTCAGAGAAATAGCTTGCTGGGAATTGTCATGTACCTAGAGCGATATACTTGCTCCGTTTGAATTTCCTGCACCAGTCGTGGTGAAATAACTCCGGTAGACTGTAATATGGATGCGCCACAATTGGTATCTAGCCGTGTAACTCTCCAGTAACATTTGTTGATGTGTTCGATGTATTAATCTTCGAAAGCTGTATAAGCGACGATTCGCGACGATGACATTGAGATGTTGACCGTGGAGGGTATTGCGCTGGATCTGAATCTCGGGAATCGACGGTCCGTCGGCTCCAACACTGGCCATCATTATATTCGAAGTCCGAGGCGAGCCTCTATGCCTCCCTATTAGTGTTGCCGTGAGCTGAGCCTGAGCTGAGCTGAGCTTTGATCGACATGTTGGCTCGTGATGGCTCAGCTCATGATGGCTCACGGCTCATTGATGGCTCACACTCTCCTCACAGTTCGTTCTCACTAGTAGGACAACCTCGCGGCCTTCTATGTCTGTAAATTTCTAGGATATACTTAGTTAAACCTCTGACAATGTATCCCGGTCAATTCTACACCTATAACCAAGAGGAATAGCAGTGCCGGATGACTTGACAATCCTGGCATAGATTAAGTGAGGTGGGACACTCTGAATTGAGCCAAAATAGTATTGTATGACCTATATTTACGATTGAGAGCAACTTCTAAATGTTACCCTTCAACAACCTTCGAGATATACACTGCTGACCTATTTACGACGCCACGACCGCCCCATCAGCGAGCCATCAATGAGCTGCCCTTAAATGGCAATGAGCTGAGCTGAGCCGCGGCTCACACTGAGCCAACTCACGCTCACGGCAACACTACTCCCTATACATGAGTCCTAGACTAGTTTGCGGGCCGAATAGTTTTGTCAGCGTTGTAGCCGGTATCGCCATCGTTGATTTGATTTCCTCAGCCCTCGAGCACCGCCCGGAGGCAAGGAAATCTTGAAACCAGAAAGGCGGGTCGGCCGATGCTGGATATAGCCGCAGGAGGCGGGTAGGAGGTAAGCGCAGTCGACCTGTGTCAGCTTCCGTTGGGTTTTCGCTTTCCGGTAACAAGAGCGTTTTGAATGCTGTGGTTATAAAGAGTTGAGAAATCACAGACAAAGCGAGACTCGTCATTGTATTCGATAGAGACAATGTTGATCCTTTGCGTGTCGGGACCGTTAACAGAAAGCAAGCCTGGTACGATTCAAAGGGAGACACATTAACGCGAGTCTACGGTGATGACTACGACGAAATTCTAGACGAATTAAATGGGTTGATTGCGTTCAGGCGGGACAAGGAGACGCACCAGAGCAAGTCCAGACGGAGTCATTCTACCAGCGCTGCATCTCGTCGTAGAATAGTCCTTCCCAATTCATATGGAACATGGCCCGTGTCCTTCGTTATCTGTTGAGATACAGGAGCATAAAATAAGCTGTGGATCATCAGACAACTACTTATAATGATTTGAGGATGATGGTGGTAAGAAGAGAAAGGGTAAACAACGCCACACAACGATCGTTCTCTTTGATTCCGCCCACCATCAATTCGATTGACGTTGTCTGTGGTCATTCGTTGATACAGTATGAATGTAACAGACTCACCGACTATAAGTAGATTGAATGAAGCTTGAATTTTGCATTCTCAGGTGATTAATACCTACGGCACGGCAATCCGTTTGGACCCACAAGATCAGAAAAGATGTCGATGGATGCACAAGGCGACATGGAGGCTATGTAAAGGCGGCTTATCTTGTACCCTCATCACAGTCAACCCCAGGATTCCAATGTCCTCCACGTCCAACGTTGGGTCGTGGACGAGACAAACCCTTTCACGTCCTGCCAGTATCTCACCCTCACGCAGCACACGAAGTTCTCGTTCTCCTGTGCCTGACGTTGAGGAAAGTACGACATCCAGCCCGGCTGTAACTGACTCGGACTCCTCTGTGGGTCAGGTCGAACACCAGTCTCGTCAGGATAGATCATCCTCATCCATACCCCCATCTCTTCCAGATAGTATATCTCATGCAGAATCATCTCATAGAGAGTCAAACCCGCCCACGCATCCATCTCTTCCGAATCCCACTGTAGATAATCGCTTGGCGACAGAGAACATCCCATCGGAAGCACCTCCCGCCACCAAACATCCCCTAGGTAATGCATGTTATCCATCTTGAGGTAGCCTTTACTGATCTCAGGTTTAAACAGACAACTTTGACTATGAGCAACGTTTTCCGGAAGATCCCATCTATCAAGAGCGATCCCCTAACGCTCGCGTTTGGAGAGTGTATCTCGAAGAGTGTGCGATCTTCGATGCCGATATGATCGGTGAAGCGCGCAATGGCCTAGATCTCCTTCTTGTCTTTGTATGTGTCTCTCCTCATTCACAGTCGATGAACTCCTAGCTTACGCTCTCTACAGGCTGGTCTGTTCTCCGCCGTCCTCTCCACGTTCGTTGCCCAGACATCTCAAGCGCTATCAAACAACTTCATCGCGGTATCCACTTCCCTCCTCGCCGAGACGGTCATGATCCAACGTGCACTCGCGAATGGCACTTCCCCCGAGATGGTGCCGCGCAGTGAGATGGTCTCTGGCCCATCCTCGACCGACTTCTGGGTCAATGGACTCTGGTTCACGAGCCTCACACTCAGCTTATGTACGGCATTACTGGCGGTTCTCGTCAAACAGTGGTTGCATCAATACATGTCGCCAACGTCAGGAACATACCGAGATCGCAGCCTCATCCGCCAGTACCGGTACGATGGACTGCAGAAGTGGCGCGTGATGACCATCGTCGGCCTTTTGCCTATCGTTTTGCACATCACTTTGTGTTTCTTCTTGGTCGGTCTCGTTGTCTTCCTCTTTCCTCTCTCCCGCCCCTTGGCATATGTCGTTGCGTCAATCACCGTCATAGTCTATGGAATGTACTTCATCTTGAACATTCTTCCCCTCGCATACTCTCAATGCCCATATCGTACACCATTCTCTGACATTCTGAACGTGTTTGTTCACGCCGTTCCGTCGCTCTTCCTTCCATTCATGACGTTTGTGAGGGGCCAACTTAAGGAAGCCCTTTCACAGGCGAATGGTATCCCAACATCGGATGAATCGTCGTCTGAGTCCAGTGCCCATGTCGCAGCAAGTATCCGGGAGTTTTTTCAACATCAGTTGAGATCAGCCCGCCGTGACGTTGTTGCTGCACTCGATCTGGAAGCGCCACCGCCTATCAGTCCAAAGGGGATTCCTACCCTCAAGGACATTGAGTGTCGCGCTTCAGCCGCCGCCAGTCACAAAATCATTGAGACAATCTCCTTTGATGCAGTCTCGTGGTTGATCCGAACGACGTCGAATTTACCAACGAAGAGCATAGCCGTCCAGTCTCTCGGTTCGTTTTCCGTGGCTTTGAAGAGTGATTTACGAACACTTGGTCACGAAGTGGACTTTCAAGCTTTTCTTTCTCCCCTCATCAAAACTGTGACCCAGTGGATTTACATGGTCTCTGTGCCATTGCCTGGGGAGGACAGGAGAGTGGAAAGGCTTTACAGGGCACGGTTCGCTTGCGGTATCGTGGATAATCCTGAACAAGTTCATTTTTTCCTGGCGGGCCTGCGTTTTCCACGCTCTGACGCATCAGAGATCCCCTTTTCTTTGGAGGCGACATTCTTGACCAGTGGCTGTGACCTATTCCACGAGGACGGGACACAGTGGGCATCTACTGATTTCCTTTCTCGTATCATCATAGCATCCCAAACTGGCAAATTCATTGTCTTGCCAATCCATGTGTGGCAGGGCATATTCCTTCATTGTCTGTCCAGAAATCACAGCCTTCCGACCCTGCCCACCAGATTTGGGGCGCATCTCACGCATCTTTGTGTCCTGGCGTTTCCTACGACGACTTCTCCTGATCCCGAGTCTGACTACAACTCGGAGGGTCCCGCCTTAGTACCAATCATCCACCCATCACTTCGATCGTCGCTGCAGCGACTTTTATACCTGACCCTCATTTTCAAAACCAAATACACGCCAAATCCACTTCTTCCAGACTCCATCGAGTTGCAGAGCCTCCTCATGGTTCACAATTTCCTCCTTTTTTCCTACTCGCTTTCCCCAAATGCTGCTCTTGCTGGGTTGAGAGGTGTTTGGAAGGAGATCGTCTCCTTCTCGCAGAACTCGCAGTTGACACAGCAAACTTTCCAAGCAATCGGTACCAGTGCAGAACAGCTACTTTCGCTTCTGACGGATGACGCAGAAGCACAGAAAAGCTTTGAAGTGTTGTTTTCCTATGATGGGTTGGATGAAGAGGAAAGGGATTACGTGGAGCTGGACCCGAAAGCTGTGCATCTTTATCACGATTGGGTACGCTTGAACTACACTGCACTCTCCAAGTCGTCGACGGGAAATACCGAGACGGATTTTAGCCCTCTGCTGTTGCAACTGGTAGTCAATCGTCTGCTAGGAGTCTGCACATCCTGTCCGCCTGAAACCATCCATCATCCACAGATCAGTCGTCTACTCCAGACTTGGACGGATTCCCTGTATCGAGATGTTCCCCATGCATACGAGAAATTCGTGGAAGTCGACTTCCTCTCATTGATCACTCCAGAGACGGTAACATATGTGTTTGCAACATACTGCCTGATCGTAGGCGGGTTCGTCCTTGGACTTTCGCGTAGGTCGCTTCCGCCCGATCTTCACCGACGTTGTGTGGCGTACCTCCATATGACACATCATCTATTTGCGGTGTGCGGAGTTATGGCACTGGCTAAGTCTCGTGAGAGCGACTGGCGAGGCTATCTTTTCGAGTACATTTTTGATCGAAAAGCAACACTTTCGTTGCTTGCTAGCATCGAACCGGACCATCCTGTTTGGCAACAAAGGGCTGCCTACATGTGTGGCGAAGATGCGCCTTCATTCCCTCCCACTGAAGAGGATAAACCGTTTCCAGAGTGTTACCAACTCGGGATACAAGAACTGGATGCTTTCTTTGAGGATAGAGAGGTTTGTCTATGGCCATTGGCTTGTTGTTTAAGCTGACCTGAAGCATTATTGCAGAGAAGCAGAAGAGAAGCTTTGCGATCTAAAGGAGCCTGGCGGTCGTTCCTGCCTCGCCTCGGGGGAGGTATCAACACCAAAAGATTTAGGCTTGGGAAGAGGCCAGAGGATGACCTCAGCGGGACGAGGGGTAGTGAGCAACAGCCAGAAAGGACCAAGGTTCCGAGGAGTTTCCAACGGCTTTTCCGTTCCGTACCAGCGGCAGGCGAGTCTGCCGCGTCCGAACACGAGCTCGACACTGTTTAAAGAGGGTAAAATCACGTAGTACGAACTTGAGGAATGATATGTATGCATCTATGTTTGTCGTGAAGCAGTGGTCCAACATCATAAGCTCTACCCCCCCAAGGCTTCTTCAGACGCCTGACACCCTTTTCAAGGCGAAAGGCACAAGAAGGAACTCGCTGCTCTCGCGAGACCATTATATGTGGAATAAGACCAATCATGTTCTCAATTTCTCCATGATCTACACTGAAAAGGGCCTCGTTCTGAACAAGTTCTCCCACAGCGGTGGAGGGGTTCAAGAAGAACTATACATGTGTATTACATCTACTTGATTAATTTGTCTCCCGAAGCTCACATCCCTCCTTCTAGGCGGCACGAACTCTACCGCCATTTCCATCACGCCACCCATCATCGACATTGCAAACGACGGTGCAGGAAGCATCGAGAGGTCAACCTCCTCCTCATCCGACACCGAAGGGTAGCATGTAAAGAAAATAGGCGCACTTTCAATCTCGTCAATGGAAATCGGTGACGGGAAAATCGATGACGAGGACGACAAGCACGACTCGCTGGAGCAGAGCGAAGAGGGGATTAGGAAACTCGATGACGGTGTATTAGGTGTCCTAAGCTGGAACGGTGACACTATTGGGCCGCACGGTGTCCTGGACGCTGCCTTCGGGACTTTCCGAGAGCGTGGCGCAAGGTATTCGTCTGGATAGGTCTCTAGGTAGACGGGGATGTGGTCCAACAAGACTATATCGGAAGGAAAGGATCACTTATAGCACGCCTGGACTGCGATAAGCTCTACGGATATGAGGAGACAGGCGAGACATACCGGCTGCATCGTTATCTTTCCCAGTGGAACACGTGGGGGAGTGAGATGTTGATCCTTCTGAGCTTTTGCTTTCATTCCATCCCCTTCTATCGTCTGCGAGGTGCCACTTTGCTCTACGGCGTATAGTTTCCCGTTAGAATCCGAGTCGATGATGATAATTGGAGGAGGGATCAGCGAACAGCGCCTGGAAAGGGCTGACGGGGACGCGCAGGTGTCAGTCATTGCGTGTGACACAGTGGGAAGGTAGAGGCTAAAAATCAAAAGGGATCGTTCAAAGAGTGGCTGTGGAAATTTGATTGTCAAAGTGAGTGGCTACATGCCTCATTTTCAGTGAAAGACCTTTGTTGCTTGATTAATCCAGTTGAGGTGTACTCAATAGAAAGAGTAGCATCGAGTACCATATCGATGCTTTGTGATAACGGTCGACGATCACAGTGCAACGGTGAGTGGTGCGCCATGACGCGACCACTACTGTTGGTGCGGGATGCACAGGTCGCCGTCCAGTGCGGTCTTTGTATTCTCAGTTCGTAAGTTCTCAGTTCAATGAGAGTCAACACAATACCATGATCACATTCTCGTGCCAACGCCATATATATCCACGACGAGACAATGACGGAACCGTTCGGGAAGAAATTGATGGCGGTAACTCAACGGTAACATTACATATCCGTTGTGTGGCGTTGTTTACACCGAGTCGTTCCTTCTTTCTTCCTACCACCATCATCCTTTGTCTCCGATGGGCACGACGAACAACGAAATTGCTGAAGGAATAAGACAAGAAGAAAGACGGAAATGGCGCGAACACAGTGCTCGAACGAACGAAAATCCTGCTAATTCACACCGGCGCAAATTCGTTGCTAACCTGGAAGTGACCATCCTGGCAGACGTCGAACGGGAATAAAAAAAAGACAGTCATTCAGCCAGAGCAATCATGGTGCGTCTACGGTCGCTATATCCTAAAAACACCTCACGAACGACCGCACATAGGAATACAAACCTCTATCTGTTTTCTACAATTAGGGTAATATCGCGATAGCAAGCACTGGTGGGATCGGCCCGAAAGCACTGTCTTCTCCGCCCTGGTCATTATCCAACTACCCAGATAATCACCATATCCACGGTCGATACGGAACGATGCAACTCGCAAACAACGCTTACAATCGTGAGCTGGATGTCTGGTTATCATTTATACCACAACTAATCTACTTGGATAACCGCAGTATGCCACTTGGGGCCTTCAAAGGGCGACCAACCATGACCATATACTCGGGAATAACACCAGAACAGCAGGTCTATCAGGAATACGCGACAACCGCACATTGCGCCTTATCTCTTATCTTCGCGTAAACTATCCAAATCCACTGCATTCAAGCTATGTCCGCCTCTAAATATGCGGTTGCGATATCGGTTTTATCCAGGCAAACATGCATCCCTTCCTTATCCTCACTGCTCTATCTTCCGCGAGCCTCAGCCTCGCAGGGCCATTGCACTTCGATGTTACAGCTACCTCGCGCAGAAACCTCCGTCGCTCAACTTTCGAGGCCGAAAGCCTCAACGACATCATATATACGACCAAGATAACTCTAGGCGCGTCAAAGCAAGTACACGACGCTCAATTGGATACTGGAAGGTATGCCTACATCTATCGCTCATATATTCCCTGACTCAAATGCACAGCTCGACCTTCTGGGTGGCACCGCCAGTTGATGAACCCGTGCACGACAGTGTCGATACAGGCTTGAAAGCAACGTCCAACTACGTAGAGCTCGAAATGGACCTCACAGGTGCGCAAATTCTCCTCTTGCCCGTTCAGCTGGCTCATCATCTGACTAGGACCAATCAAAACGGCCAGCCTTGATTTCGCCGGATTCACAATCCACGATCAAAGCTATAGTACGTTCGTTCTTTCTTCCTTGCTCAAATACTCACCATATCCGCTGTCGCAGTCGAAGTATTTGAAGAAGATTACCCGTCGTTACAGGTATTCGCAATGATTGGTCTGGGCCCCGATAAGAAGGATCCGATCCTCAGAACGTTGAAGTCCCATGTTGGCTACTCCCCTCTACATAGGATTTTTCTGCAAGACAAGAGCCTGCCTCACATCATGACAATGCTACTGGGACGATCGTTAGGTCAGACTCCCACCAGCATCTCCCTTTGCGTCACTCATACATCCTAGACCCCACTGATCCTTTCCCTGGGAAGTTCACCGTCGGCTCAATCTTGGAAGGTTTCGAAAAGATCCAAGAGCAGCCCAAAATCCCAGTCGCGCACGGACGACATTTCACGCTCCTCTTAGACGAGGACAGCATCGTCGCCCCTGGGGACAAAATCATCTCCGCCACCAAGACCAGAGTCAACCTCCCAGACAGCATTGCGAATCCGAAAAGGCTGACTGCTTTCGTTGATAGTGGATTTTCTTTCAATCAGGTCCCGAAGTATGTTGTCGTTTGCACAGTGACGGGTAGCTTATGAATTTCTGCAGAAAAGTCGCCGATGCGTTTTACTCTGGCTACCCTAAGGCTCAGTACTTCGAGATACAAGATATAGGCCCCGTGTGGCTGCTCCCGTGCAGGCAGGAAGTCGAAATCATGTTCAAGATCGGCGGGGAGGAGATCTACATCCATCCCCTGGACGCGACGTTGTCAGTTACACGTTATTCTCCACTCATTGATCAATTATTTACCCATCCTTACCTAGTCACCCAAGGCAATTCGAGATGGAAGAGATCGAAATCGATGACGAGGAGGATATGTGTATAGGATCGGTGAGTTCTTCATCTGGTCTTATTCTTTATGAGTCTGACCATTCTCTCTCGTAGTTCCAACCTATTCACTTCAAAACGAACGAACTGGACATTATCCTTGCGTCGTCATTCCGTGAGTGGATTCGCTCCGTAGCACGTTCGGGGGCTTACGATATTTCCCAGTCCGCAATGTCTATGCGCTAACCAACTTCGGGGAGGCTATCCTCGGGGATGAGGAGAATCCTGAAACGGTGTCGGATGGGTATATGCAGTTCATGGCCAGGACGGATCCGAAGAAAGGTGAGTGCTGGTAGTTGTGGGTGGGTTAGCAATTACTGATTGGTGGTTGTACGTAGCGCATAAGGACTTCGAAAAGGCCCGGTGTGGAGGGAAACCATGTTGATTTAGAGATGATCAGTGAATGTGATAGATAGTCCATATTTATTGTAATATAGTTAACATAGTAATCTTAGAAGTTCTCCATTCTGTACCCCAGCACTAGTCTTTGAGGGAGTTCCCGTTGAATGCGGAGATGATACATGTTTTGGTGTGATCGCAAACATAACGCTCTAGAGTGATTGTCAACAACAGTCCGTCAATATCAACCTAATCAGAATGAAGCATATCTCGACGAATTGGGTTAGTCCCCTGTGTGGTGTTGTTTACTCTCTCTTCCTTCTTACCGTCATTATCTGCTCGGCATGCACGATGCAGACGAATCCTCAACAGAATGAGAGAATGATAGGAAAATGCCGCGAAATTTACTAGCAGAGCCTGGCCAAAACGCAATGAGATCGACTCGGATTCCGGAAGCATTTGCCTTGGATACATCCGGACACTGGCTTTGCAACGAACCCCAAACTACGGTCCTTACCTGAAGTTACGAATACAACTACTTACCTATGAGTAAATCTCCTGCTGGTAACAGCTACTGTATCTAGGCTACTCCCTGCGACATTCAATAAAATCCGCGCAAGATGTCCGTGCATCCTGAAAAACAATGCAACACCTCTCTTTTCTACTCCTTACTGTGATTCCCTCTGCCGGGCTAGTGTTTGGAGGACCACTTCACCTCGACGTCACCGCACACTGGCACCAACGGCGCGCATCCATCGAACTACAAAGCCACCGCGACGTGATATACACGACGAAGGTATCCCTCGGCGAATCTGGGTCGAGCATGGCGGTTTACGATGCTCAACTGGATACTGGAAGGTAATTCAGGCAATGTGGTCACATATTCGAACACTCAAAATGTGACCGCGGCGTAGCTCAACATTTTGGGTGGCGCCACCGAGTGGTAAACCAGTTCCCGATGCCTTGCATGCCGGGGCCGAAGCAACAGCGGAATATGTTGATCTCAAGCTGAATATTGCAGGCATGCATGTCACTCTATTCTCCTTCAACGAATTGACCGTTCGGATAGGACCAGTAAAGACCACCGACCTCGAATTTGCCGGCTTTACAATCCATGATCAAAGCTTTAGTGCGCGTTTTATTCATTCTTCTCAGAAATAATCACTTACCGTATCTCGCCGTCAAGTCGAAGCATCCCGAGAAGAAGCCTCCGCATTGCCGGTATTCGCAATGATGGGTCTGGCTCTACAGAAAAACGAGGGAATACTCAACGCAGTGCAATCTCGTGTTGGGTATGCTCCACTTCATAGGATCTTTCTGCAAGATGATACTCTACCGCACATCATGACGATGCTGCTGGGCCGAACCGTCGGTCAGTATCCCGCTAACATATGTTGCGCCACATTATTTCAACATGATTTACACTAGGCTCTGAAGATTCGTCTGGCGGAACATTCACTGTCGGCACCATTCTGGATGGATACAATAGGATCGAGAGTCAACCAAAGCTCTCAGTCGTCCACGGACGCCACTTCACGTTCCTCCTTGACGAAGACAGCATAATCGCGCCAGGCCAAAAGGTTGTTTCTGCGAAGACCATGGTTAATCTGAGCGGAAGTACAGACCCCCAACGGCTCACCGCTTTCCTCGATAGTGGCTTTTCGTTCAACCAGGTTCCGGGGTGCGTTCATTGATGACGGAGGCGATCACATACTGATTATAGCAGAAAAGTAGCAAAGGAATTCTACTCAGGATATCCCAAGGCAAAGCTCGTTGATGTGCAAGCTCTCGGTCCCGTCTGGGTAATTCCGTGCACTCAGGAAGTTGAAATCACGTTTAAGATCAGTGGCAAAGACATCTTCATCCATCCTTTGGATGCAACATTGTCAGTTCGCATATATCTACTTCCGATCTTCAATCATTGACCCACGTTCCAGTCATCCAAGCCAGTTCGAAATAGAGCTTGATGATGAGAATGATCTGTGTATAGGATCAGTGAGTCTTTGGAGTGTTCTTGGCATCTAGGCTACATTAGCATACTTATGCATCATCCTCTCAGTTCCAGCCTATTACCTTCAAGACCAACGAGCTGGACATAATTCTTGGAATGCCATTCCGTGAGTCATTCTTCTTCAGAGTCCGGCAAGTACTAACTTCGTTATTCAGTTCGCAACGTCTACTCCCTAACGAACTATGGAGACAATATCCTCGGGGATGAGGAGAATCCTGAGGCGGTAGATGGTTACACGCAGCTGATGGCTAGGACAGACCCGAAGAAAGGTAAGTTGTAATCGGAGAGGTTTCAAGTTACTGAGGATTTTGTCCTTAGCGCACAAAGAATTTGAAACGGTTCGTTGTAAAGGACGGCCTTGTTAATTACAGTATCATAGCAAATAATCAAGCTCGAGGAAACTTGAAATAGCGTGAGAGGAACAACCGTTGACACAGCCACAATATTTTGTTTCTTTCTTTTTACGGACTCACCACCAATTCAACGACGGACCTTAAGGCTCGTCATTTCACCCAGGCTACAGCGAGAGAAGACGGAAAATAGCAAACATAATCCTGCGCGATTCCCAGTTAACCCCTGTGTGAGACTTTGCGAGCTCGCTCCGTCGTTTCTCTGCACAGAATGTATCTGTCGCATTCAAAGGACGACCTTACCGCCGATATGTTCTCTACAGCTCCAGCTATACCTCATCTAAATATACCGTCGCTCCGTCAAGCCCCCAGATCGGGCTCGTCCGAGGAACCGCTCAATGAAAATGACAAGACGCCTCCGAGCCGGGGGCGCGAATTCGTTTGCCTCGTCAGAGGAGAGACTGATCTGTCCCATCAATATACCCACTTCGTACCCCCTCCCGACGCTCATCACATCAGAGAACGAGCTGCCATTGTACGTCAATTTCCCGCCTTGTTTTCCGTTTAAATCGACATCCGTTCCCGCAGCTTGAACTTATCACGTCTAAATGGAGCCTGGCTCATAGCGAGTTCACTTTGAGAGACCCTGAGAACATGGCCTGGCGTGCGTCTCGTTTCTCCTCACTTCATCTTCTGACACGTTGCAGTCTCGCTTCCAATCCATCGCCTCCACGATAGTTATTCTACGATCTTCATATCCGCCTGCCTCCACGATGTATTGCTATTGACTGCAAAATGCAAGAAGGACAATTTAGCGCGACAAAGTTAGTGTGTCATTTACTACCCATCAAGTCACCCTTACCCCAACTTACCCCATCCCATAGAACTGATCGACGATGGGCATCTTGACTCGGGCCGTGCCCCCTCACGCATACTTTGGGTACGCATTTTCCTGCCCTACTGTTCACATTACAGCCCAACTGACATCTCCGCAGGAACCCACACCACTCGAAAGTTTTCAACGCACATTTGAGCTCGTCGTCCTTCGTCCCTCTCATTTCCTCATCAATGGGGAACCGATGTCCACATATCGCGATCGTGTACGAACATCTTATTACTCCCATCCTGATGGTCTTTTGCGTGATGAGCACGGAAATATCTTTCCCCCCTTCCCGTGTGGAGTTCGTGATTATCTGAATCCGCTATTCGTCAACCTCGCTGCTGTCCTACGTGTGCGACGTTTAAAAAGGTTGAATGGAGGGACATTTCCGCCCACTTTTCATCCGCACGCTCGTGCGCTCATGGATGCGGTCCTCGCGCTACACGAAGAAATCATATTCACGCCGAAGCCTAACATCCCTGCTCGGGAGCGGTATTTGAGACTGCTCCGCCTCAGGAACGATGTCAGTGGTGGTGGTGGTGGTGGTGGTGGTGGTGGTGGCAGTGCGGGTGGCGGTGCGGGTGCGGGTGGTGACGAGACTGGTGCCAGTGGCAATGATCACCCAGTCGGTATGGAGGGCATTGAGTCTGCGGGTTTGCCAGCACAGGGTTCGACGCGACTGCCTCTGTCGCAAAGGATAGCCAGTGGAGATTTCGATGGAGACGAGTTTGATCAGATTTTTGGGGGGAACGGTTTGTGCCTACACAGTTTCGGACATGAAATCTTACTGATATCTTTGAAGATTTTCTGGACCTCCCTGCCCTCTATGATGAGGACGACGACAACGATGACTCTTTCTCCCGCACGTCGACCCCGGTTGTATCCGTCAACGAGAAGATCGAAAGCTGGCTAGTTGATTCGAGCGCTGGTCAGGACTCGAATGGTCCCGATTCTGCCGATTGACGCGGCCAGCGATACGGCGCTGCTGCATACGAGACCCGCCAACACGTTTTATGAATGATTTCCGAACGAAACAATAGTTCGAGGACGATACAGATTGACTGCCGGAGAAGATAAGGTGCGTCCTCCATGTAGATCCTCGGCAACTGGCCATTGAGCCGAACAGCGCGCCCTTTGAAATCTGATTCGTTTTTGCTTGAAGCAACGAATCAGCAGGGAACAACATCACGGACGACTTAACGAACAAGGCTCAGATGATGGCAATGGGATGGAAATTAATTCTGTATTATTGTATCGTTCTATCCATATTTGTGTCGATTTATCTCTATTTGCAGGCCTGACCTCCACAACGTACCTTCCTGAAATCCTCAGATGCTATAATATCAAGGCCTATCAGCCTCGGAATACAGTGTCGTATCGCTGGAACTAACCTTTGTCGGAATCAGTCCTTCCTAAGAACTGCATATACCCATCTTTGGGATTTTCTGTGACGTCTTCACCAAAGTTTGTCAATGCGTACACATTACGGACTGTGGCGTAGGTAAATGCTAAGACTCGGAGGTGAGAGTCTACTCACGAAATGGAGCTCCCAAAATGACGTCAGTCTCCTCCGTTTCGAAGACTATTGGCTGGAACTAGTGGGATCTGTGTATAAGACTTGGGTCACTCAGAAACAAAAAGAAAGGACTTGCCGCTCCGATGCACATTTTTTGACCGTCTTTCACGATTTCGTCTTTCTTCAGCTGGCTGGGATCGCTGTAGAAGATTTAGAACTGACGGGGGAGCCGGGTGGGAAGTGGGCATACAACGTAGCATCCAACGGATGAATCGGAATCTCATCTGAGTCTTCGCCAAACCTAAACACCATACGCACTTCCTCCGTACACGGAAGGATCCATACCTCACCTATATCGTCTATGTTGGTCTTCTCTGCATTAGGATACGTCAGGTAGATATCTTCCGCCACAGACCTATGAGCCGTCAAAAGAGTGTTGAGAATTGAAAATGTGAACATACTCGGGAACTTGGTTGAACGAGAACCCGCTATCCACAAACGCAGTAAGTTTCCTTAAATCTGCCATACTCGCCGGCTTCATAGCCGTATCCGCAGAAATGAGGTTCTCCTCGACTCGCATGCTGTAATCGTCCATTAGGAATTTGAAGTGCGCGCCCGGCGTAGTTCTGAGCTTGGGCTCGTCTTTGATCTCTGTGTATTCTTTTAGGACGGAGCCGATCGTGAAGACGCCGGGTGTGCTATCTGTTGGATCTTTGAACAGATTCAGAAATGAAAGGGGTGAAGATGAAGACAAGAGACAAGCGTACCGACCGAGCGTCCAAGCAGCATTGTCACAATACGCGGTACGGCGGTTTTCTCTTGTGTGAATATCCGTTGGAGGGGGCTGTATGCCGCTGCGGTGTTTTTCCAGGCGGCTGCTATACTGCTTGGTTGGTCGATGCGGAGGCCTATGACTCCTTGGATGTCCTTCATCGCTTGGGACGCGGGAATTTCGACTACAATAAGAGGATTGTTTGAGTAATTGAGTTTAAGCGACGGTGGGGAGCACGCGCACCAAAGGCTTGATCAGGAATATTGTGCCCGGCGAAAGAGAGATCTGCTGTCTTGATCGGTCCTACACATAGGTGATTGTCAATGAGCGATACCTCGAAGGCAAAAGACTCCAGTAACCTTCAACGCTAGAGTCCACATAACTAATCTCCGCCGTCTTCCCGGTATCCTTACTGTTGGGCACCGTTTTCTTATCCAATGGCGTTACCCAGAACTCATGGCTGTGTAGAGAGGCAATGTAAGGACACTAGTGTGATGGGGGGAAACGGGGTTTGCGGTACCTTCCAGTGTCGAGTGCGACGGTGTATACCTGATCGGAGCCGCCTAGCGTGATTTCGGTGGTGTAGATCATATCGCGCGCGTTCCCGAGAGGCAGCGGTGTGCGCGGGAGGATCTGGCTCCTGACGTTGAGCTCGAGTGCGAGTGGGGAGCTGAATGTGGTTTTAGACAAGGTAGCAGTGAGGAGGATGAGGGCTTTGAGACGGAGATGCATTGTGTTGTGAAGTTAGGACAAAGTGTTGTGCTTTTTTAAATGTCGTCGGAGACCCGACAAGGCGATGAAATGGGGTAGGCGATACTAGAGAAGTCGCGGTTGGTTGTGTATGGCAGTCCATGTCATTGGCAACCAAGTAGCATTGAGGTTAGGTATATGAGAAATCCAGAGTAACGATTTGCGATGGCTGTATACAGGGTCGAAACAACACCTCTAAAGAGTTGTATTCTCTGGATATGGGATGGAGCATAGAAACGAGTACGAAATTGGCGCCTGATGGGATTTTTGTGATGAAGAGCGAATCATAGGCAAGCTTGACTATCACCATCTCTACGAGCCTCCGGCTATCGCGAAGGAGTCACCTACTCTTACTATTAGTAAAACCTACAGTGAATGGAGAGAAGGCTGTATATTCACGTAGCATTAAGCATTGCTTGCCGACCATGTCCAAGTCGGGTCACAGGCCAGCGTTCACAGCATCCTTTGCGAGGCAGTTATAGGCCTCCCTAGACATATCCCCCATCCCAAAAGTGTGGAAGTCATCAGCTGGCTTCAAGGCTTCGGCTCGGAAGACGGTACCGTCGAGTGGATGTAGAGCAGAGCGACGCCACGTAGTTTGCCCCTGCTCGAGAGGATGGTCGCGAAGTGGCAAATGCACAAGAAACCATCAGGACATCTGCGGGCATTCGCCAGTTGCGAACCGCCCTTTTTGCTGAAAGCGGTGCGTATGGGGGACAGGACTGCCTCGAAGGGCATGACAAAATCCTCGATGAGGCCGACACTAACGACGCAGGCGGCACAGTCACCAGGGATATTGCGTCCTCCACGCAGGTCCTTTGCGCGTATGATCGATTGACTATCAACTGAATAGCGGTCCGATTCGTCGAACACGACGTTGCGCGTTAACGAAGAGGGCGTATATGGGCGAATCAACGACGACCATGAACACAGGAGCGACAAGGCTTCCTACATCGTTTTCACTGATTAGTCGCGCGCAGATAGGCAGCAAAGGACGCACCAAGCGAGGCCAAGCTAATTCATCGTTTTTCCACTTCTTTCGCGCGCAATCCTGTCTTTAGGGTGACTCCAATGAGGGATATCTTTCTTGACCGTCTTTGGGCACGGGAGTAAGAAAAAGCAGGGCTGGTAAATCCAAATCGTCAGGATGCTTGGACGCCGTGAACAAATTATTTTCAACGCTCTGTCAACGACTGGCAGAGCTCTCATTCATCGTGAATTATCCATTGTATACGCGTACGCTGCGCGTAAGACGATCCCGTTCGCGATGAGTTTGAGGTATGAACGACGAACGATGATGGTGGTAGGAAAGAAAGAGGCAAACAACCAAATAAACAGCGCCACACAGTTCGATCTGCCTCCAGCTCGTGGTGTTTTGGCGCGGCCTTCAGGCTCGTTCGTCAGCATTGATTATGTTTACCAACTTCGTTATTCTACTGCTCACCTACTCGTATGTGCTCCGCAGTTTACCACTTTAAATCAGTATCGGGACGAATATTTTCAGTGCGCCACAAATATTGCTGACAGCGTAAATTAATGCTATATTATTCTAAATTCATGTATCGTTCTACCCGTATTTGTATCGACTTTTCTCTATTTGCACTCACCCCCGCAACGTACCTTCCTGAAATCATCAGATGCTATAATATCAACGCCTATCAGCCTCGTGAGATATCGTATCGCTGGAACTAACCTTGTTTGGGATCAGTCCTTCCCAAGAACTGCATATACCCATCTTTGGGATTCTCTTTGACGTCTTCACCAAAGTTGGTTAATGCATAGACGTTACGGACTGTGGCGCATGTGAATACCAAGCTTCGGAGGGGAGAGTCTACTCACGAAACGCGGCTCCCAAAATGACGTCTGCCACCTCCGTTTGGAAGCCAATTGGTTGGAACTGGTGAGATCTATGAATAAAACCTTGGTCACTGAGAAACAAAGATAAAGGACTTGCCGCTCCAATACACATCTTTTTATCATTCATCACAATGTCATTTATCCCCAACTGGCTCGGATCTCTGTAGAAATAATGTGAGCACTTTAAATGTACACGGCAGGAAAGCGTACATTGTAGCGTCCAGCGGATGGATTGGAATCTCTTCCGAGTCTTTGCTGAGCCTGAACACCACACGGACTTCCTCCGTGCAAGGAAGGATCCATACTTCATCGTCACCTGGCGTTCCGATCTTCTGTGCATCAGGATACCCCATGTAGATATCATCCGCGACCGACCTATAAATCATCTCCATGTCAAACGAGCATCAAGAATCAAAAATGGGAACGTACGGGGGAACTTGGTTGAACGAGAATCCACTGTCGACAAAAGCAGTAAGCTTCTTTCTATCCGCCATACTCGCCGTCTTCATGGTGGTTTCTGCTGAAATGAGATCTTCCTCGACTCGCATGCTGTGGTCGTCCATTAGGAATTTAAAGTGCGCCTCTGGGTTGGTTTTGAGTTTAGGCTGGTCTTTGATTTTGGCGTATTCCTCTAGAACGGAGCCGACGGTGAAGAAGCCTGGGGAGCTATCGGTTGGATCTGCAGACAGTTCAGATGAGAGGATCTTGAACCTTGAAATTTGGAGCGTGAAGACGAACCGTTTGAACGCCCAAGCAGCATCGTGACAATACGAGGTACTGCTGTTTCCTGCGTGAATAGTCTTTGCAGGGGACTATATGCTGCAGCGGTATTTTGCCAGACGTCTGATATGCTGCTTGGTTGGTCAATGCGAAGGCCTATGATTCCTTGGGTGTTCTTGCTTTGAAGGTTCTGGGGTACTTGGGATTCGGGGATTTCGACTAGAGGGATTGGAGCTTAGCACTAAGTGACGATAATGAAGTCCACGTACAGAAACTTTGAGCTGGGATCTTGTGTCCGGCAAAGGTGAGATCTGCCGTTTTGATTGTTCCTATGTAGGTGATGTCAATATATAGTAAAACGAGCGAAACTCGAGGGGAAGGTAAGGCCTACCTCCAGCAGCAAAACCCACATATCCAATGCCCGCCGTCTTCCCAGTATTCTGGCTGTTGAGCACCGACTTCTGGTCCAGCGGCGTCACCCAGAACTCATGACTGTGTGAGGTAAGTTAGTGTTAGGACTTTAGCGAGATGGGAGGAATTGAGCTCGAACATACCTCCCGGAGTCGAGTACGACGGTGTAGATCTGATCAGAGCCGCCTAGTGTGATTTCAGTGGTGTATGTCATGTCGTGCGCGTTTCCGAGAGGCAGTGTTGTGCGGCGTGTTATGGCGGAGACATTGAATTCCAGTGGGAAACCTAGAGTGATGGAGAATGTAGCGATGAGGATGAGGGCTTTGAGACAGAGACACATCGTATTGTCTAGATAGTACAAGACGTTGTGCTGTCTTTAAGGACGAGCATAACATCCGGAAAGGCTGTTTGGAGTAGTCAGAATATAGTTGTATTTGGGGGAAACCATGACTGCACAGGTATGGAATCCACAAAAGAAAGGCAAACCACTATTGGTGCATATGTCAGTAGAAAGTAGACAGTGTACGCACGTCCAGGAAGCCTGGAAGATATCCCGTTGTCTAAAGATATATTGGCTGAAAGACTCTCATCGAGTCTCAAACAAGTTTAGACAAGGGAACGGGTTCTTGGAAAAGGCCGTCAGATAATGTACCAGGATCTCCAAGTAGCCAAGCAAATCAAGGACAACGACGGCAGTGGACGTAGGCATAACAGTGAGTGAATACTTGGCTCGAATGAGTGCGAATCCGGTGCAACGAGGGAACGACTTGCCGTCAGTCATCACCATGCCGCCGGCTATAGCAAAGATGTGAGTTGCATCGCCATTAGGACTTTTGTCCACGTGTTTTGGTTATCCTCTTGGTGACGAGTTCGCGGTAAAAAAAGACGAACGATGATGGTGGTAGGAACGAAAGGGGCAAACAACCAATAAACAGCGCCACACAGTACTACTTACTTCCCATCACCTGTCATCCAGACTTCCTTCCTCATTCGCCTATGCTTTTTTCAGCGTTATAAGTCTGACTTCCTGATTAGTCCCGTACTACGAAGGGAGACTTGAATCTATGCAACATCCGCCCAGCAGTAGTTATATAAGTAAAAGCTCCAGTACTGTTACATTGCCCGACTTACCGTCTTGACCTATCGGACCTCTACCTCAGCTTCAGACCCATCAATAAACAGGCCAAGGATAGATAAATACGTTAAAGAATACTGCTACTTACTTCCTTGGCTTCTTCATTACTGTAGTTTTCCCAAACGATTTCATCTATGTCGGTTTCCATCCAATCAGTCCCAATCATAGGCTCAATATCGACGTGCTCTCCCGCGATAAGTCGCTCTAAACGGTCCGCCTCCAGCTCGTAGTGTTTTGGCGCGGCCTTCAGGCTCGCACGGTCAAAGTCGATGATGGATACGTGTTCTTTGTCGTCAATCATTATATTCCACGATCGAATATCGCGGTGCAGGACTCCAGCGTCGTGGATAGCTTTGAGGCAACACTTTAATTGTGTACTACCGAGGCTACTCAGACAATAAACGATAAAACATAAGAACACTTACCTGACGTGTTCGGTGATGGCAGACTTATCCTTGCGTCGAATCTTAGCCAAAGGCCGCCCCACATCGTTCAGAAGTAATGCGCCGACTCTCCTAGAATAATCCTGATAGTATCCAAAGACGACAGGGATGCCTAGAACACCCTTCTTTTGCAAATGACAGTACATGAAATACTCGTGCCGAAGACGTCGTACACGCTCGACGTTCGTTGCAAGTTTGGCGATAATGGGACTGTACTTTGAAGGGGAGTCAAAGTACTCGGTTCGAACGTCCGCTCTGAAAACATCGCCTGTTGCACCTCGCCCTAGTCGTGAATGGATGTGGAGGATGGCATAATCCTGAGGGGCGTAGCTCTCCGAATGCGACCTTCCAGGGCATAACAAGATGGCCGGATTTGGCGAGTTGTAGTTTCCGAAGTTGATATAGACTGCGAGTACCGAATGAGAAGAAAGGAATGTCGTCGTTGTCTTCAAATTGTCAGTCAATGAGTCACCGCAGACGATAGCGAAATACTAACACGTATGGCTTTTTGAATCTTCTTTGCACTCAAGGGCTTGGGCTTCCTCTCATTCGAGAAACGTGACACAAAACTCTTCCGCGCCTTTTTCGCATTCGCCTTCGGTTCTTGTTCCAGAGATGGTCGCTTGGCACTGGTCCGGGGAGGTATTTCTGCCTGCCGTTGCAAGGCATCGTGCGCGATAGCAATATGCAAACCAAGAATGAGTTTCCCGTAGTGAGGACTATCACTTGAGCAGACATTGATCATCTCCGAGAGGAACAGCGTCTGGCTTTGGCGGTGTCGAATGCCAATTCTGATATAATTGCCACAGTCGAACAATATGGCAGTACTATCTGTCAGGACGGCACTATTCCACGCCTTCGCGGTTACGATTAGATGTATTCACGGCGCGGAAAGGATCAAGACATACACATTGGAGGTAGCACTGAGTGTAAGGAAAATCATGAGGCCGTACTTCTTTGATAGTCTTGGGACGGAAGTGTGTCGCTAGGCGTTTGTCGTCTTTCGACCGGGTCACGATGCGGGAAGGAGGGTCATCGGGAGAAGGTAACTCTGGCAGTGACCATAGAGTCTGTGGCGCATCGGGAGGACGCGTCAACGTAGGCTTTGGAGGGTGTCCTGATGGACAAGAGTTGTAGTACCAGGGAAAACTTTCCTTCTTTAAAAGTGCTTCCATATCCGACAAGGTCTGCTTCGCGTTTGTCGCAAAAAACATCCCCACCGCGAGGACCGGACACTCCTTCTCTAGACGCAGGACCCTAGCGCGATCTCCCGTGTTGACGAAGGTCTTGAGAAGTCCTTCGTTGTCACTAACGTGAGCCATGCAGAGAGCGTAATCTCGTCCCACGAACTTGTCAGGAGTGCGATCCCGATTTAAATCTAAAGGTGGTTCATCGTACCAGTGGAAGACTGCGTTCACGTAATAAGGTGCGGAATGAAGCATAAGACCCGTTGCAAGACGTCCACATGTGTTCGAAATGCCATCCTGGAATCGAACGAAGACTTGTTCGGCATCCAAATCCTTGTTTGAATCCTTGTAGCACTCTGGAAACATTTCGTAGGCATGTGAAGGGAAGGTTGTGATAGGAAGGGACATGAGATGGTCATCTACCGCCTTGGAAAGGTCCGCCGGGAGGGAGGGTAGTCGACGAACCCGCTTTAAGACGAGCTGCTCATCCAAGTGAGTGTCAAAGAAGTTCATGGGTTGTCCATTTGGAGATGGACCTTCGTATTCGCCGAGAGGTGGCGGATTGAAATTGAGGAGCTGTTCGCGAAAGTTTTCTGTCTCTTCGTCTGCCATTGCGGGATCGTCGATGGTCGTAGTTCGACATACGAGATGAACATACACACCGATCAACGAATGCAGGGATAACTCCATTTGGGTGGAGATGCCGTCTTCCAACTCAATTCGCTGTCCCAAGTCTTCTTGCATAGTACAGGAGAGGGTGTTCTGTGAACCAGTAGCTACTATACCACCACAGTGGTGTTCCAAAATAAAGCATTTTAAATTATATGCCACATCTTATCGTCTTCTATGTCATCGGTATCAGTGTCTTCTATTTCAGATACCTCGTCGGAAGTCGGAGGAGCTTATCGCGGCTTTGCCGGTATACGACTGCTGGCTTTACGTGCGGGGAAGTGCTACGGATATTGCGCGCGTCAATCGGGTGGTTGGCTGGCATTTGTACCTACTTTATCAGCTTCCTCGTCGCTGTAGTTGTCCCATACAATCCACTCTATATCAGATTCCATCCATTCATCTCCAATCATTGATTCAAAATCCACCTTCTCTCCATTCAGCAACCGTGCCAGGCGGTCCGTCTCGTTGTCATATTCGTCCGCAGTTGCCTTCAAACTTGCACGATCGAAGTCAATGACGGAGACCTGTTCATCGTCGTCGACCATGATGTTCCACACTCGAATGTCACGGTGTAACACGCCAGTGTCATGTATAGACTTGAGGCAAGCCTTCAAGGAGGAACTGTGTGTGTGATGTTAGTCATGGACTTATACAACTGAAACGTGAGTGATTCTACCGAATTTGGTCAGATATTTCGGAATCCCTTCTTCGGCGGATCTCTCCCAAGGGTCTTCCCACATCGTTCAACAGAAGCGCGCCAACATTCCGAGAACGATCTTGATAATATCCAAATACAAAGGGAATGCCTTTGACACCTTGCTTATGAAGATGCCGGTACATGAGATATTCATGTCGAAGGCGGTGGAGGCGGTCAAGAGTCGTCGCTAGTTTCGCGATTATTGGACTATATTTTGCCGGAGCGTCAAAGTATTCAGTGCGAATCTCGCCTCGGAAAACCTCACCGGTTGCACCACGTCCTAGTCGTTCGTGGAGGTAAATAATAGCATAACTGCGAGGATCATATTGTGTTGACGGCGTGGTTCCGGGAGATAGAAGAATAGACGGGTTTGGAGAGTTATAGGGCTCTATATCGACATAAATGGCGAGCGCTGGACGCGATGACAGGAACACCTTGGTGATCTTCAAACAAAATGAATCTTGATGTTATCAAGAAAGAACCAAACTGACCTGTAGCGCCTTTTTGATTTTTTGATCTCTAATAGCACGCGTCGGTATCTTCACGCCCGAAAGACGAGAGACAATGCCTTTCCGCGTCTTCTTGACCTTAGGTGGAGAGAGAACCGCCGGTATGTCGAATTGTCGCTGCAAGGCGTCATAGGCAATAGAAATGTATAACCCAAGCATTAGCTTCCCATAATGCGGAGAATCGCACGAGCAGATATCGATGATATCAGAGAGAAATAGGGTTTGGCTTTGCCGATGTCGAATGCCAATGCGGATATGATTACCAGAATCGAATAGTATGACTGTGCTGTTCGTGGTAGCTGCGCTATTCCATGCCTAGCAAAGATCAAGCATGGGGAAAGACAACGAAATATTGACGTACACATTGGAGATAACATTCGGGTCCAGGAAAATCGACACAAGCAGGAACAGATGTGATTGTCTTCGGGCGGAAGTGTGTAGACACAGGTCTTTGACCACCTTTATCGCGAGTTGATAGGCGGGGAATGTGCCCCTCGCTGATAGGTGTATCCGGTAGCATCCATAGGTATTGTGGTGCATCTCGAGGACGTGACATAGTGGAAATAGGGGAAATACCAGATGGGCGGGAGTTATTCAACCACGGAAAGTCCTCTTGGTCAACTAACGCGTCCATCGCCGAGAGCATCAACTTTCCGTTTGTGGAGAAGAACATCCCCACGGCGGCTATAGGTTGCTCCTTTTCCAGACGGAAAGCTCTGTCGAGATCCTTTTTGTCGACGAACTCCCCCCGCTTTCCTTCATTTGTGGTGACCGAGGATGTGCAAAGAGCGTAGTGCCGAGCCATATATTTGTTGGGATGGTCTTCACGATTCACGTCCAATGTTGGTTCTGGGTACCATCGGAAAAGGGAGCTGACATAGCCAGGATTGGAATGAAGAATGAGCCCGCATGCTATACGAGAGCAGAAATTAGATATGCCAGATTGGAATCGCTTAAAAACGTCCGAGGCGTCGAGAGCCTGATGTGCATCCTGGTAGCTTTCTGGGTACCACTTGAAAGCGTGGGGAGGAAACGTCTCATCGGGACATGTGAGAAGGTAGTCATCGACGGCCTTGGAAAGAAAGGTTGGTAGGGATTCAAAGCGACGGACATGTTTGAGAACAAGTGTCTGATCAACATGGGAGTCGAGCCAGGTTAAGGGCTGTCGATCCCCCGAAGGACCGCTTAGTTCGTCGAGAGGAGGGGGATTAAAGTTGAGGAAACCATTGCGGGCTTCAACAAGCTTCTCGTCCGGCATAGCTGAAGACCTCGAGCGTGTAGATAGATGGATGTTTTTGGTCGAAGTTCAACATACGGCGATCACTCATGCGATCACCATCAATTGACAATGATAGCCCAATATGGAAGTTCGTTCATACTTCCCGGTGGTGCTCACTCAGTCTACAGGTTGTTTACAGATACGGTATCCAAAACCAGCCTTCCAGGTAATAGATATTACAGAATATTGCGACTCAGCTTTTTTGCCTCTTCGTTACTCAAACTGTTCCAGACAATATCAACCATGTCAGTTTCCTTCTAACAAGGTCTGCTTCGCGTTTGTCGCAAAAAACATCCCCACCGCGAGGACCGGACGTTCCTTCTCTAGACGCGGGACCCTGGTGCGATCTCCCGGGTTGACGAAGGCCTCGGGGAGTCCTTCGTTCTCACTAACACGAGCCATGCAGAGCGGGCAATTATGGATGATACATAAAGATTGTCCAACCAAAGAGAAACATACGATTAACTAATTCTTCTCGCCGTATACCCTAACATCCTACGATTGTCGACGCGCAGGCAACAACATCACAGCTACATTATATGTACAGCCACAAGTTTCTACTTCTTCAAAGGCGGACTCTCTGCCCAAAGCAACTTCATCCCAGCCTCGTCATAACGACTTCCAGGGATATCACTTTCTTCAGCAATTTTTCTGACAGCGGCAATTTCCTCCGGAGTAAGATTCACCTTCACAGCGCCCATGTTCTCCTTCAAATACTACACAGCATATTCAATACGAAGCAGCTTGATAATAAAAAAGCGCACCTTGATCTTCTTTGTCCCAGGGATAGTAACGAAGTCATCACCCTGGGCGAGGATCCAAGCCAGAGTCACTTGCCCCGGAGTGGCGTTATGAGCGACACCAATGGATCTAATACGCTCCACCACATCGAGGATCTTAGGGAAGTTCTCCTTGAAGTATCTAACACGCGCTGTTGAACACGATGATCCTTACGCGACGCGATGCAATACTCACTTTGGAACGATCTTGCGGAAATCGCCCTCTTCAAAGTCGTCTGGGGACTTGTACTGTCCAGTGACTAGGCCTCTCGCCAGAGGAGAGTAGGCTACGATCGTTACGCCGAGTTCTCGGCATGTTTTGAGGAGGTCGTTCTTCTCAATGTCGAGGACGAAAGGTGAGTATTCGATTTGGAGAGCGGCGATTGGATGGACGGCGTGCGCGCGACGAAGGTCATTCGACGAACATTCGGAGAGCCCGAGGTATTTGACTTTTCCCTGCCTATAGGTAGACAGAGTTAGAGAAGTAGGTGTCGTAGATGAGTGACTTACTTGACAAATTCAGCCATTGCACCGACTGTGACTTCGATCGGAGTGTTTGGGTCGACGCTATTGGCTGTTGGTTAGGTATTCCGGAGCCGAGTGTTAAGATACACACCGGTGCAGATAGTACAGGTCAACATAGTCAACCCCCAGCCTATCTAAAGACAGTTGTAGCTGTTCTTTCACATACTCTGGATCACCACGAGCCCCTCGGAGTTGGGAAGTGAAACCGAACTTTGTGGCCAGGAAAATGTCATCTCGTTTACCAGTGCGCTTGAACCTACAAGCATGATGAGGAGAAGACTCGGGCCGTGGATTAAATCAGTTTACCATTTTCCGAGAAGTACTTCCGAGTCGCCATAGATATTCGCAGTGTCCCAGTGGCGAGAGCCTTCGTCATACGCTGCGTCAAGAACCTACGAGGGCGGGCGATCAGTTGATTAATGAATATAGAGAGAGCTGAGTTATGACAAACTTTGAATCGTTCTTCGTCTGATTCGACAGCGCCATAGTACGCGCTGATACCCATTGCTCCGAAGCCGATTGGGGCGACAAAGTCATCTCCGATTTTACGAGTGGTGGCCATATTGGATTAAAGCTGTGAAGAGTCAATAAGAGTTGACTATTCTCTGTATTTTATACTATGAAGGAAGAGTGACGTCGATGGATCGGCCCCAGTCCACGCAAGCCAGCCGCAGATGCTTGCTGACTGAGTATTAGACGAAGTCTCCAAGCTTATCAAGATAAATAATAAGATTAAGAAGAAGCTGACATTGCGAAAGCACACTCAGCAGACGTAGTCAGCCACAGGCATCGCAGAGTTCGATATACCGAATCATGGTTCTTTGTGTTTTGGATTCCAGTTCGGGGCCGAAGTATAGAAGTGTAAAGGAAGGGGCGTCGGTGATTGCCGGTGTTGAAAAGCAAGTTGGTCGAATCATCAACAAATTCATTGCTCTGACTGCAACATCCCTCGAACGCGTGCTTTTCTCTTGACTGCCATTCCATCTCTCCCTATCCCCAGGATACATCGCTTGTAAAGCGCCACAAACACAGAAAACCGGCGGTACACGCTTCCCCGTACAGTACTAGTCATCTATTCATCCATTATTCGACAAGCGATGATCCATTCACGACAATCAGAATAAGCAACATCATCCTATTTGCATCACATCTTATCATACAAAAACGCCTTCGCAATATCCTTCTGGAACCTTCCGATATAAACAAGCAATTCCTCGTCAGGCAACATCGAATGGTCCATCGCCTGGTTCAACTGCGTTCTGAGCTATTCCCAAAACACGCTCATCAGCACATACACCACCATAACACTGGCGTGAGAGCAACGCACCCTCAACAAAGCCTTCCTCCTCAACGCAACCTGGTTAGACAAGCTACTCTTCTCATTACGCGCATGCAGAGCAGCAAGATTCTCAGCAACACGTTTCGCCTCAGTCAGAACGTCGGCAGGGAGATCAGCAAGTCGAGCAAGGTCTAAGCCTGAGAGTGTAGCAGGAAGCAGAGACGAGACATCGTTAGCACCAGTAGACAAAGTAAGGAGACCTCAGCCGCGCCATAATGAGTCATATCTTCCGGAGCACCGTCGATGATCCTTGAGCGTCGACATTTAGTAGGAGTAGATATTAGCGCGGAGAGGGATCGTGCTCACTTGTATTGGAACGTCATTCCAAAGTTGGATTCGGATGGCCGAGTTTTCTATATCACGGTTAGGCTGCGCACACGATAAAGTGGTGCGAAGATACATGAACGGAAAGATGAAGACTGGACAAACTGTCAGCACTGCGTATAAGAAACACTATATGTAAGCTCACTTGACGACAGTCGGTTGTCTGGACAGCGTAGTGCTGAGTTCACCGAAATGGCTAGTCGAAAATGTTATAAAAGCTCAGCAAGATCCAGTCATATCTTACGTCGCAAAGAACACGAAAGACTAACGAAGCTTCAGCGCTTGAGATCGTCGGGCGCTTATGGACGGACCTTCTTCTCGATGAGCGCCTCAGCTATGGCATGGGAGATACCAACACCCTCCCGCGGCGATGTTCCACGGCCGAGCTCATCAATGAGGACGAGGGTATTCGGAGTAGCTAAACCTGCAGCGAACGTCAGTGAAAACTTTCATCACCAGAAACAATGCTTACCTAGGATCATAGCAGACGTCGCCATCTCGCTCGCAAAAGTACTCAGACTTCTCTCCATATCATCGTCATTCGACAGGCGAGTAAGTAGAGCATCATGAACACTGTATATCGCAAGATCAGCGTTCATATCAAACGTTAACAAGTATCATACCGAAAGCTGGCATACTCGACTGGGACAAAACAGCCAGACATTGCCATTACCATCAGCAGTCCTACCTGTCGGAGATACGTGCTCTTGCCTGAATGGATCTTAGCGTTGATCATGGCCAGGCGGAGGAACAATACCTGACATGCTGTTTGCGCAGTAAGCGCCGGACATTAGAAGGATTGGAGGCAAGACTTACTTTGGACCTTGCACTATCTGGAAAGAGGAAGAGTCATCACAATACACGTCGTTAGGAACTAATGTTCCAGCGGAGGCCACAGTCTCAAGAATAGGATGTCGCCCCGACTTGATAGCCAACGTTCCCGTAAACTCGGGACGTACTGAGAACTATCAGGCAACATAAGTCTGGAGAATACAGCCCGTCTTACCGTAATTCCGCACTTGGACGAGTATCAGCCATCGAAACAAAAACAAAAAGACAGCAAAACGCACTGATTGATACATGAGCGAATGACCAGAGCATATCAACGAGAGCAATCTACGATGGGTTAACGTGTTGCAACGGTAGGTCTACCAGCCACACTCACAGCTTCGGAAGCCTTGTAGAGAGCGCTAACGTCGGTCAAGATTTCACCGACGAGATCTTGGATAATCCTGGAATAGGTTCAGCAGCGTTCGTGGCAAGGATCCATCAACGCCCTACTTGTCGCTGAGTATCAACGTCTCGTCCAGGGCATCTTTCATCCTCGCGTTCATCTTTTTCTGCAACCATGATATGAAAACCCTTCTTGAAGGACATGCTAAAGGACATACCAATTCCATTGACGAAAACTGCCAGCGTCCCTTTTTAAGAGAAGGATTGATGAATCCCCGAGGAAGCTCCCCCTCCAAGTCCAACTTTTTCAGCGTGAAAACGAACCCAGTGTCATGGTAGACAAGACCAAATGGGAGTCCATGCTGCTCTGAGAGCGCGATGCTGAGATTGTAAATGTCGCCGACGTTCTCTTTGTACGTCTCCCGAGCGACATCCAACAGGCGGTTGTAGTTTGCCTGGATAAAGGTCAAGATATGGAAGACTATCGATGTAATGGCGTACTCTAACAGCGTAGACACGGGCGTTTACAGCTCCAATGCCATGCTGCGAATGGTAGTTAGAGGACTGCATTGCCATCAGCTGCGTAATACCTTGGTCGGGACCGTATTCTCATTCAAGCTCTTCCCGATCAGCTCATCTACGCGAGTCAGACGGTCGTCAGTAATCATCTATGTACGTAGTCAGCGACACTCTTCCATTGAGACCGAACAAACCCAACCTCGTGAACAATATTAAGCAATTGGGCCTTGCACCCCGCAAGCGCGTCACGAAGCTGAGGAATGCACTTGATGATGTTTCGCAGGCTCAGCATCTGGGAAACGCGAGCTGAAGCGCCTTGAGCTGTGGTCGTCGGCTTCGTTTCGGAGCAAGCCAGCTTCAAGAAAGGTTAATTGAGGGTGATGCTGGGAAGTGTTCCACCTACAGAGACAATGAGCTTGTCGAAATCCATCTTGTTCATTGGTTTCAAGGCCGCTTTGACGTCCGTGAAAGCGTCTTCACTTTGAACGAATTCTAGATCTGTCATCAGATGCGAAGGAAGGAACAAGGTTGGACAGTACCATCGACCACGTCCAGACGAGCCTCGATGCCACTCTGTCCAGTAATTGGCGACAATAGATTCGATCGAAGTAGCCGCGACGCCATCGTAGTAAACGTATGGTTGATGGTGCTGCGAAATGTTTAGGCAACGCCCAAGAAGATAATTCTTGGCTTACCCGAAGAGAGAATGGGCCGACTTTTTCGACGCCATGTTCCCAACGAGCTCAAGGTTCCTCACAGTCTCCAGGTCGATCATCATCGTTCCGTCAACGGGAACGTAGCGGATGAGGAGTGACGCAGCGGCGAATCGTGTGTTCATCTTTGTTTCGGTGTACTTGAACAATGCTGAGACGGCGGATAGGGCGTAATATCTGGGCACCAGTCAGCACGTAGTCAAGGGCAGATATCAACACGAACTTGTTAGCAACAGAGAGCAATGTCCCAGCGCGCTCGTCGTCTTCGACACAGAGTTGTTGGATGAACTCCAGTCCTGCGTATACGTGTTAACAACGATGGGAAGAAAGCATAGCAGAAGGTACGCACCGTTATTCTCATTCCAGTACCTCCTTCCTATCGGTTCCAACGGCACATTCGGAAACTCTTCCTCGATGAACTCGAGTAGCAACGACGTCGACCCCGACCTCTTTCCGGATGGTAGCATCGATGCCTCCGCCGCGCTGAGGAATGTATCCGGTACCAGGATAACTGCTGGACTATGTATATGCATTTGGTGCAGCGTCTTCACATACGTCTGGCAGTCTGCCATCTGCAAGGTCATTCAGCGACGCGTCGACCACGACGAACGAAATACGCGACCTGCACGAGCATAACGCGCCCAGTGTCCTTGTCCAGCGCTGCCATCCCGACTTCTCGCGAGACGCCGCGTCCTTCGAGCAGAGCGACGACATAGCTCGCCTCACGACGCACAGACGTTGCCGTTTGCGGTCTCCCAGTCGCCGTCGCTGCTCGACTCTGTCCTGTCCATGGTCGCGTCTGTCCTGTCCACGGGCGCGTCTGTCCCGTCAATGGGCGGCGCGACGAGCTCGACGTATTTTTGTTCATGGTGGTGGTAAGAGAGCAAGAAGGATTTGATCACGTGAAAGAAGCGTAGCGCCACACATGGATGACATCAATAATCACACGCGTCTCGTTTCACTGCTTCCTGATCGGGCGCCGTCCCATGCGTATTCCTGGATCGTAGTGAGCTCGACAACCTCTTAGGCGGTGATCTGTGGTGCAGGTATCTGGGGACTGGTACACAGACTTTCTGTACCAGTAGACTCCGCCGAGCATCTATCATTGACGTTGGTGAAAAGGGAGTGCAGCCCGCTTTGTATGATCTCTTATTGACGTTCATTTTACAGCAACAGTTAATAGTCGATACGCTTTCTTCTGTTTTCGGCAAACAATAAGATTCCCCGGGCCGGCCAATGCGAAAGCCAAACTACCTTGGAACCATCACTGAACCATCCCATCATCATGGCGCCCCCAGAAAACGAAGAGGTAGAGCTCTTATGTGATGCATTGCTGTACTAATAGCCACCTTAGGATTTGGATATGTTATCACTCACCAACCGCAACTACAAGGATTGCATCCCGCCTCCGCGTCGTTTCATGGCGCCACTGCGCGATCGAAGAATGGGCTTCGGAATCCCGCTAACCCATCAGAACGTCCGATGGTCTCAATTCTTTGCTGATTACATGGAAAATCTCCCGAAAGAGAAGAGAACCGAGGATTACATCGAACTCGCACCGTTGGCCTCAAGCGCGGCTAGGATGATGTGTGCTCGAGCTTCGATGATATGGGAGCCGTCAGAGCTGCACCTCGGCAGTACGGGGGGCTACCTATTGAGTTTCGCAGACAATACTGGCGATAACTCTGCCATTCCACCACCCGACGTCATTGCTCAAATCCAGAAAGAAATCACATTGGAGAACGACACGATTGTAGGATGGTACATCATCCGCGGATGAGGTGAGCGTTCCACCTTATAACACTCTAATCCTCTAATGTATCGCCCATAAAAGCCTCACTGTTTATACTCGCGCTTTTCTCGATGTATTCTGAATTACGACATCCACTTTTTTACTTCGCTGACTCCAGCCTGATTATACCTTTTTGTCATCGGCGCTCGACGCTCTGACGCTTAGGGCCGTCTTTTGCGGTTTTCGACGCGCCAGAAAACCATATAATGGGCCTTGGGACTGTGGCAACGCGCCAGAACATCGGCTGATCTCGCTTCTTTGAGAACGTGGTGTAATCTTATGAATGAAGTCAATTCATTCCTACAGTAAACTGCGCCACTGGCACGGGTATCTCTTTAATAAAGTACACTCTTTAAACTGAAATCTTCGGATCAATAATATCCATCGTCGTCGTCGTCGTCGTCTCCCGCTCCTACTTCCCATAAGCACAAGTCCCACAGAAAGGTAGATACGAATGAACGTACCGGAACATAAACATCCCCCGGCTGCGTCAAACTGGCGCTTTCAGTCTTGTGGAAGAACAGATTGTGGGGCGTAGCAGTCGTTGAACGCAGAGACATATTGAACATCGTGTCCGTCACAGGCCCATTCATCTTCTTGCGCAGATTATACCGGGCATTCAAGCTATGAGTGTCAATATCAAAGCCCATCGCAATGATCAAGACAACGCACAAAGCCACTGCGATTCTCGTGTGAGCATCGCTTCATGCTGAGTAGAGAGAGGTAAGACTCACACATCGTAATCACATAGAGTTTATTCATACACAGGTGAAAGGGCATCCTATTATGTGGGATTAGAGGAACAAACCCTTGAAGACGGCGGATTGGACTTACCAGCTCTGACCAGCAACGTCCAATGGAAAGAGAACCACGATAAGGGTCTGCGCGACGGCGACCAGCAGCCCTCGCGAGATCGTATACGCCACAAGCTTGTGCAAAACCGTGTCCGTCCTATGATGAAAACAGCATGAACGTTCATATCAAGAAGAACCACTGCGGCGCACTCGCCTCTTGACTCCGGTCCTAGACTGTGTGAGGCTCAGCGAAAGAGCTATCGTGATCAGGATATCAGCAATAGCTGAAGTGGCGGATAGCATCGTCGCTTCGAGCTGTAGAATGTCAGCTGATTCTGTAGCGCTGATAATGATAGCAGCAGACCATTCCGCGCTTCGTTCCAAACCACTGAACCTCCGGATGAAGGCTCAGGTCGACGATGGCGCCTATTTGACGGGTCAGAAACCTAAGTAACATTATCAATCAACCACTTGCCTATTCCAATCCCAAAGCTCGCGATCGCAAAAATAACCTTGTGAAGAAGAACATGTCAGAAATGACATCGGTCTAAAGACGAAAACGACCTACAACCAACACAGGTACGATCTTGTTCCGATGGTCGACTAATGTATTGCTCGACATCAGTTGCGCCAAAGAAAGAGACAGAGAGGATATTCACACAAATAGATCTTGTGAGCAAAGTACAATTCAACGCTACGGAGTTATGAGCGAAACCATATAAACGCAAAGACAACGCAAAACTCACACCAATACGATGATGATTGTAAGCATCAGTTCCATATTGAATATACTACGGAGCAAGTTAGAGCGGCCTGATCATATTTGGGTAGTACTACAACTCACAAAGGCTGATGTCCCAATGCCTTGAGGTCCCCAAAGTGTTCGATCTGCACGATATGCCAGTAGTTAGATTCGGTAAGTGAGAGCAAAGAAGGACGTACAAAGTAATAATGCAAGACCTGAGACGTGATACAGGTACTCGCGATATCCATGCATCTAAAGTGAATGGTAAGCGCACAATTCGTCGAAGGAAACGACGTACATCAACGACGAGACCTATGATGTCCGATCCGAGTCAGCATCCAGAACGACAATCACATATTCAAAGACTAACCAGCACACGCATCGGCCACCTATCCTCGTTCGTGATGAAATACTGCCACGCCTGCATGCACGAAATTCCAAGCAACCTATAACGCATCCGAGTCCCCGTCAACATGAAGAAAGCCCAACGAGATCGAAAAAGCCCATACACCGTTGAACATACATAACCTGTCAAAATCAGAACTCAGCGAACAACAAGACCAATGGTGCAGCACTCACCGTAGAAAAGCCCGTCTTCATGTTCAGAGAGATCCATTCCGCTAGACATGGGGTATCAACCCAAGAACGGAGCAGCTAGTTATACAAAACCAGCCAGAGAAACCCGTCCTCGTGCCAGGAGCTTAGATTCTAGGCATTCGACATGTTTCTGGTAAAGAAGGTTGCAGTGAGAAATCAATTGAACATATGGGGTGGTATCACCTCCGGCGGCGCAGGTAGATACGGTCTATGGTCCCCGTTTGTGAGACAGCGTTGGGTGGCGAACCACAAGAAGTTGAACAGTAAAGGGGATCTCCCAATGTTTCGGGTCGAAAGTGCCTGCTTTAAAGGTGGTGAATAAAACACGTCAATAACAGAATTCCCCTCGCTTCCATTCCAACGAGCGTTGTAGAGAACAAAATACCCGCAGCAGCAGGGGACCTCTCTGTCAACACTCGATACCGCGAGCTTTGACAGGCTTAATATCGAGCCATATAGGATTGTCCTCGTAGCCTGAGTACCTCGATTCCGAGTCGAAGTCCTCCAGAAACAGGAATAGAGGGCACAGAAGCTGGATTATGGATATGCCAGGTCGGTTTCACCCGAAGCTTCGAGAGCCTCGTAATGATAAGCATCACTGGAAGTCGTACGTAGCCTTCGAAGTTCAGAATGCAAGCCTAAAAACCCTGGGTACCGGACTTGTCCGGCATTACACTCAAACGCCTAGACGCTCGTCATCAGCATATCAGATGGAAGCGATTGAAAGCGGCGGACAAGAGCTCTTTCGTCAAGACGAGATGGTGGCTCGTCAAGATGAAGTTACGCATGCTCCAAGCTTCGACAAGAGTGTTAAAATAAAAGCCTAGATAGAGTGACGTTACTGTATAAGGATACAGTAGTCGAGCTAAAGAGACGTTTGTACCACAGAGGTCGTGGCAAACGGCAAGGCGTGTAACTGCGAAATGAACAACGGACATGCAGTCGATGATGTAAGTACGGCCCGTGATTCCGAGGGCTCGCTAAATCTCCAACAAAGAGTAATGTCCGGCATAGGTGTCAGGACGAAAATTCAAAGAAGCAGAAGGGAGGTGGTGTACTATGCAAACAGTAATGGTCTTGGGGGACGCCACCATTCTCGCGCCAACATTGTAAGTTGACTTGACTCTCAAAGCTCAAAGTCCAGCTAAACCTTACCGTAAGAATACTCGGCTACAAACGGTGACTCCCTGCCGTCTATCACCAGCCACCAACACATCTATAGCTGACAATATTCAACAAATTACCCTAGAGCTGCAATACATATCTCGCGTTGAGATTTCTTTACTTAATAACCCCCAATAAAATATTTCACCCAATGCCTCGATGTCCACAATCTCCGAGATCTTGTACGCGGGCCCCGATATTTGCACGAACATAGTGCACGAACCGTATGCACGAACATTTACTTACAAAATAGGTAATGCACGAACATGTGCAAACAAAGTTGGGGATTGCACGGACATGCACGAACAGGCACATGCATTTCACAAACATGATACTAGCTATGCATTGTATTACTATACATGCCTTTCTTGTGTTAATTGAACACTGAGGACACATGAGCCTATCTAGAGCTCGAGCGATGTTTAAGCCACCGGCCGGTTCAACCTGAGCGGCGTAGTTTCCTAATTTGGATTGATATTACTGGCAGATGTCGCTAGTGTTGCCGCGAGCTGAGCTGAGCTTGCCTTGAGCGAGCGGCACCGGGTTAAGGGTTTGAGCTGAGCTGAGCTGAGGCGCGATGCCTCACGAGCCATCGAGCTACCTTCCCAATAAGGAAGCTACGTCGGTGCGCCATCTGTGCGACGTCTTTCCAACGTTAAGAAAGAAACTTTCCCAGTACACGCAGAAGTAGCACAGCGTGTAGTAAGACATTCATCACCAGCACCATTGAGCAGCCAATTTGACCACAGAATGCAGTACTTTGAGCCTAAGTTGAACTAATGTCATATGCATGTGTCCTATAAGAAGGTTCGGTCCCGCTCACAAGTCACTGGCGGGAATGCAAGTGACGGTATACTCTCAGGTCATAAGAGATTGTGGAATAGACTAAGACTCCAGAGTCTAAGACTAACCAAGTAGTTCCAGTGGCGCGCTGTCGTTGCACTCATGTTGAAGCTTTGACAAGTCAAAATACATCTCATTCATTTGCTTGTGGTTGAATAAATATGAAAACAAGCTCAACGTACGCGATACTGTAAATCTGATTGCCTTGGTTTACGATGTGATGAGGCCTCGATGGCTCGCTCAGCTCAAACCCTTATTAGGAAAGTCCCTGAGCTGAGCTGAGCTCTGAGCTGAGCGTGCTCGACATCGCGGCAACACTAGATGTCGCGCCTATCTCAATTATCAGTCTGGCCGTCATGAAAGATACAGTCTTGAGGTAGGGTCCACATTGGACTGGTGCTACTAGGTAGAGAGACACTACCCCTGTAACGACCGCCAAGTGTCAAGCGGCATGTCACGGGCAATGAGATGCATGGTCAATGTTTGAGGTAGATAGTGGGAAAGACAAATATACATCGTACATACAACTTATGGCCCTTTCCTCATGGAGAATATATAGGAAAAAAGACTTGAGAGGTAAGGGCTGTCTTGACAATGTTGAGTGGTAGAGTGCATGGACAAGACTGCACAAATATTGCACGAACATGCACGAACACAGTCGGAACACTATACAAACATGCCCGAACACTGCACGAACATGCACGAGAACTGCACGAACATGCACGAGAACTGCACGAACATGCACGAACACTGCACGAACAAGCACAAACACTGCACAAACATATTTATGTATTGCACAAACTTGCACGAACATTGCACGAACATGCACGAACATGTCTGAACACCATACAAACCCTGTAGGATGCTCCAACAATGTTAAGCACAAATATTAAATGCCCAAACCACAGTTAGATAGCTCACTAGCACTACGGTGATGCGTCAGTAACGGGAATAGAGGACTATCCGCAATATCTGAGCAATACAAGTGGCTGGATTTCCTTGGGTATCACAATATATGGTTGCTATTTGTATGGTATCCTAGATCAATGACCGCAATAGCTGAACAGCAACAAAAGCAACAAAAAGATAACTAAATAGTGTCTTGCACGTTGTTATAGAATTACGACGATGGCGACGCGACGCGACGTGAACCGTCATGTGATATTTCGAAGAAGGGTTCGATCATCGGCGACGGCGGCGGTCTGAGATACAAGACGCGGTACACGATGCGACGGATAGAAACTGTACAAACAGTGCACGGACAGACTGCACGAACGATAATGATGTATTGCACATACATTGATTGAGCATTGCACGAACATGCACATGCGGTTCGTGCACCATGTTCGTGCAAATAGCTATGCCCCTTGTACGCCAACCATTAGTCGTCATCAACTGCAGAAAAGAAACTCACGTTAAAGACACACCCGATGCATCTCCACCTGCCTTGCCTCACATCCACCCGGGGCTCAGGAAGCCTCTCGTCCACCCATTCCCGTTTACGCATAGTAGCACTCACGCCGTCCCTATCCTATGGTCATCCAAGAACGAGAACCATGGTATGACATACAGAATAGCCTAAGGCATCTCCGCACAAAGACTCACATGGTTCGAGATACCGCAACGCTGAACACAGAACAGTCAGCCTCCCCGTACCTCTCCGGCCAGCATAGTAATCTCACCGTCCAGCCCGCCGTTATTGGCAACCTGGAAAAAAGTCCAAAAGAACACCCAGACCGCTAGCATCCGCACATACCCATCTTCTGAAGCTGCGTCTAAAAAAAAAAAAGTGATAACGCCTCGAGACATCTCTCCGCAAAGCGCAGAAAGAACTCGCATCCCGCGCCAGCGCAGAAAGGAAAAACGAATAACACAGCCTGCTTACATGGCATTCGGAATACTCTGAACGACAGAGGGGTGACATATCGTGCAGATGGGCGTGCTGGGCCCCATATCAGCGACCAACCCTTTCCGCTTGAGGAACCTGCACGTCTCAAGCCCCGTCTCTTCGCAAGACCCACACTTGAGCCGTATAACGAAAGTGTGGCTCGGACGCTGGGAGCAGTATCTCAGAGCGTGTTCGGTCTCGATGCACATCGCGCTTGTCACGACGAAGGCATCAGCATACGAGGGACCTTTATCGAGGAAGGATGTGATGAGGCGCGAAATCTCGGGGTTCAATCTGTCCACGGGATCCATATCGGGTCGTAGGCCAGCATTCACAGCATCCTCCGCGAGCTCGCTATACCTCTCCCAGTCATCCGTGGAGCGTATGCCGACGCTCCAAAAGTCATCGTGCCCAACACATATCTCCCAAATCGACATCGCAAGCCCATGGAAGTCTTCGGCTTGCGTCAAAACTTCCGGCTCCCTGGACCGGTACCGTCGAGTGGAAGTGTATTGCATAGAGCAGAGCGTCGTCGCGTAGTCTTCGCCTGCCTGGGAGGAAGTCGCGAAATCGCAAAAGCGCAGGGAGCCATCAGAGCATCTGAGGACGTTTGCTGGTTTTATGTCACCGTGAACGAGCCCTTTCTGGTGGAAGCGGTGCGTGAGGTCGCATAGCTCGTGGATTATACGAACACGATCTTCCAGGGTGGGAATGGTTGCTGGGGACAGTACCGCCTCAAAAGGCATGACGAAGCCATATATGCGGCCGTCGGGCTGGCGCACTCGGCCAACAATAGGAACGGCGCAGTCGCCCGCGAGGTGAGTGATCTTTAGCTCCCGTTGCATAATATCGAGGTCGAGGAATATTTTTGCCACGAAACGGTCGTTGGAGAACAATATAACCTCACTGGAGACGGTGAGTGCTAATGTACGCCCCTCTTGAAGGTCCCCAGCTTCGATGTCCACTGGCCACGAGCCAGATAGCGCGTCCAGCCTGAAGCCTGATGCATCTGACACGGTATTGGATAGTGTATCCCTGTGTCTGTCAGGCTAAGTTCCATGAGAAACAGACAACCTACATCGCGGTGTTGAGTGAAGATTCAGTATCACAACAGGTACAAATAGCCTATTGAAAACGCTCAAACTTGATTCAAACTCTCTGCATCTTTTCATGGGCGAAGGGTTACTATAGACAGGCCATCTTCAGGTGATTATACTCCCTGTATACTCCGCTTAACATTAGATTGACGTCGTATTGAGATTTATGTATCCATGCGTTTGTGGCCACACAAAACCGCGTGAGAACGTGAGATGAGGCTGGCTTCTCATTGATAACAAGGCATTTCCAATTGGATGTATCAATATGTCCGCTGCTTCGCACGTAGAGAATGAATTGTTTGAAGGTAGATACCGATGCATCTCTTTATATTTCCGAGTCTACTGAGGACGGTAAAGAGGACACCTGATACCTTCCGATTCGCACCCTATGTATACAAGAATGATTTATCGGATTCATCGTCTATCACTTCCCCCAGCCCGGAAACTAGCACAGGTATGGCTGTTATATGTGTCCCTCATGACCAGCGACTGACGTTACGACAGACAATATGTATGACGTCGCGCTGAATTTACAAGAACTGCAGTATCACCGCTAAAGCCAACAAGCACTATACTACGAAGAACTACACTGCAGTGGGAGGAGCCCGAACATCAACCCCAACGTCAATCCGCAAAAGCCAGGATGGTGTGCTTTTCAAAGCCCCCACGACCCGCGTTATCCTCTCATCCCCGGGCAAGCATATTCGTCGAACAGCGTCAACTGTCCCATTTGCACGGGAATAGACATGAGGGTACGTCCTGATGTTCCAATTGCCAGGCGTTGCCACTGACCTACGCACTTTTTTATTTATAGCAGTAGAGTAGGTCTTTAGTAGACTACTCAGTATCATGGCTCTCATTTTCTTGCGACGTACCTGAAATTGAAATTGCACGAAGTTTCGCATGCGCTACCGGCACCTACGTTGTAAATGTCCTAAGGTAGTAACAAGCCCTCGCATGCACACACAATCATGTCCGCCTCCAAGTCAACACGTATGGGCACTCACGCCATCCCTGTTCTCAGGCCAGCTGAGCAGCTCAGGACGTCACGTACAGTCTCCAGTCCGTTATTTGCAACAGCGGTTTAGAACCCAGTATCAAAAACGCCACTTATACTACAAATCTACAGCCAAATCAGCAGCTGCACAAACAACATCAGTCATGAAAACTCAACGATAAGAGTAGTGATATCGACTCGAGACACCGGGAACGTCTGCCCACAAAGCACCGGTTGTGGCGAAGGCGCAACAGTCCCATCCCGCGCCGACGAGCTACTCATCCTCGCCAAATGGTCGCTGTTCAGGTTGCTACAAAGAATCGGAACCCAGCGCCATTTCGAGGGACGCTCTGGTGCTCCTCGAAGTAAGCTTTTTGCATAGGTAGAATTAAACCTCTATAGCAGCCTGAACACTGGGTAGCACCCGCCCGCTCCATTTGAACGCTGAGCGTTGATAGGATCTGCGTGAAGAAGAGAGCTTGGTTCCGATACCTCGATGTCCAGGCCGATGCCCAGTCAATTGTTCTGCGATAGAGTGCTCCAGCGCAGCGACAAAAGAGACTCGTAACTCGTCGATCATCCAAGCAAGAAGCCGAAATGCCTTACATACTCTAGGATCCAAGACTGCGGATAGACATACGACCCGACTTCTCGCGGAGCGACGACGTAGCTCGCACAGACGTCGCCTCCCAGTTGCCGTCGCTGCTCAACTATAGCCTTTCCACGGTCGCGTCTGTCCAGTAAACGGGCGACACGACGTGTTTCTGTCCATGGTGGTGGTACGAGGACAAAAAGAGTACGATCACGTGCGCCACATCAATACTCTTGTTCCACTTCTTCCTCATCGGGCGTTGCCCCTTTCAACCCTCGGCCACTTCTTTGGCGGCGGTATTCGGGGACCGGATAGTACTGGTACACAGACTTTGTGTACCTTGCCAGTGGATGTAGGTATGCCGAGCGTCTATCATTTATCGTCAACAATAATGTACCCCCCCATGTGAATTGAATGATCTCTGATTGACATTTACTTTACTTTACTTTACAGCTACTGTGATAGTCGATCTGATCGCCGGAACTTGTGGTTGGCAGTTCCGTTAGGTTTCCGTGTCTTGTCGTTGGGACCGCAGCACGTTCTACAGCAATCAACATGACACGTGTGTCGCACGACGCCCACATACGCAAGATTTAGCACCGCCGTGATATCAAAGTAGGCGGTACCATTCGGATTAACGGAGGAGTCATTTCTTTTCAGTATTTAACCGAACTTGCCTCTCAATAAATCCCACGTCTCTTCATCGACATCCACTAACCATGCCAGGAAAACACGTCCACTTCGCTCTACCCTCCCCCCTCAACTTCATACTCCTCGTCCCCCGGTCCAACCACACCCCCCTCCCTCCTTCCACCCCACTCCAGCTCCCGCTCCAATACCCACAGCAAACCACCCGCACCCCAGCTCCACCCCCTCCTCGTCCGCTCCGCCCCCCCAGCAATAACATGGGACCTCTCCCTCCCTCCCTCAACCGCCACAACACCCTACACGTCCCTCCCCTCCCTCTCCCTCTCCCTCCCCTCCCTCTCCCTCTCCCTCCCCGCCCTCCCCCTCACCCTCCCCCCCCCTCACCCTCCCCGCCCTCGTCCCACCCACCCCGGAACCCGCCCTCATCCCACCCACCCCCTCACTCACCCTCCGCCTCCTCGAGTCATCCTGGCAGATCCTCGTGCGCCCCAGGTCAAACGGCGCATACATCACAGCCTCCGACGTCCTCCACGCCATATACTACGGTCTGCGGGAGAATGTTAGGTCACGAGAGTTTTATGCGCTGGGGTCGAGGAGGGATATGAGGAGGGTGGTGGAGGCGTATGAGAGAAGGTATAAGCGTATTCGTAGGTCGGATGAGGCCGAGGAAGAACGCAGAGCGGGGATGAAGCGAGTGGATTTCTTGGCGGAGAGGAGGGGATTCGCGGGGTTGGCGAGGCTGGGTCCGGGATTTTATATGATTTGTGTGGCGTGAGTAGACGGAGAGTATCTGACATTTGTATCCATAGTACAGTATAGTTTGACCGTAGATCTGTGTAGCCTTAGTATTGACAATAGAATCCATTGGCCAAGCGAGAACCAGAGTTTTCCCCGCTTGGAGTCATTTGATAGCTGCGGATGCGAATCTTGTCTACGATGTGAGTTGCCGATGTCTACGCCGGAGTTCAGTCATCTAGATGGAGTTTCGAATGGCTCGTTGTGTGGTGGTATTGATGTGGACGTGACGAGAGATAGCTCTGCGAATGAGGGATATGCAGCCACCACGGTGTGAACGCGAGCATTTGACTGGTAGCGGGAAGCACGTCGTGGTCGGGGGTTTTATGACGAGGGTCGAATCCCAAGCGCAGGTGAATCGACGTGGCTGCGCAGAAGCAGGCGCAAGCTCGGGAGGACAAAGACAGAAAAGAAGCGCTTCCGTTGATATCCCGCACAGAGTCCTACAGGATATCATGACGTGTTTTATTGGCAGGCGAATCTCAGTCGTCCCATATCGAAAGGTAATAAGAATCATTTGAGAATGTTTCTTTCCAGGTCATCTACATCATTCTGGAGGATAGAAGCCCAGCCAGACGCGACGGCAACTTGGAAACGCCCGCTGAAAGAGAAATAGGCACCTCAGGGTAACACCGGTCTCGATCGAATCCCGGTCCGGGCAAATGGTCCTCCTTCCATTGGCTGGCGGCATGAACCGGGACATCACGTGTCCAGATCATTTAGCTTCAAAACCGTGACACGTCCGATCCCGCTTTTTTCTACAAACCCATCATCGCCTAATTCCCTGTCTTCTTTAATTCCCTGTACTTTGCATTAACGATGCCTTACGCTCCTGGTGCGTACAGTGAGAAGGGGAGGGTTGGGGTACTAAAGGCGTTTGTGTGTTATAGGTGATCTCGCAAAAGGCGCTGGGCTGTTCAAGACCCGGTGTGCTCAATGCCACACCACTGGCGCTGGCGAAGGCCATAAAGTCGGGCCTAACCTCCACGGGTTGCGTTCCCCTTCCTCGCCCATCCCCAATCACACGCTGAACTCTCCCCGCAGGTTATTCGGCCGTAAATCCGGCCAAGCGGAGGGATACTCATACACCGCTGCGAACGTGAACAAGGGCGTGACATGGGAGGAGCAGACTCTGTTTGAGTACCTGGAGAATCCTAAAAAGGTGCACCTTCCCCCCTTCCCCTTCCCCTCCCCCTCCCTGCTAACCCTCACAACTCGGGCAGTACATCCCCGGAACGAAAATGGCCTTCGCTGGCCTGAAGAAGGAGAAGGACAGGAATGACCTCGTTTCGTACCTCAAGGATGCTGTGCGTACCTCCCATCCTCGCCGTTCCCAATATTCGCTAACTCTGTCGCGCAGTGCAAGTAATCCTCACGATTGCTATATACGAATACTATTCCGCGCCTAATATACTACTGGATCACTCCTGGCCCTATTGTTATTTATGATAGAGGACTCTACACACCACCGTCCCCCCCTCCCCTCTCGCAATAATACGTTTTTGCATGTATCGCGTTGTCGTCGTCACCCGCTACGTCTGGGGTACCCGTATGCCGTGGATCTGCGCCATCATTCGGTGGTAGTAGCGCTGTCTTAATTTGTCCTTCGTCGCTGTGCTGCATGAAAGCTCAAACGGCTACAACTGGTAGAGACTATCGACGGTTCAGCGGATTCCGACAGCATCGAGACTGGACACTAGGGCGGCTCAATTCTTAAATTCGAAAAACCCTGAGCCAATAAATAATTATTTAAACTCCGCTCATCAGATCGTTGCCCGACGCAGATGAGTAGGGCGGCTCAATTCTTAAATTCGAAAAACCCTGAGCCAATAAATAATTATTTAAACTCCGCTCATCAGATCGTTGCCCGACGCAGATGAGTGAGAGATAGAGCTCTTGATGTGTTCAATGAGGCTTTACCATGCATTTCAGGCCACAGATCTTCTTAGGAATGCATCAATAACATTATACAGCACTCACCCACTGGTCCTACAGCGAAATTAAGGATACATGTCGTAGAATCTATTAATCACTGACAATCACTGAAACCTGATTGCACGAAAGAGTGTAAGGGGACAATTACATGGCTCTGGCGCGTCGGATGAAGCAGATAGACTATACTGTATACCTAGAACCCAACAAAACACCTTTAGACCATGAAGAAAGGTCAGTATACCATTCTATCTCAACAATCTCATCAGTCAACGATCGGATGAGCGGAGTTTGAATAATTATTTATTGGCTCAGGGTTTTTCGAATTTAAGAATTGAGCCGCCCTACTATACAGGCACTCAAAAGTACGTAAATTAAAGATCTCCTAAACGAACGATCTCCAACGGTCGTCATAACCACCAGAACTTCCGAACAACTATGGAGAGACGTCCAACATTTTTTTTTGCAAATCGTTCATACATACTTTATCTTCCTCTCTCATTCACGAATTTTCTTTTACCTGCCCTCCCTGGGCCAATTCCCGAGACGCCGTGTCTACCCACACTCTTTACTATTTTACCATGCCCGTCCTATCCGCACGCGATGAATCATCGACATCCACGATGCGCCCCATCTACATAGCCGGCTTCGCGGTGGTGGGAGCCATAGTCCTAGCCGTGTCCATTTGGCTCGCCATCCGCTTCTACTCCCTGAAGAAACGCGAGAACATGCGTAACGCCGCGTTCCTCTCCGTCAAAGGTCTCGTCAGTGATGACTCTGTCGAGAAAGACTTGTACGTCGCGTTCATTCCTTGATCCTATATGTATGCGTATTCATGTATCGACAGCAGCACCACCAACAGCTTCTCACGCGCACACCTCACGCGCTCCGTCGTCCTCCCCGACCGCGTCCTACCACGCACCACCCCCCCAAGAAATCGCAGAATTCCACCGCCAATCCGGGAACTTTCCCCGCCCATTCGCTCCCTCCTCCTCCTCCTCCTCCCCCTCCAAGCCATTCCCCCTCTCCCCCCCCAGACCGCTCCTCCCTCTTCTCCACCTCCAACCCCCGCCTCTCCGTCCTCTCCACCACATCCTCCATCGACCCCACCTCCACCCGCAAAGTCCGCCAAACATACACCCCAATCCTCCCAGACGAGCTCCTCATAGCCCCCTCCGAGCGCCTCATGGTCGTTCAATCATTCGATGACGGGTGGTGCGTCGTCGGGCGCCCCCTTCCCCTCCCCGTCCTCCCCACCCCCAAGTCCCCCTTCCCGTCTCCGCCGGCGGACGTGGAATTGGGCGTGGTACCCGCCTGGTGCTTCCTCAAGCACATCAAGGCTGAGCGCCCGGTGCGTTCGTCGAGTTTGGGGATTACCATCCAGGTGGATGGGCAGGGTGTGGCGGCGCGGGGGGAGATTATGTCTTGGTCTAATTTTTGATTTCTCTTCCCCTTGTTAGACGCGCTGGAGCGCAGTCCCCCATACCCCTTACTTCGTTGTGTGTGTTCTGGTATTACACTGTTGTATCATTATCATTATTGCTATTTCCTCGACCGGTCGTTTATCTCAATTGGATCCCTTTTTGCATTTTGCAGAATCCTGTACCGATGAGAAGTGGGAAAAAAAAACTCTCTGCCTGGGAGTCGAACCCAGCTTTCGCGCGTAACTCACATTGATGAGCGATGACAGGCGCGTGTACTAACCGATATACTAGCAAAGACACAATTATGGTTGATGGCATTCATACAAATTCTATATAAGTGAGTTCCAACGAACGTTTTCGAGCCGGGATCTCCAGGCTAGCCGCTCACGACCATGGGATTATTGTTCACGTGATGGCTACGCCACGCTAGGTACCGGGTTCAGACATCAAAGCTCAATGGCTGGCTCAATAGGAATGAATGCTATGGTTCATTCCCGAGACGACTTGTCTACTCATACTCTTTACTATGCCTGTCCTAACCGCACGCGATGAAAATGCCTCCGAATCGCGCCCCAAAGAAGCACAGTAGGATATCACTGCTCACTTCATCTTTCCTTGGCTTGCACGAAGGTGCCATCTATCCATTGACTTGCAATGAGCGGCACTGTGACAACGTGTTCAGTCACCCGCTAGGCGGTTTCAATCGCTGGCTCACGTTATCTTATCTGATGTATACATAAATAGAAACTCAAGTTCGTCAATACAATTCAAGCTATATGCCTGGAGCGTACAATAGTCAAGTAACCTTTCTACTATCAAGCTTCGGCCAAATGGTACTGCCCGCATGTGCGTCGAAGCGTTAATTTTTGCCGCTAGCTATCGTACACTATCCGTACAGTACAATGATGTCAAATCATGCTCAACAATACACTCAGTGAAACGCCTGGGGCAGATGATAGCTTTGCCTGGTGAGAAACCCTCAGCCCAAAAGCTTCGGTCGTGAATGACATGACTCTGCCCTTTGGCACTCGTATTCAAGTCGAAGGTCTGAACTTTGCCGCTAGCAATCGTGCACGGCCTGATGTCTGTCCGATGCACAGTACGGTGATGTCAAATCACACCCACCAATACAGTCAGTAAGCGCCCGTGGCAGATATGTAATAGATTTGCCTGGTGAGAAACCCTCAGCCCAAAAGCTTCGGTCGTGAATGACATGACTCTGCCCTCTGGCACTCATATTCAAGTCGAAGGTTTGGACTTTGCCGCTAGCTATCGTACAATGTCAGGTATCTGTCCGGTGCACAGTACGATGATGTCAAATCGTACTCACCAATACAGTCAGTGCGCGCCTGTGGCAGATGATAGCTTTTCCTGGCGAGAAACCCTCAGCCCAAAATCCAGTGTCCGAATAGCAGGGCACTGCGGTTCCCACTACATTCATATCGAAGACCTTGGACTATGTCATTCCTTGTCTTGCGAGGTCTGTTGACTTGTCTCGTGTCCCCAGCGAGAGCAAATTAAATTTCCCAATATCGTTCGAATTCCTAGCACCCGCGGAACCCATGGAATCTTGGAGAGGTATAAATGATAGCACGGCATTTCCTGAGACGTTCCAAACTTTTATCCCATTCCTCCTAGTACTTGAACCTCTCACTTCGGGCCGAGCAATATTTGGCGAATTCGAAACATAGGCAATAATGGTGTACTCACCAAATCCGACAAGACTGGTGAGGATATTCTATATTATGCACCGCTCATCGTTGCACTAACACATCTTTCCGTCAGTCACCTCATTCAACGGTCAACCCGATCCTCACGACAAAAATCAGCAGGTGTGCGAACATGCTTACCTCGATATTCAAAGGCTGACATTATTTTCAACTAGTGGAAGGTCGAGGCCATTAAAAACGAGAATCGGTGGTTCATCCAGGCGGAAGTCGCCAGAACCCTGTATCTCGCTCCGCCAGACACTGCCAGCCTCCAACCGGGCAAGCCTGTCATACTCGATACGAAGGACGACAGGATGAAGATCCTGATTAGAGTCCATCCGATCGTCGCAGGCTGCGTGGACCTTCCTTCATTAGTTCAAAAATACTCACCTTACGGCCTTACATGCAGGCTGCATTTTGCATTGGATGATAGCTTTGCCTTCGACCTTGACACTCCTCATGGCAGTGCCTACCCTGTTGTTTTGCGCAAATTCAACGATGATGTTCTTAACCGGACGGAAATGATGTGGGTCATTGACCGGCCTGGGGAACCCGGATGGGCACTGAAGTCAGGAGAGCTTGATGGCAAAGCTTAGTGAACGGCGTCGAGCTAAGAACTATCTGTCATGCCGTTTTCTTCCATCTTTTCCGTTCTTCCATATTCAAATTTCGTACCGCTTGACTTCTTTTTCCATTGTCCAGTTATTTACTATCAAAATCCAGTACAGGCCTGGTATATACGCAGTGTACTTACCCTTGCTCGTACTCATCTTTCTACTGTTGTCACTCAAAATGCATCTGTCTAAAGCGCAAGTTATTCATAGTGGTCGAATGAACACGCTTTTGAGCGTGGGTTGGTGATTTCCCCCATGTCAGAGCGGTAATGAAAGTGAATAAGAGTTTTCTGTGTGGAAGCCGTCGCTGTACGTCCTTACTTATGTTAGGTGTCATAAATATAGCACAAATATCCGCCCTCGGTCTCCAAGACATCGCCTACCTTGAAAGTAGTAAAATCAGTATCGGACTGCTTTCAGTACCTTGAGGGCTCACTTTAACATCGGGGATGAGTCCATAAACCGAGAGGAGAGTATCTTTGGTCGTATTCTAGTCGTCCCGTTCAAGTTAGCGGACTCGGAGTTGAGAATTATGGGAATATAAGATCTTACCGTATACCCATTGATGGGCTCGTACTGCGTCTCATAACCGATGTTATCAAAATCGTGGATCCTAGAACTGTTGCTCCCCTGCCACTTCCACCAAAGCTCCAGATACATGAGCGAACAAATGTGCAAAGAATGACAAGACCATAGCGCACCATATCGATGTAGGCATGATGCATCCAAAACAGAGGATCCACGGGGGACGTCATGAAGTCCAGCATCTGCCCATAGGTAAACATCAACTGCAACTCCGAGTCACGACCCCAAATCCAGACTTACGTCGCCACCGACACCATCATGTCCCCCCACATGCAGCGTCACGAGTATCGTCCTCTGAAAGTCCCTAAACCCGCTCTTCCCAAACACCAAATCGTAGTTCGCCTGTCCCCCAAGGGCGGAGTACGTCTCGTTCACCTCGCGGGACAAAAAGTGCGGGACGTGACTTCCCCCCGGCCCGAGGTTGACAGTGAGGTTGCGAAATGGGCCATCTGGGATGGGGCCGCCTTCCCCGCCGAAATCGTGAATGACGCGGGAGGCGGTGAAGTTCCCGGCGTCGGGGAGTTCGTTCCAGTATGGGATCTGCCATGAGTTATGAGCAGGGTGTAGGAAGCCGGGGAGGGGAGCGCGTACGGGGCCGGTGTAGCCACATTCTTCGCGCAGGAGGGTTTCGTGCGCTAGGAGATAGAAGCGGTGGACCTGGGGGGTTGGAGAGTGAGAGTTTGATTCGGAAGTCGAGTTGGACATGGAATGCCTACCGCTAGGAATCTATAATGTGATTCTGGTCTGTGGATCTTGGTAAGTTGGATGGGGAAACACATACTGGCCGGTGCCATGCCAGGTATCCGTACCGCCGAGGACGTTACCTTGTTGTTGGTGCGGAAATATCTTGTAATTTTAAAAGTCAATCAGGTGGGTGTCGGAGGGACATAAGAACCACGTACCAGGTCGTCGTAGCGCGTCACGGCGCCTACGAAGTGGTCTCGACTGGGCTTGCTGAGCAGACATTTTTCAGCGTTGAAGTAAGCTTCTTTTTCGTGTTTTTTGAGCGTGTTCCTTGAGGAGGGTGAGTCTTGAGATGTTTGGTTGGAGTAACGAGCGGGAGAGGAAAGTACCATTCGACGCGTCTGCGAGGACGCCAACACGTTGGGTGTCTATCCTGGCTCTCTGATGCATGCACAGCACCAGCAGCGCAGAGTAAGAGGAAAAATGCCAGGAGCATCTCGGAGTGATAGAAGAAGGGAATGAGAAGTCTTTCACTCGCAGGGGTTTGCTGAGTCCTTTTCTAGGGCGGTAGTACGCGGAGAGCTGATGTCCATTTTTGGTTTGACCTCGGAAGCCGGTGAGAGACCGCAAAGGGAGCCCATTATTGCGGAGGACGAATGGACGGGACAAGGACGGCGGGAGCTAAATCCGGAGAGAGTATTAACATTCGAAGAGAATGGAAGGGGTAGTTGCAGGTTGATCATCGCAGATGGAATGAGTCTCGGGACTAGGAGGGAGATGCCAGGGTTCTCAGGATAGGTCGCATGCGAGACAGACCATGATTGCGTAGCGATTGCACAGTTACCTCATCAGGCTCGGGAGTAGCAGGGAGATGCCTACTGTGGAAAGGGTTCTAGGGAGAATTTTCATATACAAGCGAGATAGGACAGACCACAGTGTGTAAGTGAGCGCTACTAGTGCTCCTCAATTCTTAGTTTATTGCGTTCAGTTTATTTGGCTCGCTGATGGCGGACAATCAAACGCTCATGGCAGTCTCCGAACGCCTGTTCCAGGCCTTTTCGGGGCCGTGGCGGCGTCGTTGAGAAGGAAATCTCAAAGTTCATCGTTTCGCCCCGTTCAAGTTCGAGGGCTCGTGCACAGACTCTCTGAGTAGTTATATCTACTTTGATCAATGATTATCATCGTTCCTTTGCTTCATATACCGGCGCAAAGTTGGAGGATTTTAAACTGGCTTTTAGTGCGATTTTGAGCTCCGCTGATTCGCATCACACGGTCCGAGCTGAACCAAATAAACTGAGCGCAATAAACCAAGAATTGAGGAGCACTACTAATTATAAGAAGGAGGGCGATGCATTCCACGGCTTGGATCAAAACAAGGACAAATAAACTGAATAGTGTGGCGTGGAAAGAAGTATCTGACCAGCGAGTCATGCTTTTGAAGAAGACGGCTCATGGAACAGCTGATATTATAATGGTCCAGGTCTAGAGTGACTGCATTCTCTCATTCGTATCCGAAATCTGGATCTTACTCACTCGATTGTGAAGTCTGCTGAACGCGACGAGGCCTTTGGGTATGCGCTCGTCGAGCTGGATACGGCTCAGGTTGGACTTAAAGAGCATAGGAGCCATGCATCGATTGTCTTATTATGTATATGAACCCTTCCTTCGCGTCCCACTTCTCGACTACGTATAGTATCCATTCTTCTTGGTAGTGCTATTGAATCAATCCAATACAGGCAGTACAACGTGTTTATCTTTGCTCGTACTGATATCTTTCCACAGGGTGATTTGTCTGAATCGTGTCTCCTTGCCGATTGTCCAATAACGAAAACGAAGAGTCCTTTCGAAAAGAAAACACGGAAACAGTTGTTCTACGCCCTTATCTATGTTAAATATCATAAATGTAGCACAGATATCCACCCTCCGTCTCCAAGACATCGCCTACCTTAAAAGTAGTAAAATCAGTATCGGACTGCTTTCGGTACTTGATCTTGAATACTCACCGTAACATCGGGAATGAGTCCAAAAACCGAGAGGAGAGTATGTTGAGTCGTATTCTAGTCCTCCCGTTAGCCGACTCGGGATTGAAAATTATCGGAATATAATATCTTACCGTATACCCATTGACAGGCTCGTACTGCGTCTCATATCCGATGTCATCAAAATCGTGGATCCTCGAGCTGTTGCTCCCCTGCCACTTCCACCAAAGCTGGAGGTCGTGAGCAAATAAACGTGCAAAGAACGACAAAAACCATAACGCACCATATCGACATATGCATGATGCAACCAAAAGAGAGGATCCGCGGGGGACGTCATGAAGTCCAACATCTACCACGATATCCAAGTCAACCCTCCACCGCATCCTCAAGACCTTACAAAAACACTCACATCGCCCCCAACAGCAACATGCGCAGCAAAATGTAGCGTCAACTGTATCGTCCTCTGAAACTCCCCAAACCCACTCTTCCCCAAAACCGCATCGTAATTCTCCTGCCCCCCAAGGAGGGAGAGCGTGTCGTTGAATTTGCGGAACAAGATGTGCGGGATATGATCCTCCCCTGGGCCTAAATTGACTGTGAGGTTACCGAACGGGCCCGCGAGGACGGGGGAGCCCTCCCCGCCGAAATCGCGGAGGACGCGAGAGGCGTTGTAGTTCCCGATATCGGGGAGTTCGTTCCAGTATGGAATCTGTGGAAAGGTTAGATGTGTGGGGGTAAGCAAGAAATCTGAACACGTACAGGTCCGGTGTAGCTACATTCCTCCCGCAATAGGGTTTCGTGGGTCGAGACGTAAAAGCGGTGGATCTAAGGTGAGCGTTTAGTGGGATGCACTTTGAGATGGAATGCTTACCGCAAGGAATCTGATTCAATCGTGGGTCTTAGTAATTCGAGTCTCGAGCTCGAGGGAAGGAAAGACGTACTGGCCGGTATAATGCCAAGTATCCATACCGCCGGGAACGTCACCTTGTTTCTGGTGCGGATAGATCTTGTAATTTTAAAACTCAATCAGCTCGGAATGACGTGAAGACCACGTACCAAGTCATCGTAGCGAGTGACGGCGCCCTGGAAATGGTCTCGACTGGGTTTGCTGAGGAGACAATTCTCAGCGGTGAAGTAGGCTGCTTTTTCGTGTTTCTTGAGTGTCGTCCTTGTGTGAGGTGAGGGGTATGGGGAGATGAAAGAATGAGAGGGTAATACCAATCGACGCGTCTGCGGGGACGCCAGCAGGGTGGATGTCCAGGTGCAGCGAGGGTGCTAGCAGCGAAGAGGAAGAGTAGAAACGCTAGGAGCATCTCGGAGTGGTAGCAGGAGGGAATGAGAAAATTTTCGTTCGCAAAGGTTTGCTTCCTTTTCTAGGATGGGGCCAGTAGCTTTAGGCACAGATAGCCTCGGGACCAACTTGGATGTTACATAAGGCGAAGGGATCCCGAGGAACGAATGGAAGGCAGAAGGAGGGAAATTCCGAAGAGTATATCAGCGTTGGAAGGAGGACGCTGATACTACGATTGCGTAGCGATTTTACATACGGGAGGCTAGTTACCTACTTCGTCATCTTTCCGCACTGATCGTCAGAGGCTCGGGACTAGAAAGGTTTTAGGAAGAGGTTACATGCGAGACAGAAGGTGTACATGGTAAACTAGGTAACAGAGAGTGAACGTAAGTACTAAGTTGAGAAGGGCGAAGCTGTTCATGGCTTTGGAACGAAACAAGAACAAATATACTGATTGATGTGGCGCAGAAATTGATTCACCTATGGATGACGAATTATACAAACCCACCTTGCGCGTTCATCCCTTCTTAAATATTCATTCTTACTCATTTGCCTATGTACTGCTATCAAATTACAGTACAGACCATCCTTTGTTTACCACAGCTAATAGAATTGAATAAGAGTATCTTGCAAAACGTCTGTCGGAAGCAGTTCTTCTACGACCTTAGTTACATATGTTAGATGTCACGCGTATAGCACAAATATTCGCCCTCCGTCTTGAAGACATCTACTACCCGGAAAGTAAGTTCAGTGACGGACCATTTCATTGGTACTGGAAGACTCACCATAACATCGGGAACTAGCTTCGATGTGAGCATTGTCTGATCGTCACATCCAAGATAGAGGCTCGACACCAGAAAAGAGAGGCCAGCTTTAGAAGAGTCCCTGGAGACAGAACAGAGATCAACAGAAAGGGCTATGCATTTTACTGTCGCCAAGCAAAAACAAGCATACTGAGTACTGTGGCGCAGGACGAAGTGACCCACATTCTGATGCTCCTGACATGGTCACGGTCATTGGTCAAGATGACAATTTCATCTGACTGCAGCCTGCTATCGAGCCACAACTTTAACTTTAAGTGGTGTAGGGAACGGCTTCCTGTGTTCCGGGCCGGTGGATAATGTTCAGCGTAAAATCGTGAATGTCAATTAACGTGGCGCTGCTAAGTAGTATCTGTACACATGAGTATCTCGTATCTTACATCTTATTTGCGACATCATCCGAATCTCTCCTCGGCTGAGGACCTGTCGATACAGTGATGTGTGTCACTCCAAACTCTACATGAGGAAGCTCCTCGTTATCCGCATGGACGGTATGTTGAGATGGCATCGCAACAAGCACCGACACATATAATGGTCCTGATGAAGAATCAGGAAGAGCTGGGGGAGCGGGAACAACTGTTAGCTCAGTTGCTGGATTAGGCGGGGTAGATGAATCGAAATGTGACCAGACATGGCGAAGGGTACTGCGTAGCCGAGCGTGAGGCGGAGGTGGAGGTGGAGGCTTCACGGGAGCAGGAACGCTCCGCTGGGCCAATGGGAGTGTATAACCCACTGCAAAGGGCTGGGCAAGCAAAGTATGAGGCGACATGCCGAGAGATTGGAATCAGATCGCGCACCTTGATGTTGTCCCACTCGTGATGATCATCCTTGGTGTCCACCAAGACATTAGCTTCGTACATTGGCGGCTTTTGCGAGGGGTCAACACGCTGATGGCGACTGGGCGGAGGAACCCAGGTGCCGTTGCGAATGGCCTCTTCAATCATGGCCCTGTGTCTGCGACGGAGGATGAGAGATCTAAACACAATTGCAGCGGACACGCCGAGGAGTAGGATGAGTGTCGCTGAAGCTCTGTTTCAGATAGACGTTGGACATGAAGCTTGAAGACAAACCTAGAAACGTATAGACTGTACCAATAGGAAGAGACGGTAAGCCACGATGTATGTTGAGATAGAGTAAACTCACGATAGAGTGATGCTGATGAGTTGAGGCTGGCACCATCTCCGCCGTTTCCAACACCTCCTCCACCGCCGTTGAAGGTCCTGCTGCTTGTTGTCGTCGGGAACGGATTTGACCATGTGCTCGATGGCGCGAGGGACGTTATCGTCGACGGCGATGCAGTCGACGTTACTGAAGAGCCTGACGCCATCGTGGGAGATGGCTAAGCCAGAAAAGAAGCTGTGCTAACGTTATCACGGAATCCCACGGCGAACACGGAAAGCTAAGCGCGCCTTTGAAGATCAACAAGCAAAGCAAGGAAAGAGCAGCGGCGCTCGACGACGACGACAGCTTGCGGTCGTCGGTGGTGGTGGTAAGAGGGAAAGATAATAACCGCGATTCCCCACACGGCATCAAAGTATGACTAATGGGGTTTTATCTTATCTCATCAGAACACGACGCCACATGTCTCTCTTTGTATCCTCGAGGTGACATGTTAGCGCCATACCAAACGTTCTCGCTCCTCTCGCCTTTTAATGCTTGCAGTACTCGCCATCTCCCATTCCCCACTTTCACCCGACTTCCCCGAATAGCCACCCTATCACGACGCGCTGCTGCGGAACGAACGGACGTCCATCAGTCCGTGTTTCTAGCACGCTTAGTTTTGCGCCACAGGACCCAAAGTCGTACCATTCATCTTGAGCTTGTCGCACTCTCTCTCCATCACGTTCCATATTTCCTTCCTAGCAATTCCTGCCAGACTAATACCCGATGGTTCCACCTCTCGCCCGACGAACGGAAGCCTGAGACGGTTAGTGCTGTGCATTTGCGGCCATTTTTAGTCGATTGTGCTCACGCATCTCATCGAGCGATTCACAGCCTTCAATCGCGGAAGCAACTCACCCTGGTCATATGAAAATCTCGCCTTTACCAATGCCACTAACGATTACCTCTGCTCTGAAATGATGAAAGAAACTTGAAGATTCAGTACGAAGTTCTGCGGTGGCAATATTCTACTGTATCTCATGCACTGAAATGATGTCAATTCAGTATCCATAGTAGCGGTTCGGATATTGCAACTGAGATGGTATATATCCCGCTCGCTGAAATGAATAAGAAACCTGTATGATCCAGTACTACTGAAATTCCTACCGAAACGCTGCGCTTCAGTAAATTTCGAGGTTGATTCTTTTATCGACCGGCCCGGCGCACCGGTAGCCGTTCCGTACGCCACTTAAAGTTGTGACACTGACAGTAGACTGCGTTTCTTCAGAGTGCCATGACGTTCGGCGGAATCCTCTCTACTCCTCGCGCCCAAGTCAAAGTTACGTTCAACGTTCACGTAAGGATGTGCTTGTATTCCCCTGAATCATTCACGTTAAAACACGCGCTCGCACTTGATAGACGTGTTCTCTTCTACCCTCTTCACACATTTCTGGGAAGAAGACTCGCCTGGACATCACCTGGGCACATTTCCCTGTCGACTATTTAGCGAATGCGGAACAGAACCCGGTAAAATCGTGATCGCGCCTCTCTCTCCCACATACTGCCAACTCACATTCATAGGAATGACCCACGAAACGTACGATCACACTTTCCCACATCCTGGTGTTGTTGATTCTGAATTTGCAATGATGTTATAGGCTTTCATCCATCCATCAAGTTCCAGAGGAGATCATCGAGCAATTCGCCGAGTATCTCGTGGATGACTATCAGAGTCTGCTGGCGTGCTGTAGCGCGTCGCGCCTCTTCCTCTCCTCCTTCCAGAGTCGTCTATTCCGCGTTGTCAAGCTTCCCATGTCTGAAAGGCACTGTCAGGCTCTGGCAGACATCTTACGAGACGCACCGCATCTCCAGCGCATGGTCCGGACGCTCCATCTTACGCAACAACGTCATAAAGGACTCGTCTACAACCCCCTCCCATCCTTCCCCTTACTCCCTGTGATCTTCTCGCACCTCCCCGCTCTCACCTCGCTCAAGCTCGTTGACCTCCAGACGCACCTCTGGTTTCCCCAAACATGGAACTTCCTCTCTAGTGGAATTACCAAGCTTGTTATACAGGGCTGTCACCAGATGTCGAATCGCACTATTCGCGTTATCATCGCTAGGCTACCGTTCCTCGTTTCGTTGGATATTGTAAGGTCGCCGTTGCAGCCCACGCAGCAGAACTTGGGTAAGGTGGAGGCTACGAAACCACAGCTGAGCTCTCTCGTGTTGTCGGAGGATCTCGACCTGTGGTTGCCGTTGGTGTGTGTGGACCGATTGCGCACCTTGGACGTTCGGTTGGTTTCTCAGAAAGACATCATCGATGCGTTTCCTCGTATACTCGAGGCGAGCGTCGGGACGCTCGAATCGCTCGCTGTAGACCTTAGGGATAACAGACAATGTTCGTACCATGCTTTTCTTCTTGGGATCACATCAAAACTAATCGTGTGATAAAGACCAGCTCATCGAGCTATTCAACCAAGTCCCGACGCCGTATCCATTACGCCACCTCCGTGCGCTCACCGTCCGTCTCGACACTATGAACCCTAGGTGGCACGAGTGTCTCCTCTGGTGGGTGCACGCCATGTCAGGGTGGTCCGGCGCTCTATATATCGAGCTGGAGATCGTACACGGCACGTCTCTAGATGCACCAACGGCGCTCTGGGACGCTCTGAAGGGATTAGAGTCAGTACGCATACGCGTTGGGCCTGTCACGGCGAAATTAGCGCGAGATAGACACTGGATGCCCAAGAAGGAGCTGGTTAAGTCCATGGCAGAGAAGATGGCTTTGCAGGTAGGGGATTCGGTGAGGGTTGATTGTTATGTGGCGCATTGAGAATTTTTTTGTAAGCCTTCTTCAGCATGATGAATTACTTCGTGTCGCTCACCTCGATCCAGGTATATTTGGATGTGAATATTAGGAAGCTTTTGAGACTTCTTGCGCGCTGGAAGAGGCCTGTATGAGACTCCGGGGTGACCGAGGGACAAGACGCCACACCGGCTGTCTGCTGGATTACATAAGCATCTGGATCATCAAACCATGCGAGACGCCACACTCGCGTGTCTTCTGGAAGTAAGCTGCTCTCCGATGGGCATCTCCTTCGACCCTTCCTCATATCACGTCCCGGGTGCCTACTGCAGTTGCGTCGAGGCAAGAAGTACCTGGTTAATGTTTGCAATCTCGACACCCTATAGGTTGGAGTGTTTGACGCCACGATTCTAGCGCCACCATGAAGCCACATCTCTCGGGTAAACTATGATGCTGATCTTCAATGAATTGGAGGACCTCTCCGTGCGGCATGCTCTTGCAGATCTAAACGCTCAGGGTACTCAACGTGTTGAAAGCGTGGCTTCGTCGAAGTTACCAATGACAAGGGAGTAAATTATAACCCATCGTTATCTCATGGCTGACAGAGTACCATTGTTACGTTTTAGGAAATGCCCATCCCACGCAATTGCGTCTCTTCCCTCGGGCCGCGTCTGTAACTCCACACATTTCCTCCGTCTCTGCCTCCTGCAAATCTTTCCCGGCGTCCACGGGTGGCTCGAGCTCTGCGGGGTAGATAGACTACTTACCCACCCGCGGATTGTCGGAGGTGATGCTACTCCATATGTTCAATCGATAACGTCACCTTCATTAAGCAAAGAAGTCGAAGCTTGAACTACGAACATGTCGGACGCCTAGAATCTAAGCACCTGGCACAAGGTCGTTTCTCAGGCTGTTTTTGGTTATAACTACTCTCCCCTCCCCTTCTCACCTCCGTGAACATGGATCTCTCAAAGCATGAAGATGGGCTTTTTTATGGTGAGCTCTTTGTCTTGAATACTGCGTTGATGTTGATGGTTTGATAGGTTTTATATGTTCGACGGTGTATGATCCTCTTTTCCCCGTGGTGGATATGGGTGTTGACGTATTGCTGCTGTAGGTTGCTGGGCATTTCGTGCATGCAAGGCTGGCAGTATCTGAACACGAACGAGGATAGGTGGCCTATGCGTGTCTTGGTTAGTCCTATGTTCTTTCCCTTTCCCTTTCCCTTGACGCTGATGCTGATGCTGATTAGGTCGCGTCGTTGTTGTACGTCGGGGAACCCTTCCTTCGACAATACATGGGCTTAAGGTGTCTTTTTTTTCATAACGCAGATGCATGGATATCGCGAGTACCTGCATCACGTCTCGAGTCCTGCATTACTACTTTGTACGTACTCCTTTGCTCCCAATCATGACCGAATCTAACATTGCGCAGATCGAACACTTTGGAGATCTTAAAGCATTGGGACATCAGCCTTTGTGGGTCGCTCGAAGGTTATTTTGACTGGGTCTGACATATCCCGTAGTATATTCAATATGGAACTGATGCTGACGATCCTCATCGTATTAATGTGCGTTTGCGTTGCCTTTTGCGTTCCATGTGATTTGACTCATGATCCCCTAGCGTTGAATTGTACTTTGCGCACAAGATCTATCTCTGTCCGTCCTCCTCCCATCTCTCTCTCTCTCTTTTGGCGCTGACGTGGTACGATTTAGTTGATCACCGGAGTAGGGTCGTTCCAGTTCTAATCGTGGGTCGTTTGTGTTTATGTTTAGATAAAGACACCTCTAACATTCAGTAGGTTATTTTTGCGATCGCGAGCTTTGGGATTGGGATAGGTAGGTGATTGGGAGTCCCTGCTGCGGACGTAGCCTTTTGACGCGCCGAGTAGGTGCGATCGTGGACCTGAGCCTGCATCCGGAAGTTCAATGGTTTGGAACGAAACGTGGGATGGTGGGTACCTGCTATGAATTCGTCGTTCCAGAGAAAGCTAATGTGATGCAGATCGAAGCGACGATGCTGTCGGCCACTTCAGCTATTGCTGATATTCTGATCACGATAGCGCTGTCCATGAGTCTCAGACATTCTAGGACCGGGGTCAAGAGGTTCGTGGGCCATCCCATCAGGCTGGGCTTCTTGGTGTGAACATTCATGCTGTTCATATAGGACGGACACGGTTTTGCACAAGCTCGTGGCGTATACGATATCGCGAGGACTCTTGGTTGCGATCGCCCAGACACTGATCGTGGTTCTCTTCCCGTTGGACCTTGATGGTCAGAGCTGGTTGAGTCCCATTCGCCGTCCTCCCTAATCCCACACTGACTGTAGCAGGATGCCTTTCCATCTGTGCATGAATAAGCTCTACGTGATCACCATGTGTGCGTTTCCCTCCCCTTTCTTGTTTAATGTGAAATTATGCTGACTCTCGAAAATGGCAGTGGCTTTGTGCGTTTTTGCCCTGTTCGCGTGGTGGTGGGTTATTGACGTTCACGGTAGCCTGAATGCCCGGCATAACCTGCGCAAGAAGATGAATGGGCCTGTGACGGATACGATGTTCAACATGTCGCTGCACACGACGACCAGCGCGCGTCAGAGTCTGTTTTTCCAGAAGGCCGAAAGCGTTAGTCTGACACAGCCGGGGAGTGTCTACGTTCCGGTACGCGCCTTCACACCTGCTACTATCCTCGCGCTCAAAAACGGAGTAGGAGAGATCCAAGACGGCAACGGTGGAGATAATCGATCCAAAGATTTCAATGTAAATTGTAGTTTATAAGAGAATGAAAACCCGTGGCGCACTTGTAAAAGGTACACCGTGACGCGAGAATGACGTCCCGCCAGGCTCTTGGTCCTGATTGCCGTGTCGGGACATACGGCCCGAATCCCCTTTTTCCTTCATGCCACCATCACCCTGTCAATGAGCGGTATCTCGCTCATTCCTGCTCTAGATGGCCTGCCTGCTGGGCATCCTGCAGCGATATACGATGAACGGGGAAGAATATGGGCGAATTCCGCGTATGGGGCGCGTGAAGACGAGCTGGATGGGAATGTACATCTTAGGGAGAGGGTCGCGCGGTGTTTGCGGACGGACGACGCGGAGGCGGAGGCGGTTGAAGCCAATTTGAAAGGCGGAGGCGTGTTGCATGCGTCGGTGCAGAAACTGGAGGGCCTCGCTGTTGTTATTGGCGTTATAGTGCAGTCGGTGAGTTGTGTTTTACTTTTTCGCGAATGGGCTGATGGTTACACGATCCAGCGCTCGATTTCCATCTCAAAGGACATACAAGAGACGCCGGCGGGGCTGCTTCTGCTCGAACACGACTGGGAGAACACACCGTTGGGCCACATCGACACTTGGCCGTACTCGCTCAAAACGGCCGCCTCGATTATGCTCGCAAAGGCGTCTCAAGCGTGCGTCTACGCGTTTATTTCGTGCATATATACCCGTAACATTTTGCTTTTAGGTCTATTTTTTGGGGTGAAGAACGGACGATTCTGTACAGTACGTTGCCAGACACTCTCCCGATCGCATCTCAGACCCGTTTCAGACGACGCGTGGAAAGCGGGCTTTGCCTCTGTGCGCCATCAGCTCATGGGCAAGCCGGGCCAGGTCGCCTTTAGTGAAGCCTGGGAAAAGTTTTCGAGCCACTGCGATATGTGTTTTACGGGAAAATCGCTGACCACCGAACATGAGCTGACTTTCTTTGACTCGGCCGACGACTCCGTGCTCGACGCTGGACTCGCTGCGCCATCCGTCATTGAGACTTATTATACCTGGTCCTACACCCCTATATACACCGAACTGGGTACTGTTGGCGGCGTATTCAACGAGTGAGCCACACACACTTTCTATTTGACAACAACTCAACGTTCTACAGTTGCACCGATACCACACACACCGTCGTCCTGGAGAGACGTTTACGCATCATACGCGAGTTGGCAGAAAACACTGGACCAGCCAATACCTCCCACCAGTTCTGGCAAGACGTCGAAAAGGTCCTCCGTCCATATAGCGTCGATTTCCCCTACGTCCTTTGCTACCAGGGTGTTGTCCTCTCCTCTGGCTCAGAATTGGAACGCTCCATCTCAAAGACAAGCGTCCCCATAACCCACATGAAACTCGTGGCAGCCATTGGAATCGAACAAGGAGATGAACGAGCTTCCCCGTCCCTAGTTATTCTCGAAGCAGGATCTCCAGACCCTTGGCTGTTCACTTCAGCATGGGCCGACCGTAAGCCTACGCGATGTCGCAATCCGTGTCCCCAAGCATTCGAGAGTCGTGGCTGGGGTGACCCCGTTGCAGACGCCATTGTCATACCTCTAGGCGCAGCGGACGTATCCCTCGTTGGCATGGTCGTCTTTGGACTCAACACTCGACGACCTTACGACGAGGCCTATCGGGGCTTCATTTCTGCTCTCGCTGGTAACCTGGGGGCCTCATTGGCGGCGACCCTCAGCTACGAGCAGGAAGTTCTGCGCGCGGACGAGATGAGGTCCTTGGATCGGGCAAAGACTGTGTTCTTCCAAAACGTATCACACGAGTTAAGAACGTATGTCCCTTTGTCCTCCTGCGTCTGAAACCCTGCTAACTCGTACATCCCAGACCCCTCACACTCATCCGTGGTCCCAGCGAGGACGCCCTCAACGACTCGAAACTCATCGACCCAATTATGAAGAGTCGATTCAAACTCATCCACCGTGCTAGTGGACGACTTCTTCGTTTGGTCAATTCCTTGATGATGTTCTCCAGTGCAGAGGCCAGGCGTTTGCAGGTACTGTGAAACGCTCTTGTTCATTTACGATGTTGACGACGATACGCAGGCAAGGTTCAGACTCATCAACCTGGGTATGCTCACAGAAAACTTGTCGTCGCTCTTTCGTTCAGCTGTAGAGCACGCGCGTTTGGGTGAGTGTCGATGTTCTTCCGGTCTGCTTCCATCTGACTGGTACCCAAGCATACAACGTCTCTTGTGTTGATAATACGCCAGAGCAAATGACCTACGTGGATATTGGACTCTGGGAGCAGATTTTGTTCAACTTGCTTTCCAATGCCGTCAAGTACACGAAGAAAGGGTAAATGCCGTTCTTTGTCCTAGTTAGTGTTGCTGACAAGCCACGCAGGAGCATCACTGTGCAGTTAATGTACACCGCCTCGTCCGTCATTCTCAAAGTTCAAGATACGGGTTGTGGAATTCCTGAGGACCAACTGGTCAAAGTGCTGGAACGATTCCATCGTGTTGAGGGTGCAGAGGCGAGAAGCCACGAAGGTACCAATCCCCTTTCTTTCTGTGTTGTAATTCCACCTGTACTCATCGAAGTCATGAGTCACAGGCACAGGCATCGGCCTCGCACTAACAAACGAATTGGTCAAAATACACGGTGGATCCATTCGGGTTGAGAGTGTGCTGAGGAAAGGAAGCACCTTCACTGTCAGCATCCCGCTTGGGTTCAGTCATCTTCGCGCTGAAGACGTTGATCATGAGCCAATCATGCCGACCGTTTCCCATCCTTCGGAGATGATCGATGAGATTCTGAGCTGGACTGGAGGGATCTCTGAGAGCGAGTCGTTGACGTCCGCTTCGACTGAGGAGGGTTCATCGCCATCTGACACCGGCCGGCATATAATTCTACTGGCGGAAGATAATGCTGTATGTACCTCTGCCCTCTGCATTTGTTGGCGAATCTCACAGCTTGTTAGGACGCGAGAGCGTACATCAAGTCGATATTGGCGCCTGTATTCCAAGATGTCATTGCCGTATCCAATGGACAGGCTGCGCTGGATTTCATCCGGAAGGAGGCGGTACCCGATATCCTCATAACCGATCTCATGAGTACGTCGTCCCTCTTGCCTTGCTATATCCTCATCCGAACTAACGTCCGACAGTGCCACGCCTCAACGGCGTCGAGCTCATCAATGCACTGCGGAACGACCCCGACCCGAGCCTCTACAACATCCCTGTCATCATGATCACCGCGGGCTCTGGCTTCGAGGATAACCCGGAGATTGAGCTGTTGAAGGAGTCGATTGATTTCCTCACTAAGCCCTTCACGTCTGTGGATCTGTTGAACCGGGTTCGGACGCGCTTGCGGGGTGTGAAGATTAAGCAGGACTTGCAGCAGGAGGTTAGGGTGCAGGGTGTTGAGTTGACGTTGACGAAAAGGCGGTATCAGCGTATTAGCGAGTTGGCGCCTGTTGCGATTTTTGAGACTGATGATGCGGATCGGAGTGTTGTTACTTATGCGGTTTGTGGTTTTGTTTTTGGGGGGTGTGCTTTTCGTTGACGCTTTTTTGTTTGCAGAATGATAGTTTCTTCCGGTTGACTGGGATGTCGAGGGCGTTGCCTATACAGTTTGATGATCTCGTTGCGATGTATGTTGGTTGCTTTATGATGGCTTTTTTGGGGGGAGCTGACTTTTTTTGTGGGTAGCATGACCCCGGCTAGCCAGACGTTCTTGCAGCAGGGATGGATGTCGGTCATCACTGAGGGAACCCCGATCCGGCTTGATTGTGCGTTCGTGAATGGGCAGAACGTGTTTTGTGTGGTTACGCGGTTGGATGATGGGAGTTTGCGTGAGTCTTCCCTTGAGGTTGGGCGGTTCGATATGTTGACGACGTACCTTTTTTGCAGTCGGGACGTTCACGGACCAGACTGACCAGAGACGGTTTGCGGCTCAGCAGCTGAGCGCTGCGCGTTTGAAGGCGGACGAGGCTATTCATCAGAGGAGGTTGCAGGTGCGTGCTAGTGTTTTGTGGGGTGGTGGGTAACTGATGTGTTTGGTGGGGATGATAGGAAGCGTTCATCGATATCGTGTCACACGAGCTCCGGAATCCGTTGAGCGCGATTGTGCAGAGTGCTGATTTGCTTTCGTGAGTTTTCTTCTACAGGCTGGGTTGGGGCAGGGTTGGCTGATGGGTTTTTGTGTTTGTAGTGGTGCTGTGGAGAAGTTGCAGGAGATCTTGTCTGATTTTAGGGTCCTTGTTGGGTCGGTGGAAGCGGAGAGTTTGGTGCGTTTGATTTGGATTCTGGATTGGGAATGTGTTTGGTTGACTGGTGGGTTGTAGTATGGGACGAGTCTGGAGGAGGTGAAGGATGCGAATCATGCGATTGCGTCGATTGCGTTGTGTGCTCGTCATCAGACGATCATTGCTAGGTATGTGGTTTTGTTCATTTTGAGGGTGCCGGAGCTGATGAGATTACCACTGCAGTGATATATTGACTGTTTCGCGCCTGGATAGTAACCTCCTGACGCTGAACATCAGCACGTTCAATTTGCTGCATGAGCTGAAGTCGACGATTGATATGTATAGTGTTCAGGCGGCGAACCAGGATGTTCATTTGGAGTTGACGACTGGGAGTGAGATTGATACGGATTCGTGGCTGATGGCTGATCCTACGCGGTATGTTTTTTCTTTTGTTTGGGGGTATGGGGCTTGTCTTATGGATGTGGTGTTTAGGCTTTCGCAGATATTGGTTAACTTGATGTGAGTAACTTGGTCTTGCGATGTGAATGAAAGCTGAATGGTGTGTAGGTCGAATTCATGTCGGATCTTGGAGTACGTCAGGTGTTTCTAGACTTTTTTTTGGCTTACTGATGGGTTGGTTAGATCATGGGAGGGCGAACGGAGGGTTACGATCGCTGCTCGTCTTTTGTCGACGCGCCCTGCTGGCTGGAGCACATTATCGCCGAACAACCAACAGGACGAAAGTCGCGTGTGGCTGGACATCGAGGTATCGGATAGTGGACCTGGGATCCCGTTGGATGACCAGGCGCGGCTCTTTACCCAGTTTAACGATATCCAGCCTGTGAATGCGCGGCGTTCGGGCGGGGCGGGGTTGGGTATGTTTTCTTTCCGCCTACTCTTTAACCTGGGGACTGATGCCGAAAAGGTTTATACCTATGCAAGAAACTGGCGGAGCTCCAAGGGGGGCATATCGAGCACCAGAGCGTCCCTGGCAAAGGCGCTGCGTTCCGGTTCTTCATCGAAGCGCGCAAGGCGTCTCCTACGTCCACTCAACGGGTGACTCCGAATTTGAACCACCTGGTGCGGACGAGTATTACGCCGCTGGCGCGTGTTGCGCAGCCGGTGCTTTCTCCGCTTCGTGGGGAGACGGTCCCGGTGTCGAGGGCTAATATTAATGTTTTGATCGTTGAGGATAATGTGAGTTTTTCTTTTTGTGGTTGTGGATACGGCTGATTTGGATTTGGGGATGTAGATTATTAACCAGAAGTTGCTTGAGAGGCAGCTTCAGAAGATGGGTATGTGGGGTTTGGAGTTGTGTGTGTGTTCCTTCTGACTTTTGAATCAGGGTTCCGAACTGCTGTTGCGAATAATGGGCTGGAAGGTGCGTTTGGGTTTTGGGGGAGAGATGTGGGTGTGTGTGCTGATTCGTTTTGTGTGTTCAGCGTTACAGTATTTGGAAGCGTGTGTGGAGCTTCGTGAGCCTGTGTATCCTTCTGCTGTGCTCATGGACATGGAGATGCCTATCCTGTATGTCATACCCATCCCCCTCCCCCTCTGGTTCTTGGCTGACGAGTTGAATAGGGACGGCGTGAACGCTACGATGCGTATACGGGAATGGGAAGCTGACAAGCGGCTTCCTGAGCCTCGGATGCCTATTTATGCTGTTACGGGGAATGCGAGGCAGGGGCAGGTGGATACTGCGTTGTTGTCTGGGATGGATCGGGTGTATCTTAAACGTCAGTCTTTCCTCTTTCCTCTTTTTGCTGTGGATGTGAGAGCTGATGTGAAGGGGGTGTAGCGTACAAGATCTCGGAGATTGTGAAGCAGCTGGACCTTGAGGCGAGGCCGCGTGTTTAGTGGCTAGTGTTATTGGGTTATATATAAGTAATGTATTTGTGTGTTGTGTTGTAGATTATCTTGGATATTTTTAGAGGGGTTTTTGGGGTGTTCTTTGGTTGGGTGGTGTGTTGATGGGTTGGTGGGTTGCACTCACCTTCACCAGGTAGGTTGACTGTTTTCTCATACGTGTCGGATGTCATCAGACAAAGGTGAAGGCGCTCTCCATTCGCGGTCCGGCGACCGACCTCGATGTTATGCAATGGGAACTGACGATGCGCTACGTTCTGTCCCCCTCCCCCAGGATCGGGTTCGTATATTCCACGGACCTGTGCGGCTCGTTCAAGACGGTGATATCAAGCTACCTGTGCTTTTGCGACTTTGTGAGGGCGGGGGAAAATTACGATGTGGGCTTCTGGGGCATACGCTCCTCGGATGACTGGGAGCCTCTTGCGGCGGATGCTGGGCTACAACCTGACATGAAGGCTGAACATTGAAATTTCACGTCAAAGGTCCCACGTCCAGTTTCTCTCAGCGTCCCAGCCATACTTTTCTTATACGGTACAGGCTCATGGGTGCTTGCGAAGAGATGGGGCTTGAGAGGTGCAGGTCTCTCGGGCGGAAAAAGGTGGTCGCTGATGTGGGTCTTGGTACGCTCGCCTGCAGGATATGTCACCCATCTGTCGTTCAAGGTATTATTGGGTGTGCGAATGCCATGTAATTAGGCTGTTTTTCCTTCGCGCATAGTCCTCTGGCGCGGGATGCGAGTTCTTTCTGCCCTCTGCGGAGAGAGGTTCCAGGTCTCTCGAGCCAATATCACTCTTCTCATTGTTGAAAGCAACGTGAGTGTATTAATGTTGGCGATGATTGTGCAATTTCTAATCTGGATGTAGATTAATAGCCAGAAGTTGCTTGAGAGGTGGCTTCAGAAGACGGGTATGTGGAGCTTGCTAGTAGTGTGGCTTTTCCTTCTGACTTTTTGTTTCTAGGGTGTCGCGAATAGCGGGCTGGAAGGTGAGATTGGTCGGAGAGACAAGGGAAGGCTGACTGTTCTGTGTTCAGTGTTGCAATTCGAAGCGTGTGTGGAGCTTCGAGAGGCTTTGTATCTTGGGCCTGTGTGCTCATGGAGACAGAGATGCCTTAGGCTATTCTGTATGTCATACCATGGTTCTCGTTCTTGGCTGGCCATAGGATAGGGACGGCGTGAGTGCTACTATGAGTAAACGGGAATGGGTGGACAAGAGGCTTCTTGGACCCCGGGTGCTGTGACGGGGATGTGAGGCGAGGCAGGTGGACACGGCATTGTTGTCTGTATGCCTCGGGTGTGTCTTTAACGTGAGTTTCTCTTCTGCAGTTGATGACGACTAATGATATGGATGGGTAGCGTACAAGGTCTCGGAGATTGTTAAAACAGTTGGGCATCGAGGCGAGGCCCCGTATGAGGTGAAATATTTTATTGGGCGTTTTCGAATAGATCCAAACACAAGATATGTATTGTAGGTCAAGGGAAATTTCTTGAATATTGTAAGCTATAGATGTGGGGGTGGCTGATGATAGACTGCAGGGTGTTACCTTTTGTCGTTCCGAGTATTCTTGCGGTCAGGTTTAGTTGGCCTGGAAGCACTAAGATTCAAGTCTTACAATGTTGGCGGGAGCCTGAGAACGGTGGCGTCCATCACTCGATCTTAGTCACATTTGTGATGGAGCCCCATGGCCATTATTTTTATATAGTACTGGCCACCACGTCCCTTCTGCTTCATTTTTACACCTATGCCGGACATAGATCTTATCGAAGCTTGGAACATGTGTAACTTCACCTTGACGAGCCACCATCTCGTCTTAACGAAAGAGCTCTTGTTCGCCGCTTTAAAACGCTTCCATCTGATATGTTGACGACAGGCGTCTAGGGCCTAGGCGTTTAAGTGTTTTCGACGTCAAATGCCGGACAAGTCCGGTACCCTGGGTTTTAGGCGTTTCGAAAACACTCTCAGTCTGTTGCATTCTGAACTTCGAAGACTACGTACGACTCTGATGCTTATCATTACAAGGCTCTCGAAGCTTCGGGTGATTCCGTTCTGGTATACCCATAATCCAGCTTCTGTGGCCTCTATTCCTGTTTCTGGAGGACTTCGAACCGAGGTACTTAGGCTACTTGGACCATCCTAAGCCTGTCAAAGCTCGCGGTATCGAGTGTTGACAGAGAGCTTCGCTGTCGCTGGGGGCATTTTCTTCTCTGCAACGCTCTTTGGAATGGAAGCGAAAGGAAATCTGTTATTGACGTATTTTATTCACCTTATAGCAGGTACTTTCGACCCGAAACATTGGGAGATCCCCTTTACTGTTCAACTTCTTGTGGTTCGCCACCCAACGCTATCTCACAAGCGGGGACCATAGACCGTATCTACCTGCGCAACTCTTGTCCGCCGGAGGAGATACCACCCCATATGTTCAATTGATTTCTCACTGCAACCTTCTTACCAAAAACATGTTGGATGCCTAGAATCTAAGCTCCTGGCACGAGGACGGGTTTCTCTGGCTGGATTTGTATAACTAGCTGCTCCGTTCTTGGGTTGTTGCACCATGTCTAGCGGAATGGATCTCTCTGAACATGAAGACGGGCTTTTCTACGGTAAGCTCTGCACCGTTGGTCTTGTTGTTCGCTGACTTATGACTTTGACAGGTTATGTGTGCTCGACGGTGTATGGGCTCTTGCTATCTCATTGGGTTTCTTTTGTGTTGACGGGGATGGTTTATAGGTTGCTTGGAATTTCGTGCATGCAGGCGTGGCAGTATTTCATCACGAACGAGGATAGGTGGCCTATGCGTGTGCTGGTTAGTTCTGAATACGTGCTTGTCTTTCTGTATGGCTGACTCGGATCGGATATCGTAGGTCTCGTCGTTGATGTACGTCCGGGAGCGTTTCCTTCGATGGATTTTGGGCTTACCATTCACTTTAGATGCATGGATATCGCGAGTACTTGCATCACGTCTCAGGTCTTGCATTACTACTTTGTACGTCTTCCTTTGCTCCGACTTACCGAATCTGACCACTGGCACGTCCCACAGATCGAGCACTTTGGGGACCTCAAGGCATTGGGACATCAGCCTTTGTGAGTTATTCTACTACCCAATAGGATCAGGCTGTCATGACTTGTTCCATAGTATATTCAATATGGAACTGATGCTTACTATCATCATCGTATTGGTGTGAGTTTTGCGTTGTCTTTGCGTTTATATGGTTTCGCTCATAACTCCGTAGCGTTGAATTGTACTTTGCTCACAAGATCTATTTGTGTGAATATCCTCTCTCTCTCTTTGGCGCAACTGATGTCGAGCAATACATTTAGTTGACCATCGCAATAAGATCGTTCCTGTGTTGGTTGTAGGTCGTCTTTATCTTTAGATGAAGACCGATGTCATTTCTGACATGTTCTCATTCACAAGGTTATTTTTGCGATCGCGAGCTTTGGGATTGGAATAGGCAAGTGGTTGATTGATAATGTTACTTAGGTTTCTGACCCGTCAAATAGGCGCCATCGTGGACCTGAGCCTTCATCCGGAGGTTCAGTGGTTTGGAACGAAGCGCGGAATGGTCTGTTGCTATCAATCTCAGCGCTATTGAATCAGCTGACATTCTACAGCTCGAAGCGACGATGCTATCCGCCACTTCAGCCATTGCTGATATTCTGATCACGATAGCTCTTTCGCTGAGCCTCACACAGTCTAGGACTGGAGTCAAGAGGCGAGTGGGCCGCAGTGGTTCTTCTTGATATGAACGTTCATGCTGTTTTCATCATAGGACGGACACGGTTTTGCACAAGCTTGTGGCGTATACGATCTCGCGGGGGCTCCTAGTCGCCGTCGCGCAGACCCTTATTGTGGTTCTCTTTCCATTGGACGTTGATGGTCAGAGTTGGTGAGTCCAATCCGCCGTCTTCAAGGGTTTGTTCCTCTAATCCCACATAATAGGATGCCCTTTCACCTGTGTATGAATAAACTCTATGTGATCACGATGTGTGCGTCTTACTCCTCTCTACTCAGCATGAAGCGATGCTCACACGAGAATCGCAGTGGCTTTGTGCGTTGTCTTGATCATTGCGGTGGGCTTTGATATTGATATTGATATTGACACTCTTAGCTTGAATGCCCGGTATAATCTGCGCAAGAAGATGAATGGGCCTGTGACGGACACGATGTTCAATATGTCTCTGCGTTCAACGACTGCTACGCCCCACAATCTGTTCTTCCACAAGACTGAAAGCGCCAGTTTGACGCAGCCGGGGAGCGTTTATGTTCCGGTACGTTGCTTCGTATCTACCTTTCTGTGGGACTTGTGCTTATGGGAAGTAGGAGCGGGCGACGACGGCGACCACGATGGAGATTATTGATCCGAAGATTTCAGTTTAAAGAGTGTACTTTATTAAAGAGATACCCGTGCCAGTGGCGCAGTTTACTGTAGGAATGAATTGACTTCATTCATAAGATTTACCAATCTCGGATGTGCGGACCGTTTGCGACCAATACCTTCACTCAGCATCGTCATGTAGGTGGCCTGTTTCTCATACGATTTGGCCTAACAGAAACAGGGATACACGATCCTATACTGTGTCAGACGCATCAGGATTCAGGTTGAACGCACCATTTGGCTCGTGGCCAATGGACATCAAATCAGAGGACCTTCAAGGAGGGCGTATTTTAGCGCTCTCCACCTGCAGTCAAGTAACATCGATCTTGAACGACCGTTTCGTTGCAAAGACATTCCTAGACCTCGATATCATGCATCGGGAACTAACGATCACTCACCTCGCGGGCGACTGCGCTGTTCCTATCGTCGGTCGAGTTTATTTACACAACGGCGACATATATGGCTTCGTCATGCCCTTCGAAGCAGTCCTATCCCCAGAATCTATTCCCTCCTTAGAAGATCGCGTTCGTATAATCCACGAACTGTGCGACCTCACACATCGCTTCCACCAGAAAGGGCTCGTTCACGGTGACATAAAACCAGCGAACATCCTCAGATGCTCTGACGGCTCCCTGCGCTTTTGCGATTTCGCGACATCCTCCCAGGCAGGCGAGAACTACGTGACGACGCTCTGCTCTATGCAATACACTTCCACTCGGCGGTACCGTGCCCGAGAGCCGGAAGTTCTGACGCAAGCCGAAGACTTCCACGCGCTTGCGATGTCCATTTGGGAGATATGTGTAGGACACGATGACTTTTGGAGCGTCGGCATACGCTCCTCGGATGACTGGGAAAAGTATAGTGAGATCGCGGAGGATGCGGTGAACGCTGGTCTACGACCTGACATGGATCCCGTGGACAGGTTGAACCCCGAAATTTCACGTCTCATCACATCCTTCCTCGACAAAGGTCCCTCCTATGCTGATGCCTTCGTCGTGACAAGCGCGATGTGCATCGAGACCGAGCACACTCTGAGATACTGCTCTCAGCGTCCCTGCCACACTTTCGTTATACGGCTCGTGTGCGGGTCGTGCGAAGAGACGGGGTTTGAGACGTGCAAGTTCCTCAAGCGGAAAGGGCTGGTCGCTGATATGGGGCCCAGCACGCCCATCTGTACGATATGTCACCCTTCTGTCGTTCAGAGTATTCCGAATGCCATGTAAGCAGGCTGTATTATTCTTACGCAAAAGCGCAACTCAGGAGCTAGCAGCGTCCATTCGTGACGTCTGTCGTACTATGGAACTTGAGTCTTTTTTGCGCACATAAGTGCTCGGTGCCTTGATTGTCCAACCAATGTGTGGCGTATTTCAATGTGATATACTTACCAGGCATTCTTCGCACTCACTCATATTTGAACATCTCAATGACGAGCTCAAGACGAGCTTGTATAAATAATCGAAATAGAAACTCACCAACCGACCAATGCACATAGTCACGGAATGGACCGATCTTGCTTTGGCTGTACGCAACGATACTCAAGGCTCCAGTCAACAAACTGTTTGTTCGTGTCATTGAGTGATAGAAAGGTATAATCAAGCTGGAGTCGACGAAGCAAAAAAAAAGTGGAAGTCATGATACAAAATACATCGAGAAAAGCGCAAGGTAAGTATACCAGTGATGCTTCTGAATCTATGACCACCATATCAGATGATTAGAGTTTTATAAGGTGGAACCCTCACCTCATCCGCGGATGATGTACCATCCCACAATCGTGTCGTTCTCCAATGTGATTTCTTTCTGGATTTGAGCAACGACGTCCGGGGGTGGGATATCAGAGTTATCGCCAGTATTGTCTGCGAAACTCAATAGGTAGCCACCCGTACTGCCGAGGTGCAGCTCTGACGGCTCCCATATCATCGAAGCGCGAGCACACATCATCCTAGCCGCGCTTGAGGCCAAGGGTGCGAGTTTGATATAATCCTCGGTTCTCTTCTCTTTCGGGAGATTTTCCATGTAATCAGCAAAGAATTGAGACCATCGGACGTTCTGATGGGTTAGCGGGATTCCGTAGCCCATTTTTCGATCGCGCAGTGGCGCCATGAAACGACGCGGAGGCGGGATGCAATCCTTGTAGTTGCGGTTGGTGAGTGATAACATATCCAAATCCTAAGGTGGTTATAAATACAGTAATGCAGCACATAAGAGGCATACCTCTTCGTTTTCTGGGGACGCCATGATGATGGGATGGTTCCAAGGTAGCGAACAAATCGAAAACCGCCTGGCTTTCGCATTGGCCGGCCCGATCTTATTGTTTGCCGACAACAGAAGAACGCCTGGGTCGATGTATCGACTGTTAACTGTTGCTGTAAAAAGAACGTCAATAAGAGATCATACAAAGCGCTGCACTCCCTTTTCACCAACGTCAATGATAGATGCTCGGCGGAGTCTACTGGTACGGAAAGTCTGTGTACCAGTCCCCAGATACCTGCACCACAGATCACCGCCTAAGAGGTTACCGAGCTCACTACGATCCAGGAATACTATGCGCATGCATGGGACGACGCCCGATCAGGAAGCAGTGAAACGAGACGCGTGTGATCATTGATGTCATCCATGTGTGGCGCTACGCTTCTTTCACGTGATCGTCTCCTTCTTTCCCTCTTACCACCACCATGAACAAAAATACGTCGAGCTCGTCGCGCCGCCCGTTGACGGGACAGACGCGCCCGTGGACAGGACAGACGCGACCATGGACAGGACAGAGTCGAGCAGCGACGGCGACTGGGAGACCGCAAACGGCAACGTCTGTGCGTCGTGAGGCGAGCTATGTCGTCGCTCTGCTCGAAGGACGAGGCGTCTCCAGAGAAGTCGGGATGGCAGCGCTGGACAAGGACACTGGTCGTGTTATGCTTGTGCAGGTCGCGTATCTTGTCAGTCGTGGTCGACGCGTCGCTGAATGACCTTGCAGATGGCGGACTGCCAGACATATGTGAAGACGCTGCACCAAATGCATATACATAGTCCAGCAGTTATCCTGGTACCGGATACGTTCCTCAGCGCGGCGGAGGCATCGATGCTACCATCCGGAAAGAGGTCGGGGTCGACGTCGTTGCTGCTCGAGTTTATCGAGGAAGAGTTTCCGAATGTGCCGTTGGAACCGATAGGAAGGAGGTACTGGAACGAGCATAACGGTACGTACCGACTTCTCTGCTTTCTTCACGTCGTTGTTGATGCATACACGCAGGATTGGAGTTCATCCAGCAACTATGTGTTGAAGACGACGAGCGTGCCGGTACTCTGCTTTCTGTTGCCAACAAGTCAGTCTTCACATCTTCCCTCGACTACGTGCTGACTGGTGCCCAGATATTACGCCCTATCCGCCGTCTCAGCATTGTTCAAGTACACCGAAACAAAGATGAACACACGATTCGCCGCTGCGTCACTTCTCATCCGCTACGTTCCCGTTGACGGCACGATGATGATTGACCCGGAGACTGTAAGGAACCTTGAGCTCGTTGGGAACATGGCGTCGAAAAAGTCGGCGCATTCTCTCTTCGGGTAAGCCAAGAATTATCTTCTTGGGCGTCGCTCAGGCTTTCCACAGTACCATAAACCATACGTTTACCACGATGGCGTCGCGGCTCCTGCGATCGAATCTATTGTCGCCAATCACTGGACAGAGTGGTATCGAGGCTCGTCTGGACGTGGTTGATGGTATTGACATATCCCATTGCTTGGTTCTGAGCTGATGACAGTACTAGAATTCGTTCAAAGTGAAGACGCTTTTACGGATGTCAAAGCGGCTTTGAAGCCAATGAACAAGATGGATTTCGACAAGCTCATTGTCTCTGTATGTAGCACACGTCCCAGTAAAACTCTCGATTAACCCCTCTCAAGCTGGCTTGCTCCGAAACGAAGCCGACGACCACAGCTCAAGGCGCTTCAGCTCGCGTTTCCCAGATGCTGAGCCTGCGAAACATCGTCAAGTGCATTCCTCAGCTTCGTGACGCGCTTGCGGGGTGCAAGGCCCAATTGCTTAATATTGTTCACGAGGTTGGTTTGTTCGGTCTTCATGGAAAAGTATCGCTAACTACATACATAGATGATTACCGACGACCGTCTGACCCGCATAGATGAGCTGATCGGGAAGAGCTTGAATGAGGATACGGTCCCGACCAAGGTATTACGCAGCTGATGGCAATGCAATCCTCTAACTACCATTCGCAGCATGGTATCGGAGCTGTGAACGCCCGTGTCTACGCTGTCCGGGTATGGGATTACCTGTATGGTCAAATCGCCACTGATTACTATCCAGGCTAATTACAACCGCCTCCTAGATGTCGCTCGGGAGACGTACAAGGAGAACGTTGGCGACATTTACAATCTCAGCATCGCGCTCTCAGAGCAGCATGGCTTATCATTCGGTCTCGTGTATCATGACACTGGGTTCGTGTTTACGCTGAAAAAGTTGGACTTGGAGGGGGAGCTTCCTCGGGGATTCATCAATCCTTCTCTCAAAAAGGGACGCTGGCAGTTTTCGTCAATGGAACTGGTATGCCCTTTAGCATGTCCTTCAAGAAGGGTTTTCATATCATGCTTGCAGAAAAAAATGAATGCGCGGATGAAAGATGCCCTGGACGAGACGTTGATACTCAGCGACAAGTAGGGCGTGATGGATCCTTGCCACGAACGCTGCTGAACCTATTCCAGGATTATCCAAGATCTCGTCGGTGAAATCTTGACCGACGTTAGCGCTCTCTACAAGGCTTCCGAAGCTGTGAGTGTGGCTGGTAGACCTACCGTTGCAACACGTTAACCCTTCGTAGATTGCTCTCGTTGATATGCTTTGGTCATTCGCTCATGTATCAATCAGTGCGTTTTGCTGTCTCTTTGTTGTTGTTTCGATGGCTGATACTTGTCCAAGTGCGGAATTACGGTAAGACGGGCTGTATTCTCCAGACTTATGTTGCCTGATAGTTCTCAGTACGTCCCGAGTTTACGGGAACGTTGGCTATCAAGTCGGGGCGACATCCTATTCTTGAGACTGTGGCCTCCGCTGGAACATTAGTTCCTAACGACGTGTATTGTGATGACTCTTCCTCTTTCCAGATAGTGCAAGGTCCAAAGTAAGTCTTGCCTCCAATCCTTGTAATGTCCGGCGCTTACTGCGCAAACAGCATGTCAGGTATTGTTCCTCCGCCTGGCCATGATCAACGCTAAGATCCATTCAGGCAAGAGCACGTATCTCCGACAGGTAGGACTGCTGATGGTAATGGCAATGTCTGGCTGTTTCGTCCCAGTCGAGTATGCCAGCTTTCGGTACAATAATTGTTACCGTTTTATACTGGTGCTGATCTTGAGTTTCGCAGGGTACATGACGCTCTTCTTACGCGCCTGTCGAACGATGATGATATGGAGAGAAGTCTGAGTACTTTTGCGAGCGAGATGGCGACGTCTGCCATGATCCTAGGTAAGCAGTGTTCAGCGATGGAAATTATTGACTGACATTCGCGGCAGGCCTGGCGACTCCGAATACCCTCGTCCTCATTGATGAGCTCGGCCGTGGAACATCGCCGCGGGAGGGTGTTGGTATCTCCCATGCCATAGCCGAGGCGCTCATCGAGAAGAAGGTCTGTCCATAAGCGCCCGACGATCTCAAGCGCTGAAGCTTCGTTAGTCTTTCGTGTTCTTTGCGACGTAAGATATGACTGGATCTTGCTGAGCTTTTATAACATTTTCGACTAGCCATTTCGGTGAACTCAGCACTACGCTGTCCAGACAACCGACTGTCGTCAAGTGAGCTTACATATGGTGTTTCTTCTGCGCAGCTCTGATCATTCTGTTTAGTCTTCATCTTTCAGTCCATGTATTATCGACCCACTTTATTCGTGTGCGCAGCCTAACCGTGATATAGAAAACTCGGCCATCCGAATCCAACTTTGGAATGACATTCCAGTACAAGTGAGCTTGATCCCTCTCTACGCTAATATCTACTCCCACTGAATGTTAACGCTCCAGGATCATCGACGGTGCTCCGGAAGATATGACCCATTATGGCGCGGCTGAGGTCTCCTTACTTTGTCTACTGGTGCTAACGATGTCTCGTCTCTGCTTCTTGCTACACTCTCAGGCTTAGACCTTGCTCGACTTGCTGATCTCCCTGCCGACGTTCTGACTGAGGCGAAACGTGTTGCTGAGAATCTTGCTGCTCTACATGCGCGTAATGAGAAGAGTAGCTTGTCTAACCAGGTTGCGCTGAGGAGGAAGGCTTTGTTGAGGGTGCGTTGCTCTCACGCCAGTGTTATGGTGGTGGATGTGCTGATGAGCGTGTTCGGGGAATAGCTTCGGACGCAGTTAAACCAGGCAATGGACCATTCAATGTTGCCTGACGAGGAGTTGCTTGTGTATATTGGGAGGTTCCAGAAGGATATTGCGAAGGCGTTTTTGTATGATAAGATGTGATGCAGATAGGATGATGTTGCTTATTCTGATTGTCGTGAATGGATCATCGCTTGTCGAATAATGGATGAATAGATGACTAGTACTGTACGGGGAAGCGTGTACCGCCGCTATTCTGCGCAGGATTAAACAGCGCTTCTGCGTTTGTGGCGCTTTACAAGCGATGTATTCTGGGGATAGGGAGAGATGCCATAGCAGTAAAGAGCAAAGCACGCGTTTGAGGGATGTTGCAGTCAGAGCAATGAAGTTGTTGATGATTCGACTAACTTGCTTTTTAACAACGGCAATCACCGACGCCCCTTCCTTTACACTTCTATACTTCGCCCCGAACTGGAATCCAAAACACAAGGAACCATGATTCGGTATATCGAACTCTGCGATGCCTGTGGCTGACTACGTCTGCTGAGTGTGCTTTCGCAATGTCAGCTTCCTTCTTAATCTTATTATTTATCTTGATAAGCTTGGAGACTTCGTCTAATACTCAGTCAGCAAGCATCTGCGGCTGGCTTGCGTGGACTGGGGCCGATCCATCGACGTCACTCTTCCTTCATAGTATAAAATACAGAGAATAGTCAACTCTTATTGACCATTCACAGCTTTAATCCAATATGGCCACCACTCGTAAAATCGGAAACGTCTCTGTCGCCCCAATTGGTTTCGGCGCAATGGGCATTAGCGCGTACTATGGCGCTGTCGAATCAGACGAAGAACGATTCAAAGTTTGTCTGTTCTCTCCATATTCGGTAATCAACTGATCTCCCGCCTCGTAGGTCCTTGACGCAGCGTATGACGAAGACTCTCGCCACTGGGACACTGCCAATATCTATGGCGACTCGGAAATTCTTCTCGGAAAATGAAAAACTGATTTGATCCACGGCCGGAGTCTTCTCCTCATCATGCTTGTAGGTTCAAGCGCACTGGTAAACGAGATGACATTTTCCTGGCCACAAAGTTCGGTTTCACTTCTAAACTCCGAGGGGCTCGTGGTGATCCAGAGTATGTGAAAGCACAGCTACAACTGTCTTTAGATAGGCTGGAGGTTGACCATGTTGACTTGTACTATCTGCACCGGTAGGTAGTATCTCAACACTCAGCTCTGGAATACCTAACCAATAACCAATAGCGTCGACCCAAATACTCCGATCGAAGTCACAGTTGGTGCGATGGCGGAATCTGTCAAGTAAGTCACTCATCTACGACATTTACTTCTCTAACTCGTTCTACCTACCTATAGGCAGGGCAAAGTCAAATACCTCGGGCTCTCCGAATGTTCATCGAATGATCTTCGTCGCGCGCACGCTATTCATCCAATCGCCGCTCTCCAAATCGAATACTCACCTTTCGTCCTTGACATTGAGAAGAACGACCTCCTCAAAACATGCCGAGAGCTCGGCGTAACGATCGTAGCCTACTCTCCTCTGGCGAGAGGCCTAGTCACTGGACAGTACAAGTCCCCAGACGACTTTGAAGAGGGCGATTTCCGCAAGATCGTTCCAAAGTGGGTATTGCATCGCGTCGCGTAAGGATCATCGTGCTCATCATCGCGTGTTAGATACTTCAAGGAGAACTTCCCCAAGATCCTAGAGGCGGTGGAGCGTATTAGATCCTACGTTGTATGCCCGCTTCCCACCCGGCTCCCCCGTCAGTTCTAAATCTTTTACAGCGAGCCCAGCCAGCTGAAGAATGACGAAATTGTGAAAGATGGTCAAAAAATGTGCATCGGAGCGGCAAGTCCTTTCTTTTTGTTTCTCAGTGACCCAGGTCTTATACACAGATCCCACTAGTTCCAGCCAATGGTCTTTGAAGCGGAGGAGACTGACATCATTCTGGGAGCTCCATTCCGTGAGTAGACTCTCACCTCCGAGTCTTAGTATTTACCTACGCCACAGTCCGTAATGTGTACGCATTGACAAACTTTGGTGAAGACGTCACAGAAAATCCCAAAGATGGGTATATGCAGTTCTTGGGAAGGACTGATTCCGAAAAAGGTTAGTTCGAACGATACGACACTGTATTCCGAGGCTGATAGGCCTTGATATTCTAGCATCTGAGGATTTCAGTAAGGTACGTTGTGGAGGTCAGGCGTGCAAATAGAGATAAATCGACACAAATATGGGTAGAACGATACATGAATTTAGAATAATACAGAATTAATTTCCATCCCGTTGTCATCATCTTGTTCGTTGAGTCGTCCGTGATGTTGTTCCCTGCTGATTCGTTGCTTCATGCAAAGACGAATCAGATTCCAAAAGGCGCGCTGTTCGGCTCAATGGCCAGTTGCCGAGGATCTACATGGAGGACGCACCTTATCTTCTCCGGCAGTCAATCTATTGTTTCGTTCAGAGATCATTCATAAAACATGTTGGCTGGTCTCGTATGCAGCAGCGATACGGTCGCTGGCCGCGTCAATCGGTACAATTGGAACCCCTCGAGTCCTGACCAGCGCTCGAATCAAATAGCCAGCTTTCGATCTTCTCGTTGACGGATATAACCGGGGTCGACGGGCGGGAGAAAGAGTCGTCGTTGTCATCGTCCTCATCATAGAGGGCAGGGAGGTCCAGAAAATCTTCAAAAGATATCAGTAAGATTTCATGTCCGAAACTGTGTTGGCACGAACTGTTCCCCCCAAAAATCTGATCAAACTCGTCTCCATCGAAATCTCCACTGGCTATCCTTTGCGACAGAGGCAGTCGCGTCGAACCCTGTGCTGGCAAACCCGCAGACTCAATGCCCTCCATACCGACTGGGTGATCATTGCCACTGCCACCAGTCTCGTCACCACCCGCACCCGCACCGCCACCCGCACTGCCACCACCACCACCACCACCACCACTGACATCGTTCCTCAGGCGGAGCAGTCTCAAATACCGCTCCCGAGCAGGGATGTTAGGCTTCGGCGTGAATATGATTTCTTCGTGTAGCGCGAGGACAGCATCCATGAGCGCACGAGCGTGCTGATGAAAAGCGGGCGGAAATCTCCCTCCATTCAACCTTTTGAAACGTCGCACACGTAGGACAGCAGCGAGGTTGACGAATAGCGGATTCAGATAATCACAAACTCCACACGGAAAGGGGGGGAAAGATATTGTTGTGCTCGTCACGCAAAAGACTATCAGGATGGGAGTAATAAGATGTTCTCGTACACGATCGCGATATGTGGACATCGGTTCCCCATTGATGAGGAAATGAGAGGGACGAAGGACGACGAGCTCAAATGTGCGTTGAAAACTTTCGAGTGGTGTGGGTTCCTGCGGAGAGGTCAGTTGGGCTGTAATGTGAGCAGTAGGGCAGGAGAATGCGTACCCAAAGTATGCGTGAGGGGCACGGCCAGAGTGAAGATGCCCATCGTCGATCAGTTCTATGGGATGGGGTAAGGATGCCTCGGTGAGTAGTAAATGACACACTAACTTTGTCGCGCTAAATTGTCCTTCCTACATTTTGCAGTCAATAGCAAGGTATCGGGGAGGCAGGCGGATATGAAGATCGTAGAATAACTGTCGTGGTGGCGATGGATTGGAAGTGAAACTGCAACATGTCAGAAGATGAGCAAGGGCAGAGAGATGAGAATTACGCAGGGCCATATTCTCATGGTCCTCCAAAGTGAAGTCGGCATGGCTCAGCCTCCATTTAGGGATGATGAGTTCAAGCTGCGGGCAGGGCTGATGTCAGTTTCAACTGAAAACAAGGCGGGAAATTGACGTACAATGGCAGCTCGTTCTCCGACGTGATGAGCGTCGGGAGGGGGTACGAAGTGAGTATATTGGTGGGACAGATCAGTCTCTCCTCTGACGAGGCAAACGAATTCGCGCCCCCGGCTCGGAGGCGTCTTGTCATTTTCATTGAGCGGTTCCTCGGACGAGCCCGACCTGGGGGCTTGACGGAGCGACGGTATATTTAGATGAGGTATAGCTGGAGCTGTAGAGAACATATTGGCGGTAAGGTCGTCCTTTGAATGCGACAGATACATTTTGTGCAGAGAAACGACGGAGCGAGCTCGCAAAGTCTCACACAGGGGTTAACTGGGAATCGCGCAGGATTATGTTTGCTATTTTCCGTCTTCTCTTGCTGTAGCCTGGGTGAAATGACAAGCCTTAAGGTCCGTCGTTGAATTGGTGGTGAGTCCGTAGAAAGAAAGAAACAAAATATTGTGGCTGTGCCAATGATTGTTCTTCTCACGCTATTTCAAGTTTCGTCGAGCTTGATTATTTGCTATGATACGGTAATTAACAAGGCTGTCCTTTACAACGAACCTTTTCGAATTCTTGGTGCGCTAAAGACAAGATCCTCAGTAACATGACGCCAGCTCGGAGTTGAACTTACCTTTCTTTGGGTCTGTCCTAGCCATCAGCTGTGTGTACCCATTTACCGACTCGGGATTCTCTTCATCCCCGAGGATGTTGTCTCCATAGTTCGTTAGGGTGTAGACGTTGCGAACTGATTGATGTTAGCGCTCGGACCTTTGAGTCGGATGGAGAATTACTCACGGAATGGCATTCCAAGAATGATGTCCAGATCATTTGTTTTGAAGGTAATAGGCTGGAACTGGCAGGACAATGTACAAGTTAGTACATAGATACCAAGAACTCTTCAAAGATTCAGACTCACCGATCCTATACACATATCATTCTCAAGCTGTATTTCGAACTGGCTTGGATGACTGGGACGTGGGTTACTAATCGAAGACTAAAGATATATGCATGTATACTTACAAGGTTGCGTCCAAGGGATGGATGAAAATCTTCTCTCCGCCGATCTTGAACGTGATTTCGACTTCCTGCGTACATGGGACTACCCAGACGGGACCGAAAGCTTGCATATCAACGAGCTTTGCCTTGGGGTATCCTGAGTAGAATGCCTTTGCTACCTTTCTGCTATAATCAGTACCCAACCACCACCATCGTCAATGAACTTACTCCGGAACCTGGTTGAACGAAAAGCCACTATCGAGGAAAGTGGTGAGCTTGTGAGGGTCTGTGTTTCCGCTTGCCTTGACCTTAGTCTTCGCAGAAACAACCTTTTGGCCTGGGGCAATTATACTGTCCTCGTCAAGGAGGAACGTGAAGTGACGTCCGTGGACGGCTGGGAGCTTTGGTTGACTCTCGATCCAATTGTATCCGTCCAGAATGGTTCCGACAGTGAATGTTCCGCCGGACGAATCTTCAGAGCCTAGCGTAAATCATGTTGAGATCATGTGGCGCAACATACATTGGCGGGATACGGACCGACGGTTCGGCCCAGCAGCATCGTCATGATATGCGGTAGAGTATCGTCTTGCAGAAAGATTCTGTGAAGTGGGGCGTACCCAACACGAGATTGTACTGCGTTGAGTATTCCCTCATTTTTCTGTAGAGCCAGACCCATCATTGCGAATATCGGCAATGTGGAGGCTTCTTCTCGGGATGCTTCGACTAGACGGCGAGATACGGTGAGTCATTATTTTTGAAAAGGTTGAATGAAAGGCGCACTAAAGCTTTGATCGTGGATTGTGAAGCCGCCAAATTCGAGGTCGGCGGTCTTTACTGGTCCTATCCGAACGGTTAGTCCGTTGAGGGAGAATAGAGTGACATGCATGCCTGCAATATTCATCCTGAGATCTACGTATTCCGCTGTTGCTTCGGCCCCGGCATGCAAGGCATCGGGAACTGGTTTACCACTCGGTGGCGCCACCCAAAATGTCGAGCTACACCGCGGTCGCATTTTGAGTGTTCGAATATGCGACCACATTGCCTGAATTACCTTCCAGTATCCAGTTGAGCATCGTAAACTGCCATGCTCGACCCAGATTCGCCGAGGGATACCTTCGTCGTGTATATCACACCACGGTGGCTTTGTAGTTCGATGGATGCGCGCCGTTGGTGCCAGTGTGCGGTGACGTCGAGGTGAAGTGGTCCTCCAAATACTAGCCTCGCAGAGGGAATAGCAATAAGGAGCAGAAAAGTGACGTGTTGCATAATTTGTGAGTAAACAGGGCCCATGATCATGCGCAGACTTTAACGGATATCGCGGTGCATAGCCCACATACAGTAGCTGCCGGTAAAAGTCGATTTGCGATTCAGTAGCTGTATATGCAATCACAGCAGGACTGTGCCCCACGCCATCGTTGATATAGAAGCGAAGCCGGTGTTCGGATGTACCCCGCCACGGAGGCAATACTTCGATCTCGTTCCGTTTTGAAACTTGGCGTTGTTTTCTTTTCGTTTTCTTAGATGATTTCGATCGTCTGGCATCGTGCACACCGAGAAAGCGAGATGTTGGCTGGTACCAAGTTATCAAGGTACTCAGGAAGAAACGAGGAGCAAACTAGTATAGCGATAGCAGATCTACTGTTGGTAGTAAGAGATTCGCCGACGGCAATATGAAGTATTCCGCCCGGGTTGTAAGTACAGTATCCAAGGGCTCCGAGTGCTATCTGAGTGACTGGAACGAGACGCGTGTGATCACCGCTCATTGATGTCATCCATGTGTGGCGCTGCACTTCTTTCACGTGATCGTACCCTTCTTGCTCTCTTACCACCATCATCCGAATCGACATGGAAAAAAAATACGTCGAGCTCGTCGCGCCGCCCGTTGACGGGACAGACGTGCCCGTGGACAGGACCATGGACAGGACAGAGTCGAGCGGCGACGGCGACTGGGAGACTGCATGCGGCGACGTCTGTGTGACGCGAGGCAAGCTACGTTGTCGCTCTGCTCGAAGGACGAGGCATCTTCAGAGAAGTCGGGATGGCAGCGCTGCACAAGGACACTGGGCACGTTATGCTCGTACAGGTCGCGTATCTTGTCAGTCGTGGTCGACGCGTCACTGAATGACCTTGCAGATGGCGGACTGCCAGACGTATGTGAAGACGCTGCACCAACTGCATATACACAGTCCAGCTGTTATTCTGGTACCGGATACGTTCCTCAGCGCGGCGGAGGCATCGATGCTGCCATCCGGAAAGAGGTCGGGGTCGACGTCGTTGCTGCTCGAGTTCATCGAGGAAGAGTTTCCGAATGTGCCGTTGGAACCGATAGAAAGGAGGTACTGGAACGAGCATAACGGTGCGTACCGACTTCTCTGCTTTCTTCACGTCGTTGTTGATGCATACACGCAGGACTGGAGTTCATCCAACAACTCTGTGTCGAAGACGACGAGCGCGCTGGGACATTGCTCTCTGTTGCTAACAAGTTCGTGTTGATATCTTTCCTCGACTACGTGCTGACTTGTATCCAGATATTACGCCCTATCCGCCGTCTCAGCACTGTTCAAGTACACCGAAACAAAGATGAATACACGATTCGCCGCTGCGTCGCTCCTCATACGCTACGTTCCCGTCGACGGTACGATGATGATCGACCTGGAGACTGTGAGAAACCTCGAGCTCATTGGAAACTTGGCGTTGAAAAAGTCGACGCAGTCTCTCTTCGGGTAAGCCAAGCGTTCTCTTCTTGGGTGTCGCTCAAGCATTCCACAGTACCATAAACCTTACATTTACCACGATGGCGTAGGATGGCGTCGTGGTTACTCCGGTCGAATCTATTGTCGCCAACAACCACTGCTTGATCAAGGCGCTTCAGCTCGCGCGTCTCAAATGCTAAGTCTGCGAAATGTTGTCAAATGCATTCCCCAACTCCGCGAGGCGCTCGCAGGATGTAAGGGCCAGTTGTTCGCTAACGTCGACCAGGTGTGTTTGTCTGGTCTTGTTGTAAGGGTATCGCTGACCATATACATAGATGATTACGGACGACCGTCTGACCCGCATAGATGAGCTATTATGGAAGAGCATGAACGAGGACACTCTCCTGATCGAGGTATTACCAGATCAGTGGTCATACACCCTTCTTGATGCAATTTGCAGCACGACATTGGATGTAAACGTTCGTGTCTATGCTGTCTGGGTATGTCATTGGATCCTTGGCAACCACTCGCTAACTTTTATTCAGGCGAGCTAAACTCTGCTGGATTTCACCCGGGAGACGTACAAGAGGAAAACGTCGGCGATATCTACAATCTCAGCATTACACTCTCAGAGCAGCACGGACTACCCTTCGGTCATGTTACACATGATACCGGGTACGCGTTTACACCGAAAAGGCTGGCTTTGGAGGGAGAGCTTCCTCTGGGATTCACCCATCCTTCTTAACGAGGGACGCTGGCAGTTTTCATTTATGGAATTGGTATGTCTTGTCGCTTTTCCTTGAGCATTTTGATAATCTTATTGCAGAAAAAGATGAACACGCGGAGGAAAGACGCGTTGAACGAGACATTGATACTGAGTGTTCAGCGTCCGCGATATAACCGTCCTATAGAAAACACCCCCGTCTGAATCCAACTTCAGCATAAACGTTCCAGCACAAGTGAGCCTAGCTTCTTTCTTTATCACCTCCTACCACTGAATACCGACGAACTAGGATAATCGAAGGTGCTACAGAAGGCTTGACCCACTATGGCGCGACTGAGGACTCCTTACTTTACTCCTACTGGCTAACGGTGAATCTTCTCTGTTCTTGCTATGTCTTCAGGCTTGGGCCTTGCTCGACTGGCTGATCTCCCGGCCGACGTTCTGACTGAGGCGTAACGCGTTGCAGAGAATCTTGCTGCTCTGCATGCGCGTAATGAGAAGAGTGGCTTGTCTAACCAAGTTGCGCTGAGGAGGAAGGCTTTGTTGAGGGTGCGTTGCTTCCATGTTGGTATCTTGGTGGTGTGGTGCTGATGAGGACATTTGGGGTAGCTCCGGACTCAGTTGAACCAGGCGATTCCAGACCATTCTGCCTGATGAGGAGTTGCTTGTTTATATTGAGAGGTTTCAGAAGGATATCGCAACGGCGTTTTTGTATGATATATGTGATGGGAATTTTTGTCAAGAACCATTCCACGTCGGTTCGTTAGCGCTCGATATTGTCCTCCCAGTCATACTAATAGTCCGTGGCGCAGAGGTGGCGCCAATCACACAATGTTGATCAGACCTTATATACACTTGTACCGCATCTGTGATGGAGCCACATTGCTGCTTGAACACCACCACCACCACCGCCGCCCTTCTGCTTCTTTCATTCTTACAGCGATGCCCGACGCTAAGCTTGTGGAAGCTCGGAACGGCACCCTTAACTTCAATCCTCCTCATCTTGATGAATCGAAGGGACCTCCACCTCCTCGACAGCCACTGAGCTTTCCCAGACTGTTGACGACTACCTACTCCGATGTCCCGACGAGACGTTTCCTCCACACGCTTATAATTGGTACCTAGGAGATTACCGGCGCAATGCGCACATGGCTCGCGATGGCTCCGGCGTCTTTCGGAGATTCCAATCTGGCATATCCAACTACTGTTCCCGTATAGCCTCTGGCCTCACCCTCCACTCCACTCCAGGATATGTGAGCTCCCTGTTCCGGTGATACCCCAAACCGTCAGTGGACGTGCTTCGAGAAGACGATGAGCGACCCAGGTATATGACTCGGCACTACGCTCTCTGTACAACTTCAGTCATCAAAAACGAAGGAAAAGGGGGAGAGTTCGTCGACCAAGGGGATTTCGACAGAGCATTGCGTTTGTATGAAGAACAGCCTATAGCCGCTGTGGGGATGTTCTTCTCTACGAATGCAAAATCTGTGCTCATTGAAATGGACGCCTTGGTTGACCAAGAGGACTTTCTGTGGCTTTACAACTCTCATCCGTCTGGTGTTCCTCCCATTTCGACTATGTCGCGGCCTCGCGATGCGTCTCAAACCCTTTGGACGTTACGGGATATCCCTGTCAATGAGGAACCTATTCTTCGCTTAGCCTCTCGCGCTCAACTTGGAGGTGATGATATACCAATCAGCTACACGCATTTTCGCCCCAAGACAATCGCAGTGGTTGCTGCACCCGATCGCGTTCCCGGGGCTGAATCTTATTTGCAAGGTGTAAGTCAACGTTTTCGTGCTCTTCGTCTCCTCTTTTATGTGTCATTCTTAGGCATAGAACAGCGCAGTCACCACGAACAGCACAGTGATTTTGTTCGATTGTGGTAATCATATCCGGATTGGCATTCGACACCGTCAGAGCCAAACTCTCTTTCTTTCTGATATGATAGATGTTTGCTCGAGCGATTCTCCGCACTACGGAAAGCTCATTCGTGGGATGTATATAGCCATAGCGCAAGATGTTTTGCAGCGACTATCCGACAAGGAGGAGGTCGAGCTTCGTACTGATGACGACTCCAACATATGGGACCGTCGATACCATCTGTCGAACACCGATGTTCCTTCGCAGATCACTACAGAGGACAAAATGAGAAAGGCGCTGCAGGTCAGATTAGTTCACTGCTTATTGTTTCTACGCTCAGTCTCTTTTGAAGACCACCAAGCATTCATCTCCTTGCGCTCGGCACTTGCCATCTACGTTGATATCGGTGAACCCTACAATTCTCCGAACCCTTCAATACTCATCCCCCTTGTAGGATCGCCATCGACACAGTATGATCCCCGCAGCTATGTTATCCTCTACCTCCAAAATGGGATATGGTGCCACTGATACCGAATACTTGGAAGACACCGAAGATGTAAGCACTAGCAGCCTTCGATAGCTCGCTGTGTATAGTACACACACTAAGCTCTGTTTTTTAGCTTTGAGAGAGATTCAACTTAACGTTCGCCACGATGGATAGCGCCCTCTTCGTATCATTAAACTCGTCCTATTTTGACTAAATACAAAAAATGTGGCGTATATTGTAAAATGCTGTATTTTTGGATCACCACTGCGGTGATATAGTACGTACTGGCTAACAGAGCACCCTCTTCCATATATTAGAACACTTGGGACAGCGAATTGAGCTCGAACATGGCATTCCCGCCCAAATGGAGTTATCCCTGCATTCGTTGATCGGTGTGTATGTTGATCTAGTATGTTGAACCACGACCATCGACGAACCAGCGATGGCGGAAGAAGAGACAGCGAAATCGCGCGAAGCTTTCCTCAACTTCAATCCTCCACCTCTCGGCGAATATGACGGTCCTACTCCGAAAGGACAACCCATGAACTTCTTCGACACTCACTTGGACCAGCAGCTCGTCTTGAAACATGTTCGTCGCCTTCCCTCCCTCCCGGCAGACCTTTCCAAGGCTGTGGACGACTATCTCATGCCTCTTCCTGTCACGACATTCCCTCCGGAAGCCTACGAAATCTATCCAAAGTCCTACAACGACCACAGCAAACTCTTGGATGCCGATGATGTCTTCGTTCGATTCCAGGACGGCATCTCGAATCTTTGCGGACGTATCGCAACTGGCCTTATACTTCATTCCGAACCCTGCTATGAGATTGCCGCATTCCGCTGGTATGAAGAACCTCCTTTGGATCTGAACCGGGATCGTTATCCTGACAAGTACATGGGCCGCCATTACGCTCTCTGTACATCTCGCATCAGCGAAGTTGAATCAGTCCTTGATAAGTACGTCGACCCAGGAGATCGCGCTCGGGTCCTCCGTCTAGAGAAGGAAAAGCCGATTCTCGCGGTTGGGATGTTCTTTGCATCAAATGGGAAGTTGAGCTTGACAGATATGGATGCGCTTCTAAAACAGGGAGATTTTCCCTGGTTTTACAACTCTTCTCCATCAGGACACCCTCCGAAGTCCACTTTGACAGTTCCTCCCGATGCCCCGAAGACTTTATGGTCTTTACCAGAATTCCCCTCCCACGATGTACCACCTTCCCGTATCGCGACCCGGGCGAAAGATATCAAACACCCTTTGACACACTTCCGTCCCAAGACTATCAAGGAAGTTCCTGCTCCTAGGTTTCTTGATATCGAGTGCTATATTCAATGTGTACGTGCTTGTTCGGACCGCGCGGATGTTTAGCTAACCATACATGAAGGCGTGGAATAGTGCTGTCCTAACCGATAGCACCGCCATATTGTTCGACTGTGGCAATCACCTTAGAGTTGGTATTCGACACCGTCAAAGCCAGACTCTGTTCCTCTCGGATTCGATTGATGTTTGCTCAGCCGATAGCCCTCACTACGGGAAGCTCATGCTCGGTTTACACATCGCTATCGCTCACGATGCCGTACAACGACAGGCAGAAACAACCCCACGAACCAGCCATAAGCGGCCATCTCTTGAGCAAGACTCAGAGGCGATATCGAAAAAATCCCGGAAGAATCTCGTGTCGCGTCTCTCGGGTGATTCAAGACCCAAGGCCTTGAGCACGAAAAAGATACAAAAATCCATACATGTCAGTCTTTCTCCTTCGTTTGCGACACCTCAATGGCTGATGATTTCGAAGACAACGACGTCGTTCCTTTCTTCTCGTTCGGCACTTGCAGTCTATATGAACATCGGACACTACCACTCGCCAAATCCAGCTGTCCTGTTATGCCCTGGAAGGTCGCACTCAGAGAGCTACACAGCTCGCGACTATGCCATCCTTCACATCCATTCACGACTAGGGCACGGTGCAACAGGTGATGTCTTCAGAGCCGACATTCGAACCGAATACTTTGACTCTCCGTCAAAGTACAGTCCCATTATCGCCAAACTTGCAACGAATCTTGATCGTTTGAAACGTCTTCGGCACGAGTATTTCATGTACTGTCATTTGCAAAAGAAGGGTGTTCAAGGCATTCCTGTCGTCTTTGGATACTATCAGGATCGTTCTAGGAGAATCGGTGCATTACTTCTGAATGATGTAGGGCGGCCTTTGGCTAAGATTCGGCGGGAGGATGGCTCAGCCATCACCGATGATATCAGGTATGGTTTCTTTATATTGTCGTTTCTTGTCTGAGCCACCCCTGTAGGGATCAATTAAAGTCCTGCCTCAAAGCTATTCACGACGCTGGTGTCCTGCACCGCGATATTCGATCGTGGAATATCATGGTCGACGAACAAAAGCGGGTGACCATCATCGACTTCGATCGTGCAAGCCTGAAGGCCTCACCAAAACACTATGAAGAGGAAGAAGACCGCTTAGAGCGGCTTATCGCGGGAGAGCACGTCGATATCGAGCCTATGATTGGTACTGATTGGATGGAAACTGGCATAGATCACATTGTCTGGAATAATTATAGTAACGAAGAGGCCAAGGAAGTAAGTAGTAGTGTTCTGTAACGTGTTCAACTACTCTTGACCCGCTTCCAGTGCGGGCGGGCACGTGCTTGTATCAAAATATTCTTTAACTGTTTGATGTTGAGCTGTTCTGCTTCCTCCTTCATTGGATCCTGACTTTCTTCTCCCCACCAATTTGCATCACACATGTTTGTGAATATCACCGTAGAAGTTATCTCCAAGTGGGAGCTAACAAGAATGTCCTCTGCACTCATGGTTCCAAATGTCATGCCCCAATGATGAATTTTTCGGAGAGCCCCCATAATCCTATCACTGTAATTCCGAACCATCAATCAGCAAGAGCATGTATGAGTGATGTAGGGACGTACTCATGTTCCTCCAGTAGGTTACCATTCATCAAGTGCTTGGACAACGGGACGGTCTCGCCCTTAGGGCGCCCGACGAGCAGCAAATACAGATGGATTTCCTCGTTCTTGAAGAACCCGCCAAACCTAGAGACGTGTCTTGAAGCATGGTAGTCACGATCCGTCAGCTGTTTAAGATTCTTGGCCTCATGTTCTAGAAGGACACCTCCAAGGGGGCTGCATGTCCACAGGGCGAAGAATGCTATTGGTCTTCCTGGTTTTCCGGACTTTGTCGTATGTTCGCAGGTGAGGACATTCCTTGATCCCAATATATCTTGCGATCTCGAGGTGATTGGCTCAGCGTACGTGGGTGGATAGGTGGTTTTACTGGCGGGGCTTGAATTTTTCAGTCGAATGACGTCGCCCGGAAATCCTAAGTGGCTGAAACAAGTGATATCCTCTGTCCACCTAAAATCAAGAGCAGGACGGTTGTTGAATCCGAAAGCCTCTATGCCTATTTTCTTCAAATCAAGGTCAGTCTCACTCGTGGATATAGCACGTGAATCAAAATGCACCGTGGAGTCGTCTTTTTCATCTTCTTTCATACTGTACTGGTCACAATTCACGAAGGGTCAGCACGAAATGCAAGTTATCTTAAGAAGACTCTCACCTGGGCGACAGTTGGCTTACGCAGGAATCCTCTACCATCGTGATCCGTCGAGACCATTGAGTATTTACTCGGCAAAACGACTGCTTTTTTTGCCTGCTCGATCATCTTGGCACGGATAATCACATCGAGAGTTGCCAGTGTGATAGTCCCAGTATGGACCTTCATATGGCTGGGCTCCTCTGAACGAGGGATTACGAGCACATCAGAAAGGAAAAGGGCTTGCGCCTCCCTATGCCGCACACATAAGTATTCATGGTTTCCGCAATTAATGAACATGAATGTGGCGTCTAGGAGGACCATGCTTGCCCATATCTAGGAAGTCGAGAGTCAACGACAGCTAATGTTGAAGTAACGCATAGTCTCACCTGTTGTAGAATGTACTTTGCTGCAGTAAGACTACCTCGGGACGGTGTAGGTCTGGGAGTGGGCTGTTGTTCCCGCTGTTTTGCATCGGCCAAGATCGTCTCCACGATGTAGGAGTCAAACCCTACGGGTCGCCCAGTCACTGTTGCCCGATCCTTATCAGTTGGACAGCTACACGCTTCTAGACCACAGCTTGTGGAAGATGACCAGTCGAAGCGCTCGCAGGACGTCCATTCGAATTCCACCTCACTGGAACAGAGATAGCGTATGCCATCCATCGCGGTAAGATTTTCCAGCATGTACTTGAACTCGTAGGCCATAAATGGATTGAGACCTTCGTTGATCACTGCAGCGAGCGCTTCTTTGTGAGGATGTCCGTCTGGGAGATTGTGCACTGTCTGTTCGTCTATCCATACATATCCATCAGCAAGCGCCTTAGCGTATGAGGATAATTCGGCCGCTGAATCGGCGTGAAGGTAAGATTTGCCATGTACAGGTGGAGTAAATGTCGCGTCGGTACCAAGGATAGCGGAGCTGAGTGTGACTGCAACACTCTCCCTCTCCAAAGCTCTGGCCTGCAGTTTTGCTTCGCTGAGGGCAGGGCGTTTACAATCAAGTGCGTGCTCATCGATCCAAGAAGGCCCGTAACGATATTTAGAGGGTACGTCTTCGAGAGGAGGTTGTCGGCTTTCCAGAGACACTTCACATGCCAACGCCACAGTCTCTGCAAGACCGGGAACGACAGCAGTCCTTTTGAGGATAAGGTCTTCCCGGAGATGGAGATCGTAGAACTTTGGGGGTCTGGTTGTTTTTTTGTTTGTCGACTGCAGGCTCGAGAGATTGGTCACAGTTGGGGCGGGTGGGGTGGCAGCGGACATGGGGAGGGTATATTGATCAAATGGCATGTGTCGAGAGACGGTTCGTTTGTTTCCTTTCCCCGTGACATTCTCCGATTTGGTTTCGGAAGGAGGGGATATCATCGCTGGCATCTTCCAATCCAGTATGCTCTTGAGGCGAGGGGGAATGACGAATGACATGATAGTGAAGACGAGAAGTTGGGAGCTGGGATAGGAAGGGAGGTGTATGCGTTTTGTATGTTGGTCATTTCGCAAGAGAGTACGGCTTTTAAGATACGGTACGAGACCAGGAGCCTATTGTTCTCAGACTGGAGAACAAGAAGGACGGAAAGGACATAAGGAGACGGTCTCCTAGCGATACCTATCAAATCAATCAGTGGACCCACAAGGCGAACTTGGTGCTTTTGTTTGTTAATTGTTGAATATGAACAATGAACGTTCGGATTGATACACACCGGCATCGGCCCGGTCTGCGGTGGATCCATCTTCAATTGCGATGTACACGAACCGTGGGTTTCGTTGTGAGGTGATTCGACCAACAAGTTGATCAGTTGCTGTTGGAATCGAAGGTCCCCATCCCCCGGGAGAAGAATACCATTCCTAGAACTAGGTAGACATGCTGAAACAATACCGGTTTGAAGGACAAGAGCAAGACTAGAGCGCGGTGCATCAATCCAACTATTAGCTGCTTGAATATGGGCAGTCTATTGTTTTCTTGAGAGCGACGACGCACTTATAAGGCTGATGCTCGTCTCCAGGCGCCCAACTCGAAATTCTCCTGCACCCAGACTGTGAGTATTTCATGATGATTGTTGTGGCTGAATTTAGCTCACTTTCGCTGTGGTCTAGTGCAGCTTTGCCACTCACCCATGAAGAACATTTTCAAATCCCGCAGGGGCCAAAGTAGCAAAGGGAAACAGACGATGTCAATACCCAAAATCGCGTCAAAACTGAAGCGCTTGATGTCAACACTGTGGCGGAGGCCAAAAAGTCCCAAGCCCTCGACCAGCAAAATTCCAATGGACGCTAAGGAAAATAGCGGTCCATTTGTGGCTAGCGAGGTAGTACACACTTTTCTCTGCCCCTTCCGTGGACTCAATAACATGAGTAGATTTCGCAGAGTCATCAGCTTATGACTGTGCTCTTTGAACAAGTCATGAAAGATATCGGGCGGGAGTTTACAGACGACGATGTGGATATGATAGATTACGGGTGGCTAGAGGTGTTCTTCCCAGGAATCGAATTGAGAGATACGAGGTACGACCATATCGAGGAGATGGGAGACCTTGGCTACCTCTCAGGAATAGACGAGGGGGAAGGCACTCTAGAAGCAGATGTCGATATTGACAGGTCTGAAACTGAGGAGTGTGACGGGGATCGTCTGACGTTGGTGGAGGAGTTGGGGGAGGTAAAGCGTGAGATCCAGCTAGAGGACGGGGAGATCCCAGAATAGGTAGCAGGAATTTCTGTATTGAGCTGGTATCTAACATTCTGATTTCTTGAGCAATGTTATACAAGAATAGTTCGTTATTAACTGTGAAATTCTCTCAGCGGTATACAAGAAATGCTCAGTGTACTTACCTCTAACTTCCGTGTACCGCTGCGGTCGAAGCACTTGTACTTTTTACGGTTCAATCTATGAAGAATCTCTGGCTCTCGATAGCTTTTCTTTGACGAACCGAGATCAAAGGAAGTCCTAGTGCATTGATCCGGCTCTACAGTAATTGCATGGTTTTGCGACGCTTCGAAGTAGCCTAGAGGCGCGAGGCTGAACATGGTCTTGTGAGTAGAAAGAAGCTGAAATCGACCGGTAGTCATTGTAACAGAATGGTGTATGAATATCATGATTAGAAATACATTGAGGAAGTCGTCAGGTAAAGCAGCAGCTACGAATCTATGACCAGATGATTAGAGGATTAGAGAGCTATCGGGATGGAAAACTCACCTCATCCGCGAAGGGAGTACCATCCTACAACCGCATCGTCCTCCAAGGTGATCTCCTTTTGAATTTGGGCAACGACTTCCGGTGGAGGGATAGTAGGGCTCCTTCCAGTGTTGTCCGCCAAGGCCAAGATATAGCCTCCCGTCGTGCTGATATATAACTTGGACGGCCGCCATATCTTTTGAGCTTTGCCTTCCATCAAGCTTGCGGCGTTGCCGGCCAAGGGGCCTAGTTCGATGTAATCCTCGGTTTTCCGCTCCTCCGGGAGCCTTGCCATATAATCAGCGAAGAATTTAGACCAGCGGACATTTTGATGAGTCAATGGGATCCCGTAGCCCATTCGACGATTGCGGTTTGGCGCCTGAAAACAACGTGGAGGCGGGATGGTATTCTTGTAGTTGATGTCGGTGAGTGATAACATATTCAAGTCCTATGCAGATCATGAAGAGACTAGCCCAGCGTAAAAGAGAACCATGCCTCTTTCTTGTCGCTATTTTCTATGAACGACGCCATGGTGGTACGAACCCAAGTCACGGTCGTTACACATCAAATCGATCCCCTTTCGCTGGACGGGCCGAAAATCATATTATTAGCGTAGAATAGAAAAATCGGCGTCACGGTAGCGCAGCGATAGAATGCAATTTGACAACGAGTAGGATGGGAGAAGTGGAAAAAGTGGATACATGTCATTTTCACGATTCAAAATACCTCAAGAAAGTGATGAGACAACGTAACAGTTGTGAATCTATGACCAGAGGATCAGAGGATTAGAGAGCTATCGGGTTGAGATACTCACCTCATCCGCGAAGGGTGTACCATCCAACGACTGCATCGTTCTCCAATGTGATCTCCTTCTGAATTTGGGCAACGACTTCCGGTGGAGGGACAGTAGGGCTCCTTCCAGTGTTGTCTGCCAAGGCCAGAATATAGCCTCCCGTCGTACTTATATACAACTTGGACGGCTGCCATATCTTCCGAGCTTTCACTTCCATCATGCTTGCTGCGCTGGCGGCCAAGGGTCCTAGTTCGATGTAATCCTCAGTTCTCCGCTCCTCCGGGAGCCGTTCCAGGTAATCAGCAAAGAATTGTGACCAGCGGACATTTTGATGGGTCAACGGGATCCCGTAGCCCATTCGACGATTGCGGTTTGGCACCTGGAAACAACGTGGAGGCGGGACGCTATCCTTGTAGTTGCGGTCGGTGAGTGATAACATATTCAAGTCCTGCGCAGATCATGAAGACAGTAACCGGCCAATGTAAAAAGAACCGTACCTCTTTAGTTTCCGTGGCCTCCGCCATGGTGCAAGTCAAGAGTTGTCAAATATTAGCTGAAACGACCTTTTGCATTGGCCGGGCCGAGAAAACCTGTTGTTTGTTTGAGAGAGCTGCGCCGCTACATATGCAGAGCACCTGATTTATTGTGTGGTATACGAACAGAAATCCTACGACAAACTCTCTGTGCCGGACACTTGTCAAACTCGATAACAATTTTGCTTGCAATCTGGGCAGCATCATTGCTCCCCATTGCGATCCAGAAACAGCACACCTCAGAGAAGGGCGTCACGATTGTAATGGCGCGACGAAACGAACCGCCGGGGAATAGCACTGTCCGAATTGACATTCTGCGAGCAGAATGAGGGGATCGAAGGAACATAATATTTAGATACTCGCTCACCTCATCTCACTTCATCCGCGAAGGGTATACCATCCTACAACTGCATCGTCCTCCAAGGTGATCTCCTTCTGAATTTGGGCAACGACTTCCGGTGGAGGGATAGTAGGGCTCCTTCCAGTGTTGTCCGCCAAGGCCAAGATATAGCCACCCGTCGTGCTGATATACAGCCTGGACGGTCGCCATAATCTCCGAGCTTTGCCTTCCATCAAGTCTGCTGCATCTGCTGCTAAGGGACCGAGTTCGATGTAGTCCTCGGTTCTCTGCTCCTCCGGGAGCTCGTCCAGAAAATCAGCGAAGAATTGAGACCAACGGACATTTTGATGAGTCAATGGGATCCCGTAGCCCATTCGACGATTGCGATTGGGCACCGGGAAACAACGTGGAGGCGGGATGCTATTCTTGTAGTTGCGGTCAGTGAGTGATAACATATTCAAATCCAAATCCTGAGGAGATTATGAATGCAGTAATGTAGCGCATGAAAGAGCCGTACAGTTCCTGTGGACTCTGTCATGGCGGAAGGAACGACAAACGTCTAACCCGACCGCCGGACCGGAGGGTCCTGTTACGTTATTGGTTCAAGTCGTCCTGCGCGCCAAAATGCAACTTGGCTACATACCTCGTTATTCTACCCTACTACGATAGAAGCAACATCAGTCAACAATTCAGCCTCTTCCTCCACCCTAACGTCAAGCCATTTAAACCGCTCCGCAAGAGTCACAACATCCCTCTGCCTCTCGAAGTTCTTCTTCTTAGTGAACCATACCTCCTGTAATGCGCTGCAAAAGCTGCTATTGGAACTGCGAGACTCGATAAGATCGATGACGTCCTCGAACACTCCCTCAAGTTTGCGCGCGCTCATCCCGAAACTTATGAGGAGAGGTAAGGGGAGTTGATCAGTAGTACGGTCAAAGCATAGCCCTGTTAGCACTCTAGAGCTGATTGCATTCTGCTCTAGGTGGAGGGTCTTGACAGTCGGGGTGGAGCGAAGGAAAGCCAGGATGTCAGGATCAAGAGTGTCACGACGCCTGGCGCCGTCATCACTATACCGGTCATGTATACCGATGTGCAAGATTGTGAGGATGGGATGATAATCGCGGAGACGAGGGAATTCGTACATCGGATTGTCGGTGATGGTTATCGAAAGCATGACCAGTATTGGAGCGCTCAGACATCCAAGGAACTTCCCAACGAAGAAGACATCATCAGGGTGTATGGTCCAGAGGAAGAGGAATATAAGGGAAGGGAAGACCATGGGGTTGGATGCCGAGAAGCTGTTTAGGAGCGATGATGCTAGGGCATTTGAGAGGCTGCAGTTCTGCAACTCGAGGTATTGGATTTGCGAAAGCTGCCCCAGGTTGCTCATAAATCCATTTCGAGAGAGATAAAGCTCGATTTGCGACCACGGGAGATTGAGGTCGATCGAACAAATATTATCTTGGTGGTTGTGGTGGCGCACGTCTACCAATTGAGGAGAAGAGCGGAAGGTGTCGATTACGATGTGAGTCTCACCGTCACTCGATGTGGTGATGAATAAATGTGTAAGCGCAGGAAAAGAGGTAACCGATAAGGCGGAGTAGGCGTCCAAAGGTAAGCTGATATCTAATTTCTTCCATCTGCCACCTGTCGTCTTCAGCAGACGCAGGAGAGACAGATAGTCCTCTTTGGATGCGCGCAAGGACATCCACAAGCAGATGAAGAGATCATGTGTTCCGGAGCGCCGGAGTTGAAGCTGAAGCCTATCCATGATAGCGTACTCTAGCGCGCCTTCGCTGTTAGGCTTTGATAGGTTGAGTTTGATCACCGCCCACAACCTGGGATGAGAAAGTGATACAGCGCGCCAGCGGGCGCAGACACTGGACAGGACCCATGCTGGCCATGACGGTACCAGAGAGTCGAGTCCTTCGGCGTCCGTATGGAGGTGAGATGGTATCAACCACTCGAAGATCTCTTTTAGAGCATCGTCGGGAAGGATGTGCACATAATTCTCTCTGCTACACGGTTTGTCAGTTGAATTCTTTATCGGACTTGAAGTATATACCTTGTCGCGGCAAATTCAACGTTGAGGGAAGTAGTCATTGACAGATGCACTGATCATGAAGCCGGTACAAGGTCAAGAACTCAATCGCAACCTCCAGACCTTCCTTGAGGGCCGGGGACTATCGTTGACTAAAACTTTATCCACTGGTAACCGTTAGCTTAGGAATTGTGAAAGTTCAAAGCATGGATAAAACTTGTATTCGAGAGCAAGATGATGGTAGGAAGCAGGTCGTGGCGCAATGTGTGTGTTTATTTGTCCGCATCTTTCCTTTCTACCACCATCATCCGCTCTGGATGGCTCAATACCTACAAAGAAACAGCCAATAATGAAGACGTGCCGTTGACTAACGGGCTGCGCTTTCTCTCAATTATCAGACAACCAAGCAATATTAATATCTCGCCGCAAAACCAACAAGTACGCATATTATCCTGTTCCGTCCAATTGCAGTATCTGACCTACCATGTAGTCTGCTACATTGGCGTAGCCATGTTGTGCAGGCCTTCTGAACCCTCTGCACTATGCGCGTCAGAATATCCCATAGACGAAAGCCATACGATACTCGAACCCATCGTTCAACTGCAAAACCTCGAATTCATGACAGTCTTTTTCCAAATTGACCGATGTAAGCACAACGACCTTGAATCAGCCATGTCTAACGGCTGTCAATTCAGGTCTCTACGAATCCTGGCGTCTCGATATTCATCCCGCTGATCCCAGCCTCGCCAATTTCATGTATAAAGTCGTCGAGGGCAAGAAGACCGGTGTACTGAATGACTGGGATGTAAGCCCCATTCGTACTGCATACGAGAGAGCGGGAACCCTCCCGTTCTTACCCTTGGACGTCTTAGGCACCTCGCCTACTATGAATCTGGCAAGGCTGTACCGCCATGATCTAGAGGCCGCCATCTGGGTCCTCACTTGGATCGCCATCTGCTACGACCATGGCGAGCCCAAGATTCCGATGTACATGCAGAAATGGCTCATTAACGAATGGCAGACAGTTGTTGATGGGAGGAACAGGTTATTCCGTGAACATCCGAAGGAACCGCCCCCGTCGTGGAAGGAGGCATGGCCGGTGGTGCAGATGCTATTCAACAGCGCTTTTGATGAACGGATAGAGCGAGTATGTGGGCACCATGATGGCCGAATCGTTCAGGAGGAGGATTTGGAGGAGGTAGCGCGCTGTCATTGGAAGAGCATTGAGAGCACGCTTATCCAGGCTGATCTCAAGACAGTTATTCTTGCTTCCATGCCGCAATTCTAGGAGTTATGCTGCTCTGTATGTCCCATCGTTTTACCTGGTTCCCTTCTCAACGCTAAATCCCTCCCAGTTTGGGAATTACTTTCGAGGTACGTGATTGATTGTGAGAGACGAGAAATGGAAGTAATGTGTTTACAGAATGTGCGCTAAATGATACAATGCAAGTGAATACAAATCGTGTTTTGGATAACATATGGGGCGTCGACTGGTCACCGACGAAAAACCTTCCTAATCCTACGGCGCGCCCGAAATACTCTGAAAGTCATGTTGAAAGACATTGACTGAAGCTGCCTCTTTATTGTCTCCGAGCAGCTCATCTCCCCTCTCGAGATCTCCGCGTCCTCTAAGTCGACCTCCTCCTCGGTCGAAGAGTATTCTTCGGAGTCATACGAGTCGACCGAGACTCTGGCGCTCTTCCTGAGCTTGTTTGTTTCGCGTGGTGCGATATACGAGGCGAATGGGAAATATAATGATAGGGAGCCTGAGGCGCGTCTGGATGATGATGACGGTCGAGAGAATGGATCGACGTATTCTTCCTCGTGGCCTTCGTCTGATTCGCATCCTGATGAAGAGTAGGAGGATGTGATGGTGGGGAAGTACTGGTAGTCCGGATCGTGCATATTGCCCATATGGTCGATGATAACGCGAGGTGGATTAGCGTGGCTGGAGGAGTAGGAGTGGGTGTAGGGCATTTCGATCGCGGCGCGGTGGGGACTTGGAGGGGAAGCATCCTGGCGCGCTGAGGTCTTTATAGGAGATGGATGAAAGAGAACTTTGACCGTGCGGTCAATCAGGATGGCGTTTACAACGCGATATCTCCGAGCCGAACCGGCTCAGCTGGGTTCAACTGGTCTTTGCGTTGTCCACTCGTGCCGTACTTTGATCTGTTTCTTTGTCTGCTCTTTGGGAAACACTCTTCCATTAGATATAGTGCCGTTGCTTGCCTTTCATGTGTACGCTACTACGCGCCTTTGTTGTGGTAGCGCGCGGAAACTCGTATTCACCATGTGTGGATGCCTCGTGTAAGTAGTAGGAAGTAGTTCCCTGGGTTCTCGGATGCTGCTATCTCGTCCATCCATCCTGCTCGGTGATCTTAGTACAACGAATCTAATCATCCTTCGGGATCAACTACATCCATCCGACTGTGTCTCTTAGAAATGCGTTACTCCTCCCTTGTGTTCTTCCGATTCATCCCATGATGCCTTTATTGCCTCGTCAAAGCTGACCCACCATTCAACAGTCTGGTATAAATAAGATCAGTGGTGAATAAGTATACCGGGCTCCACGTGGAAAGGCTGAGAGTGCAGTGGGGCTCCGATCTCCTCTCTAGTATGCATTCACGTCGTTGCCTTGTGTACATGAACTACGTATTGCCAAGGTCAGCCCAAGCACAAAGAAAGTATCGCAACTGAACCTCTGTGGATATGAAGTTTGTTCTTTGCCGACTTGTGATCGGACGGTCAATCGTTAATCCCGTCGCCGAGATCTAGGAGGATGACGCATACTTGGATGCTGATCAGGTCCAGTACGATTTACGGTTGACCCGCATAGCCACGCCACATCATCGAACCGTGAAGGATACGACGTGGAGATCGCGAGCCAGCGAACCGCTTCTTTCACTATTACCACGCAGGTGTTTTATTTATCTCTTTGTTGGGCTGCGCATCTTTGTTTGTCAAAGAGACAGCCAAGGCTTTCTTGTGGAAATGAAACTACAGTAGAATTGAATCGATGTGAATTATTTGTGTGGGTAATTAAGCAGTTCGAAGTCTTAGTTACCATTTGGCATAAGCGCCTAAGTATGCGACGCGTTTCATTACGCCACGTGATGCGCATCGTCAGTTTTACGGATCAACGCGTTCTCACGCCATTTCTCTTTATTACCACGATGACCGGCGTCGTAGATTTATACGACATTGCTCTTCTCATCAATTACGAGCGTGGCACTACAGAACCACGCTTCCGCCATGCAAAACTGCGAGAGATAGTCCGCAAAAACGAACAGTTCAAAACCATACTCTTGCTTCCGACTCCGACTCAACCTTGGTTTCAGCACAAGGACAAGGATAAAATAGCTTTCGTCTTTGACAGAACAACTCCAAAGGACAAGGCAGAGCGCGACACGCCGCAGAACATCCTCCCAGACCCGATTCCCGATGACTTGAAAGGTCTCACTCCCAAAGAGCTCGAAACTATCTTCTGGCAGGTGCGCGCGCACGACGCATGCTACCCTTCTGTCGGCATCCTTCAGCACTTCTTCGATCTGTACTCTCCTGAAACGAAGCTCCGCGTGCGCACAGGTGCTGGCGAGGAATACATAACCACCATCTCTACCAGAGTCATCCTCGAACTGCAGCTCATCGAGCCCATTACCATGACCTACGCTATCGTTATGCCGGAAAACATGGCATATGTCACTGGCGGTCTGCCCAAGATGGAGCACGCCGTCTTCGGCTTCGCTCGCTCTGCGGACGGGAGTATCGACACGATCCTGGACCTCGCGTCAATGCAGTTTGGCGATGTGGGTAGGGGGTTGGGTGGGAAGAGCTTGTTTGCGGTTGAGAATATGGATAGGTTCTATGATCGTGTTGAGAAGATTGCTCGGGGCGCGAATACGGAGAATGCGAGGACATCACAGGTTATCATTCCGTCCAAGGACAAAGCGTTTGAGACACGGTTGAGGGATATCGCCAAGAGGGTCAAGCAGAGGTGGGAGAATAGGGCTTCTGAACATTGGTGCGGACATTGTGGTGCCCCGGCGGAGAAATTGAGGTGTTCGTCGTGTCAAGATGTATTTTACTGCGACAAGGATCATCAGGTCGCGGCTTGGCCATTCCACAAACGATTCTGCAGCGCCAGAAAGTAGCAATACATTCGTTCAGGGTACAATTGCAATATGACTGTTGACCGTCTAAATATCCAACAAGGAGAAATGCAAAGCAATACCTACCAAGGAGCGACATTCAAAAATTCGGCGATGAGGGGCAGTTATTAGTTGATAAAATACCCACCCTACGTTGCCAACTAACCGGAATCGTCCTAGAACGGCGGGAAACAGCTCGCTCTTTTATTTCTCCGTCGACTGGTTAACATGCTCCTGCTGGATCTCCAAGGCTCTAGCTGAATATATATAAATTACAACAGCTACATATGATCAGTCATATCCTTACCATTACACGGGTGGCATTCCCGTGTGGTGCTAGGATTACACCACCATAGTTTGTACCACGGTGGCACCGCACGCAAACCCGCACGAGAGTGCCACTCGTGTTACATGGCCCCAGGCAATCAGCCACAGCCGCCACAGGCAATAGTTAGTAGTAGTTTGTGTTCGTGAAGTGTATCAATGAGTAATATGTTTCATGAAAGTCCCAACAATAACGAAGGACGCGTTATGACGACTACTATTTACTAAGAATCTCTGTATTTGGCAGTGGCCCAGGTGACAGGAGGTAATATGTAACATTACACCGTCAGTGATACCTACTACGAGCTACGGGGCTCGAGAACAGTATTTTAAACATGGTCTTCATCTTACTTGTGCAATACTGAGTATATTATTCAAAAGTCAACAACGAGTCACGGAGCTCGAGAGCGGTTTAGTAACCTGTACATGCAGCAAGTCGGAAATTCTTAGCGACTGGAACTATGTAGCATTATGAAGGTCAAAGTGCCAAAATATTATTTATCAGATTATACAGTATATTTAAGAGCTACACCCATAAAAAATAGATATTCAATACATTAGGAGCCTTTTTGAGGAAGCACACATACTTAGTGTGCACGACTACACACACAGAGTGCGCGCGCGCGCCCACACAACGAGCACAGCCACACATACAATCCGCGCGCGCCCACACTCACATAATACTCACACATAGAAAATTAGATGAACACACACACATTAATACTACGGAGGCCATTTTATAGCCTGAGTGTGGCGCAGATGGGCTACGTTGCCTCAGCACCATGTGGCGCAGGCGGGATCGGACCGGGACCGAGGTGAATCCAAAGCTTGGACAGCTGATGATGAGCCGAATCAAAACCGTACTGAGATGGCCTAGCTGCTGTATCAGTGTACATATTGGCTGCTTGTTAGGTCACAGGTGAGCAGGCATTCCAGTTAATACTTTCAACTTGCTGGCGGAACGGCACCAAGATGGAGTCACCTGCTCAATATGATGTCATCTAATCTAATCTGTTGTGGCGTAACCGTCGTAGGCTGAAGCATTCAACTCAGCCAGTCACCTGATCCAAGTGTACGCCACACTCAGGCCTTATACACCTATATATGATTGGGACCGTAAAGGTAGTTCATAGTATCTAGGTGGATGTGTGAGTGTGGGCGCGTGCGGATTGTATGTGTGGCTGTGCTCGTTGTGTGGGCGCGCGCGCGCACTCTGTGTGTGTAGTCGTGCACACTAAGTATGTGTGCTTCCTCAAAAAGGCTCCTAATGTATTGAATATCTATTTTTTATGGGTGTAGCTCTTAAATATACTGTATAATCTGATAAATAATATTTTGGCACTTTGACCTTCATATAGCATGAATGCTATAGCCCGTACTATCTACTCGGGATACACGGGCTCTTCCGCTACTCACGCTGCAAAGCTCATTGGTGCCACACGGTGGACCCTGCGCCACATTAAGAATTGTTTCGACGCCCAGCAGATAAGAACACCGCAGTACAGTGACAATCGAAGTAATTATATACTGGGTACAATCTACCCGACCTCCAGCTGGTGGTTATTGTATACTTGCCAATACAACCCAAGATGTGGCACTGGTTTATGGGAGACGTAGACTTCAACCCTCGCAAGTCGTAGGCGATCTCACGCCAAGACTTTGTTATCTACGAATGACAGGATATATTCCCATCGTATCAGTGGGGGCGATGGAAATTAGCAAATTTACTTTTGGGCCTACATTTTCCCTGTATATCCTAGTAGTATAAGAGTGCGAGCAGACTATCTTAATCGTCAGTCGAGCATGAACGGACTTTCCCATCTCGATGTAAGTACTAAGCATTCTCCTACTCTTGCGGCGTCATCTACTGACTGGCATAATGAGCAGGCCCACATCGTTCCGCTTCAGGATATGAAGACCTCTGTCAATCTGCTACTTCGTGGCGTTGGAGCCTCTGTTGAGCAACAAATAGTTGACTCCGCTTTCCGCCAATCCTGCGTCGAGCTCATGGATCAGAGGAACTGCCTCGTTTCGCTGCATCCCAAGGCTCGGAGGAACTTCATAGACAGCGGGATATGCATAGCAGGTCTCGCGTACCACCACCTTGAGCACTCTGCTCCAATCCTCCGAAAACTCATCTGCATTTATACTACATACCTCATCTGGATCGATGACTCTTTCGTCGACAACACGAACGCTATCGACGATTTCAACATACGTTTCGTTTGTGGTCAACCCCAGATTACGAAGGACCTCGATGATCTCGTTGCGCTTTTGAGGGAGATTGCTGGGTATTACGATACGGTCTCAGCAAATCTTCTTCTCACCTCTACTATGAACTTCGTCACGTCCCTCATTTTTGATTTCCAGATGCAAGGGATCCCAGTAAGTGTATGCCACACCCTCTGTACCAGGAGCCTGACGTTTGTAGGTGCATACACGCGCCGACGCTTTCCTGAATTTCAAAAGAGTTCTATCGGGCGCCTCCGAGGCGTACGCAGTGTTCATTTTCCCGCCTCATATTCCGGTGAGGGACTACATCCAAGCTTTGCCAAATATGATGACCTTCCTGAACTTTACCAAGTAAGCCTACCCCGTCCAATTCCTAGTCTGCATTCTTACCGTTGTATAGTGACGTCCTCTCGTTGTACAAAGAAGAAGACGCCGGCGAAACTCTGAATCACCTCTCCCTTGTCGCCAGTACAAAAGGTATCCCAAAGCAGGATGCCTTGATGGACTGCGCAACAAAGTGCGTCGAAGCGAGCAATACCGCGCTTGACATCCTGAGGGGCAAAGAATCTTTTGAGAGTTTCCAGCTGTTCATCGGGGGGTATACGGATTTCCATGTTTCCTGTGAGCGTTACCGATTACACGAGTTGGGATTAGAAGCCTCGTAGACATGCATTCGAGAATTACAATACACACAGTCCAACCATAAATCAATCAACAGGCCTCCTCCCTTTCCGCAACGCCCGTCAGTATCATTGGCCGGCGATGTTGCTATGTTTACGCGTCGTGCTGGATTAAGGGAGCAGAAAAGGACAAGACACCTTGAAAAGGTGTGCCACGCGACCAGCATCTTCGTCCAGAAGAGCCCCCAACATTCGGTGAATGGTAGGTTGTCTCAAAGCCCGGTGTGGAGCCTGGGATCCTCATTAGATTCATCCTTGAAGTGAAGGCAGAATTATGAACACTGGTTTGACAGTTGACAGTTCAAGTAACACGTTATAAAGAAAACGCAACATGCATTTGAGAAATATACACATACACATAGTCCAACTATAAATCAATCAACAGCGCTTCCTTCCTCTCTTCCCTTTCCGCAACGCCTGTCGGTATCGTTGGCCCATACATCATCGAGAACGCCTGCGGGTTGGAAGTAGGCGCAACAGGGAACTGTGGTAGGCTAGGCGCGGGTGTAGGTGCAGCGGAGTATGACTGCCGATGTTGATGATGTTGAGGTTGGTGAGGTGGGGCGTATGAATGGGCGGGTTGAGGAGGTTGTGCGTACTGAGCTGGCGGTGCTGAAGATACAACTGCCGGGATGGGAGGGGCGGGAGTTTGATACGAAGCCTGCACCTCTGGCGGCGGTGCAGACGGCTGTTGCTGTTGCTGCTGGTAAGGCGCGTACGCCTGATAGGTAAGCGGTGGAGAGGTAGGCGCCTGCTGGATCATCTCGCCTGGATTTGCGTTGATATAAGACGGGGAGTAATGCGCTTGCGATGGCGAAGAGGCTGCAGTATTGGGGAAATAAGATGCTGGTTGTTCGGTGGGTGGCTGTGCTGGCTGTGGCTGTGGCTGCGCAGACCATTGAGCGTAGCCGTTGGGCGGAGATGAGTACATTTGAGGAGAGGCCGGTTGTGGTTGGTAAGATTGATACGGCGCCTGAGGCTGGTACGGAGCCTGAGGTTGTTGATACGGCGCCTGGGGCTGATACATTGGTTGTGGTTGATACGCCTGAGGGGACTTCCACCGTGGATGTGATAGCTGTTCGGTCAATAGCTGATCGTATAGCTTGACAGCTTGCGAGAGCTTGTCGTGCATGTCCGTCAACATTTCTGACAAAGGCAAATAAGCGCCAGCGCGAAGATCGGACAACGAGTACATACCTTCCTTTCTACCCGCGTCCTCAAGGTTCATCGCGAGTTTCGGTCGTAGACTGTTGGCCTTGTCATAAAGCTCGTTCACGGCAGGATATCGTGCCATGTCACGACCACCTTGTGTATGCACCTGGTCAACGGTTTGGCTGAAAGTCAAGATGACATCCGACTCTAGAGGCTCGAGGTCATAATTGGGAATTCGCGGTAGAGGAGGTTGCGAGTTGACGGCGCCTGGTGGGTAGGACTGCGAGTAGCCTGGCCCTGCGTATGATTCCTCAGCTCGAGGAATATCTACCGAGATGGGCGCACTAGGCCTGGGAGCGTTGGCCTCTCGCAGACTTGCTTCGATAGCAGCTCGGAGGTCGGGATCATCTTCCACCTGCGAGCTAGCCTTTGGATGGCTCGTACGATCAACGATTGGAGGCTCTGACGACTGCCATGGTGCCGCTGAAGGGTTGGAGACGTATCCCGGACGAGCATCAAGGCCGGTTTCCTGCAACGACAACTGGATAGCTCGTTGGAGGTCGGCATCTGCAAACTCACGAGCGGCGTGGTTTCTGCCGCTGTGCATGCTTGCGGAATGACGGTGCCCTTTATCACTTGGGGTGATTTGAGTCATCATCTATGAGCGCAGTAAGAACACGTACGCCTTTTCTGCCCTCTTGTGTAGCTTCGCGTAACAACTGTCGCAGACTCGGACGTCCTGAGCTATGCCAAAGTGTGGCAGCGGTATTGACTTGGATGAGCATTTTTGGTCAAAGACGAGGCCGCAATTCCGACAGTGATGCTTTCTGTTGGTGAAAGAGAACGCGTCGCGACATCGTAGACAGAGTTCAGAGTCAATCCACTCTGGTGCTGTCTTGGTGTCGACCATGGCAGAATTGGAGACGGTAAGGTCCTTGGGCGGGAACGTGAAGCCTGTATGTGTGATTTAGTAGTGCTGCGGGCATCAAACGGATTGGACGGACCTTCGTATGTCAGTGTCTTGTACGTCTGGCCAACGTAGGCCAGTGCTGGCTTGCCTTCGAAAGACGTGCTCCAGTTTTGGATGTAGCGAAGCATACTGTTCTTGACGTCGAGGTTGAGCGCAGGAATCTTGAGGATAGAGACGAGATTATCTATGAATTCCCGGGAAGCAATCTCGGCTAGGAAATGGTCGCCACCGTTCTTGATACACGTATCAGTGAGCTGCACGGTTGTGTTAGCTTTGTCGAGCGAGACGAACTTGAATAAACTTACCACAAGCGCCAACAGCTGCACATTTGGATTCTTGTGGTTCAGTCGTCGCTTGAGCGCCTTCATGGCCTCCTTTGCTGGTACGGATTTCGAGCGTATCTGGTCCGATATTTCGAGATTGAGCGCGATATCTTCGCTTCCAGCTGGTAGCAGCTCTGAGGTCGCCTTGTCTAGCGAGATGGTTGAGTCGTATAACGAGCACAGAGCGAGCAGGCTGCTCACCAACGACCTCGTCGATGCTGGACGTCCCCCAGAGCCAGTTGCTTAACGGCGCCATCGTTGTGGTGGTGGTGGTATAAAGGTAAGAGTAATACGCCTGTGTGACATCATTTGGTGAGCGTCACATTGTGTCACCAGAAGTGACTTCCGACGGCGGGGCCGCATTTGTTCGTTGATTGTTGACCACCACCGTCGACGTTCGCAACGACGAGCTCCCCTCTTTCCTCATCGTCTGTGCTGCCCCAGACGACGTCGAGCGTATTGGACGCCTTCATTCCACTGGATTTAGGCCTTTCCATCCCGTCTCTTTCACTGGCCCAGACAGGCCTGCAAAACCGTCGCAAATCGCTAGAAAACAGCGCACTACTCTCTAATTCGACTACAACAGTCTTAATCTCTCTCACTTACTCGTTTTCACTCGCCTTTCTCCCGTTTGCGACTCGCCTACACCGCCTCACGTTGCCGCCATGCTCGGTCATCAATTTGCATATTCGGCCGCACCCATTCGCAGAGTGAAGGAGGTCCAGTTTGGCATTCTCTCGCCGGAGGAAATAGTGCGTGTCGTGCTCGCACGCGTGGACTTGGACGCTGAACAACCCCTAGAAAGCTTATTCCGTCGTCAAAGTCGAACACCCCGAAGTGCAGGATGAAGCAACCCGAAAACCCAAGGTTGGCGGTGTTATGGACCCCCGAATGGGCACTATCGACCGCAACTTCAAATGCCAGACGTGCGGCGAAGGAATGTCAGAGTGCCCCGGCCATTTTGGACATGTCGAGCTGGCACGGCCTGTCTACCATCCTGGTGCGCAACCTCGCTCCTTTTTCGTATTCTCACTGACCCTTCCGCTAGGTTTCATCGTCAAAGTGAAGAAGATATTGGAGTGTATCTGTGTAAACTGCGGGAAATTAAAAGCTGATATCGTGAGTGGCCTCTTTCCTCTACTCGTTTCGCACCCCACCACCCAATTTTCTGGGGGCTCTCTCCATCATTGGTGAACCCCAAACCCTCGCTTCGTGAGCGCCTTGTCAGACGAGGCCTTCACCCGCCCAGGTGCGGGGGCGCGCGTTTTCGGTCGCTTGATCGCCGCGTTCCCGTTGCATGCACTCTGCGGTCGGGTGGACATGTCGCGTGTGGTGAAATGGGGGCCGAACGAGCAGTGCGAAAACATATGCTACGCGTTTGGTCGCAAGGCCAGCGTTGGTTGGATTGGCCCACCGTTCTCCGCTGTATCGCAGCGTGAGGCGTGTGTTGAGCCTGCACTGTATGACTCGCTACCTCAGCCCCCCCTCTTGTCATATACCCCATCCGTATCTACCGTTTGAACTTATGCTGACCTTTCTGTTTGATATGTAAGTCCGATCAAAACTTCTCTGAAAAAATCCGCCATATCCGTGACCCCAAGAAACGAATGGCAGCCGTATGGACGCATTGCAAGACCAAGATGGTATGTGACGCGGACGAACCGAAGGAGGAAGGCGAGGACGCCGACGACGGCAAAAAGGGCCATGGGGGTTGTGGGCACATACAGCCTGTCGTCCGCAAAGAAGGCTTGAAGCTCTTTGTACAATACAAAAAGTCTAAGGACGACGACGATGTAAGTGACCTTGAAACTGTCTTCAATTCGTCGTTACTGACGCCTGCACAGGAAATCAAGTCTGCACAGCCTGATAAAAGGCCGTTCACCCCATCAGAAGCATACACCACCTTCAAGAAGATGACGGACGGCGACCTTCATCTTCTCGGCCTGTCAGAAGAATACGCTCGCCCGGAGTGGATGATTCTCACTGTACTTCCTGTCCCACCTCCTCCCGTTCGACCGAGTATTGCTGTAGATGGCGGCGCTATGCGAAGTGAAGACGATCTGACTTACAAACTTATCGATATCATCAAGGCGTCTGCTAGTGTGCGCCGATGCGAGCAGGAGGGTGCTCCTGCCCACGTCGTCAATGAATTCGAACAACTTCTGCAGGTATGTGCGACTCCATGTCTCATTATCTTTCGTGACTAATTATGCGTAGTTTCACGTCGCGACATATATGGACAACGACATCGCTGGTATTCCGCAAGCACTACAGAAATCGGGTCGGCCCATCAAGGCGATCCGCGCACGTCTAAAGGGCAAAGAAGGTCGTCTTCGTGGCAACCTGATGGGCAAACGTGTTGACTTTTCTGCACGAACGGTTATCACTGGTGATCCGAATCTCGAACTTGACGAAGTCGGTGTGCCCAAAAGCATAGCGATGAATTTGACATACCCGGAAAGAGGTAAAGATCTATCTTCCGCTTTGCGGAGGGGTCTTCTGACCACCTTGCAGTTACGCCATACAACATCAATTATCTTCAAGAGCTGGTTCGAAATGGACCTCGAGAATACCCTGGCGCTCGCTATGTCGTTCGAGACACTGGCGAGCGGATAGATTTGCGCTATAACAAGCGCGCGGATGGCTTCTTACAATATGGTTGGATTGTCGAGCGTCATTTAAAGGATGGAGAGTATGTGCCAATTTCGTGTTGGAAATTAGTTTGTTAATTGTCTTCATAGCCACGTTCTGTTTAATCGGCAACCGAGTTTGCACAAGATGAGTATGATGGCTCATCGAGTGAAGCTGATGCCGTATTCCAGTATGTTTCTTTCTCTCTATTTTGCTGTGGTTCTTACCGATGTTATCAGCTTTCCGACTCAATCTGTCTGTTACGCCCCCGTACAACGCCGATTTCGATGGCGATGAAATGAACATGCAGTATGTCCCTTTCTTCGACTTCTTGCTGATCCATAAACTCAATATATTTTTCCAGCATCCCGCAAAGTGAAGAAACCCGCGCCGAACTGAGTCAAATCGCGTCTGTCATTCGCCAGGTATGTTTTTTGAGTCATTTTCGCCCTCCGATGCTGACGTTTCATAGATTATCTCGCCCCAGGCCAACAAGCCGGTTATGGGTATCGTGCAGGACACGCTCTGTGGCATACGGAAATTCACTCTGCGCGACTCTTTTTTGGAATGGACGCAGGTCCAAAACATCCTTCTCTGGGTCCCGGAATGGGACGGCGTAGTCCCCATTCCCGCTATCATCAAGCCCAAGCCCTTGTGGTCTGGCAAGCAGATCTTGAGCATGGTCATTCCCCGAGGCATCAACATTCAGCGCTCCTCCGACCCCAAATCCCCCAATCCCGTCACGGACGACGGTATCCTCATCGAGAATGGCGAGATCATGTATGGCGTCGTCGAGAAGAAGACTGTTGGCGCCTCGCAAGGTGGCCTCATCCACGTCGTCTTCCGCGAAAAGGGCCATGATGCGACGCGAACACTCTTCACTGGTCTCCAGCAAGTGGTCAACTTCTGGCTTCTCCATAACGGTTTCAGCATCGGCATCGGCGATACCATCGCAGATCCCGGCACCATGGAGTACATTACGAAGACCATCGCTGAGCGGAAGGATCGCGTTACGGAAATTATCGAGGACGCCTACCACGATCGTCTAAAGCCGTCGCCTGGTATGACGATTCGAGAGTCGTTCGAGAGCATGGTGGAACGCGAACTCAACTTGGCTCGTGACAAGTCTGGTCAATTCGCGCAGAAGAATTTGAAGGATGATAACAACGTCAAGCAGATGGTGGTGGCTGGTTCGAAGGGTTCGTTCATCAACATCTCCCAGATGTCTGTCTGTGTGGGTCAGCAGTCCGTCGAAGGTCGTCGTATTCCTTTCGGTTTCCGCCATCGCACACTACCCCATTTCACGAAGGATGACTTTAGCCCGGAGTCGAGAGGCTTCGTGGAGAACTCGTACCTGCGTGGCTTGACGCCCCAGGAGTTCTTCTTCCACGCCATGGCTGGACGAGAGGGTCTCATCGATACTGCCGTCAAGACCGCTGAGACTGGTTACATCCAGCGTCGTCTTGTCAAGGCGTTGGAGGACGTCATGGTATGCTACGATGGCACAGTTCGCAACTCGCTTGGAGATCTCCTTCAGTTCGTGTATGGCGAGGATGGCATGGATGGCGCCTTCATCGAGAAACAGAGCATCGCTACGTTCGCGCTGAACACTACCCAGTTCGAGCACAACTACAAGGTTGACGTTACCGACCCGGAGGGTGGCTTCATGGAGGGTGTCGTGCAGGTCGGGGTTGACGACAGCTCTTTGGAGCTGCAGAAGCTGTTGGATGAGGAATACTGGCAGCTCAAAGAAGACCGTGACCAACTTCGCAATGTCATCTTCCCCCGCACTGATCCCGCCATCCCGCAATATCTTCCCGTCAATCTCCAGCGCATCGTGCAGAACGCGACGCAGATCTTCCATATCGACAAACGGAAGCCTAGTGATTTGGAACCTGCCTACATCATCACGGCGGTGCGAGACTTGATTTCACGTCTTGTCGTCGTTCGAGGCCGGGACGAGCTTAGCGTGGAGGCTCAGAACAATGCCGTTATGCGCTTTGCCATGCATTTGCGCGCAACCTTTGCTGCTCGTCAAGTGTTGGAGCGTCACCATCTGAATCAGGAGGCCTTCGAGTGGGTCCTTGGTAAGTTCATTTCATTTACCAGCTTCGACAGTCTCTCATCATATGTTCAGGAGAAGTAGAGTCGAAGTTCAACGCGGCTGTCGTGAACCCGGGCGAGATGTGTGGAACTCTCGCCGCGCAATCTATCGGTGAACCGGCGACGCAGATGACGCTCAACACTTTCCATTATGCTGGTGTTTCTAGTAAGAACGTGACGCTCGGTGTGCCACGTCTGAAAGAGATTATCAACGTCGCGACGAACATCAAGACGCCGTCGTTAACCGTTTATCTTGACAAGCGTATCGCTGCGGATCCCAACTTGGCGAAGAACGTTCAACAGGAACTTGCCTATACGTCCCTCCGCACAGTCACCTCGTCCGTCGAGATCTGGTATGATCCGGACCCGACTTCCACCATCATCGAAGAGGACGCGACCTTCGTTGAATCCTTCTTCGCCATTCCCGACGAGGAGACGGAGTCGAAGCTCCATCTCCAATCGCCCTGGCTCTTGCGTCTTGAACTGGATCGTGCGCGGATGATAGATCGCAAATTGACCATGTCGTATGTCGCATCGCGGATTTCGGACAGCTTCAAGACGGATCTCTTCGTCATTTGGAGCGAAGACAACTCCGATAAACTTATCATTCGTTGCCGTGTTATCGCTGGCGACAAGGACGACGAGGGGATGAACGGGATCGAGGAGGATATTTTCTTGCGCCAATTGGAGAACACGATGTTGAACTCGGTCAGCCTTCGTGGTGTCAAGGGCATCAACCGTGTCTTCTTGACGCGCAACGATGTTGTCGAGGAGCTGGCGGATGGTACACTCATGGTGCAGAAGGATTCGGAGTGGGTACTGGAAACGGATGGCATCAACTTGAAGACGGTGATGTGCATCGAGGGTGTCGACTTCAGTCGAACGTACTCCAACAGTTGTGTGGAGATTTTCAACGTTTTGGGCATAGAGGCTGCGCGTGCTGCTATTATGCGGGAACTTCGTGGTGTTATCGAGTTCGACGGTTCCTACGTCAACTACCGACATTTGGCGCTTCTTTGCGACTTGATGACCCAGCGTGGGTTCCTTATGGCCATTACTCGCCATGGTATCAATAGGGCGGACACTGGTGCGCTCATGCGATGCTCCTTCGAGGAGACGGTCGAGATTTTGATGGAGGCAGCTGCTGTGGGCGAGAAGGATGATTGCCATGGGATAGCGGAGAACGTAATGTTCGGGCAGATGGCGCCTATGGGCACGGGGGCTTTCGACGTCGCATTGGATATCGACATGCTGAAGGATGCGATTGTCGACCACCGTTTACCGGTCAACATGGTTGGACACGCGGAAGGTGGGATGACTCCAGGCCAGGTGGCGATGACGCCTTACGACTCGAATTCTCCGATGTGGCAGGACGGCGGATTCAAAGCGGATCAGGCAGCGTTCTCGCCACTGGCATCCAGCGGTGGTGGAGAGGACTCGTCAAACTTCCAATGGTTGCCGTTCTCGCAAAGTCCTATGCACTCTGGCGGTATGTCGCCAGGAGGCGGGTTTAGTCCCAGCTCTCCCAACGCCTACTCTCCGACGTCACCTAGCTTTGTTCCTCAATCGCCGTTCCGGGGTGGTGCGACGTCGCCGTTCGGGACTTCGCCATATACGTCGTCGTCGCCGTATTATGATGGCGGGAGACTGGCAACTTCGCCGACGTACTCACCGACATCGCCTGCGTTCACGACCTCACCTGGGTATTCGCCAACGAGTCCGCGCTATTCACCGACGTCGCCTACGTTTTCGCCAACTTCACCGAGGTACAGCCCGACGTCGCCATCGTTTAGTCCGACTTCACCGTCGTTCAGCCCGACGTCGCCTCGTTACTCACCAACGAGTCCTTCGTTCAGTCCGACGTCACCGCGTTGTAAGTCTCTTTCTCTCTTTTCGAAGATGTCCTTGACTGATTCACTGTTTATAGATTCTCCCAGTAAGTCTTATTATCGTTACTTTGCTTTGGTTTTTCTAACCTTGGTTATCTTTTCTTTCTTTTCATCTAGCTTGTAAGTCTTCTATTCCTCCGATAACGCTCTGGATGCTAACAGTATCATAGCGCCCAACCAGTTGTCGCCTACCTCGCCAAAGTATTCGCCAACGTCACCTCTGGCGTCGCCGTCGTCGCCGAAGTATTGTAAGTCCTTTCGACGTCGTTTGTTCTTCCGTTACTCATCATCGTTCAGCGCCCACTTCCCCGACGTACTCGCCTGCATCTCCGTCATACTGTGAGTCTACTATGTCCTAGTCGGCTACTGCAATGACTGATACCTCGACTTTTTAGCACCAGCGTCACCTGGGTATAGCCCCACATCACCTTCATGGTCGCCTTCCTCCCCATCGCATAATGGCACGAACGGTACTGGGACTGCTAACAACAGCCATTCGTACCAGACTTCTCCATCTTGGGATTAGCGGGTTGTTTTTGCCACCAATTGTTATCTAGCCATTTACCACTCACCACCACTACCACACTATGTAGATTATATACTCAATTCATATGGCTCTAGATATCATTTGCGAGGGATTGACTTGACCTGGCTCAGTTTCGGATACCCATTTCCTGCGAAGGGGCTTGACGCAGGCTCTACGTGCAAGACATGTCAAAACTGGTACGATGAACTACTTTCTCCTTCGATCTTGCAAACCATTTCAGACGAACACAGAAATCAAAGCGCTATCGATTGTTGTACGTTTCATTTACACTTCTTCCTCGAGAGAAATCACAACCTTCCCAACATGTTTTTGCAGGTCCAGATACTTGAACGCCTCGACGGTCTGCGAGAATGGGAAGACCTTATCAATAACGGGGCGGGTTTTCTCCGGATTGGCTTCAATCAAGCGGTTCATAGACTTGAATCTTCGAAACTCGGTTAGTCATTTCCCCTTCAAATGTTTCGGAGGCAAAACTCACTGAGCGACAGATCCAATCATGATCCCTCTCATAGTGACAGCCTTCCCGATTAACTGATACGGTAGCGTCGCTACGTCACCGAGGCTTCCCCGCGCTCCAATGACATTGATTGTCCCTCCCATCCTCACCGCCTGTACCGACTTCATCAATGTCACCCCGCTGACCTCCAAGATGTGATCCACACCAACTCCATTCGTAACCTTGAGCACCTCCCTCTCCCAATCAGGTGTCTTGTTGTAGTTGATAAGGTACGTGGCGCCGTACTTTCTTGCGAGTGCTAACTTATCGTCAGAAGAAGACGTGGCGATCACTGTGGCGCCAGATGCCACAGCGAATTGAAGGCCAAATCTTGAAGATGATGAATGAGCGGACAGCGCCAAAAGAAGATCACAGAAGTTTGGACGTACATGGAGACACCACCGGTTCCAAGGACAAGAACGGTATCGCCTGCCTTTACGGGCCTCCCTCCCGTCAATGCGTTATACGCTGTAACAGCAGCACATCTATAGAATACAAGTCAGATTTCCACAGAGGGCAGTGGTATTTTCACGTACGGAAGAGTGGATGCCTCCTCGTAAGTAAGATGCTCAGGAATCGCCACCAACGACTTTATTGACACCGTTTTTAGCAGTCACGCCAAAAGGGTGAAGTCCAGGAACTCACCTCGGGCTTGAAGCTCTTATACTCCGTAAGAATTCCATGCGATGCTCCCCCAAGCGCTGTGCTCATGATCGCAGGCGTCGGATCGCCGTCCAAATGACCCGGAGCAAAATTCGCACATACGCGATCCCCGATCTTCCATGTATCTTGGACATCATGCCCAATGGCGATGACTTCGCCTGCCATATCAGACCCGGGGACGAGCTCATTCGCAACGCTAGGTCAATCGTCAGATAGGTATGGATATGGTGGCGAGTGAAAGGAACTTACTATCCGGGATAGTGTCCTGTGGCTACCATGATATCGCGGTACTAGGTATTTGAGTTGAGTATGATGAGCTCACACAACGAACATATTTAAGGGTTACCTGAAGGGAAACGGCACGTATCTTGACCAAGACTTCACCATTCTTCAGTGGTGGAAGAGGGACGGTGCGCTGCTTGAAGTTATCAAATGAGCCCGCCTACAGCAAATGAGTATATGTTAGTATACAAGTGTGTATGATATACCTTGGAGAGGTAGTACTGCGCCGTGGAAGTAGGAGTAGACATTATCGCTGATGGGATAGAAGAAGGTGCTGTTCTTATACTTAGCCGGAGGAACAAAAATCCCACGGTGATTCGTCATATGGTTGGTGTAAGCATTTGACGTTCAATGTTCAATTATAATACTACACTATCGTAACGTTATGCTGATTAATCTATAGAATAACTTTGAAACTTTACATAGCTCTTTACAAGCTGAACAAGCCGTACCAAAGGGTAGGTCAAGTCATACATCTTACAGTCTATCATTGAAACGATATCGGCCCGTGGGAAACTGATTCTGATCTGCAACGTTGTCGCAAGTTCAAGCTACCCTCTCACCATGGCCGGACGTCCAGTACAGATTCTACAACTCTCCGCAGATATATATTGATGAAATGTACAGGAAGATGAAGCAATCATCGTTGCCTCTCTCACCGATCCTCAGCGCAAGAACCTCATTCCGCCACCGCGTTGTTTTGACACCCCACGCCGCAATCGTCGAATGGCCTACGGGATCCCGTTGACGCATCAGAATGTCCGCTGGTCCCGCTTTTTTACGAATTTCTGGCAAGATACACCTGATTTCGAGGAGGAAATTAAAGACTTCGCTATGCTCGGACACATGGCTTTTGTGACGACGAAGGCAATGCTGATAGAGGCTCGTAAGATATGGCCGCCATGCGTTAATCACCATAGGACCTATGGTATTTTGTTGGCCTTTTCCGACAACATTGACAAGAACTCCGTCCTCCCTCCCCCTGATGTAGTCGCCAACATTCAGAAAGTGTTGACACTTGAGGATGCAGCTGTCGGATGGTACACCATTTGAGGTGAGTCCCGTCGGTACAATATCAGTTGGCTGTTTTACTCATGACTCGCAGTACTTGTCGTTTCAATTTTGGTGTCGTCGTAACTTCCCGTTGTTCAACGGTGTATCATAAATTCCAATCCATAATATCTTGTCACGCCCATGCTACTGGGGCCCTTTCTTCGTTTCAGCTTTGAGAAGGTACTTATTTTTTTATTTCGCTACATCTATGGGTTGGATGTAACTCGTAGGATTTCATCTGCGCCGCATATTCTTGCTCTTTGCTTCACCAATTGGTCTTTCTTCTCGTTGAAACTCTACGGGAATCATGAATCGTTATGTCTGAAGAAGTAGCAACTTGAAACAGGATAGTTTCACGTCTTGCATATGGCCCGCAAGGTCCTTTATTCAGACGGAATGAAGCAGCGGACTCGTCTATTCTGGGTTCCCACTGACAGGCTCCGAGTCTAGTCGATGAGTGTCGCCTGGATCGGTCAGCAGGTCTATCAAAGCGTTGTATTGCGGTTACGAGTGGCAAGAAGATGAATGAGATGAGATACACGAAAGCTAAGTAATACAGCGAATGGAGGGAACAAAAAGTGATAGCGTGAAAGCACGATAACTGTAGGTATAACGAGTTTGACAAAAATGACGACGAGCTGCCACAAGCTTAATAATACTGAGTGCGAAGAGAGGGATCGATAAACCAGTCATCGCCCTTTGAATTAACCTGCTGCTGGAGGGAGGCCGCCACATTTTGAGGCTCATTGGAAACATAGTCTGCCACGAGGGGGAACTGCCACTGATAGCCACCGTCGGGAGGGATAGTGGGAAAGACCTATTTGATGGTTGGTTTATTGTCATCGGGATATTGGAGCTTTAACTCACCTCGCGGACTTGCACCGAACGCCAAACCCGTGGGGTGGGGACAGGCGCTGTGCTAGTGGAACCTTCAGTGGAACCTTGGAAGAGATTAACACCCAAGTCTGAAGAGACCGACATCGCGCGAGAATCAATGAACGGAGCTGCAAGTGGTGCTTGTGTTTGCGCCACTGCCTGAGAACGTGACTTCCTTGGCCTGCCAGTGGATCTACGGGGGGCGGTAGCAGCACGAGAAGTCGCGACCTCCGCGGAGGCGTTACCAGAATTGGATTGAGCGAGACGGAGTGCCTCCTCCTTCTTTTCTTTAGCCAGATCGTACCAAGGTTTCTGCTCCTGGGGAGACATCGCCCTCCAGATAGGCGAGATCATCTTAGAAAAGTCCCCCTGCCCAATCATGCCCCCAGTTTGCGCCTTGAATTTTTTCAGCTCAGCTGAACGAAACAGCGTCCAGGCATTGCCTGTGGCGGTACCAGAAGTGGAAGACGTCCTAGGAGCTTTGGGCATGATGGTAATGGTGAGGTTAAAGTGAAAGACAGTTGGCGACAATGCGGCTCCCTTTATACTCTCCCAGCCGGCGGAGCGTCGTAAGGCTCGAGCTGGGATTGTATTTGCGTCGAGGCGGCATGTTTGCCTAATTTGGCCATCATGGACCTTCAATGCGTCATGATAAACAATCGTATTCAGGCACGACCAAGCAAAGACCAGCGACGCGACGTACACGAGGCCTACAATTGAACCAACAACAATAATCTACGGGCGAAACCTGCGTATACAATTTGTCATTCAATGAAAATACCTCATTGTCGTACTTACATCCCTTTGTATGAATCTGGGTACGGGGTCATTGTCACCATACACGTAGCAACTATACCAGACAAGACACGTGCTAACACCAGGAAGAATACTCTTATCTTGACATTCGAATACACGTTGCTGTACTAGCCCCAGATTCGAACTTGTCATCACTGGGCGTGAGCACCACGTACCGATTACAAACCCGATGCCTCGTTGGAGGCGTAAATCAACGACCTGAGGTTTCCGTATCTCTGCATATGATCATATTTGCTATGCAACATCGAGACATATGGTCAGAATTAGGCTCAATTTTGTAAATTGGAACGGTCTAAGGTCTATTTTCCAAACGTAATGGAATGACAGTATGCACGAATAGTAGGCATAGAAGAAACCTGAGAATTGGCAACTGCTTAATGTGGCGCCCAGTAGCACGTGATTGTTTTGATGGATTGGTAACATTTATGTGGGCTCCTTGACTCTCTAGTTGGTTGTTGTGCTATGCAAGACCTTTCAACTGCACTTTGAGAGGCTATGAGGTACATAGCACGCCACCCAGTGTTGGCCGGAACCTGCCGACTATCAGAGGGGATAGCACGGAAAAGTTCCTCATGCTCGACCTACAATAGCAAGGTAGAGCTTCTGCCGCTGGCTGCTCCGCGTCGAAACGAGGAGACCCGTTGAATACAGCTGACTTCCGGCTCCGTACCACCTACGCAGGTACGATATTGAAGATCTCTTCGTTCCTTGAGCTCATTCTTCACCTGACAGCTTCAACTACGGCTTCTACAGGCTCGCGATGTTACTTTCGCGGCGGGTGTTGTATGGAAGTTATCGTTGCAAGGCAGGGTTGATGTAGTATCCGTGTGTTACTCTCGTTGTCCCACATTTCAGCAATATTTAAGCCACAATGAGGGTATGGTACGTATCCCCGTATCTGGGCCTCATTGTTTCTGTTCCTACCTTGATGCAGACCGAATGCATTGTGGCGCATTGACCGTGGCGAGATGAGAAGATTCAATATAGGCACCCTTGCTGCGGATTGACGTTCCTGGGAACGCAATTTTGTAACATGCGAGACAGTTTCGAAGAAAGTTACCAACGTGCGATTCAGATCGGAACACTTTGGCCAGACTGACTGCATTGACCAACGCCTACTCACTCTCGTTGGGTGTGGAGCTACCCCGTATTATCTCGTCTCTGGAGAGCTAACAGCATGCCGACTTGCTTCCTCGGTTGCCCACTGCACCCTCGGTAAGGATGTGAGAGCCATCAGTAAACAACCGCTCTGTATGCCATCCGGCGTCGTTGAGAGCTATGAAACTGCGCTGGTTGTTCCTTTCTCCGAATCGTCACCGTCTCGAGAGCGACGCCGTTATGAGGTGTCGTATAAATAGGAGAAGGCGGAATAAAAATAAAGGAAACATGACAAAAATACATGACTACGGCCTAAATATAGCCGATCGAGATTTGATGAAGTGCTGCCGAGATGAAATTGAAATGATTGCCGGAATAGAGCGACAGACATACAAACCTCCGCTCCCACCGTTTCTCTCGCTGCTTTCCCTCTCGACTTTTGCGACTCGGCCAGCGAATTATCACTCCCCAATCCGCCATACATCTCTCAAAATACAATGGGTCGCCGAAAGATCGAGATACAGCCAATCACCGTACGTTAATAGTAACACGTTCAAGGAGGTATATTTACGACTGACATCCAGCACGAACGAAACCGGAGCGTCACTTTCCTAAAGGTGAGCTTAATAGACAACGAGCGACTCGTCAATCTCCATCTATCCTTTTGTTTCCTTTTTGCTATTTTTATGTTGCTATTTATGGAGGCTGATCTGTCGTCCACAGCGCAAAAATGGTCTCTTCAAAAAAGCGTACGAGCTTGGAGTTCTGTGTTCTGTCGACGTGGCTGTGATAATCTTTGGTATGTGCGCTTATTGGCCGATTATGCGCGAACCCGCGTTGTCGACGCATGCCATGCTAGTGCTCACGACCGTTTCTTTGTAGAGGAGCGACCAGGACACCATGTCAAACTTTACGAATATTCCTCCGCACGAGACATACGGGACATTGTGAGTAGGCATGTGAGAGTACGTTATTATCAACCGCGCTGGTCAGCGTATTGATCTCTATACAGTATGACGGTGAAAAAGATGCACGTGGACCCAAGGATTTTTCAAGCTCTACAGCAAAAAATCAAGCCTCAGATGAAGAGGACGACGACGAGGACGACTCACGGTCTATCGCGATTAAACGAGGCAGGGGCTCTCCTCAGGTGTGTGCTATTCCTTCCATGATAGTGTGGGCCTTCTTCGATATGGTCAAATTGAATTTGACTCGTGGACATCTTCTATTCACCTTTCAACCATCTCGACATGTTTACTAACTCAATATCCTAGTCAACATTGTCCCACCACTCGCCACCACAACTCTCGCTCCCCGGACTTCCTCTGCCTTCCAGCTCTCACCACGTCCATCACTCGTCAGATTCAAGTACTCAATCAAGTCGGCATCACCCCAGCAAGAAACCTCGTCTCATCGACCATTCACCGGCACCCACCCCGTCATTGCATCATCCGTCTTCTCATTCCCACCATGGTCAGCAGCAGCCACACCCATATCAACGCACGATTACAGGGCCCCCACCAACATTCTATCAAGCAGGTGGTCCCGGAGCATCGTCGTATCATCAGGATCCCGGATATTTCCCACCGCCACCGCCCTCGCCATACGCCTTTTCAGGCGGAGGTCGACCTGGATATTCCCACCCTCCAAGCCAACATCGTTCCTCGAACCCTAGCTCTAGTGCGGACATCTTCGGTTTTTTGGACGATCCGGGTCGGGGAGGGGGCTTTGAGTGGCCCGTACATGATCAGTCACGGAGTGCGACTTCGCACGGACACGGACACGGGCACGGGCACGGTCAAGGACAAGGACATGGGAGCGGACAAGGACAAGGACACGGACAAGGCGCGAACATGCTCCCAGCTAATCCTAGCGCATGGCTAGACTTCCTGAGTAACAGCGGTGGTTCATCTCGGACGAGTTGGGAACGGAATGCCGAGTCTGGAGATAGCGATATCCTTGCGAAAGTAGAGGAATGACTTCCGCTTTCTCCTCCTCGGAGTGCGGGGGGAGAATGACAAGCAAAAGCACTTCGTAGTATGGTTTATTTTGGACAACCGCTGTGGACATTTACATTGATTTATCGCTTTCGTGTAGTTGTATAGTACGCACCTGTTAGTAACAGGTTTCTGTATTCAAATTATTGCTGTAATCGTCCTAGGGACGGCAGTTTGTTAAGACCGGAGAATTGAGATGGATACTAACGGTCTAGCGTGCACCCAGTCCCGTCTACAATTCTGTACACTCGGCGCCAACATCGAGTCACCCCCGCGTGAAAGTGATTACAGGATGTAAGCACTAGGTGATCGTTAAGTAAGCCCTTCTGGAACGGATCCTTCCTTCACTAGGACGTTCAAGCCCGAGCAACAAGTTGGTCTTACCGCTCAGAAAATGTGAATGACAGCGGGAAATTGACGTACGTGGCGCTATGGTGTAGTGGCAGCACTTGGGATTTTGATTAGAACCAACATTCCCACAACCCAGGTTCGAACCCTGGTAGTGCCTTCTTTTTGGAGGCTGTGGCGTTAAAATGTATGAAGGAAACCGTTCAAGTTCTTACCAGCCGGAATGTATGTATATATCCACACACTTGCTAAAAATGCTTTTAGGAATGCAGTATGCAGGTCTTCGTCCGCAGCGCGCACAGCTGACTGCTGCAGTACACTGCCTTTTCAAAACCAAATTCAACCCTTCAGGTATTTCGAGCTGGCTCGTGGAATGCAATTTCATTTGGCGTCTAATTCCAGCACGCAGCAATACTGTTCATTGTACACACTACAACACAGCTATTTAGTCCTCAAGACCATGACTGCGCCACACTAGCTGTCCCGGAATCTTTGGAAAAGAACGACAGGAAGAGAACATGATTGGTATGCAATAATCTAGCTGTTATTAATGTACACGCTTTACCTCTTCTATGATACTGTGGAATATCGCCTTCGGCCGTGCGCCACACAAGCTCGGGTAACTCGGATTTCTTGAGAAAGTTCACACCTCGTATTCAACTACTTGCTTCGATGTGGTTGCTCATGCTCATACAAATTTCATGATAGAATGTTCCAAACGCTAGTAATGCGGTATACAGAAGGCGTGATAGTGGATACAGTGTAAGTGGATATAACTGATGTACATGTGAGGGTATACAGGTGATGCGATGCAGTGTGGATAGTAGATGCTGTGGGTATGGGGAACGTGGAATACTAGTCAAACGATCACCGACGAAACACCTTCCTAACCCTGCGCCGAGCCCGAAATACTCTGAATGTCATGTTGAAAGACATCGATTGCAGCTGTCTCTTTATCGTCTCCGAACAACTCATCTCCTTGGATCTCTGCACCTCGACCTCGACCTCGTCCGCGTCCTCTGAGTCGACCTCCTCGGTTGAAGAGTATTCTTCGGAATCATATGAGTCTATCGAGACTCTAGCGCTCTTCTTGAGCTTGTTTGTTTCGTGCGATAGGGTGTACAAGGGTGATGGAAAGATGAAGGGGGGATATAACGATGGAGAGGCGCGTCTGGACGATGTCTCGGATAATGATGATGATGGTCGAGAGAATGGGTCGACGTATTCTTCCTCGTCGTCCGCGTCCGATTCGTATCTCGATGAAGAGTAGGAGGATACGATGGCAGGGAAGTACTGGTAGTCCGGATCGTGCATGTTGCCCATACGGTCGACGTAAACGCGAGGTGGATTAAGGTGTTTGATAGTGGGGGAGGAGGACTGGACGCGGGGCATTGTGGCACGATGAGGAATTGAGGGGAAGCATACTGACGCCCAGAAGTCTTTATAGCAGATGGATGAAAGGGATGTTTGACGCGGTTAAACCGGATCGCGTTTACAATGTCCGAGCCGAACCGGTTCACCTGGGGTTCATCCTCTTCGTCTTGCCTTTTGACTCATGCTCGTCCTCTTGCTTTACAGCGTTAGTACATCTGGCAAGTTCTAAGTAACAGCCAACTATTAGCGAAGCACATCTCAGCTGTTTTTCTAACATCCTTTTGCTGAAGACTGGCTGGCGGAGATTTCTGTTCACCTTATGCGACTTCCTCGTGGAACTTGGAAGTACATGTTACTGCCTGGCTTCTCGGATGTCGTATCGTCCATCCTCTTCGGTGATCTATCATATCGCTGTCTCTGTAATCCATCGCTTGTTGTCCTCGATCAGCTGTTGTTCTCTTCTAGGAAAGACGGGCCCAATACGGCAACTTAGGTGCTAAAGTGTAATCCGCTTGGAAAGCGTACCTCGTAGTCTCTCCGAGTACCCATCCGAGCGTATCCGAACGGATTATCTACATCGCATAGATGGAGTTATGCTCTTTATTCTTCACGAGGCTCCTGCTACGGGTCTGCGATGTGGCAAGATATGAACGAAGCGAAGCCGGTAGAGCTTCAAGTTCAATGCACGGCTTCTCTACGCACCACGCTACAAGCATTCTATGTAATAGATGTCATTCCTCGCGAACACAGAAATGTCAGTCGAAGTCCCGCGGAGTATCGATGGATCGAATCATCATTGGCCTCACTTTGCATCTACACTCTGCCGTGCGTGCTCAACCACGGAATGCCTGTCGAAGCCCGATGAGGCTCTCACAGCTCAAGTGATAGCACAAATCATTTAGCTACAAGAAGCCAACGCCTACACTCTTTGGTATGACAAGCTTTCATCGAAATCGGACGCCACATTATGACATCCTTTTTGGGCAATGTTGAGATGAGTGATGCGATAAGTTGAATATGTTGCAGTGACGCGCGCGCTAATCAGGTCCATACTGCTCAGATCGCGAGACGTAATGCCTGCGAAGGATACACAGCATCCGAGAGAGTGACGCCGAACCGCAGCTAAGAGATGAACCATCGATTCCGATTGAGCACTATCCAACTGAGCCAAGGCATGTCTTTGTTAACAATGACAGCGGATGACTCGAAATGCGAATCTTTGTTGGGTCATGTGGGCCGTAGGAAGCATCGTGGCTGCGTCGAGGACGTACAGAAGTCTTTGTCCAAGTTATCTTTCCTCGTTTGCGTGGAGCAAGTGAGGCGATATCTTTCATCTTGAGGATTAGGTTCTTTGAGCAATTTTAATTTGTCTCCTCATGTTGGCATTTCCTTAATTAAAAGAGAAAGCAACAGAGTTTCCCGAGGATCCCAATCGATGCCATCAAAATGTCAGGATGAATATGTTCGAAGATTGAAGCTTGAAAGCATGGCACGCCGTTTGTGGATCACGATCAATGTGGCGCAACTTGAATTGCACACATCCTAATACCTGGATACATCCACTACAGACATTATGGATGAAGGGATACATTTCAATGCATCGTCCACAACGCTCCTGAAGTCCTCTAACGCCTCAGGACATTTCCTCTCCACATGATGATGATGATGATGGCGGGTACACAGGGAGTTATGCTACTAATAGCAAAACTACCCGCTCACACTTTACGTGTGACCCCGTGCCGCTGGTCAGTTTCACCATCGGACATAGCCGTGGCGTCATGTACCAACAGCACGAGGGAGAAAAAGAGACGCATCTCCCAGTTGCGCCACTTATGAGTCCGTGCTAGCTGCTGATGTTTCCGTTCCCAAACCATAAGAACCTGATGCGAATCAAGTCCCCTCTGTCGACGTCCATAGCGTTCTTTTCTGAGTGCTCTGCTGCATCTTCAGTGGCAAAGCGAGCAAGGAGATCGTTGATGGAGTCGTGAAGATCATGTGAGGACGGCATTGCAGCTTGAGGGGATACCCTGTCTGCATCTCCCGCTTAAATTGGAGTCTGCATCTGCGGGCTAACGGTGACGTTATTTGCAAGCGCTGAACCAAGGACGTTTGGGGACTATGAGACAAGTTCGAGACTGTCTGCCAAATCACCTCTTGGTCTCCCCTTATTTTCCTAGACACCCGCTCGAGATTGCGCCACTTCTCAGTCTAGATGTCGTGAGTGGTCTCTGGCGTGTACCATCGTCATCATAGGTCTGATTAATTGTGGTTTAGAGGGGACTTTACGCAAGACTAATCTTCGAGTGAGCATCCTCTCTTACCTCCTCTTCGCGTACTGACCGTGCCTCCCCCTCATAGGGTCCTAAGTGACGGCGCGGACCATTGCCATTACCTCCGGGTCGAAAAATGTGTTTTCGGTACGTACTTCCTCCAAGCCTCCATGAGCACACCATCTCACCCCTGCATTCCTAGAGTGTACGTGATGCGCAGGACGTCGACCCCATGTCTCTCAAGCCGCGAAGACTAGTCATTCCTTCATTCCCTTTTTCGGACAATATCTCTCCCTTGCGCCACGATTATTTGCCTCCGTCTCCTTGTTCGTAATTACGCCTACGTATTTGGCCTGGCAGGACATGAGTCAGCGTGAAAATTATTTTCACTGCTCTTCAGCTACTCTCACTGTCTCGCCAGGTAAGATCTCAATTTTTCTCTTATTCCTTATCTCACTGTCTCGCCAGTATCAGTTTTTTGTGATCCCACCCTTGTATTTCATTACCACTACCCTACTGTAGTTAGCGAGATATACGCCGCTGTGAATTGCATTCCTACGGCCTCGGGGACCTCCCCTGGGGTCGGTTTATACGCTATCCCGGTTCCCGTCTCACTCAGATGATTGGATATTATACAGGCACAATCGACATTTAGTGTTAGCCGGCTTGGCACCAAGGATGCGTCCGGGGACGTGTCCCTCCTCGGGCAGCTATTAGAGTCGTGGACTGTATATCAGACACCTACTCACTAGTCACTATCAGGCTTGTCAGTCATATTAACGACGAGCCCATCTTGAGCAACCGTGCGACAGGTTTGTGTGACCCGTTTGAATGGAGAGAGGTGACAATGCTCACCCCAACCCAAACATCCCCAGCACACCATGCTCAATGACCGGACGCAGAAACGCATGCTCTTGTCGGGCAGAAAACAGGACCCAAAAGTGTGCGTTCTCGTCCAATCGAGGAGCACCCACGTCTACATATGACTATGAGACAGGAGAAACTCGATGACAGGTACGTGAGAGTGGAGAGACTCGATGCCAAAGACGAGAGAGTGGGGAGAATCGACGAAGGAGAGACAGAGTGGAGAGAATCGATGAAGGAGAAAAAGAGCAGTGGAGAGAATCGATAACGGAGAAAAGAGAGTGGAGAGACTCGACGAAGGAGAAAGAGAGTGGAGAGACTCGACGAAGGAGAAAATAGAGTGGAGAGACTCGACTGCAAGTATGAAACTCACGATGGCATGTTCATGGTGTCACAGTACTCGGTCAGTTCAGATGAGGCCATCCATGCACGTCCCTGCAAGAACGACGACTCGACGAGGCAGAAGTGATGATACATATCCTTTACCAGTGCATCGAGGTAATTGGTGAGAGGGGTTGAGGAGATGATGATGGTGGTACAAGATGATCCACATGTACCGTCACTCGCCGTAGGCTCGCCAAGTGTCTCCCATTTAGCACAGAGACCAACGCGTCCCATTCCCTTCCTCCAAAGGAATCGGAGCTTATTACGGAGCTAAACACAGATACGGTTATCTCGAGCTCTTCGATCTCCCATTGCTCATCATCGTTGGAGAGCAGAGATACCCACCATCCGAATAGATGTCGGTGGACATCAAGATCCGTGACAGAAACTTTGAGGACGCGCAGATTGTAGACACGTAAACGCAGAAGGTCGGTTCGTCCTATCGATAGCCATTAGCGATGTACGCCTAAACGGTATACGAAAACACTGGGCGGGTAGAAGTTGGTGAAATTCATGTTACCGGAACATGAGATTCATTATTCATTTACTTTTATCATGAATATTTCAAGTCATATATTCCACATGAAATGGTGCAGTCATCAGAAAATGACATGAGTATATTTTCATTGTGTTCGCACTTGGGTTTTTTTGCACGGAGATGGCGTGGGAACGATGACATCGTCATCATAAGTTGCCTCCAACTGGTCTCCACGCCTTGACTTCCTGCCACCACCATCATCTCCACCACAGAAATCCACCGGGAATCACTCCCTCCCGCCGCCCGCCGCCCGCCGACCGTTGTCGCTCTTACCATCGGTATTCATGATTGATCACCCAATGCTGCTGGACTGACACCTTGTGGCTTCTTGTAGCCTGTAGTCCGTACTCAAACAACATCGGACTCCGCAATGGCGCTCATGGCTCCACATCATGTGTGCGCCTGCAAACGCGCCTCGGCTAGAGACAACTCCAACATGGTGCGTAACATTTTGCCTCAACGAATCATGTTTTGCTAACACCATCGTTTCCGATGCCCCACCTGACGTCGCCGCGTTAGGCTTCCCCGTCATCCCATGCCCCACCACTCACTACACCCTCACCTCGTTATCACCGTGTCATTACTATGTCCCTCCGCGATCCTGTTCCATCCTATACTTATCTTTCTACTGTCGCCATATATCGTGTCTAGTGTAGCACCAGAATTGATTCATTTTTGCTTTCTTTGCTTGTGAAAGTCACTGGAATAAGAGAATGAGAATCATTCAACAGTATCATGACTGGCTGTGTACCGCACGGAAATCTCACTTGAGATTCACCAGGTTCCTCGTGAAAAAGGAACATGATATGGGCAAAAAAGTACATGAATAAAATCATGTCAAAGCAAATGAAATTCATCATTAGGTAGTTGAAATTCATTAGGATATGACTTGAAAAGTACGACGAAAGGACATGAAATGAATCATGAATTTCACCAACTTCTACCCGCCCAGTGAAAACATACCCCACATAGTGAAGGCATCAACCTCCAGTACAGTCACCGTCTTACATGCATCCTCTAACAAGTCCTGAATCTTTCCCAACACGTCCAAATCATTCGCTTTCGGCCTGACGACCAACTCCTCCAGACCATCCAAGTCAAACGGTGAAGACGAGTCCTTCAGGATGTTGGAGTCTAGGGACGTCTCCAGTATCTTGAGTGGTATCTTCATCCTCCCGTGTCCATACACACCATCCTGAGAACTGCCATCAACACAACTAAGCTGTGATAACCGGAGCACCCGCAGATGGGGAAAATTCGACACAAAGCCGAAGAAGGCGTCACGATTGGGAAGAGATGGGAGGCTGAGAAAGAGAGACTCGACCGTGGACGGCCACTGCATGTGATACAGCAGCTGTACATCTACGTTGATGATAGACAGCGAGCGCAGCTGCGTGAGTTGGGATAAATCGCTTTCGGGTGTGTCGTGGAAGGGGATATTGATGAGACGTAGATGTTGTATATGTCGCGCGCATGACTGCGGTGGCATAATTGGGTGGCCTAAGATAGCAACTTCGCGAAAGAGATTTGCCTGAGCACGATTAACGAACGACTTGTTCGTCAGCGCACAAGCCCGTAGAGTCTTCCTATCGCTTTGGAGCAGATCGATGATTAGGTCGACTAGCTCTTGGGGAAGGCCGAGGTTTGGTTTAGGCGCTAGGAAGCGTTCAAACTTTGAAAGCAGAAGGGAGGAAAGGGAATTCACCAGTTTTCCAAAGCCAGGAGAAAAGAGCGACCATTGTGATCACATGGAAAGAGAAAGGCACTGTTTGCTCCCCACCTTATATATGGGAGAGTGGATGGAGATATCTAGAGATCGTGTCAAATGAATGTAACGAATGATTTCTGTTGTCATCTATCAGCAATCTTCTCGTGACACAGAAAAAGAGTACTAACCTTGGGATTCGTGCGAAGGAGGATCATTCTGCAGCACTCAAGTAGATGACCCGCGTGTCCTGTGTAACCGATTTTCCAAGTGATGTCAGGAAAGAGACGCGACATCGATGCAGCATCTGTCCGAGTCGGAGGAAACTGAGTGCGGCAAACCGTGCTTACGCCACATCGACTAGCTGAGCACTTGTCAGAGATGGATGACCAAAAGCAAATACGCATAAGAGAAAAGATGTAGGGCATACTGTATGATACATAATCACGACAACTGATGCAACTGCGCCTGTGCGAGGGCTTGTGCATGTACGTGCACATGTTTCGGTGAAGCCACCGTATGACACACCTCAATACCTTCTATCCACGAATTCTGAACAACAGCTTCAATCGCAATGCGTTTCTTCGGGTTGGGCTCCAACATCCTACGAATCAACGGACGACAGCTTCGCGGTGACAAGTTTGTAATCGTGTCCGGAATCCGAGAAGCCGCACACGCCTCCGAATACGCAGTGTACATCGCGTCAGAAGGCTGCGCCACGCGCCAAGGCAGCTCTTGGAGATGCAAGCAGTAGTACAGCACACCGCACGCCCAGATATCGACCAGCCGGGCGTCATACGCTGCGAGGAAGACATCAGGATACAGCAAGGGAGAGATGACGCTCAGACTGACGTTTCCCCGTGAACTGCTCTGGTGCGATATAAGGCTCGCTTCCGCAAAGTCCAGTCGACATGTGAACAGCGACCTCCCACGGAAGTCGGTATACTGTTGATGTACCAAAGTCCCCAATCTGAGAGCTTATCAGAACGGTATACGCCAAAACGCACGGAGACTGCGTACCTTGAGATGACCTTTGGTGTCGAAAAAAAGGTTTTCAGGCTTGAGATCACGATGGGCGACGCCTTGGCTATGAAGGTAGGCGACTCCGCAAATGATTTGCTTGAAACAGCACTCCACTTCGCTTGGTGACATTCCACCCTTCTTGATAGCAGCGTAGAGATCTCCGCCGGGGCAGAACTCCATCACCACACACCACTTCTGGCTCTCGTCCTGGATGAGATCGACTGTCTCAACAACGTTGGGATGGTGAAGGGTGGACGATATGCAGAACTCGGCAGTGAGCTTCTTGATGTACTCCTTCTCTGTCTCGTTCTTGCGGCGCTTACGAAACTCCTGGGAGACGAATGTCAACGGTCTTCGTAAGTAAGCTGATATATGAAGTACCTTGATAGCGTACAACTTCTCTTCGCTCCGATCCCATTTGTGGGCAAGACGCACAACAGAAGTAGCTCCCTTGCCAATGGTAACCTTCTGGTAGACCCCATACTTCGAGGAGAAGCTTGTGGCAGAGTCCCCGGCGATGGAGCGTGTACCCTTGCCGCCCGCGTCGCTATCTCCGTCTGATTTTCGACTGCCAGCTGAACGTTTGGAGCCAGAGCCGAGGAGGTCCTTGAGGGAAAACTTGTGACTTCCGTCATGCGAACGAACAGACGGGGCCTTGGGACGCAGCGTGGAAGTGGAAGAGGCCAAGGCAGGAATAACAGGCGATGATGGGGTAGAAGTAGATTGCAATTTTCCACCAGCAGTGCCAGAGGACATACTGGGCGCTCTGCTGTTTGCGCGAGTGGACGGAAGGCTCCCCCAGTCGCTATCGTAGACGGTTGGCGACGTGGCAGGGGACACGCTGCCAGAAGAGACCGATAGTTCTGTGAGATGAAGCATATCTGCAGTAAAAGGAGGGAGCGAGGGTTTTGGTTGGCGAGTACTGGAGTTGGGCATGCTGGACGTTGGCAGCGTAGGATCATGCGGCGGTTTGTCAGAACTATTGGGCCCGTCGCCATCTGCCTGCGCAGCATCGTCCTGGTCCGTCATGGTGCCCATCGAGATGCGAAAATTGGTAGCTGAGATCGTAAGGTTGTTCGACGGGTAGATAAGACGACAGGCGGGGTAAAACACCTCCCACCGCCATTAAAAAGCGCGCTTGACGCTGTCGACGACGACGACGACGACTGAACGACGAGCAGATGAGGGGGGGAAGGAAGGTTGTGGTTTGCGGTCAAGAGGCAGCGCCGCCTTTTATATGAGGATTATGTAATTTAAGCCGGCGGCTCTGGGCTTTGGCAGGCTTTGGCGGGAATCTCTTGGAATCTATCTTTTTCCATGACTCAAGGACAATATAGTTCATAGAAGACGCAGCCGACGACGAAACGAACAGGCTGCTTGAATGGTCTCCCGGAGAATCTACTTACTACTTTGATGTAGCCGTCTATTTGAATCCCCAGTTCTTATCTCTCCGTCGTGCTTTTCATCATCCCGCCTTGAGGAGGATTCAATTGTTCAATACAATGCAAACCTTCTATGACCTCCCGGAGCCAGGCATCCGGCAGCAGAATGACTTACTCACAGGTGTGAACGTTCTTCAGCCTAGAGCCAAGAGAATATAGACCTGCGGTGAGTACGGCCGTACGATGTTCCGTTGCATATGTACTCAATCATCAACGTGGTGCCCTGGTGTTGCCTTACGAAAGGTAGCACATTTGCCGCAGGATATTGACGCCACACGCACTTTGTCCACGCTGGGACAATGTGTTACGGAACACAGTTTAAGTAACCTTGATAAAACATGTAAGTATATAGGAATTAATGAACACTGTGCACTCGCCATGCTCGAAACCAGAGTTTACATCAGCAGAATCTAGGACTAGAGACTGTAGAGTTTGCACCGCACGAGCACCGTCTTGTCAAATGTATAATCGTTTAGTTCAGTTTCGATAGTAGAGCGTATCAAGAGACAAGGCCAGGCATTTTCGAGTCCAGTTAGAGGACCTGAGCGTCAAGGCTACTAGAGATGTGGCGCGAAAACTCCGCTCAGAAGGAAGTTTCAAGGCAAGAAAGGACCGCAGAATCCACGGAGAGATTGGAAGGAAAGTCTTCAGAGCAAAGAGCACAGAGTCAAACAACGGCCATTTATGGTTTTAGACATGGAGGTTCAGGAATCAGCGAAAGTACGAACGGCCCGGACCGCCGTCTTCGAAAACACCGGCTTGATCGCCGACCTCCGAGAAACATACCGCCAAGAAGGCTTGGCCAAGACGTGCTTGAATCGTCGGCGAATCATGAATCGCCAAATAGGTTGTCTTCTCATACCCACTACCACTCCGCTCGACGCACTATGAGCTGGGGAAGCGTAGCGACAAAATTCCTGCTCATTTCACTTCTCGTGGCTAGTGTACAAGCTTCGACATGTGCTGGGTACGTCGTTCCTCTAACTCTAATCCAGCTGCTTAAAATTCTGCTTGTTACGTAGATTTAACTGTAGCGAGGTCCCAGACGAGCCTGATATGTCTCTGATACTTGGTCTCGCCCTCGGGATCGGTACGATAACCTCTAGCGTCGTTGTGGCGTCTGACCATTCCTAAGTTTCTTTCTACAGGTGCACTTATATTCACTGGTACTATGGTTTTTATCTACTGGAGGAGACGGCGCCTCCGCCACTTGCGACGAGACAATGTTGCTAGTGTTGAGGATCAAACCATGGCACGCCCTCAGCCGTACCATTCGTCTGACTTGAGTGCCAGCTCAGAAGACTATGGCAAGTACACCCAAACACCCGATAAATGGCAACCTGTTGTCACCGTACCTAAGCCTACCGTTACCAGGCCGGAACGCTAGAGGTCTAGAGTAACGCCTGTTTTTGTATTCATGTTTGTACGTGCACCTTCTCACTCATGCTCCTTGAACGGAAAACCGACGTCTCTAATTCGTAGGTATCACTCTGTAGTAACTGCTCAATAAATCTAGATGGTTAACGGTATGGTTCGACTGCACGCCAAATAGGTACATCACTACTTTCTGGCGCTGCATAATCGATCATGGAATGGCCTGGTGATCCTTTTCACAATAAAACATGGCACAGTGACACGAATAACACCCCAATTTCTCCGCCGGGACACCACAATTTCCGCACCAATGCTCAGAAGCCCTCTTCTCCCACCGCCGCTGGACCTTCTTCGCCATATCCCTCAACCGTGCCTCCAACAACTTATCCTTGGAGGGGATAATAACCTCTGGAAGTCCTCGCATTCTCCGTATCCACCCCACGAGGAATCTTCGCAACACGATCATAGAACCTATCCACCTTGTTTACCGCAAACAGGCCCTTCCCGCCCAACCCCTTACCAACACCGCCAAACTGCCTCGACGCAAGGTCCAGGATTGTGTCGACGTTCCCGTCCATAGAACGCGCGGAGCCGGACACTACGCGGTCCATCTTGGATTGCCCGCCAGTGACAGAAGTCATGTTCTCCGGGATATGGCGGAAGCGTGGCTTGGTACTGCCACGCTCGTAATTCATAAGACGCCGTTCATCCTTGTAATAAAGAGAGATAGCTTGAGAATAAGTACACAGACACATCCAAGACGGGGGTTGATGAGACGCGTCGCAGCGGCATGGGCGCTAATCCCAAATGGTAAGCGAGACTTCACATTTACTTACACGCACCTCAAAAACACGCTCACGAAACACTTCCACTGTAGCTCTTGGCCGTCTCTTTGATAAACAAAGATGTGCAGCCCAACAAAGAGACAAATAAAACACCTCTGTGGTAATAGTGAAAGAAGCGGTTCGCTGGCTCACGATATCTACGTCGTATCCTTCACGGTTCGAAGATGTGGCGCCATTTCAGCCCTTGTGCCTACGAAGGTTAACCGCAAATCGTATTGGACCTGATCAGCATCCAAGTATGCGTCATCCTCGTAGATCTCGGTGACGGGATTAACGATTGACCGTCCGATCACAAGTCGGCAAAGAACAAACCTCAGAGGTTGGGTTACGATACTGTATTTGTGCTTGGGAAGACCTTGGCAATACGTTATTCATGTACACAAGGCAACGACGTGAATGCATAGTAGAGAGGAGATCGGAGCCCCACTCTCAGCCTTGCCGGTATACTTATTCACCACTGATCGTATGTATACCAGGCTGTTGAATGGTGGGTTAGCTTTGACGAGGTAATAAAAGGTATCATGGGATGAATCGGAAGAACACAAGTGAGGAGTAACGCACAGTCGGATGGATATAGTTGATCCCGAAGGATGATTAGAGTCGTTGTACTAAGATCACCGAGCAGGATGGATGGACGAGATAGCAGCATCCGAGAACCCAGGGAACTACTTCCTACTACTTACACGAGGCAACCACACATGGTGAATACGAGTTTCCGCGCGCTACTACAACAAAGGCGCGTAGTAGCGTACACACATGAAAGGCAAGCAACGGCACTAATATATCTAATGGAAGAGTGTTTCCCAAAGAGCAGACAAAGAAACAGATCAAAGTACGGCACGAGTGGACACGCAAAAGACCAGTTGAACCCAGCTGAGCCGGTTCGGCTCGGAGATATCGCGTTGTAAACGCCCATCCTGATTGACCGCACGGTCAAAGTTCTCTTTCATCCATCTGCTATAAAGACCTCTGCGCGCCAGTATGCTTCCCCCCAGTTCCCCACCGCGCCGCGATCGAAATGCCATACGTCCACTCCTACTCCTCCAGACACGCTAATCCGCCTCGCGTTATCATCGACCATATGGGCAACATGCACGATCCAGATTACCAGTACTTCCCCGCGATCGCAATATCCTCCTGCTCTTCATCGCGATATGAATCAGACGCGGACGAGGACGAATACGTCGATCCATTCTGTCGACCATCATCCTCATCATCATCCAGACGCGCCTCCTACCAATCATTATATCCCCCATTCGCCTCGTACATCCCACCACGCGAAACAAACATCACAAAATTTGTCGGAGCGCGTTAAAGGTCGATAATGAATAAAAGGCTACTATATCTAGGATAAATATCGTACGTACCAATGTATACGTAGAGACACGTATCTTTTCTGAATAAATGGCAAGACGGTAGGGAAAAAATACCCTATTAATATGGTGACATCCGGCAAAACTAACACTCAGCTATAGCCCTCACGGAAGGGTCCCCAAAGTGTTAGATGGTCATATTGAAGGCCTCAGAATGCATTGCGGGTCTAAACAAGACCTGATATTGCAACTCCTCATCACAGCGCCACTACTATCTTCACTCCCTTTGCCTGCTTATCCAGCTTCTCCGTCGTGTCATATACAGCCCAGTCCGTGTTCTCATCCTGCTCAATGTCAGTCCAGCCATTAATATCCCCGCCGTCATTCTCACCGTTAATGCTCTCATGATTGCCACCGCAACTTGACCGCGACGTTCAAAATGTACAAGTGCGCTCGGCAATTTCCGGAAGTGCTCACAACGTTGAACGTGATCGTGATCTGTCACACAGCATCACATCACGAACGCGTCTTTCCCTTCAACCGTCACCACCAGCAAGAACGATCCAACGAGGCCAAGCTCCAAGTAGGCGACGTTTAAACCTTGACTACCGATACGTTTCCCGGAATCCGAAGAAGATGAAGCACCAGAGAGTCGGGCTGAGTGAGAGCAGCCAGAATGCCCCGAAATCGTGTAAGTCCTCGCCTCTGCCTCTGCCTGTTTACTTGCATTCTGACTCAAGCAGAAATTACTCAAATACGCGAGCAGGATCACGCGACACGGGGTTGAAAGATATCAACGAGAACGATAACGAGAGTGAACGGGACGACAGCGGAGCAGAGATGGAGGCAGAGATGGAGGAATATGGGGGAAGCTCAGAGGACAAAGGAGAAGACGAGTGAGTTGTGACTGACTCCTGGTGTCCAGAAACTAATTAATTCGCAGCGAAGACCACCTCATTTTGTCGAACATGGTACCAAATCACGCACGTCGCTTGCATGCCTTCAGCGGTCTTCAGCTCCGTGCCAAGGCTTTCACAGCCCCAGTCGCTGCTTCAGGAGCTGGAGTGCGTCTTTTGTGCAGTAATAGTACGCATATACTCACACTTTCTAGCGAGTCTTATGTTATCCGATCCAGGCGAAGATACTATCAACGTTCCTCTTCGTATTCTCGTCAAGCCGTCAGCATACCCTCACCATCCTGATTCTGACCGGACGGCCGTGACCATGGCAGTGTTCTGGCGAGTCGTCGACCTATGGCATCAAGAAAAGTTCTGATAGTCACAAGTCCATCCCTCTATTCGACACGAACGACCGTTGTCGACTTCCAGGATACGAAGGATGCCATGGCGGTGGGCCAGAGATGAATACCCGTCATGGTGAGACTTACAGTTCGCGATGACAAGACACTGATTGTTATTCTCAGTAAGCCAGCTCCATAGATCTCATCATCAAATCTCGCGACGCGGACGTTCAAACGTTCACTAGCACCCAAGACACCGGCGCGGCAGAAGACGTATTTGTCCGTGGTATGTCCCTCTTCACTGCCTCGTGTCGTCCTCACAACCCCTGCCACAGAAATTGGACACGGATTCGGCGGTCGCATCGCCCTTGGGTTTCACTAGCGCGTATCTGAGACGCCGTTCCTAAGAAAGACGATGGTGGGGCGTGTACGTGCTCGTGGCACCCTGGTGTTCCGCCTCGCTCCAGTACGTCCTGTATTTTTCTCAACTGTACTACGTAGAATTCCATTGCTGTTTCATCTATCCTGGTGAATGAATCAATACCGCAAAGCCTGTGGCGTAGTACTAGCAGTATCTGTCGTAGTGTATACATAGCAGTTTTCATTGGGTATATATCAGATCTTTAATGCGTGGGGGGAGTCCACCTAATATCCAATATATAGGGTATTTATTCCAATTCAGGTATTTATTCTTGTCGAGGTATTTATTACTCATAAATCCAGTATGCACCATAAAGCAAGGTATTCATTACAATTATATATGGTTTTCATCGCGCGGACATTTTTTGTGATGAACAAGCTCAGGAAGAGCACCAGAGTCTCGATCGACTCGTATGACTCCGAAGAATACTCTTCGACCGAGGAGGAGGTCGACTTAGAGGACGCGGAGGAGGCGGAGATCTCGAGAGGGGAGATGAGCTGCTCAGAGACGATAAAGAGGCAGTTTCAGTCAATTTCTTTCAACATGACTTTCAGAGTATTTCGAGCGCGTCGCAGGATTGAGAAGGTTTTTCGTCGGTGACCAGTCGACGCCCCATATGTTATCCAAAACACGATTTGTATTCACTTGCATTGTATCAATTAGCGCACATTCTGTAAACACATTACTTCCATTCGTCTCTATCAATAAATCACGTACCTCAAAGGCATTTCCTAAACTTTGGCGTTGAGAAACGATAGGACATACATGGCAGCAAGAAACCTAGAATTGCGGGCTAGATGCAAGAATCACCGCCTTGATATCATCCTGGATAAGCGAGCTCTCGATGCTCTTCCAGTGACAGCGCGCTACCTCCTCGAGACCCGTCTCCTGAATGATCCGGCCATCTTGGTGCGCGCATACTCGCTCTTTCCGTTCATCAAAGGCGCTGTTGAATAGCATCTGAACCACCGGCCATGCCTCCTTCCACGAAGGGGCCGGATGGGTAGGTGGACTTTCAAATTGAGCACGTGTCGCTCGGGCCGGAATTTGGTTTATTTGCGCGAGATTGCCTCCACCCACTGAACTCTGACCACAATCATGGAGACGACTCAAGTACTACTTTACGATCTACCGCGTCGCTTTGCTGATCATTGCCCCAGAATCGCCAAGAGTCCATCATGCAATCACTCACTGACGTGCGCCACAAGAACGCTATTCCCCCCCCACGTTGTTTTGACGCGCCACGCCACAATCGCCCAATGGGCTATGGAATTGCGTTAACGCACCAGAACGTTCGCTGGTCTCGCTTTTTCGAAGAATTTCTCAAGGGACGCTCAGAGGAGGAGAGAAATATGCAGTACCCGGAACTTTCAAAGGTAACCGCTATCGCAGCGCGCAAGATGGAAATCGAAGCCTTGAAGATATGGGAGCCGTCTGAAATTCACTTGAGCAACACCACGGGATACATTTTGGCATTCGCAGATAACACGGGCGCAAACCCATCCATCCCGCCCCCCGACATCGTCGCCAAGATCCGGAAACAACTCACGTTGGAGGACGATTCGACTGTAGGGTGGTACACCATCCGATAAATTATCTCTCGTGATTATCTAACTTGACTGATATGCGGTTCATAGAACATTCGTACTCTCCCCAAAGTGTTCCTACCTCTTGTGTACAACTGTATCTGCAAATAGTTCATCCTGTTTCCTTCACCACGTCGATCGTCGACAACATTCCTGTTTAGACCGTCCTTCCGCTTTTCTTGTGACGATTTCTGTACTTTCGTACCTGCCTCGTACTAACTTTCTGGATGAGAGTGAGTAACTTTCTAGACGGCCTGCACGGATGTCTTATTGTGTATGTCGTGCATCGGACTTGACGGAGCGATTTCCATGGATCGAGGTCACACTGGCAGTCGTAGACGTTGCCTCTGCCGACTGGTGCGTTTGCCGCAAAGTTTTCCTCGGTAAACTGAGGTGTAATGCTGCTTGGCTGTACTCTCCTTAGGATTAGGATTAGGATATATTATCTCTCACCAACCGCAACTAAATGGATCGCATTCCGCCTCCACGTCGTTTCAGAGCGCCACGCCGTCGCAAAATGGGCTACGGGATCCCGCTAACCCATCGAAAGGTCCGCTGGCAATTCTCCGTTTGAAGTATGTGGAAAATCACCCGGAGAAGAGAACCGAGGATTATATCTTGATTATATCAAACATGGACCGCCGGGCCTCTGGCATGAGCACTGCTAGGATGATGTGTCGTCGAGCTTCGATGATAGGGTAGCCGTCCAAGCTGCACCTCTGCAGTACGGCGGGCGAAGACCTATTGACTTTCGCAGACAACTTGCTGGCGATAACTCTGCTGGCGTACAAGCTTCGATACGTACCAGTGGGTACGTCTAATTCTAAATCTGTCGCTTATACTTCTGCTCGTCACATATGTTCAACTGTAGCGAGGTCCCACACGAGCCCAATAGTTCTCTGATACTCGGCCTCTCCCTCGATATTGGTACGATAATCCTCACTGGTATCGTTGTGGCGCCATTCATTGTATGTTTTGGTGTACGCCACCTCCTATATTGTTACTTTCTGGCGATACAGAATCGTTTGTGGAATGGCCAAGCAGCGACCTGGTGATCCTTGTCGCAGTAAAATGCAACTTGGCACAAAGAACACCTCAATTTCTCCGCCGGGGCACCACAATGTCCGCACCAATGCTCCAAAGCCCTCTTCTCCCACCGCTGCTTGACCCTCTTCGCGATATCCCTCAACCGTGTCTCAAACGCTTTGTCCTGGGACGGAATAATAACTTGTGAGGTCCTCGCATTCTCCGTATCTGCCCCCCGAGCAATCTTCTCAATGCGGTCATAGAACCTATCCATATTCTCAACCGCAAACAGGCTCTTCCCGCCCAAACCCCTCCCTGCATCGCCAAACTGCATCGACGCGAGGTCCAGGATCGTGTCGATGTTCCCGTCCGTAGAGCGCGCGAAGCCGAACACAGCGTGCTCCATATTGGGCTGCCCGCCAGTAACATATGCCTTGTTCTCCGGCATAACAATGCCGTAGGTCATGGTGATGGGCTCGATGAGCTGCAGTTCGAGGATGACTCTGGTTGAGACGGTGGTTATGTATTCTTCGCCAGCACCTGTGCGTACGCGGAGCTTCGTGTCAGGGGGATACAGGTCAAAGAAGTGCTGGAGGATGCCGACAGAAGGGTAGCATGCGTCGTGCGCGCGCACTTGCCAAAAAATAGTTTCGAGCTCTTTGGGGGTGAGACCCTTCAAGTTCAAATCATCGGCGGGGATAGGATTGGGAAGGATGTTCTGCGGCGTGTCGCGTTCCGTTTCATCCTTTGGTGTCGTTCTGTCAAAGACGAAGGCTACCTTTTCCTTGCCCTGATACTTAAACCATGGCTGATCAGGAAACATGAGTATGGTTTTGAATTGGTCGTTTTTGCGGACTATTTCTCGCAGTTTTGCATGGCGGAAGCGTGGCTCGGTAGTACCACGCTCGTAGTTGATGAGAAGAGCAATGTCGTATAAATCTACGACGCCGGTCATCGTGGTAATAAAGAGAGATGTCGTGTCAACATGTTGATGCGTAACAATGGCACATCACGTGGCGCAATACACGTGGCGCATGCATTCATACTGGCCAGTAACCAAGACTTAAAAAATTTGTACGGGATATTCACAATCCAAAGCTCTCCTATTAACTCACAGTCATTTCATTTTTAGACGAAAGCCTCGATCGACCGTCTCTTTAACAAACAACGAAGATATGCAATACAACAAAGAGTCAAAACACACCGCAATAGAGTTGAATGATTCATTTCACCAGCTCACTAAATTTACCTACATCGCATTATTTACGGTGCAAAGATGTGGCGCCATTTTAGCCCTTGTACCCATGCGGGTTAACCGTAAGTCGTACTGGACCTGATCGGCATCCAAGTATGCGTCATCCTCGTAAATCTCGGTGACGGGATTAACGATTGACCGTCCGATCACAAGTCGGCAAAGAACAAACTTCAGATCCACAGAGGTTCAGTTACGACAATTTCTTTGTGCTTGGGCCGACCTTGGCAATACGCAGTTCATGTACACAAGGCAACGACGTGAATGCATACTAGAGAGGAGATCGGAGCCCCACTCTCAGCCTTTCCACGTGGAGCCCGGTATACTTATTCACCACTGATCGTATATATACCAGGCTGTTGAATAGTGGGTTAGCTTTGACGAGGTAATAAAAGGTATCATGGGATGAATCGGAAGAATACAAGTGAGGAGTAACACATTTCTCAGAGACACAGTCGGATGGATGTAGTTGATCCCGAAGGATGATTAAAGTCGTTGTACTAAGATCACCGAGCAGGATGGATGGACGAGATAGCAGCATCCGAGAACCCAGGGAACTACTTCCTACTACTTACACGAGGGCTCCGCACATGGCGAATACAAATCTCCGTTGCTAGACATGTACAACAAAGTACCCTCCACATGAAAGACAAGGAAGGGTACTCAATCAAACAGCAGAGTGTTGCCCAAAGGGCAGACAAAGGAACAGATCAAAGTACAGCACGAGTGGACGCGTCAAAACCCCAGCTGAGCCGGTTCGGCTCGGAGATATCGCGTTGTAAACACCATCCGGTTGGACCGCACGGTCAAAGATCTCTTTTATCCATCTGCTATAAAGACCTCTGTACGCAGCATGCTTTCCCTCAAACTCGCACCGCGCCACGATCACTGTAATGCCCTACGCCCACTACTCCTCCAGACACGCTAATCCACCTCGCGTTATTGTCGATCGTATGGGCAATATGCACGATCCGGATTACCAGTACTTCCCCACCATCACATCCTCCTACTATTCATCGAGATACGACTCGGACCAGGATGACGAGGACGAGTACACCGATCCATTCTCTCCATCATCATCGTCATCCAGACGCGCCTCCCCATCATTATATCCCCCATTCGCCTCGTATATCGCACCACGCGAAACAAACAAGCTCAGGAAGAGCACCAGAGTCTCGATCGACTCGTATGACTCCGAAGAATACTCTTCGACCGAGGAGGAGGTCGACTTAGAGGACGCAGAGGAGATCGACGCACGGAGGGACACGAGTTGCTCGGAGACGATAAAGAGGCAGTTTCAGTCCATGTCTTTCAACATGACATTCAGAGTATTTCGGGCGCGTCGCAGGGTTAGGGAGATTTTTCGTCGGTGACCAGTCGACGCCCCATATGTTATTCAAAACACGATTCGTATTCACTTGCATTGTATCATTTAGCGCACATTCTGTAAACACATTACTTCCATTTCTCGTCTCTATCAATAAATCACGTACCTCAAAGGCGTTTCCTAAACTTTGGCGTTGAGAAACGATAGGACATACATAACAGCAAGAAACTTAGAATTGCGGGCTAGATGCAAGAATCACCGCCTTGATGTCATCCTGGATAAGCGAGCTCTCGATGCTCTTCCAGTGACAGCGCGCTACCTCCTCGAGGCCCGTCTCCTGAACGATCCGGCCATCATGGTGCGCACATACTCGCTCTATCCGTTCATCAAAGACACTGTCAAATAGCATCTGCACCACCGGCCATGCCGCATCCTTCCACGAAGGGGCCGGCTTCTTCGGATGTTCACAGAATAACCTGTTCCTCCCATCAACAACTGTCTGCCATTCGTTAATGAGCCATTTCTGCATGTACATCGGAATCTTGGGCTCGCCACTGTCGTAGCAGATGACGATCCAAGTGAGGACCCAGATGGCGGCCTCTAGATCATGGCGGTACAGCCTTGCCAGATTCATCGTAGGCGAGGTGCCTAAGACGTCCAAGGGCAAGAATGGGAGGGTTCCCGCTCTCTTGTATGCAGTACGAATGGGGCTTACATCCCAGTCATTCAGTACACCGGTCTTCTTGCCCTCGACGACTTTATACATGAAATTGGCGAGGCTGGGATCGGCGGGATGAATATCGAGACGCCAGGATTCGTAGAGACCTGAATCGATAGCCGTTAGACATGGCTAATTCAAGGTCGTTGTGCTTACATCGGTCAATTTGGAAGAAGACTGTCATGAATTCGAGGTTTTGCAGTTGAACGATGGGCTCGAGTGTCGTATGGCTTTCGTCTATGGGATATTCTGACGCGCATAGTGCAGAGGGTTCAGAAGGCCTGCACAACATGGCTACGCCAATGTAGCAGCCTGCATAGTAGGTCAGATACTACAATAGGACGGCACGAGAATATGCGTACTTGTTGGTTTTGCGGCCGAGATATTACTCTGGTAACTGAGAGAATGCGTAGCCCCTTAGTTAACGGAACGTCTTCATTATTCGCTCTTTTCTGAGCAAGGATTGTGTATGTAGAACGGATGATGGTGGTAAGTAGGAAGGAAAGAGGTGGACAAACAAACACACACAGTGCGCCACAACCTGCTTCCTACATCATGTTGCTTGTGGGATAGTGCGGTAGCGTGGATAGATAAGGAGCGTGTAGTGGGACGACTCGTAGACGAGGTCGAACAGTGGGCGATGGCCTTGGATGTGCGAACTGAAAAGGGAAATGAGCATGTGTCAATTTTGCCATACACAGAGAGAGCTATGATATTAAACAACAACTTGCAATAATGATAACATGATGGGTAAGAATACTAAGTCTTCTCATGCTACTCCTGCCATTCGGACCATTCCTTCGCAACATGCATCCTCACCTCCTCCTTCAACCAGAAATCTTTGAGACTCTTGGGAAGCTCCTCACCAGCCGCTTCCATCACCAGCTCCAGAAGCTGACGACCATCGGGTTCGGTCCATATTTGCTCCAACCTCATAGAGCGTGAACGAGTATAATAAAAATCCAGCCACACCGCCATGAACCTTCGCAGAAATTTTTGGGCTGCGACAGAAAGCCAAGATTCTGAGGGAACCTTGCAGTCGCTGAGGAAATCATTCTTCTCGATTCGAGCAGTTTTATGGTCAACACCAACCCATCCATCGAAAGGAGCAACAAGTTTCTCTTGGACGGGGTTGACGGACACGCAACCAGCAGCCCATGCCAGAACCCACATGAACGACTCGAGTTCATGGCGGTAACAGTGTGCGACATTACCGCTATAGCCGTTCTCGGTGAGCAATTCGAGAGCCATGAAGGGTAGGGTGCCCATATTCTTTTGACCCGATGATGGGGGACTATGAGCACCGGGATCCATGACCAACGAGATATCGAAATCGTTGAGGATGCCTTTCTTGGTAGAAGTGTTGAACATACAGTTGCTAAAACTAATGTCCCCGTGCGCAATGCCAATGGTCCAGAGCAAGTAATGGCCTTGACGGAAATTGGATCAGATGAACAAAGATTGGCATGGTAAAGCGACCTACAACGAATGATTTCCCAGTATGCTCTGTAGAAATCCTTAGGCGTGGTGGCAGTGACCTTGAGTGGAGACAGCTTTTCCGAAATGATCCAACGTTGCACCCGAGAACCTTTCTCGTCGAGTCCAAGAAGTTTGCGTATGATACTGGTAGAAGTACCCTCGATGTCGCCGTGTTCTACGATCCATGGGAGGTGGTCCTTGACGTAGTTCCGGCAGTTTGATGGAAGGAGAGTATCTGCTCTGTCCAGCGCCAGCTCGATGATGTCCGGCTCATAACCCGCCCTTTCAGCAGTCCACGAGACTTTCAGAAAGTGTAACGGACGATTCTGGACCCGAGCAGGAAGAGTACCACCAACAGCTTTGCGTGCAAAGTCGGCCACAAACGTTCTTCGTCCTGCAAGGTGAGCAGTAAAGTGACGTATGTCCCCAATTTCACCATGAGTTTCGACCGTTTTCTTGGCTTTGCCAACTCCCGAAAGCCCGTCGCAAAGTCCCAGAATAGAGATGAAGACAAGAAAGAGTGGAAGTTCATCTATGATATCGATAGCGTTGGATGTGATCTCTCCTTGCGGGTCATACCAAGATAATGCCAGTTGACTGCCTGTCGTAAATCAGTACAAGCTTGACAGCAGGTTGGGATCGCAAGTACCTGACAGATAGACGACTGTAGTGTGTGTAATATCCCAGGAAGAGCGAAAGCACTCAGCAGCGTAGGTCTCGCACTGTAGGTCTGGCGGTGGACGCGGGAGTTCTGAAGTATTGCAACCGTCCAATATGAAGGGAGGATCCCAACGGGGCCTCTTCCTGTGTCCCCCAGGGGTATCTTCAGCCTTGCGCTTCTCACCAGTTGTACTGGGTGACGATGATTCAGGCTCTACTTGACATCTCAGTCAATATTATCTAGACGCCGAGCGAAAAGAAAAAAACATACCGGGGATTGCGTATGTCTTTGTCAGAGCATCAGCCGATGCCAAAGTGTCCTTTTCCAACTCCCAGGATTGACAGACATCCGACCACGAGGCGCCGTTTCGGTCAAAAGGCGTACCGTCAGAAAAGGCCTTGCAGCAATCATTGAAAGTAAATGCTTTCTCGCCAAACCATTTCGCGACGGCAGAGACAGAAACGAGGATGATATCCGGTTTGGCTTTCATGTAATCCGGGTTTGTTGGACATCCGACGATGACTGGATCGTTATGCACGAAGATTACGCTGGGTTCAACAAATTTCCACTTCAAGATGGTATTTAATGCTTCGACGAGATGAGCGGAGCGTTCTGCTTCGGAGCCCTCTTCGCAGCTGGTGACGGATGAGCCCACGGGATATCCAGAGAGGAAACAACGTACTACTTTGCAAGCATCTGCTTGATATTTCGACAAGTCGCTGTCTTGGACCTAGTGGCTCGTTCTGGTATGACATTTATGTTGCAAAGTTCCACAGCGTCGGCTAAGAGTTCATCGAACTTGGACGCGTCGCCTTCCTTCTGGGTGAGGAAAGCCTTGAGCATGGCCACAAAGCTAGCGTCTTGCATCTTTTCAACGATATTTGTTGGCCTGCTCTAAAGTGAGTTGAGTTGAGCGACGTAATGTAATAAACTTAAGTGAACGAACCCAAAGTCACTACGGAATGCTGCTTTCCTGTCGATTCATGGTGAGGGATACAGACAAAGCTTCGGTCCCGACCCCTTTCCACTCGCGATCGTCATGTGATCACTCCGAAATACTGCAAAGTCAATGCATTCCTGAACACACCATACACCAATCGTGTACCTACTTACTACGCCCACGTTAAATAAACCTACTTCGAAAACCTCCCCATGAGCTTGGTTCCAGCTGCAAGTACATAATCAGCACCAACCCATGAAATGTTAAAAGCAACAGGAACTCACCATTCATAAGCTGATCCCTCGTCCTTCCACCCGCTACCGCTCCAACGACAGAGCCCAAAGCATTCGTAGAATCGTAGCCGTATTCGAATACGAAGATCCCCTGTACGCGATGGACTATAGATACCAACTGCAACAAGACGACAGCCCACCCTCATCTCCTCGATGCGCTCAATACCATTGGAAGTTGGAAATTCGACGACATCGGGTCCCGGGATCATTTTCGTCGCCAATGGATCACGCCTCATAAGACGCGGAAAGAAATACAACTCTAATGGCGGCCATTCAATACGGTGAAATGATGCTTGGGTTCGGTGCGAGATATGCTGAAGGAAATGCGGTGCAGCAGTAGGAGGCCTATTCCCATAACCTCCAGTAGGCTTTAGTTCATTTTTTTCGATCGTATTTCGGAGTGAACCGCGTCGAAGAGCTCGTTGACGTCTTTGTTCTTGTTAAACGTCACTTTGGCGAAAAAGCTTTGATCATGAGTCGCCAATGTCGTTCGCGATCCAGTGTGCGATGAGAACACCTATGAGGGACTCAACATTGTGGCACAAGAGACTAAATGGCACGTACTTTAGAGTCCGATACCCATTGGTTGGAACATGGGAGAAAAGCACCAGTCGGGTGACGGCTGTTTGCAAGATAAGTTGGGTTGCTGGAACTCATGATGGTTGAGCTGACATGATGGCGCGTGATGGTAGAAAGCATAGGTGGGCTGTATGGCTACGTTAGTGTTGTCATTTGGAAACTTGAAGGTCTGGGATGCTCACCAGTCGCACGAGTGTCACCCGCTGTACAATGTGTACTCCACCCCTACAGTGTATAGGAAAGGACCGCAATGAGACGAATCGTCGACAAGGGCGGACGATGGTTGATGGTGCGAAGCAAGGAAGAAAACGGTCACATGTCAATTCGGGTCAAATACACGGCAAGTACAATACACAGTACAGACAACAATTATAACATGACGGGTAAGGATACTAAGTCTTCTTATGCTGCTTCTGCCATTCGGGCCATACCTCCGCAACATGCAGCTTCACCTCCTCCTTCAACCAATCATCTTTGATCTCCTCAGGCATTGCTGCAGCCGCCTCCACCATCTTCTCCAAAAGCTCACGACCATCGGGCTCGGTCCATGTTCTCCCCCACACGTCACAGGACGAACGAACAGAATAAAATTCCTGCCACACCGCCATGAACCTTCGCAGTGATTTTTGGGTTGCGACAGGAAGCCAAGATTCTGAGGGAACCTTCCAGTCGTAGAGGAAAATCATCTTCTTCTCTCTGACAGTGATATGGTCAACACCAACCCATCCATCGAAAGGAGCAACAATTTTCTCTTGGATGGGGTTGACGGACACACAACCAGCAGCCCAAGCCAGAACCCACGTGAACGATTCGAGTTCGTGGCGGTAACGACGTTGAACATTACCGCAATAGCCGTCCTCGGTGAGCAACTCGAGAGCCATGAATGGTTTTGTGCCCGTATGCTCTTGACCGGACTTTGGGGGAGTATCGATGCCAGGATCCATGATCGTGGACAAATCAAAGTCGTTGAGGATACCCTTATTGGTCGAAGAGTTGAACATACAGTTGCTGAAACTAATATCCCCGTGCGCAATGCCCGTGATCCAGAGCAGGTAATGGCCTTGATGAGAATTGAATCAGCTGAAGAAAGATTGACATGGTAAAGCGACCTACAACGAACGATCTCCCAGTATGCTCTATAGAAATCTTCAGGCTTGGTGGCAGCGGCCTTGAGTGGGAACAGCTTCTCCGATATGATCCACCGTTGCACCCGAGCGCCTATCTCGCAGAGCTCAAGACATCTGCGAATGAGGCTGGTAGTAGTACCCTCGACGTCGCCGTGGTGCTTAATACATGGGAGGTGATTCGTGACGTAGGCGGGACAGTCGCCTGGAAGAAGAGCGGCCCTTTCCTTCGCCATATCGACTATCTCCCGCTCAGATGTTCGTGTAACCTCGGGCCAATAGATTTTGACGTGATATGCGGCATTGAGGGCGTCATTAGCTGTAAAATCGCCCACGAACGTTCGTCGTCCAGTGTGCTGGAAGTTCGGGCCAACCATGTGTTTGGCTACTCCGTGCACGGCTATGTCTTTCTCGGCTTTCCCAACTCCCTCGACGACACTTGGACAAAATCCCAGGACAGAGATCAAAGCGACAAGAGATGGAAGCTCGTCAATCATGTTAATGGCGTTGGATTTGATTCGCCCTTGCGCGTCGTACCAGATCAACTCCAACTGATTGCCTATCATATCTTGTATTAGAGCCAGGTCGCTGAAGATTCCGAATATGTTACCTGATAGATACACAACTGTGGTATGTGTCATACTGGGAGAGGAGTGAAGGCGTTCCATGGCGTAATATGCGCATTGGACCTTTCCTGATACCTTCAGGAGGGGTGAGGGGTGGTTTGCAAGAACACCAGCACTCGTGACCGGAAGAGATGAGTCTAGCGTCGGTGGTTTACTGTCGTCTGCATGAGCGTCGACTTTGGGCTTTGCGGTTGATTTTTGACCAGACGACTCCTCTACTTGATTTTTCCGTCAATGAGTTTTACAGGGAAATAAAGTACATACTGGCTGTGGCGCCCGGGCCGACATTGAGCTTCCTCTTCTTCTTTGAGGGCCCAGCATCTCTATCAGCCTTGCGCTTTTGTTCTGTTGGGGACGGTTTCTTTTGCTCTATTGCCTCGCGCACGGACGGTTTGTCGACTACTTGATGAATCAGTCAACATTCTCGACAAGAAAAGAAAATGCTCACATTTGTGTTCCCCCCGGAGAGCGGTAGGAGAGATTTCATGAGTCCCAAGTTTCAACTCCCAGGGCTGGTAAACATCCGTCCAATAGGATGATAATTTGGGCTTTATTTTGGGTAGTTCCTCGCAGCATTCGGCGAAGGTGAAAGGCTTCAAGTTGCCCAGCAACTGTCGGGCATAGTCGACCGAAATGAGGATAATGTCTGGTTTGCGTTTCGCCGAATGGAATTTTTCGCCGCATTTGACGATGGCGGGATCATTGACGACGAAGATCAGATTGGGATCTTTGAATTTCCACTTCAAAATGGCATTGAGGGCATTCACGAGAGGGATGTAGCGGGGTTGTTCTGTTTTCGTATCGCAGCTGGATGCTCTGTGAGGCTAATGGATAAATCACAGAGTAGAAGGACGTACTATTTGATAAGGTTGGTCTTTATCTCTCGTAGAATCTCTTTCTCCTCATCGTTTCCTGGTGAGTTGCAGAGACTCGTAGAATCGTCGAGAAGAGCGTCAAATTTTGTATCGTCCAACCCTTCTGTAGACCAAATAGCTCTCAGCATGTTCACAAAGTCGACTTGTTGCATATGCGCTACGTCGTCAAGAACACTGGCTATGTTCTTGGGTTCTCACAATGTAAGTAGTTCATGACAGAAGTCTCGGTACCGATTCCCAAACAGACGAAACGGTCACGTGTACCACCCGTTGGCTACACCATACTGGAGATCGAGAGACAGTTTTAATATCTGACACCCTAGTTCGCTATTTGATCTGTTCTTCAATAACATATAACATGTCCGGGGATCTCTTGGCTGCTTACGTGGGATAGAGTGGGATCCAATGATTTTGACTCTTAGATTTCAAAAGCCTGGGGATCGACCCTGGGTCCTGGGAAACGAGCAGATAGACAGCTTTGACTCTGGCTTCATTGTCGCCATTCTAGTGCGCATTTAAGCATGCGTGAGCGCCACCATTACAGACGTCAGTTGAGGATAGACATCAAAGTGCAAGTATAGTAGCGGTCCTGCTGTGATATTTATGGATCCTCGGGGCTCGTGTGGAAGGCTCATATTGACAGATTGAGAAGCGGTAGATCCACCTGAATTCTCAGATCTCGGTGCCCCGGAGACCGGAAAACATAACGTCACCAGTTCCGAAAAGGAGAGCTGTGAGACAGTTCCGGCCGGAATGACATCTTGGTCGATATCAATAATCACGCAGCCTAACGATTGAGCAACCTTGCTCTTTCACTACTTGCATCTTCCCTTTAGTGCTCACAATTCCCACAATTAAGCTGAGCAACAGTGTATATAGCGTCCAGCACAGGTTAACAACCATCCTCTCTATGGACACACTCCCCCAAGAACTGCTCGACGCGGTCATTGACGAGCTTGCTTTCGATGCAGAGACGCTCAAGACGTGCGCGCTCGTCTCCAGGTCCTTCTTCCACCGCTCCCGCAAGCTTCTATTTTCCTCTGTCGTCCTCGAAACGAAGGAAACGAGCAAGCGAAACCCATCCGATGATTTCCTCCGGCTACTTTCCCTTTCATCTACAGTTTCCCCCCTCGTCAGAACCCTGACGATCTACAACTTCTCCCGCGGACGCACCAGCTGGTTTTCCCAAGATACGGAGGTCATACCCCGCATCCTTGAATCCCTCCCACATCTCGGCAAGGTTACCTTAAGCGGTCGTCACTACGACAGACGCTGGGACGGCTCCAGCGACATCAATGCCACCCTATGCAAGGCATTCTCTCGCCCCCAGATTCGTTCCCTCTCCCTCATCTACGCCTCCTTCCTTCAACCCTCAGATTTCCTCCTTCTGTTCACCAACTCCCCACACCTCCGGGAGCTCCGGCTTCTCAATGTCTATATCAGCGACCAGTTCACCCTCCAGATACCCATAACTCCCCCCGACCCAAACATCTCCCGGCCAAAGATAGAGTCTCTCCTGGTTCAGAACATCCCGCTGGGACTTCTCGACATGCTCCACAGCGCAGTCGACCTTTCCTGTCTACGCAAACTTCAATTCTGGAGCGACCAGAGCGATCAGAGTGACCATCTACAATACCTCCTCGACGCAGCCAGCCAGTCTCTCGAGGAAGTCGTCTTTCACGGTTTCTCATCTTGTAAGTCCCCGTCCCTTCCGCCCCTTGACACCTTGCTAAACGCCTCTAGCGACCGAAGGCCTCGATATCTCCCACGTCCCCCGCATCAAATGCTACTTTAGCAACTTCCACTCCGACCGCATCGCCAACCATACACTTCTCTCGGGCCTGACAGAACTGTTCTTTCGACGGTACCCCCGCGATACGTCTCGCATGCGCAGCGTCACTTTCCATGTTCGGTGTCATCCCAAAGCTATCATTGATTGTCCCAAGTCTGAATGGCGCAGACTTGAGGATAATATGGTGCATGTTAGGGAGAGGGTCAGGTTTGAGATCCCTGTACAGGATTTGAAGGCGTCAAGAGAGGATCCTTTGGAGAGGGCGTGTGTGGAAGCGGTTAAGAGTGGCATGCCGCTCCTTCAGGCGAAGGGTTTGCTGCAAGTCGTTATGGTGCAAGTGTAATTTGTGTATGTACCGCTTTGGACTTTTATGTTGTAGTTCTTAGCATACTGTATTCCCTATCACGTCGTCATGTGTAATGTGTTGAGTGTCAGTCAACCACTGCTGTTCTTCAACGCTTTGATTCCTCCTGTATGTCCCAACAGTCAAGGTCATTCAAAAGTGGAAATGTGGCGCTCAGCTCTCAACGCCTCACTAATCTAGCATGAATATCATGTTTCCCACTACATTTCGTGCCACTTGTCATCCTCCACGGCAACATCAAATTTCGGAGGTAGCCATACTGGCCTCCCTGCTTAACATACAGTTTCCATGAATCAAGTAGTAGAATATTCCTCATCAAACATCTCCCTATTTACAATCCCATTGAACGGCTTCAGCTTCGGTCCATACCGCAGCCTCAACCCCCGCCTCTCCAGTGCACCCCACCTCTGCTCAACATCCCCCCCGGCATTCAACTTCCCATTCAACCTTAACTCCCTAAACGTCCCCTCTCTCTCCGTCGCAATCCTCAGCAAACTCTCCGACGGCGACACATCAATCGCCGTCGTCCCCCTCATATCCAAATACTCCAACTGGCTAATCCGCGTCTTATCGCCCAGCACCTCCAGCATGCTCCTGCGCAAACCGCGAATGCGCAGCTTGAGTACGCGCAGCGTATGGGGCACGTTCTCGACGAAGGCGGCGAAATCGTTGTCAGAGAGACACTCGGGGCGGGGGATGACGCATCGGATCTCTAGGGTCTCCATGGACGACATGTCGAAGGAGGAGGGAAGGAGTGTCAATGGCGGCCTAATCATCTCACCGGGACCAGCGGTGAAAGCCGTAGATTCATAGATGAGCCTTAGGTAGTGCATTCGAGGGAGTCGAAAGTGGGGCAAAAACCTATGGATGGATCCTTCGGAGTAGGAATCCTCGAATAGTGTGAGATGGGTGATGGCGGGATGCTCAAAGGGTGCAGGATAGGCGTAATTGAGCCATATGAAATCGCGGTCGCTACACGTGAGGGAAAGGTGCGTAATGTTGTGGAAATTGGAGAGTGGGAAGAGCTCTTGAGGGAGGGGCGGTCGTACCAAAGAAACGGAGGAGATATTTGATAAAGAGGACGTGAACAGCTCGTCTTCACATCCAAGGCCAAAGGGATTACGAGGGAACGAGATCGTGAGGTGCCGGAGGTTTGGACACAGTGAAAACGCAGTGACCCGCATATTGGCCGAATAGCTATACGGCACGGAATTCTTCTCTTGCGAAAGGTCCACCGATAGCGTCTGGAGGTTGGAAAAAAGTCCCTGCCCGCTGTTCAGACAGGAAAGATCCTGAGAAGCCAAAGACACGGTGAGCGTCTTCCACGAAGATGCGATTGGGAGGAGCATATAAATGAGTGATTCGCGTGAGGTACCGCTGAAGGGCTGGGTGCTCGATAGCTCGACCTGGAGGTCCTGCCCTCTTGACCTATTGATACATAATCCCAGCCGAAACATCGCTCTCGCGACGTTGAAAGAACTCCATGGACGTATATGGACACGAAGCGTCGACCAAAAGCTGGGGGTTTCAACAATGATAGCTCTCCATTGGCGGCAGACCTGAGACATGGGCCATATACCTCTGCTGGTGTCCAGGCTACCACATGCATCTTCTATGATCTTGAGGTAATGGAAAATGTGGAATAGGACGTCGTCGGGGACGAGTCGGATGGGATGGAGGATGGCCCGAGCGTGTTGGTGGTACAATGCAATCTCCTCTCGCTGGTTCGTGAGATATGCAATTTTTTGGTCGAGGTCTGAGAGAATTGAAGGAGCGAAACGGGTGATGTCCAAGAGTTCGTCGCGTTCCGTTGCAGTAGGGGGATCGTTCGACAAGAGTAGCTCGGATACACGAGATGGCAGGGGTCCGTCCGATGGAAATTTTTCGTACGTTGGATAAGGTGATCCATCTGTTGAAGAGTCAGTGATAATGTCTGTCGAAGCGATATGTTTTACTTTCGACCATGACGGTATTAATCAAGAATGAAATATTCATATGCTTGGCAACTCGGAAAGCGCCGCGTGCAGCGGCGCATTGTTTTGTATCGAGTAACTTGGTCTGGCTTTGGTAACATTATTCTGAATAATTATAATATACCACAGCGGAAAAAGGATGAATTGTTGGATGGGACGCCTCGCACTTGAGGATCAAGACAATGACATCAAACTTGATAGGTTTCGGAGGACACTACTGTAGCTGTGGATATGCGTCGATAAAGGAGTCTACCTTTCCTCTTCTAAAGGTGGTTGGCCAGATGCACACACATAACCGCCACATCACATCCACTGCACACCCTCTCCTCCCCAATTTTGCGGCCCCACAAGCACCGAAAACCTGGATGCCGTGGCGGTATTTTGCACTTAACTTTGTATAGTATGTTTTACACATTCTCAATATATATCCGTGCAAAAAGCCTCTAATACAATTCTTAGGATGTACTAACCATTTCGAGTATATATTCGTGCAAATACACTCTAATAAGACTTGATAAGAAACTAAATCGACCTTCGTTCCTAAAAAAGCTCTATTGCAGGGACTAACTAGGAGGGAGAGAGGAGTCGTCCAGCATAATAACAATAATTGTGCGTGGCGCAGGTACGTGGGAACATCCCAAAGAGGCAATTAGCAGCGGTAGGCGGTAGCGCATTCCTGTCTCTTACCGTCATGTCGACCCGAAAATTAAAACGGTGCGCTTTCACGTAGGACGACGAGCTCCTGCGCTGACGTTGATTAACAGGTCGAATCCTTCAACAATCCACGACAAATTTCTAGTCGGATATCAGGGCTGGTCAGTCCGTGAATGGCATCGCGTACGCCGCGCTAACGGTGGCGATGAGCAGGTTTACATGCGCCGGAGACGGCGAACCAGTTGGCCCAGGTACGCTATCCACGACGACGGCGACGACGACGAGGCATTGAACTCCTAACAGGCCACCACGGATGGCTGCACTGGTTCAATCACCCCATTCCTGATGGCGGTCGCCCAAACACGGATCTATGGCCAGACGTTTCGTCGTACTCGCCGTCCGAGCTCTTCCCTGCGCCCGGGTTGACCATGCAGGACGGCAGCCAGGCGTTTCTCTTCTCTTCTCGCCATCCAAAGACCGTCCAGAAGCATTTTCGATGGATGGCCGAACACGGCGTCGATGGCGCGTTTCTGCAACGTTTTGCTGGCCAGTGCGACTTGGAATCTGGAAACCACGGCGTTCGCAGGATACGCGACGAAGTGGGCGACGTGGTCATGAAGGCTGCCGAACAGGAGGGTCGGGTGTTTTCCGTCATGTGCGTGTCCCAACTGTCATTAACATCTTTATCCCTTACGCTGCATAGGTACGATGTGTCTGGGGTCGCTCCCGACCGCATCCAGCGAGTATTGGAATCCGACTGGCAGCACCTCATCCGAAACAAGGGTATCCTCGACAGTCCAAATTACCTTCGGGAGAAGGGCCAGCCAGTTCTTGCTCTCTGGGGCTTTGGATTCGAGGACTCAAGACATACACCGCGACTCCTGCACGACATCATTCAATCCCTCCGTCGACTAACGCCAGGGGGACTTTACATCATGGCTGGTACTCCGGCTTACTGGCGTACTGCTGACCACGACGCGGATCGCGATGGTGGATTTCTAAAAGTGTGGCTCAACGAGGTTGACGCCATTTCTCCGTGGACCATCGGCCGATATAGCACAGAGGACGAAGTCGAACAGTTCGCCGAACGTAGAATGAAAGGCGACGCCGACCTTCTACGCCAGCAGGCTGACAGTGGGGGTAGAAAGGTGGACTATATCCCTGTTGTACTTCCTGGCGGATCGGTATGGGTCTCGCTGCGTCAAGGAGCTAGTACTGACCGATTCCGTAGGGTTTTAACCTTTCGGAAGGGAAATGGAAGTTCAATGACATCAAACGCAACGGCGGTCGATTTCTGTGGAAGCAGATCTTCCACGCAAAACGTTTGGGCGTCAGAACGATATACGGTGCCATGTGGGATGAGTGCGCCTCGCAATCGTTCGCTTGTACGTGTATTAACGAGTCTTTTCTAGGTACGATGAAGGGACGGCGTTCATGCCATGTGTAACCACCAAGCATGGGCTGCCTCAGTCAGACAAATTCAACTTTCTTGCTCTTAATGCGGATGGGTACGATCTGCCTTCAGATTGGTATGCTATCTCTCTCAAGCTAGGTTCGTTCACTCACTAATGCCTTCTTATAGGTACATGCGCATATGTGGCTTTGCTGCGGAAGGCTTACGCAGCGATCGTCTGATTCATGAAACATTCCCATCCAAAGAACTAGACGACTATTGGTCTTCAAGGCCTCGATATGAGGTGGAGGATGATAGGGAAGAAGGTGGCAGTGGCAGCGGAAGTGGCAGTGGAGCAGATGACCGCTATGAAGTGTGGTTGAAGACTCAGAAGGAAGATAAAGATGAGCTTCCACCGCCGCCGTATTCCCTAGAGGCGGAGGAGGCTGAAGCCCGGGCGCAGACGGTGGCTCAAGTACAGCCGTCAACGTCAACATCCCATTCGTCATCAGCGCCTCCTCGTGGAAGGACTCCACCTACCAATGTATCGGCACCGGCGACTGTAGTGCAAACTCCACCTGCGTCTACTATTGGGAGAGTTTCTTCCATTGGCGCATTCAGTCCTGGACCATCAACACTGCCTGTCTCTTCGTCCGAGGCAGCACCTCCCAGCCCGGCTTCCTCTTCCAACTACAACATGGCTACGGCCCAATCATCGTTGTTCAGCGCTGGCCCAGCAACTTTGCCTCCCAGCCCGGCGCTTAATGTATTCCCATCGACTGGCTACTCATCATACAATCCTGGCTCAGCCAACTTACCTCCTCCACATCGTAATGATTCTTCATCGTTCAACGGTTCTCGTCCCGTTCCCTCCTCGTCGTACAACGGAGGACCTACAGCTACATCTTCCAGCACATACAATAATGGACCACAGCTCACTCATTCCTCGTCATACAATGCCCGACCTACCCAGGCACCACACCATGGCCCTATGAATGATCTCGCCCACGACTTCGGAAGGACTAATATCTCAAATGGACCACCTCCAATACACATTCAACAGAGACCCCCGACTGCGCCTCCCATGCACGCCTCCTCATTCACCCCTGGCTTCGTGCAGTCTCCTTCCAGACCATCTTTCCCACCGGCATCTTCTATGTTGCCTCCCCCACCGTCACATCCTTCGCTACCTAAACGGCCCTCTGCGACCAATCTGAATGTCCATTCATCAAGACCGGGAAACTCTTCATCTCGCCCTCCTCCCCCCAGACCGACCAATTCTCGTCCGTCTACTGCAGAGTATGGGAGTCGGCCATCTACTGCAGAGTATGGAAGCCGACCGTCTAACCCAGATTACGGAAATCGACTATCTAACCCAGATTTTGGGAATCGACCTCCTGCTGCTGAGTATGGGAATCGACCGCCCACTGCAGAGTATGGGAGGCGACCCTCTACCAACGATTATGGTGTCCGACCACCTAGTCGCCCACCTACTGCCGAGTACAACAGTCGACCGCCTGCCGATTACGGACGGATGGTAGCATCACCTCATTCGCCCCATTTCCCTCAACATATTCCGGCGATGCCAAATCCAAGCACGACGCCTTCGCCTCAATGGCCACCGCCTGAGTGGGGCTCTGCGCCTCCCCCTCAACCTGCCTATGCGCCTTATAAACGCCCTTCCCCAGGACCAGAGCCGTTTGGAGGCATGCCGATGCCTGGACCTAGACCGTCGAATGGTACACCACCGTCTTTCCCGTCGTCTGGAGTGGAAGTCGGTGGGGTGTTCCCTTCTGCGTCAACGGGAGGGTACAACCCGGCATATGTATCGTCGTCGTCGTCCTATCCCGGATCGGGGTCGGGGTCGTCTTATCCAGGCCAAGGTCAAAGTCACGGATATCCAGGCCAGCCGTCGTACTTCCCGCCTAGCCAGCCTGATTACTCTCACAATCAAGGCCAAGGTCAAGACCATAGCTCGTATCCGGGAATGCAACAGCAGGCGGGTGCTGGGGATGCAGGTGGGTTCTATAATCCATCGTCGGCGACACGCACAGGAGGGTCTTCGTATGTGAATACGGCTACGAATGCTTTGGGCTCTGTTGTGGGGGCGGTAGCGGGTGCGAAGACGAGGGACCAGTTTATGAATGGTGAGTTCCTGGTATTGACGTTCCGTGAGTTGGTGCTGATTATGTACTTGCAGCTGGTACTAAGCTGATGGGGAGGTTTTCGAAGTAGGTTTATTTAATGTGAGCGTAGTAAGTAGGTACACGATTGGTGTATGGTGTGTTCAGGAATGAATTGACCTTGCAGTGCTTTTCGATTTCGATTTCGGAGTGATCACATGACGATCGCGAGTGGAAAGGGGTCGGGACCGAAGCTTTGTCTGTATCCCTCACCATGAATCGATAGGAAAGCAGCATTCCGTAGTGACTTTGGGTTCGTTCACTTAAGTTTATTACACTACGTCGCACAACTCAACTCACTTTAGAGCAGGACAATAAATACTGTTGAAAAGATGCAAGACGCTAGCTTTGTGGCCATGCTCAAGGCTTTCCTCACCCAGAAGGAAGGCGATGCCTCGAAATTCGATGAACTCCTGGCAGACGCTGTGGAAGTCTGCAACATAGATGTCATACCAGAACGAGCCACTAGGTCCAAGACAGCGACTTGTCGAAATATCAAGCAGATGCTTGCAAAGTAGTACGTTATTTCCTCTCTGGATATCCCGTGGGCTCATGCGTCACCAGCCGCGAAGAGGGCTCCGAAGCAGAACGCTCCGCTCATCTCGTCGAAGCATTAAATACCATCTTGAAGTGGAAATTTGTTGAACCCAGCGTAATCTTCGTGCATAACGATCCAGTCATCGTCGGATGTCCAACAAACCCGGATTACATGAAAGCCAAACCGGATATCATCCTCGTTTCTGTCTCTGCCGTCGCGAAATGGTTTGGCGAGAAAGCATTTACTTTCGATGAGTGCTGCAAGGCCTTTTCTGACGGTACGCCTTTCGACCGAAACGGCGCCTCGTGGTCGGATGTCTGTCAATCCTGGGAGTTGGAAAAGGACACTTTGGCATCGGCTGATGCTCTGACGAAGACATACGCGATCCCCGGTATGTTTTTTTCTTTCCGCTCGTCTAGATAATATTGACTGAGATGTCAAGTAGAGCCTGAATCATCGTCACCCAGTACAACTGGTGAGAAGCGCAAGGCTGAAGATACCCCTGGGGGCCACAGGAAGAGGCCCCGTTGGGGTCCTCCCTTCATATTGGACGGTTGCAATACTTCAGAACTCCCGCGTCCACCGCCAGACCTACAGTGCGAGACCTACGCTGCTGAGTGCTTTCGCTCTTCCTGGGATATTACCCACACTACAGTCGTCTATCTGTCAGGTACTTGCGATCCCAACCTGCTGTCAAGCTTGTACTCATTTACGACAGGCAGTCAACTGGCATTATCTTGGTATGACCCGCAAGGAGAGATCACGTCCAACGCTATCGATATCATAGATGAACTTCCACTCTTTCTTGTCTTCATCTCTATTCTGGGACTTTGCGACGGGCTTTCGGGAGTTGGCAAAGCCAAGAAAACGGTCGAAACTCATGGTGAAATTGGGGAGATACGTCACTTTACTGCTCACCTTTCAGGGCGAAGGACCTTTGGGGCCGATTTTGCACGCAAAGCTGTTGGTGGTACTCTTCCTGCTCTGGTCCAGAATCGTCCGTTACACTTTCTGAAAGTCTCGTGGACCGCTGAAAGGGCGGGATATGAGCCGGACATCATCGAGCTGGCGCTGGACAGAGCAGATACTCTCCTTCCATCAAACTGCCGGAACTACGTCAAGGACCACCTCCCATGGATCGTAGAACACGGCGACATCGAGGGTACTTCTACCAGTATCATACGCAAACTTCTTGGACTCGACGAGACAGGTTCTCGGGTGCAACGTTGGATCATTTCGGAAAAGCTGTCTCCACTCAAGGTCACTGCCACCACGCCTAAGGATTTCTATAGAGCATACTGGGAAATCATTCGTTGTAGGTCGCACTACCATGCCAATCTTTGCTAATCTGATCCAATTTCCGTCAAGGCCATTACTTGCTCTGGATCATTGGCATTGCGCACGGGGACATTAGTTTTAGCAACTGTATGTTCAACACTTCTACCAAGAAAGGCATCCTCAACGATTTCGATATCTCGTTGGTCATGGATCCCGGTGCTGATAGTCCCCCATCATCGGGTCAAGAGAATATGGGCACCCTACCCTTCATGGCTCTCGATTTGCTCACTGATAACGGCTATAGCGGTAATGTCGCACACCGTTACCGCCATGAACTCGAGTCGTTCATGTGGGTTCTGGCATGGGCTGCTGGTTGTGTGTCCGTCAACCCCGTCCAAGAGAAACTTGTTGCTCCTTTCGATGGATGGGTCGGTGTTGACCATATCACTGTTCGAAAGGAGAAGATGATTTTCCTCTCCGACTGGAAGGTTCCCTCGGAATCTTGGCTTCCTATCGCAGCCCTGGAATGTCTGGAAAGGTTCATGGTGGGGTGGCAGATTTTTTACACTAATCATTCGTCTTCGATGAGGTTGAAGCAAATATGGACCGAGCCCGATGGTCGTGAGCTTTTGGAGAAGATGGTGGAGGCGGCTGCAGCAATGCCTGAGGAGATCAAAGATGATTGGTTGAAGGAGGAGGTGAAACTGCATGTTGCGGAGGTATGGCCCGAATGGCAGAAGCAGCATAAGAAGACTTAGTATCCTTACCCGTCATGTTATAATTGTTGTCTGTACTGTGTATTGTACTTGCCGTGTATTTGGTGACCCGAATTGACATGTGACCGTTTTCCTCCTTGCTTCGCACCATCATCCATCGTCCGCCCTTGTCGATGATTCGTTTCATTGCGGTCCTTTCCTATACACTGTAGGGGTGGAGTACACGTTGTACAGCGGGTGACACTCGTGCCACTGGTGAGCATCCCAGACCTTCAAGTTTCCAAATGACAACGCTAACGTAGCCATACAGCCCACCTATGCTTCCTACCATCACGCGCCATCATGTCAGCTCAGAAGGAAGGCGACGCGTCGAAATTCAATGAACTCCTCGCTGACGCTGTAACACTGCCAATGTCATACCAGAACGAAGGACTAGGTCCACGACAGCGACTTGTCGAAACATCAAGCAGATGCTTGCAAAGTAGTACCTTTCCTCTCTGGATATCCCGTGTGCTCATGCCTCACCAGCTGCGAAGAGGGCTCCGAGGCAGTGCGGCAGACTCATCTGGTCGAAACATTGAACACCATCCTTGAAGTGGGAATTCGTCGAACACACTGTGATGATACAGTCATCGTCGGATGTCCAACAAACCCGGACTACATGAAAGCCAAACCGAATGTAATCCTCGTTTTTGTCTGGATTTCTCCTCAGAATGGCCTCGCAGTGAGAGTGTCACCCACTTGGTTCAGGTCATTGGTATGATCGACCCCTTCCGCACTCACTGCAAAAAGCTTGGCAGCCTCTACCCAAACTTCACACATCTTCTCATTAGCTTCTGGATGACTGGCAGCGCTTCTAATATCCATCGTGATATTGAGGCAATAGCAGATATACTGTCTCTCCTCCCACCTTCCGTTGAATTCATCATTCTGAATATGCAATGACCCGACAAGAAGGGTGATGCTGTTGTAGGGGACATGGTGAAAACTCCCAACGCGCTTAGTGACTCCTTGGTGACTCCCGTCTTCTGTGCATCACATTGTGCTCCGAGGCGGAGGCTCGTAGCCCTTCCGACAAATTACAATCCGGTTCGAGTTGCTTTCCGGGATTTTGACGTGTTGTTGGGCTGGGATTACTTGCAAGATGGAGATGAGGACATTTGGTCACTTGTCAGTCGCGTCCGAACGTGTCGACTCTCTGTTTAGGGCAATGATACGCGTCTTCGACAATCATGAACGGAAGAAGTTCGGAGAGTTGATAGTGATTGGAAGTGGGCCGTGGGAGGGCGTGCCAGTGTCACTTCAACTTGATCGAGATAGTACGGCAAGGTCCTCGCGCTCGTTCCTGTGTTATTCTGTGTCGATAGGTACTATACACTATTCCCCGATCTCTCTTGGCTCTGTGTATTGGACGTCAATCAGCTCGTCAATCTCGTGAATGTTCGGGGCTACAGGACAATTAACCAAAATGCGCTGAGCGTTTCGGTGACAACTATTTGCCTATCATATCACTGCTGACATGTTCTGACGCTTCTAGTGCGCATTTCTTCTTCTGAAAGCATTCAACTGAATTACTCCCTTAGCCGTCCGAGTACATTTGCGCTGTCAAGAGAGATGTCACTATGACCCTGATGCAGTGCAAGAGCACAGGTGTGACCACTGATTGGTTTAAGTACTACTATCGCACTCATATTCTGAAGCTTGACATTGGCAACAAAGATGGCTCCGACGGTGGACTTGAACTGTACGATTCTCTTTGGTTAGATCCGGACCACCTCGTTCATGTCACTCTTCAGATCAACTACCTCATGTAGTTGAGGCCCTGCGTTCCGGCTGGTTAACTCTATATCAAAGTGCTGCTGTCGTTGTGAGTGCTGTTATTCCACGTTCTGGTGTACGCTAACAATGAAATTGCTAATAGTCAAGTCTATTAGCAGGCATATCTGTCTCTCTGTTGTCGGCGATAAACGATGACTGGGACGACTCGATAGAGGACGCGACACGTGGCGCTCGCAACTTTCTCTACTTTGAGTCGTTCGCCTCCATCCTCCTCAATGCGGCGTCTACGGCATCTTCCTTGATTCTCATTGACCAACTTGCGGCCCTTCCGAGAACGGCAGCCTGTCTTCCAGAACTCCCCAACAAAGGATATGTCCTGACATCTGACCATGCTCTGCTTTTACGCTTTGGTGTGTTCAAGTACTGGAGATATTGTGTCTGGTTTTGTGAGTATCGTTCCATTTTTATGCGTGGAGAATGCTGAACCAGGTTTATTAGGGCTGATCACGCTATGCTTCGGGATTACCTGCCCTTTCGGCCAAGTCTTGACCTATATGTGGATATCTACCAAAGTGTCAAAGACCGTCAGAGTGACGATTACGACCTTTGCTGCGATTTTCATGTTCTTCGTTGTTATTTTCCTCGTCAGAGTGACATTGGGTCAATTTCGTTGTGGCGGAGGAAAGCCTTCTCAGTTATCCGGGGCCAAATCAAGGCGAGATACTGAAAGGGATCCAGCTGGAAGTACTACATAGACGTGTAGAACGGTGTTGTACAAGAACCCTTGTTTTGACGGACCGTGGGAATACTGTGGATTTGTCCTTCGACCATCATGACAATGTCTGACGCCGGCCTAGCGAATCTGCCCATGGAATTATGCCTCTGCATTTTAGAAATGACGGCTACTTCTCACCGGAGTTCTGCCATCACATGTGTCTTGTTGTCAAAACTGGTCAAGCAATGGTACGGCTTGAGGCAAACTGGAAGTAATAACTTTGTTCACATAACTACAGGGTAGATCCCATCTTGTATCGTGCAGTTATGCTCGCCTCCCCACGACAATTTGAAACCTTCTCGTGGACGATAACTCCTCGTCGAGATCACGACTTCTTTATCAGACACGTCAAGCATCTGACATTGAACTCGAAGGGATCTCTGACGCACTCAAACACATCTTTTCTATCTGTACAGGCCTATACCGTCTTTGCCTGGCCAGCATCTCCCCGGCCGCTCCCACTACCCGCACGCTGATACACAATACCCCTCACCTACCTACGACAACGCCATACCCAATTTCAGGACTTGAATGTGGAATGGTCGCGAAGTGAGAGTATCACTCATGTGGTATGTCATACGTCTGTCATCCACTCCTTTACTCCCCACTGCGCTAGGTTCGGCAGTCTCAACCTTACACATATCTTCGTCGCCTTCTGGCTGATTGAAGGTTGTGTCCAGGACTACATCGAGACTCCCTCCCAAAATCTGGATTGGGTGGTAGTTCGGGATGTTAATGTTTTGTCGGGATGGGGTTATTTGCTGGATGGAAATGAAGATGTCTGCTCACTCATTAGTCGCGTCCAATAGCGTCAATAGCCTGATTGAAGCAACCGTGATTGACGCTTCCACTGGCCGATGATCGATGAGGTTCGGAGGATACTGATATGTTTGAATGTTATTCTATATTTCTTGTCAATCGGGCACTATGTCGAAGGCTCTGCCCAACACGAAACTCATAAATCGAGATTCAAAATGCGGCACAGGGTAGAATGACTTAGTAATCAGTGTGGCGCGTTTCACCTTGCCTTCTTACCGTCATCATCCCTCATGCCAAATTAACCACGTCCAGAAAGCAATCCTTCTGGGATACATATCTACGAATATGCTCGACCATCTCTGCGCGTCGACTATCACCGTATGCGTAGACGTTTGTGCGGGTGCCTGTTTAGACTTCATTGGAATCCGTGCGTTCGGGGCCTCATCTCGGCTTCCAACTACTGACACTCCTCCAGGACATGGATGTCCGGAGCATTGTTCTTCTTGCTCGTGGTGCCCTTCCTGCTGCCGAGCTGCCCATAGTGACGATGAATACGGTGAGGCCCACGACGATGCATCCACAAGTGCAGAGGAGGTCAATGAGCGTGCACCACTGCTTATGCACGAAGCTACCGCTACCACCAGTACTCAGCCGACACAGACGCCTTCTATGAGCGCGAGTAGTAATGGCTGATGAAACTTTTTTGTGGTACGCCCGGATGTTCTGTTTTCCGCATCGTTCTAACTTGGACCTTCTAGATGATTGCTATCTCTTGTGTTAATTATTTTTGTATATCTACGGTAAGTCTTAACTAAACTGGTTTTGACGATTCATGGTTCTGACAACATACAAGACTGTATCGATGGATTTGTATATCGCTCCAACAAACGATACCTTTGACTCCGCTGCGCGGTTCTGACATCTTATTAATAAGCTCTGCGCTGGCATTTCACAGTACTGATGCATCGGCAGGCTTGACCGACGTTACACTGTACAGACCTCAAGATTGAAATCGTTACACCATACCCCTTGAACTTATTGGCAACTCGCTCTCCCGCGCGCCAGAATGCCGCTAACGACTATCTTCTCATACAATGGTGGCTACAATGTTGTTCAATTTACTTCGCTACGACCGAACTCCAGTCAATGACATGGAAAGCCTCCTCCGCACCAAGCCATCCCTTGACGCCGAGCTGCTCCTTCGTCACTACCTCAACTCCAGGCTTCACAAATCCCTCCAACCCGTACTTGTCGAAGTAAGCCATATTCAACGCAAGCTCCAGCCCGAACTTCGGACCGAAGGGAAACTGGTTCACAAAGTCGTCGAACGGCAATTGAACGAATTCCACCTCTTTGCCGACAGCCTTACCCCAGAGCTGGAGTGTCTCCTCGAATGAATTGCCGACGAAGCCTGGAACGACTTTACCCTTGGTGAGGTCCGGCTGGCGGAGGATGGCTTCGACAAGCAACCCGCAGTTGACCTGCGTGTGGCCCGCCATTGGGATGATACCTTGTGGCCTCCCGGCCTGCTTCCAGACGTACTTGTCTCCCACCAACTTGGGAGGATCGAAGTCCACGAGGTTGGAGGCGTAGTAACCAATGATGAGGTACGTGGTGATTTTCGCGAGATCTGGCTTTGTCGCAATGTACTCGTCGATGCGTACTTTGCTAAGGAAGTGCGGAACGGAAGTGTCAACGGAGGGAAGGGTGCTCCAGATGTAGTGCTTGAGAGTTGGAGTGGCGGCAGCGGCATCGGCGAGGCGCTTGCCCTGTTCAACCTCCGTGTTGTGCGCTTTCTCACTGTCCTGCGTCGCATTGAAGATCGTCCAGAAATCGGTGACGCCAAATACGGCGTAGGCACCCTGTAATGTAGGTCAATCATTGAGAAGACGGAGGAAAATAAATAATGCGCACCTCGAAGGCTTTCAGAAGGCTATTGTAATCGTCAAGATCGGCAGCGACGACTTCGACGCCTCGAGCAGCGAGTACGCGTCCTTTATCGGTGTTGGGATTACGGGTGACAGCGCGTACAGAGTAGGATTCCGAGCTCTTCAATAAGGCATCGACGACGGATCCGCCTTGCTTGCCAGTGGCGCCCAATACGACTACAAGTTTGGGAGACATGTTGACGTTGAATTAGGGCAATGTTGCCGTCTTTTATAGGTTATATGAGGGATAATCAGATGATGAACGGCGCCCACCAATATTTCTTCTCCAGGTCATTTTGGTCATTTCGTCCCACAGTGCCTTAGTAAGACTTGAGTTATTGATGTCATAAGAAAGGCGTAAAATTCCGTTGCTTTCCCAAAATACACGTCTTAGGCGCGAGGATGTAAAGAGCCAGAATTTTGTGTGGCCAATTCTTATTGATGACCAAATGTTCTAGTACGCCCACTTGAATCTATACTCCTCAAGGACGATATTTCGCACGATAGCCGGCTCATCAGAAGCTGACTTTGAGCTCACCTTCCGAAGTGTAACGTACTGGTAGAACCATGGTAGGACTCGACCATCTGTGTATGTCCCTGGCTAATTCAAGCCAAAACTTCGGGTGCTCTTTCCACTACATAAGGCAGTGAGCGGTAGCTGATGAGATTGAAAGCTAGCCTTCAAGCTGACGTACAGCTGAGTTGGATTGAAGGATTGGATATATCAATGAGATAATCCTTCAGACGATACTAAGCGCAGTATTGTTGGTCTGGGTATGTCTTTGCTAGTATATCGGTTAGTACACGCGCCTGTCAGCGTATGCCCGACGCGCGAAAGCTGGGTTCGACTCCCAGGCAGAGAGGACTTTTTGTGAATTGATCGGTTCCCGGCCCGAGCAAGTCAAAGCACCGGCGCTGGGCCTATGTTGCTCCTGCCTTCCTACCACCATCTTCATCGCGCCGGACGCACATCTTTCTTATTATCTCAAGGGCGGGTCTCTGTTCAGCCTATACTTCACGTCTGGACGTGCTAACTATCACACTACGATTCTACTTGCCCAATTCAAGAATGGTCTACCAAATTTCTGTCTCTGCCGCCTTGTTCGTCCTGGCCTTCGACTATACCGCTGTAACCGCCTCTCCTATTGTTATTCTTGCCCCGTCTCTCGCCCGTGGACCGATACCCCATCGCTCTCTAAATTCTCTTCGTCGTCAAGACTCCTCTACGAAACACGCTCACATTACGTGGATTTCGCCTACTGCAGCGTCGACGTTCGCTCCTGGCGCGAATTTTGACGTACGCTGGACAGTAGATAGTGGCCAAGAGCTCGTATCGCCAAGTTTTCAGCTTTGCGCCAAGGCGGCATCGGCAAAATCGGTGTCGAAGAGGAAGAAGAACAAGGGCGACTCTGAAGACAAAGGCGATTCCGAAGACGACGATGAAGACGAATGGGAAGATGATAAGGACGATAACGCTCATCAGACAGCCGGCGCTGGCGCCAGTACGACTTCGAACTCGGGCGGGCAGAACTGTGGCGCGTCAATTTGGCCTACCGTACAACACTCCGATGACTCCGATTCTGTACAGCTTGCTCTACCCCCAGGTGGCGATTCTGGTGGATGGTACATACTGCTGGAGGACAATTTTGGCTCGAAAACGAGGAGTCCACTTTTCACTGTCGGTGAGTGTAATCTTTTCTTTATTTCTCAGACTGGGAATCTGATTGTATCATGTAGGCACGGGAGGAACTAAAGGAACCGACAGTAAGTCAATTCGCTTATCTTCATCTTCTCCGTGCTTAAGGCAATAGGCAATGCTACGACTACGCAAACCGACCCTGGACAGGCGGGAGCAGGAGCAGGAGCTGTACAAGCTCCTATAAACGCTGTGCCCTCACAATCAGCCTCTACTTGGACTCCAGATGCTGCTGCAAGTGCTGCACCTCCTTCCTCGCCGTCCACTTGGACTCCAGATCCAGTTACTAGTGCCAACTCTGCTGCCACGCCGATACCCAAAGGAAAAGGAAAGGGTATTCCTGATCCCGTACCGTCCGCAGCTGCAGCCCCTCCCGCCTCTGGCATCAGTCCTTCTTCCCCCCTAGCGCCTCCGCCGGTAGTCAATCCAGGCTCAGTTCCGACACAAATGTCACCCAATCTCATGGCGACGCGCTCGTCACCGCCTGTCGCAGCGTTCGCCGTACCTCTCTCCCTCGTCGCGGCCATCCTTCTTCTCGCTGGAATTGCCTCCTTCCGACACTCCAGGCGAGAGAGGGTCGAGCGGGATGGTTTGGCAGCGAAGGGTACAGCGACTGAGGAGAAGAAGGGTGCAGTGGACTTGGAGAGAGATGTGGAGAGGATTGTGGAGCGTAGGGAGAGGGAGCGCGGGGGTGTCTATCCGTTCGGCGGATTTGGAGGAAGCGCGATGCCTGTGCCAGTGTTCATGGCTCCCGGCGGTCGGATGGATCCTGGATATCTCTCCCAGGACGATGGTTATACTCGCCACCAGCGTCGGTACGAACCTCGTAGTCAACGTCGATACAGGGAAGAGGGCGATTCAGTTACGCAGGACGTTCTGTCGTCTTACACAGCTGATGTGGACGACTATCCGAGGTGTCTGAGGCCTGCAGATGTGCATGTTAGACATCCAGCTCCTGGTAGGGGGCGACGCATGGATACCGGTTCCTTGTTTGGAGAGGTTGAAGGGCGGTTAAGAGGATAAATTGGTAGCTTTAGACTGTCGTGTATACAAGTCGGAAGTAACGAATTCACATACTTATCAGGTTCCTTTGAAATTGTTGAAGTTGCCATTGATCGGCCACGTGGTGTTACCTCTTGCCTTTACACGATCTGGACACGTTTTGGAATGAACTTGCTGATACGAAACATTCTCTCGGCTACTCGTACAGGAGTTGTTCTGACACAAAAGTTCTACTTGACTACGATCGAACTCCAGTCAATGATACGAAAGGCCTCCTCCGCCCCAAGCCATCCGTTCACGCCGAGCTGCTCCTTCGTCATTACTTCAAACCCTAGTTTCACCATTCCCTTCAGGCCGTACTTATCGCAGTACACCATATTCAACCCAAGCTCGAGCCCAAACTTTGGTCCGAAAGGAAATTGGTTCACGTACTTCTCGAGTGGCAATTGGATATATTCCACCTCCTTGCCGACGACCTTGCCCCAGAGCTGCAGCGTCTCTTTGAACGTGTTTGCGACGAATCCTGGGACGACCTTTCCCTTGGTCAGATCTGGCTGGCGCAAGATGGCTTCAGCCAGCAACCCGCAGTTGACCTGCGTATGGCCAGCCATAGGTATGATACCGTGCGGTCTCCCCACTTGCTTCCAGACGTAGTTGTCTCCCACTAGCTTGGGGCGATCAAAGTCGGCGAGGTTGGATGCGTAGTAGCCAATGATGAGGTACGTGGTGATTTTCGCGAGGTGTTGTTTCGAGGCGACGTACTCGTCGATACGGATTTTGCTGAGGAAATGCGGGACGGAGTCATCGATGGAGGGGAGGGTGCTCCAGATGTAGTGCTTGAGGGTGGGAGTGGCAGAAGCAGCGTCTGCGAGGCGCTTCCCCTGCTCATACTCAGTGTTATGTGCTTGCTCGCCATCCTGCGTAGCAGCGAAGATGGTCCAGAAATCGGAATGCAGCGTAAGCGCCCTTAATGGTCAGTCAACTCACATGGACATGCGGGGATACGAATTGATGCTCACCTTGAATGCTTTTAGAAGGCTGTTGTAATCGTCTAGGTCCCCGGTGACGACTTCAACGCCTCGAGCAACGAGCGCATGTGCTTTATCGGCGTTGGGGTTACGAGTGACAGCGCGTACTGAGTAGGATTCCGCGCTCTTCAGTAGGGCATCGACTACTGACCCGCCTTGTTTTCCAGTGGCGCCGAATACGACTATGAGCTTGGGAGACATGTTAGTACTGGTACAACTGCGGTGGGGTCAGCTTTATTTTATATGTTCTCTCTTGGTTGAATGAGAATGATTAATAGCCCTTTTTCTCCTACAAGCCTTCTCGCCGTACTGAGGGTCTTAGTAAGATTTGGTTTTTTTTGACTTTGTCATACGGAAGGCCGTTAAAGTTGAGTTCCGCTGCTTCCCAATCATTCAATATACAAGTCCTGATGGCGGGAGGCAAAGCCTTTGAAGTTTGGACTATTTTTTGTTCTTGCTCAACTCGAGCTGTCGTTGCGGCGGACTGTTTGTATAGGCGTGATTTCTCCCACTTACATACATGGAATCACATATGTAGATCTAGAACTTAACCTTCGACGTTGTACTTCAAGCTTCAAGTCTAAGCATACTGAAGTCCATCGATGCTTACAAGCCCAATGTCACACCGGAAGGTCACTGAGATCAATGTCTACAATTACACAACAAATACAGTATTTATTGTATGTACGGCTACAGGAAATTACTATATCACGGTCATAATGTCCTACTTGCTCGCCCATTTGTCAACAATACCGGTCCTCCCGCCTGTTTCCAACCAATCCTCTTCAAAGATTTTCTTGGGAATATCCCCACCAGCGAGCACCACCATCTTCTCCAGAAGGTCATGATTATTGGTCTCATCCTCGTTGGCCTCCTTGAAATCTGGGCGTGAAAGATAAGCAGAAGCTGCGCCACATCTGCAAGAAGCCTTCTTGCCAGTGGCAGTAGGGGCGTCACTAGCCTTGTGCTTTTCGCCGGTTGTAGCGTACGACGATGGTTCATTGTCTACTCAGCAAGTCGGTCAACGATTATGATGAGCAGGAGGATACATACAGGAAGTAGGGTATTTCTGCCTCAGAGCGTCACTCGAGGCGAGCGTGCCCGTCCCACGATTCACAAACGTCCGGCCAGGAGGATTTGTTTATCTTGACCTTTTTCTCGGATAGCGCTTTGCAGCACTCATCAAAGGTGAAGCCTGGTTCGTTGAATCATCCTACGACGGTGACGACAGAGACGAGGATGATGTCGGGTTTCCGGTCCGCCGGGTTTGAGAATTGTGGGCATTCAAGGATGACTGGGTCGTTGACGACGAAGATGAGCTCTGGTGCGCCAAATTTCCACTTGAGTGTGGCGTTTAGGACATCGACGAGATAGATATGGCAAAGGACCTCTGTAGTTTTATCGCAGCTGATAACATGTAACATAGAGTCAAGGGATGATCATTTGGTAAAGACGACGTACTAGATGGCAGGAAGCCGTTTGATTGACAAGTCGCTTCCTCGGACCTAGCGTCGATGCATCTGTTGGTGGGAAACGATTTGACTTTCTGGATCACTTGTCCTGTGCAGTTGGTTTTGAGGTGCTGGGTCAAGATGTTGTGCCATTGATGAGCCTAGGTCCAGGTCCAGTCAGTATGAGTAGGCTTACATTTGAAATTAGGGCTGTACTCACCAGCATCGTCCGAATCCTCTGGCCGTCCATAGGCGTATATCCTGTACACGGCGGGTATGGTAGGGCTGAGTAGGGAAATGGCGCTGCACTGGTATGGACATGGCAACAATCGGGGAGTCGTATACACTTGTATTAGGGACTGCTTTTCGAGTAACGGGGCCCAACTGGCTCGACGACAGGAATTCCTGTATTCCAGTGGTTGGCCGCATTGTTACACTGCATTTCTCCACCAATGCTTCGTACAAGCGAATCAGTAGAATGGATAGGAGCAGCAAAGTGGTATATTGATCATGGTGGTTGGGATCAAGAAGTTTGTTGCCTCGTCATCTGCTTGTCCAACCCTTTGTTATTGTGTTACTCTTCTAAATCTTGTCTAAATCCGCCTGCGCCTCTTGGTTCGTATTGTTTCGGTATTGTTGCTGACCCTCTAATTTATCTTGAATTCTGGGTATTCCCTCGATAGCGCTCAATACTATGATGCCAACTTTGATCCTGGCCTAACTATTTCCGTTTCTCCAAACCTTGTGTTCGCCAGTCGTTATGGGGCAAATGCTATCTTTGACGACTCCTCTGATCTTGACTGGGACAATCCTTGAGCGCTAAGCACTGCTATACTTGCTATGTCCAATCCAGACTCAGGTCACGATAGTGATACAGTGCCTCGAATACAGTAACACAGCAAGTCTGCGATTCATGATCTACACTATTGTGACCCTCTACTTGGGACTTACAACAGCGACGACGTGATGACAAAAAACTTGCAGTCATTTCGTCGAGGTACAGCAAATTCCAAGCACCACAGAGTGCAGTTCTTCATGCAACGCACTGTACTTTGATACAGCATCCTTCCGGCCGTCTCTCGATTTCCATATAAATGCCTAATTTGCCTCATTGCGACCTTTTACAACATCATGCTTCTTAGAGCTTTCATCCTCACTTCCGCTTTCTCAGCCACACTGGTGCTCGGAATCCCATTCCACTCCGAGCTCAACCTCACTGGAACACACAAACCCCGGGGACAAAATTCTGGATATCCTTTGGGAAATAGCCATGACATGGTATACACGGCAGATATATCTCTGGGAGGTGACAAGTACACCCTTCCGGTCGACTCGGGGAGGTACGTGCTACACCTCACTGCAGCGTTGATTTAAATATCTACGCTGTACAGCTCCAATTTTTGGGTATTTCCCTCGAACAAAAAGGACGTGACTAGGAGCAAAGATACCGGCGAGCAGGCGCGTATAGCATATTCAGAATTTGCTGTTGAAGGTCGGTCACTGTTCTTTCGTTCGTCGTCGATCCATTCAGTTAATTCCAACCACCTACTACAGGCCCAATCAAGTATGCAGACCTCCACTTTGCAGGGTTTCAAATCCCCCACCAGACGTTTAGTATATATTATTTTAAAGTTCGTCATTACCCCAGTTGACTCGTTCCTCTAGTTCAAGCTCGCGATCCACCTGACATGGATGAAGGCGTTATGGGGCTGAATGTTGCACGGAACAGAATTTTGACAACCTTGCAAAGCGCCGCGGGATACAGCCCCCTGCAACGAATTTTCACCCAGGACAACGGCCCGCGTCACATCATGACTTTTCTCCTCGGGCGTTAAGTAGGTTCGTCATGGTGGATGGCCCTCTGGAATTACATGTGCTAACAGTCCCATCCAGATCCCGAAAAGGCTTCGTCAGGGACATTTACAATCGGCTCTATATTGCCAGGCTACGAAGACATCGAAAGACAGCCCAAGCTCGAAGTCGTTGATGAACACTTCAAGTTCATGATGGACGACGTCACAAAGGTGCTGATCGACACCGGAATGTCTTTCAACCAAGTACCAGAGTCCGTCATACTTCTTCTTGATCGTGATACTATCTGAAAGGTCATCTAGATCAGTGGCTAGAGACATATACGCTGAATATCGCGGTGCTCAACAAATTACGCTCGATTCAGAGTTATTCTGGGCGGTTCCTTGCATCGAAGAAGTGAGACTTACCTTCCAGATTCAGGGAAAGAACTTTTTCATACATCCTTTGGATATGACGCTGTACGTCGTAACACCGACACCTACGGGAGACTATTAACATTACATCTAACAGTCATTCGAGCCAAACCGCCGAAACGGTTCCCTTCGAAAATGGGGAGGAAATGTGCTTGGGATCGGTGAGTCTGTATTTATATCATTGCGGAATTCATTCCTTACTCGTCCACGGCAGTTCCAGCCGATGAGTATAAATACAAAGGAGACGAATCTAATTCTAGGGATGCCATTCCGTGAGTCACGGGTGGCATTTGCTTGTGCCTCCGACAGGGGACCTCGCGTTGTGGATACGTTGAGGATACGTCGTGCCTCCGACACCAATCAATTTAATTAGGAATTATATATGTCAATATAGAAATTATAATTCAAATGTTTATTCAATCTATCACGTAGTACGTAGGGAACGGTGTGGCGCACATTGGCATTAGCTGGATGTTGTCATTGTCGAGGGCGAGTACTGAGCAGGAGGCACGTGGATTGAGTATTATGTGGAACCAGAGTTTATTAGTTGCTTGCCAGTACTTAGTACTTAATGCTTATCCCTGAAACATTGGATCCTCAACGTATCCACAACGTATCCACAACGCGAGGTCCCCTGTCGGAGGCACAAGTGAATGCCACCCGTGAGTATTGACCAGTCCCGCAGTCTTAATCCTACTTGACAAAGTCTTAGTCCGCAACGTCTACGCGCTCATTGACTTTGGAGAAAATGTCATAGACAACGAACAGGACGGATATATGCAATTATTGTCGACGACTATAGATATTGCAGAAGGTAAGCACCTAAGCTGATCCTGCTACCGATGGCTGACGGTAATCTTCATAGCGCACAAGGATTTCGAAAGAGTTCGCTGCAAGGGTCAGCCATGTAACACACTAGTTCCAGGAGCATAATAGGGTATGTTTCAACCACTTTACAGTATTCTCTCGTAGAAAAATATCACGGATAATTAAGAACAAGAATAGTCCGTTGCGTCTTCTGACGTCGCCGAAGAAAGACCCATTTTCGTCCTGCATACACTAATAAACTGATGGTTCCCACTGAATTCGCCCTGGCACGCCACAATGCGTGGAATGCTTTGACAAGAGGAGACACGGAAAGAAGTAGTACTTGTAATAACCATACTATACTAATTTGCTAGAAATTCGAGTCCGTTATAACCAGTAGCCAACACCATCTCCGTCCGCGGCGCCACAATGAACGAACATTCTGACATGAAGAATCTTGTTTCTTCGTCGACGCTAGTCAGACTTTTTTGGACATATGGACTCTCTGGGCCTTATGTATTTCTTTCTTTTCGATATTTTGACCAATGTCACTGATTCCAGTTTCCATTATCACCACGGCTTTGCGTGGGAAAAGTAAATAGTAGCAATCACGTGTGGTAATCAACGTCGCGTTGAGGCGTGACAGTAACGTAGCCTCGCTTTCTCCTTCTACCACCACCTCAAATAATGTCTGCTCAATCTGTTCTTGCCTTCCCAGTCACCGACAAGGAAAACGCGCCGGACGCTCACCCAAACGTCAAGAATCCTCGCAAACGCACGATCACGACTGCCAACGGTGGTACGCAGCATCGCCTTCGCCTTATCATCACTGGCCGCTAACTAGCATCCAGAAGATGTCGATCTTTCAAAGGAATTTAGTGCCAGTGCCACTGTGCGTATTTGTGCCCCCACAACGCATCGCAAACTAACAAATTGCTCCCAGGTCATCGAGGCAATGAGGCAGCGTATCTTCCAGGTATGCACGCGTCTTTTCTTTCATTTCTTTGCCACTCAACCGTTTACACACAGCTCGAAGACCTGCTCGAGTCCGCAACCAAAGAACCGCCCGCCAAACGCGCCAGGACCACCAAATCTTCCACCGTAGCTACCGCCGCGTCCACCAAAGCAGACGCCAAGAAGATCAAAGTCCAGCTCAAAAAAATCTTTGACAGGCGCGTCTCCTCTCGTCCACACACTACCCACGCGTTTTATTGACCTACATAACCTCCAGAATTAAAAAAGAGTGTAAATCCGAGACGTGCAAATTCCAAGGCGCGTCAAAGTCCGTCAAAGTCGACGAGGTCTTTGAGCCGTCCGAGTTTGAGACTATCTTCGGCGGGAAAGGGACACTCATCCAGCCAACACCGACGAATAAACCCAAGAGCACTGTCACCATCATCACCTTTGTATGTCTGCCTTGTGCTTTCATGAATGCTCTACCTCTGACCTTGTCCCTAGACCAGTCAGCAAGTTAAGGATTTCTTTGGTGACGAATACAAAGACCTCAAGGGCTTCTCATGGACTCGTGGCGGTCCGTCTCTATCTGTCTTATCTCTTCCCTCGCTGACTCATACTCTCAGGTGGCCCGTCATTCTCCAAATCCGTGAAACTGGGCCAAGTCGATGTCAATGTTGATAGTATGGAGGTCAACTACGCGAAGAACACCCTCAAATGCACACTGAAGCTCGAGGTATCCTCACCTGATAGCTGTGGTGGTATTGGGCCGTCTGGTATTAGTTGACGAGGGATGTGGAGTTTGTTCTAATTGCCTTTATTCCACAATTTTGTATCCTAATTCATATATTCTTCTGCTCAATTTTATCTTATCTATACTTATCTTGTTATATATCTTGCTTTCAGCACCTTCTTTAGATATTAGTAGAGTATGTTCTCAAAATTGTTGGGACATGCTGAGAAATGTATAAGTAGTCCTAGTTCGATACACTTCTTGCGCTACCCAATTTCTTTTGAGTCTTACAGGGAAACTTCTACCTCCCGAGCAGGTGACTGGAATCAGAGCACGTATATGACCGTCAAGGATTAGAGTGGTATGTGGTGCAATACTCGAGCTGACTGCGAATGCCTACTATATGCTCGTACATACGATGCAGACATGCAATATACCAACAACGCCGTCCGTATTAGATTTTATATGAGTGAAGACCAGCGTCCGAATCTATTTGCCCGCAATGCTTAGTACAGGCCATCCAGCCAGTACTGCATAGCTATCATAGCCAAGATAGCCGAAAATCAAAGCCGACTTTTTTAGCCGTATGTAGCCGTATGTAGCTTGAACGTAGCTTAGTCTGGTGCCTGACTCCCAGATCATCGACCTTGTTGACGCTGTCAGTCCGATGTACACTCTATAGACAAGAGAGTCGTCGTACGACCACATTTATCTGTGTCAAAGAAGGGAACATTTATTGATAGTAAAAGTTTACTGATAGTGATACAAAATTCTGATATTTTCAAGCAAAAAGGCCTAGATTTTATGAACGAGGTTGAGGCCATTCGCTGAGCTGCAATGCCTCTCCTGTTAGCTCGAACGTGGCGGATAACTCTCCCGTCACGTCGAACAAGACGTTATACTGCCCAGGATATAGCCAAGAGTTGCCCAGGTCATCCGAGCGAGCCAGCGATCCAAGAGTCACACTCAGCTCCGCCGTCGCTTTCCCATCAACACCAAACAGACGCGTGTACGCCACAAGCTTCTTATTATAGTACGGCTCCGGCCCATGTGTCCCATTGACAAACAGCAACGCCACGTAATCCGACGCAACGCCACCCACGTTGGTCACCTCCACCTCCAGTGTATCCAACACCGTCAAGTCCGTAACCTCGCCCAGCTCAAGCGCCTGGATATCGTATGACTCAGCAGGAGGCGACGCCCACGCGTAGGTGAAGTTGGTGTAATGGAGGCCGTATCCGAATTCGTACACGGGCGTGCCGCTGTACCATTGATATGTACGTCCCGGGTTCGTGGCGCTGGGGCGCAGGTTCATATCCGTCATGGGAACCTGGTCGGTGTACTCGGCTGGGTATTGAGTCGTGACTAAACGTCCAGCAGGAGCGACGATACCCATCAGGATATCGAATACCGCTGTTCCTCCACTTTGTCCAGGGTATCCAGCCCAAAGGATTGCATTAACCTGTTGGAGTTCAGGGAGTGACATGATGGATCGAAGGCGTCTTACCGAATCACTCTCTTTGATAGGAGTGTCATCTACTTGCCCACCTCCAAACTGCAACACAACCAATGGCTTTCCGAGCTCCGCCAGCTCGTCGATCAGCTCCAACTGGTTACCCGGCCAAGCTATCGACGTCCTGTCCAGCGTCTCTCCCTCAATGATCTGATTAGCTATACCGCCGGCATAGACAACGAGATCGGCGTCTTGAGCAGCTGCCAGCGCCTCAGCGAACCCACTCCGGCTCGTCGAATTGACATCTGTGCCGAGTGCGTAACTCGTCTCGTATCCAGCGGTCTGGGCGGCATCGTAAGGACTAACGAGGAACGGGGCAGGGCCTTTGTAGTTCCCCTGCATCATCGCTGTGGCGTTCGCCCAAGGGCCAATGACAGCAACCTTTGTAATTGATGCATCCAGAGGGAGGAGGCCATCGTTCTTTAGGAGTACGATCCCTTCAGCTGCGGCTCGGTATGCCAGCTTCTGTGCCTCCTCGGTGTTGACATCGTTCCACCCTAGTTGACGGTAAGGCTGTTCGGCTGGTGGGTCGAAGTATCCCAAACTTCGAAGGAAATCAGTCAAACCATATGTGGGTAGTGGAGGTAGGATTTACCGGACAAGGGATATATATTGCCGAACCAAGGCAGTCTTGAGGTCATCGACACTGATGAGCCCTTGGCTCAATGCTTCGGGAAGATAGACGTTAAAGATCCCGCCGCAATCCAGGTCTGTACCAGCTTTGATGCTTGCAGCTGCCCCGACCATGTACGACTCCGCGTAGTGATGTCCGTCGAAAACGTTAGCGACAGCACCACAATCGCCAGTGACCCATCGATCCTCGCCAAAACCGTAATAATCTCGCAGGACATCTTGGATCAACCACGAGCTCGCACATGATGGGATGCCGTTGACCGCGTTATAGCTACACATGACGGATGCGACCTTGCAAATTGATGATTTTTGAACATAATCCTTTGGAAGAAGAAGAGTTGACGTACCTTTGCATCACGAACACAGGTCTGGAAAGGCGGAAGGTAGTATTCCGTCATCTCCTGCTGTGTGACAACCGCGTCGAATTCGTAGCGCTCGATTCCACCCCAGTCTTCCATATCATAAGCAGCAAAGTGCTTACAGTCCGCCACGACCTTGTACTGTTCGTGATCTATCCCACCTTGCAGACCTTGGATAAGGTTATACGTGTACTGCGCGTTATGATACGGGTCCTCTCCAGGCGTCTCCTGTCCCCGTCCCCATCGAGGATCTTTGAAGGGATTGATATTAGGCGTCCAGAAATCTAGTCCAGCACGTCCAGAATTGCTAAACGCACGTCCTTCCGTGCTGATGATGTTGGCGATTTCGAGGATTAGAGCATCGTCGAACGCAGCTCCCATGAGGATGGGTTGAGGGAAGGAGGTCGCGTAGCTGTATTCCCCGCTACCGCTGAAGTTGACACCAGGGCTCGCAGCGACGCCATGCTGATGTTACTTGAGTCAGACTCGAGGGCAGTAAGAAAAGTGATACGCACCAAAGCCTCAGACCACCATTCGTACGGAGGAAGACCAATACGTGAGACACCGGGAGATCTATTGACGGTGTTGTTCAGAAGTTCTTCCGGTGTGAACAGCTCCACAAGAGATTCGGCTCTGGTCCTTGGATCGAGTGCAGTGTCGCAGACTCCAGTCCCAGCAAGAGGGCCATCGGCGCAATCGGGGAAAGAGTAGGTGAATTGAGAAACAACAAAATGGGCTGAAAGTGCAAAGGTGAGTAGCTTGACCAAGGGTGGCATCATGCGTTTTCCTGTCGAAGCTTCGACATTGCTCGAGTTTTTATCCTCACTGTACCTGCGGCCCGCTCGTTCTGATCCTACATCGCTGCTCTCTTCGAAGTGTACCACGGGATGCTAGAGAACCAGAAGTAAAGCACCGTGAGTATAGTACGAGAACCTGGATGAAGACCGCATGCGAAGCGGTGGTCTGGTGACTGGGACATGTCAGCCGCCCATCGTTGGAGCGGGATGGACGTAAAACCTCAAACAGCTCAAAAATGTGGCGTTCGTGAAACAACCCAAAATATCGATCAGAGCGCAGTAGATGCATGCAAAAGAATACCAAATTTATCTTTTTGCTCGTATTAAACGCCAATTATAGCTTCAACAAGCCCCGGAACGTTATCGAAGAAATCCAACACTGTGAAACTCGTCGGTCTGGCAGAACAAAAATAGCACTGGGGCACTTACTGATGATTCCCAATCGCCCATCCTTCCTCTCAGTCAACCAAGGAAGAAGTCGCTGATTTACTCCCGTAACGTTCCCGTCTCCGAGCGCCATGACCTGCAACTGATCAGCAAACGAAAACAAAGGTTCTCCCAAACTTACAATAGGAGTCTGCGGCTCTGCATCATTGTAACTGAATCCACTCGCAAAGCTAATGAACAACTGGTCACTGTGCTCCTCGATTGCTTTCTCGAGGTGTGCCGTCGTAGCCTGAAGCTTCGCCTTCACGTTCAGATCCGTTCCAGTACCTTTTGGCAGACCCGTCTCGTAGAAATCCTCTATGTAGGCAGTCTGATTTAGGGCGGTGTTGTATGTGAGTTCGATATTTGCGCCGTTGTCCGTCCACTTTGACGGGTCCAAGAAGATACCAAAGCGCTTTGTGTACGTCGGGGGGAGGAGCTTCCAGCTGAAACGTTGAAGGAGCGTTAATTTTCCACGGGCTTCACCGAGCGTCCCGAGCTATCAGTATAATGTTAGCAGCGCAACTAACAGACGTCCGTGTATCAGCTCACAATCCCGTTTACTTGAACCCAGTAGTCGGAGGCAAGATCATTATTGAGGACATCGTATACCTGTTGGTAAAAGGCCTCATCTTCAGGCGTGCCCGTGCCACCTTCGTGGTTAATCGAAATCAGAACGGCTTCGGACGGGTGATTGTCGAGCCAGTAGTAAAACCCGTATAGGACATCCTCAAACGTCGCGTTCGGGTCCAGAACCGCCTGTCCTGAACTTTTGGTGAGCTTCAGGAATGAGATCCAAAGAATTTCAAACAAACCGTGGTGAAAACCAATCTCCACGTTCCCGGGGTTGTAAGCGATACGAAAGTCAAAGGCGCGTATCCCGCCGTTGAGCATGTCGAACATGGAGTGTTGCTGGCAACGGAAATACGGCGCAGGTTGGATGCTTGGGACATATCAGTGCCTAGGACGCCGATCGCAAAGGCCCACATACTCGTCTCCGGTGTAGATCTTCAGCTCATCTTGACGAGCTTGGGTGTAGTTCCCTGTACTGAGATGAATTCACAATCAAGTGGCGTTCCATAAAAATACCTACACGTAGCCGCGTCGTGTGTTCCTGGAATGTTCATATCAACGAGCTGGATATCGTCAGCGAACTTTACCATCCATTGGCATGTCTTGGACGTCTCCGGGCAGTCAGAATACTGTCCTGATATTGAGGTTAATCTTATGTCCTCCTATTTTGTTGAAAAAGAACATACCGAGAATTCCCGCGCCACGCTGTAAAGCGAGCTGCAACCTTGTCTCGTCCAGGTTACTCCTACGCAAGGGAAACGCGTAGACAGAGACGCTAAGCAAGAGAGAAACTGCAGTGATCACGACATACATGGCGACACGACTGGTCGACAAAGGACGCGCGCTCGAGCTTTTGAATGCTCGAGATGCGACCTCGGCGCTCTTCGTAGATGGAGTAATAACTTGAAACTACCTGGAAATCGACCGTGTGGTCGAGTAGAAAGGAACACTGCGGCCACGTGCTCCACTTTGTGTTCTTGTTCTCGTTTTGGATAAAACATTCCACGCGCTGTTGGTGGCGACGTGGGCGGCGAATTCGGTTCACGTTCAATAAGTATGGCGTATAAAAATTAGAACATTCATTCCCCTTTTGTCCCAATCTTGTACCAAGCATTGCCGACGAACAGATTGGGACTGGTCTTGACTCGTGGATGGAAAAGCGATGCGACATAGAATTGGCATTCAACTCTAGTATATGATAGACCCCAAGTGTGCAATTTGTCCTCGATTTGACTATTTCTTGACCTTTTTACCCGACAAGTTACAAGCTCTTAAAACGTGGGGAACCAGTCACATGACGAGTCTAATGAAGAACGATCGGGAGGTCTCAGGTCAGTACTGAGCGCTGAGCGCTGAGAAACCAACACGTCAAAAAGATGACATTAATTCTAAAAACATCTCTCTGCCTGGGAGTCGAACCCAGCTTTCGCGCGTTCACAGTTTGGAGTGACAGGCGCGTGTACTAACCGATATACTAGCAAAGACATGTTATCGGGCCTCATTGTGGTTTTATGTGGACACTGACATGATGCCTACTATCATCATTCGTACTGTAGTTGCGTAATTAGCTTCTGCTTCCAGTAGAAAAGCTATGGCCCTCACCTTTGGTATCGCATCTGTAGTATCCACCTCCAACGCTAGTATCTCCCTCTTCCCACTAAACGTCTCAAACTGCTTCTCAATCTCCTCCTTGACCGGCAATAGATCATTCTTCGTCAACGGTGTCCTCCATCGGAACTGAGGATGGCTTCTCAGACAGACGACGACCCTCAATGTCTGCAGCGTCCTGAACTGCTCCAGCGAGAGCGCCGCACTGACCGTCTTCCACAGAGCGTAGTCATGGACGTAATCGCTCTGCATCTCGTCTGTCGAGAGGTCCACAACGAACTCAACCGCTTTGAGACGATGCGGCGTAGGACACGCGACGAGAGACCCGAGCAGCCATCGTACGACCGGTGCGGCGACGAGACCGGTTCCCCATATGTGGATGGAGAATTTGCGGAGATGCGAAATGGGCAGTGCGACTGTGAGGTTCACAGTGACAATCCACTGGTCTATCAGTAAGCCACGTGAGCACGACACGAGGGGATTGACAAATGATAGGGGAACGAACGTACTATTGCAAATCCGTCTTGAGAGGTGTATGTGCAAATCTTGTAGCGTGTCCTTCGTATCGACCAGAACAGCAGAGAGCAAGGCGAAATCGTGGCCGACGCCAAGGTACACGGATGCGGAGGTGAGGTGGGTGAATGTGCCACGACATTGTAGCAGGGAGTGATATAGGCGAGGTTCGCTTTGGACGAGAGTAATGCTGCGAAGAGGGGCGTGCTCGTGGCCGCACGTGTAGCATTTGCCTTTGTAGGACGTTGTGGTCTTGCATTCGATAATATCGAGGTGGCCATTTTCCTTGAAGCCTCGAACACTCTTACACAGGTCCTCGTGGCTTCCGAAGGTACTGTCATGGAGAGTGAGGGTGCGGTAGGTAAAGGCGGATAGGATGGCGAGGAATGTATCTGGCGCTTCGTGGAACTGGATGGACTCTAGTAGCAAGTGCCGCAAGGACGGGAATATCAAGAGCTCCTGTTTCGAGAGTTGGAAGAAATGCTGGGAGCGCTTGCATTCTATGTGTAATTTTCGAACGCTATGCAGAGCGACTTGGGAGTGGGAGAAGACATCCAAGAAATTGACGTCAAAGGGGCTATGCGAAAGCGCGATCTCGTGGAATAGATGTTCCCGAGAGCGACGTACAAACATGCGGCAGATAAGCGCGCAAATCCGGAGTGTGCGTTTGTCGTCCGAGAGATGATCGACGATCTGATCTGTTAATTCTTGCGGTAGAGACCACGTCGTGGTAAACGCAGCGGGTATGCGAGGAGCGATATCGGGGGGCATGGCTGCCATGAACGCAGGGAAGAAATGGTTCGATTAAGTATTAGGGGCTTCGCTGCCGGCGGCGGGGGTTTGGCGAGCTCCAGCCCTCGTGTTTCATTTCGACGTGGACAAGAGCATTCCGGCTTTGATACAAGATGAGTGCGAAGCTTTGAAACGTGTAAATGAAGCGCCTAACTTACGTTGTAGAATTAAAATTTAGGTTCAAGGAAAATTCTAATCCGTGTTCGCAGGACACACGGTACGCCAAAAGCGAAAGTCGTCACAGAAATATAGCGGTGAACACACAATGGATCGACAATTGACATGTCGTAGAGCATGACAATGATACCGTTGGCAGCTTGAAGCAGAATATAGAGCGTGGAAAAGTTCGTTCAGTTCGATGCTCGGATACCCGGGCCGGGCTTCCACTTGAAAATTATACTTAAAACATTCAAAAACATTCATAACTTGTTATATCTCCAAACGAACAAATCGTTGAAGCAACAGGAGCTGAAGAAGGAGAGTAAATGAACAGAGGAGACTGCAAGTACACCGTTCTAAGCTATGCTGTCGGATCTAGCCATGGTGAGAAAAAGACCAGCCTCCCAAACAGATGAAGATTGAGCGCTGCTTCTACATAGTTGGTTTCGTTCGGGTATAAGAATGTAGATGTTCGAGCATTTATTTGTACATATCTCATCATTGTTGCCCTAAATATTCAGGTATATGCTGAAGTCTTTGAGCAGCCCTTGAACTTTATCTGTCTACTACAAAATGAGGAGAACGGGGGCAGGTATATTTTCCACGATCCGACAACATGCTAAACATTCAGCTGACTGTCAGTCACAAAGTGTGAGCCTCCACCGCATCGCCATCCTCCAGCAACCCGCGTCCACTGGTATCCTTGAACACAAACACCCATATGCTGCAAAGCAAGTTGAACGCCTTCTCACGCTTGTTCCTCTCCTCAGTTACACGTCTCTGATATTCCTCCAAGATCTTCCTCTCCCGATCAGCTTTCTCCCTAGCTTCCTTTGCCTTCCGCTGCATCTCTGCGATTTTCTTCCTATGTTCTGCATTCGCAACAGCCTTCGCTTGCAAAGCTTGAAATTCCGCCTATCTCGCCTCCTTAGCTCTCTTCGCCTTTTCGACATTCAGCTTCAGCCGTTTCTGCTCTGCTAGATTCTTCTTTCTATCTTCCTGTTTCTTCTTCTCGGCATCGCACACCGCTTTCCAGACATCGTCCGACACTCCAGCGTCCCGTGTGGCTCCATTGGCGGAACGGGCCCGGGAACTGCGGCTTTTGAAGATGAGGAAAAATTGGGTGTAGGGGCACGTGAAGACAATGGTGTGCGTGTCAAAGTTGGAGATTGAGGAGTTGCCTTCGTCGACTGAGGGCGAGATGGCGGGGGAGATTGAGGAGGCGGTGATTTGGGCGGGGACTTCGGAGCGGGAGGCTTGGGGGATGGCGGTTTCGGCCCAGCACTGTTCGAATTGGTATTCGTCTTCGGTGGAGGCGGCGGAGGACTGGAAGCAGACGAGGTCGCCACAGGCGGTGCAGATTTCTTTCGTTGATCAGGTCGTGGTAGATTAGCAGCACGATATCGTCTGTCCTTCCAGAACTCATGCATAGCGTCCATGGCGGGTGCATCCTGAATAGTGATAGGTGTTCCAGAGCTCCCTTGTTTGTACGCAAGACGAACAAGCTCCTTCGTCATCGTGCCAATATCTCGCGTGTTGCCCCAGGATAGCATGCCACTCATTTGTTTGACTACATCGGAGAGTACCTCATAATCTGGGGTGGAGGGATATTCAAGACGCGGCCACACCATGTCCTCCTTCTTGGGCAAACTTCGCATAACATCGAGACAGTTCTCAGGAGTGAGGTTGTAAAAAATAATCTTTTTGGAAAGTGAGCTGGTTGATGTCCTGTTCGTAACCCGCGAGGATGACGATGAGTTTGCCTTTGAACTTCTCCTGTGTCATGGCGGTGACGATCTCGTCCATGACCTCCTGCGCAAATTGTCCGGACGCTAAACGATAAGCCTCGTCAATGAAGAGGACTTTTTTTCCAAGCGCCTTCTCGAAAAGCTTCTGTGTCTTAGGGCCAGTATGACCAACATATTGACCGACAAGATCGGATGCAGATGCCACTGGTTGTTATCCTTGTGATCGTCGTGGGCGCTTACATCGCGTTGCGCTTAGGGAAAAGCCTGAGGTTCGTTCGTCATGTTTGAGCTGTCGCAGTCTGACAGTTCGAATTGAGTGTTCGCTCGAGGCTCGATCGCCGCTACGCTGAACTAGCCTTGTCACGTACCGTGACTTTACTGTTCGACCACCACCACCAGTGTAGACCAGTGTATCTACATGTCCACCACTAGCACACAATATTCCATACTTGAAACTGTTTCGCCCAGTCCAGATGCTGGTGTAGACACTGCGGTCTCTATCCGGCTTGTCCTGAACAACGAACATAATGATGAGGTGTGCACCTAACTTTACTATCGGTGTAGGATTTGCAAAATCGTCTTTCCCGCCCGTTCTACTTCTTGTAGGAACTTCGGATGGTCCGGAATATCTCTATAATACTTGAGATCAGCTATCCCGATGGTCAAATCTATGGGAAACGTGTGTTAATGAGGAAAGAAATCGCTGCCGATGGCAAAAGGTAGGATTTGCAAAATTTGCCACGTGGTTTTGCAAGTCGAATTTTGGCTTGTAATACTCTCCCGCTGACCTTCTTAACTTGGGAATGGTCTAAATTATGTATAAAGAATGTATTCCATTCAAGAATGCTACGGAAAGGAGGGAGAGTTACGCCAGAAAACATTTTGCAAATCCTACCCATTTTGCAAATCATACCCTGGGATAGTATCCATCTGGTATCCATTCACCTATGTAGGTTAATGGACCAAACAACGGACCGGTCGGAACGAGAAGGGGCTTGTCCCGAACCTACTGTACAATCTCTTGATCTTTAACCACATCAATGTCTACTTTGGCCAAGCGCACCTACATCGCGGTCCTCGAGGCGCACGGTACTCGCAATCCGTCATACCAATTTTGTGGTACAATGTCCCTTCCTTGGCGGTGGATTCGTTTGAGAAGAAATTGAAACGAGCCCTCTCCATCTCGCCAGAGGAGTTTAGCTTCTTCAAGGTACGAGTTACACGCCTGTATGTTTAGACAACGCCTCTCATATTCGTAGCTCCGTACCCCAATAGCAGCAAATAGCGTAACGGATTTTAAAGAGCTATGTGAAGTTGCCTTTCCAGACTTTGAAAGCCTCTGCGACAATTACTTCTACGGAGAGACAGAAACATTGGGAGAGCTCGATATCGACGAGGAACCCGGTGACGGTAGAAGGTCGAGGGTGTTGATTTTGGTCGCCGTTTGTATGTGTTTCTAGCGACTCCCGCTCATGACTAACTCCTCAAGCAGTTAACGCCCTCAGACCTATGTACATACGCGCCTGCCTTCCATCGACGAACATGCTGACAAATCTGCAGGCCGCGAAGCTATTGCTTGCTCGGCGCAAAGCAGGCCAGCTCCTTCGACTGGAGCAAGGAGCACTGAACTCGTGGCCGTCCAACGCTCACAGAATCTGGACGCCAGTTACGACTATAGGCCACCTGGACTCGCCGCCCCACCCATCGCCATCTACCACCCCACTTTCGCACGTTTTCGTCGTGAAATGGTCACCCCGACAGAAGAGCTCGTATTCACCGAAACAGAATACTCCCAAGCCACTCATTTCATTGACGCTTCTCTGCGGCTGTATCTCGACGATAAGGCTCGGGTGCGCGCCCTACAGGACATTTTTCTGCATGGACAACGGCTTTGGAGAGGGTTGCGTATCAATGTCAATGATACGGAAATTCTGCTAGATGGAGGTCATATACTCGACCTTCCTGGCATAGAGCGGTTATGCTTAATGCTAGCGGAGCTGAAGAACGGCGGCGGTTCCGGAAAGTGCGACTCCTCTGATCAGGCGGAACGCGACTTTATGAAGGCTGTTTCTTCAAAACAGGTGCTCGCATTCCTTCATCGGTTTGCCAGCAGTGCTGACTCTTGACTAGTATTTCCATATCCGACAAGTATCGTGTTGCCCGGCCTTTCTCATGGGCCTCACGGGAAACGTTATTTCCATCTGGGGTGCTGTCTTTGCGGATCGGTTCTACTTCGAGCGTCTTGCTCTCATTTATGTCGGTCCACAGCCGCCGTCTTCACTTCGAACGGGCCGCAGTGACATGGAGACGGGTATACGTGAAGTCGCGAAGCTCTTTCGCACCCTTGACGGCTGTATTGGAGACCTTATTGCCCACTACACCGCTCTTCAACCGGCCATGGCTCTGTCTCGGGACCATGCTTCTACGTCACAGAGTCGTCGTTCAGCGCCTTCGACTGGGGTCCAGCATAGTAATGTGTCGGGGATCCGATTCGTACATTGGACGTCGTTCCAGTTAGCCGGCGAAGTCTGTAATCTAGTATACGGGCATCGCCTCACCGACTATACGAACAAGACCGTTTTCGAGGCTGTGATGACGGTCGAGGGCAAGCAACTTGAAGTGATTGTCAAGTTTGCGCACCGCTACGGCGAATCCGGACATCGGCTCTTGGCTAAAGAGGACCTAGCGCCTACCGTCTACTATTGCGCGTTTGAGGAGACTGTTGGGATGTGGGCGATTGTCATGTCCAAGGTTACAGGTGATACATCCCGCGCATTGACTGCGAAACAGAGCAAGGAGCTCCAGCGTGCGGTGGGATTGCTTCATGCCCAGGAGCTGGTGTTTGGCGATCTTCGCAGGCCTAATGTCATCGCCATCGGGAAGGACAAAATCTCGCTAATCGACTATGAATGGTGTGGGCGTGGGGAGGTGGTTCGGTACCCGACTGATATCTCAACCTCATTGGATTGGGCCCCCGGTGTTGGACCAGATAAGGTCATTACGAAGGAGCACGATGAGTATCAGTTGAACAAGTTATGCACCCGGTAGTCATCCTTTTCGTTTACATTCCTTGCTGTCCTCATTGTTGTCGATGTGTAATCACAAAGTACTTATCTCGTTAAGAGGGTAGTAATTGGCAGTGCTAATTGCCCATACTCTGTCGACATCGTATCGACCACGAGGTGTGAGGACCAAAACCTCCTCAAAGTTGAGGCTAGTGTTCTGCCTTTTCCTCAACAACATCGTGGAAAACTTGAGCGGCGCTCTGTTCCTCTTCATCTTCGTCATTCGACTTTTGGGAACCTGCATCGGACGCCTTGATTTTGGATTTCAAACTGGCAGCAAACTCGAGGGGCACTTCAGTGCGGCCAGCAATTTTTGAGTTTGCCACTTGTTCCAGAGACGGTGTGAAAGCCACCTTGTCGGAGATATTGAAAGCCAGCTGTTTCCCTGTGCAAAGATAATACCTAGATAAAGAGAGGATGTAGCGCACATCTTGAAAATCAGTGAGTGGCGTACCATGATAGGCCTATTTAAGCTTCGTTAGCAAGTCCCTCTTTATATAGATTGAAATAGGTTTCATAATGCACTTTATTCACACAATATATAGCAACACAGGCAAGACTCACTACTCACTGGCAACATGGGGGCCAACATCGGTGATGGACTATGCCGGCAGTACCAGGATTTCTCAATAAACACATCTCGCAGAGCCCGGGTTTAGTGGAAGAGCCCGGGCTTCTCATTAGATTCATCCTCCCGACTGCCGAGTGTTGTCAAATGAGATTACAGACTCTCATTTTAACCATAATTCAACCTTTAGCCAGTTGAATTGAATTATACATACAAGATGAAGCAGCTCCATCCGTACAGGTAACTTACAACACTCCTCTTCTCCTTCTCACCACGTCTAGAAAGCCATCACAGCAGCTTGCGGATGCTTCACCGGGGAGTCGGGAAGCTCTTGTACATCCGACATGACTGACACTTCCTGGTGTATGCCAATAGCAAGACTCTACAAAGCGAATGAGCTGGTGCGACGAACGGCCTAATTAGTGAATGAACGTACTTTCGTTTGAGACGGATGCTGGGCGCGCAGTGAAGGCCGATGGTGCACCATGTAGAAACTTCCGCTGTACCCCGTCTGACTCGTCGTTCTTTCCTTGTCCGTTCCCCGACCCCTACGGACGCGCCGAGTGTTGAGTGTACACATGAACGACACACCATACACTAATCCAATCAGTCTTCAGTTCAAGAAAAGTGAGAGTACTAACACTTGATCATAACGAAATAGAACGCCATGAATAGGAAATTGTGCACAGCGTAGATGTTATACTGATCGACACATCAGCATGCGGTGCTCCCTTTGTCAATGAGCAAACGCACCAATATCATAACGACGATACCGAATGCGCTGAGGAGAGAAAGTTAGACTTCCAAGTCTACCACGATACGAACAGCAAACACACCTCGTCACAGCACCAGTGTTGATAGCATAAATGGTCAACGTTGTCACAAGCGTATCGGATCTATGCCGTCCATCAGCAATCCTTCATACAATGGTGCAATCTCAACACTCACGCGCTGTACCCAGTCCTGAGGTTCTTGAGGTACCACGACAACGCCGCCGCAGTCGCGATATCCGCGAACGCCCCCAACGAAAGGGCACACGATGCGATGACCTTCGTCCATTCAAATTAGCCCCCCAAATCCCGAATTATGAACACGGTGACCTACCTTGAGATCATCAAAGAGCAGAAGCTTCTTCAATTGGAAACTTGAGAGAGAAATTTTGAGTATACGGCGTGAGAACCAAGCGATGACTATAAATACCATCGGACAGAGAAAGCTGCGATGCGAGGGATCTATCAGATTGGAAGGTTGAATAATCCAATACCAACAACATACCAATAGAGGCGCCTGGCGAATTACCGGGTCATGATCAGTCAATCGGCCTAGACAGATAGATACATACCAAGCTGGCCAAATACAATAGCCATCTAGTACCCCGTGAACATCGCACACAGGACATAGGACACAGGCATGCACTCACCAGTCCAGACGTCACCCATAAGTTTCGGTTGCTAACTGATGATGATGAGGGAAAGGACCCCAAAATGTGGAGAAAAACTCACATCGCCATACGCGCATCGCAAAGCATCTGTTCAGTATCCGAAAAAAAAAACAGGGTGACCATTAGCACCTCCATCTCTGCTCATGTGCTTTGGGGCTCACGCTTTCACGATGGTGCCAATGAGGGCCTGCGCGTGGTGTTAGCTCCGCCTGCCAAATTCAGATATACGGGTCGAACGTACGCCAAGGAGGATCTGAGCCTGCGCGAGAGTGAGCGCGGTGTAGTGGAGTAAGGTGGGAACGTACGACGAGCGTCCAGGCTACATCCTCAGAGAGGAGCGATGTGGGGGACATGTAATTTCTGGGATGAGTTGAGTGAGATGAGAGGAACACGGAAAAATGGATCCGGGCGTACGAGATGGTATAGTGGTATATTGCGTGTCCGACGAAACATTGGTGGATCGCCTCTAGCAGCCTGAAGTCGCGTCAGGATACGCACGGTGAGCCAAAAGTCCAGCGCGCGCGTACCAAAGCCCAGTGACCTAAACATCGAGACACAGATAAGTTCTCTACGCACCTGCCCAAAATAAGGACGTACCAAACCCTTATAGACCCCACGATCCAACGGGTAGCGTACCCAGTAGGAGAAGGCTTGCAGTGAATGAACCCCAAAGACCACACACGATACAGAGAATCCTATGAAGCCCGCTCCGAGCGTCTTGTCGGCTGAGAAGGAGAAGGACATGGCAGTTCAGAAGGAAAAAGCGCGGCAAGATTCAATGCAACCATCATGGGGAACTAGAAGTACGAGCACAAGGGTTCTGAATAGGGGGCAGGGGAGCAACATAAACGTTGATGCAGGATGCCGCCGTGGTCCACGTGGGTAGACCATTGAATAATGAAGTATGTATATGGACCGTTCTAGCATTCAGATATGAGAAACAAAGACGGCGCCCATGGCGAGAGAGTGAAGAAGGATCCCAGGAGCGTGGTAAACAGGCAAGTCGCTACCAGCGGGAAATCCCATTTGGTTCTGGTGATCTAATCTAATCTATGGTGCATATGGCCCTTGCGCCACTCAGATCGAATGTCCGGACGCGCGGATGATCATGTTGCGCGGAAGGAGATGCCCAAGCCCGAAAATGACAACAGGAACGGATTAATTAAACGTAGCTTCGATTCAGTACAATATCGCATCGCATCAGCATCACGTCGAATCCTTCAGTTCAGCATTGAACATCGGGTTCTTCTTCAAATCATCCACAAGGGCATCAAACTTGGGAGACACACCGGCTCCGATCTTGTTCAGAGCTGCGACGGCGCGAAGTGCGCTCCTCTGCAGCTCAGCCGCCCGCTCAAGATCCTGCTTCACCGTGTCCTTCGTGACCGTAGGCCCCTTCATCGTCTTCTCCAACGGCGGCGTCGCATCATCCAGCCTCTGAGACACAGCAGCAGGAGCAACCTGCGATAACCGGAACAAGACCATATATGAGATGACCTTGATCTCGTCCGAATCGTCTGACAGCCCGTTGAGGATGTATGTCACAAACTCGTTCATGTCCAGTTTCGCTCGGCAGGTCTCCAGCTACGCCACAATCAGAAAACAGCCACTTCGAGAATTAATGATTGACTAACCAGAGTGTATAGCGTCTCGTACGCGGTCTTTCGGGTTTCCAGACCATCGTCGACTTTGTGGGTCCAAGGTCCCATCTGCACTGTGCGGACGAGCTCGGGGTTGACGGCCGTCTCCTTGTAGAGACTCGGTAATACAACGGATAAAGTATCCCGGACCAAATGTGGTTTCGTACGGGCAGCAGAATTGAGCGCTGACAGGGCAAGCCGGCGAACAGTCTACGATTAGAGTGAAATCAGAAATTGCTGGTGCGCCATTCGTTCAAACTTACCAGATCGCTATCCTTCATCAAGGACAAGAAGTCTACCAGATAGGGTGCCACAAGTTCATCATAAGACGGTGGAGAATCCGCGAAAGTGTAGCGAATTGCCGATACGACAGTCGCCCGAGTAGCTGGGTTTTGGTCTTGAATGCGCGCCTACATTACATGTTAGCGTAGACCATGGGAAAGTAAGGAGTAAAGTTCACGAACATGAAGTTGAGGAAGATACCTCGAGGGATGAGTGATCGCCAATTTTCCCAGACAGGCGGCTGCGACGTTACGAGTGGTCTCCTCAGAATTCTCGGAATTCTCGAACAACGGGACCCAGAGCATGTCCGCGACACCTTCTAGATGCCCATGAGAGCAGTGGGTGACGACTTCCTTCAAGGCGTGCAACGATAGAAGTCGCTTTTTGGGATCGTTTTCGACCATTTTCACGATGACTGGGAGGAACTGATGCAAGTTACCGATGGCAACGTTACCTACAAAATGTCAGGATTGTCGTTATTGTGAGCTGAGAGAAGAGTTACCAGCTGCAAAGGATGCCGCAGTTTTGATGTCTTCCTGTTCTGACGAGAAGTGTTCAATCGCAGAGGAAAAGATTTCGCTCTGCGGGGACATGTCGCTAAAAAGGCTTCAATATGAGATGCAATACAATTCAAAAAGCGCTTACATAAAGCGACCCAGTTCACCAAGGATCAACAGACTCAAAACGACCATAGATGGCTTTGACTTGGATGCCTTCTGAATCGATATTCAGTCGAAATGCCTGTTTCGGTACGAAATGGCCTCACCTTCGGAACAACATACTTGGAATATTCTGCAATAACTCCAGCTGCGATGCCGTTTTGACTCTTGACAACCTGTGCGATGCAACGAGCGACGTTGGCAGGGCTAGCCTCCGCTTTCGGCGCCTTCTCGACGTTGATGACTAGGTTGGGGACGACATGAGCAGCAATTTGATTGTCGGCTTGAACGAGCGCTCCGTAGAAGTTGAGCAGTGAGTCAAGGGCGGCTCCAGAAACCAGGGCGGAGTGGGAGATCGCATAGATATTTGTCAGAAGGCTGCGCTCGATTTCTGGGAAAGAGGTTGTAGGGGTAAGTTGCAGAAGGACTGCTAGTACTGTAAGCGCCTGCGAAAGGAGAGAGATATCCGCTGTCCCGATGAAAGGTTTGACTTGTTCGACAAGGGTTGGTGCCACTGCTACCGGAATACCTCCGGTGTAACTGGAACAATGCAATGAGTTCGATGAACGTAATGATGAGATGCAGCGTCGTACCTCTTCAATAGAACATCAATGGTGTTGAAGATCTCCGGTTTTCCTGCTCTTCCACTTTTCCTGAGTAGTCCAATGAGGTACTCAAGACATCCGTTGACCCACTGGTCCCCGACGACGACTTCCTGCGCAACCTTCATGATAACCTTGACAGCGCTCTCCGTCTTGCCTGTAGTCCTGCAGATTGCTTCCCACTCCCGCCCATCTTTGCTCCGGACGACTTCGGTCGCACAAATCCAAAGATCCGCAATAGACTCTTCAGCGCAAGAGCGGACATCAGCATCGGTGTCGTGGTTGCTCAAGCGTGCAACGGCAGCATTGTACAGTGGCTCGGTCCATTCAGCTGACTGGATAGGTTTGAGCCCTGACAAGAGGGCAGAAAAGACACGGAATGTCTCTGCAGCAACACGGGGATGTTTGTCGACGACCAGATTGAGAAGGACTGGGGTTATGGTGGACAGATGCGATGAATAGGCAGATGAGGGGTGTGTTGCGAAGAACACCGTCAAGAAAGACAGGCAGGTAAGATGGAGAGCTGCCGTCGAAGTGGACAAGGAGTGGGAGAGCACAGTGTTGGATGTAGAGATGATGACTCCTGCCTGGCTGGTCAGGCACCCAGGAAGAACATCCAGAAGAGAATGCAAAAGGCCAAATCCAGCCTGGAGGGTGGGGGTGGGTGTTTTGGGCGACTTGATCTGACTGAAGAGAGCTTTGGAAAGGGAGGGAACCTGCGCCTTCAAAAGTCCATACGGACCCTCGTCGGTATCCAATGCTTCGGTATCGCGTTTTCGCTTGCCTCGTGTAATATCGTCCTTTGCGCCAAGGCCACCATATACGGATGTTTGATTGAGTAAGATTCCATAGGTGGACCAGATTTCCAGTTTAACAGTAGGTTCACGATCGCCGAACCTCGATATGAGGACGGGCGAGACGTCTCTGAAGATCGTAGACAGCAACTCTGGCCGGGTGTTGATGATGGCTGAGAGTAGTTTGGTCGCTGAGCGACGGGTCTTGAAAGACATATCTTCGTCATCAGAATATCTGCATTCAGTTAGTTTTGAGTATCAATTGTCGGGTGTGCACTAACTCGTCTTCGCCCTCCTCTTCATCTTCGTCCTCATCAACGTCGGCCATCTCTTCATCTTCGTCATCAACCGCATAGTTTGGGTCGTGCTTGATATATTGGGTGCCGACTTGAATGCATGCTGGTAGATAGGGAACAACCTCGGACGGGCACCGCAGTACGATGGCTTCTAGAGCCTGAAGACAGCTCTCTCTGAGATCGTCATCATCTCGTTGTACGGCTTTGAGGATACCGCCAACGACATCGCCTAGAACAGGTGCGATTTGAAGAGGTGAATGACGAGCTACGGCGGCTATCAACTGGATCGTCGTTCTTTGCTTGTCAAGGTTGGCTCCGACAGCAAGATTGGGGAACACGTTCGTTTTGAGGAGCTCGGTGAAGAGATGGGGCTGGGAGATGGGGATGAATTGTGATATGGTCACGATGGCGCGCTTTCTGACGACAGGACGTGGATGCGAGAGAAGGGGTGCGAGTATTTTCAAGGGCTGGGATTTCTCGGTCGAGGCTGCAAGATGAGCAGGGAAGCGGACGATCAAGATTGAAAGGATGGACAGCGTTTCGATGAGAGCTTCAGGCGGTGTGTTTGACTGTACGACAAAGTCAGATGGGACACGACTGAACTAGAGTATCACATACGTTCTGGATCTGTCCGAGGAGTTTAGGCGTCAGTTTGGAACAAGCAGAGAGCGCGATGCGGCCGTCTGAAGGTAGCTCTGCAGTGATTGTCTTCAGGGCTGAGAAGAGGGTAAGTCATATACGGTTCACGATGCGCGTTGACGCACCAAGGGCAGATATGTCCCGCAATTCATCATCCTTTCCCCCAGAGAACTCTATCAGCTTGTCGACGACCATCTCCATCTGTAGCTCGCGTATGATCTTGATCAACTGTCCTAGACTAAGCATCGTTAGGCGCAGAAGCGGAGCGATATCCATGAAGCGCACCATTTGACGGCCTGATTCTTGACTTCGGATATCTTGTCTTCAACTAAAGAAAGGACCTGATTGAGGACTTTCATCTCCGAGGCCTCGTCGCCAGTGTAGCATGTTGGATCTTGCTTGATTTCGCTCATTAGGTCGTTGAGGCCCATGAATCTGGAGATGTATAAGATGTCAATCTCGACGTATGTGCTGTCTGGCTCACCGAAAATCCTGGTCCGGCGACTGCATCTGCATAGGACATGAGGCGCTACAGCTGTCTAAGACGATATTGTCACTTACCTTTTCGATGAGACTGTTCATAAGGTATGTCTTCGTCATGGTCGCTGCTCTCTGAACGGTGTGAAGATGGTGGTAAGAAGGAAAGAGAGCGGCGCCCAGCTGTGGTCACTGGAGAAGCGGATGAGGGGTCATGTGACCAGACGCGTCCCACGGCTCCGAAATCCGACCTCCCGATGCGCCACTCGATCACCGTCCGGTCAAGACTTGGTCTCGCATGAGCCAGTACTTTAATTCAGACTGGATCCTCCCAGGTCTACCAATGAGCTTGCGAGATGCTGAGCTGCTGATGTTTCCCTCTCTGGCTGTCCAAGCTTCTCCTCTTCCAGTCCTCTAGACTCTAGCCTGTCAAAGTCTGGAAAGTAATCAAATTGTAAAGGCAGGTACACCAGTTGCCGTCCGACGGTACTGTATAATGCAAGGTTTGGTCATACGGCCTACAGATCCTGACCTCTGTCACAGAAAGGACCTCAAGCCCTTGTCCCAAGAGGTATCTTGGTTATTCAAAGTTACTTAATTCAAACAATGCGCCACCAATAACTTTCCAAATTCATCTACTTACGTATCCGGCAGAACATTTCCAAAGGATAGTGAAACATACAATGAGAGCAACCTATCGGTTGTTACTACGGCTAAGTTACGCTTCAAATACACTGCATCACAAGGACAGTTCAAGCACAGTCTAACTACTATTGTTCTCGGGCCCAACACAGAAACAAGACCTCCATTCATCCTCAAACAGTCAACTTCATTGTCCTCTACAACGCAGAACAATACCCACCAATGACCAAAAACGGACGCCTCTTGTTCTCGTCCTTTCACAATCAGTGGCACATCAGCCTATAAATGGGATCACCGGTTCTGGTCATCCTATCATCACTCATCTTACCCATTTACCTTCACTCCACAAACATGCCATCCATAATAGACCCAACGAACCCAGCATCGCGCCGCGCTCTACGAAAGCAACAGCAGCGCGATCGCAGCGCACAGCCAAATTCTGACACTAGCTCAGACGACGAGCACTGGTCTGGTGGCGAAGAAGAGGAAGACCAGGAGCCTCAACCAATCGATATCGACGAATCTTGGAATTACAGCTTTCAGGTAACTATGCGTCATATGTGGCGCATTGACATTCTCATAAATTCTTTAGGCGGGAGACCAAGTGTGGATACGCACAACAGGTGGAAACTGGCTTCTTGGCCAGGTAACCGGCCAGAAGACTAAATCCGGGAAGACGCGCGAGGTAAGCGAGTCCACAGCTGATATCTTCATCTGGCGCTGATACTTGTTTGAAGAAGGAAGGCATATTCTATCCTGTAATATTCGACGGGAAATTGAGAAAATGGTTCTCGCCGCTGAATGGAGACATCAAGCCTGATAACAGACATATTCGGAGCTTACTGGCGCAAGGCGGATGGCTTTGAACGCTAAGATGCTCTCTTTCTTTAATATTTTGATTGTATCAATACATTGCACGATGTCAATACCGAAATGCAGTACATATTAATCTGAATGCCTGGCTCTCCAAGCTTCAAGGTGAGAGTGTATAATTAGGTGGGCGAATAAATCTACTATGTATAGGAACTCAATAGTTGACCACAAACAACATCCCAGCTACTTCCTGAACCTCCCTCTCAGCATATCCCTCAGACGAACGGTACGAATCCTGAACAGCCACATGAACGCAAATGTAATCGCAATCTACAAGCCGAAGTCAGTCCATCATCATTCTCATGTGGGAACCCATAGAAGCTCACATTAAACGCAATGAAAGCAGCCATAACGCCAATATCCATCCACCTGTTATCATAGAAGATATTAAACCTCTTCTCCAAAAAGTCATCCGTCGTGCGTGTAGAGCAGAATCCGCACGCTGCTGAATCATCTGAGTTCACAAGGTACCCTCCTGCGAAGGAAATGTAAGGACCCATGAATTCCATGCAGGTCTGGCCGCTTGGAGGGTTGATAGTAACAATTTCGAGGGGAGCACACTCGATATCCTGTCGACCAATAGCTACAAATAAAGCGTAAGAGCAAGACAGGAATGCATGCCAAACCCAACGAACCTTGACCAAAAAGACCTTCAACAAAGTACGTGAACGGAGTCATTCTATACAGCCATCGCAACCAGCCCAGTTGGCTATATGGCTGCACGACACCATTACTAGAATCACGTCAGAAAGAGTCAAGTCCGAGAACGGTAAAAATAGCACGCACAATGACAGCACAAATGAGAATAACGTCCCAAACACCAGCCCCGCAATCTCAGCAGAAGGACACATCGCCGCGACAGCTTGCCCAATAGTCGTATAGTACGTCGGGAACATCACCGCAAGCATCAGGAAGCTGTAGCCTGCACGGTCATTCGGGAAGCCAACTGTCCAATACCAGCAGAAGTAGAAGACCGCGGATGATAATATGCTCCACGGAATCTCGACGAGAATCTGAGCTGCCACAAACGCCGGCCAGCTATACATTCGACTCGGTCGTTCCCGAATCTCATACACAGCACGCAGGTCCAAGAATGGAGCCTGGACTTGCGTGGCCATAGGGACAGCAACGATCGACGCCATATAAACGGTCTACAGAAACCCATTATGTATTGAACATGTTGGTAAAACCAAAACAGGGATGAATAGCACTCACGAACAGCTTGTTCTGTGTTCCCTGCTGGGAGTTATCTGCGTCGAAGAACGAAAGCCCGATGAAGAGCCCACCCATTGCGTTCAAGAGGAACTTGGAAATCAGGTAGCTGGGGTTCCGATTGTGTGAACTTTCACCCCTCTTGATTAATTGGAATACTTGGTGACCCCATCCTGTGGCATGCTCGGTATGGAGTGCAGTCAGCACCGGAGGGCGGTCACGGCCTTCGGTATGGATGTTTTCGAGTTCCACTTGAAGGTGCTGTGCCTCCGAAGATTCCCTCCAAATCGTATGCCAGTCCTCCGTGACCTTGGCCGTGGCACCAGCGCCAATGACATCAAGAATATACTCAGCCCTATGTTTGTTGATATCAGTCACAGTGGTAGTTCCAATACGGTGTATCATGACTTACGGATTCTCTTCAGCCGCACATGCCCTCCCGCGATTGCGACTGAAGTAGTCCAGAACCGTCGTAGCATGATGACCCAAGTCGCCAAAGTAAACCGTCTCTCCTCCCTTCCGCAGCAATAGTAATCTGTCAAACAGCTGGAACAGCTCGGCAGACGGTTGATGGATCCTAGGAGTGGGTGTGACGATTAGTGATAAGGAAGGATGGCCATCATACTGCGAGACTTACGTGCAGAGGATAGCCTGGCCTTTGTTTGCGAGATCCTTCAGGAAGAGGACAATGTTCCATGCACTCTGGGAGTCAAGGCCAGAGGTTGGCTCGTCCAGAAAGAGCAAGAGTTTGGGCTGGCGGAGCATCTCAGTAAACTCGAACCACCATAAAAGGAAAACGAGCTAACCTTTGCCGCCAACTCAACAGCGATAGTAGTTCGTTTTCGGTTCTCGATACCAAGGGAGCCTACGGCTGCATTTCTATAAGGACCAAGGCCACAAAGCTCGATACATGTATCCACGCTGATGAACGCCAATTCAGTAGGTACGATATCCCGTTCATAATCACAAAACGTACTATGCGATCTTCTCGGACAGCGGAACCGACGACGGCTGGCGTAACTGAGCGGAGAACAAAAGGGCCTCCTGAACGGTTGCGGATCCGACATGTGTATCTTGTTGCTGACAATAGGCTCTGGATCAAAGATTAATGGGTTGTCCCCTCGATAGGAATGCACGACATACGTTTGGGCTTGAAAGTCCTTTGGACAACTCTGCCCGTTGACGAAACGATCTCCAGTAATGACGCCCACGTCCACTCGCTGTGCCAACACATTGAGCAGCGTAGTCTGTCGGTTGATACAGATCAGACTCGTTCTAAGATAGGACACAGTTTGCCCACCTTGCCAGCACCCGACTCGCCCATGAGAGCCGTGAGCTTCCCGGGAGCAACGTATCCAGAAACATTGTTCATCAATCGTCTCGGTCCGTCCTCTGTGGGTACAGAGTAAGAAAGCCCTTGCCATGAAAAGATATCAGTCGTCGAGGTAGTATGCAAAGTCGCCTTGAAGTTTGGATTCGTCGTGTCCGATTCTGCCTTCTCCTTCTCCATTGGTATTTCCGAAGCAGTGCATTGAGATGCGCGTTCCAGGTCATCCGTCGAGAGATATTTGACCACAGCCTCTTCGGTTCCCCACTTGAAGAGGACGATATCATGGGCTTCCAGCAATCGCGTCCGAATTTCGGTGAAAACAAGGAGACCGACGAAGAACACAAGCCCAAATGCGACTATGATGCCGAGATTCTGAAAAAGTATAAGATGGATATGATAACTATTTGAGATGTGCTAACCCGCCATGTGTTGCTCCAAGAGAAGGTAAAGGTCAAGGCAAGGAAGGTGTCGCCATCGACGAAAGCCTGGCCGGGTTGAGCTCCCACTGCCGTGCAAACTTGATTGGCCATGGCGATGTTCTCGTATCCAGGTCCTCGTGGTACAAGGGCGTCACAATTACCACTGATAGTGCGAAATTCATTGGACATCAGGGCTTCGAATCCCCACCGGAGTGGCTGTCAAAGAATGAATTAGTATACACTGAATGAGGAAGAGCGGGACGACGTACATTGAGATATGATACCCATTTCAGAGCTCCGACCATCGAATTGAGAGGAGTCGAGTATCCAGTATAAATGACATATGTCAAGACAGAGAGTCCAACCACCGCTTGAGCTCCAACTATACAGATTCATCAACACACTGTATTGACCACCAGAACGAGAATGAGCACACCTGGATCGGGCATCAATGCTGTCACAGCACGTATATACATCTTCGTGACGATGGACTGGACGAATAAGAACAGGAAGAAGATACTGCTTCTTGTCAGCAAATAGTTTTCCAGACAAAGGCACCAATAGACTTACAAGAACTGTGCAGCAGACTGCTGTAGTTGCGCCATCTCGTACAGCAAAACGCCAAATAGAAGCGATGCCAGGAAGGTGATTGGCAAGTCCACAAGCGTTAGCGCTACTTGGTCAATTGAAGGACGGTACATAGCCCAGGAGGATTGACGCTGAACGATGGGGCGTTGACCGAAAAGGGACGGAACTTCGGACATGGAAATGACGGCCTGGTTTAATAGAGCGCTACATGAAAAAAATGAGTATAACTCATCACTGAACGTGAGAAAAGGATAGTACTGACAAGAAAAGGACACCCCCTCTCGAGAAGAATCCATCCGTACTCTCGGGAAGCTTCATAAAGATCAATCCGGAGATGAAACCTTGGAAAGCAAACGAGCTGGATGGATTAAAATCAGCTCAAGATTCACAAAGCAAATGTCCATTCCACTCACGCTAAGTAGATCATAGTCGCCAACATATCCCCGCGGAGGATCTGCAGCCGGCGGAGGATCACAGCTTTCGCCTGCATGGGCAACGACACCATGTATGGGCTTCCTCTCGAGGTATGGTTGGCGTACTCGGACCAGGCGCTATCTTCGTATGACTTGATAACGTCTAGATTGTCCACGCGGGTAGACCTGAACTTCGCCATCTCAGCTTTGTTGGCAACACCGACTTCAGACTTGAGGTAGTATGCTGCAAACTCGGGCGCATCACGAGGAAGAGTAAGTGCGTCGGAACGTGGGATACGTCCGTTAGGATCCGTGACGGCCACGAGGAAATCCGCGGTGGTTTGGCGGTTTGCTGGTTCGTAGCCCATTTCGATGAAATAGGATCGGGCCTTGTTCGCAGGTCCGTAGTACGCCATTCTACCGTTGTAGATGACGCACACCTATAGATGAATCAGGAACGGCAAGCGAGACGAGAGGATGAATTGAATGACCTTATCGAACTGGTTGTATAAAGATTCGCCTGCCTGATATAGCGATACGACAGTGGACATCCGGGCTACATCTGTAGCTGTTCGCAAAGCCTGGATGAATTCAAGAGCAGTAGATGCGTCCAAACCTCGAGTTGAGCTGTACGACTAGTCAGGGACAAAGAATCGAAAGACGAAAAAAACAACATACTTGTCCCAACACGCTACACGCGCCCTCAATGCCATGACCTCTGCCAAAGAAACGCGTTTCTTCTCCCCTCCAGACACACCACGGATAGCCGCATCTCCAACAAGAGTCTTCCTAGCGTGCTTCAGACCAAAGACCCTCGTAAGGAGATCCGTGACCGCTTCAGCATACTCCTCCCTCGAGACCCCCAATCTGGCCGCTGGCGCACGGAGTTTGGCTGCAAACTTGATAGTCTGCTCCACCGTTAACGTCGGAAAATGCACATCGTCCTCTGGGCAGTAGATGACGTCTCCACGATGGTGTTTATGCAGGTTAGACGGGGCCAGGGAGTCGTAGTGCAAGGAGCCCAGGACGCTATCGTAGTCGCTGCGCTGATTCGCTAGCGTCTTCAAGAGCGTCGTGCATCCTGAACCGGGACGGCCAAGTACCACTGTCACATACAGGAAATTAGCGAAGTATTAGGAGAAATCGATGTAGTAGGACTTACATAGCATCTCACCGGGAAGGACTGTTCCTTCGAAGTCTGATAGGATGTCCCTCCTGTGAGAATGACGCGCCATTTGTATCGCTTTAAGCAGACCCGCTGGATTCAAAAAACCAACGAGCGATGGCTGATGAGATGAAGAAGCCGATTTGACTGAAACCTTGAGATCTTCAAAAAGCACGCCCAGCTCCCGAGAACGTATTCCAGCTTCCTCAGAGCTAGATACCAGTCAGGTTTTATGAATGGTTATCAGAAAATTTCGTACCGTTTTACGAGATTGCGCAGAGTACGATCGAGATCCAGGGGACTGGACACCTCCAAGGGAATGTCATCTTTCGACATTTGTGGGTACGAGGGCAACAGTTGTTGGATAAAAACATATCAGATGCGCGTTTTATAAACCTGTGGCCCAGTTCAGGATATGTCGAGAATGTGATGTGTCATCAGCCATGGCAAGTCGTTATTTGTCCTGAGCTTCATGTCAGCTTGGCAGTTGGAATCCTGATGCAGTAGGAGCTGTTCCACGGGCCACGCTTGACCACGTACAGACGAAAAAGGTATACGTCGCCAGCCGGGACAGAGACTGCGCATAGTAAGAGACCAAGCACGGATCGTGACGTGACCCGCGCCGAAGACACGTATCACACGCCCACAAACACCCACCACTCACCCTTTCACATTGTCACCAAGTAATTTACTAACTCTCTTCCAGTTCCACCTCCAGATAGACTACATTTTGAATAAAATACCGTCAACGAATAACAAGCGTATCTCCCGAAGAATTACTCCTAATTCCTGTCCATAAGCTAATGTAAAAAAGAGCGATTTATATTGCATAATGAATGAATGGATAGCACGATGGATGGGTGGGGAACGATGGTACGTGGGGGAACTTGCTGTAATTAGTCCGTCCAAAAATTAGAGAAAATAGCGAGTGTGAATGTGAGAGCAATGAGTGTAGAGCCGAAGGAGAAAGAAGAAAATGGCCACAAATGTGGCCGATAAGATTATTACATCGTGAGGGAGGGTATATGTAAACACTGTTATGTTATGTGAGATATGATGTGCGGGTGGGGTGATGGTGAGTGTGATTCCGGGAAACTAGAACATGGTTGGTCGTCAGGCGGGACAGGTTCGTATATAAGAACATATGCGGATCCAATACCCTCGATACAGCTCTCAAACATAGAATTGCGTGCTTGAAAACAGAAACGTTAGCAGGGAACGAGTGTAGAGACGATGAAGGGGTACGTACTGGATCCGACTCGCGGCGTGCACCTCCATCTCCTCCATTTTGTACGAATTTAGCTCCTCCTTGATCCGCTGTGCAAGCTGCGGCGTCAATCGACTCCACGTCGCAGGCTCGCTCCTTCGGTCGTACACCGTGGCACTGAACGTATCATACACCGAGAGATTGCTGGCGAACGCTAATCTCTTGCTCGGTGCAGTCGCCGAACGATGCGTTAGAGTGGGTGCCGCGGATGACATGGTAGAAAGAGCCGGCGCAGAGGAATTGAGGTTCGGATGGTTAAAGATCGAAGTCGCCTTTTCCGGTATAGGATGATGCACGCTCGCAGGACTTTCGGGCGATTCCTGCGAATCCAAACTTAATCGGGCGGCGTTCGAGTCGAATGTTAGTGGAGGTAAAGAAGGCGGCGCCGTCGACGCTGAAGGGCCATGCGCCGACGAGTGTGAGGGATGCCTCGATAACCCGTCGATATGCTCGGGATCTGGTATTCCCGCCAGAGGAACAAGGTCGGCACTCGGACCAGGATGCGCATTGTATGAATTCGAGCGTAGACGATTCTGCTGAGGAGTGTCTTGCAGGTAGACTTGTTGGTCGTATGTCGCTGCATCTATGGATATTTTAGTCAACAGCACCGTAAATCGAATAGATGGCTCACATTTGAGGATACCTTTAGCTGGCCTTCGTTTTCGCTCGATACTACGGCGAACGTCGGTAGCCCATGGCTCGTGCTCGTCATCACCGTCCAGATTGACATCGTCAAGGCCTTGTCGAATCGTCACATCCTCGTCCTCGTCCCCTTCTCCCCAATCCTCGTCATCGTCCCAACCCTCCATATGATCACTAGGTCCAGCCTGTCTAGTATAGTGTCCGTCGTCACTGTCCTCGTCCTCGTCCTCCTCAACAAAAACGCGCGTTCCATCCTCATTGACGCGTATCCCACCGCCTTTGACAGGAGAAGCCTGACGAGTCGTCGTGTTCCTCTCCCAGGCTGGGACTCCTGACGCACCATTCGCTCTCGCAGCCTCTGCAGCAGCGACCGCCTCCTTCTCCGCTTTGGCACGAGCAGCCGCCTCCGCGTTGGTCTTGAGCGTATGTTGTCGCGCTAACTTGGCAGCGGGACTCAACCCCGTCATCTCCCCTCCCACACTCCAATCCGCGCTACTCGTCCGGTCCAACTCGGCAGTAACGTGCGACACGCTGGCCTCGCTAGCTTCACCCTTGGCGTTGGCGACTTTCTTCTCCTTCTTCTTCCCCTTTTTGTCGCCTTCTTTATCCTTGTCCTTGTCCTTGTCTTTGTCCTTGAATAAGGAAGTGATCCCAGCGAGGGAGTTTCGCCGTGCGAGTTTACCCATAGAGCCAAGTTTGCGAATCATGACACTGGCGCTGCTAACGGTCGACGAGAGCGAGATATTATCTGTGCTGCCGTTCATACGTGAGCTGAAGAGCGACGCCGCCCGCGATTTCTTCTTTGTCTGCACAGTCGACGGCGCTCGTGTCGAGACGTCGTCTCCCCCGCTATCCGGACTGATAACCCCTCCACCTGGCTTTTGAACCGCGGCTTCTATGTTTATGGGTGACTTTGGTTTCTTGGCCAGCGCCGAGGCTTTTATTGAAGTGTCGTCGTCGTCGTCTTCCTCCTCTTTGAGTGCCTGGACGGCATTGAAAGACAAAGCGCGCCGTAACCTGCCTTTGAGGCGCCGCTGCGAATCATGCTGGAGCTAGGGGTGTCTAGCATTGCTGCCAGATCACTGTCGTCGCGAGACATTCGTTTTTCAGAGGCGGTAAACGTTCTTGTGACAAGGGGGAGGGACGAACAGGGCGTTGGGAGGGGGTAGACGAGGCCGGGGATGGAGAATTGGCAGGAGAGGATGATGTCGAAGTACGACTAGATGTGGCGTTAGAATTGGACGAGGAGGAGGAAGGAGAGCGATTGTGGGGCGGAGGCAGTCGAGACTGGGACGAATTCGCTGGAGGCGCAGCAGCAGGAGACGAACGGGAAGAACTGGAGGCAGGGGAGGCGTTTCTTGGCCTAGCTGTCCCATTGACTTGGGGGCCAGCGTGGCTGCTTTTACCGCTCTGATTGCTGTTTGTACGCTGGCGCGAACTGTGCGTTGAATTCACCGAGGATGATGAACCCGAGGCATCGGGCCGGGCGTACGGAGGATTGGCTGGGCGCCAGTCGGTGGGAGCCGGTGGCTCTGATGCCTGCGAGCCTTGTCTGGTTGGACGTCGGTAAGGATGGAATCCTGGGTACTGGCCGTTCGGGCCAGGAGCCTGGTGGTCGGTGGGATTGCCTCGGTGTGGCGGAGGGGTTCCGCTCGGGAACGGATTGAACATGTTGGGGATCTGATTAGGCGCAAAGTAGTCGCTCGACGACGGTGGCGACGAGCTCGAGCGCTGCGACGGCGAATGGTGCGACGGTGGCGGCGGTAGATGCGGGAATTGTTGCGCATTCATCATCATCTGATGATACGCCCATTGTGCAAGTTGCGGGTCAAAGTACGGGGCTTGATGAGAATACGGTGCTGGATTTTGATAAAAGTTGGGGTAGAATGGCTGCGCTGCGATGGACGGTGTCCATGCCCCCTGCGGCTGCTGGTTGACTGGGTACGGATAAGGCTGTGGTCCTGGCTGTGTCGTCGCAAATCCTGCAGGCTGCACACCGTGTCCAGGCGGCGAGTGCGACGGAGAATGCTCGTTGACGCCAGATGGTCGCTGAGGAAGGAACGTCCATTGTCGAGTGCCAGTCAGAAGGTGCGAGAACGGCTATCGACGTTGACTGCTAGAAGCAGATTCCGTTCGTCTGTGTCGTAGAGCAGAGAGATGAACAAGATGCGAGTATCGAGGCAGACGATGAGGACGACGGGGAGGACTGAACGTTTCGCGTGTCGGTACGTGCTAATTGATGAATATATCGGCCACGTACCGTTTTTGAGTGACGAGCATGTCTCCGAGAACGACGAGCAGACGTTATTTGACAGTGTCGACCATGACGACGAGAGTTGGAAGCGACGAGGTCGATGTTGCTAACGGCGACGAAAAGAGAAAAAGCAAGATCGGGAGGGTGGGGGTGGACATGCGGGGCGGCAGATGGAGCTGCGATTGACGCGTCCAGAGGGAGAGCCCTTTGCGATCGACGCGTCTCTGAGCTCAAAGTCAGTCATGAGATTTGGGAGCAGTCAATCCTGATGCGACTCGTAAAGCGCGGGGGCTGTGCAGTCGAGGGTTCGATTCAAGTCATGACCTTTATATTTCGCTTGCCGTTCTGACCAAAAGTAAGCCGTAAATTAGTCGATTTTTCTCAAGCGACGTACTTGGCGTCTCCGTATGGTCTGGTATGCGGATTGAATGGCATTGTCTGTGGTTACTCTACGGCTTAGCTGAGTAGATGGGCATACTGGGACGGGTGTAGCGTAGAGATTGGCAGAGTCCGGGGTAGCCAAGTTGAGTCCGAATGCCAGTGTGACCTCGCCCAGATAAATAAATGGTTAAAAGAAGCATGGATTCAAGAGTTTGACAAGTTCGTTTTCTCAAAATTTGCTTATTTTTTGTCAATAGTTTCCCCTCCCGCAGGGACAACACTTGATTAAAAAAAAGTCTAGTACATGCACTTCTACTGCGACCGAGCGTGACCCGGCGCTACATGGACATACAAAAATAAAAAATAAAAATCCCCGTGCGTCACTTGTCACTCCACCGGACTCCGTAGGAGTATAGGTGTGTGAGGGCAGGAAACCGGCTCAGTCACTGACTGGGATGGCGCACCACAGAGGGATTGTCGCCCCGGAAGGGAGAGCCCACTCTGTTGAAACCATCCCAGTCCGCTTTTCGGCATCTGCACGTCAACAAGTGACGTGCACCGCAGTGACTGGTCTGACGCAACGGAGGGTAGAAAAGTAGGTACGAAGGATAGAGACGTGGGAAGAGGCGAACTAGATATCGTTCAATATCGAATCATGTGAATGATCAAATGATACTTTGCGAGAACAGTTGTCGTTAGGTCTTGAATAATGCGATCAGAATGTGATAGGTGTGGGAACAATGATGAGTGAATCTAGATATCGTTCAGTATCAAATCACTGAATGGTCAAATGACGTACCTTTGGAAGGATGTCGCCTAGGTCTTGAATGATGCGAGAGAAGGTGATAGCCGTGGGAAGAGTTGGCGTCTGGATACCATTCAGTACCGAATAGCATAAACAGTTCAAAGGACGTACCATGGGGTTTTCATAGTCGCACATGAAACTTGGCAAAATGTTAGTGGAGGTATTAGACACACTTTGGCGGGTTGCTACAAGTCACGGCTCAATATCAAATAGACGCAGGAGAGAAAAAGAGAACATACCAAGGTTTGTCCGTTGAAGAGAAGTGTCGTCTGGCGAATGGGCATTACGACGGTGAGAGTGAGAGAGATCAAGTCAGGTCATATTGACCCTTATATGGCAACTCTGTCGTCGATCACGGGTGTTAGAATCTTTGTTGATTTACCTTGGCAGGATACGTGGCTGTGACTTATTTTAGTCACCGGCTCCAAGTTCTGACTCTTGCCCTCACACGCTCACGCCACGTCCGGATATTGTCCGACACACTCATCTTTTCTGAACGTCTTCACCACGTTAACTATGAAGGCTGAACGGTGGCGCCAGATTCAAGACTATAGGTTGTGCGCCACTCGCCGTGGGGGCAAAAATATTGGGAAATTGTGCGTTATTTTTGCTCGTTTTTCGTGTTTTCTGTTGATGTTTTCGATTCGTGTTAGCGCCAGCACGACAAGGGGGAGGATACGACGGAGAGAGACCCATTTCTAATGTGGCGCACTTGTTTTACGGACACTTTCGAGGCGAGACGTTCGGGAACCACCCTATTCCATTGCTAGAGTGGTTTATCGCTCGCCGCGGGGCTTGGGAATCTGGAAAACGTGCGTTTTATTTCGACTCTATTTTGCATCTTTTTCTAACCTTTTGGCTCTAGTCTCGTCGTTCGGGTGCTTCACGTCGCAGAACACTGCATGCACCACAAATTATTTCTGCCTTTCCTATTCACATCGACGCAAACCACCGGGAGGTCATTCGCTCGCCGCGGGGCTTTTCATTCAGACAAAGGTACGTGATTTCAACCTCCAATTTGCAGCATAATTGATGTCATTTGAACCAGTTGTCGCCATTGAATATGGGGAGGACACGCCAATATCGGGAACTTCGATGCACCCGGTTACCTTGGCACAATATTCACCGGTGCCGCGTCCTCCCTGCACCATTGTTGGAAGCGAACATTGTACGTATCAATGATTTGCTGACTCTTTTCGTCTTCTTTAGATCGCAGGGGTGATCCCCCATCCGATGATAAGGACGGTGGCTGCGCCACCGTCTCCACTTGCTCCCTCATTCGCATTTGGGCGCTTCGCTTTCCGCTGTCATATTGCTAGAGAGGTCGGTCGCTCGCCGCGGGGCTTGGGAATCCGAAAAAAGTGCGTTATTTTGACATTGATTTTCGACCAGAATTTGACATTCGAAAAGCACCCCTGCACCATTGTTCGAAGTCGACCGTGTACGTATCAACTGGATTTCGGCATGTTTAGACGATCATGGACATCCGACGTTCACGACGGTGGCTGCGCCACCGTCCCCCAAGTCATTCAACTCTACCCTTTCCCGCGCCCGTGAGCCTCGTTCCTCACGAGGATATAATATTCCTAGCGCGGGGGTTCGCTCGCCGCGGGGCTTGGGAATTGGGAAAAAGTGCGTATTTTTTGACCTCAATTTGCTTCTATTTTTGACATTGAAATTAGTTCAAGTGGCCTGTTTCTTACGTCGCGGGACGCTGTCCCGCACCTCAGCCTCAATGTGAACCCACTGACGACATTCTGCAGTACGAATCACGAGGCAACAGCGGCTGCGCCGCTGTCTTCGCCTCGATTTCATTTACTTGATGCCTCTTCCATCGAATCTGCACGATATCCTTCTAGAGCGGTGGTTCGCTCGCCGCGGGGCTTTTCATTTTGGAAAATGTACGTATTTTTGGTTCTCAATTTTGCCTCTATTTTTGACCTTAAAGCCCAGTTTAACCAATACCATCGAGATTTATCCCGACTCTGCGTACGGGACTGTCGCGGGACTGCGTCCCGCACTTCAGGCTCAATACCATGACAGAACCCCGGCGCCACAGATATCTCCCTCCCTGAAAATCAACCATGGCGATCGACGCTCGTATCGATTGCCTTCTCCGGGGACTTCATTACAGCGTCATTAACATTGACACTGAGGACTCTGATCCACGAGGCGACAGCGGCGCAGCCGCTGTCTTTGCCTCCAAACTCTTTCACCCACCTCCCGTCGACAGTGTACAGCATCCTTTTACTAGATAGGTGGTCCGCTCGCCGCGGGGCTTTTTATTTTGGACAACGGGGCGTGTTTTTGACCCCGATTTGCGACACAATTCTGACCTTCAATTTCATTCATTAGGGTACTCTGGACTACACCCCTGGACGTCTATACCTTACATAAGGAGCTCCGCACGCGCCATAACGCCATATTCCCGCCGTTTCGAAAGACATGTCGCGAGATTCCAATTGCGTGCGCCATATATCACCCACAGCTTCCGACCGCTGACACCGACGTCTGGGACCTGCCGTCTTCACTGTCCCGAACGAACGCTCTCAAGATCTTTGAGCCATACAGTTCATTTCCCTGTGTCGTTCTTACTGATTTGAGCCCTGCATGCTCTAGCGTCGTACCTTGCTCATGTATGTACCGATCACGGACTTGGGAGCGCTGGGTAACGGAACGCGCGGGACGTCTTGGCAATGAGACGTGCTGGGTGAATTGGAATCCGGAGGGTTAGACTTGGATTCGTTGATTATATCGATCTGTTACACTACAATGTACCATATGTAATGAATATAACAACTTTGTATGATTTTTGAACGTACCAAGTGCGATTGGAACTTTGAAAAAGTTCAAATTATGTCGGGATCCCGCCATGAAGATGAGCTCTACGGCGCGCGGATGACCTTGAAATAGACGGTTTACATCAAATATAGTGTCCTATAGTAGTTTAGAATGAATTAGTCTGATAGACCTCAAAGATAGCGAACACTTTGATGTTCTCGAGTATTCGGATACTTGCAGTATTGGATTCAACATTTCTGTATTACCATGCCTCGACGTCGTCGTTGTGATGCCCCGTTTGCTCCGGAGGCTGGCTATATCCTATTATATTACCCTTAAACTGAGCTGGAATGTGGAACCCGAGCAGACGGGGCCCACAGTCAGTCCCATTGTCCCTCCGGAGGTATTCCACTCACGGGGATCTTCCAATATTCAATGTAGCTGAATGGTCAGGGTGACCATCGGAAATGGTATTAGTAATGTACTAAATGAAGCGCCAAGCCTTACTTGGGTGCCACGTATCTATTACCCAGGCCAGTGTCGAATGGTACGGGCGCCACAATGCTCAGAGTGGTTGGCGGTCATTCTGAAGTCCTTGCGACCTGTATACGTCTTTGATGTTGTTTTTTTGAGCTATATGTCTGGATTATCGTCTATTCCGAGGCTGAAATCGCGTTGAAACGCGTTGAATTGCCTTGAATGCAATCGAGGACGCGTGAACCCTTACAATCTGGATGATCAGACCCTATGACGAGTTTGTACAATCTTATCGTGACGCAACCGCGTCTTTCTTCGCACTTTCATGTTCGAAATGTAGGATCGTTAGTCTGAGCACTTGAAGGCTGACTGTTGGATATCTCGATGTGATCTGTCTCTGCGACTGGGTTCTTTGTCCGCGTTGCGCTCTGTTACGCCTTTCCAACGTTTTCTGTATTCCGCGTCGAGCATCCCCGTCTCAGCGGACTGAAGGGCGCCGCTTTGATTGTCTTACGTCGACTATCTTGGTATTCGGAGTATGTTCCAAGTGCCCGCTGGCTTCGAACAATGGGTAGGATACGATTCACCCGTTAGCGCTAATTGGACGTTCCAGCCTTCAACGCTTCAAGAGGCCGCCTACGACGATCATAGGGTAACCTTACATGACCCTTGATTCATATCCGTAAGCGGCTGGGCGCCTTGGGTGCAGGAAGACTGGAGGGGAAAGGAGGAGGAGAAGGTGGCTGTTTAGCACACTGTAAGTAACGGCGGACTATGGGGGCTTCACATACGTCTAACATGTATCTCCCAAGGGTAATATCACAAGTTTTTCATGTCCGAAAGTCCAGGAATAGGTACGTACTTCAATCTAGTACGCGCCGCCACCCTCTTCTCATCAAAATCGATTCCGCACTTCCAAGACTTGGGGCTCTTCTTTCCGCCGGACGGAGCGGACATACGTCACAGAAGTAACTGTACGTACTAACGTATCCGCCCGAGAACGGCATGATATTGGGTATAAGTACGGGGGAAGGATAGCGGTAAGTCATCATTCCTTCCCATCTATTCTCATCCTCTCTTACTTACAGATAACCTCTTCACATCGCTTATCACTTTCATACCCGTCTTCGATAGGCCCTTCGAGGCTCTCAAGTTTACTCTCGACATCGCCCACAACAGCGATCAAGCACTGTAAGTTTTGTTCCCACGGGACCTTTGGTCCTACTACCATGTTCGTTTTCTTACCGTTTCACTTGGGATTCTCTAGGACTTCAAACCTCTCGACGCAGTGACTGGTACGCTATTAGTCTTTGCTCCATTCCTTATTTGCGCTAACGATATAACTAGGCTTTTAGGATGCGTCGATTACACGGTTGTTACGGTGTCTGCTTCGGATTTCTACCTCAACTACTTCCACGACATGGCGTCTAATACGGACTCAGGATTACTCTCAGCTCGCGTATAGAGATGCTAAAGGCACCTTTTGAACGCTATAGAGTCTCGACGACAGACGGGCAACGGACAGTGCGTGGTCTTATCCTTCTAATATCGCTATACTAACTCAAACAAGATTCACCTCGCAATGCGATACCCAGTCAAGATCATACCGCTGGAAGAACATGACGTCGAGGGAACTGTACGCAAACACGAGTTCTGTCTTACCACCTCCGCTCATGGTCAGCCCATAGCCTTTCGCGCCATATCCATTCGTGTTCGCCATAGCGACTATCTATATCGCCCACTTCATTACCTGTAGGTGCTATTCCGCCCCCAACCTTTGTTTCATCAGTACTGACTACAAACACTTAGACGTCCATCTCTTCGACTATTGGCGTCTCGCACCACTACGGCCAACACCGTTCTAAAGAACGGCTCGTCGGTATACCGACGTGGCCTACGTGTGCTTGGACGCGAATCAGGCAAGTGTTCATTATCCTTCCTGCTATCTATACTAACCTTGTTCCCTCGATAGGCGCCCAACTCGAACGTCAACGTCAACGAACCTCTCTATCCACAAAACGTCGCCTAGGTGAGTAAACCCTTGCCTCTTATACTATACTCCATACGTCTTCCGATTTCACCCTTCGTTTCATTGCTAACTACAAACCTAGACGTTCATCTCTTCGACTATTGGCGTCTCGCAACACTACGGCCAACACCGTTCTAAAGAACGGTTCGTCGGTATACCGACGTGGCCTCCGTGTGCTTCGACGCGAATTCGGTAAGCATTCTCTATGTCCTTATCAGCATCATATATATACTAACTTTGGTCCTTTCGATAGGCGCCCACGTCAACGAACGCTGGGAATGATAGTCCGCCTATCGCACGGGTACCGTATCGGTGCGTATGCATTCCCTCCCACGCGGATGTATCGCCAACGGACCTCAGCGCTCAACCCTCACAACGCTACACCTTGGTACCACCATCAATTTGGCAAATGCGGCAGGGGGTACCATTATCAAGCCGGAGTTGTCAGTATGTCTCCAATCCACTGTTCTAACGAGCCCTTACTCACAAGTCTTAGAGAATTCTCATACAACGAAACGACACCAATCTGAGACGTCCTATGGCTCCGCAACACTCTCTAAATACGCTCCGCAATGTGGTGAAGAAGCCAACATTGGTACGTCCCATTTGCTATCTTGACGAGGCCCTTGCTAACGAGTCGACTCATCCAGATATTTCAACCAAGGCAGGTGTACGGATACGGGGGTCGACAGGACCTTGATCGCACCGGACTTGTCCTATCGAACCAAGTAAGTCACCCATATCATGTCTTTGGGTTCTTGATACTGACTAAAACCAGGACCTTTCACAAACTCCCTCGGTATACCGAACACCCACCTCTCAGGACAAGCGATCGTACGAATCATAATACTACGAGAATGGAAGAGGACGTCAGACGTTCTAGCTGGTTCACGGGTGAATAGGCGTTGGAATGGTATGTCAACCTTTTTGGTTATCTTGGTCGTACACTGACAAGACTCTCTGTCCTCTCATAGCTTTCGAGTATATACACGTACTATCAATATCCAAAGGCGTCGCCAACCTCATTGGGAAGATTCCCTTCACCTATACTCCGAGCCTAACGACGCCACATAACGACATCTCGTTATGACTACAAACGTGTCAGACGCGCTAGGCGTTGGCGTGACGAATTCATTAGATAGTCCTCAAGAGTAGTTCCTGACCCACGCGGAGACGCTGACATGGTTCGTTAGCGATTTTGACTTTTCGACGCCGCTGACCCCCAACTTAGGATTATTTCAAACTCGTTTAGATGCCTTTGCGACTACACCCGACGAAGGATATGACAACTCGTCGATGCTATGACATGTCCTCGAACTCCTAGGCCCACTTGATGCTACCTACGATCTTGGTCTTGTCTTGAGCTCGGGTACTGACCTTTAGGCTAAACTTGGCTACGCGCCCAAGGGAGCGTCGGAATAACTTGCGATACCATACAATAACGAAGATGTGAGTCAAAGATAAGCTCTATATCTTCGGGTGTTGATTATCGCACCAGTTTATTGCCTTCCGGGATGCGCCACACAAATCGGCTATGGCGACGGCAGAGATGTCAGAGGCCGACTTGTGTGAGTGTACAAAGTATTAGGGTACATATTATATCATTTCCCGACCACTGGGAAGACGGTGCCTAAGTCTGTTAGCGTTTTCGACTTTTCGACGCCACTGACCCCCAAATTAGGATTATTCCAAACTCCTCTCAGCATCTTTCAGACCATACCCGGCGACGTCTATGGCTACACGTCGACGTTGTGACGTGTCCTCGAACCCCTGGGCTCGCCTAATCTTACCTACCGTCTCGTTCTTATCTCAAACTTGGGTACTGACTCTCGGGCTAAACCTGGCTGTGAACGCAAAGGAGCGACGGAATCTGCTGCGATATCACTCTATAACGAAGATGTAAGTCAGAGATAGGTTTCATCTTGTCCGATACTGATATTCCTTTAGTTTCCAACCGTTTGGGATTCGCCACATAATTCGAGCCTCACGGCCACAGAAACGTCGCAGGTTGAAGTGAGTGTTTGGATAAAGTATTAGGGTACATGTTAGATGCTTTCTCGACCATTTGGCAGACGGCAAGACCGTGCGTTGACGATTTGGACTTTGCGACGTTTCTGACCGTCGATTTGGACGTATTTTCAAACCGCCGGGAGTTGGGCTTTGCCGCCTCTCAGACCTCGATAGGGCTACGATTAAAGAACGACGCGTGTCCGTTAGTCCCTGTGGACGATGCTTGCCGTTAAACATGGTGTTTCGTTGTTCCGTATCCGAGTTCGAAAACGTGAGTTGCTCATGGTTTGAACGCGATTTCCTACTTACTGACACTGCGTAGAGCATTTCTATGATCTATAACGAGCGTTACTCGGACGATGAAGGCAACTGTTACCATACAAAGGGTTTACATAGTAGATAGTACTTAATAGCTTGCTGTTTTGTTCGTCGTTACAATCGATTTATGACTTTCCCTTACCTGCGTGCATGTGCTTCAGTGACGACGAGATCGTTAGCGTTCAACGTACTCGTCGCCTTAGCTTGTGTTGTACGAATGGCGGACGTGTACGTATCGGAAACGAATGCAATACATGTTCTATCTCGTTCGCCGACTGAAGAACCGCGACAAGCCCATCCTCACTCGCTTAGCTTCCGTATCGTCAAGCTCACGCACGTCGACGTCCCCGCATCTTCAAACTTCCAAATAGACTACATTTTGAATAAAATACCGTCAACGAATAACAAGCGTATCTCCCGAAGAATTACTCCTAATTCCTGTCCATAAGCTAATGTAAAAAAGAGCGATTTATATTTCATAATGAATGGATAGCACGATGGATGGGTGGGGAACAATGGTACGTGGGGGAACTTGCTGTAATTAGTCCGTCCAAAAATTAGAGAAAATAGCGAGTGTGAATGTGAGAGCAATGAGTGTAGAGCCGAAGGGGAAAGAAGAAAATGGCCACAAATGTGGCCGATAAGATTATTACATCGTGAGGGAGGGTATATGTAAACACTGTTATGTTATGTGAGATATGATGTGCGGGTGGGGTGATGGTGAGTGTGATTCCGGGAAACTAGAACATGGTTGGTCGTCAGGCGGGACAGGTTCGTATATAAGAACATATGCGGATCCAATACCCTCGATACAGCTCTCAAACATAGAATTGCGTGCTAGAAAAGAGAAACGTTAGCAGGGAACGAGTGTAGAGACGATGAAGGGGTACGTACTGGATCCGACTCGCGGCGTGCACCTCCATCTCCTCCATTTTGTACGAATTCAGCTCCTCCTTGATCCGCTGTGCAAGCTGCGGCGTCAATCGACTCCACGTCGCAGGCTCGCTCCTTCGGTCGTACACCGTGGCACTGAACGTATCATACACCGAGAGATTGCTGGCGAACGCTAATCTCTTGCTCGGTGCAGTCGCCGAACGATGCGTTAGAGTGGGTGCCGCGGATGACATGGTAGAAAGAGCCGGCGCAGAGGAATTGAGGTTCGGATGGTTAAAGATCGAAGTCGCCTTTTCCGGTATAGGATGATGCACGCTCGCAGGACTTTCGGGCGATTCCTGCGAATCCAAACTTAATCGGGCGGCGTTCGAGTCGAATGTTAGTGGAGGTAAAGAAGGCGGCGCCGTCGACGCTGAAGGGCCATGCGCCGACGAGTGTGAGGGATGCCTCGATAACCCGTCGATATGCTCGGGATCTGGTATTCCCGCCAGAGGAACAAGGTCGGCACTCGGACCAGGATGCGCATTGTATGAATTCGAGCGTAGACGATTCTGCTGAGGAGTGTCTTGCAGGTAGACTTGTTGGTCGTATGTCGCTGCATCTATGGATATTTTAGTCAACAGCACCGTAAATCGAATAGATGGCTCACATTTGAGGATACCTTTAGCTGGCCTTCGTTTTCGCTCGATACTACGGCGAACGTCGGTAGCCCATGGCTCGTGCTCGTCATCACCGTCCAGATTGACATCGTCAAGGCCTTGTCGAATCGTCACATCCTCGTCCTCGTCCCCTTCTCCCCAATCCTCGTCATCGTCCCAACCCTCCATATGATCACTAGGTCCAGCCTGTCTAGTATAGTGTCCGTCGTCACTGTCCTCGTCCTCGTCCTCCTCAACAAAAACGCGCGTTCCATCCTCATTGACGCGTATCCCACCGCCTTTGACAGGAGAAGCCTGACGAGTCGTCGTGTTCCTCTCCCAGGCTGGGACTCCTGACGCACCATTCGCTCTCGCAGCCTCTGCAGCAGCGACCGCCTCCTTCTCCGCTTTGGCACGAGCAGCCGCCTCCGCGTTGGTCTTGAGCGTATGTTGTCGCGCTAACTTGGCAGCGGGACTCAACCCCGTCATCTCCCCTCCCACACTCCAATCCGCGCTACTCGTCCGGTCCAACTCGGCAGTAACGTGCGACACGCTGGCCTCGCTAGCTTCACCCTTGGCGTTGGCGACTTTCTTCTCCTTCTTCTTCCCCTTTTTGTCGCCTTCTTTATCCTTGTCCTTGTCCTTGTCTTTGTCCTTGAATAAGGAAGTGATCCCAGCGAGGGAGTTCCGCCGTGCGAGTTTACCCATAGAGCCAAGTTTGCGAATCATGACACTGGCGCTGCTAACGGTCGACGAGAGCGAGATATTATCTGTGCTGCCGTTCATACGTGAGCTGAAGAGCGACGCCGCCCGCGATTTCTTCTTTGTCTGCACAGTCGACGGCGCTCGTGTCGAGACGTCGTCTCCCCCGCTATCCGGACTGATAACCCCTCCACCTGGCTTTTGAACCGCGGCTTCTATGTTTATGGGTGACTTTGGTTTCTTGGCCAGCGCCGAGGCTTTTATTGAAGTGTCGTCGTCGTCGTCTTCCTCCTCTTTGAGTGCCTGGACGGCATTGAAAGACAAAGCGCGCCGTAACCTGCCTTTGAGGCCGCCGCTGCGAATCATGCTGGAGCTAGGGGTGTCTAGCATTGCTGCCAGATCACTGTCGTCGCGAGACATTCGTTTTTCAGAGGCGGTAAACGTTCCTTGTGACAAGGGGAGGGACGAACAGGGCGTTGGGAGGGGGTAGACGAGGCCGGGGATGGAGAATTGGCAGGAGAGGATGATGTCGAAGTACGACTAGATGTGGCGTTAGAATTGGACGAGGAGGAGGAAGGAGAGCGATTGTGGGGCGGAGGCAGTCGAGACTGGGACGAATTCGCTGGAGGCGCAGCAGCAGGAGACGAACGGGAAGAACTGGAGGCAGGGGAGGCGTTTCTTGGCCTAGCTGTCCCATTGACTTGGGGGCCAGCGTGGCTGCTTTTACCGCTCTGATTGCTGTTTGTACGCTGGCGCGAACTGTGCGTTGAATTCACCGAGGATGATGAACCCGAGGCATCGGGCCGGGCGTACGGAGGATTGGCTGGGCGCCAGTCGGTGGGAGCCGGTGGCTCTGATGCCTGCGAGCCTTGTCTGGTTGGACGTCGGTAAGGATGGAATCCTGGGTACTGGCCGTTCGGGCCAGGAGCCTGGTGGTCGGTGGGATTGCCTCGGTGTGGCGGAGGGGTTCCGCTCGGGAACGGATTGAACATGTTGGGGATCTGATTAGGCGCAAAGTAGTCGCTCGACGACGGTGGCGACGAGCTCGAGCGCTGCGACGGCGAATGGTGCGACGGTGGCGGCGGTAGATGCGGGAATTGTTGCGCATTCATCATCATCTGATGATACGCCCATTGTGCAAGTTGCGGGTCAAAGTACGGGGCTTGATGAGAATACGGTGCTGGATTTTGATAAAAGTTGGGGTAGAATGGCTGCGCTGCGATGGACGGTGTCCATGCCCCCTGCGGCTGCTGGTTGACTGGGTACGGATAAGGCTGTGGTCCTGGCTGTGTCGTCGCAAATCCTGCAGGCTGCACACCGTGTCCAGGCGGCGAGTGCGACGGAGAATGCTCGTTGACGCCAGATGGTCGCTGAGGAAGGAACGTCCATTGTCGAGTGCCAGTCAGAAGGTGCGAGAACGGCTATCGACGTTGACTGCTAGAAGCAGATTCCGTTCGTCTGTGTCGTAGAGCAGAGAGATGAACAAGATGCGAGTATCGAGGCAGACGATGAGGACGACGGGGAGGACTGAACGTTTCGCGTGTCGGTACGTGCTAATTGATGAATATATCGGCCACGTACCGTTTTTGAGTGACGAGCATGTCTCCGAGAACGACGAGCAGACGTTATTTGACAGTGTCGACCATGACGACGAGAGTTGGAAGCGACGAGGTCGATGTTGCTAACGGCGACGAAAAGAGAAAAAGCAAGATCGGGAGGGTGGGGGTGGACATGCGGGGCGGCAGATGGAGCTGCGATTGACGCGTCCAGAGGGAGAGCCCTTTGCGATCGACGCGTCTCTGAGCTCAAAGTCAGTCATGAGATTTGGGAGCAGTCAATCCTGATGCGACTCGTAAAGCGCGGGGGCTGTGCAGTCGAGGGTTCGATTCAAGTCATGACCTTTATATTTCGCTTGCCGTTCTGACCAAAAGTAAGCCGTAAATTAGTCGATTTTTCTCAAGCGACGTACTTGGCGTCTCCGTATGGTCTGGTATGCGGATTGAATGGCATTGTCTGTGGTTACTCTACGGCTTAGCTGAGTAGATGGGCATACTGGGACGGGTGTAGCGTAGAGATTGGCAGAGTCCGGGGTAGCCAAGTTGAGTCCGAATGCCAGTGTGACCTCGCCCAGATAAATAAATGGTTAAAAGAAGCATGGATTCAAGAGTTTGACAAGTTCGTTTTCTCAAAATTTGCTTATTTTTTGTCAATAGTTTCCCCTCCCCGCAGGGACAACACTTGATTAAAAAAAAGTCTAGTACATGCACTTCTACTGCGACCGAGCGTGACCCGGCGCTACATGGACATACAAAAATAAAAAATAAAAATCCCCGTGCGTCACTTGTCACTCCACCGGACTCCGTAGGAGTATAGGTGTGTGAGGGCAGGAAACCGGCTCAGTCACTGACTGGGATGGCGCACCACAGAGGGATTGTCGCCCCCGGAAGGGAGAGCCCACTCTGTTGAAACCATCCCAGTCCGCTTTTCGGCATCTGCACGTCAACAAGTGACGTGCACCGCAGTGACTGGTCTGACGCAACGGAGGGTAGAAAAGTAGGTACGAAGGATAGAGACGTGGGAAGAGGCGAACTAGATATCGTTCAATATCGAATCATGTGAATGATCAAATGACATACCTTTGCGAGAACAGTTGTCGTTAGGTCTTGAATAATGCGATCAGAATGTGATAGGTGTGGGAACAATGATGAGTGAATCTAGATATCGTTCAGTATCAAATCACTGAATGGTCAAATGACGTACCTTTGGAAGGATGTCGCCTAGGTCTTGAATGATGCGAGAGAAGGTGATAGCCGTGGGAAGAGTTGGCGTCTGGATACCATTCAGTACCGAATAGCATAAACAGTTCAAAGGACGTACCATGGGGTTTTCATAGTCGCACATGAAACTTGGCAAAATGTTAGTGGAGGTATTAGACACACTTTGGCGGGTTGCTACAAGTCACGGCTCAATATCAAATAGACGCAGGAGAGAAAAAGAGAACATACCAAGGTTTGTCCGTTGAAGAGAAGTGTCGTCTGGCGAATGGGCATTACGACGGTGAGAGTGAGAGAGATCAAGTCAGGTCATATTGACCCTTATATGGCAACTCTGTCGTCGATCACGGGTGTTAGAATCTTTGTTGATTTACCTTGGCAGGATACGTGGCTGTGACTTATTTTAGTCACCGGCTCCAAGTTCTGACTCTTGCCCTCACACGCTCACGCCACGTCCGGATATTGTCCGACACACTCATCTTTTCTGAACGTCTTCACCACGTTAACTATGAAGGCTGAACGGTGGCGCCAGATTCAAGACTATAGGTTGTGCGCCACTCGCCGTGGGGGCAAAAATATTGGGAAATTGTGCGTTATTTTTGCTCGTTTTTCGTGTTTTCTGTTGATGTTTTCGATTCGTGTTAGCGCCAGCACGACAAGGGGGAGGATACGACGGAGAGAGACCCATTTCTAATGTGGCGCACTTGTTTTACGGACACTTTCGAGGCGAGACGTTCGGGAACCACCCTATTCCATTGCTAGAGTGGTTTATCGCTCGCCGCGGGGCTTGGGAATCTGGAAAACGTGCGTTTTATTTCGACTCTATTTTGCATCTTTTTCTAACCTTTTGGCTCTAGTCTCGTCGTTCGGGTGCTTCACGTCGCAGAACACTGCATGCACCACAAATTATTTCTGCCTTTCCTATTCACATCGACGCAAACCACCGGGAGGTCATTCGCTCGCCGCGGGGCTTTTCATTCAGACAAAGGTACGTGATTTCAACCTCCAATTTGCAGCATAATTGATGTCATTTGAACCAGTTGTCGCCATTGAATATGGGGAGGACACGCCAATATCGGGAACTTCGATGCACCCGGTTACCTTGGCACAATATTCACCGGTGCCGCGTCCTCCCTGCACCATTGTTGGAAGCGAACATTGTACGTATCAATGATTTGCTGACTCTTTTCGTCTTCTTTAGATCGCAGGGGTGATCCCCCATCCGATGATAAGGACGGTGGCTGCGCCACCGTCTCCACTTGCTCCCTCATTCGCATTTGGGCGCTTCGCTTTCCGCTGTCATATTGCTAGAGAGGTCGGTCGCTCGCCGCGGGGCTTGGGAATCCGAAAAAAGTGCGTTATTTTGACATTGATTTTCGACCAGAATTTGACATTCGAAAAGCACCCCTGCACCATTGTTCGAAGTCGACCGTGTACGTATCAACTGGATTTCGGCATGTTTAGACGATCATGGACATCCGACGTTCACGACGGTGGCTGCGCCACCGTCCCCCAAGTCATTCAACTCTACCCTTTCCCGCGCCCGTGAGCCTCGTTCCTCACGAGGATATAATATTCCTAGCGCGGGGGTTCGCTCGCCGCGGGGCTTGGGAATTGGGAAAAAGTGCGTATTTTTTGACCTCAATTTGCTTCTATTTTTGACATTGAAATTAGTTCAAGTGGCCTGTTTCTTACGTCGCGGGACGCTGTCCCGCACCTCAGCCTCAATGTGAACCCACTGACGACATTCTGCAGTACGAATCACGAGGCAACAGCGGCTGCGCCGCTGTCTTCGCCTCGATTTCATTTACTTGATGCCTCTTCCATCGAATCTGCACGATATCCTTCTCCTAGAGCGGTGGTTCGCTCGCCGCGGGGCTTTTCATTTTGGAAAATGTACGTATTTTTGGTTCTCAATTTTGCCTCTATTTTTGACCTTAAAGCCCAGTTTAACCAATACCATCGAGATTTATCCCGACTCTGCGTACGGGACTGTCGCGGGACTGCGTCCCGCACTTCAGGCTCAATACCATGACAGAACCCCGGCGCCACAGATATCTCCCTCCCTGAAAATCAACCATGGCGATCGACGCTCGTATCGATTGCCTTCTCCGGGGACTTCATTACAGCGTCATTAACATTGACACTGAGGACTCTGATCCACGAGGCGACAGCGGCGCAGCCGCTGTCTTTGCCTCCAAACTCTTTCACCCACCTCCCGTCGACAGTGTACAGCATCCTTTTACTAGATAGGTGGTCCGCTCGCCGCGGGGCTTTTTATTTTGGACAACGGGGCGTGTTTTTGACCCCGATTTGCGACACAATTCTGACCTTCAATTTCATTCATTAGGGTACTCTGGACTACACCCCTGGACGTCTATACCTTACATAAGGAGCTCCGCACGCGCCATAACGCCATATTCCCGCCGTTTCGAAAGACATGTCGCGAGATTCCAATTGCGTGCGCCATATATCACCCACAGCTTCCGACCGCTGACACCGACGTCTGGGACCTGCCGTCTTCACTGTCCCGAACGCTCCCGAACGCTCTCAAGATCTTTGAGCCATACAGTTCATTTCCCTGTGTCGTTCTTACTGATTTGAGCCCTGCATGCTCTAGCGTCGTACCTTGCTCATGTATGTACCGATCACGGACTTGGGAGCGCTGGGTAACGGAACGCGCGGGACGTCTTGGCAATGAGACGTGCTGGGTGAATTGGAATCCGGAGGGTTAGACTTGGATTCGTTGATTATATCGATCTGTTACACTACAATGTACCATATGTAATGAATATAACAACTTTGTATGATTTTTGAACGTACCAAGTGCGATTGGAACTTTGAAAAAGTTCAAATTATGTCGGGATCCCGCCATGAAGATGAGCTCTACGGCGCGCGGATGACCTTGAAATAGACGGTTTACATCAAATATAGTGTCCTATAGTAGTTTAGAATGAATTAGTCTGATAGACCTCAAAGATAGCGAACACTTTGATGTTCTCGAGTATTCGGATACTTGCAGTATTGGATTCAACATTTCTGTATTACCATGCCTCGACGTCGTCGTTGTGATGCCCCGTTTGCTCCGGAGGCTGGCTATATCCTATTATATTACCCTTAAACTGAGCTGGAATGTGGAACCCGAGCAGACGGGGCCCACAGTCAGTCCCATTGTCCCTCCGGAGGTATTCCACTCACGGGGATCTTCCAATATTCAATGTAGCTGAATGGTCAGGGTGACCATCGGAAATGGTATTAGTAATGTACTAAATGAAGCGCCAAGCCTTACTTGGGTGCCACGTATCTATTACCCAGGCCAGTGTCGAATGGTACGGGCGCCACAATGCTCAGAGTGGTTGGCGGTCATTCTGAAGTCCTTGCGACCTGTATACGTCTTTGATGTTGTTTTTTGAGCTATATGTCTGGATTATCGTCTATTCCGAGGCTGAAATCGCGTTGAAACGCGTTGAATTGCCTTGAATGCAATCGAGGACGCGTGAACCCTTACAATCTGGATGATCAGACCCTATGACGAGTTTGTACAATCTTATCGTGACGCAACCGCGTCTTTCTTCGCACTTTCATGTTCGAAATGTAGGATCGTTAGTCTGAGCACTTGAAGGCTGACTGTTGGATATCTCGATGTGATCTGTCTCTGCGACTGGGTTCTTTGTCCGCGTTGCGCTCTGTTACGCCTTTCCAACGTTTTCTGTATTCCGCGTCGAGCATCCCCGTCTCAGCGGACTGAAGGGCGCCGCTTTGATTGTCTTACGTCGACTATCTTGGTATTCGGAGTATGTTCCAAGTGCCCGCTGGCTTCGAACAATGGGTAGGATACGATTCACCCGTTAGCGCTAATTGGACGTTCCAGCCTTCAACGCTTCAAGAGGCCGCCTACGACGATCATAGGGTAACCTTACATGACCCTTGATTCATATCCGTAAGCGGCTGGGCGCCTTGGGTGCAGGAAGACTGGAGGGGAAAGGAGGAGGAGAAGGTGGCTGTTTAGCACACTGTAAGTAACGGCGGACTATGGGGGCTTCACATACGTCTAACATGTATCTCCCAAGGGTAATATCACAAGTTTTTCATGTCCGAAAGTCCAGGAATAGGTACGTACTTCAATCTAGTACGCGCCGCCACCCTCTTCTCATCAAAATCGATTCCGCACTTCCAAGACTTGGGGCTCTTCTTTCCGCCGGACGGAGCGGACATACGTCACAGAAGTAACTGTACGTACTAACGTATCCGCCCGAGAACGGCATGATATTGGGTATAAGTACGGGGGAAGGATAGCGGTAAGTCATCATTCCTTCCCATCTATTCTCATCCTCTCTTACTTACAGATAACCTCTTCACATCGCTTATCACTTTCATACCCGTCTTCGATAGGCCCTTCGAGGCTCTCAAGTTTACTCTCGACATCGCCCACAACAGCGATCAAGCACTGTAAGTTTTGTTCCCACGGGACCTTTGGTCCTACTACCATGTTCGTTTTCTTACCGTTTCACTTGGGATTCTCTAGGACTTCAAACCTCTCGACGCAGTGACTGGTACGCTATTAGTCTTTGCTCCATTCCTTTATTTGCGCTAACGATATAACTAGGCTTTTAGGATGCGTCGATTACACGGTTGTTACGGTGTCTGCTTCGGATTTCTACCTCAACTACTTCCACGACATGGCGTCTAATACGGACTCAGGATTACTCTCAGCTCGCGTATAGAGATGCTAAAGGCACCTTTTGAACGCTATAGAGTCTCGACGACAGACGGGCAACGGACAGTGCGTGGTCTTATCCTTCTAATATCGCTATACTAACTCAAACAAGATTCACCTCGCAATGCGATACCCAGTCAAGATCATACCGCTGGAAGAACATGACGTCGAGGGCGAACTGTACGCAAACACGAGTTCTGTCTTACCACCTCCGCTCATGGTCAGCCCATAGCCTTTCGCGCCATATCCATTCGTGTTCGCCATAGCGACTATCTATATCGCCCACCTTCATTACCTGTAGGTGCTATTCCGCCCCCAACCTTTGTTTCATCAGTACTGACTACAAACACTTAGACGTCCATCTCTTCGACTATTGGCGTCTCGCACCACTACGGCCAACACCGTTCTAAAGAACGGCTCGTCGGTATACCGACGTGGCCTACGTGTGCTTGGACGCGAATCAGGCAAGTGTTCATTATCCTTCCTGCTATCTATACTAACCTTGTTCCCTCGATAGGCGCCCAACTCGAACGTCAACGTCAACGAACCTCTCTATCCACAAAACGTCGCCTAGGTGAGTAAACCCTTGCCTCTTATACTATACTCCATACGTCTTCCGATTTCACCCTTCGTTTCATTGCTAACTACAAACCTAGACGTTCATCTCTTCGACTATTGGCGTCTCGCAACACTACGGCCAACACCGTTCTAAAGAACGGTTCGTCGGTATACCGACGTGGCCTCCGTGTGCTTCGACGCGAATTCGGTAAGCATTCTCTATGTCCTTATCAGCATCATATATATACTAACTTTGGTCCTTTCGATAGGCGCCCACGTCAACGAACGCTGGGAATGATAGTCCGCCTATCGCACGGGTACCGTATCGGTGCGTATGCATTCCCTCCCACGCGGATGTATCGCCAACGGACCTCAGCGCTCAACCCTCACAACGCTACACCTTGGTACCACCATCAATTTGGCAAATGCGGCAGGGGGGTACCATTATCAAGCCGGAGTTGTCAGTATGTCTCCAATCCACTGTTCTAACGAGCCCTTACTCACAAGTCTTAGAGAATTCTCATACAACGAAACGACACCAATCTGAGACGTCCTATGGCTCCGCAACACTCTCTAAATACGCTCCGCAATGTGGTGAAGAAGCCAACATTGGTACGTCCCATTTGCTATCTTGACGAGGCCCTTGCTAACGAGTCGACTCATCCAGATATTTCAACCAAGGCAGGTGTACGGATACGGGGGTCGACAGGACCTTGATCGCACCGGACTTGTCCTATCGAACCAAGTAAGTCACCCATATCATGTCTTTGGGTTCTTGATACTGACTAAAACCAGGACCTTTCACAAACTCCCTCGGTATACCGAACACCCACCTCTCAGGACAAGCGATCGTACGAATCATAATACTACGAGAATGGAAGAGGACGTCAGACGTTCTAGCTGGTTCACGGGTGAATAGGCGTTGGAATGGTATGTCAACCTTTTTGGTTATCTTGGTCGTACACTGACAAGACTCTCTGTCCTCTCATAGCTTTCGAGTATATACACGTACTATCAATATCCAAAGGCGTCGCCAACCTCATTGGGAAGATTCCCTTCACCTATACTCCGAGCCTAACGACGCCACATAACGACATCTCGTTATGACTACAAACGTGTCAGACGCGCTAGGCGTTGGCGTGACGAATTCATTAGATAGTCCTCAAGAGTAGTTCCTGACCCACGCGGAGACGCTGACATGGTTCGTTAGCGATTTTGACTTTTCGACGCCGCTGACCCCCAACTTAGGATTATTTCAAACTCGTTTAGATGCCTTTGCGACTACACCCGACGAAGGATATGACAACTCGTCGATGCTATGACATGTCCTCGAACTCCTAGGCCCACTTGATGCTACCTACGATCTTGGTCTTGTCTTGAGCTCGGGTACTGACCTTTAGGCTAAACTTGGCTACGCGCCCAAGGGAGCGTCGGAATAACTTGCGATACCATACAATAACGAAGATGTGAGTCAAAGATAAGCTCTATATCTTCGGGTGTTGATTATCGCACCAGTTTATTGCCTTCCGGGATGCGCCACACAAATCGGCTATGGCGACGGCAGAGATGTCAGAGGCCGACTTGTGTGAGTGTACAAAGTATTAGGGTACATATTATATCATTTCCCGACCACTGGGAAGACGGTGCCTAAGTCTGTTAGCGTTTTCGACTTTTCGACGCCACTGACCCCCAAATTAGGATTATTCCAAACTCCTCTCAGCATCTTTCAGACCATACCCGGCGACGTCTATGGCTACACGTCGACGTTGTGACGTGTCCTCGAACCCCTGGGCTCGCCTAATCTTACCTACCGTCTCGTTCTTATCTCAAACTTGGGTACTGACTCTCGGGCTAAACCTGGCTGTGAACGCAAAGGAGCGACGGAATCTGCTGCGATATCACTCTATAACGAAGATGTAAGTCAGAGATAGGTTTCATCTTGTCCGATACTGATATTCCTTTAGTTTCCAACCGTTTGGGATTCGCCACATAATTCGAGCCTCACGGCCACAGAAACGTCGCAGGTTGAAGTGAGTGTTTGGATAAAGTATTAGGGTACATGTTAGATGCTTTCTCGACCATTTGGCAGACGGCAAGACCGTGCGTTGACGATTTGGACTTTGCGACGTTTCTGACCGTCGATTTGGACGTATTTTCAAACCGCCGGGAGTTGGGCTTTGCCGCCTCTCAGACCTCGATAGGGCTACGATTAAAGAACGACGCGTGTCCGTTAGTCCCTGTGGACGATGCTTGCCGTTAAACATGGTGTTTCGTTGTTCCGTATCCGAGTTCGAAAACGTGAGTTGCTCATGGTTTGAACGCGATTTCCTACTTACTGACACTGCGTAGAGCATTTCTATGATCTATAACGAGCGTTACTCGGACGATGAAGGCAACTGTTACCATACAAAGGGTTTACATAGTAGATAGTACTTAATAGCTTGCTGTTTTGTTCGTCGTTACAATCGATTTATGACTTTCCCTTACCTGCGTGCATGTGCTTCAGTGACGACGAGATCGTTAGCGTTCAACGTACTCGTCGCCTTAGCTTGTGTTGTACGAATGGCGGACGTGTACGTATCGGAAACGAATGCAATACATGTTCTATCTCGTTCGCCGACTGAAGAACCGCGACAAGCCCATCCTCACTCGCTTAGCTTCCGTATCGTCAAGCTCACGCACGTCGACGTCCCCGCATCTTCAAACTTCCAAATAGACTACATTTTGAATAAAATACCGTCAACGAATAACAAGCGTATCTCCCGAAGAATTACTCCTAATTCCTGTCCATAAGCTAATGTAAAAAAGAGCGATTTATATTTCATAATGAATGGATAGCACGATGGATGGGTGGGGAACAATGGTACGTGGGGGAACTTGCTGTAATTAGTCCGTCCAAAAATTAGAGAAAATAGCGAGTGTGAATGTGAGAGCAATGAGTGTAGAGCCGAAGGGGAAAGAAGAAAATGGCCACAAATGTGGCCGATAAGATTATTACATCGTGAGGGAGGGTATATGTAAACACTGTTATGTTATGTGAGATATGATGTGCGGGTGGGGTGATGGTGAGTGTGATTCCGGGAAACTAGAACATGGTTGGTCGTCAGGCGGGACAGGTTCGTATATAAGAACATATGCGGATCCAATACCCTCGATACAGCTCTCAAACATAGAATTGCGTGCTAGAAAAGAGAAACGTTAGCAGGGAACGAGTGTAGAGACGATGAAGGGGTACGTACTGGATCCGACTCGCGGCGTGCACCTCCATCTCCTCCATTTTGTACGAATTCAGCTCCTCCTTGATCCGCTGTGCAAGCTGCGGCGTCAATCGACTCCACGTCGCAGGCTCGCTCCTTCGGTCGTACACCGTGGCACTGAACGTATCATACACCGAGAGATTGCTGGCGAACGCTAATCTCTTGCTCGGTGCAGTCGCCGAACGATGCGTTAGAGTGGGTGCCGCGGATGACATGGTAGAAAGAGCCGGCGCAGAGGAATTGAGGTTCGGATGGTTAAAGATCGAAGTCGCCTTTTCCGGTATAGGATGATGCACGCTCGCAGGACTTTCGGGCGATTCCTGCGAATCCAAACTTAATCGGGCGGCGTTCGAGTCGAATGTTAGTGGAGGTAAAGAAGGCGGCGCCGTCGACGCTGAAGGGCCATGCGCCGACGAGTGTGAGGGATGCCTCGATAACCCGTCGATATGCTCGGGATCTGGTATTCCCGCCAGAGGAACAAGGTCGGCACTCGGACCAGGATGCGCATTGTATGAATTCGAGCGTAGACGATTCTGCTGAGGAGTGTCTTGCAGGTAGACTTGTTGGTCGTATGTCGCTGCATCTATGGATATTTTAGTCAACAGCACCGTAAATCGAATAGATGGCTCACATTTGAGGATACCTTTAGCTGGCCTTCGTTTTCGCTCGATACTACGGCGAACGTCGGTAGCCCATGGCTCGTGCTCGTCATCACCGTCCAGATTGACATCGTCAAGGCCTTGTCGAATCGTCACATCCTCGTCCTCGTCCCCTTCTCCCCAATCCTCGTCATCGTCCCAACCCTCCATATGATCACTAGGTCCAGCCTGTCTAGTATAGTGTCCGTCGTCACTGTCCTCGTCCTCGTCCTCCTCAACAAAAACGCGCGTTCCATCCTCATTGACGCGTATCCCACCGCCTTTGACAGGAGAAGCCTGACGAGTCGTCGTGTTCCTCTCCCAGGCTGGGACTCCTGACGCACCATTCGCTCTCGCAGCCTCTGCAGCAGCGACCGCCTCCTTCTCCGCTTTGGCACGAGCAGCCGCCTCCGCGTTGGTCTTGAGCGTATGTTGTCGCGCTAACTTGGCAGCGGGACTCAACCCCGTCATCTCCCCTCCCACACTCCAATCCGCGCTACTCGTCCGGTCCAACTCGGCAGTAACGTGCGACACGCTGGCCTCGCTAGCTTCACCCTTGGCGTTGGCGACTTTCTTCTCCTTCTTCTTCCCCTTTTTGTCGCCTTCTTTATCCTTGTCCTTGTCCTTGTCTTTGTCCTTGAATAAGGAAGTGATCCCAGCGAGGGAGTTCCGCCGTGCGAGTTTACCCATAGAGCCAAGTTTGCGAATCATGACACTGGCGCTGCTAACGGTCGACGAGAGCGAGATATTATCTGTGCTGCCGTTCATACGTGAGCTGAAGAGCGACGCCGCCCGCGATTTCTTCTTTGTCTGCACAGTCGACGGCGCTCGTGTCGAGACGTCGTCTCCCCCGCTATCCGGACTGATAACCCCTCCACCTGGCTTTTGAACCGCGGCTTCTATGTTTATGGGTGACTTTGGTTTCTTGGCCAGCGCCGAGGCTTTTATTGAAGTGTCGTCGTCGTCGTCTTCCTCCTCTTTGAGTGCCTGGACGGCATTGAAAGACAAAGCGCGCCGTAACCTGCCTTTGAGGCCGCCGCTGCGAATCATGCTGGAGCTAGGGGTGTCTAGCATTGCTGCCAGATCACTGTCGTCGCGAGACATTCGTTTTTCAGAGGCGGTAAACGTTCCTTGTGACAAGGGGGAGGGACGAACAGGGCGTTGGGAGGGGGTAGACGAGGCCGGGGATGGAGAATTGGCAGGAGAGGATGATGTCGAAGTACGACTAGATGTGGCGTTAGAATTGGACGAGGAGGAGGAAGGAGAGCGATTGTGGGGCGGAGGCAGTCGAGACTGGGACGAATTCGCTGGAGGCGCAGCAGCAGGAGACGAACGGGAAGAACTGGAGGCAGGGGAGGCGTTTCTTGGCCTAGCTGTCCCATTGACTTGGGGGCCAGCGTGGCTGCTTTTACCGCTCTGATTGCTGTTTGTACGCTGGCGCGAACTGTGCGTTGAATTCACCGAGGATGATGAACCCGAGGCATCGGGCCGGGCGTACGGAGGATTGGCTGGGCGCCAGTCGGTGGGAGCCGGTGGCTCTGATGCCTGCGAGCCTTGTCTGGTTGGACGTCGGTAAGGATGGAATCCTGGGTACTGGCCGTTCGGGCCAGGAGCCTGGTGGTCGGTGGGATTGCCTCGGTGTGGCGGAGGGGTTCCGCTCGGGAACGGATTGAACATGTTGGGGATCTGATTAGGCGCAAAGTAGTCGCTCGACGACGGTGGCGACGAGCTCGAGCGCTGCGACGGCGAATGGTGCGACGGTGGCGGCGGTAGATGCGGGAATTGTTGCGCATTCATCATCATCTGATGATACGCCCATTGTGCAAGTTGCGCATTCGCCGGGTCAAAGTACGGTGCGCCTTGTTGTGGATGAGAATACGGTGCTGGTGGCTGGTGATTTTGATAAAAGTTGGGGTAGAATGGCTGCGCTGCGATGGACGGTGTCCATGCCCCCTGCGGCTGCTGGTTGACTGGGTACGGATAAGGCTGTGGTCCTGGCTGTGTCGTCGCAAATCCTGCAGGCTGCACACCGTGTCCAGGCGGCGAGTGCGACGGAGAATGCTCGTTGGCGCCAGATGGTCGCTGCTTGCTGTTGGAGGAAGGAACGTCCATTGTCGAGTCTCTTGGGTACTGCCAGTCAGAAGGTGCGAGAACGGCCATCGACGTTGACCGCTAGAAGCAGGTCCCGTTCGTCTGTGTCGTCGAGCAGAGAGATGAACAAGATGCGAGTATCGAGGCAGACGATGAGGACGACGAGGAGGAATGAACGTTTCGCGTGTCAGAACGTGCTAATTGATGCATATATCGGCCACGTACCGCTTTTGAGTAACGAGCACGTCGCCGAGCACGACGAGCAGACGTTCTTTGACAACGTCGTCGACGACGACGAGAGATGGAATCCAAAAGGAAGCGACGAGGTCGATGTTGCTAACGGCGACGAAAAGGCCGGAGTTGCAATCATTCAGCCACGATTAGCTAAGACGTGACTGCGCGTCACTTTGCCTTATCAGGCATACTAAGACGCGCCACCATCTCGAGGTACAAGATATCCGAACGAGTGCATCGTCTGCGTTGCGCTTCATCGGTATAATACTCCCAGAAATCTACCTAGCAGGAATAATTAATATGTCCCACATCCATTTGTCGCGCTTTCTAGCTCTCCTTCATCCTCGGTACCTTCATCCGATGCTTCGACCTCTTCTTACGAGCGCTCTGGTACCTTCCCATTCCTCTCCAATCTTTCCAACACGCGTTTTCTGCTCCTCATCTTCTGGAACTGAAATCCCGTACCTACCGACACGCGGCAATTCCTTATACTTCTTCCAAGACAATCACAATTGAGTCCTACTGATTTAAATTAATTACAGGCTGAGCTTACCTGCCTAACAATATCTCCCAAAACTGGATATACTTCTCGCATGTCCCTACGTCGTACGCCACACAAGTGTTCCCGGCTGGTTTCTACAATGTCTCCATAGCGAGTTTAATCCGCAACTGATGCAAAAAGAATACGCGTTCATAAGCGACACTCCTACACGTTGGAACTCTATTCGATCCTAAAGACCTTATCTAATTCGCTCCCGCGTGTGTCCCAGCAACACCTCGGATCCATATGTGGCATCGGTCAACTAGACGCGTCTCAATGCACATGCCGCATCGCGTAACGGATGTTACGATGTATATTATTATTTGAAACTCGGGAGGAGGAAGTGTGGCGTAAATGAGTTGGGTTGCATATGTACCTTGCATTCCACGAGTTAAAATGAATCAATGGTATGGAAAGCTGGGAAGCTACTGTACCTATGATTTAATAGCCTGTATGAAATCTGTGCATCGACAGTACAGATGAGCTCAGTTGAGGTCGATAGGCTGATGGTAGTCGTACAGAAGCAAGAAATGCGGAGCCGACTGCGGGAAAGTTTGCGACAGCAACAAACACGCTCGTACACTGTGCCTACTGCTTAGATTTTTTACTCGGGAAGTGATGAGTTTAATCGCAGCCATTGACCGGAATCTGACATATTTAAACTTGCATTACGGTAATGAATGTGTCTGATGATATAGGTAATGTCGTCGATGTCCTTTCCCTCACTGGTGATTCCTCGATGACCTACGACCTCAGAGTTCTGCGAGCAGACCGTGCCGCTGCGAACTTACCGAATGTGTGACAGTGACAGCACGTGAATTCTATAGCTACCACTCTGGAAGTGGCTCAGACTGGAGGAGGCCTACTCAGGCCACTGCTATATTACTGGGTGCCAGTGGTATGTATAATCAGCAAAAATGTGGAAATTGTCAGTGAGGAACAAGAGAGAACGAGATAATCCTCGTTCGCTCATTTCTATAATCACCCAGGAGGTTCAACAATTATGGCTCTTCGCCCAAACCATTACAGTCAATCCCCCATAGCGTGAGCAGCGTCTGCCACCAAACCCACCAGATAAGGCCCTCTCATCATTTGTTCGCGCCAAAGTGTAATCAAATCGCGCGATAAACGAATACGGAGACGCTCTTGGCTAAAATACCAAAAAGGAAATGTTCGAGTAGAATGGAAATCACGATCATGATCGACGCCGGTTCCGGAGCCGCACTCATGTTGCCACTACTTACCTTATTACTAGTTCTGCCTTTCGTTTCACTACATATGGTCTCTTCCAAACCCCGAGTTCTCGACCGCCAAGCTGTGTTCTATTTCTGTCTGCCTCGCTCGGATTTCCCATGTCCAGAAGCCTATCTCGGTCTTATCGACTCATACACTCGTCTTCTGATAACTCGTACAAACGCACCTGTTGATCCGCATGCTAAATTCCACGGACGAAGAATCCATCCCGGCCGTCAAGCCTCTTGTCCTTCGTGCTCTCTCCATATGGCGCCCAACCTCGTATCGCTTGAGAAGGCAGCCAACACATGCAAGAACACGAGTCGCGCGTTTACAACCGTATGGCCGTTGAATCATCTGATAGATTGGAATGCACGCGCCAGCATCCTTTAAAAGACGTCTCGCGTCCTCTCGGATTTTCTATCGCTCAAGATGTTCTCTGTGGCCTTCATCGCACTCGTCTCGGCTTCCGTTGCATCCGCGACCAAGTCGCTCTCCATCTCGACCTCTGGTACGTTTCCCCCTACCGTGCACCGACTTCATGTTCAACATTCCACCTTTAGCTCCCTCCAGTCTAACGGATGTCAGTGCTTTGGAAGTTATCACCACCGTCACGAACACTGGCGACGAAGAAGTGACCCTCTTGAAGGATCCCAGGACAGTTTTGAGCTCCTGGGCTACCCAATCCTTCGTCGTCACCGGCGAGAATGGCGTCGAAGCAAAGTTCAACGGAGTCGCCGTTCGCTACATTCCGGAGGTAGTCGCCAAGAAAGAGTCCAAGGCAACCACCTTCCTCGCTCCAGGTGATAGCATCGATATCACCCACGAGAGTCAGTCCACATACCTCTACTTAACAAACGACGTATGCTGATGCCCACCCTATAGTCGGTAACTTCTACAACTTCACCACCGCCGGAGAGGGATCTTTCACCGTCACGCCCTTGACGACCTTCCAGGCCATCGAAGAGGACGGAACCCTCACCACCATCGAGGCTGACACTGTTCCCGCCACACTTTCCCTCACAGGGAAACTCTCCTCCGCCAAAGGCCTCTCCTCCTCCTCCATCGGAGGCGCTGAAGCCCGACACGCGCCAGGAAGTCTCTCCAAGCGCGCAACCTACAGCTCTTGCAGCAGCACCCGCCAAACCCAGAACAACGCCGCCATCTCCGCTGCTGCCACACTCGCCACGCGATCGCTTAGCCATCTCAACGCCAATCCCTCCGGGAGCACCCTCCAGACTACGTGGTATGGCACTTTCGCCTCGTCCCGCTACAGCGGGACAAAGTCGTCTTTTACGACGCTGCAGACAGCGCCAGCTGGATGGAGGTACGATTGTACTTGCACTGACTCGGATGTATACGCGTATGTCTATCCTGACTCGTACGGAAACGTGTATTTGTGTGGGTACTACTGGAACGCCCCCGCCACTGGCTCTGGAAGTAGGGCGGATACTATTATCCATGAGGGGACCCATTTCCCACAGGTTTTGGGGACGGATGATCACGCTTATGGTAAGGTTTTCATTATGGATACTAGCAGAGGGTGGTGTGCTGACTCTGGCTCAGGTGAATCGGCTTGCAAATCACTTGCTGCTCGCAGCCCAGCACAAGCCTACGACAACGCTGAGTAAGTTTCAAAAATATATGTCGGGTTGACGCTGAATCATCTTTTAGTAACCATGCGTTCTTCTCTGACTACGCATAAGTTAGCTAGACTACATTTTGTTTTTGTGTAGCAGAATATGGGTGTACTACACGTTGAGGGAACTTGAAGAAAGACAGACGAGGTAGATTGAGCTACAAGTTCAAGTAATGGCTACAGCAATAACGACAGCGATGGGTAAGTGAAAGCATAGAGTCCAAAATCAAAGTCAAGGGGATAGAAAAACAGCAAATGAAGAAGGCGAATTAAAGGTGAGGTTACGAATAAGACATTGTCCAACGCGAAGTTCGGCTTCGAATATTAAGATATGGATGAAAATATAACGTGGAGGATTCGTGAAAAGGAGTGGCAAGCGTCGTAATAGGGCATTTTGTGGCCTGATGAACAGTAGCCTCGTCAGGATGGCATCGAACTGACCAAAGGAAAATAACTGACCATTGGGTTAAAAGATGGATATGCTTAGACATATCGGGTAGGCTGCACCCAGCTCTTTCGAAGATACTAAACAAATAAAGCGTGAGCGGAATAATCAATTTTGCCGCCACAAAACACGTACTCTGGGCTGCTTTGCCGCTGACTCGTAGTAATCCTCGTTCAAGGTCGACTTGCGCTTGATACGGATCATAAGAGGAGAGGAAGCCTAGCAAATCATCGGGCCAGTAAGCCCCAAGTTCGACTGGTGACAACGAGAAGTCACATACGGGGGTCATGAGGCTCGACTCTGTCGATGAAGCGTACATCAAGGAAGAGGAAGAGGAATCTGAGGAGGACGTGAATACGCTGGAGTGGGAGCTCTCGTCTGAAGAATCAGACGAGGGGCTGTCGAGCTCGATGTCTTCCATCAAGGAACGACCGGTCTCTTCGACGGGGACGTCGATGGGAGCGCAGCAACGGCCAGTGGACCACTGGCGTGTGTTGTACGAATGAGGGCGGGAGAACTCTGGGTACAGCTCCTCCGAGGCTGCATGAACTGGGGGGCTGCCTGGATGGATGGAGTCGTCGATGATGGGAAGAGGCTCAACGGACACGTAGCGCTGGGGACAACTGACAGCGCGGGGGGCGTTTATAGTCAGGTTGAGAGCCCTCGCGAGGCTGCGAGCATGAGAGGTAACCCGGAGTTCTGCACGGTGGCGGTCAGCGATCGCCTCGTACCGGGCCTTCTGAGCCCTCAGGACGTTCTTGACGTAGTAGTACTGCTCGGTGCTGAGTGCCTGAGGGCGACGGGGAGCGTAGACAGAAGAAGGGCAGCAAGACATGTTGATTAGGGAGAAGAAGGTCGTTGGCCACAAAAAGCAGGCGTGATGGGATCGTCGAGAGGGAAAACAAGTCTGCGCTCAGCGACAGACGAAGAACAAAGAATAGTGGTGGCTGCAAGCTGAAGAATCCTTCCCGCGACGCTCCCCTTTTGTATAGACCTTGGACCCACAAAGCAAATTAGGCGCCAGAAAAGAACAAAAGAGGCGATCTGAATTGGGATGTGTTATTGTCATCGGGGATGTCCGATGGAGGGTCTAGGTAGGAATTGGCAGAACAAGGCAAGCTACCCAGCGATCCGGGCCCTTGTTCTTGTTCTCTCGATCCCATTTTGGATGACCTTGTCAAAGGTTTTTGTATTCCCGGCAGGGACGGAGTGTCACGTGTATCGTCGCGTTCCTTCGACGATGCCACGAATTACGATGCTATAGATTCGGAAGGTTGCAACTGTAAAGCCATCAATTCCAAACGCCTTTACAAAAAGGGCCTTCCATCGTGATATCTGCTGCCTGCAACTATCGCGCTGGGGATCGCAATCGTGACATTGAAATTAGAGATTGAATACTATTACCACCAGCAGCCTGAACTGTAATTGGATTTCTCTGTCATGGCCTGGGGGAGATATACCATCTGATGCTCAATTAGAGATGAATACTAGCGACGTGAAAATAACAGAGAATGAATTAGTCAATATAATCTTTAATTAGTGTCATAACCAGGTTTCCGGGTGGCAGTAGTACAGTTGACTCGGTTTCCGGGTTAGGAAAAAGGTGCGCCGTTTACCGGTTGAGGCTCACCCGCCTCGATTTAACTTGGTTTAACCCGTTTGGCGAGTAACGAGTGACTTTCCCCCGCCCACCGAGTGACTTCCACCTGGTCTCGGGTTCATAGTGGAAGCTAATGAACTCATAATTGGGTTTTTCCAACGAACGGTTTCGCTGAACCGCGACGTAAAGGGGACTTTCTAGACGGTGGCGATCATGATCCTGTGCTTGTGGCACACCTCCTACCTTCAAGCATATCACACATAATGCAATACCCCAATACAGGCGCCTCCCACCTCTTCCCACATTGTCACGAGAGGAGGCCCAAAAAATGACGCAATGTAATGAAATTAAGACGGCGAGCCTGGTGATTTCAGTGAACTATGACCTTTGGAAGGTATCTAAACCTGCGCCACAATTCTCTATAACGCACTACGGGCTGGATACGACCCCCGCGTTATGCGTCACCCCCACCGATTTGGCTAAGTAGCCAGTCTTGCGTTGCATATTACGTATCCTACATGCATGTGAGCACACTGGTAAATTTCCTAGAGTATCAGACTAGCCAGACGATCAGCGCTAGCCCGATTTCGGACAGCGCAATGGAACGTCGCCATATGTGGTGGTACAAGTGTAACCACCGAGGCTTGAACCATTGCTTGTAGGGTTCTGTTATGAGCCTACAAATATTGAAGTTATGTTGCGCCACTACAACCGGACCGGCGGCAATCATTTGGAAAATCAGAATATTTTGATGACCGAACCTTTCCCTCTACAACGATGGCTGAAAAAATTGGTAAGTTTGTCGATTGCCGTTTCAATTGAGGCGCTGAGGGGCTCAAAGGATCGTTATTGTTTTGTCCAACCTGCGGGACGCTGCTGGATCTGCCCAAGGACAGCGAAAAAAGTGTGACATGCGATCAGTGTGGACGTGAGGAACCTGCCAGCTGTGAGTACAAAGGCCCTAAGCGAGTTGAAGCGACGAAACAAACGGCCTTTGAAAGCGTACGAGAATATTGAGGTGACGACATTTTCACACCCGGACGCGTTCCCGTCTGCCCTGCGCCAGAAGAGAAAGACACAAACGAAGATGCACGAAGGAGCGGACCACGGGACAGAGGTAGGTGCTCTTGGCCTTGCAAGGCGTTTGTTTTACCTTTGTGTTAGATATCCGAGCAATGCCCAGCGTGTGGGCACATGGGCGCTTACTCGAAAGAACTGCAGGTGATAATACGCGACGCGTATGGATAAAAGCTCCGCTGACACAGTGATTATTAGCTACGCAGTGCAGATGAAGGCTCAACCGTGTTTTACACCGTACGTTTAGATTGCCACTACGCTAACGAGAGTACTGATGTGTGCAGTGCGCGTCGTGTAAACACGGGTGGCGCGTCAACAACTAGACGGGGACTCCGACGGTGCAGAAGAGCGCTACGACTCCAAAGCCTCCCAGAAGACTGGCGGCGGACGCCACACGTAGCTCGCGAAGAGGTAGGGTAGCCTTTGGTAGTCTATAAGGCACTGTTAGCTGGGGAGCGGCCTGGAATGAATATAAACATACGTGGAAAAGTAGAAAGTGAGTGTAAACGTGGCCGTAAGGAGAATGAGTGCGAGATATGGAAGTAGCGCGGTGCTAATTAACGGCTGGAACGGTGACAAGGTTGCATGTAGCGCCTGGCCGGACGTTAGTATAACAAGAACACAATTTATTGCAGCACATACCTTGACAGACTCATATTCGCTCATGGTGGTAAATGCTGACGTAGTGGACAAACACGTGCAAGCAAGGGATAAGGCTGCGCGTCGCCCCTTCTCTTCTTGCACTCTTACCACCTTCATCTACGTTTTCCTTGACGCTTGCCTTTTTATTTTAACGGTGAGCTCGCTGTTCTGCTCGCTGCCGTCGCCGTCGTCGACGACGAGCTTGTGTCGTGCGCGCCATGCCCCCTAATGCTGACGTCGTCCTTTTGCTCCAGAAATGTCCGCCGCCGAAAAATTGCAACAGCACCCAGTCTTCATCCAGGCCCAAAACAAGGCTGGATACTACTACAACCAGCTTGACAAGGAGGTACGTCGCTCGCGCTCCTATCTGTAGTCGTGTGCTCACCGACGACGTGGCGTGCAGCTTACAAAGTACCCCGTCTTGCTCACCATCGAACAACGCACCCAAGTCCCAAAGACATACGCTGTCCTTGGTGGTGCATTCTTCTTGGTCTTCCTCCACCTTTTCAACGCTCTCGCTGCACCAGTGTCCAACCTCGTGGGCTGGGCGCTTCCTGCATACCTCTCCTTCAAGGCCATCGAAACTCCCAGTCCTCAGGATGACGTCCAATGGCTGACCTACTGGACCGTCTTCGGTGCCTTCAACTTCCTCGAGAGCTTCGCCCTTGGCGCCGTCCTTTACTACATCCCGTGGTATTTCGCATTCAAGACCATCTTCATTGTCTGGCTCCAGCTTCCCTACTTCCGGGTAAGTCTCCCATTCCTTAGCATGTTTCTTGAACATACGTGGCCGTTGCGGCGTTGCCACGCTTGTAGCATCGTGCCTGCGCTGTTATTCGTCAACCCTTGTCTGACGCTTTCCTCCAGGGTGCTCAATACACGTACTTGACCGTGCTGAAGCCTATCCTCGGCAACCTGGGATCAGGCAGTGTCGTACCTTCCACCAAACCTGCACCCGTTGTCGAGTAGATATCGGGTTCTTTGAGGGGTCTCGGCTTTCTTTCCTTCGTCACCATAGAACAATTTCGATTTTTTCCTCCTTTACCCACTCGCTACGACTCCATGGTGTGTTCCATGCTACGTATCTACCAACGCCGTTTCTTATCACTTGTATGCTGTTTTGACGAATGGAAATGATACGCCAGGAACTGTTGATAATCGTCATTGTGAATCATAATGAATAAGCGGCCAATCAGTTGATTTTCCACAGTCCCATGCTGCCTATCCCGCTCACCGCGCGCCACAATGCTCAAGCCTCTAACACGCTCCATGATCGTGACGATAAATAATGGTCATAGTAGGATTCACTCCTCCATCTTGGATCTAACTCCTCAGTAGATACGCAACAATTGGACGTTTCACATCGCGTACAAGAGGAGAATTGTATATTGGATAAGACTACAATGCAGAGCAGCGGGAAACAGCAGGATTTACGGCGCGTGGACATTGGCCATCACATCTGTAGGTCGGCGTTTGTACGCATCCAGCACCGTGTCGCCGACCACGGAAGCAACTTGAAGGTCTGACTGGACGACTCTGTACCGCCAACATTCTACGGCAATCAGGTAGTCAACAGGCACTCTGCTTCGTTTCTGAAGGGAGCCCGCTTCCTCTGACGAAGAGAATGTACCAGACGTCCTTGGAAGGTATTTTTGACCTGATTTAACGCGAAGTCGCTCAAAAACAGCATAGGGAATCATCCTTGGCATCCATTCCAGGTAAGGCCGACAATAGAAGGGGAGACTAGGACCGCACATAACATAGATTGCGAGCCTTCGAATGGGAAAAATCTCCCTGAGGATAGTAGCCGGTCGTGGGCACTTCGAGATGAGGTTGAGCATGGAAAACGAGAGTACGAAGCACGGGTGCGCATCGCTTCTGAAGGTGAGGGATTCATAGTATGGCGTCGGGTGCTTTCCAAGAGCGGACCAGCGGAACTCGTGGGTATGATGGTGTATTCATAGGTCCCTTGAGGAAATCGCTGGTACACTGTTAAGTCTGGCTGTTCTGCATGGAAAGGAACACAGTACCTTGAGAAAATGTTCGGAGTTTTGGGGGTGATCTACGTTGTAATCGATGAACTCTTGGATTTGCACCATGAGATTGGGGGAAGGAGCAAGAAGGATATTCCTCTGACGTAATAATTCGACCAATTCTGGTTACACTACAAATCCTTAACGGTGGCGCAATATACGTCGGGAGGACTCACATTGCATATGATTCATAGGTCGGTGAATCCATTTTCGTAGCTCTCCCCAGCACATTCCCCACGCGGGATTCAATTCCGCTCAACTGTGACCCATTAGTGTCATTGAATCGACAAAGCTAAGCACGCACTTCATCGTCACGTTCGTTGTTTTGCACAAGTCGAATGGATACCACAGTATCAGGACCGTTGTGATATGGCGTCGAGTACTATTGTATATCAGAATATGGCTTCGTTTAATCGTCGACCTCGAGATTTTAAGTGTGGCGTACTGTTTCTTACCTACTATGAACGAGCACTATACCTTAGTGTCTCGTTCATAAATAGAAGAAATGCTCAAGAGTATTTGTGCGAAGAACTATACATTTATTGGTATAATTGCGCTTCCTCTTCGATACCAAGGGTCCGAAGACAAAGCGGGACACTCAAAATCGCATCGGCGAGCTGACGTGACGCCTCGCGTTCGTATGCGTCCAACACGGTGTCGCCAGCCACGGAAGTAACGTGGGACTGGACCACTCTGTACCGCCAACGTTCTACGACAATCAGGTCGTCCACTGGCATGCGTGAGGATAGGATTTTGCTTCGTTTTCGAAGGGGAACCGCCTCTTCTGACGAAGAGCTGGGGAGGTACTTTTGACTGGGTATAAGGCAAAGTCGTACAAGATCAACATAGGGAATTGCCCTTGGCATCCATCCCAAGTAAGGTCGACAATAAAAGGGGAGATTAAGGCCTGACGCAGCATAGTTTGCGAACCTCCGGATGGGAAAAATCTCCCTGAGGATAGTAGGCGGGCACCTCGAGATGAGATCGAGCGTGGAAAACGAGAGGACGAAGCACGGGTGCGCATCCCCAGTGAAAAGTCTGGATATTGAATTCTGACTAGATCTGTGCATATCTGATAGAATCAGGTTGAGATGAATATCTATAGACCTTGATCTGTAAATTTCTGTATAGATATGAGATGCTCTGTCTACACGAAATTATCCGAATCCCAGAATACTCAAATGTCTTGGCAAATCGTTGTTGCCTACGGCCGACTTGCCCTGTTTTTGTACTCACCACCACCTACCACCACCAACTTCCGACTTGCATTTTTTGTTGCCGACCCGTGGGGCTGACGGCTGTCTCTTACCACCACCACCACTCCGACTTCCACCTTCTTGACATTTTCTCGACACAACTCGGACACGACTATCTGTGGCAGGTCCTGCTACCGACTACCTCTATTCACGCAGCCGCCAACCATAGTCGTCAGCTGGACTCTACCGCTCGTTGGCACCGGGGTGCGGGCTATCGTGCATGTTATGTACCAGGTGCGTCATTATCGCTAGAGTGTCTGAACACTACTTACCATTTTCTTTTCAGGCTCCGAGAACGTCGCAGCCTAGCCTTCCAACTCTCTGGCATTCTGGGTCCCCAGACATCTCCGTCGCTGTCTGCACTGTCGCTTAGCCCCTGCCTATGGCTACCTTGTCATAGCACCTCTTACCGGACAAATGACATGTATGTGCGATACCATGTTTAGTTCACATCCATTGACGTTCCAAGTCAGGCTCAACAAAAGGTGAAGAATATGTGATGAAAGGTGAAGTCGGTTCTATCGATACGTCGTGCTAATTATTCTACTCCAACAGGTCGTTCAAACGGTGTGCGTACTGAGGCGCCCGCGGGCCGCGAGTCCAGCTGGATTCTGACGGGGTCGCCTGTTAGGTAGATGGTTCATTTTGATTATTCGTAGCCACACTAGTAGAGTACCTTGTTTGTAAATAATTGCAATAATGATTCTTTTGGTCCATATTCATCCAGAGGGAGCAGAGCATGCATGACATACCTGTACATACACCAACAGATTTTGGTCTGCTGAGGTCTGCAAATGTCACTAATTTTACAGATCTGGACAGAGCTAGACAGAGAAAAAATCTGCGTATTCTCAAACGCAGATTTTAATCTGTCAATATCTGTTTGACGGAGTTCGACCTAGCCGAACATATCCATACCGATCTACACCGAAATCAAAATATGGACTTTTGACTGGGGCGCATCGCTCGTGAAGGTAAGAGATTGATAATATGGTGCTGGGTGTTCAATGCTTTCCGTTGGAGCATCGCGTCGAGCAAAGAGCGAACCAGCGTAAATTGTTGGTATAATGGTGTATTCATAGGTCCCTGGAGGAAAGCGCTGTTAGGCGGTTAGGTCTGATTGTACAATATAGAAAGGAACATGGATACTTTGAGAAAATGTTCTGGGTTTTTGGGGTGATCTATGTTGTAATCGATGAACTCTCGAATTTGCGCCATGAGAGCGGGCGATGGAGTAAGAAGGATATCCTTGTGGCGTAATAGTTTGATCAAGTCAGGTTGCACTACGGTTAATTAGTGATGTTGCAATACACCTCGATACGACTCACATCTTATATGGTTCATCGACTGGTGAATCCACTTTCGTAGCTCTCCCCAACACATTCCCAAGATTGACTCAATTCCGTTCAACTGCACTCCGTTAACCTAGGTGAATGGATAAAGTTAGGCGCACACCTCATCATTACGTTCGTTGTTCAGGACAAGCCGAATAGAAACCGCAGTGTCTACACCAGCATTTGGACTGGGCGAAACAGTTTCAAGTATGGAATATTGTGTGCTAGTGGTAGACATGTAGATACACTGGTGGTGGCGGTCGAACAGTAAAGTCACGGTACGTGACAAGGCTGAGAGTTCGTTTCATCAGCGTAGCGGCGATCGAGCCTCGAGCGAACACTCGAATCGAACTTTCAGACTGCGACAGCTCAAACATGACGAACGAACCTCAGGCATTTCCCTAAGCGCAACGCGATGTAAGCGCCCACGACGATCACAAGGATAACCAGTGATATCTCCTACGATATGCTAGATACATGGAAATATAAGAATAATGGGCAAGTAGATAATATAGGAGGGTGTGTAAGACTCCATTCAACGTGTAGTTATTGGCGCCGATTCATTTCCACCTCCATGCTGTCCTGCCAAAGGTTCGACGATACAAAGGGTCATTTCCAATCGCGTCCGCTAGTCGACGCGACATTTCTTTTTGAAAGTTTTGATGATCCGACATGCCTTTTGAGAAGTCGGTCAACGATTTGACGATGAAAAGAAACATCGTCGTTCTGGTACGCAATGCGCTATGATACATACATAAATAAAGATAGGGGATGAATACACAATGCAGGACGGCGGGACAGGGAATAAGGAAATCCGGTGAACATATCAGTTGGCGTAACTTCGCTTCCTCTTCGATGGTTCCCTGCCAAAGGTCCGACGATAGAGCGGGTCACTCCCAATCGCATCGGCGAGCTGACGCGACGCCTCCCGTTTGTACGCATCCAACACTGTGTCGCCGACCATTGAAGTCGCTTCTGACGGGACGACTCTATACCGCCAACACTCTACGGCAATCAGGCCATCGCTCGAGTTCGAGGCAGACTGGATTTTGCCTCGTTTCCGAAGGGGACCCGCCTCCTCAGACGAAGAGGAAGCAGAGGAATCGGGGAGGTACTTTGGACCCGGTTGGAGGTGAAGTCGCACCACATCAACAGCGGGAATCGCCCTTGGCATCCATCCCAGGTAAGGTCGACAATAGAAAGGGAGACCAGGGCACCACGTGGTATAAAGAGCAAAACTTTGGATGGGAAACGTCTCCATTAAGATCGCAGATGGTCGCGGGCACTTCGAAATGAAATCGAGCGTGGAAAACGAGAGGACGAAGCATGGATGCGCATCACTCTTGAAGGTGAGAGATTCATAGTATGGCGCCGGGTGTTCAATGCTTTCCAGAGAGGCTTCGCGTCGAGCGAAGAGCGAACCAGCGAAGTTCATGGGTATGATGGTATATTCGTAGGTCCCTTGAGGAAATCGCTGGTACACTGTTAGGTCTGATTGTACGGTATAGAAAGGAACACGGATACCTTGAGAAAATGTTCGGGGTTTTGTTCGTGATCTACGTTGTAATCGAGAAACTCTTGGATTTGAACCATGAGAGCGGGGGACGGTGTAAGGAGGACATCCTTGCGGCGCAATAATTCGACCAATTCAGGTTGCACTATAAATTGTTAACGGTGGCGCAATATACGTCGGAAGGACTCACATTTCATATGATTCATAGGTTGGTGAATCCATTTTCGTAGCTCTCCCCAGCACATTCCCCACGCTGATTCAATTCCGTTCAACTGCAATCTATGAGTCTTGGTAAATCAACAAAGCTACTATTAGCCACTCACCTCATCGTCACCTTCGCTATTTTGCACGAGCCGCATTGACACCGCAGTATTGGAACTGGCATTCGGGTGCGGAGAGACACTGTCGAGAGAGTAACGTGTGCTCGTCGGAGGAGACATACTAGAAGATAGTCCTCAACAGTGGTGGTCAGAACGTAGTACGGTGCTGTCACAGCGTCACACAGAAATGTCAACAACGGGCACGTGATTCATCACTTCTGCTCCCCAACTTGAAGTCAACTTGAGCAGGGGCAGGGTCTTCGGACGAGGAAATCCACTTTTCTCACCGTTCTTTGAGCGAGATTTCCTCTCAGGGAGGAAATGGAGGAAGAATTAAGGTTTCCTCGAGGCTTTCCTCTTAGGAGCAGTTTCCTCGGCAGACTGATTTCATCTAACGCCATGACAGCTTCAATGGTACTAAGCCTAGGGACATCTTCATGGTCGGCAATGTCTGTCATTATTTAAATGTGGAGGCCTTGATAGATCCCTCTTGCCTCTTCCCTTCCCCTCTTCCCAGAGAGGCCAGTTCTCCTCACATTCTTGTTTACCGATGGCGCAACCACGACCAGTATCTCTTCCACAATCTGTAAAAAGGAGGTACCAGTCCGAGTCTCCGCCTGACAATGCGCAAAGAGACCCCACGTTCACACCCTACGGTATCACCCCTCCTAGGAACGCTGAATGGCATTCCAAGGCCCCAATAGAGGCTCAGAGAAGAGCGACGGCGGCTTCGGAGATACCACAAGCTGGTGTTTGTTCTGTCACTCGCGAAGTATGGCCGTCTCCCGGCGGTATAGTTCAATACGCCCACATAATTGCCGCTGCCAAAAGTGGAGATCCAGATTTTGTACGACGAGTCTATCTCTGAATCCTGGTTATAGCATTAAACATCCCGTCAGATTCATGCTCTAGAGCGCGGCTTCGGATTACGGAAGAACTCGTTCAACATCCATTCCTCCCGTAATCTACAGCCGCGTAAGTCGTTTCGTACTACACATAGAAATGGGATTGAATCTCTGTTTTCAGTCGTTATGCCAGTCCACCATGCTTTGGATAGCGATCAACTTGCCTTCATATTGGACGAAGACGGCGAGATGGAAAAGCTAACTTTGAATTTCTTCAAGACGCCGCCAAGTATGCGACCGAAAAACAATGTCCATCAGGTTGAAACAGGTTTCTACAACTTATTTCTATATAACTCACACGATATCAGGTTTTCCCACCTAAGCCTGAAGGTTACAGATATAAGCTTATCTGGCTCCCCGGTCCACGACAACTCAAGAAGACTTTTATATTGCATCGGAAGGAAATCGAGCCAGTCGACGGTATTTATCATGAAACTGGACGGGAGACACCGTTCAACGCTCCATTTCATGACTATCCTGTCATCGTCTCTCACGTTCCGCCTCATATCATGGCTATCAATGCTGGCGAGAAATTGTTGAAGCTTAACAAGCAGGATACCCGAACGCTTCGAACCACTTATGGCGGCGTTATTGGGACTAGGTGTTTCCGGTTGAGCCAGTTCTATGCTGGCATCATCGCTACACCGACGTTGAACACCATCCCGCCGACCGTCAAGCCAAAGGCGTCAAAGGCTAGGGATAGATCCCCAACGAAACGGTCGAAGTTGACACATACTCAGACACCGCTCACCTCGAGCAATCGGTCCATAAGAAACACCAGGAGCCAGCACAACAATGAAGATCCCTTTCGTGTCACTCATCCGTCGTCCCAACTGTTGCCCGCCAGTGACCGCCCAAGTATCGCAGGTTCCCTCTTCCAGGTCCCCTCTCCTCCTTCGAAGAAAACACGATACGGTTCGGGTGACCTGATTGTGGAAGGGCTGAACCTCGATAACTTCACGGGCCAGCCTTTCGATTATATCGATCCTCTCAAAGCGGCTCAGATAATCTATCGACTCCTGGAACTTGAGCAATTCAAGCCAAAAGAAGACACGCTTGTCCCAGTCGGCACCTCTCCTTCAACGCCTGCTCCCAGTGTTAGATTATCACGCATCCCTCAATTGAGTTCATTATCATCTCCCGGTGACGGCGACGAGAGCTACTACACACCTTCTCGGCCTCCGATCCAGCCAGTCCTTGGTGGGCGCAACACCACTGACCAGAAGGCGAACATGAGTAAGCCCACACAGAGAGCTACGATCTCTCGTCCTAGTGGCGAAGGGTCCTCCCCGACCCTTCTGCCGACGGGTCCGATTTCGCGCAAAATTCAACCAGCAACAGTGGCGGCGGTCAGTATAGCACCCTCTCTAGGTCAAGAGACCGTTCCCGCCTCTTCGAGCCATCAGCTTTCAACTCCTCCCAGTCGGCTTCCAAGCCCTCCCAGTCGATTCCGCCGTCCGAGTCGTGCTCCCGGTCGTCCAAGCCAAATTCCTCTCGCGTCCAGTCAAGCCATACAAAAGAACGTGAAGAATGTGCCACGAAACGGTCGTCGTTGATTACCATACCGAATCCTCTTATTACACTCACACAGTAACACATTCTTTTGTTCCTCTCTCTCTTCTCTAGTGTTGTAGTACCCGTGCGTCGTTCCTCATGTAACGTAGGTGTATTCTTTCCAACTACGCTGATGTAAGTAGAGTAGTATTTATTTAAGTAGCTAAATAAAAATCTTTGTTGCGCCACATTATCGTTTGTGAACATCTTTACTAGGTCGAACAGATTTACATTACACGTACAGCAATCTTGTACGCGTAGCAAGGAATATTATCATTACGAAGTCCTAACATGTTGACTACCACTACTACATAGTACATGTCCCCAAGAAAGAAAGTAAATCGTTAAAATCAAGACTGAGCCTTGGCAGCGGCAGCCTCGGTGCTCATAACATGTCCGTCTGCATCCATACGGGCACTACAGAGTAGTGTCAGACTTGAACGGGAATACAACGATAGAGACTTACATCGCTTCGTCATCTAACTCTGTATGGTCCTTGACACGGAGAATAAGCATAGGTAGAGCAAAGATGAGGCCGGCGGCGAGTAGGACCCATGTCGATAGGAACATGTTCATGAAGGGGACCTTCTCAGCGTCAGCTCGCCAGATTCCAGCACCACCAGCAGATTGGATGGATTTGTCTATTGAGTTGTATTCAGCTTCTCGCAAGAACGCAGGTACGGATAGGACCTACAGAATCCAGCAAAGAACGCCAGCTTGGACGGATCGTTGGACATTGCGCCCATGAGCCAGTACGACGTTGTCTGCCACATTGCGTCCAAGAGACCGCAGAATATGTAGAACATGACGCGACCGGCGTAGCCGTGGTCGTAGATATCGAGATCGGCGGTGGCGGTTTCGCGAGTGTACTGCTTTTGGTAGAAGTAGCCCCATATGTGAACGACGAAGACCATGATTAGGAGGACGGTCCAGCCAGCGTAGGCACGTGTGCGGCGCGAGAGCGTCTTACGGTCGAGGAGGAAACCGATCGAGACTGAACCGATAATTTGGGAGATCCAGTAGAGGAGGTTGTTGAGGCCACGAGCACGGATGCCGAAGATTGCTGCGTTGAAGCCACTGAATTCTGCAATGGAGAGTCAGTAAATGAAACAAAGGAAGAATGAAGAGCGACATACGCCATGTATAGAACCAGTTGGAAGCGAAGAACATTGGGAAGAGGAGGAGAATCATCGGATCCGTCTTGAGTGTGATCCAGAGACCCATGATCTCAGTCTTCCATGAGAGCTGTCGGGGCGTTGTCACTTTAGTGCCATCTGAGCGAATCATCTTGTCGGGGTCTGCCATGGACATTGGGATTGCGACCCCGATGAGGGTGAGGACGAGGAAGCCAATGTATGTTCCGTTATCGACAGCACCGGCCTTGTACAAGGTTCAGAATAGAACCGGATGGTGGAGGGAGTTACATACAGTGGAGTTCCAGTTCCTTCCGCATGCGACAGAAGCGCCGACAACTCCGCCAAGATTGAAGATGGACCAGAAGATACCGATGTACTTGCCCTTATCGTGCTCGGTGGGATAAGCCATCATGAGGGCGCCCTGGGCGGTCCACAACAAACCTGCACAGATTCCGAGGATAGCTCCTGCAGCGACGACGAAGGGGCCCGCATTGGGATGGATATTCATAGCACTAGAATGTGATCAGACTGGCATCCCATCATGTTACAGAAAGACACGACGCACAGATAAGAACCAATGTACAAACAGTATCCCGTACTTCCGATAAGAAGCGTAATTTTGGGACCGAGAACGTTGTTTACGGAACTGTTACTAGGATGAGCGCGGCTTCGCATCGGGCGGACGGGGACTTACCCAGCAAAGAAAGCCATGGCCGCAAAGGTCGCGTATAGCGCAGTGTTCGCGTTCGAGTTGGTTTCGGAATCGATTTGACCTCCCGCTCCCAGTCCGTTCAGAGCATTGAACAGACCGGGGCCCATGAAGCACACGAATCCAAGCATGGCGACCTACGAGGCGGTTCAACATTGATTTATTTTCACAAAAAAACCAACACAACTCACCTGAGTGGTGGGATTATAGTAGAATCCCTTCAAGCCAGTCGGTCGCTCGTAGATGACAGGAGCGTGACCTTCTTCACTTGAGCTGCCATAGCCTTTTTCGTGGTCAGCGTGCTCAGCCATGGTCGTGTGAGGTTAAGAGGGAGAACCGAAAACATTTTAGAGCAGCTTCCCCGTTTTAAAGGTTGCCAACCTGCTGATAGGGCCACATTATCAGGCACCACGCGCTTCTTCATCAAAAGCTGGAGTGCGTCGAGTCTCGACGCTCGGATCACCACCTTCTTTCAATTGACTCGGCAGGCTATCTGCAGCGGAGGTAAGAATCCTACGCAATGCAATAAAAAGACTAGAATGAAGAAAGTAAACGTCCACAGAGTTTGAACAGCGCTAGGTTGTGTTTCAAGACGATTGGAATTCAATGGTCCATTCTCCACCTGACCATATCTTCTCCATATGTCTATTATTGTGGCGCGTGTCGCATGGTGAAGTTTGTTAGACACATCTTCATCTGGTCATCTCAGCAATAAAACAAACCTGATGCATGCGTTCGTGGTGGGGGAATCATGCATGTGCGCATGATCGACCTAATTCCTGAATACCCTGACCAGTAGAACTCGTCCCTTCGACTCTGGCATAACGCCACAGCAGTTTTACCCCCCGTTCTTTTTATTTGCCTTCACCAAGTTATAATGGGAATCAACGGCCGTTCGTGGGGTCGCTATCAATCACTCAGTATTCTTGACTTGACTAGCAGCTGGATACACCGATACCATTGACACGCGCTACGTTTCATCCCTCGAGGAGAGCTAGGTAGTAACACTCGTCCTTATCTTCTTTCGTAGACCCATGTACCAATCAAGGCCTGGGTCTATCTGAGTATCTATGAAGTTTCATAAGGGTCAGACTCATCTCGTGTTCTGGATACTCATGTTTGAGCTCTTGGTAGAGTATCAACTGCTATTTAGTTCCAGCCGAGCCTCCGTATCCTCGTGCTGATCATTACAGAGTCAGATTATACTTCGATACAGACAAATAACACATATCGCTCGTTCGGCTGCCAACTTCGGGTCCAAAATCCATCCGCCCAAGGAACTACTAGAAAGCACTGAGCGCGTCATGACGATCCCGCGCAACGTCTTCACCGTCGAATCTTTTGTCAGATTTACGAGAGTCCGGACCCCAAAGTAGCAGCAAAACATCTCGCTCAAGGGTATAGAGACTCGGACGAGTTTCTCTCATTCTGCCGAGTTGCACGCCGGTTCACTTCGAATTCTCGTGCTCCAGCGCCCCATCTATGCATGAGGATCGTGACGGCGAGATGGTCGCTCATGTAGGATAGTAACCCGTCTTTTGAAATCAACGTTGTCGTTCAGTATCTGTGTCGCGAGGAAGTGAATTAAACCCGACTCGAAGGCTTAGATCGTTGTCATTGGATTGGCTGATTCATAGCTGGGGTGTGAATTTCAAAAGAGGACCAAATGAAGAATAACATGTGTATGACTGACCGTCAAGATGGTGTTGTTACTCTCTTGAAGAGCAGTACATAAGTGGTATACCCATGCGAAAGATTGTGTATCCCCAGCCGCTGCAGAAGCGTCGGACCCGATGTACATGTACTAGGCGACTTCGATTCCCAGTAGCTCGTTATCTTGGATTCGGTCGACAAGGGATTGGTCGTTCCCTAGGACTATTCTGGAGAATCCCGTCAACCTCAAACGACGAACGGAAAGATGATTTGTACGAACCACATCCTGTCCGTGTCCTTCAATCTCGCCTTCATCTATACACTCCGTTCATACTGGCCAGCTTCTCCATCTCCCATCTCCTCGAAATATCGGCCTTCTGCAGTGTTGCAGGTTTCATCAACGTCGCGCTGGGGAAGAGATCCCACAGCCCGACGCCCCTACTCAGTCGAACGAACTTCTGCCCTTTAATTTGGCTGTACTCGTGGCAAGTTGTGAGAGTGCTGGGTCTAGACGCAGAATGGCACTAGCCCGCCGGGAATATAGATGGTTGACGTTGAAGTGACGAACTGGTGTATAGACGTCAAAATACGAAGCCATGGAGAATATAAAGCACTCTACCAACCTTTGAGAGGCGAAATGCGGTGGTCGTCGTGATTTATACGATACTTGATTCCAGTTACGAGCACCTGCCCTTCCTTCCTTGCTGTCGTTCTCATCAGTGTTTGGTATCACATCCTAGATAAAATTTTGGTTGCTCACCTGCCGCCAATGTCGATAAAGTCGCTCCGGACCGACAGCATGGCAAGTCCAACGACTTTCGACCGGTAGTCGACGGAGCCTTCGTGGCTAAAGAAATAATTGCTTGCTTCGTTGGACGTTCTGCGTGATCCGTACGCGCTCCCGTTGCGAGCTGGTGGGTATATGATGAATGAGATGAGGATGCCGGCGTGGCTGGCACGAGTCTGAGCGACAAAAAAGGAGATGGTGGCGACGCTGGCATTCACGAACGGCAATGCATGCGCTATCTCGACACAATCGACAAAGAAGTGTTCGAGAAACGACTAGACCGAAGGGCGATGTTCGAATAACACGCCTTTGTCACGTAGCCAATTAGGTCCTCGCCTTTGAGGACACATACGAGCAGGTTCGGCATCGGAACTGCATTCGAATGGTAACAGGCGACGACCTGGATACAGAGCGCAATTAACAGTCACATTCGTAGGCCAGAGGATTTCGATATATGTATTTCGTCGTTGCTTGCATGGATAGAGAGTCCAAAATCCACGCGATTGGCAATAAATTTAAACATAATCTTTTCGAAACGTCAGCGAAATCGAGTGTAAATTGAGTAGAGAAACACACAATTATTGTAATTCGATGGTGGTAGTAAATGATATCGATCAAGCTCCAGTTTGATGGCAACATACTTATCTTTTGCTCTCGACCATGACCTGTATTACCCGAAAATGCACAATGCTCGCACTGCAGCGCTTCCGTCGACTGGAAACACCACAATTAAGGATTTTCTGGTACGTTGTCGTGTGGACTGAACATGATGTTTTTTGCTCACTTTATCTCGCCAGTGTATTATCCAATTATCCCCTGCAGGCTGCGTTGGACATTTCTCTCTCTTGCGATATAAACTGCACAGTTAGGCGGCACTGTCACGAATCTCGTGCCTTCGAGAGCGAACCGACATCCCAATTTCCGGCTCTGGTGTGTAACATCCTTGATAGTCAACATAGATCGACTCAATTGCAAGTTTCAGTTAAAGTCTCCGCCCTCAATGTGTCCTCCAAATGTGGCCTCGGTCGTCTCTCGTTCTATCCGCTTTGACGGTGCACGAAACAGAGCAGTTCCCCCGCGCGCTAAACAAGCAGAATATTCCGTCTACTACAAGAAATACACTCTCGAAGATTTCTCCCTGTCTTTGGATGTCAACTTAATTCTGCATCCAGACCTATGAACCCGGGCTTCCCAACGCACTTTCGTCTCTGGTCGTGGAAGATTTGTCGACGCGCTGAACGTCCAAAGCGATCTCGCATTTGCGCGCGCAAGCCTTTAGGTTTCACCTCTGTGAGCAATACATCAAGGTCAAGCGAAGTAGGCGTCATGAAAAGTATGTGCACCTTTTGTCCGGAGTGTCCCCCATGCTCATGTGCCTTCGTTTAGCCATTTGGTTGCCGTCTCCGGGATTCCGTTCCCAACGATATCGTTGACCATGATTCCGGAGAATCTGTGTCAGCCTCACTGGCTCTGCCAACGACAGACTCGCAGACACAAGAATCGAACGAATCCCCATACCACCAAGAATAAGACCCCCATCCCTCGATATGGGACTCAAATAATTCGTCTTTCTCCAGGACGGACCCCGTCTCTTCTCCCTTTTTCCTCCCGCACTTTGCCATGCTAATGTCAGAGGCTCGCACGGGTTCCGCGTTGCCGAACATGATGATGTTGTCTACGCAAGCATCCACCACGTCCACGTCCACGTCCAGTGAGACCGTTTCCGCCGCTGCAGATATCCTCGGCCACTATCTCTCCGACGAGGACTTCCAGACGCAGGTCAAGACCGTTACCGTCAAGATAACCGCTACCACCAAGGCTGATATTATTCTCATTTTCATCGACACCCTCTACCATCCCAACCCTCTCTCTGCCGTCGCAGTAGAGAAGCTGAACACGTTGGAAGACACAGACAAGGAGCTCCTTTCGGCCCTCGGACTGGATCACTCGCGTCCTCCATCTCCAATACAAGGACCCCGATCTAGATGGCGCCTCGGAAGAATGGGCTTTGGCTCGTCAAATGGACAGTGAAGAGCCAGCGCCAGTCGTTGAAGCATTCTGCTCTGTCTGGACGGGTCGCTATCTAATCATACCAAGCTGGGTGTCAGTCTGGCTCTCTTTTGACGGGATATGAAATGCTGCGTTCGAAGCAGGCTTAATTCATATCGTCTACTCTACTCCAAAGCGACCCGACAAAGATAGGGCAGTTCGTATTCTGGTACTTTTTTTACTCCTTTTTTTCTCCTCTCTAACATTCCGAAAGATAATTCTCTCCCAAATGATCATGGACAACCAGCATGCTGGGACATGCTCAACGTAGACGGCGTCATCGATCAACTCGTTCCTTTCGTTGCATCTAACTCTCAAGTTCCCAACTTTGTGGTCTTTGGCGTCCTTCACGGATGATTCAGAGCCCTGCGCGATGTGGCTCAAACCGCATTCTCGACCGCCAAGAACATTCCCCTTATTGTCGGTGTCCTGTGCCACGATGACAAGACGACCGCCATTCTTTTCGCGGAGATGATGCTCGTTCAAGATGGCAACAAAATCTTGGAGCTACGACAGCGCGTCTTCTTCCTTCCCACCGCCTCTGACACCGTTCAAAGATCAGCTCTTCACCGCTCTTGGTCCACTACATCATCAGTTTCCCGCAACAAAAAGAGTCCAAAGGAGTGTTCTACGTCTTCTGCTATGGACGTTGGGCCTCTGACCGAACGCTCGAGCTCGTCAAGACCGATTTCGAGTCCTTCGTCGTCTCGGATGTGTCGTTCTTTCCAGCATTACAGCATCTTACTGTCAGAGGCTCTTATCTGTCCCCCGTGGCTGACATTACTGTGTGCGCGGGTGCAATGCCGAGGGTATTACAGTCGTCGAAGGAACAGGATGTGAAAGAGTCTCAAAGGAGTGTTGTCGATGGGATGAGTAATTTCTTGTCCCCGGTGTTTCGATAGATAAGGAGTTGTGCGGCGACGCGTACTTGCTCGGGCCTATGGCAGCGTTGTTTGCCGACGATGACGAAGCCGCTTTGTGTGGATGTCGAGGGTAGAACGAGAATGCGTAGGTGAGAGAAGGGAGGTGGGCTCCGTCGGGCGGGGATGCTGTCGTTGGGCTTGGCCAACATCTTGGATTCGGAGATGAACGAAGAAGAGGTGGGGATGGAGTAGGTGGTGGGAGTGCAGCAAATCCTGAAGGAGTGTAAGGAAGCCGTTGCCACCGCGGAAGAGAAACCAGGCCGGTAAGTCTTATCAACTTTCGATTTTGTTCGTTGCTGAAGTTTCTTCGTTTCTTAGGAAGGCGTTGAGCGTGAGTAAGTCCACGTTCACACTGGCCAACACCCAATGTGTCTGCCGATGGACAAAGCAAGACCGCGTGTCTAGAGCGGCGCTTGGGGGATGTTGGCGGGGCTACATCCACCCCGCTGTATCGCAGCTACGCTCAAGGTTTCGTCGCCCGACTACCTCAAGGAGGTCGAAGCTGTATTTTTTGGGAACCTCTCATGGGCTGTGAAGGACTCACAATCCATCACTGGTGGAGCAGTCGGGGAGGGATACTTTATGGACTCGGCGATGAACACTGTGTTCTTCACATCATCTAGAAGGCATCACTGGAGTTGTGGTGATGGACATTCACCTATCGTTATTGTATATCCATGTGACACTCAACTTCAGCTTTTATTGCCATCATTGACTCGCTCCCGTTTGCTGAAGACACACATACCCCTCGTGACCAATGGGGACCTCTAATGCTCTATAACGACAATTGTTTCACACAATTCAGCCCTACACCTGTTCACAAGGACATCTCTAAGTCTTCTTAGATGAATCCACTGATGGTTAGCACAAGAGCTAGAAAAGATGATATATGCTGATAACAGCCTGTTTCCGATTCTCAAGAACAATATAGTATATACTACATAGTAAATAGAAGAACTCATGCATGATATACTATATTACTGACAACTGTACCTCTTGTTCTAGTTTCTCAGCCTGTGTAACTTGACCAAGTTGACGATAAATAGTAGCTAAATTTCTCTTAGCTCTCCTGGTGTCCAAATGCTGGTCTCCTAGTACCTGTCTGCGCCACCTCAGAACCTCTTGCTCCAACTTCTCAGATTCAACAAATTGACCAAGTTCATAATATGTAGAGGCTAAATCTGCCATAGCATTCCAGGTATCTGGATTTTGCTCTCCTAGGAACTGTTTACACCACTTTAACACCTCCTGGTCTAGCTTTTTGACCTTAGAATGATGACCAAGTTGACGATATGTTGCTGCCAAATTTTGCATAGCATGACAGGTGTCTGGATGTTGCTCTCCCAAGATCTGTTTATGCCATCTTAGTACTTCTTGGGCCAGTTTTTTAGCTTTGGTATACTGATCAAGTTCGTAATATGTCAATGCTAAATTTTTCATAGCTTTCCAAGTATCTGGATGTTGCTCTCCCTTGATCTCTTTGTACCACTGTAGAATCTCTTCTTGCAATTTCTGAACCTCAAAGAAATTACCCAGTTGATGATATGTAGATGCTAAATTTGTCATAGACCTCCTTGTATATGGATGTTGGTCTCCTAGAACCTGTCTGTGCCATTTTAAAAGCTCTTGCTCCAATTTCTGAGCCTCACTGAACTGGCCAAGTTGACGGCATGTATGTGCTAAATTCACCATAGCTTTCCAAGTATCTGGATGTTGCTCTCCCATAACCTTTCTATGCCACTGCAGAATTTCTTGCTCTAGTGTCTTAGTTTCAATGAACTGACCAAGCCGACTATAGATAGATGCTAAAGTTTTCATAGATTTCCTGGTACATGGATGGTTGTCTCCTAGACTCTTTCTATATGATCTTAGAACTTCCTGCACTAAGTTTTGAGCTTGATCAAAGTGACCAAGTTGGCAGTATGTAGATGCTAACTTTGTCATAGCTTTCCATGTATCTGGATGCTGCTCTCCTAAAACCTGTTTATGCCACTGCAGAATCTCTTGCTCTAATTTCTGAGCTTCAATGAACTGACCAAGTTGACGGCATGTAGATGCCAAACTTCTCATAGCAGACTGGGTATCTACATTCTCCTGCCCTAGAACCTGCTGGCGCAACTTCAATACTTCCTCTTTCAGCTTTTTAGCTTTAGTGTATTGTCTAAGACAATGATATGTATCAGCTAAACATGCTATTGCATCACAAGTATCTGGGTGTTGCTGTCCCATAACTTGTTGACGCCACTTTATGACTTTTTGCTGCAGCTTCTCAGCTTCAGTATACTGACCCAGGTGACGATATGTTATTGATAAACCTGCCATAGCTTTCCAGGTGTCTGGATGCTGCTCCCCCAGGATCTGAGTATGCAATCTTAGAACCTCCTGCTCTATCTTTTCAGCTTCTAAATACTGCCCAAGTTCGGTATATGTGATTGCCAAATTTGACATTGCATCCCATGTATTTGGATGTTCCTTTCCTAAACTCTGCTTACACCACTTCAAGACCTCTTCTTCTAGCTTTTTAGCGTCCAGATGACGACCAAGGTGAGAATAAGTAGCTGCCAGATTGGTCATAACATCACAAGTAGCTTGATGCTGCTTCCCATGAGTCTGATTACACCACTTCAATGCTTCTTGTTGTAGCCTTTCAGCCTTAGAATATTCACCAAGTTGAGAGTATGTAATTGCTAATGCTTGCTTTGCTTTTTGTATTTTATGAGTAATATTTCTTTTATACTCCAAGTGTAAGATTTCTTTGCGTACAAACAATTCTTTTTCTAAAAAGCCTGCATGATAGAAAATCAATGCTACTGCTGTTTTAATTGGTATATTTGCTGTCACAAGTAATGGTGCTGTCATGTTATAAAGATAACTGGCATGAGAAGCAAGTTGCAGAAGCAATGTGACCTCCTGTACTGAAGGATGACTAGATCTAGGAGTAGCATAGCTCAGAATTTCTAATGCTGTAGCATGAGCCAGATCTTGTACTGGAACAATGTCTCTTGCCCACATATGAACAATAGAATGCAGTGACAAAGTTTGAATAGATGTGTCAAACGAGACAATTGAATGCTGCTGCAGCTCTGAAACAGTCTCTAGAAATGTAACTGGAAGCCACTCTTCCTGACTAGCATCCCAATAAGGGGAGAGAAATTCTCTCAGAAGTTTCATAGAGGAAGCAGTATTATGTCGTACAGAACTTTGTAACCTCTGACTAGAGGTGAAGAACGAGAAATAATGAAGCAATGAAGCAATGAGAGAATTTGATTCCTCTACAAAGACATTTTTAGCAGCACAAGAAAATATCTGGAGTGGAACATTGGAATGATGAAAGAAAGATAACACATGAAGAAGAGCTTTGGCAGAATCACTGAGTCTTTGATAGCTCAGGTCAAGGGTAGAGAAGACAGTATGAGGATAGCCATTTATGCTCTGAGTTTTATGTTCCTTCAGTAGATTGACACTCTGAGAACGAAAGAGGCTAAGATAGTCCTGCAGCTGACATGACTGTGAGATATATGCTCCGGCATGTGTGATTGCCAATGCCATAAACCCCAACTCCTTGACAATAGCCAAAGCACTGACATGATAGATGCATGACTTGGAGTCGAGACGGGCAGACTTCAGAAGAAGATCTACTGCATCTGACTCATCAAGGTCGGGAAGATGTATGGAGCAGTCAGGCGAACTAGAAGCATGCCGTGACACTTCATAGTTTCTACTCGTTACAATGATCTTTCCTCGAGATGAGTGAGGAATGTATTGACCAAGGTCAAGAGTGAGATCATCGGCATTGTCAAGAATGAGCAGCCACTCCTCACTGTTCCCAGTGAACCAGTTTCGTGCATCTTCAACCGAACCACCCACACCACCCGCCTTCGCAATCAGCCCAAACACACTTGAAATTGTCTCTGCGGAACTCGCATCAACAAAGAATACCTGTGAGAAGCTGCAGGATAGAGTGAGCATGATGAACTATGAGATGATAGATACATAGTACTTACCGCGACTTTTGCTCTTCGACGAACTTGAGCACAAGTTGGGTCTTTCCGGAGCCGCCTTTGGCGACAATAGTCACTGTGCGCCGGGCCGGGCCAGTGAGAAGTTTGTCGAGTTCTTCAAGAAGCGCAACACGTCCCGTGAAAAGGTCGCTGGGGAAGGGACAGACGGGGAGACTGACTCGTGCAGAGCCTGACGTAACAGTGCCACCGCTACCAGCATGCAGGTCGTTGATCTGGATAGCCATCTTGAACTGGAGCTTCGTCTGCACGGGAACTGTTAGCGAGATGCATAAATATGTAGGCAGGACAAAACACATACACGGAATAACGAAAGTGCTCTATCGACGTCACTCGAGCACTTCACGGCGTCGGCCTTGAGCTCTCGACGACGAAGGATCCTCTTGTAGTGTTTCATGCCCTCGATCTTCTCGAACACCATGACGATCCTCTCGACACACGACTCCAGCCCAGCTGTCGCTTCCTTGAGGTACTCGGGAATGACCAACGTCCGATCGTGAATATCTCTGGCCTGACCTTCGACGATCTTCAGCAGATCTCGAACACCATCCATCGTCCTTTCCCATTCCTCGTTACTCTCGGTGGACTCCTAGAAAGTTGCCCTCATAAGTACACTGTATAGACTTACAAGATGACATGGCTGTACTCACTTGCTTCATATCAACGATGATCTTGAGTATCCCAGCGACTCCCTCCAGGTATGGTACAGCTTCGAGAATCTTCCCGACATCTTTCAGGATCTCGAGGGCTGCTTTTATATTGCTTGTTTTTGAACCAGAAAATGCATGGGTGACAGTCTTCGAGGTCGACATGATCAAGGTACGCGTCAAGAGACGAGCGTGAGAAATATTGATTACAGCAGTGTGTACAGACAACATGAGGCGACAGCACTGATGAAGGCGATGCATGGCCGAGCAAATCAAAGAAGATGTGCATTTTCACAGAGTCGAATATACAAGGTGCTAGGCTCAATGATATCTGAACCTCATGTCTAGAGAGAGGGTGAGTCAAAGCAGCGGAGGATTCAATGAAACACATGCCTAACTCCGAGTCCAACAGCAGGGTTTGAACTCTAATGCGGTTACGCTGATGTGGCCAATCGACGTCGCTGGCTGAAGGTAGGTTGACGCCGGCACTCGGGAGGCGAAGTTTTGTTCGTTGGTTGCTGGTCGAGTAACAAGTTGCCGCAGTCTGAGTCTTGCAGAAGCGAGAGCAAGAACTTCGAGCTTTTGTCGAACTCGTGGTTTGAGTCAATGGGACGTTCATTGTTTGGGGTTTATTTTTTTGCTCCGGTACGGCCAACATCGACGGGTGTCTTGTGTTTCTTCCTGAATCCGTCGGCGCGTATCTCGTGTGCATGTGGGCTAAAGGTGGTAGTAAGGGAATAAAGATGGAAGGAACTGGGGAGGAACGCGCCATTGGGTTTCAAGGAGCTGCAGAGGTGGAATTTGGTGCCGTTGTGTTAGAGACATCGCGTATGAGTCTATGAGATGTACCGTCTAAAATACGCTAAACAGCATCATTCCTGTGTGATTGGGAGTGAGGCTGGGATAGTGGACGCGATCCAAACGGTGGCAAACAAGTCAATGCTGGGCGCGTCGAATTTGTGGAAGGTAGAAGCTTTAGATTGCACGGCGTAATTCGCAGAGTTGAGAGGCTTAGACCGGCGATAGGACAGAAGATCTCCAGAGTCCAGATAGGCCTGTGTTATGCATAGGGACAGTCTTCGCTGGATGTCCGAATGTTGGACGATGTAGGAAATAGAACAAACTGGTTGAGAGTGGTGACTCGTCGTAAAGCAATTCACCCAGATTTTCCAACTAATTTTGAACTGTCAAGAATGTTAGAGAACCAGTGTGAATTGAGGAGAACAACGTACGTTTAATTAGACATCCAGTCGAGTTTTGTACGCATGGTGATGGTCAACGCTCAAGCTTGTGATGGAACTTCTTTCCTCTTGACCATCACCATCCCCGAATACTCTTCGCCAAATAACAGCAGAAAACTGTTTCGAACGCGGTGCGTGGCTTCCAGTCGGTCATTCCGAACAGTGGACTCATTCCGTGGTCAGAATTTGCATAGCGAGGGACACGCGCAGAACAAAGATCCAATGCTCTGGCTGGAATCATTTGAAGCCGCCCAAAAACGCATAATGCTCGCCCAGATGCGCAGAATCGTCGATGAATGACTTCTGGTACGTCGTAAGGACTGAAAGCCCTCTGGCTATTATTGCTCACTCCATATTGCCAGCATACCGCTCAAGCTTCCTATCACGCTGTACGAACCACATAGCTTAGGTACTACCGATGCAAAACTTGTGCTGTCGAAACCGACCCGTTTGGCGTTTGGTGCGTAATTTTTTTGACAGTCTAAACAGATTGACTCAAATGCAAGCACTCAGTCGAAACCATCCCGCTCAAGTTGTCGTCTGCATGCGCGCCCAGCAACCTCTGTCATCGCTCAGCTGATGGTGCCATGTCCGAGCAGTCCATGAGATATGTTGGCAAGACTCTGTCGTCTGAACGTCAAGATCACCAGTTGCTCGATAGCGGCGCGAGCGTCCTGGGAACGAGCCGTGGCGGTGTTTCCTCATCCCCCCGTGGAGGAGTCATGGACGCGCTGAATGTCCCAAACGGCCTCGAATTTTTGTTGGGAAGCCTTTCGTTTCAAGACGGTCAGCCATACGTCGAGGTCGAAACGGGGGTATTCGAATGTATGTGTAACCTTCTTCTAACAGATTTTTGATCCTCACGCGCCCTCTCAAAGTACAGCTTCAACCAGTGATCGTCAGCCATCCATCGCTCGATCTTGCAAAATCCTGTTTGCAAGATCGTTGACCAAGTCGACGGCGTTAATGATCCCAACGGAGACGATATCACCATCACGGAGTGCATGGCAGAGGAACTGAGCAGGGCGGACAACGAACAGTAGCCGCTGGGGACGACGAAGACTCGAGCGCAAGCGCTACACCGTCGCTGGTATGCGTAGCAAAGAATTATCGTTGGATTTCGGTGGACATCCCATGATGGCGCTGGATGGCAGCGAGGCAAAGGCAAACAGTCACATACCTCCTCCGAAAACCGGTGCCTAAGCACGATTCCAAAATCAGCAATCAGTGCTCGCAAGCCTTTGCGTGGGCAGCCGAACACTCTTAACGTGTCAGCTTTTAGCCTCTTCGATGACGAACCCCTATGCCATTCCATCCTTCCATATCCCAACCAATACAGCTATTCATCTTTTAACCCCGTGGTCCCCTCGTCTCCCGGTGCATCTTCGTCGCCTCTTTATCTACTCCATTAACCTCTATCGATGCGTTCTACATCTTTCCGTTCAGCATCAGGCTACACGCAGCCTACCGTATCATCCATTTGATTCTTCATTCGCCCTACTTCGTACTTCGCACTTTCACACCCGAGCTCTCTCTCCGTTGGATGTGTCATCGTGTTCTTGATTCTTCCCAAAATTCCAACGATCACCTTGTAGGATACCGAAAACGATGTGGTTTCGCCCCCGTCCGTACGAATGAATGAATTCTTAACTTGTTCGGTAAGCTGTGTCCTTGAAAAGTGGTACATGGAAATTGACTCTCATTCGCGCAGGGCCCCTCTCATCCATGGTCCCAGCGCCCAAGCTTCAGCAGTTCGTCGTCTCGTGCATGATGGAGGGTTTCCAACCGAAAGGAACATCAATCAGCCTACGACATCGGTGGCAATGCTTGCTTGCGTCGCTGCGCTCGATGCCCATCGTTTGCCATCTGCCCACTCAAGAGCTCAGCTACCGATTTGGCTCTCGCATATTTGTGCACATAACGAACACCCGCAACAAATTCGGATGTCGTTGATAATAATGATCGTCTGCCAGTGGGCAATTGTTGGATGCACCATGGATCCCAGCTGCTTGACGTTGCTCCGCTTTTTTGGCCGCGACCATTCGTTACCACTTTGAATAGGGAAGAATGACTCAACGCAGAGTCAGTCGGAACATCATTCAAGTTCCGACGAGGTGCGTAATATTTGCGTCTTGTATGTTGTCTGCTTTCTGACCTATGAGCAGCAGTCCCCTCGATATCCTATTTGCCGGCCTCTGAAACAGTGACGTAACTGTTCCTACTACCACTCGCATTTGTCCTGCCATGTGTCTCACAGTCTTTTCGTCTATCCAGCTCCGACAGCTGCCTGTCAGACCTCCTCGAAATATCGCAGACAACCATATAATGCCTTTCGCGACTGGTTCGTCAACCATCTCCCTAACCGTGAGGTCCATCTATGGAGTCCCAGCGGGTTTATACGCCTTGGGGAGACTGCCCTTACCAACCCTCCAACGCCTGGCCAGCACAGATCACTCTACCGCATCTATCCTCCTATCCGGTCATCAAGTGGGCGCCGAGCTCATTTACATTCCCATCCTCCAATTCACAGTGTCACGCCTCCAAATTGCCGTCGATAATTGTCCACCCCGGTGATTCATTCGCTACTCACCGACACCTTTCAGTCGCGAGAATAAACTCATCCATAGCAAGGCCTCTTCTCATTTTCCGAAGTCAATCTTCGTTTGGCGGTGTTTTTTTGGAGATATCGCCGATCTCCACAACACACATTTCCTTCCCTCGAATAGACAAGTCAGCCTACGACCTATCATGAAGTTCGCGTTTTCGACGTACGCTGCGTCATTGTTGACAATTTCTTTATCCCTTCCTCCGCTGTCAGATATCCGCCAGCAGTGTTCAAAAAGGCCTGCCTTCCTCGACTTCATCTGGAGCTGTCGCGATTCGCTGCCTGTTGCTCCCGTTTGGGCAGCATGCAGTCTGCACCACTCAACAACGTGCTTCGATCTCATTTTTCCCCACGAAACCCGACTTGGCCAGCATCTCCAGCACAAATCGCTCAATCATATATCTCCCAATATTCTGTCCCGGTTTTGAATGTGATCGAGTTTATGTTCTCAGGAATTGGACTGAAGGCGACAGGCTTTGACTATCCGGTCCTTGTGGACTCGATGAACGAGATTTTGCCCAACACCCAACCGTCTGCCGATCGACGAGGTATCGCTGCAGAAAACACGGATGTGGAGCCTTTGGTGGCAGATGTTGGCTGTGAGGACGAGCACTGCATCGACCCCGCTGGATACCTTGTCACTCTCACTCTCATACTGCTGGACTCTCCGGAAGCCAGATCTTATATGCACGAGAACGTTTTAGGCTCGGGGTTACGGGATTTTCTATCTCATACTTTCGCGGAAGAGGAATCGAAGCATGGAAATACTGCCAAGGTCAACTCGGATCTTCCAGCACCTGGGATATCGACGAAACGAGGAGGGTGCCGGTGAATTAATGCACCAGCGTCCAAAGACGACAAAGCCCATGACAGCGGGACGAGATTTTCGGGCGAAAGGGAAATGGATGGCCCAGAGGGCCTGCACAAATGTCATCGATTCTTCGGGATGCGTGGATTGGTACGGCAGCTCTTCAAGGGCGCGAGTAGTCGAAGTCGGTGGTCGATGAAGAAGGCTTGAGTGACCTTTGATCCGGTACCCATGGATCTCCTCTATATAGGTCCGTTGGGGAGTTAGATTTCTCGACGCGCCACTAATCCTTGTTTCAGCAGTTTCTACAAACCTATTCGAACGTCTTTGCGAGCGTAGTAGGTGCTCGCTACCACCATATGTCACCTATATCGCATGTCCTGGACAATATCTGTGCCACTGGTACGGACTACGCCAACTCGTCCCCGCGCCCTACATAGCAACTTTTTTTTTCAAACACCTTCTGGCACCGATCTATCTAGTGTGCGTCTTGCGCTATGATACGAAGAGAAAAACGTGAGGCTCTGTTAGGCGCCGAGATCATTATTACTTACTTTATTCTAGTTTCTTTGGTTTTGAGAGCTCAATTAGGCAAGGTCGGTAATAATTGCCGTAGACGTTGTACCGGCGTCGGATCTTATTAGCGTTGAGCGCTGAGCCTCTAGACCCACGAGTAGGCGAGAGCTGGAATAATCAAGGACATCGCACGAACTCAGCAACCCCAATGTCAGTGTACTTATTTATATGTTTTGTATTTGTAGCCCGCACGCAGCAACGGCCTTTGGCTGGCTTCCGGTGTACATGCTACATAATACTGTAAAGCGTAAATATAATTTATCTTGCTTTTCACATACTCTTGTAAAGAACTCGGTTATTGATTCTCGATGCTGCGCGCGACGACATTCGATATCTATACTAGTTCGCGTACGCAGACTCCTATCAGGAAGCACCGGCTAAATCCATTCCAAGTTCAACTTGGCGAGCACCGTGAGGCCTGACAAGAAGTTTGCAACGACAAAGGACCTGGCGTGGACTATATCAAAGCTGGATGACACCTTGACGTTACCCACCCAAAAGTCCCATTACGCAAATTGGTGTCGATATTGTTGGGTGCTTCATCGCCTTACCGTTCGGGGATCCATGCGCTCACCAACGGGCTGATCAAGTGTATTGAAAGAGGACTGCATGGTTGTCATTAGTTGGACTATCAAAATACAATCTCTCAAAGTCTCTATTTTCCTATCACTTCGCCGAAGAACGTGAGTATTTCTTTTTCCCTTCATACTTGGAACAATTCATACCTTCCGCTCAGCTGGTTCTCAGCCTTGGTACTCTCGCGCTGCCACCATGCCCCGATAACGCCTCTCGAGCTCATCCTCAATGTTGCAAGAATAACGTCAAGGCTTCACTGTCTAATCCTCGTGATCCAGAATGCGACGTCCAGAGAATCGGATAGCATCACCGCGAGATAGATTGCGTATCCCCAGCCGCGTCGGATTCGACTAGGCAACTTCGATTCCCAGTAGCTCGTTATCTTGGATTTGGTGCGCATTGAGGCATTTGTTGTTCATTAAGACTATTCTGGGGAATTCCGTCAACCTCAAACGACGAACTAAAAGATGATTTGTACGAACCGCATCCAGTCCGTGTCCTTCAATTTTGTCTTCATCTGTACGCTCTGTTCATGGCGACGATCCGACGGTTGATGTGGCTGCACGTAGTTGGCGATTTGGAGGGAGGGCGGTTACATGCATGCAGATAACGATAACGGATGACACTCGCCAAAGGGAAATGCAAATGCTTGACGCGACGACGACGAGCTGCTGTATAGGCGTCAAAATACGAAGCCGTAGAGAATATCAAAAACTATACCTATCCTCGAGAGCCGAAATGTCCTATCTGTCATAATTGTCGTCCATTGCTGTCCGTTTCCTGTGTGTCGTTTTCATTGGGATTTACTCTTGAATGACGAACCAAAAGAAGTTATGTCTGTTGAAAGTCGAAAAGGTTCCCATGGATCGGGAGCATGTCCGACTTTCCACCTTTTTGGAAAGCCGCGCAGCTGTAGAAGAGTCTTCATGGTTGAGGTTTCTTGAAGGTGAAAGTTTTTGATGGCCTCGTCAGAAATTCTGTGTTTCGTGCGAGATCCGTAGGTGCGCGCGTTGTGAGCTGGCGAGTGTCTGTGGAATGAGATGAGAATGTCAGCGTGGCTGGCATTGAAGTGAGCAACAACAAAGAGACGGTGATGACGCAGGCAAACGGCAAGGCCTGCGCTATCTCTACATGCTCCACAAAGAAGTGTTAGACAAATGACTAGGCCGAAGGGCGATATTTGAATAACACATCTTTTGGCCTTTTGTCGTGTCGCAGGCAATTCTTTCGCCTTCAAGCAAGAAAGTGGGACAGGTATTCAGCGCCGAACGTCATGAATTGGAGATATTTGGCGTAGTAGGCAAGCAGTGACGCCACAGTCACATTCATAAGACATGACGCCACAGTCACATTCATAAGACAGAGGATTTCGAGATATATATGTCGTAGAGAAAGCCATGGGCACTTGTTCCCTGCGCCAGATAGAGAGAGGTGACGGCGTCGAAAATCCAAAGAGAAGAGGAGTCCATAGCTCCGATAAGTCCAGTTTTTACTGGCTCGAAATTCCGTTTCGTTCGAGTGTGATTGGCAAATCGTAGTCTTTCCGGAACGTCAGAGAGTTCGAGTGTAAATTGAGGAGAGAAACACGCTAAAATACTATTCGATAGTGATGGTAAATGATCAAGGTTCAAAAGATGATGGCAAGATGTCCTTGCTCTTGACCATGACCATACCGAATTCTTTCCTCAGCAACTTCCAGCATTACTGCGTTGTCCGGCATGGCAGATAGTCGTTCTGTCTGCTATGCGTAGCTTCTATTCGGACAATCAGGCATAGGTGGATTGACAGCACTGCACTCCGGTGAGTAATATTATGAATTCAGTGGGCGACTTGACTTACAATAATTAGGTCGCGACCTGCAGTCTTCATTGCACGTTCGTATCCGTCTGTCACAACCCCATAATGTCGCCCAGTTACTCCTGAAGCAGCTTCGTCGATTGAAGACACAAGTACTGGTACGCCGTTTCACGGACTGTTTCATTGCTCTCTGCTCACTCTGTATTAACAGTGCACTCGGCTCCTCCCAATGCACACTCTTATCACAACGCGAACATGCAACCTAGCCGCTACTGGCCGGCACCTTGTGCCGTCGAGAACGAACTGTCTGTCTGGCATCTGGTGCGTAGGATTTTTGATAGTCTACACAATCCCACTCAAATACAAGCAGTCGAAATACGCAGGCCCAAGATGTCCTGTCCCACCTCTGCCGTTGCTTGTTTGCCCGCTGACAGAGCAGTCCATGCCTGCACTGAACAGATGCGATATTCGACCATCTACAAAAATGTCCCTGTCATCCGAGCGCCAACGCCAAAACCATACAGATATCGGATCGCCCACTTGAAACAATACCCCGGCAAATTCATCCCCGCACTAAACGTTCAATGCGGCTTCACCAGTGTCGATACGTCGAGGCCAAGACCTTGTTCCCATGACTCTCACCATTCCGAGTCGATACGCCTTGGAGCGTGTATAATACGGCAATCCAGATGAATCGACACCCACTCCATTACCCCGTTCGTGCTGGCGCTCATCCCCAAGGTGCCGACGCTCGAAGACCAGCATCGCATCCGTCTGCCTCATCTGCAACATGATGGCGTCCACTCCCGCCAGTACAGACGCTCTCATGCCTCATCTGGAGGTCCCGATTCCGTTCATCACTGGCGGTACACCCAACGCAGCAACTTGTAACCCACACTCGAGGAACCTCCTCAATGGGCAACATATACGATCGTTCCCATTCCTTCGTATTCCTCCTCCAGGCAGGCATCTTCGATTTGTTCAATCTCCAGCGAGACCGTTTCCGCTGCTGCAATATCCTCGGCCACTACCTCTTCGACTAGGACTTCCCGACGCAGGTGAAGACCGTCACACCGGCAAGATATCTGCTGCTATCAAGGCCAATGTCATTCTCCCGTTTATGGACACCCTTCACCGCTGCATTCACCTCGTCTTTGTCATCACGAGAAGCTGACCGCGTTGTAAGACGCGTACAAAGAGCTCCTTCTGGCCATCGGAGAATAAAGATATTGGATCGCTCTTGTCCTCCGTCTACAATTCAAGGACCCCGACGTATGTGGTACCCTCGAGAAGGGCTTTGGCTCGCCGGAACCGAAGAGCCAGCTCCTGTATTCCAGTTCGAAGTTCGAAGCAGGCCTCGTCCATTTCGTCCTCTCTATCCTAAAGTCATTCGACGAAGTCCTATGGCAAATGGTTGCGGACAACCAGCGCGCTGGGTCATATCGGCTCACAAGAGATGGAGTCATCGACCGACTACTCTCTTTTGTCGCATCGACTCTCAAATTGGCAGCTACGAACGAATCACAGAGAGCCAAAGACCGCAAAGCAACGAGCGATTCGGATTTCCTGTACGATGTTACCGAAACCATGTCATCGACCCTCAGTAACCTTCCCCTCATTGTCGGTGCTCTGTATCATACGGACAAGGCGACCGCGGACTACACTGCCATCCTTCTCGCGGAAATGATGCTCCAGCAGCTTGGAGTGTTTCTTCCAATCCATAGCCTCCGACACCGTTCAAGGACCAAATTTTCACTGCCGACGTCTTTCGCAGCATCAAAGATTCATCCAAAAGACTCTTCTATTTCCTCTGCTATGGACACTGGGGCTCCGGTCGAATGCTCAAGCTCGTCAAAACCGTTTCCCCAGTTATACGTCCACTGGGCTGACGTGTTCTTCTCCACGCGACGGACGACGCGTACTTCCCGAGGCGATGGCGGCGACTTTGGCGGATGAGAATGAAGCCACTTTGTGTGGATGTCGAGGCAAGAATGAGAATGAGTAAGTTGAGAGAAGGGAAGTGAGTCGTGTTGGGTGGGAATGATGTCGTTGGGCATTTGGTCAACATCTCGATGAAGGAAGAAGAGGCAGGGATGAAGGAGCCGGATGAGAGTGGGATGCAGATGCGGGAGTACAGGAAGGCTCAGAAGGAGTGCAAGGATTGCGGAAGAGAAGCCTGGCCGCGTAAGTCTTACTTATCAACTCTCGACCTTGTTTGATGCTAAAGTTTCAAAGTTTCTTAGGAGGGTGTTGAGCGCGATCGAGCCCACGTTCCCGCTGGCCAGCGCCCAATCGTGTCTGACGTTGGACAAAGCATCGCTGTACCCATTCCCAAGACCACGTCTCTGGAGCGCTTGGTTGGGGATGTTGGCGGGGCTACATCCACTCCGCTATACGAATGACATAGCTTAGAGACTGCCGACACGAAACAACCCATTCGGCACTTGGTGTGTATTGTTCTTGACAGTCTCAACAGATCAACTCAAATGGCACCACTTAGTCGAAATATTCCGCTCGAGACGTCGTCCGCATGCGCGACCAACAAACCTCTGCCATCACTCATTTCATGCAAGCTGATCGTGCCATGACGGAGAAGTCCATGCTTACACCAAAATCTTCGCAAGACTTTATTTCTGTTCATTTGAACATCAAGATCAAAATCGTTCAATAGCGCCGCGAGCGTCCTGGGAACGAGACCTGGCTCATCCATTCCTGGTGGATTCGTGGACGCGCTGAACGTCCAAGTGGCCTCGAATTTTTGCTGGCAAGCCTTTCGTTTCAACACTGTCGGCGATACCGAGGTCATGTGAAGCGGGGGTGTCAAATGTATGCTTCCTATGCTCATGCACTCTCTCCCAGGACCCAGAGTACACCTTTGTCCAGTGATCGTCAGCTATTTGCTGGTCAATCTGTTCGCAAGATCGTTGGCCATGTCACCTTCATTATGGATCCCAAGGGAGACAAGATCACCATCGCGGAGTGCATAGCAGAGGAACTGGGCAGGCCGGAAAACGAGCAGTAGCGGCTACAGTGAAGCCTCGAGCGTAAGCGCTACGCCGTCGCTGGTACGTGTAGCAAGGAGTTATTGTTGGAACAATTGGATTTCGGTGGACGTCCCATGAGAGCGCTGTATGTCAGCGAGGCAAAGGCAGGAACACTCACATACCTCTTCCCGAAACCCATGGGGAAGCGCGAGTCCACAATTCAGCCATTGTAGCCATCAGCCTTACGCGTGGGCAGCCGAACACTTCCAACGTCTCATACTTTTGCTTCTTCGACGAACGAAAGACGGACGTCATCGGAAATGGATTGCCATCCATCTATACTACCCATACGGCTATTCATCTTTTCACTCCGTGGTCGCCTCGTCTCCCCCCGTTCATCTTTCCCGCCATCTACAATCCACCCCCTCGATCGTTACCTTCGACAGGTCGGCGCTCAGTCTACCATGTTGTCCATGTCCATTCTCCATTCGTTACTCCGGCCCTCTTTCCCAATCTCATTTTCACGCCTTAGCTCAGTTCTGTGCCGAACGCGTCGTGGTGTTCTCCTCATCGCCTCCTTATACGATGCCGAAAACGCTGTCGCCCGCTCGTCGTTACCCCAGTATGCGCGATGTCATAACTTGAGGTGTAACAACCATTCTCAAAGGACACTACCTAGCTTTGTCTATTCTCTGGCAAAGAGATTATCGTCCAATTCGTCGAGCCGCCTTTCTTCTGTATCCCATCTTCGAACCAACTCTCAGCAGACGCAGACGTATGCTACCAATATCCCTGGTTGAGAACGCCTCCGCCTTACTCGACTACCATTTGCGTGCAGAGGACGACGTGGGCAGGCTGATCGAGTCAACAGACACCACCATCTCCTCATCTTGCCTTCTCTGCGCGCATTCTAAAGACGCGCCGTACCTTCAACCGAGCGCATCGCGTACTATCCAGTCCAGGTAAGGTGTGGTAACAATTTTTTGCGCAACCAACTTATTTGCGTACCAGACTGACGCATGGTGAAGATATCCTCTCTGAATCCAAGACAAAACTCAGCTTGCCGTGACGCACCATCAGCAACTCATCTTGAAAGATACCACCACCAACCAACACCGTACGCCGTCCTGAAATCTCGCCCTTTGTTCGTAGCCTCACCTATCTCGCCGGACAGATCTCCGCGGTGTGCCCGATAATATTTTCCTCGCACAACTATCGGGATTGTCAAGCCTTCCACGCAAAACACCCGTAGGCCTACCGTAGCAGGGATAAGCGACAGAGGAAATCGTTTTCCTGACACCGTCCTCCTCGAGCGCCTTGCTCAAGATACGGGTAAAGAGCGCGTCGTCCTCGTCGTCCTCGATGTCCAAGATCTCATCCATGCAGGAGGCAGTGTCCCAATGGTCGGCCCCTCAAATCCCGTTACCATCAACACCGACAGCTATGCCATTAGGACGACGGGTCCTGGCTAGCTTGACGGGTTCAACTCCATGTTCGCGTCTCCAGGGCTGAACGTCTTGACCTTGTTTCTCGCCATGCAACACGCCCTGTCATTCACACAAAAGGTCGGGAGCTCTGGGATTCGTTCTTGGAGGACGAATCTTATGTGTGTGGACACCATTCAGACCATGCCGCCGAATGGAGGTTTTGAAAGACCAATCGTCGTTGTGGCCAATGTTGGTGTATTCATCTGTTCCGCTCAGTCATTCGATAATGCGTGGATTTTAGTGGAGCGGAGCTTTCCTGCGAATTAATGTCTTTCAACGTGTCATCTTCATACTTGCAATCTTATGTCCTTCTATGCGCTGAGCAGCTGAAGAAACACGCTGAGGAGAAGAGGTCGGCGCTGGGAGGATCAGAGGAGGTGTGATAAGCCTTCGCAAAGATCGATGTGGCGAAGCATCCCAAGGTGGAAACAGAGATCAGGAGGTTCGGCAATGTAGGCTAGGGTTTGTGACAATACGCTCAATACAATACCCTTGCTTTCATCCTTTACATCCGACCTAAACATATTTCCATTTGTTCTTACAAGCCGGGTCGTGTAACGACAGATTGAATGGCGTTGACGTGTGCGCCCTGTTGGGGACTCATTTTTCATTACACTGCAATTCGCATCGTTATACGGCGACGACCTGTACTCAGCTATACTTGGTCCGAGTGCTCAATCTTCAACAGGTTACCCATACAAAATTAAGAATAAATTACAATGGCTAGACAGGTATATCATATATAGTGAGTGAAAGTGGGTGACAAACGGATTCCTTCACCCCCGCCATGATACATTGCCACCATTCTGTTTCCTCCCCGAAAGAGCCCTACTGGTACCAAAGGTCCGACGATAGAGTGGGTCAGTCTGAACCGTGTCGACCAGCCGACGCGCTGTTTCGCGCCTGTAAGCTTCCAACACCCTATCCCCGACTCTATGCACCACTTTGTCCACGGGGACAACCGTGTATCGCCAAGCATTCACAGGACCATCAGACGCGGCCTGATAGCGTTTTCGAGGAGGACCCATGTCTCCAGATGACGAGGACGAGACGGAGGAACGTGGCTGGCGTTTGCGCTTGAGGCGCAGTCGGTGCGCATAAGGAACATTTCTCGGCACCCACCCAAGGTATGGTCGACAGTAAAAGGAGGGAGTCGGGCCCCAGCAAACGAAGTTCATGCAGTCTACAATGCCGATGGGAATTTTCTTCTCGATTGAACGAGACGGGCGCCACCGTTGCAAGACGACGTCGAGGATAGTGAAAGAGAGGACGAAGCACGGATGTGCGTCACTCCTGAAGGTTAGGGATTCATGATATGGCGCCGGATGCTCGATGCTCCCCTCCGAAGCTCCGCGTTGAGCAAAGAGTGAATCGGCACACACCATTGAGATGACAGTGTATTCATATGTTCCTTGAGGAAATCGCTAATGAAGTATCAGGTCCAGCGTAGCCACAAGGGAGGGACACGGTTACCTTGAGAAAATGAATGGGATTTAACTCGTGATCCAAGTTGTAGTCGAAGAATTCTTGAATTTCAGCCAAAAGGCTAGGGGCGGGTGATACAATCACATCCTTGCGGCGTAGCAACTCGACCAAGTCCGGTTGCACTATGAATCATTAGTGGTAGCAAAATTGATGTCAAGATAGGTCGCCCACAGTTCATATGATTCATAGGGTGATGAATCCACTTTCTCAATTCACCCCAGCACATGCCCCAGACCGATTCGACTCCATTTAACTGCAATCCGTAAGCCTTGAAGTTCTAGGAGCTGAAAGACGCACAAACCTTATATTCGTGTTCTGTGTTCCGCACAAGTTGGATAGTGACCGCAGTGTCTGCGCTTGCATTTGGATGGATTGAAACAGTCTCGATAGAGTAGCTTGAACTAGTTGGAGGAGTCATGGCGAGGCAATAGTCGTGGGGAGACGGTAACAGTGTCACAAAGAAATGCCAACACGAGCATGTGATCCGCGAACCTGACCAGCCACCATTCCCACCGTCAAATGTCTCCTAGTATTGGTGTGAGGGCTTGAACGACCTGCTTCTGGTGTCCTCAGTGGATAAAGACGATGGCGCGAACTTTCCTGGGGAGATGACGGCGATGTTGGCGGATGGGGATGAAGCCACTTTGTGTGGATGTAGAAGCAAGATGGACGAGAAGGGGAGTGGGCCGCATTAGGTGGGGATGATTTCTTTGGGCATTGCTAGGTCAACATCCAAGTGAAGGAAGAGGCGGGGATGAAGGAGCCAGATGAGAGTGAGTTAGAGGTGTGGGAGTACAGGAATGCTCATCAGGAGTCTAAGGAAGGTAAGTCTGGTTTTGTTCGTTGCTGAAGTTTCTTTGTTTCTTGGGAAGGCCTTGAACACGATCGAGTCCACACCCACACTAGCCAACACCTGCTGATAGACAAAGCATTGCTCCGCTATCTGGACATGTTCGACTAGACAAACGACTAGGTGGTTGACGCTGGCACTCGAGCGGGCATCTACAGCGGAGCCCTCGAAGACCGCAATCGGGGACGAACAGGAGCGGATCAGCGTTGCGAACGAAGAAGGGACAACGAGTTGTCCCGTCACAGTCTAGGCAAAGTTTGTTCGTTGGTTGCTGCCAGGTTGAGGAATAAGTCGCCGTAGTCAGAGTCTTGCAGAAGGGGGCGCATGAGAGGTTGTGGTTCGAGTCGACTTTTTTTCTGCTCTCGTGCGGCGGACATCTTGCATGTGTGCTAACGGGGTTTGGTAGGGGGACGAGGACGGGAGAATTTGGAGGAACACACTGCTGGCTGCAGCGTCGGATTTTGGTGTCCTCATTGCATTCAAGAGTATCGAATTCTCCTACAGATGAGATGTATCGTGTAGAAGGCGCCAAATATTCCTGCGTGATTGGCCATGACGATGAAATAGTGGACGAGAGGCGAACGAGGTCCAACACCCCAATGTTGAATTTGCGGCTATGAAAACTGTCCAGTTCCGGATGATTGGGTGGCGAGGAAACGTCGAACAGTGCTGGACGGTAAGTAGATGTGCGAATAGAGAAATGAGCGAGAGCGTTCGACGAATTCCGTGTAGCCTAGAGAAACGTTAGGCTTTGTTTGAACGAACTGAGAGGCACGTACCTTGACATCGCTGGGACGTACGATCTCATAGAGACATCCAGTCAACAGGTAATGTGACATCGGGTTCACGACAAATGGTACCGTTTAGGGAATCGTGCAAGCGACGCGTCTTTCACATCATCGAGCTCTGACTAGCACAGGTTAGCTTGAGCATTGCAGAAAAAATGCCAGACTCACTTGGGATCTCCAATAAAAAGATAACTTGTCATGTCCTTCAACGATCCATTTGGATGCGCGGCGCGAGCGTCTTTCGCGTCAGTTTATGCTGGCTAGCATTTATTACAGTAGCTTTAGTAGCGTAAGAAAATCGGCAGACTCACGAGTTTGGCTACAAGGAGAGAAGGCCTTTCGAGTTCGGATCGAGGGTGGTGTAGTACGTCAGCCACAGGAGAATTGTGCGCGTGTACACAAGTCGGCGGTTATATACAAGAATTGAAAGGAAACACAAAAGCATAGAAATACGAAGACGATCTGGATACTGGTGAAGACGGAATTGCCCAGTAAGAGATTTCCTTCGTTGATTGGTTGACCGACTCGTGATGGTCCAAGTGCAAGCAGTGTGCATGTCACACTCTTACCACCACCATCGTGACTCGCCTCTCTATAGCCTGCGATGCGCTCTAAATGCCATGAAATGACTACGCATTGAGATGAATTCAATACACTTTTGGTATGCTGCCTAGCTTTTCTCTTAGTTTCACGTCTTCAACTTCATTTCAGCTTTAGATTCCTCAAATCTATTTTTATACGTATTCACACGGCCGCTGCCTCGAGGTAAGCCTTCATTGAACTACGCTCAAGCTTAACTGACAGACAGTCTTCAACAGCGTGTTCTCCAATGGGTGTACTTTCGCGTATTCGCCGTCTCTTGTCCTCTATCATGGCCACCATGAATCCTCCGGTAGACCCAGTACTGGCCGAGCAAATATCCAAACACTCGCTCTTCAAAGATTCATGCAACCCTCGTATAATCAACGCATCCTTGTTCCTAGACGACACAAGGAATTGTCCGGCCATGCTTGGTCGTGTCGCTGTCACTGCACTCCAGCATGGCAAATATACCAACAGCGTCGAACACGAGCTCGTCATCGCAAAGGTCGCTTGCCTCGACGACGCTCGAAAACCCGTCGACCATGCCGTCATCTGTCTTGAGCGCACCATCAGCAAAAAAGGAAAAGGAGATCCCGTCGGCAAGCCAGACGCAGACGACAAGCCACCCAGCCCTCCTCCACCACCACCCAGACCAAAGACATCCAAGGACGCTGTCAGAAAAGTGTCTGATAGCTTTTCTTCTGGAAAAAACAGTGCCGCCGACACCTTGCGCAGCTATCATCAGACAAGCTCACCAGATGAATCTCAGCGAACCTTCGAAATACTATGCGAAATGACATTCCCTGTCAACGGCGACGACATATTCCTTGTCGAAGACCTCGCGACCATGGGCAAGGTCATCAGCGCGAGTGCTCCAGAGTACAACTTTACCAGTACGATGTGTTACTGGTTCGCAGGGTCTCTGATGGAAATGGCCGCGTTGGAGAAGGCGGGCATGTTCACGTTCAAGAAGTTTCGTACCAAGGGCAAGGCGGGGATGCTGGCGGGGACGATCCCTGGCTTTGAACCAAAGCCGTCGCAGCAGGTTCCTGCTCTGAGGGTACAGTATGCGGAGAGCTGGGAGCTATACCGAGGGGAAATATCCATGGCCAATCAAGTAAGCTTGTCGCACATTATTGTAAATGGTTGATTCTCATGATCTTGCAGCTCGAGATGGACAAGAAGAGGAATGAATTGGAGCGGGTTGAATCATCGAAGCGAAACAAAGAAGCGCTGGTGCAGTCTCAAATGGAGAAAGAGACAGCCTTGCGACGGGAAGAGGCGGCATTACGACGGGCAGAGGCTTCGGAACGCGAGAAAGAGGCGCTACTGGCTCAAATAGCGCTCCTGACCGGTAGGCAAGGTGCTTAGACTCTCTTATCGTATTCACAGTCCTATGTAAATATTCTTGGCTTCGTCGCAGGAGTCAAGTACATTGTTTCGCCGCCAAAGAAATTTAGTCGTTACTATTGCATGATCATTGATGCTATGGACGAGCTTGCCTTTCGACCACCATCAATCACCAGCATCCTTGCTAACTTTCACCGACGTCCTCACGCTGGAGACTCCTCTCGACGAGCACTATGTCCTCAACGGCCATCTGTCGACTTCCTTATGAGGTTATCCGCACCATTTTCGAACTCGCTGCCTTGGACAGTCCATGCACAATGTTCACGCTCCTCCTCGTCTCGCGCGCAGCTCGCAATTGGTGCGTAACCATGCACTCACCATCACAGAAACCTTACCCAGCTATTCGTTAGGCTTGAACGGCGACTATACGCCAAGGTTCTCATCGAGGATCAAAATGAACATGAGGTGTTCAAAAGGTGCATGTCCGCGCGGGACGACGACCAATTCATCGCAAGCGCCGTTCAGCAACTCTCTACAGGCCAATACTCCGACTTACTCAATATCTGCAATAACATCACCCATCTTACCATCTCCGAATTGGATCTGGAAAATTATGAATCGTACAATCTTTCCTCCCTAGGCCATCTCCAAAAACTTAAGTATCTGTCTCTTTACCTGCTGAATGGTGACATAGGCATCCTCCCCCCCAACATCACCCACTTGCAATTTCGCGACGTCGTCTGGTCCAACGTGGTCGTCCTCCTGGAGTCCGCGCGGGATTACCCGCTTCTATCTCATATCCTGCTTGACTTATTGCCTTCACCGTGCCTCGCATAGGCCATCCCAACGTCAGCGAGACCATGCTAGCCGAGATGAAGAGGTCCCAGGAGCAATACTATCCTCAGCTCATCCCAGTTGGCATCGGCGGGCTAGATGACCCCTTCCAGGATATCATGCAATGCACAGAGTCGATGCTCTCGCAGTTCGAGTTCTGGGACGAGTTGGAGAAGTTTATAGCAAGACAACGGACATAGGGATCCCACGACGCGATCACCAGTGCCTTTTTCATGGCGCTGAACTCAACGACGCCTCAACGTTAAGACATCCATCGCATGTCTTTGGTCACAGTGACTCCCTTTCTTCCTCTGCTTCAAACCCCTCCGAAGGATCTCCTTCCCTATTCCGTCTCCAGCACAACCCTTGTCATTGCTGTTATGGAGACAATTCTGCCGTTATTCCATACGCATCTACCACTCATCCTCTGTCGTCTCTTTAATCTGTTCAACGGCGCTCCCAACACGAAGGGTCCTGAGGAAATCATCGTGCTCGGTATGAAGGGCTACGAAAACGCCATCACGGCCATGACGTCCACTATCGACGCCTGGAACGATGCCCTCGGTAGGCTTGGGGAGGGTGATAGTGAGGAGGTGGTTGAGAAACGCGATGAGTATCTGGGTTTGGTGGGCAGGGCTACGAAGGAGATCCATAGGGTCAAAGTCATCCACGCTGAAGTTACGGAGAACTTTGCTACACTCGATCAGCGTACTATTGGCTGCGTACTTCACGCGGAGAATATTGAGGTCTCAGAGCCTTACAAGTTCTGCAACGACTGGGCTCTTGTCGAGCTCTACAAGGACAAGTTTGATTGGAAGACATTTAGAGGCAATAAAGTTTGGGTTGGTCCGTCTTTTTTCGCCCATATCTTTCCATGTCATGTCCTGACTATGTCCTGTACAGGTGGTAGACTGTCAGTCGCAGACTATGGAAACATGCTCTTTCCTCAGCCGCAGGACCGAAAGGGATACAAATACCCCCAGGATGGTCTCCTCCAAGCTTTCGATATCGTCCGAGATGACAAGATGCGTAATCCTCAACACCTCGACGTCCATGGCGAGAAGTGCTTGCTGGTCGTGAAGAACGGGTTGGCCACGGGGACAACCGTCGGTCGTCTCAATGGCCTCGAGTCCTTTACACACATTGGTGTCAATCAAAAGTCGCTTGAGATTGCTGTCTTACCCTACCACGGCGAGTTTTCCGCAGCTGGCGACTCGGGCTCGGTCGTACTCGATAGGGCGGGTCGTATTGTCGGGATCATCACTGTCGGCTCGGACACTTCATACCTTACTCCTTACTGGTGGATCGAGGAGCAGGTCAAGGACAGGTTCCCCGGCTGTTCATTGTATGAAGTCGTACCCTAGGCTCGCTGTCTAGGTTCGTCTTTTTTCTTTTTCTCTCCTTTTTGCTTTTGGCTAACGTTGTTGCTGAGAGAGAGAGCGTTGTGTCAATGTATTTAACATCATCTGTAGTTGACTCATCGACATTTGTACCAGCCCACGAACTCAGGAAGCGCCAACTAAACTTGGAGTGCAGCGGAAGTTGAGGGAAGTTGGGGAAGGAGGCTCTTATGGGGGCTGGGGGATCGGGAAGACGAAGAATTACCGAGGTACTCAATAATTCATGTCACCAGTAGCTGGTATAATATATCGCGAAACCTTGAGCGATGAACGTGAATGTTCGAACTGCAGATGAACGCCGGGCCGGAAGTTGCCGATCCTCTTCTACCTACCACCACCTCCGTCAAGGACACGTCCTGACGCGGACGCACTGAGCGAATCTACTTGGAATTGGATACAGCGTACTTTGACGACGACGACGGCGTGTGGTTAGACACATCAGATGTGGCGAATATAAATTACATCGAGGTGCGCTCTTTCTTGTTGGCGGATTGGAATCAACAGTCAACTCGTTTATTCATAGACGAGACTCAACCGGAGTCTCTTTCGCAGCGCGAAGGATTATGGCTGTGTTCTATAAGCATAAGCTCTGACATCGGTTATCCCAAAACCATCCAGACGCGGAGGACAAACGGGATGAAGATGTGAGCCGGCCGTTGAACTGATTTCTCAAGCACACGCACAATAGCGACGCTGAGATAAAGTGGGAGGTGCGTACAGTCTCCTAGCGATGGATGCCAACCAACGTTTACCGGCTATGATCAGCACTCTATGCCTCCTCCAACTATCACATCTTGTTTCCGCTTGCAACGACCTCTTCGACGATGTCACGCTCCCGCACCCTTTACCACAGCATCCATCTCGTCTTGCTCTTCGCTGTAAAGATGCGCTGAAAGACGCGGGCGCGGAGCTTCTTCTGGCCGTCGGACAACAAATATGTTAGATCGCTCTCGTCCTCCATCTTCTGTATCATACGGACAAGGCGACCGCGGGCTGCATTGCCATCCTTCTCGCGGAAATGATGCTCTCCAACCCATCGCCTCCGACGACCAACTTTTCACCGCCGACCTAGTCAAGGAGTGTTCGTTCTAGCTACGGATGCGACCAAATGCTCCAGCTGGTCAAAGACTCCTCGTCTCGTTCTTATCTACGCTGCGCCTTCCCGAAGTGGTGACAGCGGACGAGGACGATCTCGCAAATGAGAACGAGTAGGTGGGTAAATCGAACTGGGCTATTATGGGTGGGGATAAGACATCGTCGCGGTAAGTATTGCTTCAACTTTCGATGTTGTTGTCGCTGACGTCCCTTTGAAGCATTTCAAGCGTGATCGAGTTTGTGCTTGCAGGAACCGCCGAATGCCTAGGTGTTCATACGTCGTCCGAGTTTCGACTGCTGGAAGGCTTTGACTCGTGGTTTCGATGAACTGGGTTCTGGCCACCGCACGATCATGGGACGTGATGGATGAGTCGCGACTGGAGTTTTTGGTTGGGGATGTCGGTGGCGAACATGAGGGCTGCGTCGAGTACGTGGCTCTCGCAGCAGTTGTGACCAAAGTTTCCCCTCGCTACTACCTCAACCTATATTCTCTGGGAAATTCCGGAGGGCAGGGAACGACTCACCATCGCTGGTGGAGCAGACGAGGAGGGATATATTGTGGATTCGGCGATGACGAACGCGTTCTTCACACTATCCGGGAGGTACCAAGGTGTTGGTGTCGCCGGAGTTGTTTGCGTTGGTGCTGGCGCGGTTCGCCGATGAGGAGAATAGATTGGGCAAGAGCTTCTTGCTCTGCTTATCGGGCACTCGTGCGAGAAGCATGCGACGAACACCTTTGATCAACAGCGACCTATCGTCTAAAAGGAAGTGCGGTTGCATGGCTGGGTAGTGATGCCCACCGATTCCTACTATACATTGTCATTCATATGCACATCGTTTTTGGTAACGAATCAGTATGCTTTGCCTCTAAAGATGGACGTTATCGCATTAAGAACGTGTGAATCCACTCGTCATACATAAGTTACATAGAAAGCGATGTATTCCGTAACTAGTCGATACAAATTATCCCCAGAGTGCATTAGTGGAGGGAGTCTGATTTGGCGCATAGGTCGCGTCCCACATATCTTCTGGTGAAACCTGGTCCAACTGCATCTTATCCTGCTCCGGTGTGATTTTTATATCCGCCGTCTTCCACCAGTCGCTGAAAACTCGCTTCAGCGTTTCTACATCCCTCCGATAGCTAGTATCATATTCGTCACCGACGTTGCCTCCCTCGCCGATGTTGCCTCCTTCGCCGACGTTGCCTCCTTCGTCGCCCATCTCTTCGTCGTCATTCTCTTCTTCATTCTCTTCGTCATTGCTGTTTTCTTCGTCACCACTGTTTTCTTCGCCACCACTGTTCTCTTTGTCACCACTGTTCTCTTCGTCATCGATCTTTTCGTCACCGCCATTGCCGTTGTCTTCGTCACTGTCTTCGTCGTCGACGTAAGGGTTATGCGCAAAGTAGCCGATATCAAAGATATCTGCATCTGGGATAATGGAAGCCATCGGGACATCCTGCACGTATAGATAATAGAGGGCAGCACGAAGGGCAGGCGAAGGTTGCCCGTTTTTCATCATGCGCCTCAACGGCATTAGGATAGTGGGGGAATAGTCTTTCTGGGGGACGTATTGGCACAGGAGACTCGGGTTGCGTCCCAAGACCACCGTGAGTAGAGAGGGACACTTGACAACAGCTGGGCGATCCCATTCCAGTACAGCAAGGAAGGCACCGATGACAAGCGCCAGGCGCACCTTCTGTACATTTTCGTACCTCATGAATGTATGAAGGACCTGGAGCAGCAGCTCCGGAACGGAATCGAAGTCGGTCAAAGCATCATTGGGCCCAAGTGCGGACCACGGCGAATTTCGAACGAAAGCTGCTGCACGGTCATCATCGAAAGACACACCTAGAGAGGAGTCAGATGCCGTCAGACACTAAAGTAATGCCATACCGTAGACCACATCTGTAACGTCGAGTTGTTTCACTTCCCAGAGAGTTAAATGATGCATGGAACTCTCGCGTCTTCCCGGAAGGAGTTCATACTGAGGTATGCTGTTTGAAGCCATCGGATTGGTCCTGATGACAGCAATTCTCGACCCAGTTTTGTCATCCCGTGCGAACTCCAGACCCTCATCCACCGATACCGTGGCCTGTCCGGTTGAGAGTGTCTCTATTGCTTGGACGGCGTCGGGGACTACGTGGGAGCAGCCCTGAGACGGGAAGACTTCGGCCAATCTCTTTGAGTAGATCGAGCGTTGAGGGTAGAGAATGGAGACAGCGGTTGGAAGGTCGATAGAAATACAGAGCGACACGATGGTTTGGGTATATGTGATAACTGCATAGATGCCGAACTCGAAGCGAATCGCTTCAGCGAAGTCTGTGCAGTGCTGGAGATGCTGGAAAACCTGGGTTCGTTGAAGTTGTAATGACTGAATTTCGTTGTCAGGAATGAAAGAAAGGATAACAACACTGCACATACATCGACCATGGTGGGGAAACGCAAGCAACCTTCCCGTCTCTTGCGCAGTTCCCACGCCAGCGGAGTAGCTATCTAGATTCTAGATCTAGATTTGGGAAAGAAGAGGCAAACATCCAATTCACGAGCGTCATCGATGCCATCGATGTTCTCCAGCTAACCTAGCCTCAAGCCACGAGGGTCGTTCCATCACCTCGTTTACCGAAGTACGCGGGCCCAGAGGCAACACTGACTCTGAGAGGCCCATACCATATCAATGGAAAGAATAGTATTTGAATAAAGGGAACTTCACAACAAAAAATAACATGGCTACGGCATGTATCTTCGAACGAAGATCAGATGGTAGTAAGGAAGAGGACCATTTCCAACGCCACCACACATATTTCCTACAATTGCCCATTCTCCGGCTCCTCCCAGAGCTTGGAGTAGAGAATCGTCAGCTAGAATAAAAAGGTAAAAGGCAGAGTCTTACCTTCTGGGTGTTCTCGGCACGAGAATTAGACCCACTGATGTGCCACATCACCTTCTTGTCTACGCCAGCATCTTGCCAAAGCTTCTCCAAGAGAGAGACTGGCCTGTCAAGAGCGCCGAGGTGGGGACGCAAAGGACTAAGGTCGTAGCTGTTCAGGATGCAGAACCCATATCGCGCATCGGGGTATGCGAGCCTGCAGTACTTGAATGTGGGGCGGAACTCGGGCATTTCGCAGCGTTTCGAGCAGTAATCATTGATAGCGTAGACGAGGTAATCAACACTCTTGCGGTGATTGATTTTAACGGCTTTTGCGAAGGCGCGCAACTCTTGCTCGTTAACGCCGATGCCAAGTTCGAGCGGGCGAGGGTAGAATTGGTCTTTGATGCTAGGCCTGTATTTGTCTGGCATCCTTTGCCACGGTCCGATAGCATCGTTGAATTTCTAAACGTGGAGTTAGTTGGGCATCATGATGTGTATGCTAACTGACTATGTTAGAGGTAGACGACATCACAGTCAAAGGACAACGTTGTTTCAATGTTTGTTCGTGTCGTCGACAACATGACTGATCTCACGTGGCTAATGTGGCGAGACGTTCTGAGAACATTTTCCCACGCTAAGGTGTGGCGATGGTAGACCAGGATATCACAATAGGACATAGAGAACAAGATTTGCTACGTTTTTCCATGTCGTCGACAATAATGGTTAATCTCACGTGGCTAATGTGGCGAGGCCCGTCGGCGTCAAAATGAACGCTGGGAGCGGACATATCACTCAGCCTGCTGGCCGAAGACCTTTTTGAGCGATGGAGAAAATAGAGATAATTGAAGATGCATGTGACCGATGTCCCAACTTGAACGCTGGGGCAACCATTACTAGTACTACGTCGACTAACCAATTCAATCATCATTGGCGACAGCCTGCAGGGCAAGGTTTCCTTCGAGCACCGTGTGAGCAACCAAGGTCACGGACATTCGGACGAGGGTCAAAGTTGATTAACACATTTTCGTGGCGAGCTCGTGCGAAAGAATTCAATCATGAATTGCTCTGGTAGCATTTACATTTTGTAGACTGGATGGCTGCGAGGAATTAAGGAAAAGGTATAGTAGGGGGAGGGTCGGGAGGAGGAGGGAGTCGGCGGCGTCACACAGCCTGCTGGGCGACGACAGTTTTGAGAGCTTCAGAGTACCAACGAACGTCCTCGTCACTATACCCCAGCCACGAGAGGGTATCAATAGTATCTGGAATAGCGTCAGATTTCTGGATCTCGAAAGAGATGATTAACGTTAGCTTGAAGTCGTCTGTTGAATGTGAATGAACGTTCGAACGTTCAATCTTCAGATGAACGCCCGGCCGGAAGTTGCCGGTCCTTTCCTACCTACCACCACCACCAGGTCCACCACCATCAAGGACGCGTCCTAGGGCGGACGCACGGAGCGAGCGGAATTGGATGCAACTTGCACCGTGGCAGAATACTGGCCAGTACTTTGATGATGATGACGATGTGTGGTTATACACGCTGTGGCGCATATAAATCCAATATCTGATTCCAGGTGTGTTTTCTCTTGTTGCCGAATTGGAATGGACAATCAACTTGCATATTCATAGATGTGACTCAACCATATTCTCTCTCGAGGCACGAAGGATTACGACTGTGTTCTATAAACAGCGGTTATCCCTACAACCATCCATGGAGGACGAACGGGACAAAGAGATAGAAGAGCTGAGCCGGCCGTTGAACGAACTCCAGCACACACGTGATAGCAACGCCGAGATAAAGTTGCAGGTGCGTATAGTTTCCTAGTGATGGATGCCAACTAACGTTTGGCAGTCACTGTGCGACTCGGGGTGCAGTCCAGACGAAGCGAAACCCAGTTCCTTACCCTGTTTGTGCTGGCGCTCAGCGCTCATCCCCGAGATACCAATGCTCATAGACCAACGGCTACGATCAGCACATACGCTCTCCTACCGTTCATCACCGGCGATAAATCCAATGTAGTGACTCCTCTTTGACCTCCTCCATTATGGTTGTTCTCATTCCTCAGTGTGCCTCCTCCAAGTAGACATCTTCAATTTGCTCTATCACATCTACCTCCAGCGAGACTATTTCCGCCCTGCAATGACCTCCTCGACGACGACTTCCAGATGCAAGTGAAGACCCTCACACCGGCACGATATCCACTGCTATCAAGGCCAACCCCCTCTTCATCCAGTCTTCTCGATCGCGCTTGAATTGCAAGCCGAAAGCCAAGGTGTTCATACATCCTCCTATGTCACGCACTTTCGAGTCTCGACACATATATCGACTGCTAGAAGGCTTCGACTCTCTACTCCTTGTGGAAACGAAGAACAGGATTATGGCCAACGCACATTCGTGGAATGTGATAAAGGAGTGGTCTATTGTCGAACGTCAGCATCGATTGGAGCGTTTAGTTGGAGATGTTGGCGGCGAAGACGAGGACTGCATCGATCCCGCTGGATCGTTCGTGGCTCTCGCAGCAGTTATGACCAAAGTTCAAGAAGCTAGGCTCTCTGGGAACCCCCGGCGGGTAGTGAGCCACTCACTTTGTGGAGCGGTTGGGGAGGAATACTTTGCGGACTCGCCGACGAACGCGTTCTTTACACTATCTGAGCTTCTTGCTCTGCTTATCGGGCACTCGCGCGAGAAGGACGGAGACGCTCTTGGGACGGTGATGGGATATATTGAGGCGCTGCAGGTGCCGCCTGAGGTGAAAAGAGGAAGGGGAAAATGGCGAAGTGGGTGGTTGGGATTCTGTGAGACGTGGGGAAGGATGATGGCGCTGGTGCGGACGGCGACTGAAGCGAGGACAACGCTGCTCGATGCTGATGCTCTCGGGGAGGTCACGCAGGTGCTGGAGCCGTCGAAGGAGACGCACCATCGTTTCCTCGCCATCTACCCTTCAGCGTCTCGCCGTTCAGCCAGCCCACTGATAATGTCAATGGCATAGTTCATTCGCCAAGTGTCTTCCGGGGCTTACTCTCCATCGAATGCTTCATCGTCTTCTCCGAATCTCCTATCGTTCAACATGTGTCAGCTTTCGCGCCTGAACGCTTGCTAGTCAGCGCGCCAATCAATCTCCCGAGCTGCGCAATCCTAGGCAACATCGTTTCTGGCCTACCATCTTTTATATCCATCCATTGCTGCGTCCATCGTTGCATGTCAAACTTGGTTTCCAAACAAATGCATCGGTAGTCCTCGCTGACTTTGGAAAGCTTTCCAGACGTCATAAAAAGTCCAAGCGCGCAGGTGAACATACCCCCGGAACTCCTCAAATGCGCGAGATGGACGGACAGATTCTCTGTGTTCGGTAAGTTTTTCTTTTAACGCGATACATGGATATTGATTCTCATTCGAGCAGCAGTCCTCTCATCCCCGGTCCCAGCACCCAAGATTCAGCCGCAGGTCATTTCGATGGAGGGTTCGTGGAACGTCCCCCAGATCCCAACCAGGACACATTTTCACTTGTCTATGACATCACCGCATTTCACCATCGTCTACTTCGCTGTGCGTAGAATGTTCTACATGCATTCAACCTGTACTCACTCTGGAGTGCTCAAGGTTCTCACCACTGCGCCTGAGCGACTTTGCATGACGGCAGGATTGAACGACAAGGCACTGGTACGTGCAAGGCTAATGGCAAACATATGTGCGCTGGTCTTGTTCGTCCAAAGGAGTCGTCTACCTCCTCTGCTATAAACACTGGGTCTCCGGTCGGACAGGCTCGTCAAGACTGTTTTACAGTCCTACGTCGTCTCGGCTGAGGTGTCGTTCTTCTCCGCGCTACACCATCCCGATGTCGACTGCTCGCATATGTCCTGCATCGCTGAAACTGCTGTATATGTGGGTGCAATGTCGATGGTGTTGCAGTCGTTGAAGGAGAAATGTGGAAAAGAGACTTGAAGGGCTGCCAGTAAGCAACCTGCTCCTGGTGTCCTCTGCGGATAAGGACGACGACACATACTTTCCCGGGGCGGTGGCAGCGATATTGGCAGACGAGGACGAAGGAGGGAGTCTAAGGAAGCCGTTACGGATGCGGAAGAGAAACCTGGCCGGTCAGTCTATCAACCTTGAATCTTGTTCGTTGCTGAAGTTTTTTGGGTCTTAGGATTCTCGAGAAGGTGATCGATTCTCCTCTCGCAGCGACTGGATTGAAAGCCGAAGTGTTCATACATCCTCTTTTCTATGCACGCACTTCCGACTCTCAATGCATACTCAGAGGCTGGAGTCGACAAGATCGATTCTCCAGTCCTTGTGGAATCGATGAACCGACATCATGGCCAGCGTATTATCATGGGAGGTTACGGAAGTCACAGTCGATCGACCAAACATCGCTGCTGCCGTTCTCGAGACGTCTCTGGGGCGTATCGTCGTTGGACTGCTCATGGCTCTCGCAACTACGGTCAAGGTTTCTCCGAGATTTCGCCCGAGGATACATTCTTTGGGAGCCCCCAGGCTGCGAAGAACTGGCTTTTCACCGCTGATGGACGGGATACATCGCGGACACTGTAACGAGCGCGCTCTTCGCTCTAGGGGGCGGTTATACGGAAAGCATCCACCGTGCTGGTGTCGTCGGAGTCGTTGACGCGCGTTCGACGATGAGGAAAACGGGTCAGGGGAGCTCCTGTGGTGTTCGTGTATGAAGGATGAGAAGGGTGACGAGGAGACGAGGCCTTTGGTGCGGACGATGGCTGGCACAGAACGCGTCTTCATTCGATCAGGATGGGATGTCTTAGGCTGTCGTTCGTGTGGCGAGTGACGAGGGTATGGGACGGAGAAATTACACCTTTGCATCCACCTTCACACCCAACTTGCCTTTCGTTTAACGCACCACCGTGCTCTTATTCTCCTGCGGATTACTGCCAACGTCTTGGCGGATAACCAAAAATGACATCATCCTTTCGTTTCACTAAAACACCAAAACACTCATCGTTGTCCTTGCCCCCAAACACGACTTGTTCATTGCCTCAGCAAATGTAGGCGCGCGTCCAAGTTTGCATCAAAGCTCGTGCAAAGCACGCCTCCTACCAGTCATTATGATCTGTCTTCTCCACTGGGCTACGACCCACGAGGTTGTTGGTCGCAAAGGCTTACTTACTCCTCCGCCCTTCGTCCGTCGCACGCCATGTTGTACCTCATCCGGATGTTGATGATTTTACCAGCCATGAAACACTTCCCCCCCAGTTTCATCTACCTTTCCAGCGCAACACATCACTAGCAACATGAGGAGGATGGCGCGCGCATGTATGAGATCCACAATCCTTGTCAGAATCACAGTCGATGCTATTTTTCCGAGCCCACCAGGTTGACTCGCCACCAGGTATTGTACTATGGGCTCAGGAAGTGAACTTTCCTCATGAGGAAATATCATTTCCTCCCCCGAGAGCAAAGTGGACCACCATGACCTATTTCCTCAACTATTTCATCTGCCAAGGAACCCACTACGTCCTAAAAGACAGGCTGTGAATTTGTCCTACTTTGCCAGAGATACCTTCTCGTGCGCCACTATCTACAATCCCGCTCTCACGTATTTCCCCCATCTTTTGTGAATCTGAGACGAAAGAAGACACTCGATTCAGCAACACGGGAGAATACTTTCCTTCTCTCTAATCTTAGGTATCTGGGGCTCTTACCTCTGGCTATGTCCTGGCTTCTGGGCGTTCAAATCTCTATTCAGTACACCGCCTCTCATTTTTTCTTCGCGCACCATGATCGTACTTTGAATGAGAGAATACCACCACAGCTGATCATCTCATTGGTTTCAATTGTTACGGCGCTTATCGCAAACGTCTGACAGTTGAAACGATTCTTCTTTCCCATGCCCAATGTGATGGCGACGAATGTGGGAAGTCACACAGGTCTCTCTCTCGCATTCACATTCAGCACCATGTCCACTAATTTTCTGCCGTCGGAAAACGACACCAACGCTGCCCACGCCCCTGGATTCCCTTCACCAGCTCATCCAACCCAAAGCTCCAGACGGACCACAATCATGCAACCGTCTTCTCCTGATCACGGCACGCTACCAGAACTCCAGGATGGGGCTCGTATCGTGGCTCCCGATGTACAGAACACGAACTTGCCACCGACAGACCACTCAAGGAGTGTCGAAGAAAAAATGCTGGACATGCTCATCAAGATATATGAAAAATTGGACGGATATCACGACAATGGTAAGGTTCTACGTCAATTCGTAGAGCATGGACTCTGATATAGTCACGGTAGGGCTTGGATGCCCTATAGGAGACCCATATAGTGGAAGACCACAGCCCGCAACATCTGGGTTGCCGAAGCAATCCTTTACGGAAAGACAGCAATTCCAAGGTAAAGATTGGACATTGGTCTCTATCCCTGCTAACAAGGGTGCCAGGCAGTGATAATTATGAACAGATATTGCCAGAGGACACTTACGGAGAGGAACTCGGACCCAATGCACGTGTCTTCAAGGTCTACAACGAGGAATCTGCCATTTACGATAAAGAGATGGTTGTAAAATCCGGGGAGTCTTGCGATGTGCTACTCGTTTTTGTATGTGCCGTCCTACGAATTTACTTGATTGATGATTAATGATACCTGATAGGCCGGTCTATTTTCTGCCGTCCTTACGGCGTTCGTTGTTCAGACGTTACAGAACCTAGACTCTGACGAGGAATATGTCACCAGTGATTTACTCTGGGAAATTGTGCATCTCATGCGCGCGAAAGAGGACGGAACACCATTCTCAAGAATACCACCTGCCGTTGGAGGAACTGTTCCGGCCGGATGGGATTTGTGGGTCAACGGATTATGGTGCACAAGCCTCACGTTGAGTCTGTCGACAGCACTATTTGCAGTTCTCGCAAAGCAGTGGATCCGCCAGTACCTTGAGTCTACGTCTGGAACCATCCGAGACCGTAGTCTCATTCGCCAGTTCCGCTTTGCTGGAATGGAATATTTCGGTGTCTTCACCATCATTGGTGTACTTCCCTTCCTTCTGCATGCTGCCCTAGCTGTCTTCCTTATAGGTCTCATCACATTCCTCTTTCCGCGCTGCACTCCCCTTGCATTTGTTATAATGGGCATCTCCCTGGCTATCTGTCTCTTATACGTTTTCACCAGTGTCATCCCCCTTATGAACTGTCAATGCCCATACCGCACTCCTTTCTCTGAAGTTCTAAACAGACTAAACTACATCTTTCGAAAGGAGGTCACTTTGCTTGTGATGAGACTGGATTCTATCTTCTCCTTGAAGCTTGAAACCGAAGTCGTACATGCCACACCTGGAATTTCCCAGTTTCGCACCCTCAGAGAACAGGAGCAGGACTACATCCAACAGACACATGTTACCGACACCCTGTCGTTGGAAGTGATCCAGTGGCTGATTAAAAAATCATCCAACCCTTCTGTCCGTAGTGTAGCGGCTCAGGCAATTGGGGGTTTACCTCTTTCGCAGAGCCGGGAACACTTACTCGGAAGCTTCATTTCCGCTCGTGGCTTGTCTGAAGCCGTTGGCAGCTGCCTCGATGCCTCTTCTCTTCCAAATACTGCGCTTGAGCGTCTTGCTCGTGCATACTCTGTCCTTGCGCAGAATTTTGGGACCGGGTCTTTTCACAGCCCTGATCTTTACAACAGATTTTCGCAGGTCCATGATATCGCAGGAATGGCCGCCACAAGTTCTCCTTGCTTGATGGAGGATACACGATGCCCTACAGCTGTGGAACTCCTAAACCTTCTTCTTCGTGATTCACCTGACCTCGAGTTGGCGCCTTACGCGTGGGTCAATTTGGTTTGCGCGGCCGAGTGTAGCTCTGACTCAGAGCAGTTGGATCTTGCTACTATTTGTGTGAAAGCACTCAAAGTTCCTGAAGAATGGGGGACAGCGACCGGAAATCGTGTTACGGCACGGGTGACCATTTCAGTTGCGCTATCTCAAATGCCGAATGTAATCCTCCGGCTCTTCAAGGACTATAACGAAAGTTCTGATCCCTCGTTCAACTCATCATCACCCTGGCTTTGCTCATCACCTCCATTGCTATCCTTGCGGGCATTGATGGCTATTCACCGTTTCCTGGAAAACACCATCTTCCATACATCTTCCAGCAGGACATCGACATTACTAGCCCCTCATGTTGGTGATCAATCACACTCGCCGATCCGACTCCTCTGTTCAGCATGGAGTGCTATCCAAGCCATTTTTGTTGCCCAGACATTTCACATCACTAGGGATGACTGCCTTGCCATTTATCGCACAGCTACCACTTGCTTTCTCGGTTCGCCACTATTGATGGGTCACCAATGGGTTGTTTCTGACGAGTTGAGTACTTATTGCTGGAATCTTCTGCGATCACGGCGTCTCGCATTTTTCCGCCTCCGTCATTTTGACGTAGCAGCGCACCAGAAACAAATCATAGAGCACCACAAGGCAAAGGAGCTTTTGGAGAAAATTGCAGACATAGTATTCCCACCGGGTGATGTTTCCCCCTGCAACATATTCATCTCTACCACCCAAAAGGAAATCTTCTGGGACTGGATCATGGCTATGAAGCACAATGTTGTACATGCATACACATCGGTCATCAATGCCCATATTCTGGGTCAACCACCCCACTCATATCCTCTATGTGACCTTGTGGTCCACTTTGTTTATGGTCTCGTTCGGAGCAGCCTACCTTCAGGTCTTCGTCCAATACTTTTGGATTACATTCACACGCCGGATAACATCCTCGCGGCCTGCCAGATCTTGTCAATGCATCAACAATGTCTCCTTGCGTTGGCCCAACTACAGCCAGACCATGAAGTATGGAACTCCTGTCGTGTCAATTTACGGAGCTGGGCTTGGCGCCCGGATTCGGAGAAAAATATTCGAACTCGTAGTCATGCGCTAGAAGCCCTTGATAATTTTTTTGAGGTACTTACAAGCACATTTTGACCTTCTTTGTATCCATATCTGACAAATCACGTTAGCATCGCCGTCAACGCAAGGCTGTCCTCAATCAGCTCAATCCAATGACATTATTCCGTGGACCACAAAGGCGAACAGACTTCGATGTTGAACTGCAACAAACCATTGTCAGTGCTGACAGAATTCTTGACCCTAATCACTACGAAGACCATCCAGCACTTCCCAGCATTGAAGTTGTTACAATGGCAGGAGGATCCACGGACAACATGGAGTCGACGTCTCCACAGCTATTGGGCAATCCACAGCCCTCTGATCCTGCAAGCTCTACTCAGTCTCAACATCAAGAGATGATGAGTGCCTTGTATCAGCCGACTTTGGCCGAGGAAATCATGAATGGCGGTTCTCCGGATGGATCCATTTCCCATGGAAGTGCGTCGAGGAGGTTCTCGATGGGCCAAACTGAGAGTACGAAGAGAGCGTGGAAGGAAGTAAAGGTGAAAGATGATGATTAAACAATTGAGAGAGTATTATGAAGGCTTTCGGCAGGTGCTATGGACATGGGCAGTACTTTGACCTATTTATATAACCCAACTCGTAAATGCCGATTAGACTTGAACTGTGTCTCAATGACGATTCACGCTCAAGAGCTCTGCACCACATCAATATCATCCAAATCTGGCACGCGATGCACGTGTTCGCGTCTCATTTGATAACTAAAATCATTCAGATTTGTCGTCTTATAGTATATGGTCCAGTCGGTGTTGTTCACGTCGCACAATGAAGACGGAAGAACTCAAAGGTCTGTATGTGCAGTGACGAATAAGGTAATTAATGGGTGAAGACAACTGCGATGGCGTGAACTATGCAAGGCGAGAGACTATGAGGGGTGGCGAACCGCAAGTCTCACACAGAAGTAAAATGCGCAAGAGGTCTTACTGCCGAATGATAAGATCAGCGGGTAGCAGCCAGCCATGGTAAACGCGTAGATACGTCTTGGGACATTGGCATGGTGCAGGGGGCGTTGAGAAGATAGGATGGCAACGTATTGGGCATTCCCTAACAGCTGGCATTAGAAACCTGCGGTACGGTCTGAGTGAGAAACCAACGAGGTTAAAGAGAGACCAGTTTGTGCTTCTGCGTGGCACGAAGGAGCTCTTCAAGCTGTGATCGTTTTGGGGAGGTATCTATGCTATGGGGATGCTGGTCAGCCAAAGCAAAGATATCGAGAAAACGCAATGGGCCGCCGTCTTGTATGTTCCACGTGCTACGTTCAAGGTTGACGTCCTACACGATGCGCACAGGCGTAGGTAACGAGAAATGAGAGAAAAGAGGAGTATGCCTTTGTAGAGTATGGAAACGATGGTCGTGGTTGACCGTGACCATGGCATACGGACACAAACATCGGGATGCATGAGTGTATGTGCATTGTCGTTAGGTTGTTCATACATTCCTGCGATTGACGGAGGAGTGGGTGTTGAACGCAGGTATCGCAACCGGATGTGAGGCAAAATGGATGTTCTATTGCAATTATTGGTTGGAGGGATAGCCAGGGAATGTCTACGGTAACCTGCCTCTCGGGTAGCATCGCTGCTCTCTGAGTTGTCGTAAAGGCAGCATGACATCGCCAAATGGCAATGACGTCGTGGAACGAGACGGCGGGTCGAGCAAGCGGAGTCGACCAGAATCCTGAATGTGTCGCGAACGTGAAGCATATTATTTATGTGCGTGCAAGTGTGATAAAGTAAGACGCACCAGCGCAAGTCTAGAGCGTCATCTTCCTGCATTCGTCGACACTTGCCATCATCCGATTCCACTTGCTCCATCGCGGTTTTGTCGTTTGTCGTCCATCTGGTGGACAAGGGCATTTGCGGATGATGATGGTAGCAAGAGCATTGTTTTCAAAATGTTACGATTCTTGTGTGTTGGTTATTGCGCCTCCTCGACGTCGAGAGAGAACGGTGATGGCGCTTCTCCGCCGTTTATGAGACGCGAACATAGATGGTGGCGGTATGAAAGAAAGACGTTTGTTGCACGTGGTGTGTCTCGCGGATGAGAACAAACATGGCATCCGTATAGCTGGACTCGATGGATTACAGGCTCTCAGATTGTTCACGCCTTGCTCTGATAAAACGTGCGATGTACGGGAATGGCCTAGTACGTTACGGATGACCTCGTCTCGCTGGTATCCGTCCTCGGTTCGCATTGAAGATGGGTCGTTTCTCATATACGGGCAAGTATCGGTTGGAATCCCTGCAAGAGTTTGTCTCATCTTAGCTTTTAGTAGTAGATCTTTTGGTGACAGTTTTATAAACGCAGCAAGCTTGAACAATCCCTCGTACAAATATTACCCTCCGGAAAATATCAATAGTATGTCTTCTTTGTGAATTCGATATCCCTTGACGCTAATACGTTAAGTAGGATTCAACGGCACAAGAATCCCTAGCCAATTCCTGGTTGATACACTCAATAGGAACCACTATCCGATCATAACGTGAAAGGCCGATACCGGCAATGCCCGCGACAATCAAGCTAAGTACACTGCTACAGCCTATTTTACACTGTCAGTAGAAGGACCTTACATACATTGTACTGACTATACTAATCGTAAATACTCATGATCGCTGCGCCCGGCTCTGCCGCACCCACCTGCGGTGGGTGCTCTCGAGCCAGCGCCACACCATCCCTTTGTTTAGGGTTTGCTAAAAAGTACAGTTTTGTGCTTTGAATTCGCGCCCTTGAGCCTAACCACATCGTTTGGAGGCTAGTCTTTACGCGCTGGTGGCGCAACGGCTCTCGCAGACTCATTTCGGACACTACATCACGACTCTAAATCTCGGCCGAGGACGACCGTCAAAGACTTTCTAGACAGAAGGAATTTCTTTGAAAAATGTTCTATAAAGAAGGAAAAGAACGAATGAACGTGACCATTTACGTAACTCGCGTCCCATCGAGCGCCAAGCCCACATATTCTGGCAGGTGCCTTAAAATGTTGGCGGTAAAAGTGGTGTTTTCACGAGTATAAGACCCTCTACTAAAGTCGCGGGAATAGTCTATCTTCGAGACGGGACGATATTCATTGCAGTGAACACAGCAGCGATGACCGAGACCCATCTTCCTGGCATCCCAAATGGCGTGAGGATGACATAGCCCCTCCCCTCGTCGAACTGTCTCTGACCTATGAATGCATACTTAGCTCTCCATTTTCTGCGGGGGTGATTCTCCTTCCTCTTACGCTGGAGAACGATTACACGCCCGAAGAGTGATGATCTGGAGGATCGACAATGTCGGATACTGTGAGCTCGGACAGCCTCCGGACGACACATATTCCTCGCTTCTAGACTCTGCAGATATGTGTTTTTAGGCTGGTAGGAATGGAGAGTCTACAGGTGAGTTCTTTTGACTGCTTGTCAACTCTTTGCTAATTGATTCGTCAGTATGGGTGGTATAGTCGGGAATAATCCATTTCACTTACTTTTTGCCCTTTTCTTCCAAAACTGTGTTTACTTCTCCAGACGAGCTTTTACTTTGATTTCGATGGATTAACTTTCCTCGATCAGCTTTTACTTTCTAGATACGATGTCCTACTTTCGACAGTCTCTTTCTACTAATCCTTGAATCCATTTACTTGCATGTCATCCACCATGACTTTCACATGATTTCTCATTATCATTCGGCTTGATTCTCTTTATTAGGCAATAGCTCGGTGGTTCCACGATGGCCGCTCCTCCACGCCACGTCGGTCAGCGGTGTGCTAGTGTGGCGCATACACAAGGTGTTTACCTTTCTAATCTGATCGACACTTTCATTGCTTGATCTCAGAAATTTCTGCTCCCGTCTTATTTATTTGGTGACTGAATCTCTCGGGAGTTGGAATAATGCACCTGGTGACGGTCCTGGTTTATGTCTGCGAGTCTTATTTTGCGCCACTTCTGCTGACTTGGCAGCCCGCTCGTCGTCCGTATCTTGCACGGCTCACATCAGACTCATCAGAAAGTGTTTCTTATTTGTTTTGCGCATTGTATTAGGTTGAATGAAATGAACATACCGAGCTTTTATGGCAGGCCGCCGCCCGTTGAGTGCGCCATTACAGGCTACAGCCTCCCGAACCATTGCGTGAATCACATGATTGACCACGATCAGTTCCATATCCCGTCAAGTAGGCTGAACCTCTCCGAAGTAGAATCTTACTTCCAGAAAGTAAAACAGGTCTCTACAAAGTAAAAATGTGACGGGCAAAGTAAAATTTCGTGCGCAATAGTAAATCCGAGTCTCGAGAAAGTAAGTAAAATGTCCGTCCCATTCGTCCTGAATTATTCCCGAGAATACCGACCAAACGTCAGCCATCACTCGAGGCTCACGGCCAGTGAAAGCGCACCTTCGCTTCACTTTCGCACTCAAGCTCGCTAATAATGTGTTACCGTGCTCTTGCTCTTTTCCGGATTACGGCCACCGCGTCTTGGGGGATACCGGCAACGACACAACTTCCATGTTTCCAAATGCTCGTCGTTCCCTTGGCCCATGTTCGACTTGTTCATTACTTCAGCCGATGCACACGCGCGCGGGAGTTCGGATATAAGATCGTGCAAGATTTGTTTCCAGCGCATGAATGCCCGAGATGCTGGTTGGTCGCAAATGTCTATTCCTCTACCCCCAAGGTCCTTCGCTCGCTGCATAGCATTAGCACCTCGCCCGGATGCTGAAAGCTGACAGCCAAGGTGTTCATACGTCCTCCGAGTCTCGGCGCATATTCCGGCTGGTGGAACACTTTGACTCGTTTACTCGATGAGCAGGGTTTTGGCCAACGCACAACCGTGGGACACAATGGATTGATGGTCTATTGTCGAACGACAGCATTGAATGAAGCGTTTAGTTGGGGATGTTGACGGCGAAGATGAGGAGTGCATCGATCCCACTAGATCGTCCATGGCTCTCGCAGCACTTATGACCAGAGTTTACCCCACTCGAATACGTCAAGAAGCTATATACCCCCGGCGGGCTGTGAACAACTCACTATCCATCGTTGGTGGAGCAATCGGGAATAGATACTTTACGGACTCGGCGACGAACACGTTCTTCACACTGTCTGGAAGGTATCAAGGTGTTGGCGTCGCCAGAATTGTTTGAGGTGGTGCTGGCGCAATTCGACGATGAGAAGAATGAACTGGGTGAGAGCTTCTTGCTCTGCTTATTGGGCACTCGTACGAGAAGGACGGAGATGCTCTGGGGATGGTGATGGGATTTATTGAGGCGCTGCAGGTGCCGCCTGAGGTGAAAAGAAGAAGCAGGCAGGTGGGATTCTATGAAGGATGATGGTGCTGGTGCGGACGGCGGTTGGCGCGAGAACTGTGTTGCTCGATGTTGGTGCCATTGGGGAGGTCAAACGTATGCTGGAGTCCTCGAAGGAGGCGCATCGTCGTCTCCTTGCTGTCTACCCTTCGGTATCTCGCCGTTCAGCCAGCCCACTGATAATGTCAATGGCATAGTTCATTCGCCAAGTGTCTTCCGGGACTTACTCTCCGTCGAATGCTTCATCGTCTTCTTCGGATCTCCTATCGTTCAACATGTGTCAGCTTTCGCGCCTGAACGCTCGCTAGCGCCAATCAATCGCCCGAGCTGCGAAATCAGAGGCAACATCGTTTCTGGCCTACCATCTTTTATATCCATCCATCGCTGCGCCCATTGTTGCATGTCGAACTTGGTTTCCAAACAAATGCATCGGTAGCCTTCGCTGGCTTTGGAAATCCAAACATCATAAAAAGTACAAGCACACAGGAGAACATACCCCAGGAACTCCTCGAACACGGTAGACGGACGGACAGATTCTCTGTGTTCGGTAAGTTTTTCTTTTAACGCGATACATGGAAATTGATTCTCATTCGAGCAGCAGTCCTCTCATCCCCGGTCCCAGCCCCCAAGATTCAGCCGCTGGTCATTTCGATGGAGGGTTCGTGGAACGTCCCCCACGTCCCAACCAGGACACATTTTCACCTGTCTATGACATCACCGTGTTTCACCGTCGTCTACTTCGCTGTGGGTAGAATGTTTCACATGCATTCAACCTGTACTTACTCTGGAGTGCTCGAGGTTCTCACCACCGCACCTGAGTGATTTTACCCGACAGGCACGATGACAGGATCAAACGACGAGGCACTGGTACGTGCAAGGCTAATCGCAAGCATATGTGCGCTGATGTCAAATCTAGCTTGAGAAACCTAACACTGTTTATCTCCCGCCCACTGGGGTATCAGATGCAGATGAGGATTTGCCTGTATGCGAGGGAGCTGGTTCGTAATCCATATGTATTGAAGACAAGCTAATATATATGTATGTACTAGAGATAAATCTGATGGTATCTCAGCTACTGAACATCTATGTTGATCACTCATAGACCGCTATTCGGACACTGCATCGTAAGTAGAACGACAAAGCAGTGAACCACAGCCCCCAAGCGTCAAGGATATACGTCGAGCGAAGGTCACGAACCACAGCCCCTCGAGAAAATTTCCACGATATTGATCTGCCAGCAACAGTTGCTTGTGGGCAACCACTTGTCCTAGAACGATGGTACTTATCAATGTTGGTTGTCATCGCAACTACGTTATGAGGTATAAGGTAACTGACTAGTGAACAGTGATATGATGGTTCTAGATGAGATATACCTAAGAACACGTAAGACCCAGCTGCTGTGCACTATAGTACTATTTAACATCCGTTGTAGATCCTTCATTTGATAATCCGGCTGGACTGGTTTCGTCTTCTTCATTTCGACTCTCATGTTGGCGCCGCTTCGCAAGCCATGGGTCGGGCTACTGGTAGCCTTGTCTACTGCCCCCATGGTGTTCCGCTGTCTTGGATCTGTCAATGCACAGTACGTATCTCAATACATTCAGGATGACTATCCTAGCATTGAATGATATATGCAGCCCGCTGGAGAATGATCTGTCCGTTAGTGCCCGTACTACCCTCGACTCGGGGTCACTGTTAGATGTCAGAGTAGACAGCCCGCCACCTCCGTATACATCAGATCCTGAAGACGAATCTAAGGATGACGAGGTATTGTCCGAGGACGACGATTCACTGCCTGAGGACGACGAGACACTGCCCGGTGCTGACGATGATGAGGCGCCTCCCCAATATTCATTCCAAATTCATTCGATTGATTATGTTGACGAGTTGGGGGGAAAGGCGAGACTCAATGGCTTCAAGAGTGTGTTACTGGAAGCAGATCCCCTGGAGCTAGGTAGGAACGACCCGGAAGGACTCAGCAGGAAGTATTACATCGTCGACCCGGACGATCCGGAACGCCGGGTTGTCCTCAAGATTATCGACTTGCTCAAGGCGAAGAAACTTGGTGATCGTTTTCCGACTCTTTTGATGAGAGAGGGGTGGTATTGGAATCAGGTATGTTTTCTTACCTAGGGATTCTTTGTAGTGATTTATGGAGATATTGTGTTACTAGATGAAAGGCAACAGGTTCTTGTGGGAGATGAAGGAACCGGTTGAGCAACAGAACCACCGTGGTCGGGTGATAAAATCGGACTATATGGTTGTATATAGACCTACTCGAACTGGCCTTTTCTTGGGCGAAAAGTATGCAGATGGGGATCCACGTGTCACGGAGCTGAAGTTCATAGGTGAATGGGCCTTGGATTGGCAGTCAGCGGAAGTGGCGGAATATATGTTGGAAAGGTGTAAAGCCAGTGTGATAAAGATGCATACAAGACTAGCCGAGAAGAAAATTGAGTGTGTAGCAATGTCTTCTCCGAGTCCATATTTTCTATTGAAGCTTACGGTATGCCACAGAATCAAGGTCTACAGCTTGGACAGCTGGGTGACAGACGGGGACTGTGACTATTGGGTGCCCAACCAGATTAATGCTGGATTTAGATATGTGTCAAATGATGGACTGGTTACTCTGGGAGGTGCCAGGCCGCTGAAAATAAAGGGCAAGAAAGAAATGGCGACATATCTTCAAAAGGTTGAGAGGTTGCTTAGCAAGAGATTCACTCCGGAAGAAATCAGAAAGCATGTGAATGATCTTTCGAAATTGAAGGAGGAGAAACTGAGAGCGGAGGGATGGGGATGATGAACTTGGAGGACCTTCGGAGCTAGCTTCATGCTATCAGTACAAGAATATCACGAGTAGCATGTAGATACAAATAATCATAGCTTCAACTTAGAGAATATGTATGGAGTTAGATTTCGAGACGCCACCCTCCCATCGGATTCTCCATAACCTTAGATCGTGCCCTCACGAGCACAGGGGAGATCTTCCTATTCGCTGTGCTTTCTCTCAACCCCATAAGAAAAGGGAGCTGCAACACTCCCGCATAGATCGTCGATTTACCAGAGGATAACACTGGGACCTGGACATGTACGGGAATGTCTCCCAGTCCAGACGGCGCCGACAGCCCAATTGACGTTGCTGGTTCGAAGACGACGTCAGTCGGAAGGACGGGGCTGAACCTGATACATGCATTAACGTTCGTATATGCAATGAGGTCGGCAGCAATGAAATGCGAAAATATCCTATCGATGTTCGCTTCGAGGGCTTTGGTGGCGAGGAAGAAGAGGAACTCCATCTCTTTTGCTTGGAGTGGGATGAGGTTCACGGTGAGGTTCGCGTCGTCGTCTTTGGTTCAGTTAGTTAGTTAACTTGATTCTGGACAGCAGGAACTGGAAGGACCTTGGACAAACTCATTATTGACGAGGAACCGGGCCATCTTGCAGGTTTTCCGATGTGCCGGCCATGATCTTGTTTGACATTCGACGTTGCAGTACATGACGTGTCTGCGTTGGCTACATTCCGCGCACTGAGGGGACTTGTCGTGTCTCGGAAGGCTATAATCATAGTACATGCACTGAATAAGGTGCAAGTTAGTGGAAAAGCCTTCTTGGTGGAAAGTCATTATGAACGTACTTCGAGACTCCAGCAGATGCGACCTCCCCGGCTTTCATACTCACACCGTGCCCTGTATGTCTCCCGCACGAAATGAAAGAAGCTGTTTTCCTCGCCTAGCCATTGTGGGGTGATTAGTCGGAGCGAGCGAGCGGCGGGACGCAGGATGGATGGGTAGATAAGGAATGGTGTGAATACGATAAGCATGCTTGAGATGGATGTCGCTAGTTCTTCGTGTTGGAATGCGAGATGTTCGAGTCTGGCGAGAGTGGAAAAGAGACTGAGAGAGGCGGCTTGCTTGATGGCGCGCTGTCCTAGAGTGTTCGTGCATTCGTGGAGGATGCGGAGACAAGAGTGCGTAGTTTTTATGAGGACCCCATGTGGCACCAGATCACCCCGTTGGTGGGTACGTATCACCGACTGAACGGTTTGGATGCACCAATAAATTATCCGATTCTCGAAGAGTGCATGACAGTGCACGTCCAGGGTAACTATGGATTCCATGCGGTCCAAGATGTGTCCAATGACGGGAAAGGAAGTTGGTGTGGTGGTGAGGACTGTTGAGAGCGCGACGATGGACGAAGATGCGATCTTGGGCGCGACGGCAGCCAGGTGGTGTTTGAGTCCCGGATATATTATCGTATACCCATAGACTTCACCACATAGGCCAGTCCAAGAAATGAAAGGTTTTTCATCAACGAAGACACGATCTGTGTGGTCGGTGATTCGAGGAAAGTAGGCCGCTACGAGTGTTGCGCCGAACAGAGGATATTTGCCGAACAAGGCTGGTGATTGGATGTGGGTGGATATGGCATTTAGAGCATCGAAGAGGTCAATCAGTGTGTCTATATCACACTCTTTCGGATCCAATCCTAGAATGCAAGTAGCCCAGGTGATGAAGGAGGGAAGTATAGCGTCTATAGTTCCTTTGAAGGTGACTGTTCGCTGGGGCCCACGAGAGATGAATCGACAGAGGCAACTGAATGTTGGGATTCTGTCGGACCAGGTAGCGGAGCTATCTCCGGTGGCAGGACAATGTGAGGGGCTGAGGAGGTGTCTCAAGATGGGTTTTATGGTGTTCTCGAAGAAAGAAATGGAAAAGGTAGGGTTCGCTTCGGAGAGTAGTAGATTGCAGGCGGATTCGATTTCTTTGGAACTAGTAGTGTCCGATAAAATTGTAGCCTGTGCGATGGGAACTTGTTAATACATGGCTTTCATTTGGAGTTGGTAGAGATACTTTTATGGTTCGTAATGTTTCCGAAGTGAGCATCAGATGAACGTTGAACGTTGAGATAGGTCTGGCCGGAATTTGCCGGCCCTTTCCAATTACCACCACCACGACATTCTGCCATGCTGCGTGGAGCTTTATTCGGTGGTACTGCATAGTATGAGGAAATACACCCGACATAGAAGATGAAGACGGTGACTATAAGAACGAGGTGGCACATAGAAAACATATCAAGGTTCCGTGTTCCGTTGAAATTATTCATGCTCAAACTTGGTATCATAGGTGTGAACTGGTAACGCTCCATCTGCCGAAGAGGATTGACTGACGTCCCAGAACTCCTCAAGCGCGCTGATACATACAGTGGCAGATGTGTAGGGTTTGTTAATGGTAAATGCTCATTAACATTATACAGGTCGCGCGGTATACTATGCATTATCTGGCGCTTTACCGATCCTGCATGCGCGCCAATCATCTGTTGTTGACCACCCAGGAACAAACGAAACACAATAACTGCAGGCTCGCCCATATGTAGGCGGTGTGCAGGCGGTTCCAAATGTAGGATACCCGCCGATCGTCAGAGTCACGCCGCCTTATTTGTTGGTGCCACCGTCCCCTAGAAGGATGCAGCTCGTAGCTTCCATCACCACCACCTACCCTGGGCGGCAGCATCTGGATTACCGACATATGCACCGATGACGATGACACTGATGACGACGACACCTGCTTCTCCTACGGCTACTCTGGCTTCTATCGCATGCCTCACAAATGGCCTCAAGGAGAAGTTCAAGGACGAACCAGATGGTGCACGTCAATTCCTCATTGACGCAGGGTCCAGTCCTTGGGCGACGAACAGGCACTTGCTGAAGGCAAGACAGTCATCCCGTCTGCCGTACGTGTCTTGAAACACTGGGTGTGCGCTAAGTGTGCTACTGCCATTGGAGGGTCCATCCTGACCTGATGATGGGTGGCGGCATAGGCATGGATTCCAGAGGAATAGGCGGCCCCAACGAGGACGATAACCTCGTACAACTGCGCGATCATTGACGCTCTGCGCAACTGTCCCCTCGAGCTGGAACGAGGGTGTTGTTCTTGTTGATGAAGACGCCGGACAATGGGATGCTCATGAGGCGAAGTTGCTGGTGGGGTTGGTGGAGAGGATCATCCCGTCTTCCAGAAAGCCGGCTGATGGAGAAGGGTATGTGTGATGAGTTTAGAGGTATCTGAGCATGGGGAACCCTTGCATTTCTGAACTACCCCCTGCTACATTTTGTTTGCGGAAGATGCTTTCCTTCATCTCTCCTCTCTTGTCGTTACCAAAACTCGTTGTTTGCTTTACGTTACTGGTGAGACTATCCCGCATAATGTATATCTCTGTATCAAGATATGCGACGTTTACGTTTGGGAGACTTAAGGAGTCAACCAAACATTCATTTATATCGTCGTACGTCGGACTTAAATTTCGACGAGGGTTTCGTTCGTCTCGCTAGTGCTAAGTTACGATTGTTTCCAAGTTACACATGTACTAGGCCAGTAGTGTTACTGGAGGTGCAAATTTACTGGATTCGTGGAGAATATGAGTCTCGTCCACAGGTAATCTTCGAATCCCTAAGCCTATCACTGTCAATGTCATACACCCAGCCGTGAACGAAGACGTCGATCGGGAGGGCAGCCAAGACCCAACGATGGTTGGAGCCTTGCATAAGTTCTCGACCTGGAACTTGACATTCTCTTCGACGACGCGTGCCGTTCCTTTTTCGTCCGCCGGAAGATTGAGGTCGATTACCCCTCTGCGTGAGAGGGGCAAGCCAACGGTTGATAGGGGCAAAGATTCAAAGGGAGTTTGGTCTGAGGAGCGAGAGCGAGAGGCTTTGTAGGCATCCACCGCACAACGAGGACGACTGATGATGAAGTTTGGGTAATTTTGACGACGAAGGAAATACTAAGACGACGCACCGTGTCTAACATGGGGTATGTTCACCGCGTAATCGAGGGCTGATTCTCCACTGTCGAGGTGAATGGCAATGAGAAAATACACATACCCAGACGTAGAACGATCGCCAGTCGACTAGAGCTCTCGCTCGCGAACCCCGCACCATCGGCAGCTGGAGCAACAGAAAAAGTCGCTGACAAACTAGCCCAGTCAGGTGTCCAGGCGACTGCCTGCGACACAGAAACTGCCCGCCCCGCGACATAGACACATAACAAGTCGAGCAGCAGGCATCGCTTGCTTCGGGCTGACGTCGATTGTACTCGCGAGAATGCAAAGAGAAATAAATGATAATCTGGTGATCGTAGTCACATAATATCATCGAAGTACAAACACCGTCCAAAGAACACATCTATGATGTCGTTAACAGAGCGAGACAGAAAAAGAATATGGGAGATTTACCAACGAGAGACAAAGCACATATCCCTAATCCAGCGATAACCACCGTCTTCCGAGACGAAATTGCACTCGTGGTAGTAGATATCATCAAGGTCAACAATGCGATAGGCGCCATCCCGTCCCACGACATTCCACGGTTCAAAATCGTTGTGATGGGCACCAGCATCCATATGCATTTTGGCAAAGGCATTGAAGACGTCAATCCTATTGCATTTATTAGAGATAAATTAAGACAATTTGGAATGAAACGGACGTATGCTGTTGGTCAAGGAGGTACCATCCGCCACAACGTAACGATCCGCCACAGTCCTCGAGTACGGTCGGAGAAACGAGCACACCACGGGCACGGGTAACACAGAGTCGTTTTGCTCCCGCAGTATCCATAGCGGATGAGACAAATGGCGGTAATGAAGAGTCGGGGAGCTAGCAGCTGCCTAGGGATCAGTAAATATACAGTGGGAGAAACTGAAAAGGACATACCAGGGTGGTTTCACGACGTGACCTTTTCCAGCGGCAGGATAGGACGAACCACCAATGGGAGGCAAGACGCTGCAGCCACTACTCCAACCACGCACGTCGATGTGGATACCGAACGCATTCCAAAGATTTCCGCGGCTCGAGGATGGGCTCATCGCAGCCGGGCGTTCCGCTGTATCGTACTTTTGAAGTACGGGGAGGGCAAATGTATAAAGAGTACATATATTTCGTTAGATTCATGGTGACATGAGTCGGCGGTGGCGGAATGATAAATAAAAGCGTGGCGCGAATAGAAACGTCGGCGGACCCGGGCCGATGTGTAGTCCAGCCTGGCCCAGAGCGGAAATTGAAATTTCCTGATTGGTCGGCGGGTTTTTCCGTTCCGTTCCGGACCCCGGTCGTTCGTTTCGTCCTTCACGCAAAAACCGCTCTATTAAATACCTCCTTGACTCTGTTTCGTCGTCGTTGTCGTCACCATGCAAGCCGCCCTCCGTCTGGCCCGCCATCGTGCTCCTATACCCGCACGCAGATGCCTGGCTACCACCGCCAACGCCCACCTCGCCTCCTCCATCCCCTCTTCGTCGTCGTCCCCCAAACCGAAAGCTTCCGCCATCCCTCTGTCCAACGTCGAAGCGCAATGGGAACGTCTCAACGTTGAAGACCGCGCTCTTGTACACGAGCAGCTTGAAGCACTCTCCAAGAAAGACTGGAAGGAGCTGTCCATTGACGAGAAAAAGGCTGGTGCGTACCCTAAACTCGTCTCGCTCTCTGCGTTTGCTCACGCCGATGGATAGCCTACTACGTATCTTTTGGCCCGCACGGACCCCGCGCGCCTGTCAGCAAGCCTGGCGACCACCTCAAGGTCTTCCTCGGTACCATGGCTGCCCTCGGCGTCTCTGCCGCTCTCTTCTTCTCCATTCGAGCTGGCGGTCCGTCGTTCCTTTCTTATATGCTACTCATTGTCTTATCATACCCAACCCAGCTCCTACCCCTCCACGCACCATCAACAAGGAATGGCAGGAAGCCTCGAACGAGAGGGCGTTGGACCAAAAGATGAATCCCTTGACTGGTACGACGCGCTCCCTCCTCTCGCTCGTATATTTCGCTCACCGTTCTTCTAGGTATCGCGTCCGAGGGCTACAAAGGCAAGGGCTTCGTCCAAGACAATTAGAATTACGGGAACGCTACTACATTACCTTCAACCAATTGCACACCTGCCTTTTCAATACTGTCCCTACACCCTATCCATGTGATGGTTTCGTTCCCGTATCCCTGCCATCCGCCGTCCTCTTGTCGCCGACCACCATCAGGTCCAGACGCGAACGCGCGGTCCAGACTACCTTGAGTCTCAACGAAAATATTTGGCGTGTTTAGTTCTACATCGCCTGACCAATTTCGTTCAGCCCTCTCGCTCTTCAAATTGACACCGCAATAATCTTTGTCGACGGCGCTTGCCTGACCAGTACGGAGGAAGTTCCTTCGGTGAAGAACACTGTTCCTGCCGTCTTGTGGCCTGGAGCGTGCACGCGATAACGACACTGAGATAAAGTGGCAGGTCTGTAGGATTTCCTAACGACGAATGCTAGCTAACGTTCCACAGGCACTGTGCGTGTACGATGCAGTTCAAACGAAGCAGCTGAACCCTTGTACGGGAACTTCCCGGATGTCGATAACTGGTCTAACCACCAAACAGTGCTCTCGAGTGGACCAGTAATCTCGATTGGTGCGCAGTCACGCGGCGATCCAGGAACTCCTCAGGCTTTTGTCCTAGCTCTCTTGGATTCACCATCCAAGTCCGCAGTTGGGTGCCGCCAAAGATGAAGCTGGTCTCTCAATCCACATTGATATCGATGTTGAATCCTTCGTCGCTCATTTGCATGGTTGAGCATTGTATTCGCGGAAATGGATACGGTAGCTCGGGAAGGAGCCCCAGCGCAAACAGAATAAGGGGTATTAAAGCGACGTGTGAGCTCGTGAACCTTCCATTGGCGCCACTAACATAGCATCTAGTGAACGGCAGGCCACAGGCAGTGTGGTTCGACTTGATCCAAAAATCCTTCGAAAAGAATTACTACGTTCCGTCGGGTATGAATGCGCCTTCGTCTGTGCGACCAAGATCATGATACCGTTTCCAGACGCCTCCCTACTAGCCTAGTAGTCAACCGCCGTGAAACGTACAAAGATGTGTATCGGTCTGGGGTTCAGAGCATTGGCCCTTTATTCTGCGCTTGTCCCTCGCTATGCAGTGAAATGAGTCCATTATAATTATTCGGAATGAACGACTGGAAGCTGCGCACCGCGTACATAATAGTTGTCTTCCGTTATTCGATAACACTGGGAGGACATATTCGAGATGGCATTCGAGTAAACAGATAGCGTAGAGGTATAGATGTAGTAACTTTACAGAGCTTCTTCGACAGACAAGGCCGAACGCGCATCTTAGTAGTCCGTATGTGAATATGTATGATACGAACCAAGTCTGAACATAATGGGTGAACAAACTGGAGTAGGAGGCGTGATACAGAGGCAGAGAGGGTGGCGAGTCGATCTTGTGGGCTCATCTTGTCACCGAGGTTCGGGAAATATCATCGGTGACAAGTATGGTGGATACCATACATGTTTACGCCAAACCCAGTGATGCGTCGCGCTGGGAAGGTAGATGAAACACTGACAAGACCAATGAGGACGGACAAAGGGCAGAGGAGTGAGCCTTTGCGACCAACAACCTCGAGCTTGTGAGTCGTAGTCCAGTGAAGAAAGCAGATCACGATGACTGGCAGGAGACGTGTTTTGCACGAGCTTTGCTGCAAACGATGCGCGCCTACTTTGGCTGAGGTAATGAACAAGTCGCGGATGAGGGCAAGGGCAACGATGAGCATTTGGGGGAAACGGAAGGATGATGTCGTTTTTGGTTATCCGCCAAGACGTTGGTAGTAATCCGCAGGAGAATAAGAGCACGGTGACGCGTTAAACGAAAGACAAGTTGGGTGTGAATGTGGATGCGAAGGTGCGATTTCTCCGTCCCCTACCCACAACCACACCCTCATCACCTGCCACATGAACGACAGCCGAAGATAGCTGATCGAACGAAGACGGGTTCTGACCCAACGACCCTAAAAGCACCCTCGCCACCTTTATCTCCACCCCGCTCCTCAAAAGCACCCTTGAGTTCAACGTTCAACACCTTCAAGAACCACAGCGTCGTCATCAACCCAATTTCATCCTCCCATATGACCTTTAGCGCCGGGAAAACAGGAAGCGCATCCTGCGCATGCCCCTCCTCTGGACGGCAGTGACTAGTTCAAGCAAAAAGCGGATCGCCGTCTCCCTTGTCGTCGTCATCCATCGACGATTCCAATACCACTGTAATCGAACAGCGCCATCTCCGTGCCAGCCATCGTCCGCACCAACGGCCTCGTCCCCTCGTCACCCTTCTCATCCTTCATACACGAATACCACACATCAGGAAAACCGTCCCCGGCAGATTTCTGACAAATTTCTACAAATTCTCGGAATTCTCTCAAATTGGTAACGGACACTCCAAGTGACATACAAAACTGACAGATTTGTTAGAAATGTGTTAACAATAGGTCACCAATATATGGCCCGTCTTCTCGAACTATAGATTCCACCGAATGATACCAATGAGCCGCCAAAATACAGTGGCAGATGGTATATAACCACTATGCCATGCCACCGCACTTGTGCAAATAAAAAACAAACCATCCTCATCGACCTCGACAATGGCAGGGAACGGGGGAAAGTAAGGAAGAAATCACCAAGTCCATTCAATCTCCGAAACTCCGACTGCCAAGTGAGGACACGTCACCCACACGTGCATCCGGGTTCGTACCGGGATCATGCCACTTCGTTTTTCACCACCACCACCGCCACCTACTACCGCTGCCCACACTTCCTCGCCGTCGTCGCTCTGCAACTAGCTTGAAGATGTCTCTAGTCATGCAGCCACGCACTAGTGATATGTCATTGGGATTCCTTGGGGCAACCAGAGCTATACTGTCACGAAGCGCATCAATTTTGCTTCCCCCACCCCGGCCGTCGGGTGGCGCTTATCTCTGTGATGACACATCACGATTGGTCAGACGCGTCGCAATAAGCCCTTATCGCAACACGTCTGATAAATCACATATGACACATGGGTTCCTCACCCGTCGGGTGCACTACAACCTTCCACTACTACAAGTCAGACGTTCCGGTCCGGGTCAGTATAGTCAGAGCCCGTACATACTCCGTCCATAACCGCATTGCTTATTATTGCACCATCGGTGCTCATCGTTTCTACGAACACTCTACTTATATATGCACGGCCTTTCTAGATATTTCCTTAGTTTGTCCTCTTCGTCTCTGCACTACTCGGACGTCCCAGTACTGTATCGAGCCAGGCTTTCTCATACACTCAATCTACTTCTATCTGCTTATCTCTCTCATCGCTCTCTCTGTCCGATCGCGACTTGGGTGGTTGTTTGGTTCACGCCGGACTCCGTCCTTGACACTAGGACAAACTCTTCTACACCCACCTCGCTTGGCGCATGCCCAAGCCAGACCTCGCTCCTCGGGCCACGCGCCTGAGACTCAAGAAAACCAGTTCCCCTCGTACGTTAACAGTTGACGAAGTCAACTTCAGCTTACTGCCTCCCGATCTCAAAATCCGTCGTCGCCGTTACCCGCATGAGCTTCGCCCACGCACTGATAAGCCGGCACCATCGCGGGCTTCTCAGCCGACGCAGACTCCCCTCCATTACCTCCTGGCGCCGAAGTTTATCAAAGCGCAGCTTGGATCCTCGACCCCAGTGGCGAGTGGCAAGAACTTTTCTTTGACGACAACGATCGCTGGTTCATCCGAGACAATAACAACGTCCCTATCTATCCCACTTCCCTCGACTTCACAGAAGCTCAAAGACGCCTTGATCGATACCACGATCGTCAACGCGCTGAAGAACGGCAAAGAGCTGAGTCATCATTAGATCCAGAACCAGTCGTACCCTCACCAGAACCCCAAGAACCCGAGTCCATTCAGACTCAAGAACCAGCTCCTGCATCCCCCGTATCGTCTCATCACTCGGACGAACCCCAGCTTCCCCCAGAACCCAGTCTCCCGGAACCGCTACCAACCTCTTCGCCGGCCGAAGAACCTCCCAGCTCCTCATCTTCATCCTCTTCCTCGTCTTCTTCCTCTTCTGGTCCACCTTCTCCTGTTATTCCTGCTATCCCCATCATGTCCAACGCACCTGCCCCTATCCCAAGCGAACGTGGCGCTAAACTCGAAGAGTTCCACGGTGATCGTAACTCTGCCTCTAGATGGCTGGCTCAATTCCGGAATCACTTGCGCCTCAACGACACCCGATATCCCACCGACTCCGAACGGGTTGCCCTGTTCTTCTCCTGCTTCAGGGGAAACCTCGGTGGTAAATGGGCTGAGCGCCGCATGAAGGAATTTGACGCTGACCAGGACGACACTACTATTCTCGCTGCCAACAAGAGGTGGACTACCCTGGCCAGCGTTATTGCCAAGTTCAAGGCTGACTTCGCCGCCATCGACCCCATCACTGTGGCACGCACGGCCATTGAGACCCTTCGTCAAGAGAAGGAGTTTTCAGATATTGATAAGTTCCTCACCGAGTTCAATTCGTACGCTGACGACTCTGAGTTCGACGAAAGCTCGCTCCTCTATTTCCTCAAGAAGGGCCTCAATAGCTCCCTCGTTGATCGCATCGCTCTGTCTTATCCTCCTCCCGCTACTCTCGACGACTACAAGGCCCGCGCAGTCGAGATGCAGCATGCATGGGAAAACCGGAAGGCCGAGAAGAATAATTGGAGAGGTCCCGGTTACGTTCCTGCTCCCCGCGCTCCTGCTGCTCCTAGAGCCCCAGCTCCAGATATGGGAGTTCCCATGGACGTTGACGCGTCTAGACGCCCAGGTGCATCCTCGAACCTTCCTCATGTTCCGAGACTAACTCCCATGGACCGCGAGATCCTTCGTCAACAGGGTGCCTGCTTCAAGTGTCGCCGCCCCGGGCATATCTCCCGCAACTGCCCCACGCGTACCACTCCCGGAACCCCTCAATCCACTCGCAACATTCGCGCCACTGATGTGGCCACGTCATCTCCGTCCACTGACACCACTACCCCCGTCACTGACTCCACCAACGCCATCGCCCAGATCAGTGCGGTGGCTAACCTTCTTCGTGGACTGCAGGGAGAGGATAAGGAGCAGGCAGTCGCGTGTTTGAGAGATGTTGCTGGATTGGATTTTTAAAGCACTCCCCTACTGCAACGTTAGGCGGAGCTGTACGAAATTTTACCATATGTTCACCCAATCGATTCGCTGTATTATCACCCCATCCTCGTGAGCGTGTTCATCCCTTTGAGCTTCGAATGTCGGCAGTCATCCGCAACCGACAGACACCCTCAATCACGCTGGAACTCGAATTTATTGGCAAACTTACTGGCAAAAGAATCGTTGCACAAGCTCTCGTTGATAGTGGTGCTGAAGGCATCATTATTAACGCCCGGTACGCAAACGCGCACCACTTTACCCTCATTCCCCTTTCATCACCATTCCCTGTCCGCAACGTTGACGGCTCCGAGAATGTCATGGGCTGGGTGCGCCACTACACTGTTCAACTTGTGCGCATCTACTCTCGTGATGGTCAATCCTACCACGAGGAACTCATCGAGCTATACATCACCGATATTGGTGACCACGATGTCATCTTAGGCACGGATTGGCTTGACAAACACAACCCCGAGATCGACTGGGCCGGCACTCGTGTCGACTTCACTCGATGCCCCGATACCTGCACCCTTAAAAACCTACCGGTGACCGATGTACGCGCTCATGCTAAACGCACTCCTGCACTCGTGAACCAGACCCGAACCCCGCATGACCCTCGCGCTCACCACCGAGACTACCAGGTCCAGTGGAAGGATCGAGAGGGTAATCTCAAACCTGTACCTGCTCACCAAGTTGCTGGACGCCGACGCGCAGTACGCGCATTTACCTGAGTCCAAATTCCTGTCGTCCTCTTCACAGAGAACGACGACGATGAAGAAGAAGTCCCTAGAGAGTGGGAGGAGGAAGTATTTGAAGAGTTATTTTGGGATGATTATCCCCGCCCGGTGCGCGATCCACATTCTTCAGACGGTCCTTTCGTTCACGTTCGCGCTGGTTTTACCAGAGCCCAAGAGCTTGCTGAGGCTAGCCAAAAGCCAGCCGACACTCGACCACTTGCTGAACGCATTCTCTTCCCTTATCATGCCTATCTCACGGTGTTCGACAAAACCACTTCAGAACGCCTCCCCGCTTGCAGTCCTTGGGACCACGCCATAGACCTGAAACCAGGCTTCGAACCGAAACCCTGCAAGACGTATCCATTGTCGCCTGCAGAACAGAAGGAACTCGACACCTTTCTCGATGAAAACCTGGCCAAGGGCTATATCCGCCCATCTAAGTCCCCAATGGCAAGCCCGTTCTTCTTTGTTAAGAAAAAGGATGGAAAGCTACGCCCTGTACAGGATTATCGCGACCTGAACAAAGGCACCGTCAAGAACGAGTACCCACTGCCACTCATTCCCGAGCTTATCGACAAGCTGAAAGGCGCCAAAGTCTTCTCCAAGATTGACCTACGTTAGGGCTACAATAATGTTCGGATAAAGGAGGGAGACGAGTGGAAAGGCGCGTTCAAAACGAACCGTGGCCTGTTTGAACCCCTGGTGATGTTCTTTGGTCTTATGAATTCCCCCGCCACGTTTCAAGCAATGATGAATACCATTCTCAAGGATCTTATCGACTCCGGAAAAGTTGTCGTCTACATGGACGATATCCTGATCTTCACCGAAACTCTGGAAGAACACCGCGAGCTTGTACGTCAGGTCCTCAAACGACTTCGAGACCACGATCTTTATGCCAAGCCGGAGAAATGTGTGTTCGAAGCTGAGTCTATCGAATTCCTGGGTCTCATCATCTCTCACAACGCTCTCCGCATGGATCCAGTCAAAGTCGCCGGCGTAGTTCAGTGGCCAACCCCACGGCACGTGAAGGACGTGCAGTCCTTTTTGGGTTTCGGCGACTTCTATCGACGGTTTATCGAAGGATTCTCCAAGTTGGCGCGACCGCTGTTCGATCTCACTAAGAAGGATCAACCTTGGATATGGTCTTCAGAATGTCAAACGGCCTTCGAGGCTCTCAAAGATGCGTTCACCTCGTCCCCTGTCCTTATCATGCCCGATGCTGAAAAGCCGTATCGTGTTGAAGTAGACGCCTCAGACTACGCCACCGGAGGCATTCTGTCTCAGGTCAGCAAGGACGGGCAGTGGCATCCAGTCGCCTTTTTGTCCAAGTCCTTGTCGGAACCCGAGCGCAACTACGACATTCATGACAAGGAGCTATTGGCAATCATCCGTGCACTCGAAGCTTGGCGGCACTACTTGGAAGGAGCCACGCACTCGGTCGATATCATCACCGACCACAAGAACCTCGAGTACTTTACCAATGCGCAAAAGCTGAGTCGCCGACAAGCCCGATGGGCCCTTTTCCTTACCCGATTTGACTTTACGTTGACGCACAAACCTGGCACTTCCAACCGTAGTGACCCACTATCTCGCCGCGCGGACCATAAAGAGGGGGTCGAGGACGACAACACCGATCGCGTACTCCTAGACCCCAAGTTCTTTCGAATTCGAGCAACTAGACCGGGAGAGGTAGTGGCAATCGGTGATGCTGAGCTGAGACGTCGTATTCGAGAATGTCCAAAGAAAGACGCTGAGGTTGTTGGTGCGTTAGATGTTATCCTTCGCAACGGTCCACGTTCGCTGGTCAAGAACCTACAGGAATGGAACTACGAAGATGGAATCGTCCTCTTCCGTGGCAAGGTGTATGTCCCCGCCGACCTCGAACTCCATCGAGACATCGTCAAGATGCACCACGACCTTGTAGGACCAGGCCATCCCGGACGATTCAAGACCTATGAACTACTGAGTCGCGAATTTTGGTGGCCGGGCATGTCGGTCTTTGTCCGTGACTACGTCGATGGCTGCGCCACTTGCCAGCTGACAAAACCGAACAATCACCCCGCCCATGTCCCCCTTGTCCCCAATGAAATCCCTGATCGTCCCTTTGGCACAATTACTACCGACTTTATCACCGACCTCCCGGAAGTTGACGGCTATGACTCCATTCACTGTGTCGTCGATCGACTCACCAAGACCGTCATTGTCACTCCGTGCAAGAAAACTATTGACTCGGATGGGACCGTCGACATTCTCATCGACAACACGTTCAGACGCTACGGTCTCTGGGACAAGATGATCTCTGACCGGGGACCCCAGTTCGCCAGCAAAGTCATGCAGGCTATTCACGCTAAGTTAGGTATCACCTCTGCCCTTAGTACCGCGTATCACCCCCAGACAGATGGCGAGACCGAGCGCTTCAACCAGGAGCTTGAACAATTCCTACGCATCTTCTGCAACTACCGACAAGACGATTGGGTGAAATACCTCCCATATGCGGAGTTCTCCCACAACATCCGTGTCCACGCCGCGACGGGCAAATCACCCTTCGAACTCCTCCATGGTTTCCAACCCCGCTTCTATCCCTCGCTTAACCCGACTTCGAAGATCCCGTCGGTCGAAGACCGCCTCGCGAACCTGCAGCTCCTGCGCGAGGAGGTTCAGGCCAGTCTAACCACTGCCGCTGAATTGATGAAGAGAAACAACGGTGATGATACGAGGAAAGGAGTGGTGTTTAAGGTTGGCGATAAGGTCCTGCTTGACGGCAAAAACCTTAAAACCACCAGACCAAAAGCTAAGCTCGCCAACAAGCGACACGGTCCCTTCGAAATCACTGACGTTCTCGGTCCAGTCACCTATCGGCTCAAACTCCCGCCAAAATGGCGCATTCATCCCGTATTCCATGCATCCCTACTTGTCCCATTCAAGGAGACCGACGCACATGGACCCAACTTCCCGGGTGCGCCACCCGAGCTTCTAGATGACGACGAAGACTACGATGTCGAGGCCATCTTAGACTCACGCCCTACCCGGAACAAGCGAGGTGTGCAGTATCTGGTCAAATGGTTAGATTATTCGGAATCGGAGAACACATGGGAGCCCAGTTCAGCGTTGACGAACGAGAAGGTGTTGGTGTTGATAGAGGACTTCCATCGTCGGTACCCTAAGGCGTTCTCGAAACCCCGCCCCAAGATTCGCAACCTCGGGATTACAGTTCAAGACATCTGGTCTAGTACTTCTGCACTCCGGGCGCAAGCGCAGCCTAAAGAGGGGGTATTGTCACGAAGCGCATCAATTTTGCTTCCCCAGCCCCGGCCGTCGGGTGGCGCTTATCTCTGTGATGACACATCACGATTGGTCAGACGTGTCGCGATAAGCCCTTATCGCAACGCGTCTGATAAATCACATATGACACATGGGTTCCTCACCCGTCGGGTGCACTACAACCTTCCACTACTACAAGTCAGACGTTCCGGTCCGGGTCAGTATAGTCAGAGCCCGTACATACTCCGTCCATAACCGCATTGCTTATTATTGCACCATCGGTGCTCATCGTTTCTACGAACACTCTACTTATATATGCACGGCCTTTCTAGATATTTCCTTAGTTTGTCCTCTTCGTCTCTGCACTACTCGGACGTCCCAGTACTGTATCGAGCCAGGCTTTCTCATACACTCAATCTACTTCTATCTGCTTATCTCTCTCATCGCTCTCTCTGTCCGATCGCGACTTGGGTGGTTGTTTGGTTCACGCCGGACTCCGTCCTTGACATATACCATAATAGGTGCGTCGTCTGACTTCGTTACGGGAGGCTATTTATCTTACTGTGCGTCATAGCTTTTCTGATGCATGTCCGCCCATGTATAGTGCCTCAACCTGCCACTCCTCACTTCGCACGCGGCACAAAGGACGCTCACATTCTCGCTCATCGTCCTCTTTCGCCCAACGACATTCTCGCGCCAAATGTGTCACGTCGAAAACTAGGTTGGGAGGTAGTCGTGAATTATTCAGAGATATGTGCATATTGGTGAGGTATATTTCATTGTGAGCTCGTCAATTTCGTCTGATATGGAGCCCTTGACAGCGTAGTCTTTCCGTGTTCGGTTCCCCCCGCTCTACTGTGAACCGTGTGGTCGATGAAGTGGAGTAGTATTGATGTCGTCGGATTCCAGTGTTACGGGACTATAGTTGTAATTAGACTATGTACCTAGTTATGCTTGTCATAGACTACTTGAATGACTTCTTTGCCTTACCTTTGAAATGATACCAGATAGAAAATCGCACTGGAATAGTCACGGAAATGCTTCAAAAATGCCGGAAAAATGTCGACAAATCCTCACAAATTGTTGACAAACTGAAGGGGTACCGGAGAAGTTTACCAATTTCTGGAATTCCTGGAATTTTCACTTTTTCTTCACAAAAAGGTCGCAATTTCCCGAAGGACGGTTTTCCTGATGCAGGAGCTCCCCCGATCTGTTTTCCTCATTGTCGAACGCGCGTCAACAACTCCGACGACACCAGCACGGTGACGCTTTCTGTATAATCGCCCCCTAGAGCGAAGAGCGCGCTCGTTGCAGTGTCTGGCATGTATCCCTCCCCGGTTGGTCCATCAGTGGTGAAAAGCGAGTTCTTCGCAGTCTGGGGGCTCCCAAAGAATGTATCATCAGGTGAAATCTCGGAGAAACCTTGACCGTAGTTGCGAGAGCCATGAGCATTCCAGTGGGCATACATCCCAGAGACGTGGTCTCGAGAACGGCAGCAGCGATCGACTTTCGTAACTTCCCATGATTTGACGCAGGCCATGATGTCGGTTCATCGATTCCACAAGGACTGGAGAATGGATCTTGTCGACTCCAGTCTCCGAGTATTTATTGAGAGTCGGAAGTGCGTGCGTAGAAAAGAGGAGGTATGAACGCTTCGGCTTTCAATCCAGTCGCTGGGAGTGGAGAATTGATCACGTTCAAAACTTTCTCGAGGTATCCTTAAGAAATAAAGAATTTCAGCATCAAGCAAAATCGAAACTTGATAAGACTTACCGGCCAGGTTTCTCTTCCGTGACGGCTTCCTTATACTCCCTCCTTCGTCCTCGTCCGCTAACGTCGCCACCATCGCCCTGGGAAAGTACGCGTCGTCGTCTTTATCCACCGAGAACACCAGGAGCAGGTTGTTCGAACCATCGACTGCAACCCGCCGAGACTATTTCCTGGTCTGTTCCTTCAACAACTGCAACACCCTCGGCACTGCACCCAGCTTCAGCTACGCCGGACAGATGCAAGCATCTGAAATCGACATGGTGTTGCGCGGAGAAAATGACACGTCAGCCGAGTGGAGGTATACTCTAGCTGGAAAACAGTTTTGACGGAGTGAGGCCGTCTGCGACACCCAATTCGGTCTCGATTGAATGGTCGTTTCTTCAGATGGAGCGGAATACTGGAGCTGGCTCTTCGGTTCCGGCGAGCCAAAGACCTTCTCGAGGGTACCATATACATCGGGGCCCTTGAATTGTAGACGGAGGAGGAGAGCGATCCAATATCTTTGTTGTACGATGACCAGAAGGAGCTCCGTGTCCGCGTCTCCAAACGTCCGCTGCGACGGCAAAGATGAGGCGAAAGCCATGGTGAAGGGTGTCAATGAACAGGAGAATGACGTTTGGATTGGTGGAGGCCAGTTATCTTGCCGGTGTGATGGTCTTCATCTGCGTCTGCAAGTCCTCGACGAAGAGGTAGTGGCCGAGGACGTCTGGAGCGGCGAAAACGGTCTCGCTGCCAGCTGGAAGGGTAGATGTGGTGGAGGATTGGACAAATAATTAAGAATGACTGTTTGGGGGAATGGGAATGACCGTAGGTATACGTTGCAGACATAGATGCCATTGCGGAGGTTCCTCGAGTGTTGAATAGAATTGGTTATGTCGCTGCGTTGGATTTACCGCAAGCGGTGAACGGGATCGTGACCTCCAGATGAGGCAGGAGTGGATGCTATCATATTGCAGATGACGCCGACAGATGCGATCTTGGTCTTCGAGCGTTGGCACCTCGGGGAGGATAATGAACTGAGTGTCGCTTCGTCTAAATTGGCGCATTGTATGTGCTCCAAAGCAAGGCTGACTCGGACTTTTGAACATTCGGTGCGAAGACGGATTTGCTGGGGTATTGAGAAGACATTTTTGGAGTGGATCGAATATCGCATTTGTTCAGCGCGGGCAAGGACTGCTCTGTCAGCGCGGGCGAAAACAAGCAACGGCGGGGACCAAGACCGGTCTCACATACATAGGACATCTTGGGCCTGCGTATTTCGGCTGCTTGTATCTGAGTTGGATTGCGTAGACTATCAAAAATACTACGCACCAGATGCCAGATTCGTTCTCGACAGCACAAGGTGCAGGCTAGTCGCGGCTAGGGTATGTGGTTTGCGTTGCGATAAGAGCGTGCATTGGGAGGCGATGATTGAAAGACCACTATTGATATGGAGTGAGCAATAAAACATTCAGTCCGTACAACGGTGTACCAGTACTTGTCCCTCGTAATGTCTTCGGTTGACGGGGCCGCTTCAAAAGTGACCGGGCGACATTATGCATGACTCCAGTGTATCGCTTGGAGTTGTGCTAGGGTTGTGATAGACGGATACAAAAGTGCTGAAGACTGCAGTTCGCGAGCTAATTATTGTAAGTCAAGTCGCCGACTGAGCTCACAATATTACGCACCAAGTGCATTACATTTTCATTGCCTATGCCGAGATACGCAGCAATACTGGAAGTTGCTTCAAGTTCTCGTGAGGAAAGGATTCGGGATGGTGGTCGAGAGTAACATGTTGCCATCATCTCTTGAACCTTGATCATTTACCATCACCATCGAATGACAGTGTTCAAGTGCGTTTCTCTACTCAATTCAGACTCAATTTCTCTGACGTTCCGGAAAGTCTATGTTTTTCCAATCACACTCGAACGAAACGGAACCTCGAGCCGGTAAAACTGGACTTATCAGAGCTATGGATTCCTCTTCTCTTTGGATTTTGGACGCCGTCACCTCTCTCTATCTGTCGCAGAGAACAAGTTGCACATGGCTTTCTCTACGACATATATATCTCGAAATCTTCTGTCTTATGAATGTGACTGTGGCGTCACCTTTTATTATCCGCTTGCATACTACGCCAAATATTGTCAATTCATTACGTTCGGCGCTGAATACCTGTCCCATTTTCTTGCTCGCGCGCATCCTCGAAGGCGAAAGAATTGCTGGCAACACGACAAAAGGCCAAAAGACGTGTTATTCGATTATCGCCCTTCGGTCTAGCCATTTGTTGAACACTTCTTTATGGAGTCTGTCGAGATAGCGCAGGCCTTGCCGTTTGCCAGTGTTATTACCATTTCCTTGTCATTGCTCATGCTGACATTCTCATCTCATTCCACAGACACTCACTAGCTGACAACACAAGCGCCTACGGATCCCGCATGAAACACAGAATGTCTGACGAGGCCGTGAACAATCGCCTTCAAGAAACCCCTGCCATGAACTCTTTCGCCTGCGGCTGCATGACTTTTCAAAAAGGTGGAATGTGCTCCCGATCCATGGGAACCTTTTCGACTTTCAACAGACATAACTTCATTTGGTTCGTCATTCAAGAGTCAATCCCAACGAAAACGACACACAGGAAACGGACAGCAATGGACGGCAATTATGACAGATAGGACATTTCGGCTCTCGAGGATAGGTATAGTTTTTGATATTCTCCACGGCCTCGTATTTTGACGCCTATACAGCAGCTCGTCGTCGCAGCGTCAAGCATTTGCATTTCCCTTTGGTGAGTGTCATCCGTTATCTGCATGCATGTAACCGCCCTCCCTCCAAACCGCCAACTACGTACAGCCACATCAAACATCGGATCGTCGCCATGAACAGAGTGTACAGATGAAGACAAAATTGAAGGACACGGACAGGATGTGGTTCGTACAAATCATCTTTCCGTTCGTCGTTTGAGGTTGATGGAATTCCCCAGAATAGTCTTAATGAACAACCAATGCCTCAATGCGCACCAAATCCAAGATAACGAGCTACTGGGAATCGAAGTTGCCTAGTCGAATCCGACGCGGCTGGGGATACGCAATCTATCTCACGGTGATGCTATCCAATTCTCTGGATGTCGCATTCTGGATCACGAGGATTAGACAGTGAAGCCTTGACGTTATTCTTGCAACATTGAGAATGAGCTCGAGAGGCGTTATCGGAGCATGGTGGCAGCGCGAGAGTACCAAGGCTGAGAACCAGCTGAGCGGAAGGTATGAATTGTTCCAAGTATGAAGGGAAAAAGAAATACTCACGTTCTTCGGCGAAATGATAGGAAAATAGAGACTTTGAGAGATTGTATTTTGGTAGTCCCGACTAATGACAACCATGCAGTCCTCTTTCAATACACTTGATCAGCCCGTTGGTGAGCGAATGGACCCCCGAACAATAAGGCGATGAAGCACCCAACAGTATCGACACCAATTTGCGTAGTGGGACTTTTGGGTGGGTAACGTCAAGGTGTCATCCAGCTTTGATATAGTCCACGCCAGGTCCTTTGTCGTTGCAAACTTCTTGTCAGGCCTCACGGTGCTCGCCAAGTTGAACTTTGGAATGGATTTAGCCGGCGCCTCCTGATAGGAGTCTGTGTACGCGAACTAGTATAGATATCGAATGTCGTCGCCCGCAGCATCGAGGGTCAATAACCGAGTTCTTTACAAGAGAATGTGAAAAGCAAGATAAATTATATATACGCTTCACAGTATTATGTAGCATGTACAACGGTCGAAACCAGCCAAAGGCCGTTGCTGCGTGCGGGATACAAATACAAAACATATAAATAAGTACACTGGCATTGGGGTTGCTGAGTTCGCGCGATGTCCTTGATTATTCCAGCTCTCGCCTACTCGTGGGTCCAGAGGCTCAACACTGATAAGATCCGACGCCAGTACGTCGTCTACAGCAATTATTACCGACCTTGCCTAAGGGAGCTCTCAAAACCAAAGAAACAGGAATAAAGTGAGTAATAATGATCTCGGCGCCTAACAGAGCCTTACGTTTTTCTCTTCGTATCATAGCGCAAGACGCACACTAGATAGATCGGTGCCAGGAGGTGTTTGAAAGAAAAAGTTGGTATGTAGGGCGCAGGGACGAGTTGGCGTAGTCCGTACCAGTGGCACAGATATTGTCCAGGACATGCGATATAGGTGACATATGGTGGTAGCGAGCACCTACTACGCTCGCAAAGACGTTCGAATAGGCTTGTAGAAACTGCTGAAACAAGGATTAGTGGCGCGTCGAGAAATCTAACTCCCCAACGGACCTATATAGAGGAGATCCATGGGTACCGGATGATATGTCGTAGGCCCACGCACAAGACTGACGAGCACCGATCACTGGATTTTGGAATCGCGTTTCGCCATGGTTTTCGGGAGGATGTATGCGAGTAGGTCTGCATTTGCCTCGTTGGCATCCATCATCATCAGAATGTCCACTGGAATAACCCGTCGCTACGCGTACCAGCGACGGTGTAGTGCTTGCGCTAGAGTCTTCGTCGTTCCCAGCCACTACTGCTCGTTGTCCGGCCTGCCCAGTTCCTCTGCCATGAACTTGGTGAAGGTGAGACCATCTTTTGAAGATCGTGCGGTCAATGACTGATGGTCGAAGCTGTACTTTGGGAGGGCGCGTGAGGATCATAAACCTTCCAGAAAGGTTACACATACGTTTTGTACCCCTGTTTCGACCTCGACGTATTGCTGACCGTCTTGCTTGCCAACAAAAATTCGAAGTCGTTTTTGACATTCAGCGCGTCCACGACTCCTCCAAGGGCGGATGCGGGAATATTACCAGGTCTCGTTCCCAGGACGCTCGCGCCGCTATGGAGCAGCTTTGATCTTGACGTTCAACAGAGTCTTGCCAACATATCTCATGGACTGCTCGGAGAGCCCTAGTAGTAGAATTTCTACAAATGTTCTGGGATCTGGTGGGATAAATGATAGGTATTTGTAGGGATAGAATCCCAGAGGCTCCGGAGGTATGTCCCAATTTGGATGATCATGTAAGCAGACTCTCACCTCCCGCCACCGCGCCTCAGCGCTCATTTTCACATGGCCTCTCACTTCCTAAACGGTCATTAAATAATTTCTTTACCTTTTCTATTAATTTGATTTTCCAAACGGGACACGTGGCTCCGCGCTGAATGCCGGCCGCTCGATCGATTGCGCCACCTGTTCCCATGCCATTCCTGTACCCTCCTACGTGAGCTTCGACTTCAATTAACACTAACGACGTACACATGGGATTAGGACAGACATTTAACGGTATGGAAAGCACCTGCATTGCACTGGATTCAGGCGGCGGGATGGGCTACGCCACGCACGTGCGCGGCCCTCCTGAGCGCACGGGTGCTTGATAATTGGCTATATATATCATGTATCATGCATTAAATCTGTTTGCTTTGTGAATAACCCACGAATCACCCTATGGTGTATATACATTGAAATATATACCAGTATTTACAGTGCTAAACATTCCATTGTTGGCTGTAAATTACAGACTGTAATTTACAGCCAACAATGGAATTCCTGTTGGCCCCAAATATGGTAGTAGGCACATGACTTCCAGGCTGGGGGATGGCTGGGGCCTACTGGCAAATCCTAATATGGATAAAGAATTGATGGAGGATTGATGGGAGGATTGACCAGGAGCAGGGGATGGGGAAATGTGGCACCAGGAAAATCCGGGCTAGGGATTGATGAGAATTGATGGAATTGATGGGGTGGGGCAGGGGGATGGGGTATGAGGGGATTAGGGGCAGGGGACAATTGTGGCACCAGAATATATACTAGGCTATTGCCAGGGTATGAAGAGGGTATGGGAGGGATGATTGTAGGTTGAAAAATAAAATTCTTTCTAACTATCAGAAACATGAATGGGGATGTGGCAGCTACTGAAACCAATAATAAAACGATGTGTGGCGCATTTTTAATCAAGGAGCACATACCTCGGATCAACCTGGGGTTGTTTTAGATGTCTTCCTATTGAAAAATGAATGTGTGCAGCACAAAGAACCATGTAAAAACACGAAGATTTGGCTGAGAAACAAGCAGAACATTATTGAAAATCCATCAAAAAGCACCAAAAAGGGAGCAGCACTTTGCCCTCGCTTGGGGGTGACCTGGAACAACTTTTAGGTCGTCCAGACACCTTTGGGGCATTGTATATGTCACTCAGTTAGGTCCCTAGGTCAACAGAACCCTTGGATATGATCAAAATGCCAAAAGCCCGGACCACATAGGTTTGGGCCACACTATCAACTTGCCATGACCTGGGGACACCTTATATTCGAAGATATATGTATATAATGCTCTAATCATGAGTTAGATGAAGTCTGGAGTGTGAAAAATGCGGTCAAAAGCTTGGATATACCCCAAATAATGTCCCCCACCAAAGCACATATACCATCAACTTCCCCTGACATCTGGGTCGTTCCAATGTGTTCTATTATCATTATAAATGATTTATTAGCACCCCAGAGGTGTCCCCAGTGTGGCAAAATGCGAATAGAAATGGTACAATAATTTATATCCCCTTCTTCTACACCAAGAACTACCCCAACTATCAGACATCTGAGTGGTGGACTATTGATTTTAACATCATATAATGTGATTTTAGGCTCCCAGAATATGTCCCAGGTTGAACACCCTTCAATATAGAGCATGGACATTTGAGAATTAGTACAAAGATCATATCCTCACCATGTACCAAAGGGGTGTATCTTCGAGGTCTACCTATGACCTGGGGCCCAGGATATCATCTATATGATGTCAAATGACTATTAGAACAGTTTTAAAGATGTATATATGCGAACCAATGAATGTACTTGAGGAGGAAGGGTGAACAAGGGTTCACCTAGTATCATGAATGTTCGCATTTTGACACACTGGGGACACCTCTGGGATGCTAATAAATCATTTATAATGATAATAGAACACATTGGAACGACCCAGATGTCAGGGGAAGTTGATGGTATATGTGCTTTGGTGGGGGACATTATTTGGGGTATATCCAAGCTTTTGACCGCATTTTTCACACTCCAGACTTCATCTAACTCATGATTAGAGCATTATATACATATATCTTCGAATATAAGGTGTCCCCAGGTCATGGCAAGTTGATAGTGTGGCCCAAACCTATGTGGTCCGGGCTTTTGGCATTTTGATCATATCCAAGGGTTCTGTTGACCTAGGGACCTAACTGAGTGACATATACAATGCCCCAAAGGTGTCTGGACGACCTAAAAGTTGTTCCAGGTCACCCCCAAGCGAGGGCAAAGTGCTGCTCCCTTTTTGGTGCTTTTTGATGGATTTTCAATAATGTTCTGCTTGTTTCTCAGCCAAATCTTCGTGTTTTTACATGGTTCTTTGTGCTGCACACATTCATTTTTCAATAGGAAGACATCTAGAACAACCCCAGGTTGATCCGAGGTATGTGCTCCTCGATTAAAAATGCGCCACACATCGTTTTATTATTGGTTTCAGTAGCTGTCACATCCCCATTCATGTTTCTGATAGTTAGAAAGAATTCTATTTTTCAACCTACAATCATCCCTCCCATACCCTCCTCAATAGCCTAGTATATATTCTGGTGCCACAATTGTCCCCTGCCCCTACAGACGTTCCCAAAAGGCATGTCAGATCATCAAAACTTTCAAAAAGTATTCAACAACTCAAAAAAATCGTAGCTCGCTCAATACTGCTCGGAACCTATGTAGCTTAGCGCCATATTTTTTCTCATAAATGAAAGCATAGTATATGATACAGAAATGAGTGTTTAGAACCCGTGAGCAAGACGGTCTTTGACGTTGGATCAGCATGGCCGAACGACGACATGTTTCAACGTCACCTTCCTGGGCATCTCCAGCTGCTACCTTCTTTCTGTTACTAGATTACGAGCAAATAAAAAATAAGGCGCAAAACCGGATAGATTCCAAGCAATATTGAGTGAGCTATGATTTTTTTTTGAGTTGTCGGATTCTTTTTGAAAGTTTTGATGATCTGACATGCCTTTTGGGAACATCTGTAATCCCCCCATACCCCATCCCCCTGCCCCACCCCATCAATTCCATCAATTCTCATCAATCCCTAGGTCCGGATTTTCCTGGTGCTACATTTCCCCATCCCCTGCTCCTGGTCAATCCTCCCATCAATCCTCCATCAATTCTTTATCCATATTAGGATTTGCCAGTAGGCCCCAGCCATCCCCCAGCCTGGAAGTCATGTGCCTACTACCATATTTGGGGCCAACAATGGAATGTTTAGCACTGTAAATACTGGTATATATTTCAATGTATATACACCATAGGGTGCACGAATTGGGCCGTGGTAGTGTAAAATAGATAGCGCCACCTATATCCGCCGCTTTCCCAGTGCACGCGCATATATTACTGGGTCTTCGATGATGCCGTTAAGGGGCCAGAACCTGTTTCTGTTTGCGACGTAGGGCCACTATTGCGCTAAACAGGTTGAAAATATGCTGCGCCACTGATTTCGAGCCTCTGTGCGCTGCCTCTATAAATATGCTGTATACAGAATAGGACGTGAGCTCCCTTTCTTACTGGAGGGAAAGCACCTGTATTGCAGACAATGGATCAAAAATATACTCCCGCAATCCGGGGCCCTCCTGCTGGTGCATCGCTCCGTTCGGTGTCACACGTAGCCCATGGTGCTACGACATATGTTCCATCTGTAGAATCAGCACTGGTATGTCCATTGTGTAAATGCAACACTCCACTTACAGTGCCTTACACCGCTTCTCTTTCATCATCTGCTTTTCAACTGACGTCCCTTGAAAACATGAGATTGAACTATATTTAATCTGGTATGAACACAGGTACAATGTTGCTGGCTGGCCAACAAATTGCGCCACATTTACCTTGTCACCGGGCCTCCCTCACGCATGGATAAACTTAACCATTTAACCCCGAATTCGAAGCCTCTTGACCGAATGGTTAGTGTACTTGTTCGTAGCTCTGTCCTTCATCAAGGGTTCGATCCGCTAACCTCCTTTTATTTTTCTTTCAAATAACCCAACTTTAACAAGTTCATGCGTCAAGCTCAGAGTACCAACTAACGTTCTACATGTCTCCTTTCCAAATTATAAGAGTCTATGGTATTGTCCTACTTAGCATTTTCTACTACCTGTTTCAAGTGTTACTCCGGGCCGCCTCGATCAACCTATCTATCACCCATTCAACATCTGTCACCGCACCAAGCCACTGCTCCCTAGCCTTTCCCGCCAGCGCAGCGCTTCCCCACCACGACAGAGTTGCCACAACACTCAACATCCCGTTTGCACCCGGCACTGTCAACATGTCGAAACCTCCGGACACGTCGTCACGTACATAGGCACCACGAATCTTTTTCCTCCACGCTGGCTGGAGCGAAGACCACCATGTATTCCATTCCTTCGCGAACTTAGGCAGGCCACCTTTCTCTATCGTCATACGCCTCTTTCTTGTTCGTCTGCCAGCCACCCAATCTCCCAGCATTTTCAACCGTTCTGAGCCATCAATGTTCTTTCCCCTTGGTAAGGTCGACTTTTTTTTGGACTGTCTTCCAGCGGAGACGTACTCACGTTCTAACCGCCAGAGTCGATCCAACACACCCAGCATCTCAGCCACTCCGTCTGCTACCAGAAACTCCTTGAGAGGATCGACAAGCCACTGAAGTGGCGGGTGTGGGTTCGCGCGACGCCCTACGTATAAAGAAGCAGCCCGTATCCACCCTATGCTGTACCCAAATAGAAATTTAGACGGTAATTACGGGGCCCGATATTCCAATTTAGACGGCTAATTACCGCCCATAAGCTACCGCTTAAATTGAAATTTGGGAAACCCGCTGATATAATCCCTAGCCTGGCCCGGGATTTCCCAATTGGGAGGGAATGATGCAATGGGCTGTAGCCCCAGGGAAATGCAGATCAGGGGAATGATAGCATTGATGGATTGATGATGAAATGAGATGTGAGATAGCTGATAGGGAATTGATAGCAGGGTACCAGGGTACCAGCATAGATGCTGGGCTATTGCCAAGATATAGGGTGAGTATGGATGGTGTATATAGAGGATAAGAAAAGAAAAGTCTTGTAAACAACAGTAATAGGTAGGAACAGGTGGTAGCTGCTGAAACCAGCCATGAACGATGTGTGGCGCATTTTTGACGAGGAGCACATACCTCAGATCCTCTAGGCGTCAGTTTGGCTGTATTCTCCTCCAGATTTAGATGTGTGCAGCGCAAAGAACCATGTAAAAACACGAAGAACTGGCTGAGAAACAAGCCAAACATTATTGAAAATCCCTTAAAAAGCACCAAAAAGGGAGCAGCACTTTTCCCTCGCATTGAGGTGACCTAAAATTACTTGGAGGTCGTCCATAGACCTTTGGGGCATTGTATATAACACTTAGTTAGGTCCCCAGGTCAACAGGACCATTGCATTTGGTCAAAATACCCAAAAATTCCGCCACACTTCATCGAGCCACTCCACCTACTTTCCATGACCTGGGGACACCTTATATTCGAAGATATATATATATAATGCTCTAATCATAAGTTAGATGAGGTCTTGAGTGTGAAAAATGCAGTCAAAACCTTGGATATACCCCAAATAATGTCCCCTATGAAAACACACATACCATCAACATTCTCTGACCTCTGAATTGTCCCAATGTGTTCTATTATCATTATAGATGATGTATTAACACCCCAGAGGTCCCCCCAGTTTGTCAAAATGCGAACATCCATGATATTAGGTGAACCCTTATTCACCCCATCAGGAAAACCGTCCCCGGCAGATTTCTGACAAATTTCTACAAATTCTCGGAATTCTCTCAAATTGGTAACGGACGCTCCAAGTGACATACAAAACTGACAGATTCGTTAGAAATGTGTTAACAATAGGTCACCAATATATGGCCCGTCTTCTCGAACTATAGATTCCACCGAATGATACCAATGAGCCGCCAAAATACAGTGGCAGATGGTATATAACCACTATGCCATGCCACCGCACTTGTGCAAATAAAAAACAAACCATCCTCATCGACCTCGACAATGGCGGGGAACGGGGGAAAGTAAGGAAGAAATCACCAAGTCCATTCAATCTCCGAAACTCCGACTGCCAAGTGAGGACACGTCACCCACACGTGCATCCAGGTTCGTACCGGGATCATGCCACTTCGTTTTTCACCACCACCACCGCCACCTACTACCGCTGCCCACACTTCCTCGCCGTCGTCGCTCTGCAACTAGCTTGAAGATGTCTCTAGTCATGCAGCCACGCACTAGTGATATGTCATTGGGATTCCTTGGGGCAACCAGAGCTATACCATAATAGGTGCGTCGTCTGACTTCGTTACGGGAGGCTATTTATCTTACTGTGCGTCATAGCTTTTCTGATGCATGTCCGCCCATGTATAGTGCCTCAACCTGCCACTCCTCACTTCGCACGCGGCACAAAGGACGCTCACATTCTCGCTCATCGTCCTCTTTCGCCCAACGACATTCTCGCGCCAAATGTGTCACGTCGAAAACTAGGTTGGGAGGTAGTCGTGAATTATTCAGAGATATGTGCATATTGGTGAGGTATATTTCATTGTGAGCTCGTCAATTTCGTCTGATATGGAGCCCTTGACAGCGTAGTCTTTCCGTGTTCGGTTCCCCCCCGCTCTACTGTGAACCGTGTGGTCGATGAAGTGGAGTAGTATTGATGTCGTCGGATTCCAGTGTTACGGGACTATAGTTGTAATTAGACTATGTACCTAGTTATGCTTGTCATAGACTACTTGAATGACTTCTTTGCCTTACCTTTGAAATGATACCAGATAGAAAATCGCACTGGAATAGTCACGGAAATGCTTCAAAAATGCCGGAAAAATGTCGACAAATCCTCACAAATTGTTGACAAACTGAAGGGGTACCGGAGAAGTTTACCAATTTCTGGAATTCCTGGAATTTTCACTTTTTCTTCACAAAAAGGTCGCAATTTCCCGAAGGACGGTTTTCCTGATGCCTTCCTCCTCAAGTACACCCCCTGGTTCGCATATTTACATCTTTAAGACTGTTCTAATAGTCATTTGACATCATATAGATGATATCTTGGGGCCCAGGTCATAGGTAGACCTCGAAGATACACCCCTTTGGTACATGATGAGGATATGATCTTTGTACTAATTCTCAAATGTCCATGCTCTATATTGAAGGGTGTTCAACCTGGGACATATTCTGGGAGGCTAAAAACACATTGTATGATGGTAAAATCAATAGTCCACCACTCAGATGTGTGATAGTTGGGGTGATTCTTGCTGTAGAGGAAGGGGACATAAATTATTGTACCATTTATATTCGCATTTTGCCAAACTGGGAACATCTCTGAAGTGTTAATACATCATCTATAATGATAATAGAACACATTGGAATGACCCAGAGGTCAGGGCAAGTTGATGGTGTGTGTGCTTTCTTGGGGAACATTATTTGGGGTATATCCAAGCTTTTGACCGCATTTTTGACACTCCAGACCTCATCTAACTCATGATTATAGGGCTATATACATATATCTTCGAATATAAGATGTCCCCAAATAATGGCAAGCAGGTGGGGTGGCTCGACGAAGTGTGGCGGAATTTTTGGGTATTTTGATCATATACAAGGGTTCTGTTGACCTGGGGACCTAACTAAGTGTTATATACAATGCCCCAAAGGTCTATGGACGATCTCCAAGTAATTTCAGGTCACCTCAATGCGAGGGCAAAGTGCTGCTCCCTTTTTGGTGCTTTTTGATGGATTTTCAATAATGTTCTGCTTGTTTCTCAGCCAAATCTTCGTGTTTTTACATGGTTCTTTGCGCTGCACACATCTAAATTTGGAGGAGAATACAGCCAAACTGACGCCTGGTGGATCCGAGATATGTGCTCCTCGTCAAAAATGCGCCACACATCGTTCATGGCTGGTTTCAGCAGCTACCACCTGTTCCTACCTATTACTGTTGTTTACAAGACTTTTCTTTTCTTATCCTCTATATACACCATCCATACTCACTCTATATCCTGGCAATAGCCCAGCATTTATGCTGGTACCCTGGTACCCTGGTACCCTGCTATCAATTCCCTATCAGCTATCTCACATCTCATCTCATCATCAATCCATCAATGCTATCATTCCCCTGATCTGCATTTCCCTGGGGCTACAGCCCATTGCATCATTCCCTCCCAATTGGGAAATCCCGGGCCAGGCTAGGGATTATATCAGCGGGTTTCCCAAATTTCAATTTAAGCGGTAGCTTATGGGCGGTAATTAGCCGTCTAAATTGGAATATCGGGCCCCGTAATTACCGTCTAAATTTCTATTTGGGTACAGCATAGGGTGCCGTATCCATATCAGGCACTGGAGGTAAATCCAAGTTTGTGATGTCCTGCAATCCAATTCGCTGACGTTTACTTTCTCCAGCGCCCTCAGCCTCACTCTCCTCGTCGCTTTCAACGGTCGCTTGTTGACGAGCTCTCTTCCGGTGCAAAATCTGCAGCGTGCTCGCTTTCATCACAGCGTCTCCGCCAGTCAAATCATCATCCCGCCTTTCCGTTGTCCAGGCAGGACGTGGCTTAGGGCGCCTCTTGGGCGCCTCTGCTCTGGCCTCAGATACAGAACCAGCTACAGGAGCTGCTGCCGTCAAGAATGATGCAGAAAGCTTGGTCGATTTCCTCCGGAGATGCTGAGTACCCGTTCGACGCTCGTCTCTATTCCCGACCCCATCTCTATCCTCGTCCATGTCATCCTCATCATCCTCGCCCTTGTCCTCATCCTCCTCGTCCCCGTCCCTGTCCCCGTCCCCGTCCTCGTCCTCGTCCTCGTCCTCGTTGTCATCTCTGTTGCCCCTATGTTTATCGGCACCATTTACGTCACCAACATCTCTAAAGGATGCCGTCCGTGTCGCAGCGTCGTTCAACGTGTTGTGGGTCTTACTCCAGTCGGGAACACTGTCATCTCGGGCGATAACTCGCTTCTTATCGGCAGGCGTGATGCATGTCTCGACGTAGGTCATATATGCCTCGACAAGATCGGAGGAGCGCTGAGGACCCAGCCACTCCATGAACGACATGCCTGTCCCACGACTATTCTTCGATGTTGCTATGCTACAAAGGAAACATGGTAAGTGCCCTTGTTCACCAGACTTGAAGGAAAACTCACTCGAAATAGCCGACCTGGCCATCATACATTCCCATAGGCCCCGCTACCATCGTAAACATCTTCAGCCCCGCGTTAACATTGAGACTATTGGATAGCTTTGAAATCAAGGACGGTGTGTTGCGAACACATCTGTGGAGCGCTGGTAAGTTCATATACCCAACAAGATAAGATAGCCACTCACGTAGCAATGACCGCAGGGTTGTCTTTCAGTGCTGCGTTGTCTGTTTCCTGTATCTGGATACGTTTGGCGTCAGCCTCGCTCTTAGCCCTCGCCACCCAGGTGTCCTGCTCTTCTTTGGAAAGTCTCGCGAAGAATTCCCTCGCGACCCGCTGCTTCAGCGCCAGGGGAATCTTTTTCACCGACTTGTCAGGACGATTCGCAAATTCGGCCTCAACTACCGCCTCCATTCCCGACGCGACATACTGCTCGTGCTGGTACTGTTGGGCTCCAGAGCGTGCCTTCACCTTTTTTTTTCTGACCGACCATCTGGCTAACCATCCAGATCATGGGGTCGTTGGGATCAACCCGTTGGCCAGAGGCAGCAGCACGCCGAGGTGACGCACCAATGCGCCACTTCACCCAGCGTTCCAACCTCTGCATTACCATCAGCGATTTTTTTTATCAACATTTTCAATTCACTCACACTGTTCATAGTATTCATGTGCTTCGCCCACAAGATGTTGCGCTCCTCCGTGAGGGGAACAGGGGGAGGGAGAGGTGCCAAAGGGTCATATTTGTTGAGTGGACGAGGCAGCTCCTCCCAATCTTCGAGGGGCCAAGGGAAATATGTATGGAACATGTGCTGAATTTCTTTCATCTTCAGTGTGCCCGCCGCCTTACTGATCTCCAGCGCGTCGACGTAACCAGGAATGAGGGGGCATATAAGCTCCTCACGAAGTCCCTGCATCCAACCTTTGTGGTTCTTTCGTTCGACTTTGGGTACACTCCTTTTTGAGGTTTTGACAGCGACAGCGGCATGTGTAGGAATGGCACGAAAGACGTTAACTGGACCAGCAGAAGGCGACTTGCCCGTAGGCTTCTTTGACGTCACGACGACCATTGTGACATACAAGACAAGACACGTGAAACAGAGAAACAGGCAAGTCCACTTCTGCACCGTCAGGGGCTGTACCCCTTCGAGCAAAAACATCTGAGAAATATCTTAGATCTAACTATTTCTCATGGAAACGGTCTAGCACCTCCCTGTGTAACGTTTTGACGTGTCAACGGCCCCGTTTTTTGGATATCAGAAACATTCTAAAATTCTTACTCCATTTGGTATTGACATGTGGGTTTACCAATTTGGTAAGTCCGTCCATCTTTTCAGACACTTATATATTCTTGTCGTGCGTGTCCGCTCTTTTCAGGTCATCCAGCCCCCGTATCGTCTCGCCCAAAATGTCTACCAACAGCAACATGTTCACTGATAAAGTCAGCGGTGAGTCTCTGGCACCACTGCAGACGTCTGTATATTTATTGTCTAAGCAGAGGATCCTATTTACCTCGATGACCCTCATATTAGCCCAGCTGCGTATGTCAACCCCTCTGCTCCGTGGGTCGCTGGGCGGGCCTACAGCACTGTTCCTCGCGAGCACTTGCGTCCCACCTTGTTTCGGCGCTCTGCCTTCAACGGCAACAAATTCCATTTTTACTGTGTTATTCGTGGCGCCCGCACAGGTATTCTCATCGACGGGTACGCCTCCTCTTCGGTACCCTTCGCCTCCACCACTCATCGTCTTTTTTTAGCCAGCAGGTGTCCTCCTACGTCCAAGGGTACCCCAACTTCTACATGGTCAAGGTCAAGAGCCAGGCGGAGGCCCTTCGACTCTACAACACTAGCTGGAACGTGGGGGATGTTCAAGTCGTTCGCCAGACTCCTCACTTTGTTCGGTAAGCAGGCTATCTCCGGACTTGATAACTCATCCTCATTAATTTTTACCCAGCTCTCTCAAGAACCCCTGGGCCATAATCTGCATCCTCATGCTGATCACATTCGTTGTAGTGTTCTATAGGATGTAGTCTCGGTCTTTTGACCCGTGTTTGTTTGTATTCACTTGTCTCAAAATTGATGCCATGATGTTTCCTTCCTCTGTTCCCACCACCATGAGTAATCTCAACGTCGGTACGAGTCCAACCGCCATCGAACCGCCTTCTCCCTCGACGACCGCTTCGACTGCTACAGCCGTTTCGTCTGACTCTACTGAGACAGTAATCGTCGTTCAGGATGATGACGACGACGACGACGACGACGATCTGGCCAAACGACTTGGCTTGCTCACTGTGTATGCCGTCGGGAATACACAAATGACGCAATACTGGTATGTTGGTACTGTATGACTTCCCTTACACTCTCACTAACAAAATATATCTCAAGGTCTACGGGAGCGGCTGCCCAGCGCAATGGAACTCCCGTCAAGGCAGTAGGCAGTCGCATCAGATATCATCTGAGGCCCACTGCCTGGGTTGTCTTTATCGGAATCGTTCCCGGTGTCTACATCCATTGGTACACGTTCGTATTGAATATCTCCGCCACCAGACTATTGACTACCCTTATCAGGGTTGATGCTGATGCCCAGATGTCCAAACAATCTGGCGCTATCTGCATAAGCTACCACTCCCGCCGCGATGCCAACAATGCGTACACATTTGCTCTGTCGAAGCAATGGGTCGCCTCTACTCGCGATACAGAGCATCCTCTCATTCGTCGAAAGCCGACCTATAGCATTACTCTCGTCCGCCCTGCAACGCACATGATTTCTTCCCCCACGCCTATTGGAACTGGCATGTCCTGCCCCGCCTGGTATGCTGTATACATCGGCATCAGGAAATGACCATCCAGCTTGAAGATAGTTATAGAAACTTATAGTCAACATGAGCAGTTATAAGCTATGAAGCAGCGAAAGACATCGGAGCTGTTAAAGACAAGGTTCAGATTGTCATTTGCTTAGAGATGCTTTGAAGATGTCTATGATAGCTTTGAGTGCACTTAGAGTAGCTTTAACAAGCCTTTACTATGCTTCAGATAGCTTTAACTTTACTTCAAGTAGCTTTAGATAGCTTTAAATATACTTGGAATAGCTTTTCAGAGATTGAAACAGTCATAATTTAGACAGAGAAATTGACTTTGAAAATCCAGTTTATTTATCAGACTATCAACTAATACATTATATAAAGTATCAAGTTAACTATGTTTAAAAGAAATATCTAAAAGAAAGAGCAGATTAGTCAAGAATGCAAGTCAAAGAGCAAGAAACATACCAGAACATTGAACACAGTCAAAAGAGAGCACTCTTGAACAAGAGACAATGATTAGCAAGCATAAGAAAAGAAGAAACAAGTCCACATACCAAGAGAACATTCAAGACTTGAAGATTTAAAGAGGGAACATGAAGGAAGGAGGTCAAGAGAGGAATGATGGGATCAGAGCTCAGCTCTGGTTTAAATACCAACATGAAGTCACATGACCAGGGCATAGGGTTTGGGTCCAGAGGTCCGGACCTAAATTGCCTGCCTGTTGGACTTGATCAATTCTTGATTCTTGATTTATCTCTGTTTACTCAATAACTCTCTGGGACTTGCATGAAAGGTAGTAGACCTATATATGGTTGGAAAGTGTTTAATTGGGGCTACAAGACGAGACCATAACCATGGGAAAATAAGGGGTGCAGCTCCAGCCATAAGCCATTCAATCAATTCTCTCTTGCTTGTGTTCAAGCAATAGCACTACTATACTTGACTGGAAGGTACAAGTATTATATACTGTCAGAAAGCATACAATTAGGGCTACAAAACGCTTATATAATCATGAAAATCGCAGAGACGCACTACAAGTTATAGGCAAAATACATGTTTTACTCAGATTTTAAGAAGTCTTTAACACTTATAGCTATGAGAACTAGTTGAAATAGCTAGCTTGGAATTATGAATTCATTTTCATTATTTCAAGAGTTCAATAAAGCATCCTAAAGCTGACCAAAGCAAGTCACTCAATGTCTAACATCTCGAGGCTTTTTGAGATGTTTAGAGACATCCCGTAATTTTACGATACTTTACAAGACTCTCAAAGCTACTCTAAGCTATATAGTCTGTGTGAATATTTTTAGACAGCTTTAGGAGTCTTTTAGAGGGTAGGTTTGATGTTGACTACTTGGAGAGATCTTGAGATGTCTCTGAGTTCCTTCTTAGCTTGTAGGATATTGTTTTATTGCATTTGCTTCAAGATACTTTTAGGCTAGTAGGCTTTTCCTGATGGGGATTAGGCCTGGCGTGTATGACAACTTGTAAGTTTTGTATTCATAGAGAATATTCATCTGGAAAGGACTATTCCTCTTAGGCTAACTTATCATAACTTAAAGCTTTTAAGTTAGTAAGGTTAATCAAGTTATTAAAGCTAACTTAAGCCATGGTTAAACACGCAACTTATCGTAAGTTAGAATAAGGTAACTGAAATTACTCGTAAGTTACACTTAAGTTGAGATAAGCTAAGAGCTGTGTTTAACCATGGCTTAAGATATGTAAAAGTCTTCTTAAGGCTAACTTGAGTCTGACTTGAAGCTGTCTAATTCTATCAATATAATAATCTTGATTAAAAGCTAATCCAGTCAGATATCACACAATTTAGATAGAAAACAGTCAATTATCATTGCAACTATCAATAAACAGATACAATATACTCTATTAAATAGCTAATATACAATAGTTCAAAAGAAATACTAAAAGAAAGAGCAGATTAGTCAAAGATACAAGTCAAAAGAGCAAGACACATACCAGAACAGTGAACACAGTCAAAAGAGAGCACCTTTGAACAAGAGACAGTGATTAGCAAGCATAAGAGAAGAAGAACCAAGTCCACATACTAAGAGAACATTCAAGACTTGAAGATTTAAAGAGAAAACATGGAGGAAGGATGTCAAGAGAGGAATGATGGGATCAGAGCTCAGCTCTGGTTTAAATACCAACATGAAGTCACATGACCAGGGCAGAGGGTTTGGGTCCGGAGGTCCGGACCTAAATTGCCTGCCTGTTGGACTTGATCAATTCTTGATTCTTGATTTACCACTGTTCACTCAATAACTCTGTGGCACTTGCATGGAAGGTAGCAGACCTATATATGGTTGGAAAGCGTTTAATTAAGGCTACAAGACGAGCCCAAAACCGTGGGAAAATAAGGGGTGCAGCTCCGGCCATAAGCCATTCAATCAATTCTCTCTTTCTTGTGTTCAAGCAATAGCACTACTATACTTGACTGGAAGGTACAAGTATTATATACTGTCAGAAAGCGTAGAATTAGAGCTACAAAACGCTTATATAATCATGGGAATCACAGGGACGCACCACAAGTTATAGGCAAAATACATATTTTACTCGGATTTCTTTAGTTTCTCTTGTTTATAGTATGCCCACACCAAGCTTGTAGATAATTATTAGACAACTTAGGAATAACCAGGTTGAGCTTTAGACACCCAAAGTTGACTGCAATATCAGCTCCAACTTTGGACAACTTGAGTTACTTACAGTTACGAGGTTCTGTGTAATTATCTCTAGTTGACTATGTATAACTTCAGATAACAAGTATACAATACTTAACTTGTAGCAACTGTATCCAACTTCAGTCATCTTTTTCTGACTGAAAAGCATCTCAAGATATGTTCTAGAATATGAGTATCTTAGAGCAACATATCTGTCTCAAGATAACTTAGCCACCTTAAGTTATAGAGTTTGTATGAGTGTAACTTGAGTTAACATAAGAGAATAAGGCCTTTCCAGATGTTCAGCTTACATATACACTATATCCCATAGTGTACAGGTAGCTCTCAACTACGCAGGCATACCTGATTCCTCCCAGGAGTCAGGACTCAGCACCTACTCGTGAGGCCGCAATGAAATTGTACCTTCGGGCGTGTGGTCGTGGGGAGATTGGAATATGTACTGTAGTAGAATAGTCTATGAAATTCACATCTGTTTCCGCATTCTACTACTGGTCGAAACTAAGTGCGCCACCATTCGTCCGGATCTCGTGCCGGTAGCCCGAATCTGAGGAGGAGCGCATAGTCATCTGGAAAGGCCTTATAATCTTAAGTTACCTCAAGTCAAAGTTACTTAAAGCTTGTAACTTAAGTCAGATAAGTTGTCTTTAGTCAGAAAAGTTGGTTCAAGATACTCGGATTCTAGCACACAACTAAAGACAGCCCCAAGTCACAGAAAGCTAACCAAAGTTGGAGAAAGTTAACTTCAGATAAATGTTTTTTATGTATTGTCTATAGTTGCTTCACAGTTAACATAAGATAATTGCACTGAAGCTTCTATCTAAAAGACACTCAAGTTGTCTCAAGTTAGAGCTAGTACAGCAGTCAACTTGAGGTGCCTAAAGATCAACTGAGGTTCTCTCAAGTTGTCTAGTCATTGTCTACTAGCTAACAGCAATGGTGTAGATATGCTGTGAGTGGGAGAGACTAGAGAATACGAGTAAAATTATCTATTTTGTCTATAACTTGTGGTGCGTCCCTGCGATTCCCATGATTATATAAGTGTCTTGTAGGCCTAATTAAACACTTTCTGACAGTATATAATACTTATACCTTCCAGTCAAGTGTAGCAGTGCTATTGCTTGAACACAAGAAATAGAGAATTGATTGAATGGCTTATAGCCAGAGCTGCACCCTTATTTTCCCATGGTTATAGGCTCGTCTTGTAGCCCTAATTAAACGCTTTCCAACCATATATAGGTCTGCTACCTTTCATGCAAATCCCACAGAGTTATTGATTGAACAGTGATAAATCAAGAATCAAGAATTGATCAAGTCCAACAGGCAGGCAATTTAGGTCCGGACCTCCGGACCCAAACCCTATGCCCTGGTCATGTGACTTCATGTTGGTATTTAAACCAGAGCTGAGCTCTGATCCCATCATTCCTCTCTTGACATCCTTCCTCCATGTTCTCTCTTTAAATCTTCAAGTCTTGAATGTTCTCTTGGTATGTGGACTTGCTTCTTCTTTTCTTATGCTTGCTAATCATTGTCTCTTGTTCAAGAGTGCTCTCTTTTGACTGTGTTCACTGTTCTGGTATGTGTCTTGCTCTTTTGACTTGTATCTTTGACTAATCTGCTCTTTCTTTTAGTATTTCTTTTGAACTATTGTATGCTAGTTACTTGATAGTGTATATTGTATCTGTTTATTGATAGTTGCAATAATAATTGATTGTTTTCTATCTAAATTGTATGATATCTGACTGGATTAGCTTCTAATCAAATGTTATTATATTGATAGAATTAGACAGCTTTAGGTCAGACTCAAGTTAGACTCAAGTTGACTTTGAAACATCTTAGGCCATGGTTAAACACAGCTCTCAACTTATTCCAACTTGAGTGTAACTTCTGAGTGACTTACTCTAACTTCTGAGTGACTTACTGCAACTTAAGATAAGTGTCGTGTTTAACCATGCTCGTAGACAACTTTCATGACTTTTGTAACTTTAGCAACCTAACAGCTTTAAGTTGACTATAGATAACTTAAAGAAATTACCTTTTTCCAGATGTACTGCGATTTGTGTACTATGTACTCTTTGAAATGACTCCAGAAGAGCTTATAAATGGTCACATAGTTTATATAAAGCCATGGAGAGTCCTCCAGGACTCGTAGATACGAATGAAATAAAAGTCTGAAAAATGAACACGCAAAGCCAACATGTGTTCATCATTTCATACTATAACCTTCTTTTAACCTTCATCTTCTACTAACTCTTGCCAGTTTCACCCGCTGGGGGGCTTGGATACTCTTTGGCTCAGTCTTCTATCACTCTTATGGGCCGCAAAAAGCTCTATTCAACACCAGAAGCCAGACAAGAAGCCCGGGCCCGCTGTAATGCGACCCATTATGCAAAGTCTGTACATTTGTTCATGCGTCTGACCTCCCTCTACCAGCTCAATACCTCTTCTAGGAACAAGTCCAAGATCCTCCTCAAATGCAAAGAATGTTATCGTGCGCGGAGATTTGAGCAGTGTTAGGGTTTAAAGGTCCGGTTCGGTTCGGTTTTTTGCCCAAAAAGGGCAAAACCGGAACCGAAACCGGTCTCAGAATTTACGGCCAGGACAGAACTTGTAACCGCAACCGGTCAGACCTATAGACCAGTCTCGGTCTGGTACGGTTCCCCGGTCTGACCGCTGCGTCAGTCAGACCGGTCTTGACCGCAGTTTCGACCAGTCTGACCGGTTCAAAAGGCCTACATACACATCCTACAGTGAAGTATACAAAGGAAAATACTTAAGACCATCCCGCCAGCGCACGCTCCTATCCTTCTCCCGTTGAACAATCTCCTCCTGCGTTGCCTTCGCAAACCACTCAATATCTGTGCAGCAACCATTATAAAGCCAACGGAACAGGCCGCCCCCCGTGTACTGGGTCATAGAGTGGTGTGTTTCCCCCTTGGCAATAGGGAGGTTGTAGTGCGTGACGACAGCTGACGGAATGTAGACACTGGTTCCTCTCGGAAAATCGACGACCACCCTTAGCTGGTCGAGCACAATTTGGCCATGCCGTTTTGCGTCAAAACGACCTGCCGACGTGATAACACACCAACCATCGGGTTTGTTTCCGTCGTCGGTATGGCCGTCGCTTTCAACCTTCTTAGAGAAGTTTACAGCGAGCGCCGCAAAGACACTGTTGGCGAAGGGCGGCTTGAGCTGCAAATCAGACAAGCGTAAGTGGTCCATTGCCTGCCGGTACTCCTCATGCATGTGAGGGTTGTAAGTGGCAAGGATCTCTAATGCTGCAGGTCAGAAAGGTGTGGAGTATACAACATATACACGCACGGTTGACGAACCCCGACCAGCGCTTGAAGCTGCAGCGGCGAAGAAGGTTGTCCATGAAGTGCCTTGTTTTTTGCCCAAGGAAGATGTTTCCTGCTCTCTTGTTTCAGTTAGCATCATTCAGCAGACGACAGGGGAGGCAATTACCTTGCGGCCCCCTCCATACGCAAAGCCAACGTTGACAGCCGCAAATTTGCCGCGCCTGTGGTGGCGCTGTTTCTCCGTAAACTTGAGTGTCGCTATTCCCTCCTCAATTCCTCTTTCCAGCCCCCTCACCACCTTGTCCCAGCTCTCTTCATCACGCGGCTCAACATAAACCAGCCCCACAATTCTCCCTGCACGGTCGACCAAAGGGCGAACCTCCTTGCCCACGCGAGTAACATGAACGTAGCCGCGCTTCTTAAGGCTCTCGAGAGACGTAGCGGGCTTGAAAGCATTCAGGCGACGGCCTCCGAAACCTGTCGAATTGACGGGCAAAGACGACGTGTCAGCCTTGGGAAGGAAGACCGGCTGTGCAGCAGCACGGTGCTTCCTAGCGACCGTCTTGCTCGTCTCTCCAATGAGCTGCTGCTCTTCGGCTCTTTGCTTCCTGCGGCGTTGAGATCGATACCGCGAGCGGTGATTGCTGCGCTTCGGGGCAATGGAGGTGGATGGCGCGTCCGAAAGATCAGAGATGGTCCCCACCGAGTCACGGCGCTGCCTCTTACGCGCACTTTTGGATGACTGGAAGATAAAGTCAGCAAACAGAATAAGTAGCATAGCGCCACATACCTCTGTCCTCATACCCTTCTCACCACAAGCACTTCCACCTGCCCCTTCCCTTTCCCCGTCCTCGTCACCCTCTCCTGTGCCAGCGTCACCCTCCAGCAACATCTCGTCCTCTGAAGCACATCCTTCGTCAAGCTCCGGTACGCGTTCACGCAGGAGGTCCGCCATATCAACATCGCAGCGGATAGGGGGGCCCATGGTGTAGCCCGAAAACTCGCGACCCGAACGTGTAACTGGAAGATGAGACAGTAAGCGACTTTGCTTGCAAAAAAAGGGGCCAAATTGGGTATCGTAAAATCGCCTGCTCTACCTCACGCACTGTTTTAATCCAATCCTGCAAACCAAGGTCGTTTCGCGGGGGTAGGACGAGGTGACGCGTCGAGGTAGGCAAGGACAAGCTGGCGCGTCGCAGCCCAAGGTCGTTCCGCGCGCGCCAGTGGAAAAAAAAGCATGACAAACACAGAAGGACTTGACTTACCCATCACTGGAACCAGGAGTACACCGGCAGAGTGGAACAGCAGCAAGAAAGCTAGAATCCTTGGTGGCTGAAGGTAAGTGTATTGACCTGTATAGTTTATGTAAAAGGTCAAGTCCGTACACACACGTGGTACGGTGCCTGCCGTCTGTCCTCCGACCATCATCATTGCATGGAACTTCGCAGCGCAGCGCACACCGCCCCAAAGGGACGGTTTGTCGACGTTGTCGACATCGCTGACGCGCGCTCGTTCGCCAATGGTGCGCCCACCCTGTACCCATTTCATCTGCTGGCTGATCTCATCTTCATACTAAGAACCGTGGCGCACAACACCCTTGCTGGAGACAACACCAGTGTGTAAGGAAAAGCAGCAGCAGCAGGCGTTAGAGGGCACGGATGCCTCTAGCGCCGTAAGGTGCGTCCCTATATCCACGCTCCCTTATCTGCTGTTAACTCAGCACTCCAGCTCTGTTCTTCGCGACGCCTGTGCATTACATATCATCCCCTACCAGCCGGCGTCTCTTTTCCGTACCAGGCGGCTACCACCTTCGCAACCTGCAGCGTCTTGGTGGGGGACATTATTTGGGGTATATCCAAGGTTTTGACCGCATTTTTGACACTCCAGACTTCATCTAACTCATGATTAGAGCATTATATACATATATCTTCGAATATAAGGTGTCCCCAGGTCATGGCAAGTTGATAGTGTGGCCCAAACCTATGTGGTCCGGGTTTTTGGCATTTTGATCATATCCAAGGGTTCTGTTGACCTAGGGACCTAACTGAGTGACATATACAATGCCCCAAAGGTGTCTGGACGACCTAAAAGTTGTTCCAGGTCACCCCCAAGCGAGGGCAAAGTGCTGCTCCCTTTTTGGTGCTTTTTGATGGATTTTCAATAATGTTCTGCTTGTTTCTCAGCCAAATCTTCGTGTTTTTACATGGTTCTTTGTGCTGCACACATTCATTTTTCAATAGGAAGACATCTAAAACAACCCCAGGTTGATCCGAGGTATGTGCTCCTTGATTAAAAATGCGCCACACATCGTTTTATTATTGGTTTCAGTAGCTGCCACATCCCCATTCATGTTTCTGATAGTTAGAAAGAATTTTATTTTTCAACCTACAATCATCCCTCCCATACCCTCTTCATACCCTGGCAATAGCCCAGTATTTATCCTGGTGCCACAATTGTCCCCTGCCCCCAATTCCCCTGCCCCCATCCCCCATCCCCTCTCCCATCAATCTCATCAGTTCCCATCAATCCCTAGGTCCGGATTTTTCTGTGGCCACATTTCCCCTGCCCTCATCCCCCCATCCCCTGCTCCCATCAAACCCTAGGTCCGGATTTTCCTGGTGCCACAATTCCTATCCCCATCCCCCCATCCCCCTGGGCAATCAATGACATCAGTACCCATCAATCCCTAGGTCCGGATTTATGTGTGGCCACATTTCCCCATCCCCTGCTCCCCCTCCCCTGCCCATCAATCCCTACATGCTCCCATCAATTCCTATCTATATTTGGGACCCATCCCGCCCCATTCCAGCCCGCCCCCTGCCCGCCAGCCAGCCATATTAGCCTGCCAAAATGGCCTACTTAACCAGAGCTGGCAACTAGTTATTTGGCCCCATTAGTAGGGCTGGATAACTAGTTAGGTCTATGTCATAGGGTGCCCGCCAGCAGTACCGCGGCAAGCCATGGCAGCCCCGATCTTCGCCGTCAACTTGTGCGCAATCGCTTTCGTTTCCGGCCCAACGAAGCGTCTATACCGTTGTACGATCTGGAGGACATTCGTAGGCACGCGCTGCTGCATGGAACCCCGGAAGATGCAGAGAGGAGTGAGTTTTGGTTTTTCTTTGGCTTCAAGACTATGCGCTAATGATATACAGTTGTTCGTTTGTTCTCTGGGATGTGCTTGCCTAACCTGGAGGTTATGCGGCGCAACGACACGTTGGAGGAGGCCAGAGACGCGTTGGATGAGGAGCGGGTCATGCTCATGCTAGAGGACGAAGGTTCAGAGGGTCCCCCTTGTGGCGACGAGTAGGCTATAACAAAACAGAAATGTGATTACGCTATCAATGATAGATGTTTAGCTCTGTACACGTGTAGGAAGATCGTCGATCGAAAAAACATATGCGTCCATAACGCGTAAACAAAAGTAAACATCTGAACCCTTCTCTTCCTCCAACCACCACCATCCCATGTCGCCTCCATCCTCCAACACTCTGCCTGTCGTTTCCGATGGGCATAGTGGTCCTATCCGCCGCTCATCCTCGTTGTCGTCGTCGCTCGGGCCTCAAGGTCACCCATATGCGTGTCGTGCCGTCCGTACGCCCACATCGCCCGGACCCCGCAGTAATCGCATCCCCCTGCATGAGCGATTCTCGCAGCTGCGATACGACGCACTGATCGATGACATGCTCGTTCGCATGCCGCTGCCTGGTCGACAACTCCCGCTCGACGTCGACGTATACAGTTACCCGCAGGACACGTCCCTGCGACGCACCACCCCCTCGTTGATGTCAACATAGTTTACGGGGTCACTGGCTCTAACAGCGCAAGCCAGGGAAACGGAGTCGGGGACACGTTCGGAATGGCAAAGGACAGTGCGGAGCTGCTCCTCCCAGTGCTCCAACTCGACGGTGAAGATGCAGTGGGCAAGACCGCTACTACGCCAAAGTCAGTGCCCCCGCATCGCAAGCCCTTGGTGTACAAACCCCTCAGTGAGTACTGGACTCCCGGCGCATAGATAAACACTGATTTCCTTTACAGCAAAGTTGGTTTCAGCTGCGACACTTCAATGGGTCAAGAACGACGCTGAACGCCGTCGTCTCGCAGCCATCGCTGCCAGGAGGAGCGCCAATGCATCCAAGACTGGTTAATATTGTCGATAACGCTTTGTATTAACTTTGAATGGGACTCTTAATGATACTTGTATTGTAGTGTTGTAACGCGTAGGAATTAAACCAATGTTGTACAAAAATCCCGCGTGCGCCACACAACAGCATCTCGGCATCTCGGCACGCACGCCAATATTGAATCAATTCGGACCGTTATCCCTCTTGTCCTCTTACCACCACCACCGTCTTTCCTCATGCCCTCTCGCTCGTCGTCGCCCCCCTCTGCCCTGTCTGCTGGTTACCGCAGGCATGGTATGGGAGTGTCTTCCATTTGTTCAACCGCCTCGCGATCGTCGCAACGGCGTGATCTGTATCCCACGTCCCCCACGATGCGCTCGACGTCGTGTCCGCCTCCTCCTGCAAGCGACGAGACGCTGCCAAGCTCTTCCCCACGCCTTTCTTCGCATTATCGAAGGTCGACGACCCCATCGATAATGTTGTTCTTTCCATCGCGCGCCTCCCTCGCGTTGTCTCAACCGAAAGGCAAGGAGAACGCGTTGCAAAAGAGTCGTCCTAGTCGTCCTGCTAGCGTCGCCAAGAAGGTATTGTCGTCGCAAGCTAGTAAGTCCTTTTTTCGACGCATATAATCAACTCTGATTCTCTGTAGGTACGGTATCTACGTCCAGCTGGTCGGGCGATATGCCAGGACTGGCACTTCCTGGCTCCGCCCCCAACTCGCAACGCGTCAGGACGGTCCTAAAACCTCTCGTCCAACGCGAGGGTGTACAACGGAACCCATTGAAAGGTAAACCGTTGAATATATGTGTCGTGCTCCTACTGAACTCAGTCTCGTTGCAGCTCCTATGGCCAAACGCGCGGCAACGATGGACCTCGACGACAGCAATACCGTCGAATTCCCTGACTCGATTGAACTTGCAGACGTGTTTGGAGAGGACGACTCTGTCAATGACAATATGAGTTTGCCCGCAATTCCCGCCCCCAGCGAAGTAGCCAGGATACCCTTTCCCACTCATTTCCTGGCACCCATTCTTATCAAACAAATGCGTGGCCATGTCCCAGAATCGCATCGCGCCCTCATGACGAGGCTCCTTATACTGGCAAAAACGATGTCGTCTAGCCAGTACTGCATCGACTGCTCGCTGCGTCGAGGCAACAGCAAGCTGCTGGGCCACATTGACAGTCAGTGTCCCTTTAAGGACGAGGACCAGGTGTTTGGGCACTTCAAGGATTCGCTCTCCTTCCCGCGCAACGTCATCTGCTATTGTCGCCCCCCCCCCGGTCCAACACGACGGACCACGAGACGAAGAATGAGAAAGGCGATTGTCCGGAAGAACGCCCGACTCGCATTCTCCTGGCGCTTGTGACGTGGCTGGCGTTTGCAACAAAGGAAGGAAGGGCGGCGGTCTTCAAGCCCTTGCTGCTTGATAACGGGAGTATCGTTAGTGTCGACGATTGGGCTCGATACGTGACATTCCGCGACCTGGAGTCGACACGTTTGCATGTGGTGGCGATGGCGTTCTTGACGCAGTGGAATAGGGGTATACTGGGGGAAGAGCTGGAATATCTCTGTGCGTATAACCATTACCCGTGTTCGAACACAATGGTCTCAACAATGACATCTCTCGTGAAGATGCCAAAGTCCGGTACGACGACATGCATTCATTTGCACAAGTCCTGGATGATGTGTACCGCTCTCACCCTCACGAAGATCTTCTTCTCTTCAAGAGCGATGTCTCCAAGGCATTCCTTAACCTCCCAGCGCATTCAATTTGGCAGCTGCACCAAGTCGTCGCTGTGGATGGCAGCTTCCACCTCGTTTGTCGCCTTATCCTGGGCACCCGGACATCACCTCGTTGTTGGTGTTCGCTTTCTGGCCTTCTCAACTGGGCTGCCTGGCAGTTAGGCATTCCAGACCTCCATGATTACATGGACGACTTCTTTGGCTGGGACTTTAACCACAACCTTGTCCTTTTCCATGGCAAGCCTGAGTGGTCCATCACAATGCGAGCCTTCTCCTTATTACCGTCGCGCTCGTAAAGAAATCAATATTGATCTTCTATGACTCGTCAATGCTCCTAACCATACACTGCGTCGCAAGCAGTTTACTGAAGACATCAAAATTCATCCCACAACTTTACAGACATGTCTTCGCGAGAATGGACCAGATTTCAAGTACAGCGACATTACCAACAATGATCTCGATAAAATTGTATGTCAGTATCGAACATCTCATACTCTGGAATCCAGTACATCATTGGTTATCTATGTACAGGACATTTTCTGCATGTTCAACATATCCGTGTTGTTCAGTCGATTGCACGGGTCGATAACTTAGGCCAAACTGTGCGAGCTGCCAAATGAAGAACAGTGAAACACAAAACATATGAAGTCAAGCGGCCACATGCTCTTCAGCATATCACTGCCCTAGTGCATCACCAGTTTAGAAACACCAAGTCCGGCATAGAAAGTGGCACCACCAGCTCGGACTGAGTGAAGTCCATACTCCTTGTCAACCACAACCTGGACTCGAACCAAGAACGAGTTGGAATAAGCAGCTCCGAAGGGTTGGCAATGTCCTGATCTGTGAAAAGAATGGCGAAGCCATGATACAACGGGTCACTTTTATGATAAGGAAGTGTGTAGCCAGCTTGGCCTTTGGAGAAATGGAGAGAAGCTCATTTGATGATCTTTCTCCAATCTCGAAGTGAGTGCTGGTTGGGCTGAGTGAGCTCACTGGGCATCACATGCCATGTCATGGCCTCTACATCGTTGAACTTGAACTCCTGATCTACTTTCTTATTTTTAACACCAGGGATGTCCATGGTGGAGAAGCTCCCAGTTATGTTCATGCTGTGGAAAGAAGTTGAAAGGTTTAATTATATCTGTGCAGTCCTTTACACTAGTACCTAAGTCACTGAGGACCTGCAAAAAATGAAGTCCAAGCTCATGAGAGCTTCTCCAGTCAACAACAAGTATAGAAACACTCTCACCTCTCTGTCTCTGATGTTGTTGTTTGCAAAATCTCACAATGTGTGTCTGCTACTGGTCACACATCTGCCGCTAATATTACCATTTATACCTATCTTTCTTCCTCTCCTCCCCAGATGTGATCACCACAGTGAACATCACTCGTCGATGTATAGATGCTGCCCAGCTAGCTTGAGGTAGAGTCTGCACACTGAGTGAAACCTACAGTTGAATTGTCTGGCACTATTACAATGTCATTTCTCTTCCCCTGCCCTCTCAACTTCTTCGTGCAGGCCCTTCTTCGCAGAAGTATTCACTGGAGGACTGCATCCAGCAGTCTAGCAAGTGTCCTGTAGTATTACCATGTTTGCTTGTGGCTTCTATGCCCTTCATTGGATAGGTGAGCTCACTCAGCCCAACCAGCACTCACTTCGAGATTGGAGATAGATCCAGAAGGGAGAGCTCACTCTGCTGAAACCAGTCTGCTTTTTAGCAATAACCTATAGTGTCATAATGAGGTAAGCCTGTGAGGCCAAGACACTAGTATAGCAAGGGGATGTATGTGGTGGTAGTGTTACGTGTTTGTTTCAGCATCAACATCAATGTTGATACCTGGGTAACTGTTTACCTGTCTGGTTCACAATATGGCTCCCAGCCATGATAGAATGGGTCGCTTTTGTGATAAGGAAGTGTGTAGCCAGCTTCGCCTTTGGAGAAATGGAGAGAAGCTTGTTTGATAATCTTTCTCCAATCTCGAAGTGAGTGCTGGTTGGGCTGAGTAAGCTCACCCATCCGATGAAGGGCATAGAAGCCACAAGCGAGCATGGTAATGAAGAGAAGGTCATTGTAGAGACCGGAGGTGTTGGCAATATCAAGGAATGCTTGAAGATGAGAGGTCCAGAGTGGAGGCTTACGACGTATGGGGTCAGCTCGAAGCTTCTTGGAACTGCGAATGGTGGCCTGCACTGCAGCATCTGCTCTGGCAGCTGTAAAATCCGGAAAGAAGTCCTTGAGAAAGTGACGAGCCCCAGTCAAGTACTTGGGACCCGAAGCAATGAAACGAGAGGTGTATGCGATATAGCGAGATAGAGTCTGGCGAGTGGCATCGAGTGGGAGGTTATGGATTCTGCAAAACCGGAGATAATCGCGGGCCCCAGTAGCGTAGTTGTTGCGAGTAGAGTGCTCGATGGCATGGATCGAAACACTGCTCTTCATCAAGATATTGCCTTCTACCTAGACACGTTGATCTTCGAGAAATTGATTCTTACAATGAAATGTAGTAGTCAAATCATCTGGAGGCAAACAGTTAGTATTGTTGAGTTCTGGTCAGACAGACTCATAGAAACATTGTTTGTCCTTCACACATATTTCACATTGTTCAATCATTCAGGAAACTCAGAATTGTCGCTTTGTGAACATTGTCTCTTACCACTATGACTACTACTACCCATGTTGCCACTCCACACTTGACACCTCCCTCTGATGTGTTTCTATGAGTGCCAAAAGACTGGTGCAACCAATCATGGACCTGGTCCATAGTAAAACGGATTACCAAAGAGTGTTCAGACAATTTTAGCTAGTTTAGAGTACAAAAACATATATTTCAGCACATATATCAAGTTAAATTGAATAATTACAATGATTACCCTCTCAAACAAACACTTGAATACATAATAGTGAGTTGAAATTTTGACGATGACATACTATATTGCATAAAGTTACTATATTTAACAAGACACTGTGGTCTAGTAGTTAGAACATCTCAATTTCACCTGTATTAGGTGAGGTCTTGAGTTCAATTCTTACTAGATGTACATTTTTGTGCGCGCGACTCGACCTCATGCATATACCTCTTTGTATTCTAATAATATTTCTAGGCTAACCTTCTTACCTAGGGTTTGGAAGTTAGGTTAGTCTAACTGGTTAAAATCTATAACTTGACCTAACTTAACTGCTATCTAACTGTTTGGAATGTTAACTTGTTAAAGATTGTAACCAGTTAAGATTAGCAGTTAGGCCTTTTCCTGAAAAAGTGACTAACTAGCAAATGACTGGTTATAACTGACTATAACTGAGTTAAAACAGGTTAAATAAGTCATAAATTATGATTTTCAATCTAATTTCGTTAAAATTGAATAATTTTAGAATTTTTTAGCTATCAATACTAATATGTGATAATATACAGGATAATAGTTGAGTTATACTTTACTTTAATCAACTGTTCTCATACATTACACTTACTTTGCTTAGTATTTGATGAAATAACTGGTTATAACTAGTTACTAACTAGTAATAACCGAAAAAAGTTATAACTGGTCATGACTAGTTATGACTGCCCTCTCAGTAACTGGTTAGGATTTACGACTGGTTAAGGTTAGAGGTTAGAGCAAATCTGGACTTTTGACCAACTAGTTAAGGCTAGGTTAGAGCAAGAAGTAGGTCTATAACCTGACCCAACTTAACTTTTAAACCCTATTCTTACCTTCGAAGCCAACAGTGGCAGCCAGGGGACGCTCCAAGGCATGTAGTCAATGGTCTGCTGTGTGCTCACCCTTTCTGCCCTTTGTGCTCCGCACTTGTGCATTGAGGTGAGTGCACAGTCTGCTTGTTGGATCCTAGCTCGATCTGACAGCCCCAGTTTGCAGTGAACTTGCCTTTGTTGTCCACAGAGCTTCGCTCTAGTGTTCTATTCACTGCTGACTGGTATGTCTACCAGTTTGCCTCGCAAACTGATGCTTATTACTGTGTCCACACAGTCCGCTTCTCTTGCCTTTGAAAAGCTTCGCTTTTCTTGTGTCTGTATTGGGTGCTATAGGTATGCAACAGAGCTTCGCTCTTGAGCATCATTTACTTACCTGTATTGGGTGCTATAGCCACTCTGTTTTTCGCTCTCCCACCCTCCTCTTCCCTCTTCTTATTTATACAATGGCCTTTCTATTTATCTGTTAGTTATCTCAACTGTTTGTATAGCCGTTCTCGATCCGCAATTCTATGGGGGGTTTCGGCCCCGGTTTTGGCCTACACCCAGCTCTTGTGACCTTAAGCAGAGGCATGAAATCCCACAGTTCAGGCAATACATCACTCTGTGTTTGATATGGTCTAGCTAACAGACAGGCGCCACCATCATGAGGAGGCAATGGGAAAAGTCCTGAGGGTGCAACTAATAACCCAGGTGCGCACAGGGTCTATATTTCAAGCTACATTATTGCCATCATAGCCAACTTGTTTCCCTGCATTTTATACCCAACTGTGGATTATGTTAAGGCACATTGAGGTGCTATTCAAAATGTTAGTGCAAAGAAGACGGAAGCTGTCAGAAGCATACCACCTCCGGTTAACGTGTGTCGACAACAACAGCGGCGCGGCTTCTGTGTATTCTCGACTCGTTTGAGACAGCCTATGTTGGTTTGCGGAGACAAAATGAGCGTCAATGAGAGGTATGAAGATCTGGTCAATACCTCTGACAACCAGCATAGGCACAGCGTCCAAGTTGAGGTTGTAGAAGTGTGTTGTCCACTCTGGAATAATATTTGTGGTTGACGCTGAGGTGCAGTGTAGAAGAACACCACAAAAACACACACTAACAAGTCAATGGTGCGATGCAAGAAAGTCCAATATTTATAGGATTCCCGTTCCTGAACTATCCTCGCCACCGAGACGAATACTCTCAAGATTAGAACTGGTAAGTTTATTTCTCGCAGGCTTCCTCTCACCACTATGACCATTTTTGATGCTCTTCGCTAGGACTTTACACGCAGCTTGAGTGTGGCAATGAAGCAGGGAGGAGGTAGCACATTTGCTCTGAACTACAATCTTGCTCACAGTGTTTGCACATTCAAGTTTGGAGGGATAGATCCACAATGCCGTGATAGGTTCATCTTAGAGATTGGACATCGCTGCTTCAAGTTCTGGAGTCGCATTTGCGTGGCTACATCAGACAGGTTGCTCGAAAAGTGAACATGTATATAGCTGCACCATGATGGACTTTGATATTCTACATACTGAATAAAACATGATACTTTTGATCACAGTGTGTGTCATATAGAATTTTGGGCTTAGTCAAGTCAGATAGGTTGCGACAAGTAGGGTAGCGAGAATTTTCATTCTGGGCTTCAGTAATAGTAGAAAATGTAGAATAATGTTGATATGGTAGAGTCCGAAGGGCTAAGGAAATGCATGAGATTTGAGCGAAATACGAAATGGTGAGCTGGCTTACCAGGGGATTGGAGAGTGATGGTCAGGGCGTGAAGATTTAAAAAGAGAACATGGAGGAAGGAGGTCAAGAGAGGAATGATGAGATCAGAGCTCAGCTCTGGTTAAATACCAACATGAAGTCACATGATGCATTCTAGTATATATCTAATTCTTGTTATGATTCAAGTGTATTTGTAGTTTTTGCATGAGATCTCTCATAGAGCTTCGAATTTGACCTTTTTCTGATCATAGGTTGCAAAGGTGTTTGATTTCATAATAGTCCTTTCTCTTATGATGCAGCTATGCAGGAACTTGAAGTAAAGCTGGAGGTCCCAAAGGACAAGGTGCACTTCCCAGACGTGGGAAGGCATGTCTGTCCTTGAGGCCCGACCTCACCTATCCCCAAACTTTCCCAAGTCCGTCTACTCCACTACCTGCTTTAACACTTTTCGCTGTGTTGCTTGCTTTAAGTACCAGAACATCCTTAATGTACCTTATAGCTAGTGCGCTATGACAGTGCTGAGGCAACGAACGCTAGGTGTTACGAGAGATGCACAATGGTCTGACTGTGCCCATAAATCATTCATAAATAGATGTTGGTATGTTGGCCTTTTCAGATGTTCTCTTCGCAGGCTAACGAGCTTTGTCTCTGTCTTCTAGCCTGTTTACTACACATAGCAGACGAAATGACTGACTTTGGTTCTTGGGCCGAAGGACCGGAGGGAGACCAAAAGAGATTGGGCAAACTGGATGAACATTGTCTTCACAGTCCGAGCCCATGCCAATCACGACTGCCAATGACCGGTGAACTGGACTGGACTGGACCCAGAAAAGACCGGACTGTATAAGGACTGGGTACTGGTTCAAACTAGTCATGGTCCGCAGTCCTGGGAAAAGAGAGAATTTTACAGGACCGGTAAAAGACTGCTAGGACCGGTCCTGAAGTAGTTCAGAAGAGTATGTGATACAGAATCAATACTCATGCTCTAGAAGCTGGGGCTTTGGGTCCTAAGTGAGATTATAATGGAAATAGAAAGCTATAATGGACATATAGAACATATTACAAAAGAGTTTATGCAGCACTACTATTCACTGTTGACTGGTATGTCTACCAGTTTGCCTCGCAAACTGATGCTTATTACTGTGTCCACACAGTCCGCTTCTCTTGCCTTTGAAAAGCTTCGCTTTTGTATTGGGTGTTATAGGTATGCAACAGAGCTTCGCTCTTGAGCATCATTTACTTACCTGTATTGGGTGCTATAGCCACTCTGTTTTTTGCTCTATCTGCCTGCTCCTTTGTTGCACATCACTCCCAAATCTCTCTATGTCTCATGTCTCTGATTCAGAGTCTGAGATTGAGCTTCCACCCTACCGTGGGAAGATGTTGGTCCAGTTCTGTGTTCCCACACTTCACTCAACTATTTTCAAAACATGCAATTAATTATTAGAATGACCTTTTATTAAGAAGATTAGTGATAATATGTTGATATAAAATAAAATCAAAAAACTCGCAAAGACACAAGTCTTTTGACAAAAATGCACCAGTTTGACCGGTTTAACTGCAGTCTGGACCGTTGAACGGTCTGACCGGTCTAACTGCCATAACCGGACTGCGGTCCTAGCGGTCCTGATTTAGGACCGGTCCCGGTCTGTGGTCCTTGAAATCTGAGAAAATCTGAGGACCGGCCAGTCTGCGGTTGTCAAATTTTAAGATAAAAAGACCAGACTGGACCGGACTTTTAAGCTCTAATCACGACACCTGCAGCTGACAAACAGTGTTGTAACATTTACATTTCTCATGTACTACTCCTGGTGTTGCTGCTATTCAATTTCGAGTTCGACTCGATGCAGGTGTTTCGCAAAATTGTTTGGATCAAGCTATTCAATTCAGGGTCTAATCGAGTTGAACTCGCCAACTCAATTCCCAATATATCCAACAGCAAGGCGGCGGAATTACATCAACGACTATCGAGCTTCTTCAAATATTGAAGTATATCTATCGCTGTGATAGGATTTCCTTTACTGATGGCTATGACATCTGCTTAGAGGCAGAGCTTCTTCTTCCAGACATTCATTCTGATACGATAGACTACCTACTTACCTACATCAGGAAAAGCCTACTAGCCTAAAAGTATCTTGAAGCAAATGTAATAAAACAATATCCTACAAGCTAAGAAGGAACTTAGAGACATCTCAAGATCTCTCCAAGTAGTCAATATCAAACCTACCCTCTAAAAGACTCCTAAAGCTGTCTAAGAATATTCACACAGACTATATAGCTTAGAGTAGCTTTGAGAGTCTTGTAAAGTATCGTAAAATTACGGGATGTCTCTAAACATCTCAAAAAGCCTCGAGATGTTAGACATTGAGTGACTTGCTTTGGTCAGCTTTAGGATGCTTTATTGAACTCTTGAAATAATGAAAATGAATTCATAATTCCAAGCTAGCTATTTCAACTAGTTCTCATAGCTATAAGTGTTAAAGACTTCTTAAAATCTGAGTAAAACATGTATTTTGCCTATAACTTGTAGTGCGTCTCTGCGATTTTCATGATTATATAAGCGTTTTGTAGCCCTAATTGTATGCTTTCTGACAGTATATAATACTTGTACCTTCCAGTCAAGTATAGTAGTGCTATTGCTTGAACACAAGCAAGAGAGAATTGATTGAATGGCTTATGGCTGGAGCTGCACCCCTTATTTTCCCATGGTTATGGTCTCGTCTTGTAGCCCCAATTAAACACTTTCCAACCATATATAGGTCTACTACCTTTCATGCAAGTCCCAGAGAGTTATTGAGTAAACAGAGATAAATCAAGAATCAAGAATTGATCAAGTCCAACAGGCAGGCAATTTAGGTCCGGACCTCTGGACCCAAACCCTATGCCCTGGTCATGTGACTTCATGTTGGTATTTAAACCAGAGCTGAGCTCTGATCCCATCATTCCTCTCTTGACCTCCTTCCTTCATGTTCCCTCTTTAAATCTTCAAGTCTTGAATGTTCTCTTGGTATGTGGACTTGTTTCTTCTTTTCTTATGCTTGCTAATCATTGTCTCTTGTTCAAGAGTGCTCTCTTTTGACTGTGTTCAATGTTCTGGTATGTTTCTTGCTCTTTGACTTGCATTCTTGACTAATCTGCTCTTTCTTTTAGATATTTCTTTTAAACATAGTTAACTTGATACTTTATATAATGTATTAGTTGATAGTCTGATAAATAAACTGGATTTTCAAAGTCAATTTCTCTGTCTAAATTATGACTGTTTCAATCTCTGAAAAGCTATTCCAAGTATATTTAAAGCTATCTAAAGCTACTTGAAGTAAAGTTAAAGCTATCTGAAGCATAGTAAAGGCTTGTTAAAGCTACTCTAAGTGTACTGAAAGCTATCATAGACATCTTCAAAGCATCTCTAAGCAAATGACAATCTGAACCTTGTTTTTAGCAGCCCCGATGCCTTTCGCTGCTTCATAGCTTATAACTACTCATGTTAACTATAAGTTTCTATAACTATCTTCAAGCTGGACGGTCATTTCCTGATGTACGGCGAGATTGACCAGCTTCTGGCTCATTTTGACACTACAACTGCCATCTAATGTACTTCATTTCCTGTCAACTTCAGGGCTTAGTATACTAATATATCATTATCTTCACATATCTACCTATATTAAAATGATTTTTCCGTGTTTTTCTAGTGTGTACAGCAGACGTAAGAGCTGGAAGAGTTTCATTATGGCGGCACACCCACTGACAATTACTGAGAGAGCATTCCTATCAAGTGTATCGGTACGCTTGCTGGAGGAGAACACACGTTCACATGGCACAGATGATGCTTGCACAGGCAAAACATCAAGGGCAACACGGTGATACGCCTTGTAATATTTGGATGGGCAAAGACCCCATATTTTGCGATTTGGTACAAGGCATACAAGGCAGAATGGACATAGGAAGAAAGCATTATGGACGGAATATACCACTCCACACCAGGCTAGCAGTACGGAGAAGGTCCTTGTTACTGGGACTCATCCCTGGAACCTTGAAGTCATGCACTGGTTCAGCCAGGCAATCGACCCCGCTCTCGAAGCGGGAGGAACCTAAAACTACAATACAAGTAACTCGACTTAGGTCGATCAATAACCAGTACTCAGTCTTGCACCCGCCATTGTGTCAGGTACTTAGAAATAAGGATCCCACTCTTCCAAGGACAGTTCACGAACCACCCGCCACACTTGGACGGACTTAGCTACCAAAACGCAGAGGACGGAGATCGACCATCGAATCCATCAAAGGCATGTTGCGTCATGAGTCATGATCTCAGGGGAAGTAAACCTTATTCCTGGATCACGCTCTGACTCCCTGGATCTCATCAATATAATCCAGATCGGGCAGATCTCCCAGATCTAGCACAAGAACCCAAGTCCCTCTGTTGGATAGCATTCGGGCTCTGGATATGAAGCGCCAGAGGCACTGTAGGACCCACCTAGGAGTTGAGCCGCCAACATGACGGGCCCGATTCCTGGGCGGGGCATTATTGGAAATAAGGCCTCTCTATCGAGAGAGGAAAAACACAAGGCAACAGGGACCATGCGGGTGCTAATTGAAGGCCCGCGCGGATCGCCTAAGAATGGAGAGATACACATGGAACAAGCATGCCAGCTGACCTTGGATCACTCAGGAGCTGTGTACCCGCGCGGTACGCCACTCCTCATTGGGTGCATCCAGGACAAATACCTGGCTAAGAATGATGAAGGCCATATGGCCCAGGGCACAACGAGGTTCACGGGGCCCGCCAACGTGGCGGCCGCTCCTGTGGCGGGTAAAATACAGTAAACCAGCTTTAGTCACGCTCTTTAGAAATACCTATATAATACGCTCGTTAGCATACCATAAACTAGCTTAGACCCCCAGTAGACGCAGCCCACAAAGCAGTATTTACCGTCGGTTAGCTCGATAGGATTGAATAGAAGTTCTGTCACATAGGTGACTTTGAATCTGAAAGCAAAAGGAACTTAGAGCCATTGGAGCTACTTTGAGTAATTGAAGTTTAGCCATTGCCTGTGCCATCGACGTTCCCGGCGCTGTCTCAGAACAGTCATCTAACCACTTGAAAGAATCTGATTGGAAAACCCAGTCCCCGTTGAGTGTGGTTTAGACTGCAGCTAAGCTATCGTTTTAAGCCGCGGACAGAGTCCGTTGAGTCTTAGAGCACTAGATAGATACCAGGGTATCTGGATGCAGACCTCTTAGCGTGGTTGAAGATTGACGGACCAGTTGGAGCTTTATTAAGTCTGCCTCACGCATCCCAATCGGCCTGTGACTCTTGTTGGCCTCTAGTTTTCAACTAAAGATCAGATCCCTGTTACCCCTCGAACTTGTTATACATTTTGAACCGTTGCAATTGAACCCCCATACCTTCCCGAAACCCCAAAGACCAGTTCATCGAACTCTAAACAATTAAAAGCAGACCCGCTATCGAAGCGGACTTGCATTTCCACGCCTACTTGTTAGTGTGTGTGTGTGTGTGTGATTTGGTGGTGTTCTTTTGCACTGCTCATCAACGGAACAGGAGAGGAAAGTTGGCCTGATTGCTCTGTACAACTGATGAGCTGAACAAAGTAACGATGACGAAACATACCTGCCAATACCGTAGGATATCAAAGTCTGCTAGTTGCTCTTCAGTCTCCAGAGTTCCTGCTGCTTTGTAGTTTGCAATCTCCTTCTCAACAGCCTGCTCATCAAGCATATCAAGATATTTGTCTGATTCCAAGTCCGAGTCGGTAGGTTGTTCCACGACAGCTGGTTGAGAAACAGTCCGACGAACATTTACAAACTTTGCTATGCCGGAGATTTGATTTGAGCCGCCCTTGAGGAAGATGGTACGGTATGAGAACATTGTATGCCAGACGTCGTCGTCGTTACTACTGATGTATCTTCCAGCGGTGTTGGTCTAGTGGGCAGGGTTCCTTGGCGGTGTTCTCGCTGAAACTCCAAAAGCTGAGAAAAATAAGCATATAGCTAATATCTGAATGGAAAAGTGAACCTACAACTTTGCGCAACGTTTCACGTGCATGCTCCTAGTCTTCAGCGAGCCAATGCTCCTCTATCCACTTAAACTTTGCCGTTGGGTTGAGGACTATAAATACACGTCAATTGATTTCGACAAAACAAGAATTCAAGAACATACCAATAGTGAGTATGTATATACTTGCTCTTATCACGATTCACGATACTCAATAAGTTTATTGATGCATGCCTGAAATTTGAATTGCATGGCACAGCTTCAGGAGGTCCTTTTTAAGCTCTGTAAGATATTTAATCAGGCGCTCATAGAGAGGAAGAACTATGGCAAGAGTGGGTGTCTTCTCAGCAGATACAAGCTCCTGAATCATATGCAGGTATGAGAGAAAAAGCTGAATGTCGGAAAGAACCTCGCGCTGCTCCACTGTTAGAGCGTGCTCATGAATATCTGTGCGATCTTGAACAAATTTCATGACAGCCTAAAAATGTTCAGTCTTAGTTGAGTTCAGGTGACCAAATGTACTAGATGAAGCTCCAGGAGACGGTCAATCATAAGATATGTTGACGACTATTGTGTCTCAACATCCTTGAGTAGTTGGACAATGTGCAACAATTCAGGAGGATCACCCCAACCCCCTGCATTGTTCCCTTCCTTGAGAGCCCTAGTGATAGAATTTCTACAAAAGTGTTAGCCTGTATCCCAACAAAATGTTATGTTATATTAGAGATTCCATCCTAGGTCTGTTTCACAGCCATATTCCCAATTGGGAGAACTCGTAATTAGCTCAGATAATCAGAGAGGACAGGCACACTCTGTCTAAACTGGGATAGAGGAAGATGCCACACCCAGAAGAGTGGAACTGATTTGATGGGGGAGGAGGAGGGGATGGGGAAATGTGGCCACAGGAAAATCCGGACCTATTAATTGATGGGAACTGATGAGATTGATGGGAGAGGGAATGGGGAATGGGGCAGGGGGATTGGGGGCAGGGGGAAAATTGTGGCACCAAAATGCCTACTGGGCTATTGCCAGGGTATGAGGAGGGTAGGGGAGGGACAACTGTAGGTGAAAAAATCGAATTTATTCTAAGCATCTGCAATGGGTAGGGGCATGTGGCAGCTGCTGAAACCAGCAATAAAATGATGTGTGGCGCATTTTTAATCGAGGAGAACATACCTCAGATCAACTTGGGGTTGATTTAGATGTCTTCTCCTTCAAAAATAGATATGTGCAGCACAAAGAATCATGTAAAAAGACGAAGATCTGGCTGAGAAACAAGCAAAACATTATTGAACATCCATCAAAAAGCACCAAAAAGGGAGCAGCACTTTTCCCTTGCATTCTGGTAACCTAAAATTACTCAGAGGTCGTCTATAGACCTTTGGGGCATTGCATATAACACTCAGTTAGGTTCCCAGACCAACAGGACCATTGCATTTGGTCAAAATACCCAAAAAACGCGCCACACATCGTCGAGCCACTCCACCTGCTTGCCATCACATGGGGACACTCTATACTCGAAGATATATGTATATAGCCTATTAATCATGAGCTAAATGGACCCTGGAGTGTGAAAATGCGGTCAAAAGCTTGAATACACCCTCAAAAATGTTTCCCATGAAAGCACCTACACTATCAACTATCTCTGACTTCTGAGTCGTTCCACTATGTTCTAATATCATTATATATGATGAATTAGCATCCCAGAAGTGTCCCAAGTGTGTGAAAACTCGAATATTGATGATACACCCCAAATTATGGTATTGACTTTTGACACATATAAACTTGTTTTCACCTGTAGAGTCATCAGATATGTTCCAATAATGCTCCCACATAGTTTTGAGCCTTCCCCTCATCAATATGGGTACCCAAAATGCGAACTTTCAGCAAAATATGCATATCTGCTTTATTTGTGACGATAGTACGAAGAGCACCGGCACATGGCGGTTCAGACTAGAGATGACCTGGGGTAAGACACGTTGTTCGAAGTAGTCTAGTCTTTACATTGAGTACGTAGCTACGTTAAATACTAAAGCCCAGTTTCCATGAACACAGCATAAATAAGATGGTAACAAACAGAGGAGACCGAAGCTGGACACAGTGAAGGTGATATACTGATAATCAACGTACTGCGATGGATTCGTTACATACGCCCCCTGCGATCTGGAACGGAACGCAAATCTACTCGGACGCAGAGGGGACGAAGGGAGTAGCATCGGGATTGAGGCCGCTACCCTCGCCTGTGATGTCCATGCTGTTGGTCCCGTTGATTGCGTTGAGCATGTCGGCATGAGATTGCTTGACGCGCTTCTTCGGGGCCTGATCTTCCTCGTCGATCAGGTCGAAGAGTTTGGTGGCGGCGCGATCACGAAGAGCCTTGCCAGCTTTGTTACGAATGGTGGCTTTGGCATGTCCGAGCATCATCGACATGGAGAGTTTGAGGTAAGCTTCTTTCAGCATGTTAAATTCCTCGCGTTCCTCCATGAACAAGGCCAAGGACTTGTCGACCTTCTAGGGAATCATGATCTCGTCGATGGTGACGATAGCGCGTTCGGGAACGATCCACTCGTTGGTGTCGTCGAGATAGCACGCGCTTCCGATTCCGTGTTTGTCGTTGGCGAGGATGACGCGCGTAAGCTCGTTGGCGCCGGCAGGGTATGCGAATGTAGCTGGGGCTTTACTGGCCTGGATCTTGCGCCAGAGGGAGATGATGCGGAGGACCTGCGAACACGAGTAGGCATATTGGAAGGATGCCGTGGCTTGGAGATCCAACTCAAAGGAGTCGTTGCCGAAATCACGGATGATCGGATAGGGCCCATTGTACTTCGGAACCAATTTCCGAGCCAAGCCCTTTGGAATAGACAAGTTCTTCGTCGACAAGTAGACAAGGTCACCCTGTTCAAATGGTGCCTCGCGTCTTCGACAATTAGCATCTCTAGTCTGCTTTATTCTAGCTTCAAGTATACTATCATGAGCACTCATGATAGCATTCTTCATCTGCAATGCAAATTTCTTCACTCCGGGGTACTTGTGTTTTGTCGGGGACTCCCAAATCATGGCACGTGGTTGCCGTCCTGAATTCAGGAAGAATGGAGAGTACCCCGTACTCTCAGAGTGCGCGCTATTGATTGCAAACTCAATTCCAGGTATTCTTGCGACCCAATCACGCTGATCGTTAGAAATAGAGTTTCTGATCATTTGTGTAATGGTGCGGTTGGCGCGTTCGGTGGAGCCGTCAGATTGAGGGTGATATGCACTGCTCATTCTAAGGTTCACTCCAATGAGCTTATGAAGCTCACGCCAAAAGTGGCTTGTAAATAGAACATCTCGATCAGAGATAATGTTCTTTGGAAGCCCATGAAGCTTATAGACGTACTCAAAAATCAATTCGGCGACATCTTTAGCTTTGTAATCCGTACGGCTAGGTACTAAATGTACCATGCCAGTCAAGAGGTCAATGATAACCGTGATGACGTTGAAACTACCATCACGATTCTCTGACTCTGGCAACGGTCCGATAAAGTCTATACCAATAGACTCCCAAGGGGCGGTTGGAACTTCTAACGGATTCAATAATCCGTAAGGCTTTTGGTTCGACGGCTTGCTTCTTTTGCAAGTTACACATGAGTCGCAAAATGACTGGAGGTCATTATTCATCGTCTTCCACCAGACGTGATCACGCATATAAGTCCGTGTTTTGGATACACCTAGGTGTGCCAAAACAGAATGTGCCTCTGAGATGATGATCTCTCGAAGGCTGCGTCCATCAATTACAATGTGCTCTGGAATGCAGAGCAGTTCTCGTCCGTTCTCTCGGAGGTACAGTAGGCCGTCAGATAATATGAAATTCTTGTGGGCCTTAGGGTTTTCGATCACTTTCCTAAAGGCTGGGTCCTTTTTCAAATTCAAACGAATGACATCGAGTATATTGACTCCGAGCATCCGATCGCATAGTAGACCAACTAGAGACGCGTCGAACGTCGACGAACCAAGTTCAACGTCGCGCGCCTCATACTCGTGAGAGTCTGTGCCAGATTCGGAATCAGATTCCGGAATGGGAACCAAGTTCCCACGATGGTTTTTCTCTTTATGTCCACCAACATCGTCGTCATTCAACATTGCATTGGGTCTGTCCCGTGCAGCGTTGCTTTCTACATTGGGTTTGTCCCGTGTAGTCAAGTTTTCAGTGGATTTACTCCCTGATTCACCCCCAAGGACGCTTCTGGAGAGTTCTTCAAGCACGGCCGCTGCCTCGCTAGGTCCAACGACCTTTATGGGATGTTTAGCCATTCTTCTGGCCCAATCAGATGTGGATTCACGCTGACGAGCGCTGGGAACGGTGGAGTCGTTAGACGAACTGGCCGTAGCATAGGATAGTGAGTGATCACCATCCTTTGCACGATTATCTGTTGACGCGAGCACCTTTTCAGCGAGACGTCAACTAGCGCGTACGGCGATCGCGGACGCTTCAAGACCAACACTAACGGCAGCACTCAACAATGACGATGGTTCCGGAGGTGGGGAGTTTTCATCGTACTGGATGTACTCAGATGGTGCACGGACTGTACCAGGTGCGTCGTCTGAATACATACGCGATAACACGTCACTAAGGATGTTCTCCACTCCAGGTACATAAATAACTTCAAAGTCAAAGTCGGCAAGCTGTTCTAGCCAGCGAGCCCGTCGCCCATGCAATGTTTGCTGGGTAAAAAGGTGTGTAAGTGTTTTATGGTCTGTGTACCACCTAAAACGCGCCCCCTGCAGAATATCGCGGTGTCGTAGGATCGTCTCAAGACCCCCAAGCATCTCCTGGTCATGGACCGGGTAATTCTGCTGCGCCGAAGACATCTTCGCGCTGTAGAAAGCGGCGACTTTTGCAGTACGCCAATCTTCACCTTGGCTAACAACGCCTGCTACACCGGTTGCGCTGGCGTCCGTGACGACGTTTATTGAAGGGGCATCTGGCCCATATCTCAAACCGACGCGACTATGTTCGCGAAAGGTATGTACATATTGTTTTACCTCTTCAAACGCGCGCTGATGAATATCTCTCCAGCGAAATGGAACTGTAGACCCCGTGAGGTCATGCAGGATCCCCATCGGTATGCGAACGTTCGCTACATTATCGGCAAGGTAGCTGACAGATCCCAAGAACCCACGCAAAGTGTCCTTGGACGTCGGCACCTTCCACTTCAAGACCTCGTCAACCTTTAACGGATCCATACAGATGCCGTTTCGATCAACAATATGGCCAAGGAGCTTTACCTCCTTCGCAAGGAAGTAGCATTTCTTTTCGCTAAGGTAGAGCTTCTCTTTCTTCAAGATTTCGCACCCTATGGTGTATATACATTGAAATATATACCAGTATTTACAGTGCTAAACATTCCATTGTTAGCTGTAAATTACAGACTGTAATTTACAGCCAACAATGGAATTCCTGTTGGCCCCAAATATGGTAGTAGGCACATGACTTCCAGGCTGGGGGATGGCTGGGGCCTACTGGCAAATCCTAATATGGATAAAGAATTGATGGAGGATTGATGGGAGGATTGACCAGGAGCAGGGGATGGGGAAATGTGGCACCAGGAAAATCCGGACCTAGGGATTGATGGGAATTGATGGAATTGATGGGGTGGGGCAGGAGGATGGGGTATGGGGGGATTAGGGGCAGGGGACAATTGTGGCACCAGAATATATACTAGGCTATTGCTAGGGTATGAGGAGGGTATGGGAGGGATGATTGTAGGTTGAAAAATAGAATTCTTTCTAACTATCAGAAACATGAATGGGGATGTGACAGCTACTGAAACCAATAATAAAATGATGTGTGGCGCATTTTTAATCGAGGAGCACATACCTCGGATCAACCTGGGGTTGTTCTAGATGTCTTCCTATTGAAAAATGAATGTGTGCAGCATAAAGAACCATGTAAAAACACGAAGATTTGGCTGAGAAACAAGCAGAACATTATTGAAAATCCATCAAAAAGCACCAAAAAGGGAGCAGCACTTTGCCCTCGCTTGGGGGTGACCTGGAACCACTTGTAGGTCGTCCATACACCTTTGGGGCATTGTATATGTCACTTAGTTAGGTCCCAGGTCAACAAAACCCTTGGATATGATCAAAATGCCAAAAACCCGGACCACATAGCTTTGGGCCACACTATCAACTTGCCATGACCTGGGGACAACTTATATTCGAAGATATATGTATATAATGCTCTAATCATGAGTTAGATGAAGTCTGGAGTGTGAAAAATGCGATCAAAACCTTGGATATACCCCAAATAATGTCCCCCACCAAAGCACATATACCATCAACTTCCCCTGACCTCTGGATCGTCCCAATGTGTTCTATTGTCATTATAGATGATGTCTGAGCATCCCAGAAGTGTTCCCAGTATCTCAAAATGCGAATATAAATGGTACAATAATTTATATCCCCTCCTTCTACATCAAGAACCACCCCAACTATCACACATCTGAGTGGTGGACTATTGATTTTAACATCATACAATGTGTTTTTAGCTTCCCAGAATATATCCCAGGTTGAACACCCTTCAATATTGAGCATAGACATTTGAGAATTAGTACAAAGATCATATCCTCACCATGTACCAAAGGGGTGTATCTTCGAGGTCTACCTATGACCTGGGGCCCAAGATATCATCTATACAATGTTAAATGACTATTAGAACAGTCCTAAAGATGTAGATATGCGAACCAATGAGTGTACTTGAGGAGGAAGGGTGAATAAGGGTTCACCTAGTATCATGAATGTTCGCATTTTGAGATACTGGGAACACTTCTGGGATGCTCAGACATCATCTATAATGACAATAGAACACATTGGGACGATCCAGAGGTCAGGGGAAGTTGATGGTATATGTGCTTTGGTGGGGGACATTATTTGGGGTATATCCAAGGTTTTGATCGCATTTTTCACACTCCAGACTTCATCTAACTCATGATTAGAGCATTATATACATATATCTTCGAATATAAGTTGTCCCCAGGTCATGGCAAGTTGATAGTGTGGCCCAAAGCTATGTGGTCCGGGTTTTTGGCATTTTGATCATATCCAAGGGTTTTGTTGACCTGGGGACCTAACTAAGTGACATATACAATGCCCCAAAGGTGTATGGACGACCTACAAGTGGTTCCAGGTCACCCCCAAGCGAGGGCAAAGTGCTGCTCCCTTTTTGGTGCTTTTTGATGGATTTTCAATAATGTTCTGCTTGTTTCTCAGCCAAATCTTCGTGTTTTTACATGGTTCTTTGTGCTGCACACATTCATTTTTCAATAGGAAGACATCTAGAACAACCCCAGGTCGATCCGAGGTATGTGCTCCTCGATTAAAAATGCGCCACACATCATTTTATTATTGGTTTCAGTAGCTGTCACATCCCCATTCATGTTTCTGATAGTTAGAAAGAATTCTATTTTTCAACCTACAATCATCCCTCCCATACCCTCCTCATACCCTAGCAATAGCCTAGTATATATTCTGGTGCCACAATTGTCCCCTGCCCCTAATCCCCCATACCCCATCCTCCTGCCCCACCCCATCAATTCCATCAATTCCCATCAATCCCTAGGTCCGGATTTTCCTGGTGCCACATTTCCCCATCCCCTGCTCCTGGTCAATCCTCCCATCAATCCTCCATCAATTCTTTATCCATATTAGGATTTGCCAGTAGGCCCCAGCCATCCCCCAGCCTGGAAGTCATGTGCCTACTACCATATTTGGGGCCAACAGGAATTCCATTGTTGGCTGTAAATTACAGTCTGTAATTTACAGCTAACAATGGAATGTTTAGCACTGTAAATACTGGTATATATTTCAATGTATATACACCATAGGGTGGATTTCGAAGATTATCTCACAATGTTTGATATGGTCTTCTAGAGTATCAGAGTAGACCACAATGTCGTCTAGGTAGACGTCCATAAATACACCAATATATGGCCCAAAGACTGCATTTACGAGTGACTGAGCTGTCGCAACGGCGTTCTTGTCACCTTGCAGCATGACTTCACTGACCATGTTACCATCGGGGCTACCGATAATATTACGAGAAACATGTTCTTTGACGACGCGAATCTGGTCGTAGTACTTCTGCATGTCCATAGTGGACACAAAGTTATGACTCGCGACACAACGTAGGATACCTTCGACGGCAGGAAGTGGCGCCGTCATGCTGGCAGTATTTCGGTTTCGTTCTCGAAGATTGAAAACGGTACGTAACTCTGGCTGATCTTTAGGTTTATGTGGCTTATACAAGCATAACATAGGGATCGTGTTGCGCGCGGTAGTCATACGCCAACGTCCAGACTTCAAGTACGCCACACGCTGCTTTACCCATTGCGGACGCAACGGCTCTGGGCAACTTGATGGCCGCCATTTATACTGCTTCGAGTCGTCGATGATTGGAATCTCATGGTTAACGACTCGAAAAGGAGGTAAACCTTGTTCCGATGCATCAACGAACAGTGGCGCGGCCTTTTCCTTCAAGTGACGTCGAACTTTATCAAGTTCGTCTTCTGCTAATTCAAGTGCTCGCGAATCGATTTTACTAACATTTACTCCTTCTATAGGAACTGAAACGTTGCTACCAATGTGGATGTGAGCCTTGTTCAACCCGAATGAGACTTTATGTTGGTACAGAAACGGCGTACCAAGGATCAAGTCATAACTTGACAGATTCGCGACATCGAAGTAACGATTTTCTTTGATACCTTGGTATTCAAAAGACGGCTGCACACAATAGTTGATCTTTGACTTAGATCCTTGTACCGCGAGGTGTAAGTCAATTGGCTTCACCAACTCCGTCTTCTTGATCTTCAGCTGATCTACTGCTTTCGTAGATATGAAATCTGATAGTGATCCCGAATCGACGAGAGCAGTACATGCTCGTCCGTTGATCTTTACTTCAACAACAAGCGGGTGCGGAACCTTCCTGCTGAAATCCCGAGCTGATCCCGCGGATCGTTCAATACGGTGGATATTACCACAAAAGAGACTGGCGTTTACACCCTTTCTCTCAGGTATGTTCCAAAAATGCAAAAGGCTCCATGTGTTTGACCAAAAGTCCCACACTAGATCCTTTCGGAACTTCTTCTCAATGTGGCGCAGGTACCAATGACGGAAACATAACTTTGCGTTCAGTGCAACACTACGCGGCATCTTGACGTGGCATCCAAATGCGCGGTCAATGATAACAAAGTCTATCTCATCATTGGTATGCTTCACATCAAACCTTTCATTGGTACTGGACTCATGTCCAAAAGCAAGATTCATTACTTCACGTAGCATAGACTGCATGACGTCCTCACTAGGACTATGGCTCCAAACAAAGTTTTTATCCATATCCAACAGGTCTGCACAGTACGTGCGGTACCAATTGAACACACGTCCCGAACGCACAACTTCGGTGGGTACTAACATCTCACCGTCATCGTCGTGCTCAAGGTTCCACTTGTCCTTTAGACAATACCCATTGCACGTCTCGTACATGCTAAAACGATCAGTATCGAGACGTTTCTCAATGTCTCTAGGGTACGGATAAAATGCGGCCAAGGTATGTATTGACCAAGTAGAATACAAGTCACCTAAAGGTTCATCCAGGAACTCGTCGGCGCTCTCAGGCGTCCATTCGCTAGTCGCAAGAAGGTTAGATTTCAATTCCTGGACAGGAAATCGAGTACGCGAAGGTAGAAACTTCGTCCGCGGCATTGGTCTGCAACATGTACCAACATGGTTCAAGCTAATGTTGGTTTGATCACTATTGCGCGATGCAATAGATGATAAACGACCTATTTCCTCCACGTTTAGGCTAACGTGGTTGGATTCCATTCTTCCAGGTGGCGAAGATCTGCTCCCGGACGCTACAGTATTATACTTGGGGCAGTTCCGGGAAATGTGTCCAGGTTCGTGGCAGTTAAAGCATAAACCCTTCTCGGTATGCTCTGTCTTTTCCTTATCAGATAGCCGCTTACTCGAACACTGACCTTCAGAAGGTTTCGAGTTCGACGAACCAAGTTTCCCTTTATGGAACTTGGAATTCTTCCATTTGCGTGCATGTCTAGGTGCGTCGCCACGAGCTTCTCTGAGCTCATCATTAAAGCTCTGCTTCTCTGGAACAGGAGACCTATCGTGTCGATGGCGCGGAACATTTCTATATTTAGTCGACTCTATGTCGTTGTTGGTCCGTCAACCTTCACTTCGACGTTTGTGATCATAATCTGATTGTCTTGCAGCATCAGCGCGTCGAAGCGCACCCTCAACGACCTCTGCAGCGGCAAGGATCTCATCCCAGGAATGTACTTCCTCGGAGAATCCTTACAACATCAACTGGTAAGTGATATCACCATTAAGTTCTTTCCAGAACTTGACGGTTTTCGTCCTATCAGATTCGTCTCCAAGCATTTTATACAAATTCTTTAGCTCGTGCGAGTACGGTCGCACTCGTCGACCACCTTGACGGCAGTCATCGATCTGGCGTCGGAGACGCGCACGGAAATCTCGGGGAAAGCAATAATCTATCATAGCCTCGAAGAAAGTAGGTAAATCCCATTCTTCGTACTCACTACTAACAGTAGTGTCATAGAACTCACGCGCGGTGCCCTTAAGGGAACGGGAGATGTGATAAACATCCTGTTCCTTTATATCATCAAGAACTTCGACGTACGAGTCCGCTTCTTGCATGAAGCGGCTAAGTTTAGGTACGCTAGCCGTCCTGTCATACACCTCAGGATTGATGGGTTTGCTCATGCGAATAGAGCGTTTATCGTGACGCGAGCGGCACTTTTTATGAGCGCTACGGGACCTGCGAGACTTCTTTGTCTTGCGGGATGATTTGTGGCGGCGATGCTTGCCGTGACGATGTTTTCCCGAGCTGCTCGAGCTAGAGCTGGAACTCGAATCGGAATCGGAATCGTTAGACGAATCCTTGGACGACGAGCTGGAGCCAGACTCAGACAGCGAATACTCAGATGAGGAGGAGGATGAAGAGTCGGATGGTGAAGTACTACGTCTCGACCTCCGTTTGCCCTTCCTGCCCAGTCTCTCAAGCTCCTTTCGGAGGTAAGCATCCGTACCAAACTGGTGAGTCAGTGCCGCCAGATCCAACGATCTTTGTCTCATGGGGTTTAAAGCAGGACTTCCTTTCTTGGAAGTAGGTTCAACAACCTCTGGCGTCTTCTTGGCCTTCGAAGACGACCTCTTCTTAGACTTTTTAGTCTTCTTGGGAGCGCTAGCTGGCTCCGTCGCTGGGGTACTGGATGCACGAGCGGTAGATTTATCAATCTCTGGTGTGGCGTAGCTCATGGATTTCGTCTTTTCGTGGGAGCTACCCTTCGAATTAGACGATCCTTTGCCCCAATTAGCAACAACATTCTCATATAATGCGTGCTGAACGTCTGGGTTGATTAGTTCTTTACGGAACTGTTCATATTGATCCAAGGCCTGTTTTTGGGCAACACAATCAAGTTCCTCATCGTCGATCCCGGGAATACCACGTTCCCGGAACTCGACGGTCTTTCCTTTCGCAAAAGTAGATGGTCCAGGACGAGCATAGCCCTCGTCCTCTTCATCAGTAACATCTTCAATGGTTACTTTGCGTTGGGCGCGGATTTCTTTCTCGCGCTCCTTCTGCTTATTGAACGTAGCAATAAGTTCTTCCTCAGGTGGGAAGTCATCCTCATATGGACTCTCAGAGTCGGCATAGTAGCTTTCGTCGTCAGAATGTTGAGAACCGTCGTCCTCAACATTAGAAGCGCTATATGGAATAAAAGACTTTCTATTTTCTTCTAAATCCGAAGCTATCTGATTCGCGAACTCTTCTGCCGAGTTCGTTACACTGGTGACACTCTCATGGAGTACACGCAGCTGTTCTGCCCATTCTCGCACACTATGCGAGACGGGAGACGCGACGTGCATCAGGAAAAGCCTACTAGCCTAAAAGTATCTTGAAGCAAATGCAATAAAACAATATCCTACAAGCTAAGAAGGAACTCAGAGACATCTCAAGATCTCTCCAAGTAGTCAACATCAAACCTACCCTCTAAAAGACTCCTAAAGCTGTCTAAAAATATTCACACAGACTATATAGCTTAGAGTAGCTTTGAGAGTCTTGTAAAGTATCGTAAAATTACGGGATGTCTCTAAACATCTCAAAAAGCCTCGAGATGTTAGACATTGAGTGACTTGCTTTGGTCAGCTTTAGGATGCTTTATTGAACTCTTGAAATAATGAAAATGAATTCATAATTCCAAGCTAGCTATTTCAACTAGTTCTCATAGCTATAAGTGTTAAAGACTTCTTAAAATCTGAGTAAAACATGTATTTTGCCTATAACTTGTAGTGCGTCTCTGCGATTTTCATGATTATATAAGCGTTTTGTAGCCCTAATTGTATGCTTTCTGACAGTATATAATACTTGTACCTTCCAGTCAAGTATAGTAGTGCTATTGCTTGAACACAAGCAAGAGAGAATTGATTGAATGGCTTATGGCTGGAGCTGCACCCCTTATTTTCCCATGGTTATGGTCTCGTCTTGTAGCCCCAATTAAACACTTTCCAACCATATATAGGTCTACTACCTTTCATGCAAGTCCCAGAGAGTTATTGAGTAAACAGAGATAAATCAAGAATCAAGAATTGATCAAGTCCAACAGGCAGGCAATTTAGGTCCGGACCTCTGGACCCAAACCCTATGCCCTGGTCATGTGACTTCATGTTGGTATTTAAACCAGAGCTGAGCTCTGATCCCATCATTCCTCTCTTGACCTCCTTCCTTCATGTTCCCTCTTTAAATCTTCAAGTCTTGAATGTTCTCTTGGTATGTGGACTTGTTTCTTCTTTTCTTATGCTTGCTAATCATTGTCTCTTGTTCAAGAGTGCTCTCTTTTGACTGTGTTCAATGTTCTGGTATGTTTCTTGCTCTTTGACTTGCATTCTTGACTAATCTGCTCTTTCTTTTAGATATTTCTTTTAAACATAGTTAACTTGATACTTTATATAATGTATTAGTTGATAGTCTGATAAATAAACTGGATTTTCAAAGTCAATTTCTCTGTCTAAATTATGACTGTTTCAATCTCTGAAAAGCTATTCCAAGTATATTTAAAGCTATCTAAAGCTACTTGAAGTAAAGTTAAAGCTATCTGAAGCATAGTAAAGGCTTGTTAAAGCTACTCTAAGTGTACTGAAAGCTATCATAGACATCTTCAAAGCATCTCTAAGCAAATGACAATCTGAACCTTGTTTTTAGCAGCCCCGATGCCTTTCGCTGCTTCATAGCTTATAACTACTCATGTTGACTATAAGTTTCTATAACTATCTTCAAGCTGGACGGTCATTTCCTGATGTGACCGCCACGGTCAACGTCAACGTCGCCACCCTCTACTGGGGTAAAATGGCTCTCAGGCTGTACATCCTCTAGCGGGACAGTCTTCACGGGGTCACCAGATCCCGAAGGAACATGGTCATCCCCGCTGCTATCAGCTCTCTTCGAGGCTGGAAAATGGTCACTGGTTGCCACGCTATGACGACGCAGACGAGCAGTGCCAGATGACCGCGAACCATTCCCAATGGAGACGGAACACGGCCGAGAAGCTGATGGAACGTTAGTGTCAATGATGGGAACAGAAGACTCACCTTGCGGAACTGTGGCGTCACGAGCGCTCACAGTCCGGTTAGTTCTGCCGCGCGTGGCGCGCAGATTGTAGCGAGTAGAGGACATGATGATGAGGTAGCTGGTGGTGGTTTCAATTTGGATGGTTGGTGGTTGGTTGGTTGAGTCGAAAAAGTGGTGGCGGGACAATGTTGAGGTCGGGTCCAGTTGATCAGACCGGGAGCGTCCAAGGAGCAGAGTCGCGCCAAAAGCGAGTTAAAAACGAGTCGAGTCGGAGGTCAAAATATGTGACGGTAGTACGAAGAGCACCGGCACACGGCGGTTCAGACTAGAGATGACCTGGGGTAAGACACGTTGTTTGAAGTAGTCTAGTCTTTACATCGAGTACGTAGCTACGTTAAATACTAAAGCCCAGTTTCCATGAACACAGCATAAATAAGATGGTAACAAACAGAGGAGACCGAAGCCGGACATGGTGAAGGTGATATACTGATAATCAACGTACTGCGATGGATTCGTTACATTATTCCTCTATAAGCTTATAGGAACTCATGTTGGTTTTTCAGTCATTTATACATTTACAGGAATATACAATGCTTGGGAACGAACTGGATGCTCCAATATGCTTATTATAATATGAAAACATGTTCTCCATAGTTCCTAGGTCATAGATATGTGAATTTCTGAGTGCAATTAGACAGAAAGGGTACAGGGAGATACATAAATATTCACATTTTCACACACTTGGGACACTTCTGGGATGCTAATTCATCATATATAATGATATTAGAACATAGTGGAACGACTCAGAAGTCAGAGATAGTTGATAGTGTAGGTGCTTTCATGGGAAACATTTTTGAGGGTGTATTCAAGCTTTTGACCGCATTTTTCACACTCCAGGGTCCATTTAGCTCATGATTAATAGGCTATATACATATATCTTCGAGTATAGAGTGTCCCCATGTGATGGCAAGCAGGTGGAGTGGCTCGACGATGTGTGGCGCGTTTTTTGGGTATTTTGACCAAATGCAATGGTCCTGTTGGTCTGGGAACCTAACTGAGTGTTATATGCAATGCCCCAAAGGTCTATAGACGACCTCTGAGTAATTTTAGGTTACCAGAATGCAAGGGAAAAGTGCTGCTCCCTTTTTGGTGCTTTTTGATGGATGTTCAATAATGTTTTGCTTGTTTCTCAGCCAGATCTTCGTCTTTTTACATGATTCTTTGTGCTGCACATATCTATTTTTGAAGGAGAAGACATCTAAATCAACCCCAAGTTGATCTGAGGTATGTTCTCCTCGATTAAAAATGCGCCACACATCATTTTATTGCTGGTTTCAGCAGCTGCCACATGCCCCTACCCATTGCAGATGCTTAGAATAAATTCGATTTTTTCACCTACAGTTGTCCCTCCCCTACCCTCCTCATACCCTGGCAATAGCCCAGTAGGCATTTTGGTGCCACAATTTCCCCCCTGCCCCCAATCTCTCTGCCCCATTCCCCATTCCCTCTCCCATCAATCCCATCAGTTCCCATCAATTAATAGGTTCTGATTTTCCTGTGGCCACATTTCCCCATCCCCTCCTCCTCCCCCATCAATCTCATCAAAATCTCCTGATCTGTATTTTCTGGTTGGCCACACTTTCCTATCCTCTCCTTCTCCATCATTCCCATCAATCTATCAATGTTGTTCCACTCCCTTGGGTGGAGTACTATCTAATCTGTCTGCTTTAGGTCAATAACCTGTACTTTCTGACTGGGATACAACCTACTGACGTGTATTCCTAATATAACATAACATTTTTTTGGCTTGTAACCCAAGGGTTGTAGAAATTCTACAACTACTGGTGTCCTTGAGGACATCATGAATGTCTTGCGACACTCTCCAGAGGCACGGCATGCAGAGATGAGTCGGCGAGCAGATGCAACAACATCATCACGTAGAATTTTGTAGTACTTGGCATCCTTTTCCAGCTCTGTCGCCGAAGGAAGGTCCTCGAATGCGATAGTAGCATCAGTTTCGAATTGAGAGATTGCCTTGAGACCGGTCTTGACAGCAATGTTGATGACATGCGGAAAGCAGCAAATACGATTACCAGCAATGTCGAAGGGAATTCCAAGAGCATGAAGTTCTGTGGAAACTTCAGTTATAAGTGTGTCATTATTTGACACATTGTCGAGAGTCATCATGCCAATCTAAGAAAGCAAGACTATCAGCAGCTTCTTCCATGTGTTTAGGACTCCAATGCCTTGAATAACTGCAAGGATTATCGAAGCAATGTTCTTTCCTGTGTGAGATCCATGGATGACACGGAAAGCGATAAGTTCAGTATGTATCACAAGATGGCCTTGGGGTAATCACGCAACATAGTGTGCAGTGACGGCGACATGCACTTCCAAAGTGCTACGTGACCATATGTCGCTAGTGAAGGATACTCTTCCAATAGAGTTCTAAGATGTTTAAGAGAAAGTTTAATGTACACAAAACGGTAAGACAAACCATGATGCACTGTATCATGGCACAATACTCGGCGACGAAGTGTTCAACGATTAGGTCACTGAGCTTGATGCGATGAGGAAGTTCTGTGCTTTGGAGCTTGACACCAACGTAGAGTAGCAGATCACGTAGCTCAGGACTATCAACGACATGCAAGGACTAAAGGACTGTCAATAAATTGCAAAATAAAAGACATATAAGCTGATCTGATCATTAACGGTAATCTACTTGACTAGTTGTTTATAGAATCCAGGAAGCGTAAATAATGGACGCTCGTACGAAGTATCTTCTTGTAGCCTTTGAGTTCCTTGATGATGATGTCCTGCTACACCTTGCCATGTAGGGTTTAAAGGTCAGGTTAAGTCAGGTTAATGACCCACTTTTTGGATTAACCTGACCTTAACCAGTCATTCAATATCATGAAAGTTGATTAACTATTAACCGTGATCAGTCAATAAGTGTAACCAGTCACTTGAGACTCAGTTATAACTGGCTATAACCAGTTAAAACTTAATGCAGTTATAACTGGCTATAACCAGTTAAAACTTAATGCAGTTATAACCAGTTATTAACAGGTTATGACTAGTTAATATGCTATCAACCCTATAATCTAGAGGTAAACCAAGGTTAATGAATCTATTGATTTATCTTTTTCATATTCAAGTCTATGTTTTCTGGTCTTTCTCTTTATAATACTAGTATATCAGACTGTATTAATGATATATATACTATATATGTAAGAAATCTTTGTATTATAGCTCTTTTTCTCTTTATATATTAAGAGTATCAAGGGTATTGGTTATAACCAGTCAAGACCAGTCATTGACAGTCACATTAAAGTTCTCCAAATGGTTTAACCATTAACCTTAACCAGTCATTCACAGTGATCAGTCGCTCAGGGTCCGGTTAATGTTTCCAGTCAGGTCAGGTTAAGTCGCTTGAAAATGACCAGTTAAGTGACTTAACCTTTAAACCCTATTGCCATGCGTGTGCAGTAAGTGTCGTTGCACAGTGGTGTTAATACCATCTATGTTCTGTCATGCTTGTCACTTGTTTCTAAATGTATCGTTAGAAACACCCACTCTATGCTATAGGGACAACAAGTTATTTAGCTGTAGTAATGGGGCATAACAATGTGTTGATCACTATAGCTACTTTGGGTGGGCTGGCTGGCTGGCTGGGTAGGGGGCAATGGGGCGGTCTAGGATAGGGCGGGATAGCTTCCAGATATAGATAGGAATTGATGGAGAGGAGGAGGGATTGATGAGAGAGGGTGGGGGGAGCAGGAGATGGGGAAATGTGGCCACACATAAATCCGGACCTAGGAATTGATGAGTACTGATGTCATTGATTGATCAGGGGGATGAGGGATGGGGATAGGAATTGTGGCACCAGGAAAATCCGGACCTAGGGTCTGATGAGGGCAGGGGATGGGGGATGGGAGCACATATCTCGAATCAACCTGGAGTTGCTTTAGATGTCTTCCTATTGAAAAATTAATGTGTGCAGCACAAAGAACCATGTAAAAACACGAAGATTTGGCTGAGAAACAAGCAGAACATTATTGAAAATCCCTTAAAAAGCACCAAAAAGAGAGCAGCAATTTGCCCTCGCTTGGGGGTGACCTGGAACCACTTGTAGGTCGTTCAGACACCTTTGGGGCAATGTATATGTCACTCAGTTAGGTCCCCAGGTCAACAGAACCCTTGGATATGATCAAAATGCCAAAAACCCGGACCACATAGCTTTGGGCCACACTATCAACTTGCCATGACCTGAGGACACCTTATATTCGAAGATATATGTATATAATGCTCTAATCATGAGTTAGATGAAGTCTGGAGTGTCAAAAATGCGGTCAAAACCTTGGATATACCCCAAATAATGTCCCCCAAGAAAGCACACATACTATCAACTTCCCCTGACCTCTGGATTGTCCTAATGTGTTCTATTATCATTATAGATGATGTATTATCATCCCAGAGGTGTTCCCAGTGTGTTAAAATGCGAACCCTCTCCCATCAATTCCTCCTCCTTCCCATCAATTCCTATCCATATCTGGAAGCTATCCCGCCCTATCCTAGCCCGTCTCATTGCCCCCTACCCAGCCAGCCAGCCAGCCAGCCCACCCAAAGTAGCTATAGTGATCAACACATTGTTATGCCCCATTACTACAGCTAAATAACTTGTTGTCCCTATAGCATAGGGTGAAACACCTCAAAAGAGTAATATAGAAGCTGAACGTACGTGCAAAGACGGCAGCTGATATACTTGAAGGTCTTCTTGTTGGGCCTATGTGGACTGGGAGTCTCAGGACCGAGATCTACTGGTTTATCGCTGGAGTGAACACCGCGAACAAAGTGCCAGACATGGGTGGCCTCATCATGATATCCTGTATGGGTGCGGGCTTCTTGAACCAGGGAGTGGAAATGAATCCCATCAGTGAATGCTAGTGATAGTGAGTGCTCGTTTTTGACGATAGGCCCAACACCAGACACAGTAGGACCACTAATATCATCATCATTATCAACCTCATGTGTGCCTTGTACGCATCGCGAGCGATTAGTGCTACCTCCTCGCTTTCGCTTGGTACTTGGACGCTTCAGTTGCAAGGGGGCAGATCCATCTGGAGCGAAGGGGTGGTGCAGTGATGTCTGGTTTTGGTCTTGGACCTATTGAGTCATATCACGAATAACGAGAGGTGTGTGATTATGAGGCGATGAGGGATAGTAGGGACCATAGCCTGGAGGGAGTTGTGATGTAGGAGGATAATAGCTGTGTGGATACCATTGATGAGCCATCGTGTACTAGGTAGGAGGAGGCATTGGTGATGGTGCAGTAATTGAATGACCTGAGACAGTAGGCGTCAATGGCGGCTGGCTGTAAGGACTGTGTAGGCCATGGAATATCTTGAGACATTGGATGACCGGCCAGCGAGAAATAACAAGAAGACATACCAGCGCGCCTTAATTTACAGCACACCATGTACACATAATGTGACAAAACCTCCGCTGCCATGTTCGTTGATAAATCAATAATGTTCGCAATGAGCACTGCCACTATAGCCCATACACATGTACCAGTGCCAATGGCGAGCCAACTTTAGGAGTATCCAGGTCGTTCAGTTGGCCAGTATTTCAAACTGATCTCGATCACGCCAGGATGTGTGCGGAAAAGGGATATAATTGCAGTAGGATTGAAGAAAACACGTAAGTACATGTCCTAGACAAAGGAATGGCGGGAAACATCGATTCCAACGGTTTTGCAGCGCGATGGTGACGGGAGGAAGACAAGCGGACACTCAAGGCCAAATTCAAACTCAGCAAATTCCCCTTTAAGCGGACAACTCGATTCATCAAAAATTTGAATAGCTCGCTTCCATAACGGGAATCGATTCAATTCAAGTCAAGTTCATCAAACGATTTCGACTTGAATAGCGGCAACACTAACTACTCCCCTCCTTCCCCTCCTCCCGCTCCCTCCTCCCCCTCCTCCTCTTCACATCCCAATTATACACCCTAGCAGTATTAACCTCCATAACCGTAACCTGCTCCCTCAAAAACTCTAGATCCTCCACCGTATCATCCAGCGCCTTCTCCGCCGCTTTCAGTTTTGAGGTGAGGAGGTGGATGGCGTCGGGGATGGGGTAGGAGAGCATTACGTTTGCCTGGGGGGGGGGGGGCGTTAGCGGTAGAGTGGGAGGGGGATGGAGGGGTGGATGGATGGATGGATGGGTTGATTGAGAGGGTGGGAGGGATAGATAGATGTGGGAAAAAACGCACCCCAAGCCACAAATACACGATATCTGTATCCTCCAGCTCCGCCTCAGCGTACAGCGTCTCGTTGAGCTCGAACGTCGTCCTCAAAGGCTTCTTCTCATCCTCCTCCTCGTCCTCCCCCTCCGCATCCTACACCCAATCAGCCCAACCCCAACAAAACACAAAGAAAAAGAAGACTCACCAGCCCCCTCCCCCCAAGAACCTCAACCATATCCAGCGTCTTCCTAAAATCCGGGATCTTATCCTCGAGCCCTCTCCGCCTCTGGCCTAGGTTACTCTCCATGTACCTATACTTCCTACACCCCACCCCTCAAATCAGCCAACGTTCACAAGAAAAAGGAAAGGAGAAATGGACATACGAAATCGCATCCCCAAACGCCTTCAACGCGCCCTCCGTATCGCCATCCGGGCCCCCAACGTACTTTTCCACATCGTCCTATCTGGGTGTTGGGATGAATGCTGGCAGGCGACGAGCGAGCAACGAACGATGAACGGCGCTCTTGGGATTCCACGCGGGTTCTTTTCTTCGGAGACTACAGATCTCGTCGTCATGATGAGCGTAGGAGCGCAAGGTTTTTGGATCGGGAGATGATGAGCGTATGAACGCAAGGAGAATATGTATCTTAGGGTTAGGTCTTCTTCTCGCACCGTCCAAAAATCGTCACAAAATTATAGATAATAACAACTACACTGCTAAACAATCACGTACGTATGTAAGCTTGTATTAAGACTACGGGGGGCGGAGGAAAGAGAACACACTACGACAACTGGCCCAACTGCGCCAGCGCCAAAGCCTGCGCATGCACATGCACATGCTTCGGCGACGCAACCTCATGACACACCTCAACACCCTCAATCCAAGTATTCTTCATCACCTCCTCAATCGTCACCCGCTTCTTCGGATTGGGCTCCAACATCTGGCGAATCAGCGGACGGCATATCCGAGGCGAAAGATTATTGATCGTGGGAGGCGTGCTCCCCTGCGCAGACGCACACGCCTGGGCGTAGGCTGCGTACATCGCGTCCGAGGGCTGCGCAGCGCGCCATGGGAGCTCCTGGAAGTGCAGGCAGTAGTACACTACGCCACATGCCCAGATATCCACAAGTCGCGCATCGTACGCTACAGACGTCAGGATGGGGAAAGGTGGAGGGATGGATGGCTCACGTTTACCCAGAAACTGCTCTGGAGCAATGTACGGCTCGCTCCCGCAAAGGCCCGTCGACATGTGAACCGTCGCTTCCCAAGGCAACCGGTAAACCGTCGAAGCACCGTAGTCGCCGATCTGCCTGGTCGTTAGAAATGTGAATAGTAAAAGAGAGCGGACGCACCTTGAGATGACCTTTCGTATCGAAGAAAAGGTTCTCAGGCTTGAGATCACGGTGGGCGACGCCTTGGCTATGCAAGTACGACACTCCGCAAAGAATCTGCTTAAAGCAGCACTCGACTTCGCTCGGGGACATTCCACCCTTTTTTATCGCAGCGTACAGATCCCCACCAGGACAGAACTCCATCACCTCGCACCATTTCTGACTCTCGTCCTGGATAAGATCGACAGTCTCAACGATATTGACATGGTGAAGGGTAGACGAGATGCAAAACTCGGCGGTGAGTTTCTTGATGTACTCTTTCTCCGTCTCGTTCTTGCGACGTTTGCGGAATTCCTAGACATAGTGTGAGCCAAGAAAAGTCGTATGAAGCTAGGGAACACACCTTGATAGCATACAGCTTCTCTTCGCTCCGATCCCACTTGTGAGCGAGTCGGACGACAGAGGTGGCACCTTTGCCGATGGCGACCTTTTGGCAGACGCCATACTTTGAAGCGAGGCTAGCCGTGGAGTCGCCGCCGGTTGACCTAGGGCCCCTACCCCCCGCATCGCTATCTCCGTCTGATCTCCGGCTGCTGCCAGTCGAGCGCTGGGATGATTTTCTAGAGAGCTTGGGGCCGGAGCCCAGGAGATCCTTGAGGTTGAACTTGTGGCCGCCGCCGTCCTGGGAGGTCACGGACGGCGCTTTGGGCGGACGGAGTGTCGAGGCGGAGGAGGGTGGGTCGGCGGGTTTGGTGGTGGTGAGAGGAGGAGGAGGAGGGAGTTTGTCCCCCGCGGTACCGGCAGACATACTCGGTGCGCGGCTGGGTGCTCTGCTGTTTGCGCGTGTGGACGGGACACTGCCCCAGTCGCTGTCCGAGACGGTCGGGGACGACGCGGTGGACGTGCTGCCCGAGGATTCCTGGGTGTGCAGCATAGGCGCAGCCAGCGACAGCTTTTGCAGCGACGCGAGGGTGTGGCCTGGCTGCTTCTCGAACGAACTCGAGTCGGGGGGAGGCATAGGGATATGGTTCGGGTGGGGTTTCTTCGTTATGGTTTTGGGCGTGGGCGTAGCTTCATGCGGTGGTTTGTCAGAACTGTCGGGGCTGTCCCCGTCAGTCTGCGCAGAGTCGTCTTGGTCCGCCATCCTATCCGATCGTTCAGAAAAAATAGTGAGAGGAATCTTGGTTCGTATATGGATGCAAATCGTAGGTCGGTGTTGCGAATTAGAGGGATATCATGACGGCCGGAGAGGGATGAATTGGCGGTTGGGAGGGGGGGCGGGAAAGACGACAAGCGAGCAGGCAAAACGCCTCTCGTCGCCGGTAGATCGTAACCTGGGCGCTGTCGAGAACGACAAAAGGAAAAGCAAACGATAAACAGATGAAGATGGTCGTGGTCAATGGTAAACCTTTGCAAGCAGAGAATCTCTTTACGTAAGCAATCGCTCCAGCCAGAAGACATCTCGAATATCTGATAGGAAGTCCCTCTACGGTACCCCATCCCATGACTCTTTCAAATACGATTTTTTCTCGATAACAGAACACACACCCACTCTCCTGCCATAATTTTACCAACTTCCTCCATCCAGCGCGGGAGATGAAATTCTCGGAGAAAGCGGTCTCAACTCTACCGCTTCTCTATTCCGTACAACACAACTTACCCACCCTTCAAATGGCATAAATCCCGCACCATGTCCAGAATGGCCCTCCTCTTGTGACATAGCACGCGCTAGTCGAGGCCCATTGCGCCTGCAGCCAAACAACACAATAATCCCCCCACCCATGATCCGTCGCCGTCCGATCCCAGCGCCACACGGATGACTCACCCAAAGTCAACGTCCCAATAATCAACGTCAACCACCAACGTGCGCGGAGATGGGGAAGCCCACACATACACATACACGTCTTCTACCCACTCACATATATCCCTCAGTGTACCCGCCACCATCATCATTCAGTTCGCCAACAAACGGATGCACATCTTGGGGTTAAATAGCTCCAATCGTCTGCGCCATACAAACCTATAAAAAGTTATCTGACAGCTCCCAGTTTATATTCCCGAGTACGAGAAGCTAGCCTCATTCATGTCGTTATGTAGTACCGGCGCTCGCTCAAAATAAAGCAATAGACCTTCCAGACAAAGCGCCAGCGGCGAGATTCGTATCTAGGTCGGAGTCAAAGGGATAAGTCGTGTACCGACACGCACCTTACAAGTCGTAATAGTAACCATCCAAGAGCACTACAGTGGTGGCTGTGCTCGGAAAATGCCGAGTCTACGCTTGCTTTACCCAATCTCGCCTACATACGCGCCCACTCAATAAATGCCCCCCTCGAACTGCAAATACTATCCCCCTACGATCCCACTCTCTTCGCGCCCCAAGCATACAAGTCCTGTCTGACTCTTCACTCGACCTCTCCACCAGGGTCCTCGCAGCATTATGACGAACACGTCCAGGCAAAAGCTGAATGGGATCTGTTTATGTCGTACATAGGATGGCATAATCGTAAACATGCGCAGGACGTCATCCAGGAGCTGAACGATGACCTCAAAACGAAATACATCCTTCAAAGGTCAGTTATCTTTCCACGCCAACAACGTACATCGAATTAACAAACCGCTTGCGCAGTTGAAGTTGCTGCGCTCGGAACATGTCGCGCACGAGTTACTTTAATCCCAACCGCGCGCTCACAATACAATTCCTCACTTAATGCCCGCCTCAAACTATCCACCTTACACGATTCCCGCTCTCCTCGCCCCCCAAGTCCTAGGATACACCTCCCGCCAAACCTTCCAACTAATCCATAAACCACCCGTCCGGACCCAGTCATGTCCAAAAGCCGTCACCCGACCTAAGCGTCAACGCCGACGTCAACATCATACCAAACCCCGTCGCCGTTCTTTATACTCAATCACCCCAATTCCAGCCCCCACTGATTCTCAGAGGTACATACCATTCATCCCCTAAACTTCATCCCATACCTAACCCCGCAGCATCACCTTCGACGTCGTGAGAATTCTGCGTCGCGCTGGCACCCAGTCTACCCGGCCCAAGGCAAACCGCCACCGTGACCTCCAACGTAAGCCCCTCTCCCTCTCTGCTCCCCCTTCGCACACTCACTTCCAACTAGACGACAAAGCCGCCTTCAACACCTGGAAAGCCAAATTCAGAGCCGAACAGGCCGAATTCGAAGCAACACACAAAGCCCGCCTCAACTCTATCCTGACCGCCCTCCTCAGTGACTTCCCAGATGAGATCACCGGGGCTTCCCTCGACCTTCTCGCAGCATTCAAATACGAACACGTCCAGGTATCTCCCAGTGGTTGTGGTATGTAGGTTGGACATAATACATAGTGCATATCGGACGCCACATCAGTTCAAGTCGATTATTTTCCCACGCCATGATGGAAACAGGAATCGGTCGAGATCAGTGAGAAAGGTATATCTCGGTGTCCATAGAGTACATTGATATACACACACTTCCCAACTCAACGATGAACGTCGAGCAGCTGGTTGATGCTTACCATTCTCTCTCTCATAAGTCAAGTAATAACCACGGGGGTAGGCATGAAAGAACATTCAGATAGTCCGAGTCGGAGTCGGGATAAGACACGTCACGCCTTACTTGTTGCAACCGACAACCAAGTTATGTTGAAGTTTATGACTTGTGCTCAGAACATGCCGAACATGCGACGGCGAGTTGCTTTACATATCCCAAGTCCAATGCTCACAATACTTCCTTAATGCCCACCCCCGACTCATATCCAGCTTTCACAATCCCCACCCTCTTCGCTCCCCAAGTCCTAGGATACACCTCCCGCCAAACCGTCCACAAACCGCCCGTCCGGTTCCAATCATCCACCCAATCTCCAATTGAACGTCGATGGCGCACCCCTCGCCACTCTCTATGCTCCATCACCCCCACCAACGACACTGATTCTGAGAGGTACCCCCACACTTCAGTCTACGACATCCCATCCCTAACCCTCCAAGCCCCTCCTTCAACATCGTGAGCATTTCCCCTCGAGCCCCTAGTCCAAGGCCAGCTGCCGCGTAAGCTCCTCCCTCCCCCTCACCTTCCAAAATCAACCAACCAAAAACAAAGACGTCGACATCGAAACCAAGTTCAACGCCCAACATGCCAACAGAGCCAGATACAAAGCCGAAAGTGCCAGATACAAAGCCAGCAGTGCCAGATGCAAAGCCGAATGTGCCAGATACAAAGCCAACCGCGTCGCATTCACCGCCGAAATGTCCGCACTCAAAACCGACATGGACAACTGCAAGACAAGATCCTCGGGCTGTATACCATGCCCGCAAACTCATTCAAACATCTCTCTGGCAATATGTCGCTGGAAAGCGTCCAAACAGAAGGTACATCTAGTGAGATTTCGAGTCTTTGATGCGGAAGTCGGCGAGCGCGATATCTTCATCTATAAGTCCAATAATACATCAATAGTAATACTCCAGGGAAATCAGAACTACTATAAACCCTCTCGACTTACTCAAAGTGATCAAGGTATGTGCACCACACACAAAAGCCGGACGTATACATCATTTCATTCTCTGATTTTACAGTACATTTACATAGATACACAAATCCAAAAATTTCAAACCAAAGGCCCAAGAACCCCAAGAACCCTCTCGATGACCTCAACCTGCCTAACCAACTGACTATACTCCTCTGCACCCTCCTCCTCATCCCTCCTCCCCTCCGCATCCCCCCTCGCCTTCCGCGCCTCACCAACCCGCACCTTCAACACCTCCAACACCGGACCCACTAACCGCTCCTTCATCCCCTGAACATGCTCAATCAACACACCAGCACTCTCCGCCCCATTCGCCACAGCCTACAGTAACCATTAGAAAGACCAAGCAAACAAAAAAGAAAAAACCCACCTGAAAACTATCCATCCCCACAAGCCTCAACACAAACTCCACAGCCCCAGCGTCCTCCAAAACTCTCCTTGCAACATCCGGCCCATCCCGCGCTAACACCTGCACAGGATGCGAATACCCCCACAACATCTCATACTTCACAACCCTCTCATCATCCGCCTCAAAACACTCCCTCAAAGTATCCACAACAACCCCATACCCAACCTCATCACCCGCCACACGAACAGCAGCCTCAAACAGCGCGCTTTGATCAAACGACGACGGGTTCTCACCCAACGACCGCACGACCAACCGCGCCACCTCCATCCCCACCTCATCCCCCAACAACACCCGCACGTCCACTTCCTTCAAAAACAGCACCACCGCCGACAACCCAACTTCCTCCTCCCACATGACCTTCACAGCCGGCAAGACAGGCAGCACATCCTGCGCATGTCCCTCCTCCGGATGGGCATTAACCAGCTCCCGCAAAAAGCGGATCGCAGTCTCCTTATCATCCTCATCCTTCGACGACTCCAACACGCGCTTCACCTCCCCAATAGCACCAGCCTCAAGAAGCGCCTTCCTCGCAGCAGGCGTAGTTCGCACCAGCGCCCTCATCCTCCTCCACGTCTCGTAAAAGCCCATCCTCGCCTGCTTCACCTTCTTCTGCTTCTTCTTCTTTCCCCCACCCTTCACCTCAGGCGGCACCTGCAGCGCCTCAAGATACCCCTTCACCATCTCCCTCACCCTCCCCAAAGCCTCCTCATCATTCTCACACGCATACCCAATGAGCGGAGCAAGTAACTCCCCCGACCCATTCTCCTCATCATCAAACCGCGTCAGCGCCACCTCAAACAACTCCGGCGACGCCAACACCTTGATACCTTCGGGATAATCAGCCGCGAGCGTGAAGAGCGCATTCGTCGCCGAGTCCGCGATGTATCCCTCCCCAGCTGCTCCTCCAGCAATCAAAAGCGAGTCCTTGACAGCGCGGGGGTTCCCAAAGAACGTATCCTTGATCTTCTTGACGTAGTCGGGCGGGGAAATCTTGACCATAGCTGCGAGAGCCACGAGCGATCCAGCGGGGTCGATGGAGTCCTCATCCTCACCGCCAACATCCCCGACCAAACACTCCAGAGCCGTGGTCTTGAGAACAGCAGCAGGGATGCCTTGTCGCTCCGGATTACACCACTCCTCCATCATGTCCCACGATTCGGCTCTGGCCAGGATGTCGTTCATCGAATCCACAAGAACTGTGGAGTCAAAGCCTTCCAGTAAGACGATCTTGTCGATAACACCAAGTATGCGCGGAGACTCGGAGGTGCGAGTCATAAGAGGACGTATGAACGCTTCAGCTTTCAGTCCAGTCGCCGCGAGCGTAAATTCGATCACACTCAGAACCTTCTCAAGTATCCTAAGAAACGAGGAAACATCAGCATCGAACAAAATCGCGAGTCGATAAGACCTACCGGCCAGGTTTCTCTTCCGCAGCCGTAACGGCTTCCTTATACTCCTTCTGCGCTTTCCGATACTCTCGCATCTCCATCGCACTCTCGTCCGGTTCCTCCATAGCGACCTCTTCCTTCTTCACCTCCAACATGCTCACCAAATGCGCGACGACGTCGTCCCCACCCAAGACAGCCCACTTCCCCTCACCCACCCACTTATTCTCGTTCTTGCTCAGCTGCCTCGACATCCACAAGAAGTTCGTGAGCGAATCCTCGTCCTCGTCCGCCAACAACGCCGCCATCGCCCCGGGCAAGTACGCGTCCCCGTACAACATGTCCTTGTCCGCCGAAGGCGCCATAAGCAAGTTGCTCAGTCCATCGACAGCAGCTCTTCGAGACTCTTTCGTCGTCTGCTCCTTCAACAATTGCAACACCCTTGGCATCGCTCCCGCATAGGCAGCAGCTTCAGCCACGCGCGAGATATGGGAGCCTCTGACATTAGGATGATGGAGCGCCGAAAAGAACGACACGTCAGCCGAATCGACGTAGGATTGGAAACCGGTCTTGACGAGCTCGAGCGTTCGGTCAGAGCCCCAGCATCCGTAGCAGAGGAGGTAGAACGCCCCTTTGGACGATTCTTTATATTGCAAGAGACCAATAACATGGTGAACCAGTTCAGCCGTGAAGATCTGGTCCTTGAACGGTGTCGGAGGCGGTGGGTCAGAAGAAGCGCTGTCGTAGCTCCATGATTCAGAGCCGTCCTCATTGAGCATCATCTCCGCGAGAAGAATGGCAGCGTAGTTCGCAGTGGTCTTGTCATCGTGATACAGAGCACCGACGATGAGGGAAAGATTATTTGGGGTCGAGAATGCGGTTTTGGCCACATCGCGCAGGGAATCTGCGTCGCTCGTGAACGAATCGCAGAGGGAGGCCAAAGACCGTAAAGTATAGTTGCGAATTTCAGAATTGGGCGAAGCGACGAAAGGGATGAGTTGGTCGATGACGCCGTCTCCTGTCAGCAGATGTATCCCAGCGCGCTGGTTGTCTGCGACCATTTTGGTTAGGATTGACTTTGAGAAGGTTAGAAAGAGGGGAAAGAACGAGTAGCAAACATACCAGAATGCGCACTGCCTTATGTTCGTCGGGTCCCTTGAGAATATCGAGGATAAAATGGATAAAGCCTGCTTCGAACGCAGCATTCCGAATCCCATCAAAAGAGAGCGCGAGGCCCCCTGCGACACCCAATTTGGTATCAATTGAATAGTCGCCCGTCCAGACGGAGCGGAATGCGTCTACAACTGACGTTGGCTCTTCACCTTCCATTTGACGAGCCAAAGCCCATTCTTCCGAGGCCCCATATACGTCGGGGTCCTTGTACTGGAGACGGAGGACGAGAGCGATCCAATATCTCTGTTTTCCGAGGGCCAGAAGAAGCTCCTTGTCCGCGTCTTCCAAGGCGGTCAGCTTCTCCACTGCGATGGCAGAGATGAGTGAGTTGGGATGGTAGAGGGTGTCGATAAACGTGAGAATGACGTCGGCCTTGGTGGCAGCGATTATCTTGCCGGTGACGGTCTTGACCTGCGTCTGGAAGTCCTCGTCGGAAAGGTAGTGACCAAGGATATCTGCAGCAGCGGAAACAGTCTCGCTGGACGCCGATGCGGTGGAAGCTTGGGCAAGGTCGAAGATGCCGGCTTGGAGGAGAAGTTTGGAACAATGGGAACGACCGTAAACGGCGCAAACATAGATGCCGTTGAGAAGATCCTTGATGGTCTGGTCGTCGGGAGAATCCTGGATGACGGACGCAATGCGGGGTAGGAGGCGCGAGGATAGGGACTCGTCTGCCTCGAGGAGTTCTTCGAGGGAGGAATAGATCTGATTATACGTTGCGACGTTGGATTTTCCGCCTGCGATGAACGGGATCAGAGCCTCCAGATGAGGTAGGAGAGCCTCTGTGCTGGCGGGGGTGGACGTCATCATGTTGCAGACGAGGTCGACAGACGCGATGACCACGTTCTCGTCTTCGAGAGCCGGTAGCTCGGGAATAAGTGCCAGCACGAACGGAATAAGGGGCTCGGTCGCTTCGTCTGGATTGCCGCACCGTACACGCTCCAAGTTGCACAGAGCCTGAAGATCGTTAGTTAGTATTCATCGCTAGAAAACTCTACACACCTTCCACTTTATCTCGATGTCGCTATCGCTCGCGCGCTCGAGGAGTTCTGGGAGTTGTTCAACGGTGGGTTCAGGTTCGGGCTCTTCGATTTCTTCATCTTGCTCGTCTTGGACGTCTTGCTCGTTGGATGGAGCGTTTCCCATGGTGGTTGTAGGGAGAAAGGACGTCAAGGCCTATGTTTATAGAACAGAGTCGTTTGCGGAGCCAAGCCTTCGTGTCTCATACCGACAGGAGAACATAGGATCCGGTGGTGGATTATAATCTATGAATACACAAGTCAGCGTGGAATGAAATACGGCAACAAGTCATGACACGGAACCTTGACACGATGGCTTATGCGCCACATAGGGTATGGGTATTCCTATCGTTGTATCCAACGGGGAGTCGGGAGTATTGACTGACGCAGTTCCTCGAAGAGTATAGATACATTACGCTGGACAAGACGCGTCGTTAACGTGTCGAAAGTACATCGCGGTGGTGGTGGTATCTAACTGAAAACTACCGGCAAACTCCGGCCCGACGAACGGCACACATCCTACCACTGCACCTTACCCTAGCCGTCAGAACGACGCTACCTTACTAGCATCCTAGTTGATCTCCTCAACTGGAAGTACGGGTTGAACTCTTAATACCCAAGTTCCATTGATGACGCTCTGTAGTGCGTACATACCTAGTCGGGGTACAGGAACCTGGGAATCTCTGCGTTTGGTCTCTCAAAGCGTGAATTAAAAATTTGTATCTGTATGTAGGTGCAGGTAAATGCTATATAAACTATTACTGAAGACATGGAATTATGCAACGTAATTCTTTATTGTCCCGGTCTCATAAGCTCCACCGCCTTTATTTTCGACAACCTCTCTAGTTGCCCCTTGACCGATGCCTGAGTAATCACAAGGTCGAGCTCTTTCTTTACATGTCGAAAATGGGCCTCATAATCACTCCTGGTGGTGAGTTTCAGCTTCTTGGCCCCTTTAACCATAGACTCATGATTGAACGCGACATTCATCTCATTCGGCAGCCAAAGCTTGCATTTCTTGTCTGTCACCCATTTGTCTAGGTCGTAATCATCGATTCTATAACACACCATCAGCTTTCAAACACCACGCGAAAAAAAAACAGTCACGCACTCCATGCCCTTCTCAGCAAGACTTTTGTGTGTCTCCAATGCAACATATTTGCACTGTCCGAGCATGTAATTCACTTCCACCTCTGTCTTCCATTCCAGATACCATTCACCTATGAACTTTAGAGGCTCTGACGGGTGCAGATTGCCCATATGACCAAAAATAACACCAGTACGAGCTGGTCTGTACAGAACCATATACACCCGCTGACCATTGAGATCAACAGGTTCATCAGTCTGCCACAAGAACATGTTACCTTCCACCTGCCAATGCCGAACATCAATAAACATCCCCCAAAGACTTCCGGCGTAACACATACCTTCCCCCAATATTCCCCCTCTTTCATCAGAAAAGCCTGAGCATTCCCACCAAGTCCCTTCGCCATGTCCAAGTCAACAATCTTGAGTATCGCTGGTCTTTCCACTTCGTAATTCTCGTGGCCTGGGTCGTAGAGATAGTACTTCCGGCTCAATCCTTTCACGTCGTTCTTGCCTAGCTCCACAGGGTTTCGTTCCAGAAAAAGATACTTATTATTAATTTTGGCCGTTCCCCTCTTTTCGTCGACCTTGACAGTCTCAACAAGAAATGTCTCATCACCCGCCCTAGGACCTAGCGACAGACCGAGATCATCTCGGAGCGGGCTGAGTATAATCAGTAAAGGACTTGACCGGAACACGGGCGCAAGACGCACTGTGCATGGCAGAGAAAGATCGTATGAATCAACGCCACCACTATGCAGAGGTTTCGCAGCATGAGGGTCCAATTCAAGATGAATACGGAGAAGCCAGTCCAGCTGGATCGTTGAAGGGACTTACCGATCGCGGTAGATCAGTATTTAAATCGCACTGCAGTGCAGTGCATGTCTTCCTCGTTGCATGACAGCCTGAGCTAGGGCAGACGGTAGGATGAACGGTCGATAACCACACAACCGTTACTGCAGATCAAAATGGTGGGGAAAAGGCATCGAGGCTGTGGTTCAGAGTGTATCTTGGCTTCGCGTTGTGATGTCGTTGTGATGAAAACCATTGACGGGCAACGCGTAACGTTACCTCAACCATCACCATGATTTCCGGACGATCACCATTAACTACGCTCGCTGCATGGTCACTGTAGTCAGTTAGATTTGATATGGAAAGCATATTCGAGGTCGCGTATTCCTCGCATGTAGGTAGTTGAATGCTCATCTGCATAGCACCCTCGTCACTCTCTCACCTGCACGAGAAGTCTATTGTTTCGTATGTCTGCCCTAGAAAAAGGCGCCGTCGTATCACTTCAAGTTCCCCACAAGTTAATTGTCCTACCTATCAGAGATCTTCGGCGACTCGATGTCCTCCTTGCGAATGAAGCATGCTGGTTCCAACGGGTAGCTTGGCGGCGGCGGGAACACTCCATAGCGGCTAACCTCCTCGATGATATGACCATAGTCGTAATCGGGGCACTGTAACGGCATGTTGGTCGGATTCGTAGGGTAATATAGATGGGCCACTTACATACGAGCTACAACAAACAAAGACGTTTTCCTGTGCTTCCATGCTGCAAGCTTGCGACATACAGTTCATCGACCACAGCCTCTATAGCCATATCCGATGTTTGCCAGCCATCAAAAAGCTCGGGAATACGATTCGTCTAAAGGGTGAGGCGGCTCTTGAGATTTCGTTGGTGACGGGGATTACACGTTACGAACAGGAGTGGGTCGAGGATCTGCGAGCGAAGCGCCTCCCGAAGTACAAATATCCAGATGCTGCATGGGTATATGACATCGCTAGATTGTTGAGGGAAATGAAAGAGGAGGACTGAGAGCGACCGTATACGGCATAGGCGAAGATACCGTTAAGCAGATCCTTGAGGTCGGACCAATCCGAGATGACGGACGAGAAGTGAGGTAGAATACGCAATGATTCGTCGTCTCCCTCAAATAGTTATTCGACCCGCGATGAAGGGAATGAGAGCCTCCACATGAGACAGCAGGGTGTTGATACTAGCAATGGATGTCGTGCAGATGAGGCGATGACTACGTTCTCATCCTCGAGAGTCGGTAGCGCGGGAATAGCATCCACGGAATGGAGAGCTCGATCACTTCGTCTGGATTGCTGCATCATACGTGTGTTATGTTTCACAGCGCCTGCGAAACGTTAGTTGAAATTCATCGCTTGGAAACCTTACGGACCTGCCACTTTATCTCGGTATCGCTATTGCATGTGCGCTCGAAGAGTTCTGGGAGTTGTTCAACGTTCAACGGTCGGCTCTGGCTCTGGCTCCAATTCCTCATCTTGTTTGTTTTGTGCGTCTTGTTCGGTGGATGGAGTGCCAATCAAGGTGGTTGCGATGACGAGCGTCAAGGGCTATGTTTATGGAGCAGACTCGTTTGCGGAGCCAAGCCTCCACGTCAGGAGCGCCAGACGGTCTAGTGATTGATTCACATCTCTGATTGCGCGCGTTTGAGCGTGAAATGAAGTGCGGCAAAGAGACAGGACTCGGAACCTTGATATTAAGTCCTATGCGCCACCTAGGGAACGGGTATTCCTATTGTTATATCCCTCGGGGATTCAGCTGATACAATTCATCCGGGAGTATAGATCCATTCGTCAAAACGTGTCGTCAACGTATCAACAATAGGGAGTGGGGAAGGTGGTATCAGGTGGTATCTGACTGAAACCTACCGGCAAACTCCGGAAACCGGTGTCTCAAGAGTCAAAAGTGTCACGACTTAAGAACCTTGGCTGGTATACGTAGGAAAAGGAATAGGATTATCCAAGACATGGACCCAGTGTGCAAGGTAAGTTAATCCTTCACCATCTCGATCCCTCTCAGCCCCTAGTTTTTCCCTCTATTTTCAACCACTGCTGCTTATGCTCCAAGACTGAGGGAATTGTAAATTTATCTTCAAGCTGCGTCTGAACCCGTTCAAAATGGGCGTTATAATTGCTGCTGTCGAGTTCCAGATCCTTGGCCCCTCTGACCAAGGCCCTTTTTGGAGTACCATTCTTAAGTACCGAATAACTGAACGCAACATTGATCTCATTGGGAAGCCAATGCGTACACTCCTGGTCTGTAACCCATTTGTTTAGGCTGTAGTCATCAATTCTGTACCGCACTATTAGCTTTCAAAGATATAGAAAGATATTAGTACGTACTCCATTCCCTTTGCTGCGAGACTCTGGTGTGTCGCCATTGCTGTGTCTTTGCACTCTCTCAATTTATTCTCCAGGCCCTCTGCCTTCCAATTAGCATACCATTCACCTATGAAACGTAGAGGCTTTGACACATATTGATCGGGGTCAAAGACAAGGCCGCTATGAGTTGCGCTATACATGACCATGTACACCCATTGCACCACCTGACCGTAGTCATCAAGTACCTCAATAGGCTCATCAGTCTGCCATAAGAACATGTTACCTTCCATCTGCAAATAACGAACATCGGTAAAAGGCCCCCAAAGACTTTTTGGGGTAACACATACCTTCTTCCAATATTCCCCTTCCTTCACCAAAAGATCCGGAGCATTCTCGTCAAGTTCCTTCGCCTTGAGCAAGTTAACGATCTTGAGTACAGCCGGCTTTTCCACTTCGTTTTCTTGGCGGTTTGGGTCAATGACATAGTACTTCCGGCTGAGTCTTTCCTTGTCATTTTTGCCTAGGTCCGCAGGGTTTTCTCGCAGCAAGACATTTTTGATGTCATTGATTTTGGCTGTTCCCTCCACTTCATTGACGTTGGTGACTGAAAAAACGTAGGTTGTATTGCGAAGAGGATTGTTGTCGCTGTCGCCGCTGTCGCTGTCGTCGCTGTTGCTGTTGCTGTTGCTGTTACTGTAGGTAGCATCGTTGTCGTAGTAGTCGTCGTCGCCGCCGCCATCATTGACATATCCAGCCATGTTGTGACCGGTGACGTTGCTGGGACCCGGTAATTCTGAATACGGAGGAGGCGGGTCATCGTCTTCGTCGTCTTCATACATCCTAGTACCTAGCGAGTGTGTAGGATGGGAGCGGACCAGATCGCCATCAACACCAATAGACAGATCGCCTCGGAGCGGGCTGAGCATATCGTTCAGTAAGATACTTGACCCAAACGTGGATGCAATACGCACTGTGCATGGCAGCGGAAGATCGTGGGAGCAGCGATCAACGTTGCCAATATGCAGAGGCTGGAGCCCGGGTTTCGAAGTGCTGCCAGCATGAAAGTCAAATCCAAGCGAAGAAGCCAGTCCAGCTGGATTGTTGAAGGACTTGCTGAACACTGGGGATCATTAAATAGGACTGCAAAGCAGTGTAGATTCACCATGTTATAGCGAGTCGCCTCGTAACATACTGCAATGATAAGTAGATAGGGTGGACTAGTCTTGTCGTTCTTCTCACGCCAGGACGGTCAGTCGATAACCAAACAACTGTCGCTTCGCCAGTGGGTCAACACCGTGGAAAAGTTATTGAGGGGCTGTGGTTCGCCTTGACAGTTGTCGCATCACCATCTCCGAGTGATCGACTCAGAGTCCAGACGTTGACTATCTGAGATACCGGTTAGATTTGCATTGGACACATAGTTTGTCTTCAATATATAGATCACGAACCATACGCTCCTTTGAATGTGGCTGAATCAAACATCGCACCCTCGCCGCCGTCGCGCTGAAAGTATCTCTCGAGATGGATCGATTCGAATACGAAACCATATTTTCCAATGGCATGGAAACGCTAACGTACAAGCCCTAGTTGGAGACGTCGTTGGTGGGACATTTCGGAAGCGTCAGAATCCCATTAACAGAGAAGTTGGCTGGACATGGTCCCATGGACAGAATCTACGCTGAACAAATCTCTCGTCCATCATGCAGCCCGTGGTTGCTGGTCTGAATGATATGGCTTTACTTTACCTTTAGGCAGACACTCATTCACGTTGATCGTAACACCCCCGTTGAGATACTACCTCCCGTCAGCCGCGATGACGCGAAAGAAGACCCAAGAAGACCTACTAGTTGTTCAACAGACGAAGTCAAGACATAGGTCTTTAAAAGAGAGTCGTTTGCGAAGTATAGTGACCGGGGTGCCACGGTGGTTGTGGTGGTCGCTGACTGAAAACTACCGGCATTTTCCGGCCTGACTGGAGATTTGGATGGCTGGAACGACACATTCCACTTGCCACTTATGCAGTGTATGCAACGTCGAGAAGGTTTCAAACGTTGAACACTTGGACACCCAACTTTGCCGACAATTCGTGATATTCTTTGGACCATTGAGGACCTAGTCAGAGAAGCGTTGCTGTCTTCAGGCGTAAATGTACGTCGATAAAAATGTCTACTTCCACTACTACATACTGAAGATATTGAACCCGTATGTAACGCAATCCTTCATCCCGATCCCCAACCATCCCTTAGGCCTTAGGCCTCACCCTCAGTTCTCATTTACTCAGGCTTGCGCCGGTATTTCCAACAACTTCTTTCTGTGTGTTTCGATTGCTTCCGGAGTGAATTGCTGGTCAAGCTGTTCCTTAACATTTTTCAAATATGCCTCTTGTTCCCCACTCTCGAGCTCATCGCCACCTTTGACCGAGACCTCGTCTGCATCGAATGCAACATTGATCTCGTTGGGAAGCCAATAGCCACAGTTATCATCTGTCACCCATTTGTGTAGGTCGTAGTCATTAATTCTGTAACACACTGTTAGCCTTTCAGACAATCTGAGAGTATGCTGCTACGCACTGCATTTTCTTCTTGGCAAGTCTTTTGTGTGTCTTCATTGCACTGTCTTTGCACTTTGCCAACATATCATCCGTCTTTCCCTTCGAGTCCCAATCTGTGACCCATTCACCTATGAACTTTAGCTTTGTGTAATGCCTATCATCGTTCTCATCTATCAAGGGAACACCGGAATGAGTTGATCTATATATAAGCATGTGGTCCCGTTTCACCACCTTGCCATGACTATCCTTTTTTTCAACAGGTTCTTGAGTTTCCCACAATAACATACGACCTTTTATCTGCCAGACCCAGTGGAATGAGCCCCACGAAGAGTTCTTTGGAGTAAGACATACCTGGCTCCAATACCACCCCTCTAAACGCAAATCCTCGACCACATGCCTCCCAAACTTCTCCGCCTTGAGCAAGTCAACGATCTTGAGTACCGCCCCCTTGTCCAATGCATCCGGCCGACGGTTTGGGTCAATGATATAGTACTTCCGGCTCAGTCCCTCTGCGTCATTCTCGCCTAGCTCCAGAGGATTCGCACTTAACGAGACGTCCGAGCCGTTGAGTTTTGCCGTTCCCGCCTCTTCATCGACATCGCTAAATGATTCAATCTTCAAATATAAACGAGGAGCGTCGTTGTCGTCTTCCTCCTCGCCGGGGTTCGATGGAAGCACGAACCTAGCACCTAGCGCGTGCGAAGTATTGTGAGGGCCACCGATGGACAGATTGTCTCCTCCAAGCGGACTGTGTTGTAGTTCAATAAAATACTAGACTGAAGCATAATGTAAGACGTACTGTGCTTGGCAGTGGAAGACTGTACACAACGCCGCCAGAATGCAGAAGTTCAAACGCGGGTTTCGAAGCGGCGCGAGCATGATGTCTAAGATGAAGATGAAGAAACCAGTCCAGCTGTTGTTGAAGCACTTATCGATCACCGTGGATCGTTAAATAGTACTGTAGTGCAGTGCAGCTGGGATGTTGTCCGTGAGAAGGTACGGCTTCACGGTGACATACCCGGTTGGCTCGTTGCATAGTCGGAATAATATATAGGCCGCGCTAGCGTCGTCGGTCTTCTCACAACAGGACGAACGGTCGATAACCATACGACTGTTGCTTCAGATCAACATTGTGGGGAAAAGTCATCGAGGCTGTGGTTCAGACTTACGCACTGTATATTGGCTTCGCTTGTTGTTGTCGCTGTGATTCGGTGTTGAAGACCGTTGACGCCGATGCATCGCCTCAACGGTCACCATGATCTCCGGATGATCACCATTAACTACGCTCGCTACACGGTCACGGTAGTCAGCCAAATTTGATTTAAGTAGCATGTTCTACTTAGGTTGCGAACTCACAAATTTCAAGTAGCTGAATCACTGCAAACCCTCATCAATAGATGTCGCTCCCTCGTCTATGCCGACGCCGAAAACATTTCGAATTGCGACGTAGACAGGACACAATGTTGTTATATGCGCCATCTGGTGTACGTATTTTCCTATCGTCATCATCTTGTATACGGATCTGTTCACAGAAAGGTCCATGTTGCGTGTCAGAGCACGTTGACCGCGGTGCCACGGATACTGTGGCATCATTCAGAGCTTTCCGCCTTCGAGGACAGACTTACCATGCAGGGCGCATACTACGCCATATTTGGCGTCACGGATTTCTGGACTATCATCGATAAGAAAAGGACGAGGACGACGCGCACAACGTAGAGTATGAGTGGGCAAAGTGTCTCGTCGATGCTGCTGCTGCTGCCATCCTCGCCTCCTTCAACAAATATGTCCCTCATTTCCTGAGCAAAGCCGTATCAACGAAACCAGAGCTCGCCAAGATTACCATATATCTCATCGTTGGATACTAATCTTCTATCGTTGCCGAATATGATAGCTTGGTCCTAGGAGGGAGGTAAGTCCGTCTGGAGCCTGCAACCGAATAGGATCCTCACTATGGATGGTGATGCTCACGTAAACTGTGGATTGCTCAAGCAAGCCTGAGCTCACTCGTGGGGAAGCCGTTGCCAACACGTCCAAAGAAGTTTTGCGGCGCTGGGGAAAGGCCGTCGGAAAGGAGATGGACTACGTGCATCTAACGTTCGACGACTACGTCAAGCCATGTCCTCAAGGCCCAAACTTCGGCCTGGAGCTTGCGTTGTGTATGACCTATCTTGATAAATATGGCTCGGAGGGATACGCAAAGCCTGGAATTGAGATGTTGACGGAGGAGGATTTGAGCGTCGAGGGATGGGTTGATACAGAGGACGCGGTATATGGGCGGTGTATGGGGTTCAGTTCTGGAGTAGTAGGAGCCGTCGTGATAGTCATCGATTTCGGGCAAATTGCAAAGTTCAATTGAAAGCCTACGCGAAACGAGCCAAAGCAGGACGACGAACAAAGAGGTCTACTGATAGCGAGGCAGCGGCCAGTCGAAACCATATGAAAGTCGTCTGCCTCGCTGTTCTCCATAAAACGCTGCGTCCTCGACATCGCTCTTTTGATGAGGCAGCGGCTCGAGCGTCCAATTTATACAATGCCCAACGTAGAAATCACTTCGCACTCTTGCCTGGCGGCCATTGATTCTGGGTAGGGAATGGTACAACTGAAAGGTCCATCGATTTCGAGTGGAGTGTCGACCGTCTTGCCAACCATTTCCTATGCGTGACAGACATGGTCCATCTAAAGACGATGTATCGTGGAACGTAGGCCCCGCCGTCGCGCGAGTGTCGCTGATTGTGGGCTTGCGCCCTTCTCCGGCAGAGACTACTGTGATGGATGCGAAAAACGGACGACGACGAATATGTGGCAGAGATCGCGTGATTGGATAGAGGGCGGGATGCCTGTTGTGCTGTAGAATGAGAGGGTTGTTGCTCAAGCTTTACCGGTCGTCGAGACTAGAGGGGGTGGAGGATGTGGACGTCGTTGCGTTGATGCGGGAGGCCTGGGGACGGGGGAGGCATTTAAGTCACTTGAGTACCGAGATTCGTCGGACGGAGTCCTGATGGCGACGAAAGCTTGCAGAAGTCCGACTGCGGGACCAGGACCAGCTTTAACCGTCCAACGACTGGGCGATCTGCAACTGGTTTGCCTGCGGACACGATGGCGTGCGGTACCGAGCATCCAAATGTCGAGGATAACCGCAGCATCGTGGTAGATGGACGTGCATGTGAGAATGGTCCGTGCGCCAGCCGTAGCATGACTACGGCATGCTCAAGGACGACGTGGAGCGACTCCGAAGAGAGGATACTCGTATCGTGGGTGCGGGATTAAAGTAGATAGATGCCGCCTAGTTCGTCACTGGAGACGCATTCAAGGATATGCGGAGATTCGCTTGAGGAAGAGGCCTAATCGTTTGCGATATGCCCTGGTTTTTGTTAAGGCTAAGAGATAGTCAGAACGGCACAGGACAGTGTAAATTTGATAGCATACTTGGCGTATTTTGTAGTGATGTTGGGTCTGCGTTCCCAAATATATCCAGGTTAAACGTCTCGGAGTTGACGACGGCTGGAGTCTGTAGAGAAGACATGGTTCGTATTCATGGCTGGCGATTGCCGTAGAATCTTGAAGGAAACAGAGGGTATATTGTTGAGAGGACTGCGACTGGTTGACTGGATTTGAGGCGAATTGACGATGATGGAGGTCCGAGGCAGAGGTCGATAAATTTCCCACGCCAAGTGGTGGCGACATTGTAACGAGAAATCAGAAAAGCGAGAGAAGAAGAGAAAGAAGACGTACTTTATTATTCTGAAGGACGACAGGAATATGTAGAACTTTTGGCAAGTCAAAATCAGTAAGTGATTCAAGGAGGAATAGGTAGACCGACCAAATATTCCATACGCCAGACATAGCCGAGTCTGAAAACATTTCGCGGTTAGGAATATTACATACAAAAAGTGGATAAGAGGCTCACCACAGAGGTACTGGAAGAGCCTTATGAAGAAGAGATTCATGAGCATACCTACAATATTGTGGATATCGAGATAGAAATAGAGCAGAGAAAAGCGTCCAGTTCGTCGTCCAAGTCCAAGACGCGCCAGCCAGAGGAGCAGAAGAAGTCGTCAAGACGTAGTCCTCAGCATGCGATCTCAAGCCCAGTCAGCCTCGATGTTGGCGATGCAAGCGTCGAGTTTTTCCCAGAACAAGTCATCCAGAATATCGTCTTGAGCCTGCGCTCTAGCCAAGTCAGCCTCAACTTTAACGATACGTGCCTCAGCTCTTTCGCTGAACGATAGATGAGTACTAGCTCACATACGGAGTGAAACAAAGGAGACTCACCGCGCACGCTCACGGAACTGGAACGGCCTGATAACGGAACTCACGATCTTCTTCAATGCCTTGATTTCCGGAACGGTAACTGGGGAAGAAGCACGACGAGAGGAAGAAGGGATCGACAACGTCACCTTGATCCTTGCTACCTTTAGGGGCTTAACCTCCGGAGCGTATTCAATGACAACGGGGACGGGTGAAGGAGCGGAACGAGGGACAGAAGAGAAAGAAGGGAGGGAGGTAAGGGGGGAAGGTAAAGGTATGGGGGGAGGAGGGCCGGGGGGAGGAGGGAGTCGGCGGCGTCGCACAGCCTGCTGGGCGACGACGGTTTTAGGAGCTTCAGCCCTCTGCGCAGCGGGAGAGTACCAACGAGCGTCCTCGTCGATATACCCGAGCCACGACAGAGTATCCATAGTATCTGGAATAGCGTCAGCTTTTTGGATCTCAGAAGATATCTTTTTAGGGTTGCTCAGCGTCGACGACGGAACTACATTCTTGATGCCAGAATGTTGGTTCGTTGTGGCGTCGGCGTCGCGGACGGAGATGGTGTTGGTGATAACGGTGAAAGGCATTTTGAACGGTTTTTGAAATGTGGGGATGATGGTTCGAGGGAGAAATGGGAAAGGAGCTATGTGTTCACTTTCACGTATTTCTGTAAGGCTAAAAATAGATGCCGCCACAGATCGAGAAACATGTGATTAAATTTAAATAACGTATCGCGATATCACCAACCACACCTTCTCACATTTTGAGCACGTTCATGATGATTCGAAGTTAACGTTAGAAATCTCTACGGGCTGCAGGCTCATGGTATTCCTGTACCAACTACTGACGACATGAAATTGGTATGTAGTAAGGAGTTATCATCCCGATCCTCCACCTCTGAGTCTCATAACATTCCCCTCCCTCAATGCTGACAACTTATCTATATGCTCTACGAGCGCTTCCAAAGTGAATTCCCTGTCAAGCCTTCTTCCAACCTTTTTAAAATGCCTTGCCCATGATTCCAGCGTACTCCTCGTTTCAAACACCTTGCCTCCTCTCACAGTGACCTTCCCATTTCTTGTACGATACTCATATCCAACATTGATCTGGTTGGGGTGCCAATAATCACAGTTATTATCTGTAACCCAGCTGTGTAGGTCATAGTCGTTGATTCTGTGGTACAATGTGAGCTTCAGTTGTTCATATTGAGAAGATACTGTGGCGCACTCCAATTTCTTCCTGGATAGGCTCTCATGTGTCCTCATTGCACTGTCTCTGCACCTTTCCAGCATGTAATCCGTCGTTGACTGCCAATATGGGGCCCATTCGCCTATGAACTTTAGCTTTGTGGGGAGTGGGTCACCGTCCTCGTCCATCTCCCCCAAGTGAACACTAGTACCACGAGTTGTTCTATACATAACCATGTAATCCCGTTTTACCAGGCGACCATGGCGGTATTCCTCGACAGGTTCTTCAGTTTCCCACAGGTACATATCACCTTCCACCTGGGAATATCATATGTCCTTTTGTGAAGTCCCACGAAGAGCTCCTCGAAAACACATACCTCGGACCAATAGTCTCCCTCTTTCATCAAGAGCTTTGGGATATCATTGCCCAATCTCTCCGCCTTGCGCAAGTCAACGATTTTGAGTATCGCCAGAGGTTCAGTTAAGCTCGGGTCAATGACATGATATTTCCGGCTGAGTCCTTCCGCGTCATCCTCACCTAGCTCCAGACGATTTTTCTCTAGAAAGACATCTTTGAAGCCGTTGATTCTTGCGCTTCCCGCCCTTTCGTCAATATTATCGAGTGACTCAATCTGAAAAGAATAGTCAGGAGGCCTATCCGAGTCGTAATCGGGTGGTGGTATGTTGGAATCCACAACATCTATCGGAGGCTCCCCGTTATCGGATCCGGCATATGTCTCGTTATCTTCGTCATCGGATGAGGTCTCGGAATCCGTCTCAAAATCCTCGGGGTTATACTCTGGCCAGTCTGCTCTAACACCTAATGGCGAGTGTGTAATGTTGGAGTGGGACGGAACGCCATCACCGGACAGATCGTTCTCAAGCGGGCTGCATGTATTATTCAATACTAGAATACCTATACGGAATGTACGTACTTGGCGTTGACGAATTCAAGGCAGGGGAAGACTGCGGGGGCAGTAAATAAGGCTACCAGTAGCCAGTTGAAATACGAGTTGCGAAGCGGCACCATAGAGTCAAGACGAATGCGAAGAATCCCAGGCCGGCTGGATTGTCAAATGAAGGATTTATGGAACACTTTAGATTCATACATGTTGTTAAATAGTACCGTAGTGCGCTGCAGCATTATATGTTCTTAGGTATATGATATATCTCATCTAGAACTATCATGACATTGTTCCATACAGTTACCTCATGCCTTATAATTGTAATTGTGATGACAACTAGGATGGATTTGCGCCATCGGTCTTCTCGCCACAGGACGATCGATAACAAAACAACCGTTGCTGGCAGATCAATATCGTGCAAGTTATCGTGGGGCTGTGCTCCATGATCTTGGGCAATTCCTTGACGATTGTTGTTCTACAATGCAGTGTAGCTCGGATTTTTTCGTGAGTGCGCATCGCCACCGACTCGTAGTATTATTCTCAATGGTCGTTAACCATCACCATCTCCAAATACCATTTGGATTTTCTTAGTAGCATGTCTTAGCAGTATAGTAGGTAACGAACACCGAAGTTCCTTACGTGCTATAAATCCTCATCTGCATATATTATTCTTGGCATGTCGTTCGCTCGCCTTCGCCGGCACTGAGAACACCTCGAAGTCTCTCAAGAAATCGACCCATCCGAATAGGGAACCATCTCCGAAGGCAATAAAACACTTTTCCGACAGCGCCTAGACCTCCTAGGAATCCTCACGAATACAGCAGTCGCGCACGCCGGCTCCGAGTCCAAGTCCACAATGGCAGTGCGCCACAAATCCCGCATCCAAAACCTCCAAGAAATTCTCGTTAATATGAGTTTACGGTTGTCCAAGTCTACCAATTATCAATCCAGCCACCATCCACCTAACGGAAACTCGTACAAGGCCGACTTCCCTATCTTGATTCTCGGAGACACCGTTGCTGGAACACTCTCTCCCAACTCCGGAAGCACCACAATCCCATAATAACAGCTCCACAGAATCTGGCTGGACATGAACCTAAACTGCGCTGTGATCCTAACAAACCTCTCGTCTTTCTCCACCGCCTGGTGGCTCGAGGTCGTCGGGGCAAACGATATGGCTTCACTGGCAGTTGGACGTTCGTTTACGTTGATCGTGATTGTAACGCCTTCGTTCAGATACGACGTCTCGTCAACCGCGACGAAATGCGCACGGATGACGTCAGCGTTGTGCTCCAGAATGCGTGTTGCGAGAAAGTAGAAGAACCCGATCTCTTTGACGCGTAGGTTATTTGTTGTGTAAGGATCGCCCGTTTTCATGGCTATTTTCGAACTTGGTTAGGATCATAAGGGATGTGTAATAGCTGACCTTCGGTGTATTCTAGTGCTTTGGTGCACATTCCACTACATGATTCGCGGTGCCGCTTCCAATCTGTGCGCTGACACACGCGGCTACAGTATGTAACTTGGCGGCAACGGGAACACTCTCGACAGCGTCCAACCTCTTTGACAATAAGACCATAGTTGAAATCGGGGCACTGTAACGGGATGTTGGTCGCGTTCACAAGGCAAGATAGGCTGATCACTCACTTTTGGGCTGCAGCAAATATGTTTGCCTGCATTTCCATGCTGTAGGCTTGCCTCGTACAACTCGTCGACAGCCTCCATCAATGACAGTGTCCGGTGAAGATTCCCATTGCCACATCCACAGTTTTCGATATCTGCGAGCCAAAGAGATCGGAAACGGGATTCATCTAAGAAACGCTTCAAGGGCCTGAGGATGTCCTTGTAGATGGCGTAGGGCTGGATTGTGTGGAACAAGTGTCGGATGGATGTAGTGAGCGTGACACGGTCCTCGGGATCTCGTTGGTCACTGGGAGTCTGTTCGTCTTGAGAGAACAGGAGTGGGTCGAGGATGAGAATGGCCTCGAAAAGTCGCGATCGAAGCGCCTCCCGAAGCACATCGAGGCTGAAATATCCGAGCGCCGCATGGATATACGATAGTGATAGGTGAATGATCGTCGCTAGGTCGTTGAGAGGGATACTAGAGGTAGTAGAACGTTGTAGGATTTTGATAACGCGCCAGATAATGTGCATACACCAATAGATGATGCGGCATTGAAAGAGGTCGTAGCGGAATTGTGGCAGAGATGCTAGATCGTGTATATTATGCAGCTCGTCGCGAAGGATGATAAGATTGGGTTGAGCAACAATAGCTGCACGCGACAAGGCTGAAACACCGGCTTTGGCGATACTGGAAGTGTTTGACGTCAAGACCTCGCGTAGAGCAGGATTGCTTCGAGCCGCGTCGAAAGTTTCATGAAAAATTTGACTCCACAATTTTATGAAGATGAGGGCTTTGAAATCGTCTCCGGTTCCAGCACGTACAATTCGCTGAATGAAAACGAAATGGCCGCGAACAACCAAATCACCGAGCAATGGACGAGTAGAGATGAGCTCTGGAGCGCGTCTATAGATAGCGCTCATGCCCTGTATGAGTGGTGAAAGATCGATAGGCACGTCCTCCCGCTGAATGTATATGTCTAGAAGAAAATGGGCGTATTTGTTGAAGCCAGGCCATACGTCCAGGACAATGGTGGAAGATGTTCTGTCGGCATCACGGGAAAGCCAATTGCAGCAGTAACCAAAGATGTGGAGCTTGTCGGACCATTGGTCAAGGTCGTCGCCGTCAACGGGGCATCTCGAAGGATTGAAGTGATGACGAAGGATTGGATGAATGACATAGTCAAAGAACGATGCAGAGAATGGTTCGGTGTGGTTATCTAGAATCGACAGCGCGCAATGGATGTCTTCTTTTGAGCTAGAGTCTGACAGAAGTTGTAGCTGGGATTTCAGGTTAGGTTGGTATCTTAAAAGGAGTGGCACTTACCTTTGCGTCCAAGGTGCCAGACAAAGACATGATGATCAAAGAAGAAAAGCAAGAAGCATCGTGTCATGCGTCCGCGTCATCATCATCACCCTCAGTTGGCAGCTGGCACGTTCGAATCCCATTTGAATCCCAAATATGGCCTGAAATTTAATCATCCCAAGTAACCTCGACAGCGTTCGGAGTTATGTTATCCCAATCAGTCATCCATGTCCTATCCGCCAGCCTCGCCTTGCCCTCCTCACTTCGTACCTCCAAAAAATGCTTGAGGGCAAGTACCATCTGCCGTGCACACCGCTCCTTGTCATACATCCCAATACCCGTTGCAAAACCAGCCGTCGCGACCTTGACAATCTTCTCCGAGTCGCTCGCGTTCTGATTCCAATGCTCGATCTCGACAAGCAACGCCCACATAGCGTTGTATGCAAGATCTTCATGCCACTGCATGTTGGTCGGGACTCGCATCGTCGGGGACACAGCTAGGACCTCGCACTTGGGGTATTGCGGGTTCTGTAGTCGCTTTGGAATGGGGACGAGTGTACACGTTGTGGGAGGGGCAAAGCCAAAGTATTTCTCTGCAAGGACGGCTTGTACGACGCGGGAGAGTTCGAGGTCGTCTCCGCTGCCTGAGAACGCTCTTGAGAATACAGCGTCAAGCCTATATCCATAACTGATCAGGCCGAGGTCAAAGGGTAGAATATGACTACTCACCCGCCATCCATGAGCCCGTACGAGTTCGCAGGAGATACAAGACAGTCGAAATCTGCGCTAGAGCCTCGGATGTCCACAAAAGCGCCCTCTATGACAGAGACGCGACCACGAGCTGCCTCTGGAAGCAGCTCGAGTATGAATTTCCTCCAATGTTCGTGAATCGGTGCTGCTATCGGATGGTCGAAGAATATGAATTGAACATTCGACATGATCGTCGTCTGTGTCAAATAACGATCGGAAAGCGGGCCGACATCTGTAGTATACCCGCCGATCGCTCCGTTCGTCGGTCTCAAACGAGCCAAAGGAGATGCCGGAAACCTCATGTTCGCCAACGAGCGTAACACCAGGTTCATAAATATGAGTCTATTTGGAGCCAGCAGCGGTGGTCTCCCTAGCATGCACGGTGGTCTCAACATCGACGAGATAATGGACAACTCGTACAACTCGTCTATCATCTACGCCCTCCTCCATTGTCCCGTCGAGCTGGAAAGAGTAGGAATGAGAGGGGTGTACATCCTGATGAAGATGCCAGACAACAACATAGTCATTTACCCGGACGAAGCGAGAATCCTGGCATCGTTGTTCGAGATACTCGTTCCACTTCTAGGAGGTCCAGAATCTGAAGGGGAGGAGATAAAAGAGATGAGCGAAGAATTCCGAGGCGTCCTTCTCAGATGCAAGGAAGGAACGATTCTCCAAGGGTGATTATACTCTGTTGTCGTCCAGGTTTCATACGACTTGTAGTTGTACATTATCGAACGCTTGATCTGCACATGAGTATTGCTTGATATCGTGGGATTCCAATCATGAGCTACAAGGATAGGAACAAAAAAGGGAAATAAACCATGTCACCACAACTAGAACGAGTACATCTCCGCCGTAAGTTCCTCGGGAAGTGAATCATGCCTCAAATTGGGCTTCGTATAGTCTCTTCTGCGCTTCAGAAAAGCATCAGCACTGAAAACGAACCCGCAAAATTAGGAGAGAAAACTCACAAACCAAAGGACGATCGCATCCTCCGACACAGAAATATGGTCCGCCTTATTGATAACAACCGTCGTCGACACGACATTCTCCCTCCCTTGAGACAAGACAGTCGTGATCCATCTCCCATCCATATCATGTCGCGTTTCCGCCGTCGATGGCAAGTCCCTCAACCCCACATAATTCCCAATCCCATCCGTATAATCCTCCACACGAATCATCGGCACCTGCCCCGAGCCCTCGTCAGGTAACGTCACCGATACAAGCTTCATCCCATTCATGAAATGCATCTGCCCCCCAGGCGCCGCTGCCTTCACCAACGGCCTCGGAGCGCTGCTCATCAACTCCGCCTGCTTCACCACATAAACCCGATTAAAAGCCGGGTCCCCCTCGTCCCCGTTTCCAAACTTGAACCCCACAGGCGCGCCCTCCCAGTTCCCGAAGTAATCTCCGTTCTCGTGGAGCATGTCCCTGTTGGATGTGTGGATAACGGGAACGTTGACGTTCTCGACGAAGCGGATGCTGGAGACTGGCGTGCCGGTTGCCCAGGAAGAGGCGGCTTCGAGGTCGGGGGGCACTCGGAGGGTTCGAACGGTGCAGGATTTCTTTAGGTGGACCCGGAGGAGTTTGAGGTGAAGTTGAGTTTGGCCGGGTCTAAGCGGTGGTGGTGCTCGCTCTAGGATGAGGATGTCCGTTTCGTTGACAAAATAGAATGAGATGGGAGCCTGGGTTGGCGTGTACTGTGCAGTGTATTCGTTAGAAATCCGTGTGAAAAGTAAGAAGAATACCAACATGTAAGAGATAGTCATTTGTTCCGTTCAGGTACCTCATTAACACGAGAGAGTTGTCCTTTCTGTTGAGTAATTCGCAGAGGATGACTAGGGTGCCGTTCACGGCCTGCATCCTGAGATTTACTGGGCTCATGTGTTGCGGTTGCGGCATGGGAAGATCATATTCGGCCTTTAAGCTCGACGTCGGGATGTTAGGATTCCCGAGACGATAAACCAAAACCCGTCCGGGACGAGAGTCAATGGTGCTTGGAGTCACAATGAGCACACATAAATTAGATGAAGCCGGGAAAAAGACGAACTATTCAAGAACAAGCATATAACCTCGACGTCGGTCGAACGCCACTGAAAGTATACAATTCGAGATCCTGTCTCCGCGGTGATCAAGTAGGACAGCAGTCGAAAGACTTTGCCTCCCTCTGCCCATGCGCCTCGAAGAGATGCGGGCATAGTTAATAGTCACTTTGCCTCCCCAATAAGGCTGCCAGACATGATAAAGAAATCCGTCCGACACACCAGCCGTGGAAGCGCCATTTATCTGCCCGAAAGTGGTTGAATAGCTGTTCAAGTGCCTTGACAGTGTAAGGGTGTTGCTTTGCCTCCAGCTCATCTTCGTCCAGTTAATGCTGTAGCGCTCGGCCTCGCGTACCAAGTTACCTGTAAGGTATGCAGATGCTGATAGTCGCAGGCCGAAATGCAAGAGGTAACGTTCGAGCACCGCTTCAGGTATTTCGTCGGCGTCTCGTTCCCTAAGCGCCCAGCTCACATCGCTGACGAGCTGAGGAATGCGAAGTTGCTTAACGTCTGATCAGATATGGTAAAAGCAGACGTACCTTACTCCAAGACTGAGAAAGCGAAGCAGGGTAATGTGTGATCTGCATTTGAGACGGGATTAGAGCCATATCCCTGGGACGGTAGTGGCTAGACATGATAGTCGAAATAGTGAAATGAAATGGAAGAAAGTAGTTGCTTGTCCTTCCAGTACTAAAGATCGAGCTTTTATAATATGCTGAGGACAAGGTCGTTTGTTACCAGAGAAGAAGAATAGCCACGACAGTACAGAAAACAAGGACCGGACGTGGCGCACATCAACGTAGGCAACAATAGGCTCTTGTAATTCATGAGACGCTGATCTCTGTGTACACTCCCAAGACAACGAGAAGAGATCGAAACAAGCGCGGTTATTGTTCCCAGAAGAGGCTTGACGACGGTTATTGTGCTCGGATAGAGCATTCTGTTCTGGTGGATATATCAGTTCATTACGCGTCAAGCTAGCTCGTCCTATGGCCCAAGAAATCGAAAAGTTACGAGACAAGATGTGACCGGCACATGCCGAGCTCTCCTTGACCTACAACCACGATGGCAGCGACTACGGCCTCTTCTACGATGTAATCTACGCGTATGCACGACGTATAATCACATCTTTCTTGGTAAATATGCTGGCACAGACCAACCTCTCAACATCGTCCTAGTGAATACCGAAGACTATCGTCTAGAGCGGACGGTTGGCCTGTACGCGATTGGAGAAGAAACGGTCGCACTGAAGCTTGAGGCGCCAGACGGACGCTTCGTTGGGCATGTTCTCATACCATGGAAGATGGTCGTAAAAATCAAGGCCGACGTCGGAGATGTAACGTTGGATATAGGCTACGAGGACATGGAGTATACATCATTGGTGCGCTTCACTGTAATTTCAACTCGGGTATACTGAGGTACTCAGACACTACTCCTTATTGCATTCTGTGTATCCTGTAAAGATAATCGGATTGCTTATTTGCGCCACCAAACCCACCATGAACCGCTTTGGAGAAGTAATCATCTCGACCAGTATTCCCAGATTTGAGCAACGATATGGCAAATGAACAATGCGGGCTTGGCTGCCGTTAGTGTGCCACTGGCGCCCTCCAACCAGCGTACCTAGTCTACAGCCTCTATTGTCCGCCCTCCAATTCCCCCCTATTGGTCTAAATGGTGTAGCCAATAATTGTACTCGCCTCTACGAGCCGTAAATTAAGCAATATATACTTTTAACTTTCAAACCCATTCCTGCCCCACCCCCTGCTCCTCCTCCAACTCCGGCACCTCATCTCCCTTCTCCGTAACCGGCCTCGCCTTAAACGCATTATCCCTCCTAACACGCATAGCCCACTCATATGCCGAACACACGTACTTCACATACGCAATCCCATCCCCATATCCCTTATGCACACATCGATGGTGCACCACGTCCAAATCGCGGAACATCAACAGCGGAGGGACGTAGCTATCCGGCGTCTCCGGCGTAGACGACATGCGCACGAGCGGGCGCGTAGCGTACAACGACGTCCGCGTTGAGCGCATAGCTGGTTTACGAGGATGCTGGCGCACAGCGTTCGGAGGATACTTGGCCATGAAGACTTTGATGTGGGCAACGGCCTCTCGCAGGTTATCAGTCCTATGAGCACGATATCAGCTCAAGGCAAAACAAAGACAGAGTAGAAACAACATACAGCGCGAGGAGCCGGATGTACGCAACATGCACCTTCTCAATCGTCCTCGCATCCACCTCCTCCTTCCCACTCTTTTCATACGCAATATACGCAGCGAACACCTCCCTCCCAAACTCCAGCGCCTCGTCCCTCTCATACCTCTTCGCCAACATGCACTTCTCCAATGCCTCCCTAAATGTCCTCGCATTCCTCTCCACCCCCGCCTCCCCAAACACACGCCTCCACAACACCCGCGAATCCGCCAACTTCCCATGCTTATAATGCACAGAAAGGTACGAATTAACCACACGCGTCGACATCTTCACATTCCCAAAGCTCAACGTGCTGTCAAAAGCCGAGTCGGAATTCCGTACCGCCGCGCTCTCCGCGATACATCGATAGAACAGCGCATCGACTTCCGCGAGAACCTCCGAACGGCTCTGAGGAGGTACATGGGCGAAACTCGGCGAAGCCCCCGAGGGTGGGTCGACGACGTTCGTAGACGAAGATTGCTCCGCACTCGGACGGTCCTCCTGTGTTCCCCCCTCCTTCATCGGGGCGAGATTGCGCGTAAACGGCGGGTCGTAGGTGGTGTAGGTATGCAAAACATGCATCATCACCTCTTCGTCAATGCAAATCTCTGGACTTCCACTTTGAGCCATGATGCTGCTCAACTTGGCAAGGATCCACCGCGCCCTAACAAGATCCCCAATCCTCTTCGCACCCTCCAATAACGCATAGAACGTCCTCTGGTCCGGCGTCATCGTCGGTTTGCCCTGGGCGTCCTGATACAATTCGAGCATCTCCTTGGCGAGGCGGTATGCTTCGTCGACGTATCTTTTCCGACCAGAGCGCGCGCACGCTAGAATTAAAGCATTGTATGTGGCGACGGTGGGTGGGAGCTTGTGGTCCACCGTCATTTCCGTCCATAAATCCAGCGCGCGTTCGGGATCTCCGGAGCGAGCGGTGAAGCTAGGGGATGCGCACGCCCGAATCATGGTAGTGTAGAGGAACGGGTCGGGGTTGGGATGGGCGACATAACGCGTGTGCGTGTAGAGATCCCATGCGTGGGCATTTGCCATCGAGTCGCGTACTCTAAAAAGAGCGGTTATGACGTTGGTGTAAGTTTTGATAGCAGGAAGATTCATCTTCGCTTCATACGCGTGAAGAACGTCGAGTGCGGTTTTCGGTATAGTATTGGGAGGAGTCGCTCGAAGGTGGACACGGACATGGAGGTGCTTTTGTCGCTCCGTCGCTGGGCCGGCGACATAGGTGCTAAGAACCCGTTCGAATTCGGATATTTGAGCAGTCCTTGAGTAGTGTTCGAGAATCCCGTTGACAGATCGTTCGGTGACGGGGATGGCTGTGCGCTGGTAAAATCATAAGTGAGATCCACGATAGAACTCTAGACATACCTGCATGAGCTGCAAAGCGAGTTCGGCGCCTTGAACGTCTTGGCTATAAACCTATCGTCGAGTTAGTCACTATCCGAACAACGGAACGGACATACGCACTGATAGACGAACTAACGCTTCCCATTCCTCCAAGGTCATCACTACCACAGGTACTGCTAGACGCGACGCCTTCGGGTCTACGAGTTGGAGGTACGCCTCGACCTGAGCGAGTAAAATTCGATGTGGTTGTTCGTGCAGTTCCGCGTTGAATTTCGGCGCAGACCGCGCCTCTGAAGATATCCGTGCACGTAGCGTTTGTACGAACGGAGAGTCCAGGTAATCTTCGTCCGAGCGCGAGAGCTGGTCCTGCAGTCGGTGGTACGCCGCGTCCAGTGTCATAGCGTCCTGCGACACTTGCTCCTCCAACGATAATTCAGACGTAGGCGCTCGCAACGGGTTAGGAAGGGGATCCGCCATGGTATCTTGATACAAAGCAGTTAATTCATCCTCGGAGTAAGCGAAAGTATCCTGCGCGACGACCGCCGCCTGTATCCTTATTCAGAAATGTACCGGAGAGCGAAAAGAGCATTACGCACCGTATTTTCCGCTATCTTCGCCAGTTGCTGCACTCGTTGCGCCAGGTCCACCGCGATATCGTTCGAAGCGGTCTGCGTTTCCTTGCCCTTCACTGACCTGACTTGCAGGCCTCCCAGTCTGCCTTTGGGTTTATTATTACGGGTTTTCGTGGGGTCCAAGGTCTTCGTTTTGAGGTGCGAATAGAGAGATATCCGAGACGACGAGCCGGACGCTAAGGCTGCTTGATGCATTCTTCTGGCCGCTGGGTGTTGCTTGCATTGTCCAAGATATTCTCCAGATAACGCTGGGCGACGAGCGAGGTGGTAGAAGGTCAAGTCCAGCAGTCCAGGCGGTGGTAGAGGCATGACAGTGATGGTGGGAGGGCAAGGTCCAAATTACTGCCACGTGATCGATCATTTTTCTTCCGCCACTGCGCTCACGTCGAAAATGTCCATTCCAGTATCTTGCGCGTTGGAAAATCACACACACAACTTTGTAAAATAATTTAATCTATATCCAAAACAAATATATCCCCAGTCCGATTCCCCAACACGATCTTCCCACTCGCCTCCCCCAAAGCACAGTGCGTCAAATCATCTACTAGAAACGTCATTCAAAGAACGGGACGCCGGGAGAAAAGTCGACAATACCTCTAAGATCCACCGAACGCATAGCGTGTACGATCTCCGTATGAATACTAGACACCTCCAGCACGTCTTCCCCTTTCTCCTCCCCCTCAAAAACCAGCTTCGCAGCAACGACTTCCCTCAGCATCGTCTCCCTACTCCTCTCCATCCAAACCGCCCTAAACCCCCTTTCACCCATACAATACGCGCTCACAAACCCCCGACTCTTCACCTGCTGCCCAAACTGGCTGAACGACGCCACGCTCGACTGTTGGTGATACGTCTGCGTGGAAGGCTCCAGGAGCGTATAGGGCGAAGCAGGGAATTGGCGATAAAGTAAATTCGAGAGAGAGTGCACGCCACGGAGTTGTACGCGGAGTGTTGGGAGATGACCATCGACTGTGACGTGGATGGTATAATGGAACAGTCCTTGAATGAGGTCGCACGCGAGTAGACTATACTCCCCATCGGTGCGCGACTCGGAAACGTCATAACTCCTATACGTGTTCGAGAACGTATGCTTGAGTACAGGAAGCGGAGACGTGTCGACACGGAACTGCACAGGCAGCGGATGCAACTCGATAGAACGCGTCTTGAAGACAATCATGTACGGCTCGAAAATGCGTATCGCATTGATTGCCGTATACTGTCTCAATGTCAATACCTATCAAGCGCAATTCGTTGAGATGTGCCTACCATCTCTTCAAGGGTTTCACCCTCCGTATGCAATTCCACCGCGCTCGCGTCCGGATCCGTCCAATGTAAGAGCTCAACCATACACGCATGAGACGACACGACGAGATTCCGCCTAGGATCAATGTATCTCGGTACATGCATCGAATGCGTCCGCATGTTGCAAAGCAACCTAAACTCCTGCGGATCCTCTGGATCCGTAGAGACCTGATACAGAACAGTAACGAACGGGCTAATAAACCTATCACCAACTTCAGCTTTCTCAACACACAACAAGAACGAACGGAACGCACGAATGCTTCTTGGCCGCAATTAAGATCCTCTGTCCCGGTGAGTCGTAGAGGGCCGTATAAAACGTCAAGCCTTCTTTATCCAATGTCAGACTCGCAGCGCCCGTGTCATGACTATCGAGATCCCAAAGATGGATCCCCTCGGCATACACAACTAAAAGCCACCGATCCTCCAAGAGATCCATACCAAGCAGATGCTCATTCATAGCAGCACGAAACTTGCGAGGCGGATGCCTCCTCTGCTTGAGCCACAGCCGATCGACGTGGTGTCCCCCAAGAACATGCGCCTGCAGAACCTCCGCCGATAACCCAACCGGCGTGTGGCGCACATCAGCGTGCAGCGGGATCCCCTGCCTCTCCAGTAAATGCAGCCACACGAGTTTGTCCCGAATGGTCCCGTATATAAGCCTGCATGTCTACGCGAGTTCGTTTCACTGAGTGGCGTAGCAAAGTATGGACTTGCCTGGCGGAATGCGAGGACTTCGGCTAGCTCAAGATAGGCGATGATAGCGAGGAAGACTTCATTGGGAAGCGCGTAGATGGCACTCGACATTCAGCATCAAGCTATCCGGCGGACACGCAAGTCGTGGTCTACAACAGACCGTGGTTGATCGGCAAACGCCAAATGCAGAACATCACGCGCACGTCACGGCGGAACCTTTTCGTCGCAAAAAATAAATTGTATTCGTCTACCTACATATAACTACGAAATAACGCGAGGGCCAAAGAGAAATGACAGTGTGTGCAGACGACTCGCTCAATGTGGGCCGTTTTAGAGTGGCGCATCATTGGCTTGTGGAATCCGCCTCTTAGGAAGCTTAGATGAAGGAACGGGAATTCGACTGGATGGAACGGAACGGCGACTCTGAGCAACGGAAGTAGCAGTATTTCCTTGGCTCCGAGAGGAAGCCGCCACTACAGGCGCTGCCACTGGAAATTCCGGAACATTGATGAGTTTATCCTTGGTAGGACTAGTTGGTCTAGCGGAAGACGCAACAACTTTCATCTCAGATGCCTTGACACCAGCATCAACTGGCGCTGAAGTCTTTCCCTTGGTAAAGCCATGCGTAGGGGAAGACTCCACGGACTGATTGTTACCTGCCGCGAGGCTCTTCATGTATTTGAGGCTGTAAATCTTCTGCCCTTTGGCGTTGCGCGGAATGAACTTGGCTGGGCGAGAAGGAGTGTACATGCTCCCAGCGTCACTCGCAGGTGATGCCTGGGAGCTTAATTGAGGAATGCGTAGCAATCTAGTATTCTGGGGTGGAACCTGGAAGAGCTCGTTGTGCGATGGCTTATCACGTTGTTCCTCGAGCTCTTTGATTATCTCCATAGCCTTGTATGGGTTGATATAGTCAAATGGCTGTCCCGTGAAGTTCTCCAAGACAAGGCCCTCCAAAGGTATGTGACGGGAACCGATGGGTTTGATGAGCGGGAAGGTGGAGTGGGAGAAAAGAGTGTTGGTTACGCTACGCGCAGGTGAGCTGGTGTCGACGAGGGTGGTAGGACCCAGAGACTCGGGATTGGCATCATCGTTGTCCGTATACCCCAACGACCCTGTCTTTGGACGTTTAGCCGGATGTTCGCTGTCGTGAACATCTGTTCTCTCCTTTGACCAAGTATCGTCCAGGAAGCCTCGGGGGAGGTTTTTGCCCACAAACTCGAAATGTTGGTAAAAAGTAAGTATCTGGTTGCAGATATCGCCGATGTCCCTACCATACGTATCGTTGAAAATATCCATAGCGTCTAAATCCAGCGCCTTCATCTTTTCACCAGCGTTGAGAGCCATGATCGGGGGAGGGATATGGGACTTGATCAACGGGAGCGAAAGGAATGGAGCATGATAAGGCGTTTCTTCACCAGTCTCGCGGTAAATACCGTCAGCCTCCTTCACGATATTTTTTCGATGTAGAATGAATGTGCTGGGCAGGAGAGGCGGGATGCATATGAGCATATAGGCATAGCGTATTCGAGGGAAAACCTGTCGGGATCATTGCTGTGAGTTAAGTGAGGTCTACAACCCAAATCACAGTGAGGCTGACCTGATCAAGATTGTTTTCACGACGCTCCTCTAACGGACTCTCGCAAAAGCAAGCAGTCAGTCTATTCACGTCATCTTTGTCCGCAGGGATGAATGCGACTCGGTGATCATCCCACAAGTCGTGAATCTTCATACCCACTGGTAACAGAGATATAATTAGCGAAGGAATCTCATCGTGGGTTGAATTACTTACGCTGCTGGATATTCCTCGAGGAATGTACACTGAACGAATTCGGCGCTAGACCGAGCACGCACTCGATAGCACGAATCTATGGTCGATGTTGGTTGAGATCACCAAGACGACCACTTTGAACATACCTTATTTTCGTCTCCAGAGGTAGCAGAAGGAACCACGTGTGCAAACTGGATTGCACTTGAAGAATATCCCACCTCGTTGGTGACAATGCAAATATTATCCTGTGAAATCTCAGATGCTGCCGTCACTCTTCTCAAAGCGTCAAGAGGTGCTCGAGACTTCCATTTAGCATTATGAGGTGGTGTCCTGCCATGGCAAAACTTGTAGTCTTGTCGGGGGTAGTACGTAGGATCTCGTTTCGTGTCGTCTGGCGGAGACCTAGACAGTTTTTTCCTCTTCTTCGACTTCAAAGTGGAAGGGATGAAGTATACCATAATGTAATGGGAAACGAGATGAGAACGGGCCTCCGAGTAGGGGGGAGAGACAAGGCAAGGACAGGGAGCAGACACATTTTTTATAGTGCTTGTGATGTCCGTCCACGTTCATTGCAGCTGTACTGTGTGGCTTTAGCATGTTGATTATTCGGATAAAGTGACAGCGTGAATGCTTATAGAGCATGCTTGGCGATTCGTGTCACTGTCAATGGCAAAGGTCAAGAGGGTCGCGCGTCACGTGCTGCTATGTTGGATCCTACGGTGTCACGTACTTACCTGAGCCTCTGACCACCATCATCACATACCCATGTCCAAACGCTCTGTCCTTCGGACGGTATCCACTCACACAAACGCCGATGCCGACGCTGCCATAAATGTCCAGTTAGTGAAGAACACTGAACTTGATAAGGAGGTACATTCATGTGATATGACATACGGTTCGTCAACTAACGACCAAGCTACAGTTGGATGGGATCGAATCATCCTTTGGAATGTGCTGGGGAGAGTTAAGGAAGTGGCTCAATCATCCAATGAATCACATAAACTGTTCGTTGCTTCTTTCCTTCGCGAGACCGGGCTGAAGTGTTGTAGTGCAACCGGACTTGGTCGACTTATTGCGCCGTAAGGACGTTCTCATATCCCCCTCTCCCGATATCATGGCCCAAATGGAGCATTTTGTCAAATATAATGCAAAGCATCCCCAATCGGAGATGCATTTTCTCAAAGTAAGTTTTACCACAAGCCGTAACTATCCCATCTTCATCTATCTCCCATCAGCGCTTTCCACTGGGTACCTATGAATACACCATCGTCCCAACCACCCATACAAACCCTATTTTCGCCCAGTGCGAAGACACACTCCAAAGCGTCGCACATCCGGCACCGTACTACGAGACCCTTGCCTTCACGAGTGACGCACATCCATGCTTCGTGCTTTCATTTACCATGCTGGGTATTATGAAAAGCATGCGACGAACACCTTTGATCAACAGCGACCTATTTCCCATTATCAATTGCGTGACCTACATATCATGGCACCGACCTCTCCCGTTCTATCATCGACCATACCTTGGATGGAGGCCGAGGAAGCTACCTCCGCACTACCTATACCCCGAACCACCTATGCGTCGTGATCGTCTTATGTTCGCCGATACTGACACCTCGTCGTCGACTTCGTCGGAAGATCCGCGTCCTCTTAGTAAACGCCAGAGGCTGCTTTTGACACAGTCGTCTGGGCAGGGAGCCCGGATGAACTCTGTGGACAGATGGCGGTGTGGCATCGTCCCTTCAGACGTTGCCTCCGTGGCTGGCGATGAGGCGCTGGTTGCCTATAAAAGCGAGCAGTCGCGCCGCCTGCCGGATGTGATGGGTAACGATCCACTCTTTCGACGAACACTTACTTCCTCTCACAAATTCGCCCTATCGTCTAAAAGGAAGCACGGTTGCGTGGCTGGGTAATGGGACGCTCGATTCGTACCATGTATATTATTTATCTCTCCTACATTATTTTCCCTTGCCATTCATATGTACATCGTTTCGGGTAAAGAACAACATCAGTATGCTTTTTGGATATATACTGGCATCTGAAGATATCAACATCTACAGTCTTGATCCCAATGCCTGAGCAGACAGTAGTAGTGGTTACGCCCAGATAAATCCTATTGTTTGTTTGACTTGCTCGTAGAAGATACCTGTCTGCGTACTTAACAAGTCAACTAGTGTGCCGTCAATTGCTAGCACTTTAATCACATGCTGAATTCTGCGATCGATATGTGGTGGCGTCTATTTTTAGCCCTGCGAAAAATGCCTGAAAGTGGTCACATAGCTTTCTCCTTCGAACCATCATCCCCACACTTCATAGACCGTTAACGATGCCTTTCACCGTTATTATCAACACCGTCACCGTTCGTGGCGCCAACGCCACAACGAACAAACATTCTGGCGTCAGAAATATAGTTTCGTCGTCGACGTCGAGCATCCTTCACAGTATCACGCGTACGATACCCTTGTCTTCAAACGTCGGGCGCATCCATGTTTCGTGCTGTCTCTCACCACCCTGGATATTCTTGGGAAATGGCTACGATCTCCATTTCTCAACAGCACCTCATTCCCCATCGAGATGTCTGCGAAATATGAGTCGCTACTTAAGCCTTCCCACTTCTATCGTCGGCCATGTCTGGGATGGATACCAAGAACGATTCCCAGGCTCTATCTAAACCGACTAATAAAGACCGCGTGCGTGTTTGCCGGCAAACAAATGATGACTCTGACAGTGACACTAGAAATGGTTCGCTTTCAACCCTTCCACTGACCGTCATCGTGTACAAATGACCATAGCCCATGCGAGTTTCAACTATTCCGTCCCAGAGACTATCTCGACCTATCCAAACGCCAGTGTCGACGCCGCTACCAACGTTCAGCTGGTGAAGAACAATGAATTGGACAAAGAGGTACGTTTCCTACCTCAAGACTCAAGATTCCGTTGCTAAAACCCAAAGTTTAGTTGGATGGGATTGAATCATCCTTTGGAATGTGCTGGGGAGAGTCAAGGAAGTGGCTCAACCATCCAATGAATCACATAAACTGTTCGTTGCTTTTTCCTTTCGCGCGAGACTCCACCGAAATTTTGCAGTGCAACCGGATTTGGTCGAGTTATTGCGTCGCAAGGACGTTCTCATATCCCCCTCCCCCGCTGTCATGGCTCAAATGGAGGATTTTGTCAGATATAACGCAAGATATCCCCAATCGGAGATGCATTTTCTCAAAGTAAGTTTCACCACCACTTGTAACTATCCCATCTTCATCTATCCCCATCAGCGCTTTCCATTGGGTACCTACGAATACACCATCGTCCCAACCACCCATACAAACCCTATTTTCGCCCAGTGCGAAGACACACTCCGAAGCGTCGCACATCCGGCACCGTACTACGAGACTCTTGCCTTCACGAGTGACGCACATCCATGCTTCGTGCTTTCATTTACGATGCTGGGTATTATGAAAAGCATGCGACGAACACCTTTGATCAACAGCGACCTGTTTCCCATTCTCGGTTGCGTGATCTACATATCATGGCATCAACCTCTACATTTCTATCGTCGACCATACCTTGGATGGAGGCCAAGGAACTTACCTCCACACTACCTATACCCCGAACCACCTATGCGTCGTGATCGTCTTATGTTCGCCGATACTGACAACTCGTCGTCGACTTCGTCGGAAGATGCGCGTCCTCTTAGTAAACGCCAGAGGCTGCTCTTGTCACAATCATCTGGGCAGGGTGGTTGGATGAACTCTGTGGACAGATGGCGGTACGGCATTGTCCCTTCAAATGTTGCCTCCGTGGCTGGCGATGAGGCGCTGGTTGCCTATAAAAGCGAGCAGTCGCGCCGCCTGCCGGATGTAATGAGTAATGATCCACTCTTTCGACGAACACTTACTTCCTCTCGCAAATTCGCCCTATCGTCTAAACGGAAGTGCGGTTGCGTGGCTGGGTAGTCGATTCGTACTATAATACTATTTATCTCTACAACATTATTTTCCCTTGCCATTCATATGTACATCGTTTCGGGCAAACAAAAACGTCAGTATGGTTTGATATATACTGGCATCTGAAGATATCAACATCTACATTGTACTTCCCAATGTCTGTGGAGACGCCCAGATAAATCCTATTGTTTGTTTGACTTGTTCATGACAAAAGCCTGTCCTATTAGCTATAATTGAGACCGCCAGCCTGCGTAACAAGTCAACCAGTGTGCCGTTAACTGATAGAACTTTAATCACATGCTTCTCCGATCGACGATATGTGGCGGTGTCTATTTTTAGCCCTACACAAAATGCGTGAAAGTGGTCACATAGCTCCTTTCCTACTTCTCCTTTGAACCATCATCACCACATTTCATAAACCGTTAACAATGCCTTTCACCGTTATCACCAACACCGTCTCCATTCGTGACGCCGACGCCACCACGAACCATCATTCTGGCATCAAGAATATGGTTTCGTCGTCGACGCTGAGCAACCATAAAAAGATCTCTTTTGAGATCTCTAAAGCTGACGTTATTCCAGATACTATGGATACTCTGTCGTGGCTCGGGTATATCGACGAGGACGCTCGTTGGTACTCTCCCGCTGCGCAGAGGGCTGAAGCTCCCAAAACCGTCGTCGCCCAGCAGGCTGTGCGACGCCGCCGACTCCCTCCTCCCCCCGGCCCTCCTCCTACCATACCTTTACCTTCCCCCCTTACCTCCCTCCCTTCTTTCTCTTCTGTCCCTCGTTCCGCTCCTTCACCCGTCCCCGTTGTCATTGAATACGCTCCGGAGGTTAAGCCCCTAAAGGTAGCAAGGATCAAGGTGACGTTGTCGATGTCTTCTTCTTCTCGTCGTGCTCCTTCCCCAGTTACCGTTCCGGAAATCAAGGCATTGAAGAAGATTGTGAGTTCCGTTATCAGGCCGTTCCAGTTCCGTGAGCGTGCGCGGTGAGTCTCCTTTGTTTCACTCCGTATGTGAGCTAGTACTCATCTATCGTTCAGGGAAAGAGCTGAGGCACGTATCGTTAAAGTTGAGGCTGACTTGGCTAGAGCGCAGGCTGAAGACGATATTCTGGATGAATTGTTCTGGGAAAAACTCGACGCTTGCATCGCCAACATCGAGGCTGACTGGGCTTGAGATCGTATGCTGAGGACGACCTTCTTGACGACTTCATCTGCTCTTCTGGCTGACGTGTCTTGGACTTGGACGAACTGGATGCTTCTCTCTGCTCTATATCTATCTCGGTATCCACAATATTGTAGGTATGCTCATGACTCTCTTCTTCGTATGGCTCTTCCGGTACCTCTGTGGTGAGCCTCTTATCCACTTTTTGTATGTGATATTCCTAACCGCGAAATGTTTTCAGACTCGGCTGTGTCTGGCGTATGGAATATTCGGTCGGTCTACCTATTACTCCTTGAATTACTTACTGATTTTGACTTGCCAAAAGTTCTACATATTCCTGTCGTCCTTCAGAATAATACAGTATGTCTACTTTCTCTTCTTCTCTCGCTTTTCTGATTTCTCGTGACGATGTCGCCACCACTTGGCGTGGGAAATTTATCGACCTCTGCCTCGGACCTCCATCATCGTCAATTCACCTCAAATACAACACTCAACCAGTCGCAGTACTTTCAACAATACACTCTCTGTTTCCTTCAAGATTCTATGGCGATCGCCAGCCATGAATACGAACCATGTCTTCTCTAGCCGTCGTCAACTCCGAGACGTTTGACTTGGATATATCTGGGAAGAACGCAGACTCAATGTCAGTATGAAATACGCCAAGTATGCTATCAAATTTGCGCTCTCCTGTACCGTTCTTACTATTTCCTCGCCTTGACGGAAACCAGGGCATGTCGCAAACGAGTAGGCCTCTTCCTCAAGCGAATCTCCGCATATCCTTGAATGCCCTCTCTGCAACGCGTCTCCAGTGACTAACCAGGCGGAATCTATCGACTTCAATCCCGCACCTATGATACGAGCATCCTCTCGTTGGAGTCGCTCACGTCGTCCTTGAGCAAGCCTTAGTCATGCTACGGGGGGCGCACGGACCATTCTCACATGCACGTCCATCTACCACGATGCTGCGGTTATCCTCGACATTTGGATGCTCTTTTCCCCGCCCGCCATCGTGTTCGCAGGCAAAACAGTCACAGGTCGCCCAGTCGTTGAACGGTTAAAGCTGGCCCTGGTCCCACGGTCGGACTTTTGCAAGCTTTTCTGGCCATCATGACTCTGTCCGAGGAATATCGGTACTCAAGTGACTCGAAGGGCTCCCCCGTCCTCAGGCCTCCCACGCAGTCAACACAATCACATTCATATTTACCTCCGCTAGTCGCAACAACGACCCTCTCAATCTAACCTTAACGGACATTCCGCCCACCATCCAACGACTCAACCTCTGCCACGTATTCGCCATCGGGCATCGCTCGCATCAACCTTTGGCTCGAACAGTACAGTACTCTCTGCTGGAGAAGGGCGAGCCCACAATTAGTGACATTCTCTTCTGCCGCGAGAGGGCGGAGCACACGTTCGGCGATACATCATCTTTGGATGGACCGACCACATCTTCCATCTCATAGGAAAGGGTGGGCAAGACGGTCGTCACTCCACTCGATGGACTTCTCATGTGTACCACTCCCTACCCAGAATCAATGACTGTCAGGCAGTTTGGTCCAGACCACCTTCGTCTCCATCTCAAGCAAAGCTCCTCCATGCCAGACCTATGATCAAGAACACTTTTGAGGATGTTGATGTTGATGTGCTCGAGACACTGTGTCATCAAGAGCGATGTCGAGGACGTCTTCGATCGCAGCATCGGATGGAGAATGGCGAGGCAGACGACTTTTATATCGAGTCAATTGGCCTCTGCCTCGACATCAGTAGACCTCTTTGTTCGTCATACGGCTTAGGCTCGTTTCACATAGGGCTTCCAATTGAACATTGCATTTTGCACGGAATCAATGACTATCACGACGGCTCCTACTACTTTGCCAGAACTGAACCCCATTCAATGCGACGGAAGGCCTCCTCTGCATCAACCCATCCCTCGACGCCCAAATCCTCTTTCGTCAACATCTCAATTCCAGGCTTCGCGTATCCCTCCAAGCCATATTTATCGAGATAGGTCATACCCAATGCAAGCTCCAGGCCGAACTTCGTGCCATGGGGACATTGCCTAACGTATTCGTCGAACGTTAAATGCACGTATTCCACCTCCTTTCCCACGGCCTTTCCCCAGAGCTGCAAGATTTCTTCGAACGTGCTGGCAACGTATACGGCAACGGCTTTCCCCCGAGTGAGCCCAGGCTGGCGCAGGCTTGCTTCAGTGAGCAATCCACAGTTTACCTGGGCATCACCAGCCATAGGGAGGAAGCTACTTGATTTCGCCGGCTGCTTCCAGACGTACTTGGTTCCCTCTAAGATTGGGATATCGTATTCGGCAAGGTTGGAAGAATAGTACCCAACGATGAGATAGGTGGTGATCTTTGCGAGCTCTGATTTCGTCGTGAGGTACTCGTCGATACGGGCTTTGCTCAGGAAATGAGGGACGGATGTGTCGACGGAGGCGAGGGTGCTCCAGATGAAGTGCTGGAGAGTGGGGGTCGCAGCAGCAGCATCGATGAGACGCTTTCCCTGTTCGTACTCTCTCTTGTGCGCGTCGTCCACGTCCTGTTTCTCGCCGAAGGTAGTCCAGAAATCCGTGACGCCAAATATAGCGTATGCGCCCTACATGGTAAGTTGGTCATCATGAAGGTGCAAGGCTTTGAATTATGCTTACATGGAAGGCTTTCAGGAGGCTGTTGTGATTATCTAGATCCCCAGCGACGACTTCGGCGCCTCGAGAAACGAGAGACCGTGCTCTGTCGCTGTTGAGATTCCGGGTGACTGCGCGCACTGTGTAGGATTCCGGATTCTTCAATAGAGCGTCAACGACGGATCCGCCTTGTTTTCCGGTGGCGCCAAGTATCACTACAAGTTTGGGCGACATGTCAGTGATGCTGGTGTGCAATTGGTATTATAACTGAAGATATATGAATTCATAACCCGCACCCGTCGGGCAATAATTAGGTGAATAATGCACTTGGCTTAGTAATTGTTATCTTTTAGGGTACTATCATACGAAAAAGATCAGAAGGCCAGATCGGGGCGGGAATTTACGCGCACGTCACGTCTTAAGCTAAGTAGTGCCTTGATACACTGCGAAGACAGGCATCGAGGACGCAGAGCCAAAATCTGCGTAGATAAAGGTGCGCCACATAACGAAGATGTGTGTGTCATGAAATGTTATTCAGAAAAAAGGCCACAGTTATGTCCTACGTGATGAAGGCATAACTTCCTTTTAGCTCGTTATTATCCCATCAAGGTGGCGACGATGAAGTCTTTCTTTCTTGGGACACCTATAGCAGGATATTGGATAACGAGACATCGATACTTTACCACTCTCCCGAACTTGAGTGGATATCATTTGCTTGGCTCGCTCTTCAGAAAACTCTTGTGCTGTCGGCGATGATTGAGCCAGTCAGTCGGCGAATCTGGCGAGAGATATTCTGCCAATAACCACATGCTTCTTCAATGATCAACGATATGTGGCGGCATTTATTTTTACAAATGCGGGAAAGTCGCCGCTTAGCTCCTTTCTCACTTCTCCCCGGAGCTAACTACTTCATTTTCATTTGCCCTGATCTCCAACATATCGTGTAGTGACAGGCCATCTAAGTCTTTGTATCTCATTGGTAAGTAATGGCTATCGCAATCCCATGCTACATGTAATCATCTAGATTTCCTTCAGCAATCTCATGCTCCATATGGACGAAGGTGTCTCCTTGCTTCTGGAGAGATTCTACTGTAAACACCTCCTTCAATCTGTGCTTTACATCCTTCAAGTATTTATCCTTTGCTTTACCGTCCTTGAGTTCCATTGCGCCTCTTACATTTATCAACGCCTTGGTATGACGGTTCACGTATGTGTAGCTCGGATCCATCTGATTTGGTATCCAAAGCTCACAGTCTGCGTCCGTCAACCACATTTTCAGACTGACATTGGTTATCCTGCGCATTGTTAGAACTGCTGCGTATACAATTTCTGTCTATTGAAAGGACGTACCCGAAGCCTATTTCAGCGTATTCTTTATGTGTTTTCTTTGCTGTCGCCTTGCATTGAGCCAACCTTTCTTCGACATTCGCCGGCGTCCACTGCTGTTCTATAGACCATTCGTGGACGGTCTTCAATGCTCTAAGCGTAGCTTCCTGTTCGCCATATAACGTTTCTTGGAATTCGTTCAAGTCTAAACCGTTTCGAAGCGCGGTATACACGACGTGGTACTCCCACCTTTTTAGTTTATGGTGCTTATCAACTTGTTTTATGGTTTTGTGCCACATGAATAATCTCAGCTGAGATATGTCTGAGTAGAGGACGAACACCACAATTGACGAACATACCTTTCCCCAGAAATAGCCCTCTTCTTGCAAAATCTTCGGAACACTCTTATTATGAAATTTATTCGCCTTAAGCAGGTCAACGATCTTGAGGACAGCTACCTTAATTGGCTCCTCGCCGATTTCTGGGGTATCATCAATCATATAGTACCTCCTGTTCAGTCCATTTTTGTCCGGAGCACCTAGCTCGGCAGGGTTTGGAACAAGACGATACACTTTCCCTTTATTGACAGTTGCCGTCATCTTGTCCTCATCGACCTTGACCGATTTCAATACTATTTCGCCCCCTATGTTCACAACGTATTCGGGTGGTGAACCCTCGGGCGGTTCTTCGCTGTACCCAGGTAGCTCTTCGTCTGGTGCCTCCGAATAATCAGGAGGTTCATTGTCAGCTCTGGCAGACACATTCGCAGTGCGTTCCAGTGAAACGGAAGAAATATCCCTGTCAAATGGGCTTATTGAATTTAGTGAGCTGATAGTTCAACTGAGATACGGAGACGTACTGTGCTCTTGCGAACGGAAGCGAAAATGCAGCAAGTAATGCCACCAGGGCGTTGAAGTGCGCAATATTGAATAACATGAGATGTGGGAGGCCACAGTCCAGCTGGTCTTTGAGATGTTCCTGACTTTCTGTTGATAGGTCGCGTTAAATATTCCCTGTGGGCCACCGTTACTGCCCAAAGACAGCATCCGTGGCGCAGTTCCATATGGCTATAACAGAGCGATGCGTGAAGCTGTAGCTGTGAGATGTACTTATAATGCCGTCAGTACTACTAGAGGAGACCATTTGGTCATATTGGAACTACCTCAAGCCATATGCCAGCGTAGACAGGACAAAGTCCCCTCTGGCCGCTTCAACTTCGGATAGAAGGTGCATACGGACCGTGACTGGTTGAGAAGTCTAAGCGATGCCATCTAGATTTTTGCATTCGACTTCTACAGCACCCTCCGAGAGGTGTCCGATGGACCATGATATCAATCGAGTCAGTGACAAGCCTAGAGGCTGGACTGCCACAACTGCTCTCCTCAGTTTTCAGCGTATTCACAGCGTATAGCCAGAGTGTTTCAAGCCATGAGCCTCTGCAGTGTCCCGTCGACGAGCGTGAGCACAGGTAAGCAGTATGGTTAACCAGTGTTTAAATTGCAGTACGCCAGCCAGGCTTAAGCCTGCTCTCTATCATAGCTTGGTGGATTCCGATAGCGAGTCTGGCCTAATGTGAAAGTGGTTGTCATGTTAAGATGAGATTTGTCGGGCCGGTTTTGCCGACCTCTTGCGTTTCACCACCATGTCTATCCGCACACTGCAATTCTATAGCGTTATTGGCGGTCTCCGTCTTGCGCTCGAAGAAAAGTACCAAGTGATCTCTTTTCTGCCTACTACTGGGATCAGGTTCACGCACACAATTTTTCCGCGGGCGTTCCCATTCGCCAACCCATGGTCACTATCCCCCGCCTGTCAGTCGTACACCACCCTCAACGAACACAAAGGGTGCAGACGACCCTAGGGCGCCGTCTTTTCTACATCTTGTTCGCCCACCAGAAACAACGGCCTTCGGGCAGCTTTGTTTCGACTGGCTTTGTCTCCATCTCTAGCAGTACTCTTCTCTCCCGGACCTGCGATCAAGAACATTTTTGAGGTTGAATAATGGATCTCTTGACAATATCTCGTTCGAGCGGATCACGACTTGGCTTTTACGTTGGGTGTCGTACGGACGCTGTATACGCTGTGTCATCGAGAAGAGCGGTGTTAATCACATCCTTGACGGCATCGTTTTATGGAAACTGACGAGGTAGATTCCTCTTGCCTGAGTATGTCATCTCCCAGGCTATCGCACGAGCCGCACGTCCGCCACTCCCGACTGCCACTTCCGATACTCCTCCGCTCCGCTGAAGGCCAAACCTGTGATTCGAGTGACGTGCCTCTTCCTTAGAATCAATAAACCTCAATCGATACATAGCTATAACACCTCCTAGTCTTTTCGAGGTAATCTACACCTTTTTTTCTCGCATTGGCTTTGATCTAACGGGCTATATATGATAGGTTATCAAGTCACCTCGTATCAAAACCCTGTCTACGTGTAATGGTCTAGATTCCCTTCAGCGATGTCATGCTCCATAGTGACATACGTGTATCCTTGCTCCTGCAGAGCTGATACCTTAAACACCTCCTCCTTCAACCTGTGCTTTACGTCCGTTAAGTATTTGTTCTTTGCTTTATTATCCTTGAGTTTCTTTGCGCCTCTCACTTTGATCTCCGATCCAGTTCTAGGGTTCACGTATTTGTAGCTCGGATCCATCTGATTTGGCACCCAAACCGAACAATCCGCATCCGTCAACCACACTTTCGGGCTGAGATTTGTTATCCTACACAGTGTCAGAACCGCTGCAACCAGCTTTCGATTAAATGGAAGGACGTACCCGAAGCCTCTTGCTGCAATTGTTTCATGTGTCTTTATCGCTGTCGACTTGCATTTGGCCAACCTTGATTTGACATTGGCCGACGTCCACTGCTGTGCTATAGCCCACTCGTGGAGATACATCAGCTCTCTAAGCACGGGCTCTCGTTCGCCATCATCCGTTTCTTGAACATCGTTCAAATCCAACCCGTTTCTAAGGGCCAAGTATGCGACATGGTATTCCCACTTGACCAGTTTCTTGTGCTTATCGGTATGTTTTATGGTCTTGTCCCACATATAATATCTGAACTGGGACCCATATCGATTTTCAGTGCCAGAAAAATCACGATTAACGAACATACCTTTCCCCAGAAATACCCTTCTTCCTGCAAAATCTTCGGAACGCTCTTATCAATTTTGTTCGCCTTGAGCAGGTCAACGATCTTGATGACAGCTACCTTAATTGGCTCCTCGCCAGATTCTGGGGTATCATCAATCATGTAGTACTTCCTGTGAAGCGCATTTCTGTCCGGAACGCCTAGCTCGGCGGGGTTCGCAGCAAGACGGTACACTTTTCCTTTATTGACAACTGCTGTCATCTTTTTCTCGTCGATCTTGATAGACCTCACTACCTGGAGCCCCGGACCTGCCCCCACAATGTATTCGGGTGGGGAACCCTCGGACGGTTCTTCGCTGTAACCAGGTAGCTCCTCTCCTATCTCTGAGTATCCAGGTGGTTCATCGTCAGCTCGGGCAGACACATTTGTAGCTCGTTCCAGTGAAACGGAAGGATTATCATCTCTGTCAAGCGGGCTAGTTGAATCTGGTGAGCTTATCATTTAACAAAGCCACAGATACTTACTGTGCGCTTGCGGATGGAAGGGAGAGCGCAGCGAGAAACGCCACCAGGGCGTTGAAGTGCGCGATATTGAACAACATGAGATGTAGGAGGTCACAGACCAGCTGGTTCGTATGATGAAGCTTCCGTTGCAGGTTAAATATCCCCTACCCCTGTCCCAAGACAGCATCGGTCGTAACTCCATCTGAGGGGGCTATGAAGGCTCCGACTCGGAGGTAGCGAAGCGAATTGTAGCTGTGTGGCACTGAATCGTCAGAAGATACGACTACGTTATGGCGTAGCCTGCGCTGAGTTGCGGTTCATGGGAGGAGAGCGCTCGGAATGGAAATGCTACGTCACTTCCAAACACAGCGTCCGATCTACGAGTAGCAGAACTACCAGTAATACCATGATGCGTCATTGCAACATGTTGACTATCGTATGCTCAGTGTCCGGACGACCTTGAAAAACATTCTCCTTGTAGAATTCCGTTGTCGACTAAGTAGAGAAAGCTGTCTGAGTGCATTAACTTCAAATCACGATGAAGTCACCTTTGCCTCTGGTGTTTTGACATCAGCTTCGAAATGTATGTGCGGGTCATGACTGGTTGTGAAGCACAAGCGATACCATCGAGATTTGGGACTCGTTTCTGTCTTCTATTCGTAAGATGTGTTCAAGAGATCAATTGAATAGTCGCAATACTGTACCGCCACAACTGCGTACAAGAGCTTGGCTCAACAAATCCGACATATGTGTAGACTTTCGTTATGTTGCATACTTGGATGACGCTCGTTTCACAACAATCATCTAGACTGTATAGCCAAATGGCATCGCAAAGTACATAACTTGAAAGTCCCGACACTACGCCGTCCGAATATTAAAATACAATTTCTAGTGTAGATTGAGTGATTCTCTCTGTTGGACGCGGAAGTTTGAATAACATATCTGTTTGACGCAGAGAATGGCGGAGTATTGAAAGTCATGAGCCCCTGCAGTGTCTGCACTGGGAAGTGGCAGTACTACTAAGCACAGTGAACCAGTGATCGTGAACATGCAGCGCGTTTGCACAATCGCTAAGCCAGCTTTCAACATGTATGCCGATAGAAGTAGCATGTTCTAGAATTAACCCACCCATGCGTTGAGCTTTGAAAAACCAAGAGCGAGTAACGAACTGGTAGATCTATGGAAATGGAGATCGACGATGCTATAAGAAGGAAGAGCCATTTAGAACGCCGGAGTTTTTCCATATGTCACCAGAGTTGGTGTATGCGATACTGTGGGGGCACGCAGAGAATAATAAGCTTGAAGGAGCTGCTTCGTGATGCTATGACCAGCTAGCCTAGCAGAATCGGGAAAGGCTGATTCGCCCCGAGCGTTACCAGCGCCAACAAAGTTCCGAGAACATCCAATTCAAGGCACGGATACTCGCATGCCAATGGGCAATGGTGGAAAATCGCTTTGGCGTTGTTTTTTGCTGTTACCGCCACACTCTTGGAGAAACTTGATTTCGCGTTCGGGGTACTGGCCGTCGTTGGGTGCGCACAAAGATCTAATTGGTTTATCTAACAGCCAGACGATAGAGCGCGTTCCAAAGCCACCACCAGGACGACGAGTGACGGATATGGTGGGCGACGAGGATGTGCCCTTTGGTATGCCAGTGAGAAATAATTTCCGTGAGGGTAGAGAGATCGAATGGACGGACATTGGCGAGCAAATCGGCAAGATGGATGGATTCTGTGTATTGGGGTAGATACTTACTGAAATGTAATGGTTGTTGCGGTTCAAGTTGTTTCGCTAGGAATCGGGCCGTGTTTGCCGACATCTTGCCTTACACCACCATGTCTATCCGCGCACTAGAATTCTACAGCGGTATTGGCGGTCTTCATCTCGCACTGTGCCGAAGCAACGTACAAAGCGAGCTCGTTGCTGCCTACGACTGGGATCAGACTGCAACTCGCGTTTATGCACACAATTTTCCCGCGTCCAACTGCCAGCGCGTCGACATAACCAAGCTGTCGACAGAGTCGCTTCCAGTTGCTGATCTATGGCTGCTGTCCCCTGCTTGTCAGCCGTACACGACTCTTAATCCAAATGCAAAAGGTGCAGACGACCCCAGAGCAGCATCTTTTCTGCATCTCGTTCGCAACGTTCTTCCATCGATGAAGGAGAGACCAAGCTATATTCTGGTAGAGAACGTGGCTGGATTTGAAGTAAGTCTAGATTTTCTCTGCGCTGCCCAAACTGACCAGTGCTAGTCAGAGTTCGACGACGCGAACAACGCTATGTGACACGCTAGCGTCGCTTGAATATCATACGAAGGAGCTCTTGCTCTCACCATCGCAATTTGGCATCCCTAATTCCCGAAAACGTTATTACTGTCTTGCTCGCAGGGCGCCGTTCGTCGTGGACCTGGTGCTGCCTGACCAACAAACACCCCCAATATCACATTACCTGTCGACATCAACGGAGGAGGAGTACGCCATCCCGACGAGGGTCCTCGCTAAGTGGGGTCGACTATATGATATCGTGCGTCCTAGCGACACTAGATCGTGTTGTTTTACACGAGGTACGGGGTTTCTACTCCTTTTCAACAAAGCCCAATGTTTCATCAGGTTACACTCAACTTGTCGAACGTGCAGGCTCAATCCTGCAAATGGAAGATAGTCTTGATGTGAGTTTATGTTCCTTCCTATAATTCGCGTCCGTTCATCTCTCGGTAGACAACAGAGGTGTTCGACGCCTTCCTCGCTGCCCAAGCGTCCGGAGATCAAGACGCCGTTGCCGTTCTCACTCCCCTACGATTGCGGTACTTTACGCCGGACGAGCTGCTGCGATTGTTCGACTTTAACCAACCCGACGAGATGACTTTCTCCTTTTCAGCGGACATATCGAGGAAGTCGCAGTACAAGCTGATTAGGAACAGCGTCAATGTTCGTGTCGTGACGGCGCTGATTGAATATCTCTTCACAGGTGATTGGCTTCTTTGAGTACCGTCTATCTATGCGCTAACTTACATTAGGTTGAATTATGGGACGAGCCAGTAAGACGATGTCAATGTCATGACTGGCTGGCTATTAGACGGAGATTAAAGTAGCGCAGCGAGGAAACTATCACATCGGTGCAGACCGCGTCTTGGAGACAATGTTTAGAAGACATTCTCAGGGAGGAGCTCGCGTGCGGTAGAAAGGCGAGAAGTTGTTAAAGTCAACCTTGTCCTCTAATAGTAAAGGGTTTTGCAAAGATATTCAAATTCGAAAGGTCGATGGGACTAATTATGCTGTTTTCGACCAGTCAAGGTTTCGGTCGCAGCGTCCAGAGTACTAGGGAAGCGTCAAAAAGCCCACAAACGATAGACAATGAATCACTCACTTGAAGTGTTTCCTATAGACACCAGGTCTTTTTTGCTGATCAACAGCTGGAGGATAGGAACTGCAAGACGAATATAGGCACAGTCAGGCAACGAAGGGAAACACTCTGAGTTTTTGACATAAGAGGACTGGACCCCGCAGTCTTCGAGTTATGTAGCAGCTGTATGGTTCCGAGTCAATGGCGTTGACTGACGACTCCCATAGGTACCCCGATGCAACGACCGCGCGATGTCGGGTTGCTGAGAACATTTTCCCATGCTAACGTGTGGCGATAGTACTAACCCGAGATGCAACGCAACAGGACACAAAGAACAACACTGGCTAATTAGCACGATAACTTGCTCAGGCCTCAGGATCAAGAGACTGGATCTTACGCGATACCAGTCGCGTTATTCGTCGGCCCATGTATAATCAATCAATCACTTAGCCACAACACTTACTGCGCTCTTCCAGGTGGTCCATGTCCGTTTGCTCCCATATGTTTCACTCTGACACGCTTTGTAGTGACGGGCTATCCAAGTCTTCGATTGATAATTATTGAAACCCTACCTACGTGTAAGGATCTAGATTGCCTCCAGCGATATCCTGCTCCATAGTGAGGTACGTGTATCCTTGCTCCTGCAGAGCTGATACCGTAAACACCTCTTCCTTCAACCTGTACTTCACGTCCATCAAGTATTGGTTCTTTGCTTTATTGTCCTTGAGTTTCTTTGCGCCTCTCACTTTTATCTCCGCTTGGGTTCTAGGGTTCACGTATTTGTAGCTCGGATCGATCTGATTTGGCACCCAGATATCACAATCTGCGTCTGTCAACCACATTTTTGGGCTCAGGTTGGTCATCCTGCGCATCGTCAGCATGGCTGTGACAGATTTCTAGTCTGTTGAAAGGACGTACCCGAAGCCTCTTGACGCGAATTTTCCATGTGTCTTTATCGCTGTCGCCTTGCACTTAGCCAACCTTTCCTCGACATTTGCCGCTGTCCACTGCTGTTCTATAGCCCACTCGTGGAGGTATTTCAGCTCTCTAAGCACCGATTCCCGTTCGCCATCCTCCGTTTCTTCAACGTCGTTCAAGTCCAACCCATTTCGAAGGGGCATATATGCGACATGGTATTCCCACTTGATCAGTCTCTTGTGCTTATCGGTGTGTTTTATGGTCTTGTCCCATATATAATATCTGAACTGGGCCCATTTCGATTTTCGGTGGCAGAAGAATCAACGGACATACCTTTCCCCAGAAATATCCTTCTTCTTGCAAAATCTTTGGAACACTCGTGTCAAGCTTGTTCGCCTTGAGCAGGTCCACGATCTTGATGACTGCCATCTTGATTGGCTCTTCGCCAGTTTCTGGGGTATCATCAATCATGTAGTACTTCCTGTGCAGTCCATTCTTGTCTGGGACACCTAGCTCAGCAGGGTTCGGAACAAGACGGTATACTTTTCCTCTATTGACAACTGCCGTCATATTTTGCTCATCGATCTTGATAGACCTCACTACCTGGCTCCCTGCGCCCACGGCCACAATATACTCGGGTGGGGAACCCTCGGATGGTTCTTCGCTGTAACCAGGTAACTCGTCTCCCGTTTCTGAGTATCCAGGTGGTTCGTCGTCGGCTCGGGCAGACACATTTGTGGCGCGCCAGTGCTCGAGTGAAACGGAAGGGTTATCATCCCTGTCAAACGGGCTAGTTGAATCTGGTGAGCCGATCATTCACCAAAGCCACAGATACTTACTACGCGCTTGCGAAAGGAAGGGAGAACATGGCAAGTAGCGCCACCAGGGCGCTGAGGTGCGCGATATTGAACAACATGAGATGTAGGTAGCCCAGTCCAGCTGGTCCTTAGAATTCAATGCATTCTGAGTGTCTGTTGTTCATTAAATATTCCCTCTGGTCGACCATTAATACTATTATTGCTGTCCAAAGACAACCTAATCTAGCTCCACGAGCCATTACTCTCCATGTGCGAGCAACGATTAAACAAGTCAGGCTAATCCGTTGTTTAGTTGTACCCTCTATCTACTGAATGTCGCATAGCTACAATTCACACTGGAGCAAGATCCCTAGGTGGTGGAGAGTAAAAGAGTGCCCAGAATAGGTACTACTACTATGGTAGTATTAGGCACGGCAGACAAACACCGTGTATATTATCAGATATAGGTATTTACAAGTAGCGGCAACGTAGGAACTACTAGTACCAGGACACCCAGCTCATTCAGCGTCATGAACCCGCGCTAGACGACGTTGAAACAGGTTCTCCTTCCCGGCTTGTAAGCATAAGGCTGGAACTGTTTGAACATTATTAGCGTTGACTGGAATCGCCTTTCCGCAAACTTACGAGCTGTCTTACACTCTTCATAGGTATTCAATAGATCAATGATGGAGTAGATGGACGGTCATGTATCGCCTCAATCGCTCTTTCAGGCCTACAAGTAATTACTTGATACTTAGTGTTTGGGTTCGGTGATACCAGAACATGTCCAGACTTGCGGCATTTGTATACTTGGATTAGATAGAATGGTTGCGATAAAGGGTAACATCGTAGCGTATGTTGGGGATCCTGGTCTGATGTTGATATAGTGATACCTGAACTTGCCCTTCGAAAAGGTTCTGATTGCGACAATGGTTGATACACAAGGTTCAAATCGTAGGGATACCTCCGGCCCGAGTTTGCCGAGCACTTATTATTCCACCATCATGTCTATTCGCGCACTAGAATTCTACAGCGGTATTGGCGGTCTTCATCTCGCACTCTGCCGAAGCAATGTACCAAGTGAACTTGTTTCTGCCTACAATTGGGTCAGATTGCAACTCGCGTTTACGCACACAATTTTCCCGCGTCCCACTGCCGCCGCGTCGACATATCCAAATTAACAGCTGAGTCACCCCCAGTCGCTGATCTGTGGTTATTTTCGCCCGCTTGTCAACCATATACCCCCCTCAATCCAAACGCAAAAGGCGCAGACGACCCCAGAGCTGCATCTTTTCTGTATCTCGTTCGCGACGTTCTTCCATCAATGGAGGAGACACCGAGCTATATCCTAGTAGAGAACGTCGCCGGATTCGAGGTGAGTCTGGGTTTTCTCTGCACCGCCCAAGTTGACCAGTGCTAGTCAGAGTTCGACGACGCGAACAACGCTGTGTGACACGCTAGCGTCGCTCGAATATTGTACGAAGGAACTCTTGCTCTCACCATCACAATTTGGCATCCCAAATTCCCAAAAACGCTACTACTGTCTTGCTCGCAGGGCGCCATTCGTCGTGGACATGGCTGACCAGCAAACACTAATGATATCACATTACCTGTCGGCATCAGCGGGGGAGTGCGCCATTATAATGAGGGTTCTTGCTAAGTGGATTCGGCTCTATGATATCGGGTGTCCCAGCGACGCGATATCATGTTGTTTTACACGGGATTTTCTACTCCTTTTCAGCAAAGCCCAATGTTTTATCAGGATATACTCAATTAGTCGAACGTGCAGGCTTAATCTTGCAAATAGAGATAGTTTTGATGTGAGTTGTCTTTCATTCCTCTGCTCATGTCCCTTCTTCTCTCGGTAGACAACAAGAGTGTTCGACGCCTTCCTCGCCGTCCAAGCATTCGGAGATCCTGACGCCGTTGCCATTCCCCTCCCCGACGAATGCAGTACCTTACGCCGGACGAATTGTTGTGATTGTTTGACTTCAATCGAACCCATGATAAGACGGCTTTGTCTTTCCCGGCAGACATTTGCAGTACAGACTCATTGGGAACGGCGCCGATGTTCGTGTCATGACGGCGTTGATTGAATACCTCTTTGTAGGTAATTGACTTCTTTGACTACCGTCTACGCTCACATACGACAAATTTCTTCCGAGCAAACCATCTGTAAAATCCTTCCTGTCTTCATGTATTGTGCTGGTTTCATCCTAAGCCTAGAGGTTCAAAACAACGCAACCTCCTTGCAACCACCGTTCAACTCTTCAAGGTTCTAAGTGTCATCGTCGTCTGCCATTGGGGTCCCGTTTTAGTATCCAGATTTGCCACATTGCTGATTACAGCGTACATTTCTTGCATAAATTACTACAGAGGCTACCGCTCACTGCTTGGCAGATCGTTCATGTACTGGAATGCATTCAACGGCCAAATCTACACCGCCGTTGGCAAGGATTCCATCCTGAAACGTCACTTTGCCGAAGCCCCGAACGCCGTCTCCGAAGCAATATATCCTGGTGCATCCTGGCCAACAAGCCATGCCCGTAGATATGATGATTCCGTATCCCAAGACACCCTGGAAAATGTAGCCCATGCCAGCATCTTTCTACTTTTCTTCACTCGCGGACGGGATGTCATCGAGGAAGCCGCATCCCACCACCTCTTCGATGCTCTTTTCAAAATCGAATCTTTGCGAGTGCCGTGATCTCGGAAATTATTGCTCCCCGTCTACGACACAGTCCACATACTGGTTCCGTTCCTTGTATATGACGGCGCCTTATGTCCTGTGCGCTCTGTCCGACGGGATTCTTTTGGATGGCTTGGGTCACTGTTGGGGGGCGGATCCACCAACTTCGTGCGGGTGACATACGATGCACGTTGTGACTACGACAGACAGGCCAGAAACATATGTTGGGGACCCAAAGTCAGTAATTTTATGATTCCTCGTACGATCTGAGGCTAACTTTCTCATGCGCAGTGGACGCAGCGGGAGAATACCAACTAGCGCCCTCGTCGATAAACCCGAGCCACGACACAGTATCCATGGTATCTGATATAGTGTCAGCTTTTTGGATCTCGGAAGAAATTTTCTGAAGTGGACTCAGCGTCGACGACAAAAGTAAATTCTTGATGCCAGAATGTTGGTTCGTTGTACCGTCGGCGTCAAACACGGAGACAGTGTTGGTGATAACGGTGAAAGGCATTGGTAACAGTTCATGAATGTGGGGATGATGGGGTGAGGGATAAGTGGGAAATGAGCTATGTGGTCACTTTCACGCATTTTCTATGTGGCTGAAAATAGATGCCGCCACAGATGGTCAATCGAAGAAGGATTTGATTTATACGCACTGAACAGACGAGTAGAAAGGTCTGACCAGCGCGACTCGTTTATAAAACGCACTAATAGATATTTGGAAGATCCCTGCGGGAAACCTTGCAAGCCGCCACGTTAGCCACGTGTATTGCCCCAAAGTTTTCGGGCCGATCCCGCCGAAATCTTGCCCTTCACACCCATGCCCATCAGTTTCCCGCGTTCAGCTGTGAGCGCGTCGACATATCCAGGCTGACGGGCGAGTCACTCCTAGTCGCTTATCTATGGCTGCTACTCCCTGCTTGTCAGCCATACAATACAAACACAAAGGGCGCAGACGACCCCAGGGCGGCGTCTTTTCTACATCTTATCCTTCCGTCAATGAAGGATATTCTGGTAGAGGACGTGGCTGGATTTGAAGTGAGTCTGACACTGTTCTGCACTGCTCAAGCTAACCACTGTTAGTAAGAGTTCGGCGACGCAAATGGCACTCTGTGAAGACGCCACTACTGTCTCGCTCGGATGACACCATTCGTCGTGGACATGGTACCGCCTGACCATAAAACGCCCCCAATGTCGCATTACCTGTCAACTTCAACGGAGGACGAATAGGCCATCCCTATGTGAATTCTCGAAAAGTGGTGTCGATTCTATGGTGTTGTGTGTCCCAGCGACGCGAGATCGTGTCGTTACACGAGATTTGACAACCTCTATCCATTTCACAAAGTCCAGCGTTTCATCAGGTTATACTCAAACAGACGAACGTGTAGGCTCAATCCTGCAAATGGAAGATAGTCACGATGCGCGTTTTCTCGAGTTCACATTTATTCATCGCCGTGCAGACTACAGTTCTTGACGTCTTCTTCGCTGCTCAGGCATCCGGAAATCCAGACGTAGCCATACTCTCCTCTACGATTGCGGTACTTTACGCCGCTGACTCCAATCGAAGCAACGATGATACGGAATGGGACGTCTTAATGATGGTGAAATGTAGCATTGTTCATCGTGGTATCGCATGATTGGATTTCATGAAACTCTTTTCGATTGTGCCGTTTCGTTCATTCAGTTGCAGACTTTCAATACCCCGAGCTGTAAACCAATGACGGACAAACTGTTGAACACAGAGGGGCCGTGCTTTGGAGGGCAAAGTAAGTAGTAAGGGTGCAAGGCATGCATATAACATTGAAGATCTATCATAAACAAGTATTAATAGTGCACAGAGGCGAACGAAGAAACGGTGTTGGCTCGATGAGGATAGAAGAAGATCAGCTACCGGACTTTGCCGGTGGCACCTCAAACTCTTCCTTTTGCTTTCCTTCACGATGCTCACTCTGGAAGCTATACAAACCGCAAGGGTACCTATACCGTCTCCTAATGAATGATGTCCATTGACATTTTTTCCCTGTCCAGGATACCCTATTATCAGCGTCAAGTTGGAAAGATCTTGAATCTGCGTGCGGATTATTGCTCTCCGAAGCAAACCCAACATTCTCTCCATCAATTTTCAAGGACACAATATCCCCCATCTTGAAGCATTTACTCACCCCAGCGCAGTCTCCTGACGTAGATCAAAGTTTCATCGTCTGGTCAGACAGGATCCGCGTGTTCACTATCCTTTGTAAACACATCTCGTGCGGCCAACATGCAACCAATACTTTCAAACAAACCATCCATGCCATCCTTCCGGCCTTCATAAAATGGGCTAGCTTTATCCTAAGCCTGGAGGTGCAAAATGAACAAATGCACGCAACCACCGCTGAGCTCTTCGAGGCTCTAAGTGTCATCTGCGCCACTATCGAGGTTCCAGTTTTGGCCAGCCAATATCCAGAATTCGCCACACTGTTGATTTCGGCGTATTTTTCCCGCATCAAGCACTACAGAGGCTACTATCCACTACTTGACAGACCATTCATGTACTGGCATGCACTCAATGGCCAAATCTACACTGCCGTTGAAAAGGATTCCGTGCTGAGACGCCACTTTGCCGATGCCGCTCCGAACGCCGTCTCCGCCTCCATCACCGCGCTTAAAACGGCCATCGCCACTAGACCAACACGATTCTCCTTTGTTCGCGATGTGTTGCAGGGCATGGAATCCCTAGCGTCCGTTGACGTACTTTGCTACACACTCTTCGAACAGGACGCACTATATTGGTGCATCCATATTCTATGGCTAGCAATCCGTGCCCGTCGATATGATAATTCCGTACCTCAGGACACCCTCGAAGGTGTAGCCCATGCCAGCGTCTCTCTCCTACGCACATTTTTCTTCACTCTCGGACGGGATGCCATCGAGGAAGCCGCCTCCCTCCGCCTCTTCGATGCTCTTTCCAAAATCGGATCTTTGCAAACGGGATCTCGAAAATTATTCCTAATCGCCTGCGAAACAGTCCACATGCTAGTTCCGTTCCTTGTATATGGCGGCGTCCTACGTCCTGCCATGCGCTCTGTCCGCCGGAATTCCTTTGGATGGCTTGGTTCACTGTTGGGGGGCGGATTTACCAACTTCGTGCGGGTGACATACGATGCACGTTGTGACTACGACAGACAGGCCAGAAACATATGTTGGGGACCCAAAGTCAGTTTTATGATTCTTATACGTGCACTGGGACTGACCTTCTCACCTACAGTGTCCATACTTCAAATACGGCGGTCCTGGCGGAGGCGCGGAAACCCCTCAATACGCGGAATGCAGCCAATGCAAGCACGTTGCATTCTGCAGCGTGGAATGTCAACGTGATTCCTGGGAAGATCCTCGAATTCAATTTAGATGCAGGCAAGACCAAATTCTCAACGATAACCATTTCATCCAAGGTGTGATATATATATTCTGATCGTCGTCCAAATCAAACTGACAAAAGATAATTGAAGACGACAACGGCAACATAACTGTCATTGGCATCCCACTCCGCGCAAAGGAAACTGGATTTTTTTTCTTCCTCGCTACCAAGGGTCTCGAGGCAAACGTCCATGCCATACTTTTGAAATTCGTCACAGACGACGTCTCAGCGTACGCAAACACTGGTGTATCCATCGTTGTAGGCCTCAAAACCCCCTACGAGATCTTCTTTGAGAAAACATCAGACACCAGTCTTTCGGGGTCACAAGGACCGGGGGATATTCCCATAGAGGTTCTGGCGCCCATATCGGGCAGTGGCGAATTTCTCAAGTCAACGGTCTATCGGGGTTTGTTGCAACTTCCTTCGCTAATGCAATTGAGAGAGAAGAAGAGTACTGAGACGAAGTTCGCATTCCCGGAGGCTAGAGTCGTGAGGGCACAGTCCAGGATGTTAGCGAATCCAGTGGGCGGGTGGCGTATTGAGCTATAACCATATTTGTGAACCTGGTATGAAAAAATCAGTGCTGTATATTGTGAAGATGATGTTATCAATCGACACATTGTACGATAAGAAGGAAGGCTGAACTTCCAGACTCTGACAAAGATAACATAACATCTCTGTCAATCTCCGCAATCAGCGCCACATTAGTCACTTGAGATTTAGAAACTTAATAATAAAGGTTCCATGCATCCTGTGCAGTAGCTAGCTGCAACATAAGTCATTCCTATCTCGATGAAATTGATTGCATGGTCGTTCTCTTGGAGAAGCTTTGGCAAAAGGGCAAGAAAATGTTATAGATTTTCCCACGCCAAGGTGTGGCGATCATAAATATAGATGTCAGGAGCGAAGGACGACAGGACAGAGACAACAACATTCAATGATATAGCAAGATATCGATTTAGGAATAGACAGTGTTCCAGTGAGATACTTGACAAACCATAGGTAAGAACAGCAGCTGGTTAAAGCAAGATTTACGAGAAAAACTTGGTCGTCTGCAACATCAGGAAAAGCCTACTAGCCTAAAAGTATCTTGAAGCAAATGCAATAAAACAATATCCTACAAGCTAAGAAGGAACTCAGAGACATCTCAAGATCTCTCCAAGTAGTCAACATCAAACCTACCCTCTAAAAGACTCCTAAAGCTGTCTAAGAATATTCACACAGACTATATCGCTTAGAGTAGCTTTGAGAGTCTTGTAAAGTATCATAAAATTACAGGATGACTCTAAACGTCTCAAAAAGCCTCGAGATGTTAGACATTGAGTGACTTGCTTTGGTCAGCTTTAGGATGCTTTATTGAACTCTTGAAATAATGAAAATATATTCATAATTCCAAGCTAGCTATTTTAACTAGTTCTCATAGATATAAGTGTTAAAGACTTCTTAGAATCCGAGTCAAAACATGTATTTTGCCTATAACTTGTGGTGCGTACCTGCAATTTCTATGATTATGTAAGCGTTTTGTAGCCCTAATTGTACGCTTTCTGACAGTATATAATACTAGTACCTTCCAGTCAAGTATAGTAGTGCTATTGCTTGAACACAAGAAAGAGAGAATTGATTGAATGGCTTATGGCCGGAGCTGCACCCCTTATTTTCCCACGGTTATGGGCTCGTCTTGTAGCCCTAATTAAACACTTTCCAACTATATATAGGTCTACTATTTTTCATGCAAGTCCCAGAGAGTTATTGAGTGAACAGTGATAAATCAAGAATTAAGAATTGATCAAGTCCAACAGGCAGGCAATTTAGGTCCGGACCTCCGGACCCAAACCCTCTGCCCTGGTCATGTGACTTCATGTTGGTATTTAAACCAGAGCTGAGCTCTGATCCCATCATTCCTCTCTTGACCTTCTTCCTCCATGTTCCCTCTTTAAATCTTCAAGTCTTGAATGTTCTCTTGGTATGTGGACTTGTTTCTTCTTTTCTTATGCTTGCTAATCATTGTCTCTTGTTCAAGGGTGCTCTCTTTTGACTGTGTTCAATGTTCTGGTATGTTTCTTGCTCTTTGACTTGCATTCTTGACTAATCTGCTCTTTCTTTTAGATATTTGTTTTAACCATAGTTAACTTGATACTTTATATAATGTATTATACTTGTCTGTTGATAGTCTGATAAATAAACTGGATTTTCAAAGTCAATTTCTCTGTCTAAATTATGACTGTTTCAATCTCTGAAAAGCTATTCCAAGTATATTCAAAGCTACTTGAAGTAAAGTTAAAGCTATCTGAAGCATAGTAAAGGCTTGTTAAAGCTACTCTAAGTGCACTCAAAGCTATTATAGACATCTTCAAAGCATCTCTAAGCAAATGACAATCTGAACCTTGTCTTTAACAGCCCTGATGTCTTTCGCTGCTTCATAGCTTATAACTGCTCATGTTGACTATAAGTTTCTATAACTATCTTCAAGCTGGACGGTCATTTCCTGATGAAGAATCCTAGGTCATATAACTTCGAGGAAAGATGGTTGTGAATAAGGAGGATTAGCATCTCTAGCGCCACCAACGACCACTATTAATTCCTACATTGGTCCATTCTCCGGCTCCTCCTAGAGCTTGAAGAAGAGAGTAGTCAGCTACAGAATAGAAACTTGAGAGACAAAGCTTTACCTCCTCGGTGTATTCGGCACGAGAATTAGTCGCACTGATGTGCCACATCACTTTCTTGTCAAGGCCAGCATCTTGCCAGAGCTTCTCCAAGAGAAAGACCGGCCTGTCAAATTCGTCGAGATTGAAAATGCTGAGGTCGTAGCTGCACAGGATGCAGAACCCGTATCGTGCCTCGGGGTACGCGAGCCTGCAGTACTTGATTGTGGAGCGGCACTCAGGCATTTCGCAGTGTTTCGTGCAGTAGGCTTTGATAGTGTGGACGAGGTAATCCTCGCTCTTCCGGTAATTGAGTTTAACGGCTTTCGCAAAGGCTCGCATCTCTTGCTCGTTGACGCCGATGCCGAGTTCGAGCTGGTGTGGGTAGAAATGGTCTTTGATGCTAGGCCTGTATTTGTCTGGCATCCTTTGCCACGGTCCGATAGCATTGTTGAATTTCTAAACGGAGTGAGAGTTAGTTGTACATCTTTATGTGTATGCTAACTGACTATGTCAGAGGTGGACGACATCAGAGTCAAAGGACAACGTTGTTCCAATGTTTGTCCGTGTCGTCGACAACAATTACTGATCTCACGTGACTAATGTGGCGAGGCCCGTCGGCGTCTGAATGAATAACGGGAGTGTAAATTAGTAACCCGCGATATAAATGAAGTTAACTATACTATATGTTTCTCTGGTAGTGGGAAAACGATGGTTTCGAAATGTTTGGATTGCCAGTGGAAGCTATGGCGGATACATCGTGCTCCAAACATGAAAACCACTGAGTATGGGGACGTTTAAGGATGTGAACTATCATCCTTAGTTGAACTCATAAAAACTTCTCCGCCTGCAAGGCGACGACATCTTTGGGCGTGGGGAGATGCCGCCACCATCAATTGAAGATGAATGCAATGTGATTAACATCCCAACTCGAACACTCAGAGACACATGTACTACGTCGCTCGTTGACTAACCAATATGAGAAAACAGTACTTTCCTCCAACACCTCTACTACTTATACATCAGCCTGTGTCCTGAGCGAGATCTCCTCGTCGCCGCATCCAAAGGAGCTGGAGGCAGTCATGTAACATGCGCATACCAAGCATCATATCTCCGCCACAAGATGGCTGATTATCCTCAGATCCAACTTTACATTGTGTGGCGCATGCTGATTACTCAGGTAGTAGTGACTAAGTAATTTATTGCCCGACCAATACGGTGTATCATGCCATATAACTAGCGAGCAGTCTAGAACCAACAACATCGCCATGTCTCTCAAACTTGTAGTGATAGTCGGCGCCACCGGAAAACAAGGCGGATCCGTCGTCGACGCTCTATTGAAGAGTCCGGAATCATACACAGTGCGCGCCGTCACCCGTAATATCAGCAGTAGTAAAGCACAATCTCTTGTTGCTCGAGGCGTCGAAGTCATCTGGGGATCTGGATAATCACAACAGCCTCCTGAAAGCCTTCCATGTAAGCATAATTCAAAGCCTTGCGCCTTCATGATGACCAACTTACCATGTAGGGCGCATACGCTGTGTTCGGTGTCACTGACTTCTGGACAATCTTCGGCGAGAAGCAGGACGCCGACGACGCGCACAAGAGAGAGTACGAGCAGGGAAAGCGCCTTGTCGATGCTGCCGCTGCAACACCCACTCTCCAGCACTTCATATGGAGCACCCTCGCCTCCGTCGACAAATATGTCCCTCATTTCCTGAGCAAAGCCCGTATTGACGAGTACCTCGCGACGAAACCAGAGCTCGCAAGGATCACCACATATCTCATCGTTGGGTACTACTCTTCCAATCTTGCCGAATACGATCCCCCGAGGCTGGAGGGAGGCAAGTATGTCTGGAAGCAAGCAGCCAAACCAGATAGCATTCTGCCTACCGCTGGCTACGCGCAGATAAACTGCGGATTGCTCGTTGACGCGATCCTGCACCAGCCCGAGCTCACCAAGGCGAAATCCGTTGCAGGATACGTTGGCAACACACTCGAAGAAACACTACAGCTCTGGGGGAAGGCTGTTGGTAAAGAGGCGGAGTATATCTATTTGCCGTTCGACGAGTATGTGAAGCAGTCTCCCCTCGGACCAAAGGTGGGCCTGAAGCTTGCAGTGGGCATGGCCTACTTTGATAACTACTGCTTGGATGGATTTGTGAAGCCCGGGATTGAGATGGTGACAAAAGAGCAGTTGGGCGTAGAGGGATGGGTCGACGCAGAGGAGGCATTTCGTCGTATTGACTGGAGTTCAGTCATGGCGAAGTAGGAGCCGCCGCGGTAGTCGTCGATTTCGTGCGAAAATTTCAAGTTAATTGGAAGCCTATGCGAAATGATCCTAAGAGATATGGCGACCAAAGGCACCACTGATAATCTCGGTTGATTCCATGTCAGAGTCGTCTGCGTCGCCATGTCCGTAAGACGCTGCGATCGAAAATCATCATCGCTCTTCCTCACATAGCGCCTCGATCCTCCCTCTTCATACTCCTCGAAGGAGATGTGGTGCATACAAAAAGATAACCGTTATGCCACCTCGAATGTGCTCTTGCTGGTGAGCCCGTGAACAGTCGCCGAGGTGCGGAATGGTGCGTGCGACTTGGGAGACGGTAGTCGACCGACTTGGAAGTCAAGAAAGGGACCAGGGACGCAAAACGACGAGGTCTTCCGCGAATGATATGTGGTCCTGTGCGGGGGGAAAGAGCATCGTAGATGGATGAGCATAGGGAGGGTGATAGAAAATGCGGGGATGGCATATAACGAGGTAAGTTGATAGACTCCGCCTAGTCCGTCGCTATCAAGTCGTTCAAGCGGATGCTGCGTTATCTGCGACCAACCGCGAGTTTCCCGACGGTGCTGAGAGAAGGTTAAAACCGCACAGAAGAATGAATAAGTGATCACACACTTGGCGTATTTTCTACGGACACTTGATGTTTAACGGCTCCTTGACGTTAGACGGATCCGATTCCAGCGTCCCGAGGTTACGGGCCAGAGACGCATTGACGAAAATATATGGCTCAACATTTATTGCTGGCGAATGGCGTAGAATCTCGAGGTTATTTTGCTAAAAGGCCTGCGAATGGCCCGAACGCTGGTCCAGATCTTGTTGATGACTGGCATTGAAGCGTTTCAGAATGACGGAGGTAAGCAGAGATCAATAAATTTCCCACGCCAAGTCGTGGCGACAGAAATCAGAAATGCGAGAGAAATAGAGAACGGAAGACATACTTTCTTCCTCTTGGAGACAGTGAATTTCGATCGAAATCTAGATAGCAGAATATTGGTAGGGCTTTCACTGAGGGCCCGCTACTCACCAGAATGAGTCGGAAAATATAACCCAACGTGTTTATAGAATCTCGCAGTTAGAAATATTGTAGTGATGGTCATTGAGAGACTCACCGTAGAAGGAGCAAGAAGGTATTCTGGGGAGACAATGAAGAGAACGATGGAGAATACCTAAGTACCTTCGAGAAATATTATCAACTTGAAATATGGTTCCGAGTTTGAAGTGTAGTCGCAGAGAGCAAGAAAAAGCATCCAGATAGTCGTCCACGTCCAAGTAGTGCCAGCCAGTTAAGAATCAAGCCCAGAACAAGTCGTCAAGAAGATCGTCTTCAGCCTGCGCTCTAGCCCAGTCAGCCTCAGCTTTAGCAATGCGAGCCTCAAGTCTTTCCCTAATGACGAGTAATCAGTCATAGCTCATATACGGAGCCGAGAAAGGGGAGACTCACTGTGCGCGCTCACGGAACTGGAACGGTCTGATAACGGTACTCACAATCTTCTTCAAAGTCTTGACTTCCGGAACGGTTACGGTGGAAGGAGCACGACGGGGAGAAGAAGGGAGAGGTGACACTACCTTTAGGGGTTTGACGACCGGAGCACATTCGATGACAACGGGAGGAGGGGAAGGGGCACGACGGGGAATGGAAGAGAAGGAAGGAAGGGAAGTGATGGGGGAAGGTAGAGGTATGGTAGGGGGAGGGCTGGGAGGAGGAGGGAGTTGGCGGCGTCGCACAGCCTGCTGGGCGACGGCGATTTTGGGAGCTTCAGCCCTCTGCGCAGCGGGAGAGTACCAACGAGCGTCCTCATCGATATACCCGAGCCACGACAGAGTATCCATGGTGTCTGGAATAGCATCAGCTTTTTGGATTTCGAAGGAAATCTTTTGGGGGTTGCTCAGCGTCGTCGACGAAACCACATTCTTGATGCCTGAATGTTGGTTTCTTGAGATGTCGACGTCACGAACGGAGACAGTGTTGGTGATAACGGCGAAAGGCATTGTTAACGGTTTATGAAATGTGGGAATGATGGTTCGAGTGAAAAGTGTGAAAGGAGCTATTTGCCACTTTCACGCATTTTCTACGATGCTAAAAATAGATCCCGCCACATATCGTCGATCTCAGGAGCATGTGATTAATGTAAGTCAGTTCTCAAGTAGAAATCAAGCTGAAGGACCAAGTCAAATACATATCTGTGTCATTAATATAAGTATAGTAGAGAGCTGCGCGACGAAGAGCGCCCCGTTCTTTGCCATCCGTCTCAACGGCAAGATACTAGTTGGTGTGGCTCGCCCCAAATCTTGAAAATGACCAGTCATGAACCATATAGCAGACACCACAGTAAGGTCTTACCTCTCTGGCTGAATCAGGCCGAGAATTCAACGCACTAATATGCCACATTGTCTTCTTTTCAATCCCGGCGTCTTGCCAGATCTTCTCAAGGAGGAAGACCGATCTATCAAAATCCGGAAGGTTGAAGCGCCAGAGGTCATAGTTGCACAGAATGTAGAAACCGTATCGTGCATTGGGATAAGCTAGCCGACAATATCTGATTCTAGGGCGGTAGTAAGGCAGCTCGCAGCGCTCCGTGCAATAGTCCTTGATCTCGTCGATGAGAAACCTCAATTCCGCCTGAGCATCGAGGCCAACGTTCTTTGCGAATTCTCGCATCTCCTCTTCGTTGGCGCCGATGCAGAGTTGGAGTTGGCGAGGGTAGAATTGGTCTTTCATGCTAGGCCTGTATTCATCTGGGATTCGTTGCCATGGTCCGGTGACATCGTTGGGAATCTAAGTAACATGAACATAAGTTGACATTCGTTTTCTATGCTGACTTACCAAAGGGTTGGAGGTAGCCGACATCGTGGTCAGAGGTCAACGTTGTTGAGACGGCGTCCCGGCCCGATGATACTGATCAACGCACGTGGCTAGTGTGGCGCCAAGGAAGCTACGACAATAATATTAATAGTTTGTATTGTATCCAATTACAATATTGGACTCTTTGGCGCTTATTTTGAATTATTTCCCTAAGTATTTCGTTCTCTTTGTTTACGCGACGAATGGATGGGGTGATTTTGGAATCTAGTCATGTCCTTTAACGGAAAAGTACTGCTCAAAGGCGGAGTCAAATGTGAAATGAAGATGTTGCGGAGGAGACACGGGACACTGTAGCTAAGCTCAAATCATCCAGCACATAGCATATGGGATGTCGAACGTTCATTCATCTTCATCTTCATGATTCGGCGACCAACCAGCGATCGATCTTAACTACCGTGGGAATGTTCGCCAACTCGTCTCGAACAGTCATGGCTACACTTTTTTGGACGGGTACATCACGTTGATGCCGAAGAACGAGTACGTTTCTAGCCTGGTTCTTTGAACGTTTGCTGGTGTATTACAGCTCTCACCGTAGCCTTTGACAGAGGTTTCTCGAACAACTTCTCAGTCCACCTACGGGTTGATGGGATATTCTTCCACGAAAATCACGATTATTGGGCATCAGCTACAACATTTACTATCTCTACTGTGATAAGACTAATCTCTGGTCACTGCGACAAAAGTCTGAAGGCCTCCTCCTCGCCGACCCATCCCTGTACACCCAACCGCTCTTTCGTCACCATCTCAATTCCAGGCTTCGCAAAACCCTCTACTCCATAGTTACTGAAGTAGGTCATACCCAGCGCAAGCTCCAATCCGAACTTAGGACCTCGCGGAAACTGCTTCACGTACTCGTCAAATGGTAGCTGCACGTACTCGGCCTCCTTTCCGACGACCTTTCCCCAGAGCTGCAACGTTTCCTCAAACGTGTTTCCCACATATCCCGCTACACCCTTCCCCTGCGTGAGATCCGGCTGGCGTAGGATGGCGTCAACGAGCAATCCGCAGTTCACTTGCACGTAGTCAGCCGAAGGTATGATGCCATTCGGTTTCGCTGGCTGCTTCCAGACGTACTTCCCTCCCTCTAACCTTGGTGGATCGAAATCGGTAAGGTTAGAAGAGTAGTAGCCAACGACGAGATATGTGGTAATCTTCGCCAGCTCTCCCTTCGTCACGATGTACTCGTCGATGCGGCTTTTGCTGAGATAGTGGGGTACTGAGTTATCGATGCAGGGGAGGGTGCTCCATATGAAGTGCTGGATGGTGGGAGTGGCTGTAGCAGCATCAACGAGGCGCTTTCCTTGCTCATACTCTCTGTTGTGTGCGTCGCCCGCGTCCTGCTTCTCGTCGAATATGGTCCAGAAGTCGGTGACGCCGAATACGGCGTAGGCACCCTAGACGATAAGTCAGTCATCATAAAGGCGCAAGCCGCGATAATGCTCACATGGAAGGCTTTTAGGATGCTATCATAGTTATCCAGATCCCCCGTAACGACCTCAGCGCCTCGAGAGGCGAGAGACCGTGCTTTGTCGCTGTTGATATTACGGGTGACCGCGCGCACTGTGTACGTTTCCGGATGATTCAATAGGGCGTTGACGACGGATCCGCCTTGTTGGCCAGTGGCGCCAATTACAACTACAAGCTTGGGAGACATCTTCAGGTTCTTGCTTTCGAATGTCTTTAGCTCATTAGTTATATAGTGTCAAATTGTCGAGTAGATGAATAATGCGACATAGTCAACATTGTGTTGGTGAGATTAATAGTATACGGTCAGACTCGGAGGTGGGTCAAAGAGTTGGGTTAAATCTAGCCCGGCATGGGAAGACTCGGAATTCATAAAGGTGGCACTTACTCATGTGCTGACTAGCGTGATACAGATATTCATAAGCTCACAGAACACTACATATGTATGTTAAGGTCCCAGAACCTTTATAATTATATTACTGGACATGATACGCCACATAGCTCCAGGATTCGATAGGTAGTAAGTACTAGTATCAGGGCATACACAATAGCGTTCAACTCCAAGAGACAACTGACGATGAGGTTCCCACGACGAGGACGATGCGTGAGAGTTTCTTATCGTTTTAAATCCTTGGAATAAGTAAAGATCCATACGATGGATCATACCTCGAGACGCCACCCACCCACTGGATTTTCACTCATCCTGGACCGTACCTGCACAATTGTAGGTTGGCTCGTGCCAAGCTCAATCCTCTCCCGCATCTGTTCAAGTCCAGGAAGCTCCAGCATTCCTGGGTATATTATTGACTTGAGAGCCATGCGATTCAAAAAACTTGAAGGCGCTAGAACATCCAGAGGAATATCGCCTGGCACAGGCGGCTCCACCGGAATATTTGATGCCGGCTGGAAGATAATAGCGTTCGGGACTCTTGAATCGACGACGATGCACCCACCGACGTTCCTGTAGGCAGAAAAGTCGGCGGTGACGAAATGCGAAAGTATCAGATTTATGTTCGCCTGAAGGGCGTTGGTAGCACGAAAGAAGAAGAATCCCATCTCCTTTGGGCGGAGCTGGATAGCGTTGACGGTGATGTTACCATCATCATCTATAATGCTCTCTGGTTAGCTCGGTTTAGACGGGTGCGTAGATCACACCTTGAACAAAATGATTATCGCGAGAAATTCGATCGCGCTGACATGTTGTTCGATGTTCATCCCAAGCTTCTTGTTGACATTCGAGGCTGCAGTACGCGGCACGGGCACACTGGGAGCATTCCAGGCAGCAGTGAGGAGTTTCTTGGCATTCGGGACCGCCATAATCAAAATAAGGACACTTTGCAAGCATAATGTCAGCTTAGTACGAGCACTTGAAGAGACATAGAACTGACGTGATAGCTCCAGCAAATATGTCTCCCCATGGAACCATACTGGCGACGTGCTTTGTATGTCTCCAGCACGAAGTGGGTGAACGTATCTTCCTCCTCTGCCCATTGGAAGGAAGTTAACCGGAGGGAGCGTACGGCAGGGAGAAGGGCGTTAGTGTAGATAGTAAATGGTGTGAGTGCCCTAATGATGTTGCGAACGGGGGCTATCAATTTCGAACGAGACGCCAAAGGCTCGAGTTTGGCGAGAACGTCAAAGAGACGGAGAGATGCGGCTTGCTCGATTGCATCTCGTCCTAAAGAGGTCACGACTAGATGTAGGAGAGAGAGGGTGGCACATGCCGCGTCAATGATGATGTCTCTCGATGCGGAACCATCAGACCTGTCGGTCTGAATGGCCAGCCAGAGGACGTGAATGCACCAATACACTACTCTGTGTTTGAAAAGAGCGTAGGCAATGACGTCCACACCACCCAGTTCTTCCATGTTCGGGAGCCCGTGGACAATGAAGGAAAACGGGGTTGGGCTGCTGGAGATAATTTTTGCCAGTATGGCAATAAATGCGGTGGCGGTCTTGGGTGCTGTTGCGGCCAACTGACGCTTGAGCATGGGATGCGATGGAGCGCGCGCGTAGACCGCCTTGTTGATATCATTCCAAAGGATGTAAGGGCCTTCATTGACAAAGGAAGGTGAAACGTGGTGATTGATGTGGAGATAGTAGCCCGTTACGAAGGACGCGCCAAACTGTGGATGGTCGTTGATTAAGACATGCATTGGAACAACAGTGATCACGGCGTTTAAAGCTTTGAAGAAATGGAACACACTGTTATTGACTACGGCTTCCTCCAATTCGCAGTCTAGGATAAAGAGGGCCCATAGTATGAGCCCGGGAAGTATGGCGTTGATGGTTGTTTTGAAGGTAGTTGTCCCCCGCGGGCCGCGATGGATATAATTACAGAGGATATCAAAGATATTGAGTCTGCTCTCCCAGAAGAGGCGAGGTGCGTTGGGAATGGGGCATTTGGATGGTTTAAAAAGGTGTCTCAAGATGGGGGATATTATGTTTTCATAGAAGGAGACAGAATACGAGTTCGCTTCGGTCAGAAGCAACTTGGCCGCGGATTCGATGTCGTCTTGGGAGCTTGAGTCCGACAAGAGGGTAGCCTGAGAGATGGTCAACAAACGGGTCCATCATGGGCATCGTGTGTATACCTTTGTGGTTCGCCAGACATCGTGGGACAAGACAAGGGCCATCGGCATATTCCGGGCTTCAAATTTGATGTTTCCCACAAGTACGTTCAAGTTTCTCTGGCAAGCGCGAATCACCTGCTATTTGAACGAGCGCTTTGAAGTCACGGTGAGGTCAAAGAACTGCGTAGCTCACTTTGTTCTCTCAACGCTGACAAAAAACATAACAACTCCGTCTTCGAGCAACTTTTCGAAATTAAGGACTAATACTTACAACGGTAACTCTTCTGAACATCTTTACTGCGTTAAGATGGCTGTCCAGTCAATGCGACGGAAAGCCTCCTCCGCATCGACCCATCCCTCGACACCCAATTGCTCCTTCGTCACCATCTCAATCCCAGGTTTCGCGAATCCCTCCAAACCATGATTCCCAAAATAAGCCATACCCAACGCAAGCTCTAGTACCACCCTCGGATCACCAGGAGACTGCTTCACGAACTCGTCAAAAGGAACATAGACATATTCCACCTCTTTCCCAACCGCCTTTCCCCAGAGCTCCAACGTCTCCCCGAAGGTGTTGCCAACATATCCCGCAACACCTTTCCCCTGCGTGAGATTCGGCTGGCGGAGGATGGCGTCAACGAGCAGTCCACAGTTAACCTGCACGTATCCAGCTGTAGGTAAGATGCCGTCCGGTTTCACCGGCTGCTTCCAGACGTACTTGCCACCCTCCAACTTTGGGGGATCATGTTCGGCGAGGTTGGAAGAGTAGAAGCCAACGACGAGGTAGGTGGTGATCTTTGCGAGCCCTGGTTTCGTCTCAATGTACTCGTCGATGCGGCCTTTGCTGGCGAAGTGGGGTACGGACTTGTCGACGCAGGCAAGGGTGCTCCATATGAAGTGCTGCAAAGTGGGTGTGGCGGCGGCGGCGTCTACAAAGTTCTTTCCATGCTGATACTCTCGTTCTTGAGAATCCAAAGCATCCAGTTTCTCGACGAAGATGGTCCAGAAATCTGTAACGCTGAATACGGCGTATGCACCCTATAAGGTATATGAATCCTTACTCTAGAGTGAAATTTGAATGCCGCTCACCTGGAATGCTTTTAGAAGGCTGTTATAATCGTCTAGATTTCCAGCGACGACCTCTGCGCCTCGAGCAGCAAGCGCGCACGACTTGTCACTGTTGGGATTCCGGGTGACCGCCCGAACTGAGTAGGATTCTGGGTTCTTCAATAGGGCGTCGACGACAGATCCGCCTTGTTTCCCGGTGGCGCCAATTACGACTACAAGCTTGGGAGACATGTTCACGCTCGGGATAATTGATCCTCTTCAATTATACACCTCGATAACCGTCGGATGGTGGAGTAGATGAATAATGCGTTCGCTGGGTGAGATCAGCATAAGGTCAGAGGTATAGTCAAAGAGATCAATAAACGAAGTTGCTTACCTGGAATGGAAGGATTTATAAGTGGAATCCTTACTCATGCGCTGACATGATGCGCACATCCATAAGCTCGTAAATCGCACTAGAACACTAGCGTCGGCACGAAAGGCCAGTCACTGAGTATAAATGCGCCAATAGAGGATTCTGGGTGTTCGAAGGGTGGGCAGCCGATGATGTCCACAGAGGCTAGCTTGAGAGTGCCTGGGGATGAAGGAAAACGAGTACATTCTAGTGGAGATGAATTTTTGCCAGTACGGTACGGCAATGGATGCGGCGGTGGCCAATTGCGGCTTGCCGATTGCACAAGAGAAGCAGTGGGACCTTTGAAGCCTCAGAGAGATGAATCAAGTTGCCATAAATCCCAATTTTGTCAACTTTCAATTCTGGGATGAACTCGAAGATACCTCATAGGCGGATACGTCGAGCTTGAGGCTTGTGTGAAAGGGATCGAGTCGTCCCAGCGAGCGTACAGAGGAAATGGAGGTTATCGAGCCTCCCAGTCCAGAGAAGATTTATTGGGGGATGTTATTTTGAAGTTGAAAAACATGCTCTGAGATGGGGGATATCGCAAGCCGCTGAGCGTGGACGTGGCGGGAAAAGAGGTGGTCGTATTTGGTCTAGAAAAATATCGGCATATGCCGGGCATTGATGTTTCTCTTCTTCTGCAATCACGACTCTCCGACAATCACAATGGACATGCACTCTCCGAGTAACAACGCGCGCAGACAGACGCGACGCGACGCGTTGTCAGTCACGTTCCTAAAGTGAGACATGAATTTCACGAGCCAAGTTGCGACGTCATCTACGACGCGTCGGGCGAGCTTCTATCTTCGCTATAAAAGGCGTGTCCATGGCCATTCGCTTCCTTCCCTTTCCCCACCACCATGGATTCCTACGCTCAAGTTCTCAAAGACGATCCCGCCGTTGAGCATCATAAAGGTAGTCTTTGCTCGCCATCGGCACCTCAGAACTGACCTGTCTGCAGATCGGAAACGACCAACCAAGAAACAGAAGACCAACGATGACAAGAATCACAAGACGGTCCTCCAGATGCACGTCGCGTACTTTGACAGAGACGACGATGGCGTGATCTGGCCTTTGGACACATACAACGGCATGCGTAAATGGCACTGGAACCCACTACTCAGCCTCGTATCTGTGCTATTCATCCATCTCGCCCTAGCCTGGCCTACCCAGTTGAACTCGCCGCTGCCCTTTTCCATCCCCCTCCCAGACCCGTTCTTTCGCGTTTACGTCGCAGGCATTCAGCGCGCCATTCACGGCTCGACGTCTGCCGCCTACTCGCCTTCGGGAAGCTTCGTCCCAACCAACTTTGACTCCATCTTCGAGCAGTACTCTTCCCTCCCTGAAAAGGACGGTCTCACGCTCAAGGACACGTTCCAGATGCTCAACGACAAGCGATGCATCATGGACTTCTTCGGATGGACCGCAACTGCGTTCGAGTGGATTGCGACATGGCTCTTGCTTTGGCCATCGTCTGATAAAGGAGGATTGAGACGCGGCGCGATTCAGAAGGGCGATATCAAGGGCATATTCGATGGCAGCATCTTTTGGAAAATGGCAGGCGAGAAGGCTCCAGCTTAAAATGGATGGATCCCCGAGTTATTCGCTCTATGGACTAGGATTGTTTCGCACGGCTTTCAATTGAACATTAGATTTTCACGAAAATGACGACTGCCAGTGACACCCTACTATGCTAAGACTGAACTCCAGTCAGTGCGACGGAAGGCATCCTCCCCGCCGACCCATCCCTGTACCCCCAACTGCTCTTTCGTTACTATCTCGACTCCAGGCTTCGCGAATCCCGCAAAGCCATGTTTATCAAGGTAGGCCATGCTCAGCGCAAGCTCCAGGCCGAACTTGGGACCAGCGGGAGACTGCTTCACGAACTCGTCGAAAGGCAGCTGGACATACTTCACTGCTTTCCCGACGACCTTTCCCCAGAGCTGTACCGTTTCTTCGAAGGTGATGGGAACATATCCCGCAACGGATTTCCTTTGGGTGAGCACTGGCTGGCGGACGATGGCCTCAACGAGCAATCCGCAATTCACCTGAACGTATCCAGCCGAAGGTAGGATGGTATTCGGTTTCGCCGTTTCCTTCCAGACGTACTTGTCCCCCTCCAACCTAGGAGGATCGTCGAGAAGGTTCGAAGTGTAGTACCCTATGATGAGGTATGTGGTGATCTTTGCGAGCTCGGGCTTTGTCTCGATGTGCTCATCGATACGGGCTTTGCTCAGATAATGAGGGACCGACGTGTCAACGGAGGCGAGGGTACTCCAGATGAAGTGCTTGACACTGGGGGTAGCAGCGACGGCGTCGACGAGGTGCTTTCCTCGCTCGTACTCCCTGTTATGCGCGTCCTGCGCATCCTGCTTCTCGGCGAAGATGTTCCAGAAGTCGGTATTGCCGAATACAGCGTACGCGCCCTAAAGCACATCGTAAGCCAATGTCATGCAGATGCAGATAACATGCTCACCTGGAATGCTTTCAGGAGACTGTCGTAGTTGTCTAGATCCGCAGCGACGACCTCTACGCCCCGGGCAGCGAGTGCTCGTGATGCGTCGCTGTTGGGATTCCGAGTGACTGCGCGGACTGAGTAGGCTGGGTTCTTCAATAGGGCGTCGACGACGGATCCGCCTTGTTTTCCGGTGGCGCCGGTCACTACTACAAGCTTCGAAGACATGTTGAAGCTGACGCTGATGTTCTTGCGTCTGCAGTTATACGACTTGATTACCGTACGCGTCGGGCAATGAATAAGGCGCCTGAATCACTCTTGGTAAGACAAGGCTATATCTTGTATACGATGGTTATCAACATTAGCGATCAGGAATATGAAGACACGACGCTAAAAGGAGAACTACCATGCTAAGTAATTCTAATCGCTTTACCGATATCCTCCAATAAACTCTTTACCTGTGAGGCGGCCAACCATCTGGGGAGCATCTCCATGACACTCAGTCTGTAGTAGCCGCCGCGAAGAAGTTGTACCTCCTCCAGCACGCCAACCCTCGATTTCGCAAATCCCAACAACGCATCGACGAACGTCGATAGATAACACCCCTCAACAGAAATCTTCTTCAGGCAAGGCAGATCCCCCCCTTCTCTCAAACCATCCAAGAGCGCCGCATTCATCATATTCCCTGTCAGAGCCAATGTCTCCAGGGAGCTGACCATCCTCAAAAGACGCAACATGTTAAACGTGATAATGCCGGGATCCTCCGGACAGAGGAAGTGTATGTCCAGATACACCAATGATAGATTTCCAGGGAGGGACTCTGGTAGACTGCTAGTATCGCGGAGGATGTCCATCCTCAGTTCACGCAACCTCGGCATGCTCACGTACTCCAGCAGCGCCTTTATGCACCCACTTGCACCACTCCTCGTCCCCCCATTCTCGCTGACATTCAGTCGCTCCAGGAAAGGAAGGGTACATTGAGTAGCGCCGGCAAAGAAGCTAGTGACAGCACTGGGGAAATCCAGTCGCAGTTCGCAGATATTCTGCAAGGTGCATAGATGTGAGAAGCTACCAATCGCACCGTTGTAATGAGACAGCTGGGGCCATGGGAAGTCGCGAACATCTTCCAGAGTATTGTGCACGATACGGAGGTGTGGCGCAGATCCAAAGACGAGGACGCCTGTCACTGGTCGATAGTCATAATTAATAGCGGGCCGGTGCAGGTGAACTGTCACGATCCTCCCAACCGACCCTTCTACCATGTCGTTGAGTAGGTGAGGTGATGCTTGGAATTTCAGTGTTCGCCATCGCTCGGAATGGGCCTTGAGGAGGGGGAATAGGACCGAGGCTTGGTCGCTACGCGGAAACGTAGGAGTATCCACAAAGCAGATGTCCAGGTCATGGGACTTCGAGCGCTGGAGGAGGAGCTCTAGTCTCTGCTTGAGCCATCCATGGCTCCTTTTAGTTGGAACGCTGATGTATATGGAAGACCACAGAGCGGAACATGACAAGGCTAACGTTCGCCAGCGACTACACACCTCGGAGAAAACCCAATGTGGCGCACGACGATGCAGGGAGTCTCGCTTGACGAGTATACGATTCATGGGATGGACGTTGAAGAAACAGTCATCTTCGTGGATCTCGGTGTCGTACAGAGTGAAGTGACATATTTCAAGGAGGACGTCGTCTGGGAGGCCACGAAGGGGTTGGAGGAGACTATGATATCGTGGAATACATTGCACGAGGTCATTCCTGGTGGCGATAACCCTGAACCACACAGCCTGGACATTCCGCACGTCCACGTCCAGCTCAGATAGCAGGCGTTCAGATATGTCCAAATCCCGTTGAAAGGTGGCCATGTCCTGCGGATCGACAGGCGCGTTCTGCAGCCACACACGATGAGTGGCATCGCTGAATGCCTTGGGCAGCAGGTCGACTTTCTGTCGAGCTTCGAACGAGCAACATGGACAGTTGTGGTCGCCTGTCTGCTGCTCGTCAGTTCTGGAAATCGATCAGTTTCGAAACCTGTCTTCGTTAAACAACGTACAAAGCTTGCTGTTCGTCAATCGTTTGTCCATGGCGGGGAGGATCCGGAGATGGAGGATCCGCGGTGAATGGGCACGAGTCACTTGTATAACGAAGGGTGTTGCCTACATCGGCGGACAAGGCAAGTGTTCGCCAACGACGACACACTTGAGAGACGATGCAACGTGGGGGAAGAGCCTGAATGGGATCCGGGATGGTGAGAACGAAATCTTCGTCGGAATATCGATCATTGGCAGAAAAGTTCGAGTCATAAATGTGGCGAAATATTTGGAGAAGGATATCTCCCGGGAGGCTACGAATGGGATTGAGGAGACTTCGATGCTGTGAGATGGAGTGCAGAAGGAACTCTCGAGAGGTATACATTTCGGACAAGAATGTCCCAACGTTTGAAAGGTCCTTGGTGTAGGCAGTTATCAGCTGTTCGGTTGCGCTCAAGTCTTGTCGAATCCTAGCTCTGCTCTCCGGGTCGACAGTAGCGTTCTGTGACCATACGCGATCATGAAAGCTGATACCGTCGAATGTCGTAGGCGTCTGGTCAGCTTTCTTTCGAGCTTCGAATGCGCAAGAGGGACAAATGCTAGCGGCATCGCGTAGTTGCAGTAGGTTAGGGAAGCTATAACGACTTGAGTACCCATGAAAACGAAGAGATTCAAACATACGCAGCCTGGTCGTTCATTATGACTCCAAGTTGCCAATGGTGGTTCGAAAGGATGATCACATTTTTGATCGAGGGGGCGAGTTGGAACCAGGAAAGAAATCTTGGCTATCGATTAGGTTGAGAGGCTAACCAGATTGTCAAATATCATTCGTGCACGCGGGGAAGTACGTCGCAGAGGACATTGAAGCCATGGAGGTTAGAGGTCAAGGATGTCCGGGCCGGACGCATTGAAGGGATGATAAAACTCACAGCAGGCTACAACAATACAACAACTTTTATGCAATTCGCGCGGACTCCTCCATTGACTCCTACGCGCCATTTTTTGGTGGCTTCAATGTCCAGTGAGACGAACAGAAAAATCGCCTCCACTCAATAAGAAAAGGACAACGCCGGAGTTTGCCGATGGTTCATGGACTTTCCCTTCATCAAGGCTTCAGTTTCATGCAACATGAACATCTCCGGCTTCAAACGACTTCTTTGATCTTAAGTCATCTTTCAGGTTGTCATTTTTGACGCGTATCTGGGAAGATATCGAGCACTTACTACTGCTAGCCAACGTAAGTAAGTTCATCATCGTTCACGGACATGTAGTATTTCCCGCGTTTCGGAGTGACTTACGAACAGCGCACATCCTTTCAGCGTTTCGTCTTCTGGTCTCGTAGGATCCCGGCAATAACCTTCGCCTCTCTCTCTCGGATCACGACATGAACACTTTCGAAACGACTAACTTGAACGAGGCCGTCACCTGGATAGGCATGATACCGCAGACGTTTGATACGCAGAGGCATTGAATAATCTCTCAATCACCGTTTTTTGATCAACGACTATCCTCTGCGCGACAGCATCGGCATATCCTCCCTATCCCACTTGCCATGATGTAAACCGTTGTTCTGTCGATGGGAGACCTCTCAACCTCTGGAGTGTCATTTTTAGCATGTGAAACACACTATTCCTGTGCTCTGCCGGCACTTGGCCGCCTCCGCTTGCCAGACACCTATTGTTGCGCTGGTGAAAGCGGACACCAACCCCATGACAATACTGCCATTAATTCAAAGGGTATTATTCCGCCGTATGCTCAATATCTGCCTCTTGCTCTGGTGCAATCTGCATTACTTCGAGATTGTTCATCTGACTCTGGTTGGCACCGAGCCGGGATCTCCAGGCTAGGCTGGGGACAGCGAGCCCATCATATAATATCCTCAATACTCGCCGCCTCACTGTGCCATGTCTTTCGCTTGAGGTGTTGTGGGTGGCAAGGTGACATAACTGTATATATGACCTATTTTACTAATTATATTAATTGTGGTATGACCAGCATATCGTAATGTATACTACTTTTGCTTTCCAGTGTTCCATGAACCTACTGGCCGCGAACTGCGACAAAATCTTGGTGGGCTTCAAACGTGATTGTCAGAGCTTTATTCTGATATTATTCCAGTTTACACACCTCTTTGGGCATTTGTGGTTGGCAGCAACTGGGCGTAGCCATCCGTATTCGCATCTCCGAAGATCTTATCTCCGAAATTGGTCAATGAGTAGACGTTCCGGACTGAGAGTGGACGAATAAGCATTGGGTCATGGACATTGGATAGTAACTCACGGAATGGCATGCCCAGAAGAATATCTATGGGCTTCGACATCCTCTGAGCGATTGGTTGGAACTATGGCACCGTGACGGAGTGAGCAGAATTACACCTCACTAAGGCGACTAGACTCACGGATCCGACACACATTTCCTGTCCTCGCGCGTTCCGAAGCTCGTATTCAATATCAAGCTGCTCACCCGTGCTGTAAAGTAAGTCAGCTATAGCTGATTTTCAATGGCATGGATTATGAACATACAGTGTGGCATCCAATGGATGGATGGGAATACTCTTTCCGCCCAATTGGAACGTGATCTGGACTTCCTGTTGACACGGAACGAGCCACACATTTCCAACATCTTCCAATTCGACGTTCTCAGCGCCGGGATAGCTACCATAAAGTGCCTTTGCGACCGCGCTAGAAGGATAGGTGAGTAAGCTGTGTAGTATAAGTTCGTGAAACCCAAATCAACGTACGCAGGGACCTGACTCATTGAAAATCCACTGTCTGTGAAGGCCACCAGCTGCTTGCTGCCTTTGTTGATCAAACTCTCTACCGGAATGACCTTATCCTCCACAGTTATAGCGTCCTCGTCCATCTGGAACCTGTGGTGCATCCCCTCGAACTTTAGTTTTGGTTGGCTCTCGACGGCCTTGTATTGATCCAACACGGAGCCAATAGTAAACGTGCCAGGGAAACCACCAGATGGTTCTGAGAGGAAGTGTTTGTGAGAACGGAATACCGAGAATCGGGGAGCGCTACTGACCGACTGTGCGTCCCAGGAGCATAGTCATGATATGAGGCAGATTCTTTTGACTCTCGAAAACTCGATGGATAGGGCTAAACCCGACCGTTGACTTCAAGGCATCCAGAATTTTCGAATTTCTGTCTATGCTTAGGCCGATGACTCCCGCTCCAGGGGCGGTACCTTCATCGTCGGAAATTTCAACTAATGGGAACGGTCAATGCCAAGATGGTCAAATACAGAGGATTCAGCGTACTGAAGCTCTGGTCCGGAATGTTGAACCCAGCGATGCCAAGGTCTGCAGTCTTGATCGACCCTGGTTTTTTTTTATCAACAGGCGGGATAGTACAGAATAAATTCATACGTACCACTAGCAGTGTGATCAACGTAGAAGATGGTTGCCTTCCTGCCTGTGTCTTTGCTGTTGGCTACATGTTCTAGGTCCTCCGGCGGAGTTACCCAGAAGGATGAGCTATAGAGTTATTTATAGCTCAGTATCGGTCCCGAAGCGGAAGAGAAGGTTGGTCATACCTTCCAGTGTCGAGTTCGACGTTATAAATCTCATTTGGGCCACCGAGAGTTATCTCTGTGGTGTAGTGGATGTCGTTCATGTTCTCCAGCTCGGATGATGCTCGGCGAACGTTCCGTCGACTGACGTCGGAGTGTCTGCGCGCCGTGCGCGATCCAATGACTTCGAACTGGAGTGGACCTCCGAGGACCAGCCTGGCAGAGGATGCGATGATGAGAAGAGTGGTTTGAGTGCTGAAATGCATGACTATGAAGTGTTGTGAGAATGAATGAGGGGGTACTTTCTATGGCTTTTATAAAATCTTGAGGAAGGGTGAGGGGACATATCCACTGAATACTCGGAATCTTAGACGGTTGGTCTTACAGCCTGTTGTTACTATTTCTATTCTTAGTTGTAAAGTGAGTGAGCCCTATTCTCAGTACTCGAATTGTAGTCGCAAGTACATCGCTACACATACATGAGGTGGCTGAATTCAATCTCCCAATTCAATTCAGTGTCGTCATCGTTTTGAGCTGCATTCTTTGATAGTCGCATGTCCTTTGGCTACGATACAGCGACTAACCTTCTTGGTCACCTCAAATCCATGGATACTTAGTAATACACGAGGTGGCTGAGTTCAATCTCCCAATTTAGTTCGGTGTCGTCATCGTTTTGAGCTGCATTCTCGAATAGTCGCGTGCCCTTAGGCTACGCTATAGCAACTAACCTCCTTGGTCACGTCAAAGTCATGGATACTTAATAATACACAAGTCGTATAACAGGTCAATCCAAAGATATGTTGAAACTCGAGGACTGATGAGAGGACACAGCATATGTCAGACACTTCCGGCCTCCGGACTGCAAGTCACAGCATTTGCGGTCTCGGTGGTAGCTCAGTGTACCTTCCAAATCCCCAATCTGACCGCTCTCTGTTAGCCTTCAGCCTAGTATTTACCGTGTGGCGTGCTACTATGGACTGAAAGGGACTATGGCTGTGTTTGCGGTGGCGTTCCTGAACATCCTCAGCTCTGTTCGTCAGCTGTACAGCCAAAAGGCGAGGTACATCCTATGCCGTATACCTGCCGCTATGCTCGCTTGATTTGCCCGATGTCGTTGTGAAACAAATCGTAATGGAACCGTCAAACGCACATCCTAGGGCAACACTTTCAGGATAAACTCAATGGTAGTTATGAACTGATAAGGGCTGCCTCTAATCGCGCCAAATGGTTACGGAAAAAGTATTGCGTCTTCGTCCTCTAGGTCACGGCCCCATGCGCGCAGCTTCTCATTCCGTTATGCGTAGTTGGCAAACAATAGCAGTACCATATGGCAACAAATAATCGCGTATACAACAAGATGGAGTACAGAGAAGTTACCAAGATAACTTTCCTCCTTCAGCAGCTTTCGCTGGACGACCAGCATCTAGCCATATTGACGTAGGCGATGCCCCGAGGTTGGAAAGGCTAGGGCCTTCAGCTATAATCCTTTCCACAATCCTCTGCAACGCAAATTGACTATAATATCGAGGTGAGGCCAAATTCCTTCGGCGCCTCGCTTACACTGATCTGAACGAGCTATTCTCCAAGAGGAGATCTACTTCACTGACCAAGACGTCAAGATGTCTACACCTGACAATATCAGCATAAAAGATTCGGAGGAGAAAAGCTTACTTGGAGGTAAAAGGGAGAGACTCAGAGAGAATCTCCTTCATGGTATTTTCTGGAAGGCCTATCACCCAGGGTCTTTTTCGGTAATACCTTGCGCACATTGTAGCTCTGAGGAAAGGCGGTCGGGAAAGAGGTGGAGTGCATTTAGCTGCTGTTCGATGGGCATGCGAGGGTGTCGCCTCATAGCCGAAAGTCGAACTGTCAAGATTGGCCGATTGATAGGAGGCGCAGTCACGGTGGTGGTCATCGATGCCATGCAAATTTCGAGTTTCAATTGCGAGCCGCCTAAGCAGTACGACGAACAGAGTGTCCGTTGATTCTAAGGTGGATTTGCGTTGAGTCCAAAGGAGAGTGGTCTGCTTCACCATCTTCCATCAGGCGATGCCATCGAAGACGTCCTCGACATCACTCTTCACCAACACACGACGTCTCTCCCTCTCCATACACCGTCTAAAGTGAGAGTGGTATCGCAATCCTGTCGAACGAAGATGAAGAAGACGACTCGTCTTCGAAAGTCATCTTACAGCGGATGCCCTTCATAGATCCCCCTTCTCCGACAGGCAGGAGTTCACGGACAAGCAGGCGTTCACGAAGATGGAGTTGAAGTTGACGCGGACGCGGACAAAGCTGGATGAATGGCAGAAGGTGGCTCGTGGATGGTGAGTTGTCTGCGGAGTTGAGGCATGCGCGAAGTCGTAGCAAATGGGGTGGATTGAGATGGATAGGCAGAATAGACATGAGTGATGTCGAGTGTACATAAATGCGACGGATTGAGACTTTTGAAGTATGCCTAAGTCAACGACGACCGGCCATCGGGCCTCGCAGAAACGGAGAACATCGGTGCTGTCATGTTGATTGCGTAGGACTGAGAACTGGAAAAGCATCTTTGAGGGAGTGCCGATATGCGTAGGATTTTGAGGGCAGCTTGAGTGAAGGCGGTCGTCAGAGTCCGGGTGGTCACGAAGGTCGTAATAATTTCGGCTGCGCCACCGTCAAACGACGAGGTGTTTTGAGAGTAATATGGCAATGTGACTGGCGGTGGCGGAAGAGGGTCATGCGGATCTCGAAGGTAGCTGCAGAATTGCGATAGAGGGATGGATGGCACGTCTAGCTGCCCGTAGCGTGACGAGGACTTGACTGCGAGTCGGTGGGGAACCATTCCTGGAGAGTATGGCTTGGGTAACAGGCGAGGGCATGGCGTACATGGCTTTTGAAGAAGACGTTCAATGGCTTTGCTTGAAGGAAAGGTATGAGTCTTTCGCGACCAGCCGTAGTTCCTGTCACACTGGAAAATGGTCAAAAGCGAACATAAAATCATAGGAGAGCACACACTTCTAGCACATTTCCTGCTGGCTTTGGGTCTTCATCGCCTCATTATTGTCAAGCGTGTCCCAAGACTAATCTTTCGAAGGTCGATGACGGCCAAGAACCATGGTTCGCGTTGACGAAGATAAGCTTGGTATATATTCTTGTAAACAGCAAAGGTGATCATGACGCCAATTTCGTTCCAAAGGTTGGTTGGAGGTGGAATTGATGGAGGTCAAAAACAGAGATCAACGAGTTTCCCACGCCAAGTGGTGGCGACAATTAAAACGAGGAATCAGAAAAGCGAGAGAGTACGAGAAAGGAGAACTTACCGTATCAGTAACATACATTCCATGGACGTATGCATGTCGGATGATTGGTAACAAATAATTAGCAAGTGATTCAACGACGGCCGAGAGTTGACTAACCAATATGATTCTAGAAATGTAAGACACAACCTCTGGAGAACTTGGCGCTGAGAAATACGGGAGAAATAATATGGTGAAAAGACTCACCACAGAGATAGCCGTGAAGCCTTTCGTGGATGCAGTGAAGAGAGGGAAGAAACATTCCTACCAGATTTTGGCGCAGCCACAGAGACGTAGAGCAGAGACAGACATCCGGATCGTTGACCAAGTGCAAGTCGAGCCAGCCAGTATAGAATTAAGCCCAGAACAAGTCATCCAAGAGATCGTCTTCAGCCTGCGCTCTAGCCCAGTCAGCCTCAGCTTTAGCAATGCGAGCCTCAAGTCTTTCCCTGAACGACGGATGAGTACTAGCTCATATACGGAGCCGGAAAAAAGGAGACTCACTGTGCCCGCTCGCGGAACTGGAATGGTTTAATAACAACACTCACAATCTTCTTCAAAGTCTTGACTTCCGGAACAGTAACGGTGGAAGGAGCACGACGGGGGGAAGAGGGGATAGAGGGAAGAGGGGACGATACCTTTAGGGGCTTGACGACCGGAGCACATTCGATAACAACGGGAGGAGGGGAAGGAGCAGAACGGGGAATGGAAGAGAAGGAAGGGAGGGAAGTGATGGGGGAAGGTAAAGGTAGGGTAGGGGGAGGGCCGGGAGGAGGAGGGAGTTGGCGGCGTCGCACAGCCTGCTGGGCGACGGCGATTTTGGGAGCTTCAGCCCTCTGCGCAGCGGGAGAGTACCAACGAGCGTCCTCGTCGATATACCCGAGCCACGACAGAGTATCCATGGTATCTGGAATAGCGTCAGCTTTTTGGATCTCGAAAGAAATCTTTTTGGGGTTGCTCAGCGTCGACGACGAAACCACATTCTTGATGCCAGAATGTTGGTTCGTTGTGGCGTCAACGTCGCGAACGGAGAAGGTGTTGGTAATATCGGTGAAAGGCATTGTTAACAGTTTATGAAAGATGTGGATGATGGTTCGGGTGAGAAGTGGGAAAGGAGCTATGTGGCGACTTGCACGCATTTTCTACGCAGGATAAAAATAGACGCCACCGCCACCGCATCAAAGACATGTGATTAATTTTTGGGCCCACTTATGTAATTCGTTCGCAATGGGTTGAAATTGCGAGTGTTTTACCTGTTAAAGGATTCAATTAATGAGCTGAGAGAGTCCATGGAATATATGCTGGAGTTGTTCGTGTTCCCAGGCGAGGCGGGCCAAGTGTTTCTCGTACATAGGCGCTACTTGTTTTGTCCATACATTGAAAGCGAGTCGCGTTGTTGGTCCTTGTTTATTCACCCTCCCTCCTTACCACAATCATCGCCGTTCGATGCACGCGCTCTACGCTCAGCAATGTCTCCACTGCTGCAGGATTATCGCATGTCAGTACGTATACGACGAATCCATAAGCAACCAAAAAGACATGGCTTCTGACGAAGACGATGGAAAACGTTGCCCGCTAATGGCCACTGGCTTGAACTTCCTTCGTGTTGATCAACTCTCGTCTGTAGCTCTGAACTCCTGGCCACTTCCTCGGTCTATCTGGTAGCTACCCTCCCCAATTCCTATGATGGTCATCAACTTGTCTTCCCACCAAGATCCCCGTGTTGAACCAAGGATCGTCCTCCATAAACCATCCCATCTTCGGTTGTTTCTCAGAATACTCGTCAATTACACGGCTCTGCTAACGGGGGCTAATATAATAATACTGGTGCGTAGAACCACTGAACTGTCCAGCGTCCAACATTTTCTCATCAATCCCAGATTTACGCTGTCTTGATAACGCTACTGTTATCGGTATCAGTTCATGACCCACTGGAGAAATAGGTGCAATACGAATTCAACGTTATCTGGGCACGTGCTACGAGATCAGCCAGAGCGAACTGGGAGCGAGCTACTCCAGCCTCAAGGTCTCAGGCTCAAAGGTTATCCAGATGTGCGCTCGTGATCGCAAAGTTACCATACTTGCTTACGCCTGTCCTACGTATACCTCTTGCCGAGCGCTCTCTACTAAGCTCCGTCGACTACTGTTTAAAAGGCGTACGATCCAACTGGAACTTCAACATTCTCTACAATGTCTACCCAACTAGCCCGCAAGATCGGCGATGCTTTGGTTCCCGCTGTTGGCTTTGGAGCTATGGGTATGAGTTTTGGTTATGGTACCACTGAATCGGATGAGGAGCGGTTCAAGGTCTGTTCTTATGGATTTCACTCAGATTCAGTCTCAGGCTAATGCCCCTATGATTAGCTTCTTGATGCAGCATACGAACAAGGCTGTCTTCACTGGGACACTGCGAACGTCTATGGTGACTCTGAGGAGGTCATTGGCAAGTGGTAGGTTTACCTTCGACTTAATTGGTGAAGATTTATGTACGATCATATGTAGGTTCAAGCGCACAGGAAAGAGAAATGACATCTTCCTCGCCACCAAGTTTGGCTATTCACCTCAAGGCGCCCGTGGAGACCCCGCCTACGTCAAGGAGCAGTGCTATAAATCTCTTGAGAGACTCGGTGTCGACTGCATCGATCTTTATTACCTCCATAGGTATGTTCAATTTCAGTACGCTCACCGCCACACCAAGTTCTAACATCGCCTCCGCAGGATAGACCCCAAAACACCGATCGAGACAACGATCACCGCCATGGTGGATCTCATCAAGTATGTGGCGCAGCTCTTTCTGACTTACGATTCTGACCTCTTTCAGAGAGGGTAAAGTCAAGTACCTAGGACTTTCAGAGTGCGGCGTGAAAGACCTCCGTCGCGCCCATGCTGTCCATCCAATCAGCGCCCTGCAGATGGAATACTCCCCTTTGTGGCTCAACATCGAGCGGAGTGGAATCTTCGCGACGGCGAAGGAGTTGGGCGTAACGATCGTGGCGTATTCGCCTCTCGCCAAAGGTCTTATCAGTGGGCAGTACAAAAGCCCAGACGACTTTGAGGAGAGTGATTTTAGGCGGAATGTTCCCAGGTATGGTCTTTTTTGAAGACTAAACGCTCCCATCGCTGATCATCACTATAAAGATACTCGAAAGAGAACTTCCCAAAGATCTTAAAAGCCGTCGAACGCATCAAAGAAATAGGCTCAGCGCATAACGCCACACCCGGCCAGATTTCCCTTGCGTGGATCCTTGCACAAGGGGAAAATATCGTTGTTATCCCCGGAACGAAGAAGATCAAGGTGCGTGTTATATGCTATGATTTTCTCGCGGCGTTTCTGACCATGCTGAAGTACTTGAACGAAAACTTGGGTGCTGCCAATGTGAAACTCAGCAGCGAGGAAATCGCATCGCTGAGGAAGATATGCGAGGAGAGCGAGAAGGACGTTGTTGGTCCGAGATATACTGAAGTCTATCAAAAGCTCGTAGATGCCGAGTCGCCTCCTTTGAAGGTTTGATCTGGCTTGTTCTTATAGTACGGTGGACATATGAGACTGCATAATGCTCTACACCAGTCTTGTGAGTTGTATTAAAAAGCTGTATATAATATATATATGTGGCGCAAGTAAGTAGACCCGGAACCTTGGAGATAAGTACTCGCGAAGCCCGGTAATCCTTTACATAAATCTACATAAAATGAGAAAATTCGGGATATAGCACAAAGAATCTAACGAAAGGGAATAGGAGTCGAACTGACTGACCATGACGATTTGAAACCAAAAAGCTTGGGAGTAGTTCCTCTGGCTATAACCCCATCCATAATCTTCTCCAACGCAAACTGAAGATGCTGGTCCCGAGGCGAACCAAATTTCTTCAGCGCCTCGCTCACGCCTTTCTGGATGACGTCGCTCGAGCAAGTCTTCAACAGGAAATCCACTTCAGCGGTCAAGACCTCCGGGTATCTATACCAAAACCATTAACGACGAACAAAGATTGACGACAGGGAAGAACCTTACTTGGAGGTAAAGCGAGAAAAGACCTCCTTCAATATGTTGTCCTTGGTCAATTGAAACTTGATGTTGGCGAGCGCAGCCCTTTTCAATGCGTGGATGCCGAACTACGCATTTAAGTAAGTATACGAATGGTGTTCGCGGGGGTAACAACGAACCTTATCAGCAAGCCGATACATGGACTTGGGCGAGCACTTAAGCTCATCGGAAAAGCGAGCAGACGCCTCTGACGAGCTCGCATACGCCGATCGCAGCTTCGAGAACTCGATCTGGGTGAAGTAGACATATTTGATGAATGCGTTCCAGCTATGCCCAGTCAGATATATGGTTTATAGAAGGAGACGGATGGAGCTCACGTCCGGGATGAGATGTCTTTGATGAAGATCACGCGTCCGGTCCTCAAGAATTGAACATCGCTTTCAGCCTGAATTCGCCTATACGAAGTAAGCGAAGATGAGGGAAGATGAAATTAGAAGCTCACGTACACGAGCTCATTCCGCAAGTCGTCCGCTCGGGATGAGTCGGGTTTCTTTCCAGCTACTTCTTCATCGCCATCGCCGCTGGCACTGTCAATCGTCAAAATCTATGAGGCATTGAGTACTGAGAAAACTTACCGTTCGTCCTCTTCGTCGTCTTCAAGATCACTATCCGAGTCATACTCGTACGTTCCGACGTCTTCATCATCGGGCGCAACATGATAAAGGTCAAGAGCGACATCCTCCGAGCTCTTGAATCCTTCCGAAGAAACTGACGGAATCATATGAGCAACCAAACATCCATATCCCCCAGTAGCCACTCACGAAACACATTCAGATCCTCTGACCCAAACTCGCGCAATATAACAGAGCTCGCAAAAGCCGGCTTGGGATGGCTAGCGCCACCATGTCCGTAATGCTTCGAATAGAGATAAAACTTGGTGTTGACCATATCTCCAGAACGAATGCTATCCGTCAAAGCACTGGCGGTGCGTTGCTCGAAGTTGCATGGTGTCACCCCATCAGACAAGAGTTGAACCACGATTCGCAGTTTGTAGGTCACATTGGGGCTGTTCTGCGCGAAGGAAAAAGGAAGCGGCGCGCAGGAGAATACACCGACAATTGACGAGGGGAACAGTAGTGTGGTGGTGTTGGTGATGGTTTGAGAGTCGATCTTTGGAGCGGTGGGCGCGGTGGTATCGTTATCAAGGGTAGCTGTTGAGCGAATGCTTTGGACGAACAAGGGCTTGGCCAGGCCGGTGGTCGATGGTTGGAGGTGAAGATCAAGGCGCATCTAGTCATGCCGATGTTAGACGGTCAAACATCGTACAATACTACGTGTTTCTTACCTGAACAAGAGAAGAGGGAGTGGACACGGTCGCCAGTGGCACAGGAACAAGCTTAAAGTACCACCCAAGCCCACATCGCTCGCTCGTCAAGTCCGTTCCCCAAGCCCCGGCAGATATCGAAAACGTCGACGTGAACGCCAGAGGATGCGACGAAAATTGTTCTTCTCCAACGCGGTTCATGGTGGGAGGAAGGTGAAGGGTGGCGCCTCGTGCATTGTGACTTTGTTCTTTGTCTTAGATAATCCTTGGAAGGCAGGGACCAGTTGAGTGGCGCAGATACGCTATTTGCAGATTGTCTTTGTTAAACAAACAGCGCCTCTGATGACATTACATCTGACGATAAATCAGTACGTACATAGTACGAAGTCAAAACCAAGACAAAGCGCACCGAATCACATATACTCCATATCCACGTAGCTCGCATCCAACCTTACATCTCCAACGTCTGCCTCAATCGTAACGACAATCTTCCACGGTATGAGGACCTGCCCAACGAAGCGGCCGTCGGGCGTCTCAAGCTTCAGTGTATCCGTTTCTTCATCAATCGGGACCAAACGAAACTCTTCGGCATTCACTAGGACGATGTTGAGAGGCTGGTCTGTACCAGCAAATGTACCAAGAAAGATGCGATTATCAGTTGTGCACACGCGTAGAGTACGGCGCAGAAGAGGTCGGAGGCGGTCTGCCATGGTGGAGGAACGAAAGGAGGAACGGCCCGAATAGGCCGGGAGTAAGTGTTCTGTTTCTTACCACTCTGTACTGAGAATAGGCTGAACGCTCGAAGATCCTTGAACGAATCTTGAGCTGAAGCTCGGCGACGCACTAGACATTAAATGTACTGCTCACAGATCTGACGCTTTCCCTCGCTGACAACTGACGTGCCAACTTGGCCGCTGGGGCTTTCATATACTGCTGCAGCAAGCGCTTGGCTAACTACTGGATGGCAACCCCAAACCATATGCTTCTCCGATGATCGATAAGTCTTAACGTTACCACCTTTAGTAACCTTAGACACACACATCCATTCTGGAGAAATTCCGGCTGCATGATTGGCTTTTATCCGACATAATAACTCCCTCGTCCAATGATAGGTCACGCTGATACCTTCACGCAATGCGCATGTCCCCGAGGAGGATCCTTAACGCGTCTTTTTTGCGGTAACGGGAAAATAGCGTGTCCCGACGACACCCCGTTTTCGTCACTATACCAGCGGAGCTTGATATTGCGAGACGATATAAAGGGTCAAGTGCTCAGTACTCTCATCTCCAGCTTCGAAGATGATTGCCTCCCTCCTCACTACCCTCGCCGCTGCGTCCATGGCGCTCGCCCACGGAGGCGTCACCTCCTACAAGATCGGTTGTAAGTCGTAGTTCAAGTCATCGCTCATCTCATCCGCGGGACTTGATGAATATATAGCGACGACCTACCCTGGTTGGCAGCCGTACAACTCCCCTAGTGGACAAAGGTCCATTGGGAGGCCATACAGTGCGTATCATCCATAACTGCGATACTACTTTTCCTGACGCTAGGAATAGGCTCGTACGATCCGTAAGTTTGCCTCTTTCCCAGCCTTGGTATCCCTTTTAAAGCGTCTATTACCAACCTAAAGTATCTTGAGCGCCACAGCCGGCGTAAGCGATCTTCCAGCTCATACATGAACATACACTCATATCAATCGTGTAGACAATCCACTGCAACAACAACGGCGCCGCCTCTTCTGGCCAGCTCAGCGCCAACATAACCGCCGGAACGCCCATTACCGCCTATTGGAGGTACGTCTTTCCTTCCATCCTTCCTCCACCACCTCACCATCCCGAAGCCAATGGACACACGCCGAAGGCCCCGTAATGGTATACATGGCCTCCTGCGGTGGCTCCTGCACCTCCGCCAACAGCGCCTCCCTCAAGTGGTTCAAGATTGCTGAGACCGGCCTGAAGTCCGGTACGCTAAACAAGGGCCAGTGGGGCAATGGAGATATCATGAAGGACCTGGCGTACACGGCTACAGTCCCTGCTGCGTTGGCTAATGGGGAGTATTTGATTCGCCATGAGTTGCTTGCTCTGCACCAGGCGAATACTCCGCAGTTTTATCCGGAATGTGAGTGGATGGGATGGTTGGGTTTTTTGAGATGTGTGCTGATTGGTTTTAGGCGGCCAGCTTATTGTGAGTGGGGGTGGAGGTAAGACTCCCAGCGGCTCGTACCTCATCTCTCTGCCTGGTAAGTCGCGTGTTGAATCGCTATACTTGTACTGATCATGTACATATTGTATATAGGAGGGTACAGTATGTCCGACCCAGGTGTGACGGTTGATATCTACTCGTCGGCGGCATCTTCGATTACCACCTACAAAGTACGTCGAGCTTTTCTACATTTTCCGAATTGTATTGATGTGTTTTGCAGGTTCCCGGACCTGGTACGTCCCAACAATGCGCCAACTTCTATGTGAAGCTAACCAAAATATTCTATAGCTGTCTGGAATGGGCAGTGATCATGAGTCGGAGACATTATTGGTTCTTCCGATATTTCTTGTATCAATGTCAAAATGTAAAGTTACAATTTTCCGACCTTTTCCGCCCTATAAAATCTGCAAGAGTATCGGGGCTCCGTCTCGCCACAAACGCATGCGGGGCTGGAAGAATCCAGAGTCTAGACTCCAGATCAATGGAGAATGGGAGGGCTAGGAAGAGCAGTACACGGATTTCCTCGGTGTTGGTTGATTGATAAACTGAATGGCCGCGACCGCCATCTTTGTGACTCGATACTGACTCAAAATCTCGAGTTTGCAAGCACCGATGCGTCATCGATTAGCTGTGTCTCATGACGTCACAATAATAGGGGTAGCGGGTGCTTTATAAAGGGCAGGGCGCTCATTGGCTTTGATTCATCACTGTTTCCCCAACATCGAACATGAGTGCATTACTGCAAGATTTACTTCGCGCGTCGACCATCAACGACGCCTTTAGCAACGGCAAAACAACAGAGAAGGATGGCAGGGATTATGAGGAGGACGATGAGGAGCTCGTCGGCGTCGTGCGTCCCTCACACTTTCTATCATCGACAGATTGCTTATCAGAAAATAGTTTTCGCTGCCTGGGACACCTACACGTACTCGCCCGTCGTCACCTTCACGCACCCGGCCCTCATCGCCGCCCAAGTCACCATCACAACGCTCTTCGTCGCTACGGCCTACATCGAAGAGCAACGCCCAGGATCCACTAAAAGTTCTGCCTACGGAGGTGAACCAAAAGATCTTTGCGCGGATACCCCTCCGCGACCTGGCGAAATGCGCCCTAGTGTCTCGGAAATGGGCCCGCAGCCAGACGATAAACTATGTGTGGTTCCAGCACTACCGGAAAGAGAACTTTAACGATGAGAGTCTGCCGCCCGGTAAGTGGACCAAGCGGGAGAGTAAACAGAACTGGGTACGTCCCCTTTGCGCGGTAGTGAAACTTGGACTGACTTGGATGTCGCAGCGTGCTTCACATATATCGTCTCTGCGCGCTAGCAATACGCAAAGCTCTGGGTACTCATCGCCGAATACTCTGGCATCGATATCGAACAACATGGTGTTTACTGCCAGTGGGTACCAGACGCCGCGAGAGATCAAGGAGGAGAGGTGGAGGCAAGAGGCCGAGGTGGCGCAGAAGGGAGTTGCGAAGAACGAGATGCGAGACATGTACAAGGAGCTTGGCGGGCGCAAAGTCAGGGGGAAGGGCGGCCTCGGCGGCAAAGAGCTGAGAGGCGTCAAGGATCGTGCAGGTTTCAGCGAAGATAGTATGTGGGGGGATTAGTATCTACATAAGCAAGTGTACTCTATGTATAACAGCGGAAGCGGTGTTGCCACGTGCGTTTTACGAGACGGGTTTGACAATCCTACTCCGGCTAGCAACTCCTTTGCCTTACGCCCTCATCTTCCCTTCATTTCCCTTTCTTTATGGGCCTCTTCAATCGTAAATCCAAGAAGGAGGAGCCCGTCGACGATGGCAGCAGTGGCGAGAACAAAAAGGAGAAGGGTGGATGGAAACGGCCAGCAAGTGCGTTCTATTTACTTCGCCCCGGCCAGCAGTCTCATTGTTCGCAGACACTGCGTTCAAGCAGCAGCGACTAAAGGCATGGCAGCCTATCCTCACCCCAAAGACCGTTCTTCCCACCTTCTTCATCCTCGGCGTCCTCTTTGGCCCAATAGGCGGCTTATTGATCTGGGGCTCCTCCTTGGTATCCGAAATGACATTCGACTACTCGCAGTGCGAAAACCTAGAAGCATCCACAACAAACGGCTCCTACGACTTTGTGGACGTGCCAAAGTTCTCATACCGTCTCAAGGATAGCGGTCTCAATCCGGACAAGCCCCGATACGCTCTTCTTAACAACACAAACAATGACACAGTCACCGACGTCGGGGCACAGCTGCAGTGTATCCTCGAATTCGACGTCCCCGCAGACCTCCCCAGCTCCGTCTTCCTGTACTACAAGCTCACCAACTTCTACCAGAATCATCGGCGCTACGTCAAGAGTCTCAATTCGGACCAGCTAAAGGGTAGCCACGTATCATTGTCAAGTCTTGAGGACAGCGACTGCAAGCCATTGGGTGCTCGCACGATAAACGGAACCAAGAAATCCATATATCCCTGCGGTCTAATCGCCAATTCGTTCTTCAATGGTCAGATTCTCCTCCGCCTCCCGATCCCATCCTAACACTCCCCAGACACTTTCTCGTCTCCCGTCCTCCTGAACCCGTCGAGCGATACAGTCGATACCACATACACATTCTCCTCCAAAGACATCTCATGGCCAGGAGAAGCCAAGAAATACGTCAACTCGCCTATAAGCGACGACAGCTACAAGTCGCTGAGCGAGATCGCCCCGCCGCCGAACTGGGACCTGCAGTTCCCCGATGGCTACACCGATGACAACCCGCCGCCGGACTTGAAGGCCAACGAGCATTTCCAGAATTGGATGCGGACGGCGGGTCTGCCGACGTTTACCAAGTTGTATGGGCGTAACGACCGTGATACGATGCGCGCTGGGACGTATCAGATGGTCATCAACCTGAGTGAGTACCATTCCATTCTCTGTTCAGAGCGGGATCTTTATCGTTTTTTGGTAGATTTCCCGGTGTTGCCGTATGATGGCACAAAGTCCGTGGTCATCACAACGGTGTCATGGATAGGCGGGAAGAACCCGTTCCTTGGATGGGCGTATGTTGCCGCTGCAGGTCTTTTCGTTCTGTTGGCGGTGCTGGGGACTGCGCGCCATCTCATCAAACCGAGGTATGTGGTCCATCGTCTTCAAATTGACATTCCGATCTGACCTAAAAATGCAGGCGTCTGGGAGACATGTCGCTGCTTTCGTGGAACCGTACATGAGACCAAGGTGTCTGCATACATACTTACTTACGGATTGTTTATGACCCATGTTCTTTAATTCGCATCTCTTGTCGATGTACTACCATAGCCCACGTCCTATCCACTGTTTGAAGCGCCGCCGATCTGTTATTTATTATGTAGAGGTATCGTGTATGGAATTGCTTCTCGAATAGCAGCAGTACGACGACGGAGTCCTTCCGGTTATTCGGGCCGATCCTCCTCTTCGACTACGATCTCTATATTTTACGGTAAATTCGCTGGCACAGACCTGCCATCACGTATAGAACTCCATCTCGCAGCTCGCATCTAACGTTACATCCCTCAACGTCTCAAGCTTCGGTGCGTCCGTTTCTTCCTTTCGGTATTGACAACTCTGTACAAACGAAGTTCTTAGGACGACGTTAAGAGTCTGGTCTGTACTAGTCTCGAGTAGGCAAACCTAAAGACTACTCCCTAACAGATGAATTATCCCACCTACTTGGTTTCTCCCTTATCTGATTCTAAGGCAATCAATGAACTTTCGAAAGTCACACCGCACGAGGCGCATACGTAGGCCTCCTTCCACCTTTCTCCCACCATGAACCGCATTGGAGAAGAAGAATTTTCGGATCCTCTAACATTTACCTCGACCTTTTCTATATCTCCCGAGGCTTGGGGAAAGGAAATGACAAGTGAACGATCTGGGCTCGGATGGACATTCAAGATCGTTCGAGAGACACTCTTTTCTCGTATTCTTCAGGCATGAGCTTCCTACAGCAAGGTCCAAATGTCTGATTTTCCCCACTGCTAGATACGCCTTTATCTCCACCTCGAACCATCCACAACCGGACTCTCAAAGAGTTTATCCTTCAGACGCATCCGCTCTACAGCTACAATTGAGAGCAATACCAATACACCCAAGATCGACACCCAAACCATCGCCAACGTTACAGGGTTATTATCTCCCACATCAACCATTGGAATATTTTCCTATACACCGAATCCTTCTCCCTCCAAAAAGAATGGTCCTAATGCAACCATCAAACTCCGAGTGGTAGTTGAACTGTTGTCAGACGCACCGTACACATTCGAAGAACGTACCGCTAGCGTCTTGGCGGATAGTATTTGTTCTGGGGACATGATCAATACCAAGTTCTTTCTCTACTCAAAGCATTATGGGAACTACGGCGCTAGTCATCCAAAGCCGATTTTTGCTAATTCGGACATCTTGCTGAAGTTCGGATTGGAGGTGTTTCGTGAGTGGCTTGCTTTGGTTATTGATTGGTATGTCGCTTATGCCGTACCCCGTAGTCGCCTCGGAGGGATTTAAGAGCTCTGGGGATGTCCCTATTGACCTTTATTGTGTTGCGCCCGATGATAACGACATTGAAACGTACGAGTATGACTCGGATAGTGATCTAGAAGACGAAGAAGAGGACGAACGGTAAGATTGATTAGTACTCGATGCCTCATAGATTTTGATGATTGACAGCGCCGATGAAGAAATAGCTGGAAAGAAAGACGACATATCCCGAGCGAACGACTTCCGCAATGAGCTCGTGTACGTGAGGTTCTGGCTGTATCTGTCCGCATCTTCGCTTACTTCATATAGGCGAATTCAGGCTGGGAGTGACGTTCAATTCTTGAGGAGTGGGCGCGTGATTTTTATAAAAGACACAGCGTTTCGGACGTGAGCGACGTTCACTCACACACATAACTGACTCAACGTACTATACTTAGTTGGCGTGCATTCATCAATTATGTTTACTTCAGCCAGATCAACTTCTCAAAGCTGCAATCGAACTTTGCGACCACGTCAGACGCATCTATCCGTTTCACGGAGGGAAAAAAATGCTCACCCAAGTCCATGTACCGGCTTGCAGACAAGGTTCGTTACCCTTCACATTACCCTTCTTATTGGTATGCTAAAACGCGTAGTTCGGTATTGATACCTTGAAAAAGGTTGCACTCGCCAATATCAAGTCCCAGTTAACCCAGGGAAACATTCTGAAGGAGGTCTTTTCTCGCTTTAGCTCCAAGTAAGGTTTTTTCTCCTTCTCTTCCTTCTCGTTGATCTCGTTCGGCTTATGTAGATATCCCGACGTCCTAAACGTCGAAGTGGACTTCCTCTTGAAGAATTGCTCGAGCAGTGTCATACAGACGGGTGTGAACGAGGCATTGAAGAAATTCGGTTCACCTCGGGACCATCATCTTCAGTTTGCGATGCAGAGGATCGTGGAGGGGATAATGGCGAAAGCTTTCGATACTTTATTGGTGTGACCGGACGGCGGACGCTGGTAGTCTAGTGCTACTACGTTCGGCAAGGCCTTTCACATGATGGTAGGACGTCGCACGCGGACTCGATATCTGGCCAGCTTGAAGCGGATGAAAACAAGATTGCGACATGGGCAGTAGAATGAATTGGTACATTTTATTTTAAGCACGTATAAGTACCTTTGCAGCACGTATCTCTTCCACGGTGAGCATCGTGGAGGAAAGGTCCAAGAACCATCGGCAAACTCCGGCTGTACATTCTTTGCCGTTTTAGTTGATGCGAATTTGGAACTCATCCCTGTGGACACCGAAGCTGCCCCAAGTATGACAAGGTTCGTAGAGGAGTACAAGGAAGATGTCGATGTTGCCATTGTTCGGAACCCGGCCCGCCCCCAACCAACGCCTTCCATGAATTACAATCGTCCTAATGGATACTGAGTATCAGTCAGTCTGTACTAGATTGGAGCGCTTCAGGAAAGTGGACACTGAATTGGCAAGGCGCTGGACGAGATTGGATATGTACCGTATGCTATGGACATATATAGGTGTTTTTACGACCTCGTATAGCTTGGTGCATTGACTCATATTCATGTTATAATTGACCACAAACTGACTGGACCTAGCTATATATAACTGATTGGTACGTGTAGACGCAACCTCTTCTAAGTAGATTAATCACATGCTTCTGGATGATCGACAGTATGTGGCGGTGGTGTCTATTTTTATCCTGTGTTTAAAATGCGTGAAAGTCGCCACATAGCTCCTTTCCCACTTCTCACCCGAACCATCATCCACACTTTTCATAAACTGTTAACAATGCCTTTCACCGATATTACCAACACCATCTCCGTCCGTGGCACTGACCAACATTCTGGCATCAAGAATGTGGTCTCGTCGTCGACGCTGAGCAACCCCAAAAAGATTTCTTTCGAGATCCAAAAGGCTGACGCTATTCCAGATTACATGGATACTCTGTCGTGGCTCGGGTATATCGACGAGGACGCTCGTTGGTACTCTCCCGCTGCGCAGAGGGCTGAAGCTCCCAAAACCGTCGTCGCCCAGCAGGCTGTGCGACGCCGCCATCTCCCTCCTCCTCCCGGTCCTCCCCCTACCATACCTTTACCTTCCCCCATCACTTCCCTTCCTTCCTTCTCTTCCATTCCCCGTTCTGCTCCCTCCCCTCCCCCCGTTGTCATTGAATGTGCTCCGGTCGTCAAGCCCCTAAAGGTAGCGTCTCCTCTCCCTTCATCCCCCCGTCGTGCTCCTTCCACCGTAACTGTTCCGGAAGTCAAGACTTTGAAGAAGATTGTGAGTACCGTTATTAGACCGTTCCAGTTCCGCGAACGTGCACAGTGAGTCTCCTCTTTTTCGGCTCCGTACGTGAGCTATGACTGATCACCAGTCGTTTAGGGAAAGACTTGAGACTCGCATTGCTAAAGCTGAGGCTGACTGGGCTAGAGCGCAGGCTGAAGACGATCTCTTGGATGACTTGTTCTGGGCTTAATTCTTCACTGGCTGGCGCGGCTTGAATCTGAACTTGGATTTGGACGACGGACTTGACCCCTCTCTGTCTCTGCGACTCCGCTGCGACGTCCCATACTCATCCTAAACTGACATTTGATCCACGTGCATTCTCAAAGGTTCTTCCTCTGCTACCGCAATTATTTACCTTCAGACTTGACGGTGAGTCTTCGTGCTACCATCGCCCTGATTTTTCTAACCGTGACTAGGAGTACAAGTCTTGTATTTTCCGAGCGAATCCGGTGAGTTATCTTCTTATTAGTGGGAACATCTTTGATTGATTTAATCCTTACCTCTCGAATGGCAGGAATTCCTGGATCGTCCGGTCAGGTATGTATCTCACTACTTTTCTTACTCGCTTTCCTGATTTCGTTGTTTATTGTCGCCACATCTTGGCGTGGGAAAATAGGCCTTTGACCACGACGCCCATCACGAGCCCTTGCACTCAGATCCTTTCTGCTTTGACTACAATTCTACCTGAGTGGTTAGTCTTGAACAGACCCTCTTACCGTGACAGCCACTATCTGGACGCATTTTTGCACTCACGTCGGTCGGATTCTTTTATCTTGTCGCGGACAAACTTTGCTCTCTCTCTCGCTACCGACTCCGTGCTCGTCATCTCCTGCCGCTGGACCTGGGCTACGAAAGCCTGGTGTTGGACGAAAACAATCTAAGTGAGTAATTGCCGGTCGTTCTGTGCACTTGCCGACCGTTTCCTAGCACTACAGAGACAGAAACCTCGGCTGGCCGAAAACGACAAAGCCATCCTCCACAAGCAGAACACGAACCAGTGATCCCTTCGCTCGGCCCTTCGCCCATTCGAGACATTTCTTGACCTCAGTTATCGCATATCGCATACCGACATAATGCCCGGGTCGAGCTTCTCGTGTACGAAATCGATATCCCGCTGTCAACAATCGCTCTCCACTGGTTCTCTCTACCATGTACGCTGCTGTGAACAACCCTCGTACAGCCCACCTTCCATCTACCAACTGCCTTTGCCGCCCTCGCTGTCCAGATCAACTTGACTCCGGTGACGACCGTCTACCCAACGAATGGATTCGAACCTAAAGTCACCTCGTTTCTCAGCACGTCGACTTCTCTCTGTTCACCCTGGTCCATGCCTTCGACATCCAGCCGTTCAATCTTCAATCTTCATCACCAGATTTTCATTCTATTCCTTCGCCAAATCCGCAACACCAGCCCCGCATCTACAGCCTGCCACTTCCGACGTCTGCTCGTCGTTACTGCACATGACCGAAACCGTTCGCGGCCGCTCACATCAACGTTAGACCTGGCGGTCCCTTCGTCACAGTATATCTACAATCATTACCAGCGATATCGTCGTCGGCTCTCTGACCTCTATTTCAGTGGTCCAGGTCTCCGGGCAGAAAGCGTCACTTTTAAAGAGAATCCGAATAAAACATCAGTATTCCCTCCATTACTTTCTTTTCGATGCTGGTGTTTTACCAAAGTTTCTGCAACCAAAAGAACAAAAGTCAATGGAGCATTTTGCCAGATACCCGCATCCAAGTCGCATACGGGGCAAGCACTTCGGTCACAGCTCAGTCATGTGTAATCGTAACGACGCCGCCCAGATTGAGGTAGGACAGCTAATAGCACATCATGTATAGCGGGGATCCATGTGGCTACGTCAAAACTCAATTGGTGGACTGGTTTGTTACCTTGAATGGGTTAACTACTTAACATGAAAGCATCATCAAACACAGCCATATTCCCTCTTTATCACGCACCACATATACAAGTACGCTGTCATTCGCCCGTTAGTAAGGTGAGTCTCAGCATAATGCTAGACAGTACAATACGCTGATTTCAAGTGTAGCCGTAAAAGTGGTGACTTGCGTCAAGTACGATGCCTTTTCCTGTGGTCCTCTCATTCGAGTTTCACGTTTTCGTTATGTAATCTCCATGGCACCGCCGTCGCAAGTAATGGTATGTGCTTATATGTCACCAAAATTCACACAGTCTATAACATTGTTGAAGTGCTAACAACAACAAGACAGTAACGCACAGTACGGATGCCTAATACTATATAAAACAGTAAGTGCTTTCCCAGAGTCCCAACCCTTTGCACTCATGCATCTCAGCACTCAAACGACTCTTCTAATTGTCGCGTCCTCTGCTAGGCTGGTCTTTGGAGGCCCACTGCAGTTCGAAGTTGTCGGGTCGCGCACGGCGCGTACATACCACGACGTCAACGTTCGACGCGCAACCTCCAGCTTGAAACTGGAGAACAAGAACGATATCCGTTATACTGCGAAGATAACCCTTGGTGGCGGAGACGAAACTTATAACATCGAACTCGATACCGGGAGGTACGACCTTCTCGTTCTTATTCACTTCTGCTCGGAAGCTGACCTATTGATAACTCTACAGCTCTGACTTCTGGGTAACCCCACAGAATCGGCATGTAGCCAACAGTGAAGAAGCAGACAAAGAGGTGGCTGGTACCCGAGTCGACCGCACTTCCAACGGCGCCCCTCTGCCTCCTCCGTTTCCTGACAAGAACCCTGGGCGAATCAGGACTGCAGACCTTGACATCGTCGGATTCAAGATTCCTAAACAGAGCTTTAGTACGTTCAGCTGGTTCGCACTTGACCTCGCTCGGCACTCACCCTTTTGATGATTAGTCGAAATCACAGATGGTGAAGATGCTACACCCGGAGGGGGAGTCCTCGGTCTAAGCATCAATAAGAAATCTAAAATCATGGATGCACTGAAGTCAGACTCGGACGTTGGGTTCAATCCTATACACCGGATATTTGAGCAAGAAAAGGATCTCCCTCGGATTATGACCATGCTCCTAGGTCGTTCATCCGGTCAGTAGCTGCCCAGGCAACTCTCAGCCCTCCGTTCTCATAGTATCTTCTTCACAGACCCCTCGGGAGGAGATCCTGGAACGTTTACAGTCGGCGCCGTGTTAGATGAATACGATGATGTCGAAAATCAGCCAAAACTCGAATTCGATCGGATGCACCACAGGTTCTGGATGGATACAAATGCTGTCATAGCGAAGGGCAAGACCGTTGAAGTGAAGAGTACTGTTGACAAAGGAAGGGAGTCATTGGCTGCCTTTCTTAATAGTAGATCCTCAACGAGCCAGGTCCCTCCGTACGTACATTCAGACCCGTGAGCCCACATACAGTTTACTCATGATAAACATATCTTTTCTAGAGACGTTGCACAGGCGTTTTATGAAAGTTATTCCGGGGCTGAGGAGATCGAACTGGAGGGATTTGGTGATGCATGGGTCGTTCCGTGTAAGCAAGAAGTCCAGATCGCTTTCAAATTGGGCGGAAGGAAGATTCCCATCCATCCATTGGACGCCACGCTGTGTGTTCTCAATCCCTGTCGCTGAGTGCGCTATCGCTAACATGACCCCAGAACGGCCAAACAACTTGGCATAGATGAAGAGCTTCGGGATAAGGAAGGACAGGAGATGTGTATCGGATCGTTCCAGCCATACAATCATAGGCCGGACAATTCCGTGGATGTTCTCCTTGGCATGCCATTCCGTGAGTGGCGATCTAATTAATGTTTGCGTTGATGTTCCAGCACTCATTCACACCACTTAGTTCGAAACGTCTACTCGTTGACCAATTTCGGAGATAGCATCTTCTGGGACGAAACGACTGCGGGATATGTCCAGTTGCTACCAACCACGGATGTCGAAAGAGGTCAGTGATTCGTGAGCTGGTATGACACTAGGATAAAGCGCTGACGGGCATTCACATTCATAGCCCACCAAGATTTTGTCACAGTTCGTGGTAAGGGGACCGAGCAAGAGTAGTCGTACTTGCAATAATATGTGTAGCAATACAACAGTTAATATAAATGCTGCACCGTACAAGAAAAAGTGTTACACGTGCACTTTGATTCGGATACGGGGAATCGAACCCCGAGCTGCCGCGCAGGATATCTTAGGAGTTATATGAGAGGCGGCAATGTTAGCCGTTACACCATATCCGATAAGGGATTTCACAATTTGAACAGTTTCGTTGTTGTCAGTGTTGAGGCAATCAGAGATGAGACCTTCGTGCCGGTCACAAATTGTGACAACTTCTCTTTCATTCTCCTGCAACAGTCTTGAGCTGGACACGATGCGGCCCACGATATCACACGACGACATTACTCTTCCTTACCAAGACGCGACACCTTCAACCGTTGACATTCCTCCTGCAAAGAAACACAAAAATAACACTACAAAAATGCCGCCACAAACTGTTAAAGAGGATGTGGACCTGTCTCACCAAGAAATATGGGACGATTCCGCTCTCATTGACGCCTGGGATTTTGCGCAAGCAGAATACGCTGTGCGTATCCATCTGTGTAATTTAGGCCTCGACTTACACGCTCTACAAGCCCCACAACGGAGGCGACAAAGATGGTTGGAAGAACAAACCAGTGAAAAAGTCCACATTGTTAGCTTTCTCTCACAAATGCGTGTCCATGCTAATTTTCTTTCTAGATGGCACAATACGGCCTCAGAGTCCTTTACATCCAAACCAACCGCCTCACATGCCCACCAAGGCTCAAATCCCATCGATTCCAACACGTTCGTACCCTCTCATGATGCCTCTTTGCACTTACCCGCTCCATCTGGCGTTCCCGGCCCCGACTATTCGACATACTTTTTGCCAGAGCCGCAGGGACCTATGGTTTCGCAGGACGAAGCTTTCAGGCACGCGCTGGGCGCCATGTATTGGGGTGGATATTGGACTGCGATGTACCATGTACGCCGCTTCTTCTTTCTTTCTCATATTTTTGCTCACGGCTCTCAGTTTCAGAGATCACAAGCAGGTGATGGTCAGCCTTTTCAGGTGCTAGAGAAAGGTAATCATGAGGAAGATTGTGAGGACGAGACGCAGCGCTGACCGTGGGGTAATCCTTTGTATCCCCTTGCTTGACAAGGGTTCTTCCAATCCTTTAATTGCCGTCGATTTCATCCTTTTTAGTAAACAAGTGTACACTGTTGCACAGCCTCCCTGTATCCCCGCCTGTAACAGTGTAAGTACTTTCGTTTTTTCAGCCAAATATTCGTGAGGCATACTTCCAATCAATTCTTTTCATGCAACTCGCACACAACCGTTATATGTTCATATAGGAATATGTGGACAGTATTCTATCCACTTGTCCACTTTGCATTCTCGAACATGCTGCCTCGGGCACAGATGACATCTTGGCCTCCACGATGTCCGCCCAACTCCGAGCCCCATCGTTTCCCTCCGTTGATTGGCATTATTGTATGTCTGCTACATAGTTCTTTACATACACTCAAGAACGACACCACAATAATAGATGCTCTTCATGCAAAGGTTATACTCATCTGGGTCAAGATGGTAGACTTGTATGGTACTGGCTAGTTTGAGTCGCGATCCAGCGTGACGTGCCTTCATTCTTAACATCTGGTTGGCGACGTTTAAAAACAAGCAGGACTGTCAACAAATGAGATGCAAGAACAAACCTGCAGAAAAGATAGTGTGATGAGATGTATAATCAGGGAAAACATTGTCAGCTCAGCCCACACATTGTGGATGTTGGGGACTGGCAATGGCAAGGCAAAGGAGCAAAGAGCGCTAGCAAACTGTGACACCCAATCTAACCAAAGTCCAAACTTTGGACACACCCTGGTCTGGTTGTAGGATTGCTAAAAGAAACCCCACGTAGTCACTCTCTTGTTTGAGTTGGAGTTTGACAAAATATAGAAGTCTCCGAATTTGTAGTTGGGATTATCAGCACGCTCAGGTGACAGGTACATTGTGGTGTGAGGAAATAACCAGGTCATCTTAGGTCTAGCAAGGGTACTGCCGACACAGTCGGCACCCCCCAAGTAGTGAATAGCCGGTATGTATTTCTTACTCATATCTTGTCGATCTCATGTGCAATTGAATCGACCAAATTCAACTTGATTGGCCTTGGAACATTGTGAGTGTAATTCGGATCGCAACCGGTCCGACACCAACTCAACATCGAACCACGACCTTGCGTTATGTCCAAATCTTTCGTGACGCCGAGACTCTACTACGCTTCAACCCTAGTACTGCTGTCAGTCTCCTACCTCATATACCCTAAATTAAGGGATCGACGACTACGCTCTCTGGTAGTAGAACATCGTTTAGCATAACCGGCATCATCTAAATGCACTCTAGCTCCCCAAAACGCTGGAAGACTGGCGCTACGCGGACTATGATGAAATGTGGAGTGGAGAAAAGATCTGGGATCTCCTTCGTCCTGTGCTCGCACGCCACCAATTGACATCCTGGGAATGGCTGGGCAAACCAGCTGCCATGTTGAAGCTTCCACTTAGCCAAGAGAGGGATGTGAATGGATTCATTTTCATCGGACCTTCGTATAACAAGGTCACCATCTCCGACACCCGCCATCGAACGTACTTCTGTACGGTACGAAAAGCTGCATGTGCTTATGGAACCAGAACGCTGATGCATACATATAGACACCAGTGAACCGACCGCTACGCACTGGGAGTGGTCGAAACGTCATGTGTCGCGTCGTCGCTGTGGGTAAAGACGGCAAGAATTATCTTGAAGCGCTCCGCCGACTGGCCACTTCACCTACGACATTATTCTCTGACAATGGAGTCCTTCCAATGCTGCAGGAGATCCAATGGTTTGATATAACCTTCTGTCTCTTTCCTCTGAGTGGCGTAAACCTAAGCGAAGTATTCGGAGCTTCGGCACACTGGAACAAGAACTCAGTAGGAGACCTGATGGATATGTTACTCCAAGCATTGGAGGTGAATAATAGACCTATCCTAATTGGCGCGATATTTCTGACATTGTTTGTAGGCTTTGTCTTTCATACACGAGAAACGCGTAGCGCATCGAGTGAGTGAAGTCCCGACGGGACGAACATGCTGTAACCTGACTTTTTCAAGGATGCTTTCTACAGCAACTTTCTCCTCGAATGGGTTCCGGAATCTGCGCTTCTCGGAAAGATTCCATCGAGAAAACCGCGAGTCTGGATGATCGACTTTGAAGTGGCCAACTGTTTCCCGGAGGACACACCATATGATGACTGCGTGTGTCATGAACCACCTTTCGAGGACGTTGAATACTACAAACGACCGCACTTCACTGTCATGGCGGAACGAAAGCCATACGATCCATTCTTCTTTGACCTATGGTCTTTGTGTTATTATTTCTCCTTCGTAGAGGTAAGTTTATAAAGTAGTCATTAGATGTTTCGCTCATCATTCTAGACGTTTATACCGCAACTTGATGCTCTAGTCCACGACCTGGCTTCCAAGAGGACAGCAGCATCTGCACATGCAGCACTGAGCTCTCTCATTGGGTCTATTCCTCCCCAACATTTACTCGTCGAGGCGGGGTATACCAAAATTGATGAGTCTAGAAGAGAGAATCCTGACGACTATCCCGAATATATATCTCATCTTGTCCGCAGGGATCTATGAGCATGTAAGCTCTGATGGCCTATCTGCCTATACATGATATGAATCTTCTTCTAGACCATATGCTCAGGCTGGTATGACGGTGGCGCTCCGTTGATAGATTTCGCCCGTCATCTTACGTTGTGTGGCAAGGGGTTCCCACTGCGGACGTACTTATTACTTTCAATATGATTCCATACTTCTATGCTCAGATTACCTTTTCTACCCTCTGCTCTCAGAAGTTGTATGATCTCGTAATCATTCTATGATCTATTTACACAAGTGGTTTCTAGCGGTTGTGCACCAGAAGTCTTATTACCTCGATTTTAATCTATACAAGATGGACACTGGCACTGTTACCGAGTTCGCTAAAGCAATTGTCTAGTACTAGTGGCGCTCCATTGATTTCATTTCGAACTTTACCCTAGTCAGTGACAGGTATTTCTCACGCAGGTCCGAGATACCTTTCAGGGGGGTTTTCTGAATAGAGTCATGTCAGTCAGTCATGATGCGCGCGCCATGAAACTGGGAGGTGGTGTTACATCTTTGATATACATGACATAGCAAAATGCTAGGAAGACTTTCTTGGGAGAGACTACATGTGTATTTATGTGCTAGTCACTGGGCTCTGATACGGAGAGGCGGTCACAGGATCCCTAGACAAGAGTTCCCATCATTGTAGTCATGAGAGATGAGACTTACTGTGTCTTGGTCAACAACGCCAACTTGAACCCCGTTGTATGTCCGTCGACAAAGCGAAGACGAAGAAGAATCTTAGGAATAGTTAGAGCAATCTCATGACATCCATATGTATGCAGACTTACAGCATCTTGTGCTGTAATGTAGCGCGGCGCTTTCCCACCCCTCGCATGGCCACTGGTTTCGAGGAAACCGACAAAAACGCCAACATAGACAGCATTGTTGAGTCTTATGGCCCAGCGGCCCTACATGGATGATTGAATGCGCTAGGCAGAAGTACGTTGACATAGTACTCACATCATAGGTGGAAGATAAAGGCTGTTGCAGAGGCGTTGTATAGGCTTTGTCCAAACACAGTATATGCACACACTCACAGGCATGGCTCTTTGGTGTTCTGATGAAAAGAGATCGGATGAGATGGTCAGAAACGATGATGATAGTCGAGGAAGGGAGAATACGGAGAGCTGTACAGCCTTTTATACGTGAGTGGCAGCGTGTGGTTCACTTCCCACGAAAGACCGCATGACGATAGCAAATATTTGGAACTCCGAACGTTAAGCGCCTTACTTGCGGTGGCGAAGTCTTGGGAGAGATAATCAATAGCCAAACCGAGGATATGTGCTAAGAAGAACCAATAGTTGATACTCGTTTCCAAGTCGTTTCCTTCATTCCAGCCCGTGGGAAAATCCAGTATTAATGGATGGTTGAGTGGATCCGGATCACGGTCCGACAACCGAACCAAAACCCTCCTTCCAACCACGATCAGGGCTTCGCAAACTAAGCGCAATGCCATTCGTGACGCCACGACTCTACTATGCATCCGCGCTAGTGTTGCTATCAGTCTCGTACATCCTTTACCCCAAATTACGGGATCGACGGCTCCGTTCTAAGGTAGATCCTGGGGTTCGACCAACACCATGTCTGAACATATTCTAGCTTCCCAAGACACTGGTCGACTGGCGCTCCGCGAGCGACTATGAAGATCGAATAGTGGGTGGAGAGAAGATATGGGATAGTCTTGGTCCTATGCTCGCACGCCACCAGTTAACATCCTGGAAATGGGTAGGCGACCCATTCGTCATGTTGGAGCTCCGACATGGCCATGAGAGAGACGCCAACGGATTCATCTTTGTGGGACCGTCATACAACAAGGTGACCCTATCCAATTTCAGACATCAGACATACCTTTGTGCGGTAAGCAAATTTGACGTACTCATGAAAACTGAAACAACTCATACATACACGTAGACCCCAGTGAATCGACCACTACGCACTGATAGCGGAAAGAACGTTATGTGTCGCGTAGTCGTCGTTGGTGAAGACGGCAAGAATTTTCTTGAAGCGCTTCACCGACTGGCTACTTCTCCTTCGGCATTGTTCTCTGACAATGGCGTCCTTCCCATGCTACAGGAGATTCAATGGTTCGACATTACCTTCTGTCTGTTTCCTCTTAGTGGCATAAACCTGAGTGAAGTGTTCGGGGATTGCGCATACTGGATTAAAAACTCGGTGGGAGACTTGATGGATATCATGCTCCAGGCATTGGAGGTACGAAGCGTCCAATCCCTACATGCGATATACTATGACAATCTTCGTAGTCCTTGGCCTTCATACACGAGAAACGCGTCGCGCATCTAGTGAGTGACTCCCCGACGGACCAACGGAACGAAACTCATAACTCGAATGATCCAAGGATGCCTTTTACAGCAACTTTATGCTCGAATGGATTCCAGAATCTGCTCTCTTGGGGAAGATTCCGTCAAGAAAACCGCGAGTCTGCATCAGGAAACCCTCTTTTGGTCCAGATCGTGGCTGTGGGCTCGGGATAGCTCCCGAGGCTCTGTAACCTAGGGCATTGATCCGGAACAGTTTAGAGCCGCCGAAGCAAGGGCAGAAAGCTCCAGGAGCTCCAGGAGCTCTCCAGAGCTCGCGCCAGGACATCCGGAGACTCTTGGAGACTCTCTGTCTCCTTCGTCTCTGGGAGTCAGAGCTGGCGGGATTACTATTTCCTGTCGTACAAAGTGTAATCTGTATAATTACAGTTAAATACAATGTCATTGGTATAGTAGAAGGCTTTACATGTATCAAACACTGTCAGATTGCTTTAGAGTTACTTACTGTATGGTTATCGACGTCAGGCGCTCTGTTGATGTGAACAAAAATCGTGCAAGTCCATTTCAAAGTCCGTTCCGATAGATCACATGGTCGTCGCGTCAAAACGGAACGTCTTGCCTGGGCCACCTGGGCCACCTCTCTTGCCTTCTCCCCATTATCTGACTGTCTTGAGCATTCCTTCCGGTTGCTCCTTTAGAGTCCTTCTTGCCTCCTTTTTCAATTTCTGTCGCGACTGCCTTGAATAGCAGAGGCGCGGACGCAGGACGGTCGACACGGCATGGGGTGTTTCCTCTGCAGGTTGCTCGGGCGAAGTGGATATCGTTGGTGAGTCTGTTCTCGCTCTCCAGCTCTGCCCTTGGACTGACATGACCCAAGTGTTTAGTCTCTATGATTCTTGGTCCCCTGGTATGTTTTCCCGTTTTTATACAATCCTGCTCCCTCTTGACGTCCCCCGTTCATCTTCTAGAGTGTGTCGGACGGACGCGAGGATGTGTCTGTCCAATCTGCCGCGGCTCTTGCTTGTCCCTCGTATGTTTCATCCTTCGTACGTCCATTCTCGCATTTGTGTATATCCCACGCAGCTAATGATATTTCTTAGTTTCCGTTGGGTTAGTTTTCTGTTATCCGGGAACCCCTATACACCACGGAGACGAGCGCTGCAATCACACACACTCAGTGCGTAAACCTACGAACGACGGCCGTAACGAGGATGTTTCGCGAACGGTGGCCCGAAAGCAAGTTTTTATTGACGCCTACGTTATTAGCGCTGAGTTCGTCCATAGGCTGGCATGTCATAGCCATCCGACGGACACCTACAAGCAGCGCATTGCGCGCCTAGGGAAATGAATGTCCAAAGCTGGCCGTTTGAGAATGGTGGTCTGATGATGTGTAGAGAGCGAGTGAGGAAATTTGGACAGGCGACGCACCATATCCTTTTCTTATGATAATGTACCGTAGTCTTTGTTGTATTTAGACCAATGCTATCGTTTCGGTGCTCCCTTTCATTCAATGTGTGCAATGTAACAAAGCTACAGTATAGCTACAGGATCTATATTGCAGGTCTCTACCTCTGGCAGTCTCTAGAGAGCGCTGGAGCAGGCAGAGCACCAGAGTCTCCAGAGACTCCTGAGCTCCCAGCGCTCCAGAGGTCTCCGGATATTGGACCCTTGCTTCAGAGCATTCCAGACCTTTCCGGATATGGGGGGTTGTCTCCCTGGTTCTCAGGGCTCTAGAGCCTCCGGGAGCCTCGGGATACAACCTCCGGGCTTCCTGATGTGGATGATTGATTTTGAAGTGTCCAAATGTTTCCCAGAGGACACACCATACGATGACTGTGTGTGTTATGAACCACCTTTCGAGGACGTCGAATACTACAAACGACCATACTTCACTGTCATGGCAGAACGAAAGCCGTTCAATCCATTCTTCTTTGACTTGTGGTCCTTGTGCTACTACTTTTCCTTTGTGAAGGTAAGTTTTTAGAAGCAGTTATTGGACATTCCGCTCATCGCTCTAGACGTCTATACCGCAGCTTGATGCTCTGGTTCGTGACTTGGCCTCCAAGAGGACGGCAGCGTCTGCCCATGCAGCATTGAGCTCGCTCGTTGGGTCTATTCCTCCTCAGGATTTGCTCATCGAGGCGGGTTATACCAAAGTCGAAGGCTCCGGAAGAGATGATCCCGACAATTATCCGGAATACATTTCTTTTCTTGTCCGGGATCTATGAGCAGGCGAGTGCTATTCATCTGTCGAGGTAAACACGTTAAGTTGACCCTCATTCATCTAGTCCGCAGGCGCGCTGTCGATATGTCGATATGTTTTGCTTCATTTTGCTTTGCTTACTTATGGGGTGCGCTGGACACGAATTGTCCCAGTGAATGTCCTACATTGTCTCCATCTCCTCGCTATCGCTTTCAATACCATTCTTCATTCCGCTCTCATGTCAACTTGCAAGACCGCCTGGCATCTCTGTTTCTAGAACAAGTCACTCAGTGACTCTGCCGACGAAATCTTTCGCATTCAGGGCATCAGCTGGCTCAAGCGACGTGGTATCGACCTTTGCTCGGAATGCATGCTGACGCGCAGCCAGCTCTTGAACACCTCCGTGTGCTACTGTAGATCGCTACGTGCTCATCATGTACATGTACATGCTTACCGTGAACGCGGGAAAAGGGAAGCGATGAGATGTGTATGCTCAGTCTTCCATCACTGGTGAGGACTCTGCGGTACCATTCCTTCGTACACATTCTCATGCTATCCAGTTTACAGGACATTCTACGAGCCGTTAATGAATAGCGCGAATACTAAGTTTGGATAGAGTATTCTTAAGGAGACGTGTAGATACCATACTATCTATGTCATTTATTTGGGCCATCTATAACCACTGTCAGACCGGGATATCTGGATGAAATATGCACACACTGTAGTCATAGACAAGTTTGGCTTGAATGTCTTCGCCGCCTGGGCCAATAAACCTGACACGTCGGACGTAGCGCCTTTCTGCTTTGACCATCTCGATGCCCCATATCTACCGTCCCAATTAAACATCGATTGAACTGACTCCAACCCGGACAGACAGACCTGATTAGACTTCCATGCAATCCCACTTTTACCAGTGTCGCTCTCAGCGCACGTTTGGATTAATCCATGCTCATAAGTATCTTCAGTCCAGCCCTTCTTGAGCCATTCCACGTCAAGCTCGCCTGCTCTGACCCTTCTTGCCTTCGCGATTACCGCGCCGAAGATATGGTCTTTACTGTGTCGCTCTTCCCAATTCAACGTTCGGAGCTCGGTCGTTCCGGGGATGCCTCCGGTGAGGGTCTGGTTGATGTCGATGTGTTCAACGCCGTCCTTGTCTTTGTAGTGGTTGATGCTCAACGTGACGGTGGCCAGGCCGATACCACGTCGCTTGAGCCAGCTGATGCCCTGAAGACGAAGCATTTCGTCGGCAGAGTCACTGAGTGACTTGTTCTGGAAACAGAGATGAGGTGAAGCAAGTTCGTCATAGGTAGAGATGCCTACCATGGTGAAAACTCCACTGAGGTTCGAGATGTTGAACTCTTGAGGGACGGACATGGCGCAAAAGGTAGAGAGAATATTGAGGGCGTTTGTTTTATTAAGTATAAAAACGAGCGCAAGCAAGATGTCCATGTCAACATTCACAAATTGCTTGAATAACAGGCCGTCGAGTTTGCTTGACAGTAGTGCGGAATGGTATTGAAAATGACAGCAAGGACTTAGCGACATTTCATAGTAATAGTAGGACCTTCGCTGGGGACAATTCGTGTCCAGCGCGCCCATTAAATAAGCAAAGCGAAATGAAGCATAACATATTGACATATCGACAGTGCACTGGCGGACTGGATGAAGGAAGGTCAGCTTACTTAACATATCTAGCTCGACACATAGACTGCACTCGCCTGCTCATGGATCCCGGACAAGGAGAGAAATGTATTCCGGATAATTGTCGGGATCTTCTCTGCCAGAGCCTTCGACTTTGGTATACCCCGCCTCGTTGAGCAATTCCAGGGGAGGGATAGACCCAACAAGCGAGCTCAATGCTGCATGGGCAGACGCTGCCGTCCTCTTGGAGGCCAAGTCACGAACCAGAGCATCAAGCTGCGGTATAGATGTCTAAATTGTTGAGCGGAACATCCAGTAGCTGCTTCTAAAACTTACCTCCACGAAAGAAAAGTAGTAGCATAAAGACCACAAGTCGAAGAAGAATGGATTGAACGGCTTTCGTTCTGCCATGACAGTGAAGTATGGTCGTCGGCAGTTTTCGGCCTCGAAAGGTGGTTCATAACACACACATTCATCGTATGGTGTGTCCTCTGGGAAACATTTGGACACTTCAAAATCAATCATCCAGACTCGAGGTTTTCTTGACGGAATCTTTCCGAGGAGAGCAGATTCCGGAACCCATTCGAGCATAAAGTTGCTGTAGAAGGCATCCTTGAATCATTCAGGTTATGAGTTCGTTCCGTCGGGGAGTCACTCACTAGATGCGCGACGCGTTTCTCGTGTATGAAGGCCAAAGACTAGACTCGTTATCAGTAAGCCAGGCGCGTGCGGTACGGAGGAGATATCTTTCGTACCTCCAATGCCTGGAGCAAGATATCCATCAAGTCTCCCACCGAGTTTTTATTCCAGTATGCACAATCCCCGAAGACTTCGCTCAGATTTACGCCACTTAGAGGAAAGAGACAAAAGGTGATATCGAGCCATTGAATCTCCTGCAGCATGGGAAGAACACCACTATCGGAGAACAATGTTGAAGGAGAAGTAGCGAGTCTGCGCAGCGCTTCAAGATAATTCTTGCCGTCGTTACCAATGACGACTACGCGACACATAACGTTCTGCCCGCTGGCAGTGCGTAGCGGTCGGTTCACTGGTGTCTAGCACATGAATGTATGAGTGCCTTTATTCTCCCGAGTACATGCGGCCTGCGTACCACACAAAAGTATTGTCGGTTGCGGGAGTGAGAGAGGGTAAGGTTGACCTTGTTATACGAGGGTCCAACAAAAATGAATCCGTTTGCGTCCCTCTCCTGGTCAGGTTGAAGCTTCACTTCGGCGAATGGTGCTCCCACCCATTTCCAGGATGTTAATTGGTAGCGAGCGAGCACAGGACCAAGGCTATCCCATATCTTTTCTGCACGCCATATTTCATCGTGGTTCGCGTAACGCCAGTCCTCCAATGTTTTAGGAAGCTAGAATATGTTTAGACTCGCCCGGGTGTGTCCTCTGTACTTGCCCGAGAACGGAGGCGTCGATCCCGTAATTTAGGGTATATGATATACGAGACTGATAGCAGCACTAGCGCGGATGCATAGTAGAGTCGTGGCGTCACGAATGGCATTGCGCTTAGTTTGCGAAGCACTGATCGTGGTTGGAAAGAGGGATTTGGTTTGGTTGTCGGACCGTGATCCGGATTCACTAATACAGGATCTTCCCACGGTTTGGAATGAAGGAAATGAGTTGAAAACGAGCATCGACTATTGGTTTTTCCTGGCACATAGCCGCAGTTTGGCTAATTGTATTCAAAGAAGCCTTAGATATAGTACATCAAATATTGAAAAGAGTATGAGACGTCCTGCGCCCCATTGTCTACACGCCACACTGTGTCACGCAGTGCAAGATGACAGACAAAATCTGTTAACGGCATATGTAATCTAAGTAGAAGAGGGTTCATATCACGTATAGGAAGATAGGTCATCTGAACTTACACGCTTATAGATCCCGTCGAACAAGGTGAGAAATATGGTCCGGATAGTCGTTGGGATCATCTCTTCCAGAATCTTCGAGCCTAGTATACCCCGCTTGGACGAGTAAATCGTGAGGAGGAATAGACGCTATCAGCGAGCTAAGTGCTGCATGGGCAGCTACTGCTGTTCGTTTAGACGCTAGGTCATGAACCAAAGTGTCAAGCTGCGGTATAGACGTCTAAAACGAAATGGATGAGCTTGTCACAGGGATGTTTCAAAGGAAACCTCACATTTATGAATGAGAAATAATAGCATAAAGACCACAGGTCAAAGAAGAACGGATCGTATGGCTTTTGCTCCACCATGGCATGAAAGTACGGTCGTCGGTAGCATTCAATGTCCTCGAAAGGTGGTTGATAACATACACAGTCATTGTATGGGGTGTCTTCTGGGAAACAAATGGCGACTTCAAAGTCGATCAGCCACACTCGGGGTTTTCTCGAGGGAATCTTTCCGAGGAGGGCAGATTCTGGAACCCATTCAAGCAGAAAATTGTTATAAAACGCGTCCTTGAATGCATCAATCAGTCATGCCACAGGTCGCCTCCTGGGGTTTCGCTTACTCTATGAGTAACGCGTTTCTCGTGTATAAATGCCAATGACTACAAACCATGTCAATGAGTATCGTGCGCGCACTAGGGAGAACGTACCTCCAATGCTTGGAGCAAGATATCCATCAAGTCTCCCACCGAATTCTTATTCCAATCTGCGGTATCCCCGAACACTTCGCTCAGATTTACGCCACCTAGCGGAAACAAGCAAAAGGTAATATCGAGCCATTGGATTTCCTTCAGCATGGGAAGAACGCCACTGTCGGAGAACAATGTTGAAGGAGATGTAGCGAGTCTGTGCAGCGCTTCAAGATAATTCTTGCCGTGATTACCAATGACGACTACGCGACACATAACACTTTTACCACTGCCAGTGCGAAGAGGTCGGTTCACTGGTGTCTATGGGCATATATGAGTGACTGTGTTCCCACAAGCACGCTGCGTACCGCGCAGAAGTATGTCCGATGTCGGGTTTCGGAGATGGTGACCTGGTTATACGATGGCCCCACAAAATTGAACCCGTTGGCGTCCCTCTCTTGGCCAGGTCGAAGCTCCAGCATGGCGAATGGCTCGCCTAACCATGTCCAGGATGTCAATTGGTGGCGCATGAGCACAGGACTCAGAAGATCCCATATCTTTTCTCCGCTCCACATTTCATCCGAGTTCGCGTAGCGCCAGTCCTCCAATGTTTTAGGCAGCTGGAGAAGATTTAGAATCACGTGGGGGTGATCGAACGTATCCTCTGGACTTGCCCGAGAACGCAGTCGTCGGTCACGTAGTTTTGGGTATACGACGTATGAGACAGAAAGCAGAATCAAAGCGGAGGCGTAGTAGAGACGCGGTGTCACCAATGACATTGCGCTCAGTGTGTAAAGTGCAGGTCGTGGTTGGAAACAGAGCTATCGTTTGTTTGTCGGACCGTGATCCGGATAACCACAACCTCTTGCATTTTCCCACGGACAGACCTAGCGACAATACGCCCAAGTTCTGAGGCTTTTCCCTGGATTTTCCGACTTGTAAGCCAACTCGAGAGCTGTAACTTGTCTTTCTCGCAATATGCCTCACGCGTAGGGCGCTTATCCTTCGGAGTTCAAAATATCTACCATGGCCCTGTGGTCTTCCGTGGGAATCATTGAGCCACACGTTAGTATAAAAGACTGTACAGCACTTGAAAAATTCCATGTCTACACTTACATTTCACGACCATCACCTCCCTCGATCCTCTCTGTTCAAGTAGCCATGTCTGTGAGTGCACAGCTCTGGCTGCTAACCAAGGTCTCATCTACTGCTCTCCTACATATTACAGGTGCGATCGTCTACGTACAACGTGGGTGTTGTTCAGCGTATCTTTTCCAAGCATTTCTCATACCATATTCAGGGTAAGTGGATTTTTAACCACAACACCGGTGTCTACGTTGGCAAGTTTATGGGTCTCATCGAAAGTAGTGGTCATGCAAGGGGCGGGAAAGCGCCGCGCCATACCACTGTGGACCATGCTGTAATTCTTTATATATTTCTGCGAGAACTCTCTCCCTCACCGAGCTTTAGCTTCTTCTTCGTCTTCGCTTTGGCAATGGGGAGATATTAGCGGTACCGTTGGTGTCGTTGATCCAGACAGAGTCAGTTTCATTTCTTTCCATTCATCAAGTCACTAAGACGACATGGAATCCTTTTCCAGGAATCCGGTGACCTACGCCTCTCCGCCACGCTCTGGCTACTAGAGAGTTGTGTCTCAATTTCCCCCGCCACATAAACACGGCTGTACTACTATACTGGTTCACTGCCAAGAAAGACATCCTAAGATATTAATGCTTAACATCTCATGTGCCCAACATATATATTACTGATCAGACATATCCACTAAATTGTACTTGGAGATTAAGTAGAACAATAGAGAACGTGTAACGCCACATCAGTTTAGTGATCAATGACATGACATGCACACCATCCTCATTTGGGAGAAGTGCTCCTGAAAGGCATTTACCCTTTTCGCGTGAGAAATGCTCACTTCGAGCTTGAATTAATCGAGCGCCACCGGCACACCGGCATACGGCCGTACCTAATTGGACTAAAAGGGCCGAGCCGCTCTTGGTCTTAGCCACAAGAGTCTGCATCTTTTATGCAAGACGAGCCATGGCATGTCTTGTAAAGCTCTTTCTCTTGTATTGAACTAACGTCAATGTCATAGGTCTTCGTGAACAGCAAGAAATTCGCCTGGTAAATTTCCCCTTCCTCGCTGCCGTGTTATCTTACATCTGGCAGCGAATCATGCATTAAAGGCCATCGTTCATCATCCTGTCACCACTCCGAGAGGCCTCTATTTGAAATCAAGAAGAAGGGACGGCCAGTCTCGCAGTGCGAGAAGTGCCGACAGTTGCGTCAGTCGCGGAAGGTGCATTCAAAATGTACATGCAACGATTCTGGTGAAGGGACGTCAAGCCAAGCGCCTGCGACGGGCTCTTCAAAAGGTGCGTTTCTCAGTATCATCGCCTGGATGAATCCTGATCTACGTCCAGGAAAACGTTTTATTCCCATCACCCCGGCTCTTCCTAATGGCATCAAGGATATACTGGAGGCTGCATCGAACATCTCAAAGCCTGCAGATACACGTCAGCTAGGTGAGTCTGGTATTTGGGTGCTGAACGTGTGTCTAATTATCTGCAGTCGACTCGCTTTTGAACCCTTGTAAATGCAAGAATTCTCGACGATGCAAATGCCTATTAGGGATGAAGGACGACAACATAACTCCCTCGAACGACGATAACTGCAGTGGTCTAACAGCGCTCGCCCAAGCTGCTGAACTCTTTGAACGGGGCTCCCCATCCTCTTCAGCGGCCTCAGCAACACCAGAACCTCCCAGGCGCAAAACACTCCCTCCCAAACCAAGATTAATAGCCCGTCCAAACAGCCCCAACCGCAAACGTCGCAAACACACGCACCCTCCCCCCGAGCCGCCCCGCGTCGAGCTTCCCCCCATCCACATCTCAGAATTCCAAGGTGTCGACGAAGTACCGATCTTCGGCACCATGCCGTCCATTAGCGAAATCACCTCCATCGCGGGCTCAGGATGTACCTGCGGCCTGCAATGTAGCTGCCCGGGATGTGTAGACCATCGTGGGCCAGAGCACGCATCGGCGGAACATGGGAATTGCACCGATGGTTCCTGCCGGTCGTGTGTCGATAACCAGATGGGCGTCGAGCTTCCTACAGCGTCGACCGGGCTGCTTCGAGATTTCTATACGCTCGCTGCTCGCCTTCCTGAACCACCCAAGATTGGTGCCTCTAGGGCTACTGAGCCTGTGAATCTGCCGAAGCTTGACTGCTGTGGAGGACAATGTGGTTGTCCAGGCGGTCGATGTGGTTGTGGCAAGGCATGTGATGGGTGCTGTGAGAAGCACACGATGGAAAAACCACTTGTTCTGGAGGAAGAGAAAATACCTGAGCCGGTGGTGGAGGAGACTGAGAAGAGAAGTTGTTGCTGTGGATGAAGTGGATGTTTTATTCTTCTATTGTTGGCAGTTAAGGTGGTGTGATCTGCACCAGTCAAATGTACAATTATCTCTTAGGATCTTTTACGACATATGCAATGCATTATTCCCCAAGAGCTCGGTGTTCTGAGTTACTTGTAACGTATCCTGTCCAGCTCTCGCAGATGCTATCTCGTTCGCGCGGAATCTTGTGTAACCACAACCCGGGCTGTGCGAATTACTCGTGCCAGCCCTACGAACGACAGCCACTGTGACTTAGAAGTAAAGAAGAAAAAGGCGTACGATAACTGCGTGTGGGCCCGGATCACGGTCCGAGAACCATCTTCCAACCACCATATACTTAGGATTGAGTCCAATGTCATTCGTGACGCCGCGACTCTACTACGCATCCGCATTAGTGCTGCTGTCAGTCTCATACCTCATATACCCCAAAATACGAGATCGGCGGCTACGCTCTAAGGTGGATCTTCAATGTTAACCGATACCAACTTGAAGTCTGAACATAAGTATTCCCAGCTTCCAGAAACATTGAATGACTGGCGCTGCGCGAACTACTACGAAGATGAAATATGGAATGGAGAAAAGATATGGGATCTTCTTGGTCCTATGCTAGCACGGCACAGGTTAACGTCATGGAAATGGTTAGGCGATCCATTCGCCATGCTGAGGCTTCGACCTGGCGAAGATAGAGACGCAAACGGATACATCTTTGTCGGACCGTCGTACAATAAGGTCACCCTCTCTGACTCCCGCCGGACGTACCACTGTGCGGTACGCTAAGTCGCGCATGCTTGTGGGAACGAAGTCACTGACATCTGCCTATAGACCCCAGTGAACCGACCGCTACGTACTGATGACGGCAGAGATGTTATGTGTCGCATAGTCGTCATTGGTAAAGACGGCAACAACTATCTGAAAGCGCTCCGGCGATTGGCGACATCTCCTTCAACATTGTTCTCCGACAGTGGCGTTCTTCCCATGCTGCAGGAGATTCAATGGCTCGACATCACCTTTTGTCTGTTTCCTATGAGCGGCATAAACCTAAGTGAAGTGTTCGGGGGTACCGCATACTGGAACAAGAACTCGGTGGGAGACTTGATGGATATATTGCTCCAGGCATTGGAGGTACGCTCTTCCTAGCGCGCGCGCGATATTCATTGACATGGTTTGTAGTCATTGGCATTTATACACGAGAAACGCGTTACTCATAGAGTAAGTGAAACCCCAGGAGGCGACCTGTGGCCTGACTGATCGATGCATTCAAGGACGCGTTTTATAACAATTTTCTGCTTGAATGGGTTCCAGAATCTGCCCTCCTCGGAAAGATTCCGTCGAGAAAACCGCGAGTTTGGATGATCGACTTTGAAGTCGCCGTTTGTTTCCCGGAGGAGGCGCCATACAACGACTGCGTGTGTTATCAACCTCCTTTCGAGGACATCGAATATTACCGACGACCATACTTCCATACCATGGTGGAACAAAAACCGTATGATCCGTTCTTCTTCGACCTTTGGTCTTTGTGTTATTACTTTTCATTTATCAATGTGAGGGTTCTTCCACAATACTGCGATGTTCTCCTCATCCATCTTGTCATTCTAGACGTCTATACCGCAGCTTGACGCTCTGATACACCATTTGGCCTCTAAGCGGACAGCAGCGGCCGCCCATGAAGCACTTGGCGCGTTGCTAAGGTCTATTCCTCCCCACGATTTACTCGTTGAGGCGGGGTATACCAAGGTTCACGAGTCTGGACGAGATGATCCTAATGACTATCCTGAATATATTTCTCACCTTGTCCGCCCGGATGTACGAGCATGTGAGTTCAAACAGTTTATCTGCCCACACGTCATATACTGACCCTGTCCTCAGAGGACCACCGCCGACGGCCGTCGACATCTCTGCGCCATCTCACGAAGTGTGGCGCAAGGGCGCGGATGGCCATAGAGGTAGTAATGTGGAATTCTCAAACGTTGACGTGCCTAAGTTATTGGTCTAAATATCATTCCGTTTATTCTGTCACGCACATTCAGAAGCCTTCCTTATCATCCAAGCATACCACTCCAGGCTGACAGGTTGCTTATATGCCTAATACGCGTAGAATTACCCTCATCTTCTAGGCTCTCTCGTACAATCTCAACTTCAAATGACAGATGTACAAAGATTTACAGCTTGGTTGGCGTACATCCCGGGGCCTCAGAGACTGATGGAACTTAATGCGGACTAGAGGCTTCAGCTTGAGATTCGAGGGATGCAAAAAAATCTGAGAATCGTTCAGACCTTTCGTACTCCTGGGTGGCTCAATAAGCGCTCAATATGCAACGTCAACTCCCACACTGACAGAAAGACGGTTGCGGATACGGATCGCGGTCCGAAAACCGAACATAATCTCTTCTTACAACCACGACCAGGACTTTCCAAACTAAATACAATGTCATTCGTGACTCCAAGACTCTACTACGCATCCGCACTAGTGCTGTTGTCAGTCTCATACATCATTTACCCCAAATTACGGGATCGACGACTACGCTCTAGGGTAAGGTAGATGTTTTAATTCATCCGACACCAAGCCTAGAAATATCCCAGCTTCCCAAAACACTGGAGGACTGGCGTTGCGCGAACTACGATGAAATGTGGAGTGCAGAGAGGATATGGGATAGCGTTGGTCCTGTGCTCGCACGCTACGGGTTAACATCGTGGAAATGGGTTGGTGAGCCATTCGTCAAAGTCAAGCTTCAACCTGGCCAGGAGAGGGATGCAAATGGATTCATCTTCGTGGGACCGTCGTATAACAAGGTCACCCTCACCCTCTCACACTTCCGCCACCGAGAGTACTTCTGCACTGTACGAAAGCTTGGGCGTGCTGGTGGAGCAGAAGCACTGATGTATACTTCTAGACGCCAGTGAACCGACCGCTACGCACTGGGAGCGGGCAGAACATAATGTGTCGCGTAGTCGTTGTGGGTGAAGACGGCAAGAATTTTCTTGAAGCGCTCCGCCGACTGGCTACTTCTCCTTCGGCATTGTTCTCTGACAATGGCGTCCTTCCCATGCTGTCTCTTTCCTCTGAGTGGCGTAAACCTAAGCGAAGTATTCGGAGCTTCGGCATACTGGAACAAGAACTCGGTGGGAAACTTGATGGATATATTGCTTCAGACGTTAGAGGTACGAAGTATATAATCTCTCTACGCACGATATCCAATGACAGTGTCTTCAGTCCTTGGCATTCATACACGATAAACGTGTCGCGCATCTAGTGAGTGACTCTTCGACGTAACGAAACTCATAACCTGAATGATTCAAGGATGCCTTCTACAGCAACTTTATGCTCGAATGGATTCCGGAATCTGCTCTCCTCGGGAAGATTCCTTCAAGAAAACCGCGAGTCTGGATGATTGATTTCGAAGTGTCCAAATGTTTCCCAGAGGACTCACCATATGATGATTGCGTGTGTTATGAGCCACCTTTCGAGGAGGTCGAATACTACAAGCGACCTCACTTCACTGTCATGGCAGAACGAAAACCATACGACCCGTTCTTTTTTGACCTATGGTCTCTGTGCTACTATTTCTCTTTCATCAATGTGAGGGTTCTTTCAAACCTATTCTTCTACATTATTCTCATCCTCCATCTCGCCGTTACAGACATCTATACCACAGATTGATGATCTTGTTCACGATCTGGCTTCTAAACGGACGGCTGCTTCCGCCCATTCAGCACTGAGCTCACTTTTGGGCTCTATCCCTCCTCAGGACTTACTCGTCGAGGCAGGATATACCAAATCCATGATTCTGGAAAAGATCCCGATGATTATTCGGAATATATCTCTCTCCTTGTCCGGGATCTATGAGCAGGTCACTGCAGGAGGTCTGCCTAGACTCCGACTTGAGCTAGAAAATTTCTGTAACAAATTATTGCCCTTGCCCTTGTCACGCCTTAGATTCTCGGATTCCCTTCATTTTCGCACCGGCAATAGGGAGACATCATCGGTACCGTCGAGCGCTGTTGACTCACATAGAGTCAGTTTCTTTCCTTTCCATTCATCATTCTACTAAGACCACACACTTCTTTTCTAGGAACCGGTGACCTACGCCTCTCCACCAGATTCATGATCTAGACTGAGTCGTGTTTTAATTTCCACCGCCACATCAACACAGCTGTCTTATAATATTATATCTGTATGTTCTCTGATGTTCCATTTTCAATTTGAATGGCATCATTTGTTCGAATTTGATGTATATAGTGCAAGCGCTGGGACGACTGTCTCGATGGAGAGATATGATATATGTAGTACATTTGGATTTATTTATGTGGCGGGGGAACAGACAGACATAGCGCAGTTTAACTCGGTGGAGCGTCGTAAGTCACCTCATTCCTAGAAAAAATGATAGTCACTACCAGTGAGCCGACTATGTATAAACGGGTGGCGACTCACTGTGTCTTCGTCAATGAATCCAACGGGAACAACTCTGTCCCCCCATTACCGAAGCGGAGACGCAAGATAATCTAAGGCATAGTGAGGGCAATTCTTTTCGATCCATATGCATGCAGACTTACGGCGCGCCTTGCTGTGGTACCGCGTGGCGCTCTCCCGCCCCTCGCATGGCCACTGCTTTCGATGAAACCAATAAAATTGCCAACGTAGACGCCAGTGCTCCGAGTTATCATCCAATTACCCTGGATCTGCTGTTAGAAGTGTTTGGGAAATGTTCGTTGAAATGGTACTCGCATTGTATGTGGGCGATTGAAGCTGTGCACGAGAACGGTAGAGGTGACGTGAGCTTGATTGACGGTCATAGGTAAACACTCACAGGCATGGCAACTGGGTGTTCTGAGGAGAGGGGATTCAAGGAGATGATAGTCGAGGAAAGGGAGATTCCAGAGAGCTGTGTAGTCTTTTATACCCGAACAGCGACGTGTGGCTCAATTCCCACGAAAGACCGCATGACAACAACAAACATTGGAACTCCGAAGGATAAGCGCCTTACTTGTGATGGTTCAGGTTGGCGAGAAAGTGATTTACATGGTATGGGGTACCTGCAAGGAAGACATGTCAGAAAGGCTTGATAAATTCTGCTCGTTTGTAACCTAGTCCGTGGGAAGATCGTGCAAGGTTGTTAGATCCGGATCACGGTCCGACAAGCAAACGATAGCTCTGTTTCCAACCACGACCTGGGCTTTACAAACTGAGGGCAATGTCATCCGTGACACCGCGCCTTTACTGTGCATCTGCTTTGATTCTACTTTCAGTCTCTTACATTGTATATCCTAGTTTACGGGATCGACGACTGCGTTCTCGGGCAAGTGCATAGAACACACCTGGTTAAGCCGTCTCGAATCTAAACTCCCTCTAGCTCCCTAAAACGTTGGAAGACTGGCGTTACGCGAACTACGATGAAATCTGGAGTGCAGAAAAGATATGGGATAGCCTTGGTCCTGTACTCGCACGCTACCGGTTAACATCCTGGAAATGGGCAGGTGAACCATTTGTCAAGGTCAGGCTTCAACCTGGCCAGGAGAGGGACGCAAATGGATTCATTTTCGTGGGACCGTCGTATAACAAGGTCACTCTCACCCTCTCCCACTCCCGCCATCGAGAATACTTCTGTACGGTACGAAACTCGCTGGTGCTTGTGGAGCAGAAGCACTGATGTATACTTACAGACGCCAGTGAATCGACCGCTACGCACTGACAGCGGCCAGGACGTAATGTGTCGCGTAGTCGTCGTGGGTGAAGACGGCAAGAATTTTCTTGAAGCGCTCCGCCGACTGGCTACTTCTCCTTCGACGTTGTTCTCCGACAGTGGTGTCCTGCCTATGCTGCAGGAGATTCAATGGCTCGACATTACCTTTTGTCTGTTTCCCCTCAGTGGCGTAAACCTGAGCGAAGTCTTCGGGGATTCTGCATACTGGAATAAGAACTCGGTGGGAGACTTGATGGATATATTGCTGCAGGCATTGGAGGTGCGAAACATACAATCTATCTGCGAGCGATATGCTATAACAATCTTCACAGTCGTTGGCCTTCATACACGAGAAACGCGTCGCGCATCTAGTGAGTGGCTCGGTGACGGATCGAAACTCATAACCTGAATGATTATAGGATGCCTTCTACAGCAACTTTATGCTCGAATGGATTCCAGAATCTGCTCTCTTGGGGAAGATTCCGTCAAGAAAACCGCGAGTCTGGATGATTGATTTTGAAGTGTCCAAATGTTTCCCAGAGGACACACCATACGATGACTGTGTGTGTTATGAACCACCTTTCGAGGCCGAAAACTGCCGACGACCCTACTTCACTGTCATGGCAGAACGAAAGCCCTACAATCCATTCTTCTTTGATTTGTGGTCTTTGTGCTACTACTTTTCTTTCGTGGAGGTAAGTTTTTAGAAGCAGGTATTGGACGTTCCGCTCATCGCTCTAGACGTCTATACCGCAGCTTGATGCTCTACTTCGTGACTTGGCCTCCAAGAGGACGGCAGCGTCTGCCCATGAAGCACTGACCTCACTCGTTGGGTCTATTCCTCCCCAGGATTTGCTCATCGAGGCGGGGTATACCAAAGTCGAAGGCTCTGGAAGAGAAGATCCTGATGATCATCCGGAATACATCTCTCTCCTTGTCCGGGATATATAAAAAGGTGAATTCAGATGCCTTATCGAGCTCAACTAAGCTAATTTGACCATGTTTTAAGTACTACTTGAGGTGCACGCACTGTCAATTTTATGTGCCACGTTGATCTATGTGGCGCATTGGGCTGCTTGCCATTCTCATGTAATTAGTACCTGCTCTACCCATTGATATAGTGCCATACTGTCGACAGATGTAGAAAATAAAGAATCCAACGCTTAGGTTGGTAAAGCTACATAGGATCCGGAACACCCGGTCCGCGAGTGACGGACATGTAGTGACCGTGACAAACAAGCGCTGAATCTATTTCACCGCGTGCTCGTCGTTCAAAATCAACTTCTTCCTCCTCCCGCGAGCGTCGACGACGACGACAGCGACCGTGAACCGCCTCAGCATCGTTCGCGATGGCGAGCTCGAGCAGGTATGCCGCCTTGTCGTCGTCTGCCAACTCAGGGCTGACAATGGGCAGATTAAGTGATCAAGACCGCCCAATTCGAGTTACTCGTACGCAGCACCGACGAATGCCATTTCCTCAAGCTGACAGCGTCCTATCCAGTCTTTGGCGCGCATGGACTCACCAAGAGAGACCTTCTGAGTCTCCCAGACCCGTTCGCGGTCCTCACAGTCGATGGCAACCAGACAAGCTCGACTGCTGTCACCAAGAAATCGCTGAGCCCATCCTGGAACCAAACCTTCGAAGTGTACGTTGCTGGGAATGCTATTGGAAGTCTAACTAACGCTAAGCCAGAACCATCAAGCAGTCCTCCATGATAGCGATACAGGTCTTCGACTTTAAGAAATTCAAGAAACGCGACCAAGGTGCGTTCTTTACCTTTTCCTTGTCCACGCTGACGCCGTGGTAGGCTTTCTTGGTATCGTCAGTATATCTGGCGCAGATGCCATCTCGTTCGCGTCGAATCGTCAAGGTGTGTAATCACCGCCGGGCTGACTGCGAATTACTCATCTGCGCTCAACAGAGATGATAACCCGGGATCTTACTATGTCAAGCAACAACCTCGTCGTCTACGGTAAACTTATATTCGGATTCTCCCTCCCTTCGGAACCCATACCCTCCGCACCGACGGCAACAGACACCGATATTTTTACAATGTCAGAAGCCGATGCTGCTCATCTCCCAATAGCTGCGGCAACCAATCAGGGTGCGCGCAGCTCTGCCAGACCTGTCGACGACAGCCGCGTGGGCGCGAGACCCGCTCCTCTAAACCACCCACTCCGACAACCCGCCAGTACTGCCAATTTCCACGAGGGCCCCAGATCTTTTACTTCTCCATCTTCTGTTGCTCCCCGTCCCGCTTCCTCTTCTGCGCCTGTTGACGACTCTCTACCGCTTGGCTGGGAACAGCGAGTTGACCCCCAAGGCCGGGCATACTACGTTGACCACAGTACACGCACGACGACATGGCACCGACCTACTGAACGCTCTCCAGCGTCGGCTCGGCCTCCGCCACCCACCACAGCACAGGCCCGCAGTGCAAGTGTAGCGGCCACAGCGCCGACCACCCCTGGGACTGCTTCAAGCATCACAGACATACCGCTACCCTCTGGATGGGAAGAACGCCGGACACCAGAAGGTCGACCCTACTTCGTTGACCACCAGAGTCGTACCACAACGTGGGTTGACCCCCGTCGAAGTGCTGTTCCCCCTCCCTCTGCTGCTGCGGTGCCAGTGCCAGATACGCAGCAGCTCGGGCCTATCCCCTCAGGCTGGGAGATGCGGTTGACATCAACGAACAGAGTGTATTTTGTCGACCACAACACGCGGACAACGACTTGGGAAGACCCACGGCTACCTGGGACTGTCGATGATAACGCGCCACAGTATAAGCGCGATTATCGACGAAAAGTCGTGTACTTCCGGAGTCAGCCCAAGATGCGAATACTGCCAGGGAAATGCGAGCTCAAAGTCCGCCGATCGCGGCTTTTGGAGGATAGCTTTGCTGCTGTTATGGCGCAAAGTGGGGAGGATTTGAAGAAAAGGTTGATAGTGACGTTCGACGGTGAAGATGGGTTGGATTATGGAGGTGTCTCCAGGTATGAGATTCATTTATTCTTTTCATACGGCTTCTGATTCTTTCTGACAGGGAATGGTTCTTCCTTTTATCCCATGAAATCTTCAACCCCAGTTATGGTTTGTTCGAGTATTCCACTCAGGACAACTATACTCTCCAAATCAACCATCGCTCCGATATCAATCCCGATCATCTCAGCTACTTCAAGTTCATTGGGCGCTGTCTTGGCCTGGCGATATTCCATCGACGGTTCCTGGATGCCTATTTCGTTCCCAGTCTGTACAAAATGATGCTGGGGAAGCACATGTCGTTAACCGACTTGGAGGCCGTGGATGCAGATCTTCATCGGTCATTGGTATGGATGCTGTACGTTTTTCTCTCTGCCATGTCGCTTGGATATTAATTCTTTTTTTAGGGAGAATGACATCACGGACGTGCTGGAAGAGACTTTCACCACCACTGAAGACCACTTTGGGCAATTCGTTACCGTTGACCTGAAACCTGGAGGGGAAGAGATTCCAGTGACCGAAGAGAACAAGAAGGAATACGTCGATGCTGTGGTAGCCTATCGCATCACCACGCGAGTGAAGGCCCAGTTTGGGGCGTTCATGGGAGGACTACTCGAGCTCGTTCCTTCGGATCTCGTCAGCGTGTTCGACGAAAAGGAGCTAGAGCTCCTCATTGGTGGTATGGCTGAAATCGACATGTACGTCTCGTCTCGTCTTGCACTCTTTATCTTCCTTTCTAACGATATTTTTCTTGTAGGGACGACTGGACCAAGTTCACCGACTACCGGGGGTACGAAAAGACAGACCAAGTGATCGAGTGGTTCTGGCAGTGTATCCGGTCGTGGCCTCAAGAGCGCAAGTTCCGGCTGCTGCAGTTTACGACTGGGACGTCTCGGGTTCCTGTGAATGGCTTTAAAGACCTCCAGGGCTCGGATGGCCCGAGGCGGTTTACGATCGAGAAGAGTGGGGATCCACAAGGACTTCCTAGGAGCCATACGTGTTTTAATCGGTTGGACTTGCCGCCTTATCAGGATTATGAGAGTTTGGAGACGAAGTTGATTTTCGCGATTGAGTGAGTTATTTGTTTTTCACTTTTGGGATGATGGCTGATACTCTTTAGGGAGACGGAAGGGTTTGGACAGGAGTGAGGGGGGTTTGTGCGGACACTGGTATTGATTGACTGGGGAGGGTTTGATCTTTGTAGTATATTACTTGCTGGTTGTGGATGCTGTATTCGATAATGTCTGTGAGATTTGCTTTCGTGTATGTAGAAAAGTTCGTCGATTAATCGATCATTCGTATCGTCGTGGTACGCCCAACTGCAACGACGTTGCATGATCTGCCCTGCTTTACTGTATGTGGATCCCATGTGAGTGGTTACAAGTACTTGCCGGGGTGCAACGAACCTTTTCTGGCGTCCCGCCCTCGTGCGCCACACATTGTAAGATGGCGCGCAAAAGAGATGTCGACGGCGGAGGTCCTCTGAGGACGGGGTGAGTATGTAACGCAAGTAAATCGTCCACTTTGCTTTATCGCTCCAATCGAGTACTGACTGACCCATACTCCGTATACTCACCGGGACAGTTGTGTTCACTCGACTGGCTCACTTACGTAAAGGGATCCCCTATTCGCGTTTATCCATCCCTCCTTATACTTTCATACTACCACCTCTCGTGAACTGTTTTTGCCTCTACATATGGATCCTTTTTATCAGAACAGGAGTGAGTGACGCCCGTCGTTCCTCTTCGTTATCAGTGCTGAGTGTTTCCCTCAGAGATCGTCGACCTGAGCGACGAAGAGCTCAGAACCCTCAACTTCTTGAGCCAAGGTGAGCGGCCAGTGCTTCGTCATTACACACGGCCATCTCACTCCGTCCACCTTGTAGACGTTGTTCCGGGTGTTAGAGCCATTGTCGACCTGATCCCGTGAACCTTGGCTGTAAGTCTCTTGCGCGTTTCAGTACCCACGTACTCACATCTTTTTGCTTTTTTAGCCGTGACCTGCTTCATGATCGACTGTATCAATCGCAGGTACTCACCCCAGCCTCCCCCAAAAGACGCTGTGGCGTCTCCCACCTCTTCTTGAGGAGCGATAGACCCTAAAAGGGAGCATGGGCGGAAGCTGCTGTCTGTTTGGACGCCAGGTTGTGAACAAGAGCATGTATCTACGCTGGAGCAATTAAAGAGCGGGCTTGGGGCGAGTCATCCGAGAATTGTAAGAATCCGGTGTAGGGCTGGGGAGAATCCGGTGGGCATGTGGTGTTTGGATGTGTGAATTTGAGTGTTGCATTTTATTGACTAGATGCATAGTGTATTATTGTATGATTAGCTTTTTGTTGTAACTTTAGGAGGAGGAGTGTCGCTTAGTTGCTGTTAGATCAGACAGTTATGTATGAGAGGCAGAGATACACGTACAAAGGCTGGCATTGGTAGAGCAGTGAAGAAAAAACCAGTGACTGTGACTGGGAAACGCGACTTGCTCTTGACGACCGTCATCCACTTTCCTGATGCCGCGGCATGCACTGACCACGACTACACTCTCGACTTGATTCATCCTTGATTTTCTATTGCAATAATGTAAGTCGTCAATACGCATCGAGCGCAGAGTTCATTCATCCGTTCGTATCCAGGCCTCTCCCAGACGAGCGCCCCCGCCAGAGCGTCGCAAATCTGATTGGCAGATTTGAGCAACAAACAAAGAAAGCGCCAGCTGGCTCGCCTCGCAGCTCAAGCGTCCTTTCCCAGACAGGCGGCGAAGAGGAACCCCCGGCCAAAAGAGAATGGCCACCCAGGCAGCCCAGCTCGTCCGAGAGCAAGCCGGATCCTCCCAAACTGTCCAGTCCGTCGTCGTGGAAAAAGCCAGCTTCGCCACCGACGCAGACGACGCCTCTGGAGCCCACTGTCGAGCCTCCAACGCCTATTTCACCGCCAACGCCGCCTCCCGAACCTCAACGAGCGCCAGTAGCCCCAAAGTCCCCGCCTGCAGCCAAAGCAACGTCGACACCCGGAAGGGCGCCAGCCAAAGTCCCGAGGGCGTCGACGGTGTCTGCCAAGTCGCCACCAGTCTCAGGAAGACCATCGGCTGCACCACTCAAACCGCAGCATACCGGCCAGTCAACAACATCCAACGCGACGTCCACGAATAATACAAGAAAGGCCACGACATCGACCCCCGTCCGCGCCAAAACACCTTCATCTCGTCCCAGCCTCGGTGCCGGCCGTCCCAAGACCCCATCGTCAGCCAGCCGCCCCAAGACCCCATCATCCGCCGCCCGTCCAAAGACCCCGGCCAGCAGTGGTTTATTCGCGCCAACAGCCGCATCGCTTGCTCGCTCGCGAAATGCGCCGGAAGCCGCGCCGACTCCGAGCAAGAAAGTCGTTATCACCAGCGATCGCCTAACCAAGCCGACTGCCGCCTCGCTCCAAAAAGCTAGAGCTGCTCCTCCTATCGTCGCGTCTTCGCCTAGAGGCAAAGCCCCTGCTCGTGGGCGCGGTGCTGCGCCTACTAGAGGTGGAAAACCCGCGGCGAGTACCGTCAAGAAGGTTGCCGCTGCCAGCGCTGCAGTGACTGTTGCGGCTGCTGCTGTCATCGAAGCTGCGGACATCCCAGACGAGCACATCGCATCTCCTGAACCGTCCGAACACGGCGAAGAAGAGGTCCATGTCGAAGAATCTACAGCCGAGGAACCTCACGCGGAACAGGAAGACATCGTTGAAGTGCAATCTGTTGTCGCTGAAGAACCAGTCGAAGAAGCACTTCCTGCTGTCGAAGACGTTTCACCCGCTGTTGAAGATGTTCCTCCAGTTGTCGAAGAGTCCCACCCTGTCGTCGAAGAATTCCCTGTTGAAGAAGCATCTGTTGTGGAAGAGCCTGTCTCGACCACCGAAGAGGCCTCCTCATCTCCAGCCCTTGTTCCAGAGACGGCTCTTCCTGCAGAAGAAGAAGACGAGGAGACTCCCGTCCGCGAGCCATCCCCTTCCCCGCAACAGGGTAACACCGACCTCGAAGACCTTGTCAAGCTCCTCGAGCCCAAGACTCGCCCCATCAGCATAGTCAGCATCCCGGACGAGATTAACGATATACCCGACGAGGAATAGAAGGAAGAAATATGAATATCTGGTGGACTTTTGGATCACTGTACATATCACCTTGGTACGTTCCTCTCCTCTTTCATTAGCGTTGAAGACTAACGAATTTTATTAGCAATCGTTTTAGTTCCCACTCATTATGCTCCGTTTAGTAAACCACATTCATCTCTTTGGTTCGCGCGTTTTCCATTAGGTTCTTTCATCCCACCTCCCGTTTATCGTACTACTCTCGCATCCACTTATCTTTGCTTTCTCTCTCTGGAATAACGAATTTGATTTAGTAATCACCGAACATCAAGACTAGTGCAGCGTGGACTGACTGTTAGCTTTACGGGGAGAGCAAATACTCTATCCTCATCTTCTCCCGCCCTGTTGACTCAACCGTCACGCGTTCATTGTCAATTCGCTCTTTGACACGCGACCGCCTCCTCAAAGGACGCGACTTCTGGTTCGCCTTGCTCACATCCAACGTCCAATACCCCCCCATGTCTCCTATCTCGCAAGTTCACGTAAATGGCCTCTAGGGAGAGGAGGTGCCGGATTGAGTTCTATTCAAGACATTCCTTGGTTAACTCTCCATACTGAGTAAGGAAGGAAGGAAGGACGAACCTTCCAAGTATCCCCACTGGCCAAGCGATAGTAAGGAAAGCGCTGCGCGATGGCGTCGAATATCTCGCGGAGCCGGGCGCGGTGGTTGGGCTGGGCGTAGATGGCGAGTTGGACGAGGTGGTTGAGGGTGTAGGGGGGGCGGGTTGTAGGGGATGGGGGGACGGGGAGGGTTGAGAGGTTTGGGGGGGTGTTCAAGTAGGTTGTTTGGAGGTAGGGGGGTTGGGTCTGGGAAGGTTGGGGTGGGGGAGCGGTACCATGAGATGTTAGTGGGCGGCGGTGGGAATTGATGGTATTCTGGAGATGCATGAGTGAAAGACGGCTGATCCTTGGGTTCTGGTGAGGGACAGAAATAATGATGGGGGAGTATTCACTCACTCCGGTTTGGGTACGATCTAAGGTTGTATGCGATGTATTCTCGTCGTAGGGAGATACATAATTATCATTGGTGTACACGATAAACTAAGGGAGTGTTTAGTTAGTTTACTCAGCGCCACACATATATGAGGACATGGATAACTTTACACCCACCGAGTGATCAAAGTAATGTTGGAATCTGGTTGGCCGTGGCCGTAGATACAACTTGTTGATTACATAAAACAATCCCTTCTTCATCTTTTACCATCATCTTCGTCCGACTTCGTCTATCGTCGCGTCCCGCAGTCTGTGCCTCCGAGCCAAACCTGCCGTCGTCGAGGCCGTCAACCCGCCTCCGATTTCTCCGCCCTCAACAGGTTATGGGCCCCGCGCTCTAGGCACATCCCGTTGACTGTCAAGGCATCACATACCCATTCCATTTCCTTGCCCTCGTCTCTGGCACATCCTGGCAGCCCCAGTTGTGCACTCCTCTGTCTTCTTTATGCATCTTAGCATCCCATCTCTGCTGGACTTGTCTCGTTTCCCCCTCCCCACAGTGTTTGGTTCGTCCTTTCGCCGCGACATCAGCTCTATCGCTTCATCATGGCCCGCATTTCAACGCCACGCTGCAGCTCTTCGTTCTCTCGCGAGTTTGGACTTTTCCGTGGACGTTGTCCCCATCAAGTCGGTGGGAGTCGTCTCCCGTCGTTTCGCTTCAGCGTCAGTGCCAATCTACGGCATGCGCCGTCACACACCACACACCGTGTTCAGGAGTGATAGCTGCCAACCTCTCCTGTTGCATCGCTTGTCACCTCTTACGAGGACAATACTCCCGACGTCTGGGTACCCAGTCCCATCCTTCGGCAGTCTGCTTCGTCGGGGTCATGACCAATGTCATGGTCTGGCTCACCGGTTCAAGGCATCATTCACTCTCTCCGCAACACCGCTCTTGCAACTGTGGTCTCATCTGACCACTGTTCATGCTTGTTCATGGCCGTCTTGCCACGAGACATTGACACCTTTTTCCCACCTGCTATCCGAGCTTGTGTTGCCGTGGGTACCCAACCCCCAGCCTCAACTTGCCTCAGGTTGTCATGTTCTGGTCTATAGACTGGATTTGGTTTCCCAGATTCGGTGGGAGCCTGTCTGACCATCCACCGTCTTTGCCTCTGTGCAAGGATTGTTGTATGCCTGGCATGCTCATGCCCATTTTCTTTCATGGTAGGCATGTTTGCATATGTGATTACCCATACGTACCCACTCGTCCGGTACTTACCTTTGCATATCCTTACTACTGGCTCCCCATCTTCTTTGTTGTGCAGGATTTTGGCTGACGTACCCATTCGTTTGGTATTTTCCTCCGCAAGTTCCTGATCACTTTCTTCTTCTATCAGATACTTGTTTGCTTCGGTGGGAGCATCTTTCTCTGCTGATTTGTTTGTCTCTCTGCCCCGTCCAGGTGGGAGTGTTGGAATCTGGTTGGCCGTGGCCGTAGATACAACTTGTTGATTACATAAAACAATCCCTTCTTCATCTTTTACCATCATCTTCGTCCGACTTCGTCTATCGTCGCGTCCCGCAGTCTGTGCCTCCGAGCCAAACCTGCCGTCGTCGAGGCCGTCAACCCGCCTCCGATTTCTCCGCCCTCAACAAGTAATAGACCATTCTTAACGCAAGAATGAACAGGCGAATAAACACCTACTGCAACGCCCTTTTAAACCTCCCTCTCATCCTGCCCATATTTGGTCATTTTGGAATTGGGTGTCCATCCGACATCCGATGAGAATTGGCTCCGTCATGGTTTTGCTAAGCGCTGACGGGAAAGGAAAGGATGTTGATGTGTGGGTCCGAGAAACTGCTGTGGGTGTTTGATGGGGTTTGGCTGTGTGAGGTGGAATTGCCTGGGATGGAGATGTTGCCTCGTGTGTCTGCGCGCGTTGACCATATATGGATTAAACAATCCTGCGTGATGGGAGAGGTCCAGATAACTTACCTCTTAGAGCTGTTGGGGTTTCCAGCAGGCCCAGAGAATTACGAGGCAGCACACTTCCACAGTGAGCATCGTGAAGGAAACCTCATCGGCAAACTCCGGCTATCGTCTCTTCCTTTCCCTTTTCGTCGACGCGAATTTTGGGCTCAATTTTTTGGACATTGAATCTCACTCAATAATGACACGTATTTCTGAAGTCAATAGAGAATCTGACTGAAACTTATTGTTACACAATGGGTACGCATATGTCTATGGTTTAGGACGGGCCGGGTTCCGAACAATGTCAACATCGAACTCTTCCTTGTACTCGTCTTTCAACACCAATATTCAAGACGCGTCATACTTGGGTAGGTTCATTTCTCAGAGGGATGAGCCCAAAATGCGCGTCGAATAAAAGGGAAAAGAAGATGTATTTACTCAATCCCCTAGTGGTGACCACAGGCTGACTGGAACCAGTCTAATAATACTAGTACTGAATGGTACTTGTAGAAACTAGAAAGGTTGGCAGCCACCTCCAAGATTAATCACATGCTTCTTAGTGATCGACGGTATGTGGCGGTGGTGTCTATTTTTATCCCGCGTAGAAAAAGCGTGAAAGTCGCCACATAGCTCCTTTCCTACTTCTCCCCCGAACCATCATCCCCACATTTCACAAACCGTTAACAATGCCTTTTACCGATATCACCAACACCGTCTCCGTCCGCGGCTCTGACCAACATTCTGGCATCAAGAATGTGGTCTCGTCGTCGACGCTGAGCAACCCCCAAAAGATTTCTTTCGAGATCCAAAAAGCTGACGCTATTCCAGATTCCATGGATACTCTGTCGTGGCTCGGGTATATCGACGAGGACGCTCGTTGGTACTCTCCGGCCGCGCAGAGGGCTCCGAGTCAAGCTCCCAAAACCGCCGTCGCCCAGCAGGCTGTGCGACGCCGCCAACTCCCTCCTCCTCCCGGCCCTCCCCCCTACCCTACCTTTACCTTCCCCCATCACTTCCCTTCCTTCCTTCTCTTCCATCCCCCGTTCTGCTCCCTCCCCTCCTCCCGTTGTCATAGAATGTCCCGTCGTCAAGCCCCTAAAGGTAGCGTCTCCTCTCCCTTCTTCCCCCCCGTCGTGCTCCTTCCGCTGTTACCGTTCCGGAAGTCAAGGCTTTGAAGAAAATTGTGAGCACTGTTATTAGACCGTTCCAGTTCCGTGAGCGCGCACAGTGAGTCTCCTCTTTTTCGGCTCCGTATATGAACTATGACTCATCACTGGTCGTTTAGGGAAAGACTCGAGGCTCGCATTGCTAAAGCTGAGGCTGACTGGGCTAGGGCACAGGCTGAAGACGATCTCTTGGATGACTTGTTCTGGGCTTAATTCCTTACTGGATGGCTCGACTTGGACTTAGACGACGATCTGGATGCTTCTATGTGCTGCCGCTGCTATGCTTGCGATACTAAATGTTACGTATTTGATACAAGCACTTTTACAGGTCCTTCCCTCTCATCCTTCCCTTTGTCTTTAGTATCTACGGTAAGTCTTTTAACCACCATTTCTCTAATATTTCTAACCGTGACTCCTTAGGAGCTCACGTCGCGCATCTTCTTCACGATTCCGGTGAGCTATTTTCTATCATTGATTGAACGTCTCACTGATTCTATTATTTTATACCTGCCTTGCCTGAATTTCTGTAGTGTCATAGAAAGCTCAGGTACGAGTTCTTTTCCATCTTTCATTCACTTCTCTGATTTCTTTGTTCGCCACATCTTGGCGTGGGAATATTTCGACCTTTGCCCTCAACCTCCATCGTCGACACCAGTCCAAGTCGCTTGTAACCAGCCAATCTTGTTAAACTACTACTTCAGACTCGTACGCTACGGCAATATGTTGTCGCCTCCTATTTCGTAAGTCGCCAGTCTCAAATCTTACCAGCACCCAAGGTCGACGTCGTTTGAAAGTTTCTACTTCCGTCGTTTTACGTCGAGACCATTAAGCTGGCTCTCACTGGTGCCAGACACTGTCTTCCTGGCCTTCCAGCAGTCGTCTTTTCTGTGCATCCGCCTTTGACAGGTAACAGGCATTGCCAAGAACGAGCTGACGTCTAGTGCAAGCAGGAAACCGTCGTTTTGGCCGCTCCTATCAGTACCATTGGTGGATTCCCTCGTCCAGCTGGACTCCACAAGAATGTTTTTCCCATATCTCTTTCCAGTACATGTCTTCCAATCTACGATATCTCCCTCTGCGGATTCCATTAGCGATTTGGCCTCCCTGCCTCATCTACAACCCTATCGCTCGGGCTCGTACTTTGACACAACTTCAGGATATCGGAAGATTGCCCTCAAGGTCCCGAATCTGCTGCCACTCAGCGTGAACTTGACCACCTTCAACATGCGCTCTCAGGCTTCCCGTCAATTTCTTCTCCTGCTCTTCCCGCCTGGCTTTCTATCAATACCGACTACATCAATGAACATGGAAATTCAAGTGGACCGTGGTTCTCATAGATCACCTCGCCTTCCGAAACAACGTCATCCCTTATGTTTGTCCGCTACCCCAACAAGTCGGCATGCAGCCTTTCAGATCTAGCCAAACCTGCGGCTTTCCAACTTAGCACAACCGCCTCCGCACCTACTCCCGACGACTGCTCGTTGACGATCGAAATCGTTCCCGCAGTTGGATCTTTACTTGCAGCATTTCTTCACAGATACAATGAACACGCAGAGCACCGTGCACTCGCGGACCACGAATGACGGGGACACCGTTTGGAATAAATGCAACTGTCATTTGACTGTGCGCGCCGCAAGTCCTTTCCATACGGCGTGTCGATTCGTGCACCGAATTTATCCATTTTCGTATCATCCCCAAGTCTTGACGAAGAAGATTGTCGGCAACTCGAGCAAAAGCATAGCCTTTCTCTCATTTGGGATGAAATCAGGTGTCCTTGCCAACACCGAGCATGCAGTATAGAACGTAGTATGAAGCATCTCCTGGTCAAGGTCGACGACCTTTGTATTGCTATACCCTCGTTCGCCGCCATGGTAGAATCGATGCTTTATGACAGGGATATACTATACATATTCATTGTCTTTTGCTGTAAATGTATCCCTGTAGCTCGGAAGTAACGGTGTGTATCGATGTCAGTATATTGGTTTGAGGCCTTGTTCGGCGAACCGGCCCGCTCCTCCTTGACCTTAACCACAATGGCAGATCGACTACGACCTCTTCTGCGACGTACCTTACGCGTATGCACGACTGATAATCGCATCTTTCTTGGTACATTTGCGGGAACGGACCAGCCTCTCAACATTGTCCTAGTGAATACCGAAGAATATTGCTTGGTTCCAGCGCAGTCAACGACTGGCCTGTACTCAATTGGAGAAGAAACAGACGCGCTGAGGATTGAGACACCAGACGGACGCTTCGTTGGCCAGGTGCTTATACCGTGGAAGATGGTCGCAAAAATCGAGGTAGACGTTGGAGATGTAACGTGGGATATGGGCTACGAGGAGACGGAGTATACATGATGGTGAGCTTAATTTTGACTTTGATTCGTGTGTACTGAAGTCTATCCAGTTCTGACAAGAATATGTTCTGAGTATTCGGAGTACTGTCTGTTTTACAAAGACAAAGGGAATTTGGGCCACTAAACCCGTCCTCCCTTTCGAAGATTATCTAACACGGACATCATCATCAACGAACAAAGCTACGCCGCACGAGGGAGATTCGTAGTCCGCCTTTCATCTTTTGTCCATCATGAACCGCATTGGAGAAGAACAATTCTCGCCTTCTCCTCCAGTGTTCACATCAATATTCTCAGTGTCTACTGGTGATCTAGGGGAGGCTATCGTAAGCGAGCGGTGCGGGCTCGGCTGGTGCTTCAAGCTCATACCAGAGGTTCCCAGTCACTTCTCTTTTGGTAGCCTTATCAAGGTAAAGAGCTCTCGACTGTACCACATCCAAGCTTATGTTCTATGATTAGACGCAACTAGTTCTTCACCTCGAACCGTGGACCGTGGCGCTATCTGAAAGTTTTCCCTTCAATCGCATGCGATGTACAGTCACTGTCGACTGTAGTGATCCCTTACATTGTCGTCAACCCTCTACCATGACCACAACGCTGAAATCGTCTACATCCGTCCTAGGCCAATACTTATGGATCAAACAGCCACTCACTACGCGGGCTCTCCCCCTGTCGTCCCTCACGCTACGATTCGTTGTAGAACTTCTGTCAAATGGTGACGCGCCAGCTGAATTTGGACGCCGCATTGCCAATGTTTTGACTGACAGCATTCGTTCTGGGGACATAATCAATACCAAGTTCTACCTATACTCAAGACATTGTGGGGATCGCGGTGCGAGCCATCCCAAACCACTTTTTGCCAATTCTTCCATCCTAACCAAACTCGGGTGTGGGGATCTCGAAGTGTTTCGTGAGTGGTTTTGGTAACAGTTTGCCTTATTCACTTATATTTCGTATTAAGTCTCTTCTGATGACTTCAAGAATTCGGAGGATGTCGCCATCGACCTGCATTCTGCTTCTCCTGACGACTTCAAGATTGAGACGTATGAATATGATTCGGATAGCGATCTCGAGGACGATGAACAGTGAGGTCTATAAATATGTCATAATTCGCGTGTCTGAACGATTTACGACAGTTCGAAGGAAGAAATGGACCAAGCCGCAGAAGACAGTCTTGAACCTCATTTGCGGAATGAGGTTGTGTGCGTCTCTCAAATTGTTCTTTCCACTTGTTGCCTCATTCTACGATAGGCAATTACAGGAACAGAGTCGCGTTGCATTCTTGAGAACCGGCCGCGTAATTTTCTTGAAAGATATCGCGTTTCGGACGTGAGCGTCATGCACTTGAATCTATCGGTCAGATACCTGACGCAGCATAGATGGAATGCATTCATCAAATATGTATACTTCAGCGAGATCGAGTTCTCAAAGCTACAGTCGACCTACCCGGATGCGATAGAAACATCTGTTCGATCTATCGAACAATGTTCACCCAAGTCGATGTACCGCCTTGCTGACAAGGTATGTTGGCTCCGCGCTTCGACAAGCAAACTTGAAGCAAACTGAGTAATACTTAATGCATGTCATAAACTAGCTCGGCATCGACCCTTTGAAGAAAATTGCACTAGAAGCTATCAAGTCACAACTGACGAGGCACAATATCTCAAAAGAGGTTTTTTCCCGCTTTACTTCCAAGTGTGGCCTCTCTTGATTCTGTCGTGCCACCAGGCTGACAACTTTGAGTGTAGGTATCCCGAAGTATTAGACGCAGAGGTAGGATTTCTCATTGATAACTGCCCGACAGGGGAGATTGAATCGAGCGTCAGTCAAGCGTTGGCAAAGTTTGGTTCGCCTGAGGATCAGTACCTGCGATATGCGCTACAGAAGATTATGGCGGAGACTATGGCTGCTCAAGGTCCCTTTGTCAAGAAGGCGGCTAGTGCGTAGACCCAGGTGAAACAAATTGCTACTGGACGTACTGTAGAGCACGTCGGTCATCTGCATTAATATTTTCCTTGTAATACCATACCGAACCATTCGACGTAGTGCAGCACGACGCGTATTAGGTACACTATAAACTAATATCTGAGAGCGTAACTACTCAAATTTACGCCCAGAACAGACGAGAGGGACATTGCGCGACCTTGAAGGGTACTAAAATGATCGAAACATGATGTGATCCGTCTGTCCAACCAACCATCATGCCTGTACGCCAACTGTATGAAGTCACGTCGAAGTGCTGGTCCTTGTGTACTTACCATCACCATCGACATCAACTAGATGGATGACCAGGCTTCGTACGTGTTCACCACACCTTTCCTTTTCTCTAGTAACTTTTAAACGGAATTTCAGAATTCATACGACTACTCTAGTAGGCAATGCCTGTCCTTGTTGCACATTCGAAGCTCGCCAGAAAGCTGACCAGACGCCAACGACATTCGACGGTATCAGCCTGCATTATCACATATGGTCGCAGAACGCTACTGTAGACCCAGAGGACAGAGCTATAATCCGACAAGATTTAAACACAACCGAACACCTGATACGGGCATACAACGAGGACCTGTCAAACGTTGGGGCCTTCTTGTTCAAGATGGATACCACTCGAGAGTTCCTTCTGCGCTCCAGTTCGCAATACCGCAGTCTTCTCAATCCCATTCGTAATCTCCCGGACGATATCCTTCTCCAAATATTTCGCTATGTTTGTGACTCAGATCTTCCCACCAATCGTCGGTCCTCAGATGAGGATTACAATCTTACCATCCCGAACTCCACCGAGGCTCTCCCGTCGCATTTGACCATTCCTCAAGTATGTCGTCGTTGGCGAACACTCGCCGTATCCCCAATACAGGCTTGCCCAAGTGACTTGGAAACTCCTCCATCTGTCCTTTATTGTCCACCTCGGAATCCGATCCACTCCGAACAATTGCTCGGCGACCAGCAAGTTCTGTACGTCGTTCAATGAGGATACATTTTGAGACTGACCAATTTTCAGAATTGATGTGCAGCAGCGAGGCGACCCTAATTGTCCATGCTGCTCCTTCGCGGTTCGACAGAAGGTCGACATAGCGCCCAAAGCATTCGGCGAGGCCATTCGTCGTGCGTGGCTACAGAACGCGCCTGTCGATCCGGAGGACATGACCGCCCTTCGACGGGATTTGGACACACTTGAACGTCTGGCATCTGCGCTGGATGAGGACGTAATGAATGTCCGTTCCGTTTGGTTCAGGGTTCTCGTTACTCGAAATGCCTTAGTGCGATGTGTCACGCGGTATCAAAGCCTTCTCCATCCCATTCGTTGCCTCCCAGACGACATTCTCCTTGAGATATTCCGCTGCACGCTGTACGACCCGCCCATCCCGACTTGTGATTGGTTTTCGAATGAAGATGACGCGCCCGCCATCCAGGACTCCCTTCATCGTTGTGCGCCACATTGGAATATCTCTCAAGTGTGTTGTCGCTGGCGAACACTTGCCTTATCATCCTCCGATTTGTGGTCGTCTGTGTACATCAGCATTCCCAATACAAGAGACCTTCCATGGCTCGAAAAGAGATTAACACTCCTACTTCAACGCTCAAAGTCCCGCGACCTGGACATCTGGTTCGTGGATGACACTGAGAAATCAGAGGGCACACCAGCCGCTGACCTCTTCTTCTTGCTCAAGGCCCATTCCGGGCGATGGCGAACATTATATTTTCAAGCCGCATCTTCCTTACTCAAGGATATGGTTGAAGGGTCTATTGGGAGGATCTTCGCAGTCCGACTGTGCATGCCTCCTTCTGCCTACTATACACTCCCTCGTCATTCACCGAAAATCCTCGTCTTTCGATCAGCACCGCGTCTTCGTATCGTGTACAACACACTGCCAGAATTAGAAGATTTCCCTTGGGCCCAGCTATCGCATTTCTACGGGGATCTCAAAGTCGGCCTGGACATACAATGCATGCAAAATATCTTTAACTTGCGGTTGGATTTCGGAGTCATGGCTGCGTCTACTTTGTTTACCAAGACTCCCTTCTGCACCCTTCCGTTGCTTGAGCGACTGGAGCTCTCGGAGGGGTGCGCTTGGAATACTTCGGGTGGGGCTGGATGTATCAAGGAATTCTTGGAGCACGTCAGGATTCCTAGGCTGCACACGCTGAAGATGTCGTTCGCCCGCAACACCAATAGTTCGATCGCGCTACCACAATTCCTTCCAGGAAGTCCGCTATTGGTGCACCTGGATATCATCCGCTTCTATCGTGCAAATGAACTAGTGGCCGACACCAGAGACATGCTGCGTTTCTTGAGGATGGTCAACTCCTTGGAGACGCTGACTATGAGAAGGCACAGTATGACCGTGGCGCTCCTGCGTGGATTGAGAGATGGGGAGTATCTACCGTTCTTGAGGAAGATCGCCATTGAAGGGGAACACCTCTTGTCGTCCTTCGATTTGATATATGAGGTTGTCCAACCGAGGATGGGAGTGCTGAAGGAGTTGCAAATTCTCCGGGGTACCTACGCTCTCTGGGATATTCATCCGGTATGGTTGGATACTGCCAAGCTGGAGCAATTGGAGAGTCTAGGCTTAGTTGTGAATATTCCTTAGCATTGGAGTTGTGTGAGTCCTTCCCTATCCTACTTATTCGAACCCCAAATCGATCGACTTCAGTTTAGAGAAGACTACAATGGATTTTGAGGAGAACAAAGAGCCGCGACAACCATCATTGTTCGTTTGCTTGCCCATTATATAAGTCCCCTCCTCCTACCTTCGTCTATAACCACCATGTCATCCCCCTCAGACGAAAGAGACCCGCTATTCGACAACCCCGCCTTCTTCCATATCACGCGGACGAACGAACCACCCCATCCTGCTGAAGAAGCAATCCTTCTCCAGACGATTAAGGACCTAAAGTCAAAAATAGTCCAAGCCGACAATTCCCTTCTTTCCACGCACGGGCAGAAAGATATCGCCACAGCCCGGCGGCGTGCTCTCCAAGCCGAGAAAAGAAAGGTACTCCAAGCTATTCAGCGTCGCGAGATCATCCTCAGCGCCGTTCGACGCCTGCCCGCCGAAATTCTAGGAATCATCTTCCTGTACACCACCGTTTTCCCTGGCGCTTCTGAGCCAGAGGATAACACGAAATGGTCCATTTCACGAGTTTGCAGGATGTGGCGCGCGTGTGCTTTAGGATTGCCTCGTCTCTGGTCTTTTGTCAGGATTTTCGATGATTCCTCTCATGCCGATTACTTCAATATGCGAGTCGCTCGAATGGCGACACAGCTCAAGTTGTCACGACGAGAACCACTTGTCGTATCAGTATCCCTTACCGACTCAGTGGCTGGAAATCGTTTGGGTAGGAAGGCGGTGACACTTCTTTTGGAATACGCTCAGCGTATCCGTTGGATGGTATTGGATCTTCCACCCGCGGTAATGGGTATCCTCTTACCGCTTAGAGGACATCTCGATTCTCTGACGCACCTTGACATCATCAACGAGGCGGGTACGCTCCCAGACGCGCCCTTCGCCGTCTTCGACAAATGCCCGAAGCTCCTCGACCTGGTCACCTCTGCAGCTCCAGACCCTGACGATATCCTCACGATGCCGTGGAACACTATCACGCACTATATAGGATATATTGGAACCTACATATTCCTCGGGACGTCGGTGGACAGCGCACTCTACATTCTGTCGCAGGCTCCGAACATGGTCAAAGTGACCTTCCGCTTGATCTCACTTCGTGGTGGAAGCTCGTATGCTGTGGAATGCCCCAAGTTACGATGCCTTTCTCTATCTGACGCAGATCTGCGAGAGCGTCCGGACTTTGAGGAGCTGTTCAACAGGCTTACCCTCCCCAAGCTATCCGATTTTGCCATACACCTTCATCCGAAAGTCGGCACACGGATGAAGGAACCCGAGGTCTTCACCTCCATCGCACGTCTCATTGAGCGTTCACGTTCTCCCCTCACCCGTTTCATCTATCATAATGGGTATATCCTCTCGGTTGACGTGGCTCGACTACTGCGTGCGGCGGCGCCAACACTTCGGACATTCGCCCTGCACAGAGTGGAGGATGTCGATGACGAGATAGTGCGGGAGGTTTTCAACGTGAAGTACTGCTTGGATGAGGTTACACTCACCGGCTGTCTTCAGTTCGATCCGCATCTGTTTCTTAAGATACTTCTTGCCCGATGGCAAGTGCGTCCACTGCATCGCTTAGAGCTAGGTTGGGTCCCATCACCTTCGTTCTCGTGGGAGAGGGCGACAGAAGCCTTGAAAGTGATCTCCGCCGGGGTTCAGGAGATATGTATTTCTGGTTTGGTATTTTCCGGAAGTGTCTTGAGGCCCACAGAAATTTGGTAAAAGACTTGCTACATATACTTGTATTCATATAATGATTCGATGTTACTAGTTATACATATGTATTGGATATAGCAAAGTGTGCCAGTAACTCGTCTGATCGTGCGAAGATTTGAACTTGAGTGAGTCGATCCGGGATTGCGAGACAGTTTCCTCTTAACACTCGAATTTATATTACTTGTTCCCTACATACATTAGCCGTATTCTCTTTCGTCGCATAATATCCATTGCGACGCCTATTTCGTTCCCATATCACCATACCCGTTCCCCTTGCAAATTCCAAGGGTTATTATTTTCGAGGTTTACTCAGCCCCGCCACAATTTTTTGCAAGGCATATCGAAGGTGCTGATCGCCAGGCGAGCCGAATCTATCCAATGCTTGACTTAAACTGGACTGGATCACAGTGTTCGAGCAATTCTTCATGAGGAATGCTACTTCGGCGCTCAGGACTTCAGGGTATCTGCTGTTTTGTCAGCCTGCCACCAATGCGAGCGGCTATACCGCAAAGTAGACCTCACTTGGAAGTAAAGCGAGAAAAAACCTCCTTGAAAATGTTCTCCTTTGTTAGTTGTGATCTGATATTGTCGAGTGCAAGCTTTTTCAAGGCGTCGATGCCGAACTAAATGGTAGATTTCGCGTACATCAATCCTAGGTAAATCGGAGCACCGTTGACCCCACGAACCTTGTCGGCAAGTCGGTACATCGACTTGGGTGAGCATTGTTTCTGGTCAGCAAATCGAGTGGATGCTTGTGACACGTCCGGGTAGGTCGACTGAAGCTTCGAGAACTTGATCTCGTCGAAATAGACATGATTGATGAATGCATTCCACCTATTTCAGAATAGAGATCTAACAGATCATATGCAAAGAGTGATCGTCACTCACGTCCGGAACGCAATGTCCTTCATGAATATCACGCGACCGGTTCTCAAGAAGTCAACGTTACTTCCTGCCTGTAGCTGCCTAAACAAAGTCATACAACTTCAAGGGTAGGAAGACACGTCCAAGAAACGTACTCAAGGTCGTTTCGCAAATCACCCTGGTCGTCCTCACTTGCTTCGATGGCTTGTCGTTCTTCCTCTTTCTCAAGACTACCGTAAAATTCGTCACAAGATGTCAGCACACTAGACATAAACTTTACCATTCTTCGTCTTCGAGATCGCTATCCGAGTCGTACTCATACATGGCGGTTTCCAGGTCGTCATGCCCGACATGATAAAGATCGATAGCGACATCCTCTGAACCTTTGAATCCTTCTGACGCGACTGATGGGTACCATTCAACTTTATATAGATTTAATCTCGTCACCACTCACAAAACACGTCGAGATCCCCGAGTTTGCGTAAGATGTGGGAACTAGAGAAAAGAGGCCTAGGGCAATGGGCTCCTCGATCGCCATAGCGCTTTGAGTAGAGATAGAACTTGATGTCGAGTAGATCTCCAGAAATGATGCTGTCAGATAGCGCATGTTTGAGCAACTCGGATGTGGCCGCCTCTGGGTCCGTCAAAAGTTCAACCGTCATTCGAAGTGTGAGAGTAGGACTCGAGGAAAGGTTTCGTCCATGAGAGGGTGATGACATCGGAAAAGAAAGATCACCGATAGTTGAGACGAGCGATGACAACGACAACCGCATAGTCTTGTTGAATGTTTGCCGATCTGGTACTGTGAATAGATTGTTGGGTGGCCCAAAGCTAACATCCACAATGACTGTACAACAGATTCGATCGATGGATAATCGTTTCCCAAGCGTAACCGTCCATGGATCTATCTGAAGTTTGAGAAACGCATTTCCCACTGAGCCTACTGGTCTGTTTCTTGAAATTAGGCGCCCAAGCTAGTGGATAGATAAGACACGAAGTGCAACATTGTTGTAGGCTCACTGGAGGAGGATCTCTCCGAAGCTCAAAGGACCAACCAAGGCCGCATCGATCGCTTGTTAAGCCATCCGCTGCATCTATAGTATCAACAGAAACCGAAAATGTTGATGTGTATACCAGAAGGGACGGTGTAAATTCTTCTCTCCCGACACGATCCATGGTGGAAGGAATGGTTCTTCGTGCCACCCGGGGTGAGCGTGGGAGGGATCGGTCCGACTAACCGGGAAGTGGTTTGAGAATTAAGGACCCGGCATATACGGTAAGAGGTCCAATACAAAAATCTGTTTTAGAGCGAGTTCTGTCCGTGGAAGTTGATGAAATATGTACGAGTTTGACCTCGGGGATGGTGTTTTTACGCCAAAAAAGTACTATTGTTGTATCGGACCTCAGGCGTGACCACACTTGTTGCTTTACCTGTGTCAATGGGAACTTAGTTGGTCGTTTGTATCGAACCTTCGTTTTGACCAGGGTTGTCGTCCTGTAATGGCCGTAAAGTTAGTGCGCCACCCCGGCATGATGACTTTGGCAATCGAAAGATGTACAATTTGCATCGAACATCAGTACCGGCGGCTCTATTGTGTACGAGTTTTGCCCCGTACCCTTCAAAATGGCCGAAAATGTAATACTAAACACCGGACCTCATACCGCATATGCCGGGGTCCTCGTCAAACTTGCTCGTCTCCTACGACGATGAACCGACAGACCGTCTATCGTATACGGCTACCGCGCACATCGATATCAAAGTAAGCCGACTATACTTGCGCTGGCATTCATTCCTCCACCGTTTTGAGGACATTGTATCCTACATCTGGAACCGTAGGCGCCTTGCCCCAGCATCATTTCCCTAGTTCCAGTGATGGGTATACATAATTGATATCATTTCAAGAAGGCTTCAGCGATTTTACGACGAGTCGTTTATTATATTTCATTTGCGCCACAATATAAGTACCTGTATTTCCAAATGTGCTTCCTCTGGAAACGATGGATCGAATTCCTGGCGTAATTTTCTGTGCATCTGGATGACTGACTTAGAATCACCGATCAACTCCGCCGCTACATGGACCAACTGCGTTCCATACCGTCCTGCGCTCGAGAATCCTTCCACGATTGCTGGAGGTAGGCTACTATCTACTGTATCGGACTTCACGGCGACCAGTGGCCCCTTTCACGACAAGATGGATTGCGACGATGAATGTGGTCCCAGCTGACTCGTTCAAAGTCACCTCCAAGGTCTCCATTTACAGCATCACCTCTTATTTTTAGCATTGTCTCAATCTTGCACCCCAAGTTATTAATAGCCCATGAAGTGCTGATAGAGCTCCTCGTCCGGTTCGGAGAAACTACACTCAGTGTCTTAGACAAGGGCGGCGGGTCACCTACTTAAATAGCGTCCAGTATTGGATGTCAGTTCACCTCATCCCATCGCCATGAAGTTCCAACTATCCTCTCTCCTCCTCCTCGGCGTGTTATCCACTGGCGCCTTCGCTCGGGTAGCCACTAATGCAGACCTATTGAAGCGAGGTCTCCCTCCCAACCCACCACGAAGTCTCTTTGACGCAACTGGTATGTGTATAGTTCGCATAGTACTCAAACGGCCCGCTCATCGTAACCTCCAGCGCCACACATTGCCAAACGCTCCTAAAACCACAGCGAGTGATTCGTTGGCTCAGTTTCAAAATCCACCACTTCTATACTATCAGTCAAATACAATGAATACAGCTGTCAGTCAATACATCCCGGGTCATGTATACGGTATAAACTACTGCAAAGGAAAAAACCAAAGGAAATAAGTTATAAAAAGGCGTAAACGTCGTAGGAGATTGTCTGCGTGAATATGACAATCATCCGTTCAATCAAAGTCCTCCAAATCGGAATCTAGTTCGATACATATACAGCAGAGGATGGGCTCCATGCGCCACCACCACCACTAGCGTCGAAGTGTGAGTAAAAGGCGGCGGAGAACCAAAAGGCAAGACGTACATGTCGGTTGAGAAGTCGTCCCGGCCACGGGCCAAAGACTGCATCGACCTCGCGGTTGTACCTCACATAGTCATCGTCATCGTCATTTTGAGAAGAAGCATACATATCAATATCATCGTCGTCGTCAAACTGCAACGGCTTTTTGGGCGTATACATCAGCGGTGTGCGTTCAGAAACGGGCGGTTGCTGTCTCCGACGTCGTTTTGAGAGTATCTTCACCCGCTGGCCGAGAGGACCCCATGGGGACGAGAGTTCGTCAGCGGGGGTGCGCAGGGGAGCAGAGATCGAGGAAGACGGGGAGCTGGAGAGGGAGCCGTCGTTTGGGAGCGATAGATTGCTTCTAGATCTATGGACGTGCCTAGGGAGTCCCGATGTGATACGGACTCGCGAGCGAAAGCGCACACTTCGCTGTATGGGAATGGGAGGAGTCCTAAGAGCGTCGTCTGAACAGTCGGTCAACGAGCTCTGGACGCTACTCAAAAGGGAAGGAGGAATATCGTCCATATGGACCTGGATTCCGTCTTCCATTTCAGATACGATAGCCGGTCTCGTGAGAGGGGGTTGGTTGGGGAGGTGAAAGCTAACGTCGCAGGGGACTTGGTGGATGCTCGCAATGGAATCTGGATCCATGTTGTCCTTCAAGATAGTATGCTCGTGCCCCAGCAGATCATCGTCCGAGTCGCTGACGTTGTCTGGAGCGGGGTGAGACAATCGATTGGTGGGCCAGCTGGCTCGGCACTCACCTAGACGACGGAAGATGACGACCTCTGGCTTATTGCTCGCGTCGACGTCGAGGGTGACGTCCCATCTAGCATTTGTGCATTCAAATTGGCGCGGGACTGTGTCGTCCATCCAGCAGGCCAGTCGCTTCGCTCACAAAGATCCTGCGCACAGTCCTTGTCGCTGTTGTCGCCGCCGTCGTGATGGTGGAGAGAGCAAAACCCTGCGAACGAGAGTCATTACGAAGTGACGGTCATTCCTGCGAAATGAATTGCTCGCGTGACGCCATATTTATAAACGATCGGATCTTTCTGATTCGTTCGTCGACGTTTATAGAGACGTGCTTGTTCGACCACCGAGGAAGACATTCTCAGCGCTGGGGTAGCTTATCTCGAGGAGGATCTTGGAAAACTTGATATGGACGCTAAAGCTGAACTGAAGATGGGAACATGACCATGAATTCGATCCACGTAATGAATGGATTCTAATTCTCCATTCTGGTTCTCTCGCCGACTCCCAGAAATCCTTTGATTATGATATCGAACCTCTGAAATGAGGGCCTGAGATATTAATGCGGTAAGAAATCTGGGGTGGATCCTCAGCCTCGTGCATCTCAAGGGACCTTCGGCGTACTGTTTCTGGAAGACACATACAATTACGCCACACAGGAACGAACTTGACCGAAGGCCAGTCCAAAAAAGGCACGTGTGAAGGACCTGGATAGAATCTGAGGAGGGAGAGACGAAGAACATCGATGTGCCGGAACAGTATGGCATTGCATCGGTGGGAACTATGTGGCGTAAACATTGAGGATTCGTCGAAAGGTCGGGTAGGGGAGAAGAAACCAGGTTGAGTATGAACCACGGACATTGTTTGCAGACATAATTTCAGTGCAGCTCAAATGTCGCTTTGGAAGAGAGAGATATGTGGCTGAGCTGTTGTCGCGCGAGGACGATGAATTCATATCAACTTGAATGCTGGACGGCAGTAAGCGGGCGTATCAAGGTCCTGCCACCTTGAGGTGTTTGAATTACTTATGTCCCGGCGGCATCGCGAAGGAGGAAAAGCGAAATGATAGACGTCATTTCGGCTGTCTCAACGTGGCGTAGGCATAAATGTACAGCACTCCAGAGGAACACCACATTACTTTATTGGGCTATTTGAAGATGAAGTAGATTATCCACCTGTGGAGACTGAGAGTACTGAGCCCTAGTGGAATTTGTAGAGGTCAGACGGATAAAAGACCGCACAACGAACGGTCTTTTGTTATTTCCGCGAGAGAAGAATTGACAGTAACCGTTATCGATCGTATGTGGTAACATCGGCAAGACCGCCCAGAGGACCACGAGGACAAAAGACGCAGATGGATTACTGCGAATAGAGGCTGTACTGCAGTTGACCTTGGTTTACTAAAGCGAAGTGACGAGTTCAACGATAGGTGAGGACCAGGTGAGGACGTCCGAATCGCGCTTGGCTTCCGAAATGCGCAGTAAGTGTATAAGCAGCCAGTGCGAAGGCTGTGTCCTTGGAAACTTGTCGAAAAATATAGAGAAGAAAGACAGAGACCGCAGACGCAAGCTGAGACGGTTTGAAAGGTAAGCGAGTGACTTGGAATACTAGGAGGAGGGACGGAGCAGAGCGTAAATGTTCAAGGCCAACATACAATAGCTTGGCACTGGAGGTGTGGAGATGCCGACGATGCCGTGCTAGTTTCTCAGGGGATGATTTGAGGCCTTTTTAGTGATTACTTGAACCTCGGTGAATCGCAGGCAGTTCACCCTTGTCTTTTGTCTTTCTCCTTCATCCTAGCTTTCACTTTCATTCCAGCTTTCATCTTTTTGCTTTTTCCGCCTTCAGACGCTTCAATTAAACAAACGGCATTCACAGAAAGAAGCTCGCAACGGCCATCGTTAGGGAACGCTGATCAAGCTTCAAGGCCGCCCTCCAAATTTCAGGCTTTCTGTAATGTCCATTCTGCAATGCTGGCGGATACGCACGCTGGCCGTCCTCCTTCTCGCAGCGAGCGTCAATGTCGTGAACGGTGAGTAGCCCGTCGCCCAGTTGTTGCCAGCGCTCACAGCTCTGCACAGCGCTAAGCTCACCAGCCCGACCCGTACGGTCCCTAGTCCACCCCGCGACCCGTTCACTTGAGATTCTACCTCGACAAGGAGACAAAGCATCTACTATTTCCAAACGCACACCGCTAGATCCACACTCGACGTCTCTGCGCCACGACGATACATTCCGACTTGTCGTCTCTGCCTTTGACGACGTATTCTATCTCCATTTACGACCCAACGACGACCTAATACATCCCGCCGCCCGCATCGTCTACTACACCGTTGGTGCTGACGGTGTTTCACGAGAGTCACACACGGAACCTCTTCTCCGTGAATCGGTCAAGGCTTACCTTGGCCATGTCATTGACCCACAATTTACCGAAGAACGTCTGCGCGAGGACGCCGCGCGCGTTGTGTACTCTGCGTATCCCGAATCGGAATTAGGCTGGGCACGCATCATGGTCCATGATCAAGGAGATCCAAGCCAAGGGCGCGCGCCTGTCTTTGAAGGCGCTTTCACAGTCGACGGCGTCGTGCACCATATCATGACAAAAGACAACTACCTCCGCAATAAACATCCACTCGATCCAGAAATCGCTGTCCCGCTAGACGACATGGATTCCAAGCTCATCATCTGGCGCGACTCGGATATCATGTCTTCCGAAGAAGAGCAGCTGGCCCGCACCGGCCAGTTCGACCGCACGGCACTGCCTGTCTTGCCTGCAAGCTGCGCACATGACAACTTGGATTACAACACAGATGTTTATCGCAACCCGGCGCTGAGGCGGCCTCAGCCTATGACACCCTGGCCTACGTTTGGATTGCCTCCCAATTCATCGCTGTACAGACGTGATGATGTTGCTGGTGGCGACATGGGCACAAAGTACGGCTTCCTCGTGTCATCGTTTAGGCCATATCCTGACTCTTCACAGCTATGTCAACAACATCGGTGACAGTTCCGGATGTCCAACTGAACAGAAAGTGGTACGTGATCTCTGCTATATACCACGCTCCATCAGGATGTTGATGATCTCCCAGCTTTATATGGGCGTCGCCGCCGACTGTGAATACGTATCTTCATACAGCTCCAAGGAGAACGCGACAACACAGATCCTAAACAATTGGAACACGGCCAGCAGTTTATACAAGGTCTGCTCCGCATTCACTTCATCTTTCTCAAACACTGATCTCCTCCCGCAGTCTACTTTCAATGTCAGTTTAGGAATCGTGGAACTCCAAGTTCAAGAAGCACAGTAAGCGAGATGGTGATGATCCACCCTGTGTTCTGACGACTGTTTAGATGCCCGACGTCAACCAACGAGACTATGGCATGGAACACTGCGTGCTCGGACACCATCACGTTGAATGATCGCCTTTCGATGTTTTCGCAATGGCGTGGTAGCAAATCGGAAGACAGCGCAGGTTTGTGGCATCTGATGAGTGGGTGCCCTACTGGTTCTGAGGTCGGCATCGCTTGGCTGGGTGTTATGTGAGTAGACTTTTTCCGAAACTGGGAGGCGGTGTCTTACCTACCGACCACAGCTGTCAAAAGGATACGTCTGGTAGTGAAGGGCAGTTCGTCTCCGGGACTGGTGTTTCCACCAATGGGCGCACAGAGTGGCAAGTTGTTGCTCATGAAATCGGACATAACTTTGGTGCTATTGTGAGTACTTGAACATACGAGTCTATTAATGTTGCTCATGGGTTAACTTCTAGCACGATGTACGAATATGACTCTCTCTGTGCCTGGGCTGACATCTAACGTTTTTGTTTACAGTGTTCTGACGGATGTACCATGAGCTCCAGCTGCTGTCCTCTGAGCGGAACAACGTGCAATGCTGACTCGCAGTTCCTCATGAGCCCCGTCTCTCAAGCATCCGAGGAGAGATTCTCTCCTTGCACTCTGGGTAACATCTGTGCGCACTCTTTCTCCTCTCCCTGATATCTACTAACCGTTTCTTGTTAGGCTCCGTCCTAGGCGGTCTCGCAGGCAATGTTGACACCGCATGTCTCGTCGATGCGTCGCAAGCGCAAGACACCATCTCCTTACAGATGTGCGGCAACGGTATCGTCGAAGACGGTGAAGACTGTGATCCAGGTTCCGGTGTCACTTCGTCGTGCTGCGATGCAGCCACTTGCAAGTTCACGAACGGCGCTGTTTGCGACCCGATGAGCAGTCCGTGTTGTAGCGACCAGTGTGGCTTTGCTCCTGCTACACAAACCTGTCGAGCCGCCAAGGATGACCGTTGTGACTCTGCGGAGATGTGCTCTGGTAACTCGGCGGATTGTCCTACGGATGTCCACTCGCCTGATGGTATGTGATCTTGGGCTCGTCGTGTTTTTAGGCTTGGGGTATTCATGGTTGTATAGGCGAATCCTGCGGTTCTGACGATTTGGCCTGTGCAAGTGGGCTTTGTACATCTGTTGCTCGTGAGTCTCATTGATAACGTTCTTCCATGAGCGAACACTGACACTGCGCTAGGTCAATGTCAATCCGTCGGTGCATCGATGAACCTCACCAGGGCGTGCTCTGGTCGCAACGACAACACCTGCCAGATATCTTGCCAGGACCCTTCTGCTTCAAACCAATGCATATTGCTTTCGTCGCTTCTCGTTGATGGGTCGCCTTGCGGTTACGGCGGACGCTGTTACAGCGGCGACTGTCAAAGTGGTGGCGCTTTGAGCACCGTCAAGGTCAGTCAACCTTTTTCGCTCTCTGCGCAGAGTCGTTGACAGTGCTCTTGTTATAGGCGTGGTACACCCAAAATCTCCAGATTGCCATCCCGGTCACTGTGGTGGCTGGGCTCATCGTGTTGGCGATTTTGTACTATTGCCTGCGGTCATGCTGGGGCTGCATGTCTGGTGGACGGCGGAGTGCGAGTGGCACTATCGTCACGCCTGTTAACCCTTCGTACTCGCGGCTTCGCCATGAACGACTTGGCAGCCGTGATATTCGAGCTATTCCGACGTATATGACGTGAGGACTCCCCCCAACTTTTTTGTGGGTGACTGGCTGATGATGTTTTGCGTTTTAGGAACGACGTCGGGCCGTACGCTAGCACGCAGCCACCAGCTGCCTGGGTGCAGCCTGGTGCTCAAGTGAGTGGAGGCGGTCACGGTCGACAAGCCTCTCGCTCTGCCTGGGTGGATGACGCAGCGTATAATGGCGGGGGAGGATATAGATCTTAAGTAGTTGCTTGTTGCTGATCTCAACCACGGACTTGTTTTGTTTTCGAATGGACTGTATACGTATAAAATCTAGCATATGATAATTGCATCGCCGTAGGCGAACAAAAACAAGGTGGAGAAAAATTGTAGATACTCAAGGTACATGAATGGAGGGTGGCTCTGGATACTTGAAAGAAGAATGGGATAAGTAGGTACCTGCAAAGAGGGGTGGGGCTCGGGTAGAGATAACGTCAATTATTCTTAGTAGATGTTCTTAGACCTCCTCTATGAGGTTGGAGAGTCGCGCCACACATGATCATACCTCTCCGCATTTGGACACCACTCCTTCTTTGATTCGATCATGAGAATACTGGTGCTCGTACATGTTCAGAAAATATATCGCAGTACTTGATATACAGTATGTACACATTCTTTGTTCTCTACATACTCGGTGTGATGGTACTCATGGCCTAAGACAGTGTCAGTGTCAGTCTAACCCATTAATAGGTATCGGAGCTCACCTTCAATCGGTGCAACCAAGCAGCTCTTTGACATCGAGGGTATTAATCAGGATAATACCAACGCGTTCTTCCAGGCTTCCCGCCTATGTACGATACGACGAGATTTGGCACTAGTATTGTAGAGGGAACAGGCATCACTCACCGAAATGAACCTATCCCACTCTTTCATCTGATCAGGTCCCCATGAATCCTTCTTCATGTCGCGGACGGAGTTTCCGAATGCCTGGAGAGACTGAGGGTCCATGACGATGCGTTGTGTTGGGGTGATGGTGTCGGGGACCGAAGGGAGATCTTGGACTGGCAAGGATTCCCCAGTCGGGAGCTCCAAGCTAGCGAGGAATTGCTGCATTGCGTCAGACATTGACATGCTGAAGATGGGATGGTAGGTGAGAAGTGAAAGATAGCAGTTGAGGGCGGCCCATTTTATAGCTGTCTGCTCAATGAGCTTGCTTTGATTACAAACGCCTGAAGAGATAGTTGTGCATGAAATGAGGGAGATGTTGAAGCCTACATTGAGGAGACGATGATCAAAGCCAAGAACGACGGCCCAATGGACAACACATTGTTTTCACTAATCGCGTCGAAGTCAATGTTGCAGACATATTAGCGACTGTCAACGCCGTCAAAGGTTGGGGCAGCCTTGTCATCGAACACATTGAGAAATGGCCATGATTGTCGAAGGCGGTTCATTGGCCATCTCTGGCACTTGTTGAATCAATATCCCAAGTATTGCAGGCGAACATTGTGTTCAAGTTTGGCGACAATTTTTAGCCAAGCAAAAAAGCACAATCACGGTGAGCATTGCTAGGTGACGAACTACTTGATCTATGGAGAGTCCTCTTCTGCTTTGGGACTCTTGTCTAATATTGCATCGACAATGCCAAATTCCAATGCTTCCTGAGCTGCAAGAGCGCGTCAGCTACCCGAAAAAGGCGAAGAAGTAAAGAAGGACAGACCGGTCATGAAATAGTCGCGTTCCAGAGCAGTCTCTGCAGAAACGGATGAGCCCGCTCATTCTCGTAAAGCAAGAGTCAGAACTTACCAAAACGCTGCATAACGTCCGCGATATCTTCTCCCGATTTTGCGCAGTGCTTCGCGTAGATGCCCGTCAGAAGCTGGCGTATCCGGAGAATTTCCTTTGCGTGTATCGCGATATCGGATGCTTGGCCTGAGGCGCCGCCGGAAGGTTCTGTTTATTAAGAGTAAGAGTTAGGGTGAGAAGGTAAGGGAAGTCAGTGGAAGACGTACGGTGAATCATGACGCTTGCGTTTGGGAGACAGTGGCGTTTGCCCTTCTCGCCCGCGGAAAGCAGGAAGGAGCCCATGCTTGCTGCTTGTCCGATGCAGTAGGTGTGGATTGGTGCGGACACATACTGTCAGCGACGATGTCAGTTAGCAGTCCGACGAGTGAGGGCGTGGGGGCCGACCTGCATCTGTGACGGTGTTTAGTGGGCGGCTGATTCGGTGGCGTGGCGACATACGGTATCGTATATAGCTAGACCAGCCGTTACACTTCCGCCAGGCGAGTTAATGTACAAGTGGATAGGCTTGGTCGTGTCCTCGGCCTCGAGGAACAGAAGTTGGGCAACAGTCAGCGTAGAGTCGGTGTCGCGAATCTGAGTGCAAGTTAGAGCGAAGAGTATAAAATGCAGGAAGACTTGCTGGGCCGTAGAGCATGATAACACGTTCCCGGAGGAGACGCGAGAAGATGTCGTATGAGCGTTCTCCCCTTCCCTGTGTACGTCCATCTGTTAGGGAATGTTGCAACTCTGAAGGATGCGTACCGTCTGCTCAATGACAATGGGCACGAGATTCGACTGGGGCGGCGCGTCTCCTGCCCAGCGGCCTGCTAACGGATGAAAGTGCCGTGCATTGTTGGCGCGCCGAATATTTTGTCTGAGCGCAGCGCAAAACATTATCGAGCGCGTTGGCCAAGTCGACGTCAAGAACCAAAAGAATTTGGGTGGCTGTGCCACGCGTGACCTCGACGCGACCACCACCATCGCCCGCGATGAACTCGGGTATCTTCAGGCCGCAGCGCTCGACGGAGGCGCCGATGGATTTTCAGTTTACTAATCGACCTACGAGCAACATGAAGCCGGTCTGGGCAGCGGAAGACGACCAAAACACGCCCAAAAAGCGTACGTTTCCAAAAATCACGTATTCTTTACTTTGGCACTCATTGTGCTATAGGTACGCATGATGACTCGAGCACGGCTGCACCGTCTATACCGACATTTGGACAGCACCAAAATTCTCCGTTTCTCTTTCAAACGCCTACACGCAAGCTCGCTGAGCCTTACGCATGGACACCCCCACCCCCACCCAATTTCTCTCCGACCAAGGCCTTTCCCTCTCCAGCACCTCCGGAGGATATCACAGACGTCGATATGTCCGAAGTAAGTCCCCAAAGGCCAGACGAAAGTCCAACAAGAAAGAAGAGCGACACTGGGAGGCCCATCGCCACAGGCGCTTTACGAAGAGTCTATCGCGCGCGCCAACGAACCGGCAGGAGCCAACTCTCTAGGACTAGCAGCCGCGACGATTCCGACGACCACGACGACGATAATGTTTTTGACGACAGCGATGCCGAGGAGGATCGTGCAGTCACTCAGACTACATCCAATCATTATACGCTCAACATGCCTTCTGCCCCTGCGCCGCAATCGGACACGCCCTACATCCTTCTAGGGTACATTCTCCTCGGCCGTTCCTTTTATCGCGCTAATATTCCCATCTGAATTAGATACCTCCAATTCTTCTTTAATCTGTCGCTTATACTCGTCTTTCTGTACCTCGTGGTTCAGTTCATTCTGACCGTGCAACGCGACGTCGAACATAGAGTATCGGAGTATTCTCAGGGTATGTCCGTACAGCTCACGAGAGCTATGCAATTCACTTGACCTCGGATCCTCTTACCCGCAGATATCGTTCAGGAGATTTCAATGTGTGCTCTACAATACAAAAACAACCTTTGCACCTCCCCCCTCCCGGCCATGACCCAGCAATGTGCTACCTGGGAAACTTGTATGAACCGAGATCCTGCGACTCTCGGACGAGCACGCGTCGGAGCCGAGCTTATTGCAGAAGTCGTCAATGGGTTCGTCGAACCCATCAGCTGGAAAACCTTGGTATGAATGACCTAAATATTAATACCGTCACTGAAACCCAGCCCGTTGCTTAGATTTTCACTCTGACATCCTTGTCGTTTTTGACGGTCTTCATCAACGCGCTTCTCTCTTTATATCGATCTCGACAGCATCATTCTACCGCGCCGCCCTCTCACGCTCAACAATATCCGTTACATCCACCCACTCCGTTTCCCCCGCATCAGTTCGGCGGTTACCTTTCCCCTGCACCTACACCTGCCTGGGGAAAGTCATGGAAGCCTATCGAAGACGAAGCAGACGTTCAAACTCCCACACGACGCAGGCGGCTGGAAGGCGGCGGCGCTATCAAGATTAAATAAGGACGTTCACTCTATTCTTATGGGTCACGGGCATATGGGTTACGCTACACGCTACAATCTATGGCTTATATATGAGGCTACGCCAGATGGGCATCTAACCTTGATGATGAATGATTGAGCGTAAGGTTCGTGGACACAAGGTCGGTGTTTGTTGACATCCAGTAACGCGGGGAGTGTTGTCATCTAACGTGAACAGTGGTGTTGCTTCCGTTCCATGCGATGACATCTTTATCGAACACCGACGTCCGCACCACCGACATCTCCGAGTGCGAGGAAGATCATCATGGTATGGTGGGCTGGTAACCGCCCTTAAGGATCCCGCTCAGTACAGCTCAGTGCACGGGGCTGTTAACTTTATATACATACATCAGGTCGAAGGTTAAGACCTCCTCAGCTTCCTCAGCTCCTTGGGGATCTGGTCCTGGATTCAATTGCCTTTGCCTCTGATTCTCCATGCCTACGCAGGTTCGGGGCTTTATAGCACCTTCTCTTATTATCACGGCGCCACGACCGTACCTCGTGCCGGTCAAAGAATGAATCATGTTTAGAACTCCGAACGGGATGGGATGGTGATTAGCCTTTGAATGTCTCCCCTTCTTGGTGGAATGCACTCGTGTTCAGTAGGTGATTTCCCGATACCGCCCCTTGTCTAACCCAGACTCGGCAACTCGTTTGAACACCTCTGATCATGTCTTTGTTGTTGTGGAATTACACAGTGATTGCGATAATTGATCTGATGCCATCCCATCGGGCACCAACGTGGCGCAGATATTAGAACATCCGTCAAGAACGAAGTTCCGCAGAATCGGAGAAACAGAGCATCTAGAATAGTTTTTGAACACCGAGCAAGTCCCGAAGAAATAGTCAACACTGTCATTTACTCGTACCCCCTCCTCCTCCGCCACCTGCCGCCGCAGCCTTCAACGCGTCCTCCTCCTTCTTCTGAATAAAGGATGAGCATAAATTCCGTTCACGATCGTACGATGCAAAATTTACCTTCTGCTTCTGTCTCAGGATTTCCGCATCACTGCGATGGTCGCGATCAGGTTAGACAACAACAGACGAGGTATGCAGCACGTACGCCTCTTTTCTCTTCGCCAGAGAGCTCGCGGATTCCTTGGGTTTCTTCGCGTTAGCTGCGGCCTTTTTCTGAGCCTTAGCTCTGTCCTGGTCGCGCTGGTTTCCGCCTGACTACTGTAAATGTAAAGCGCAGGAGGAAGAGCCAGGAGGCGCACTCACGAGTCATCGTGGTGGTTGGGTGTGTCACGCGTCACGTGTGTGACATGTCTGGCAATTGACGCGGCGGCGGCTGGGACCCGGGTGCATATCGCCCCAGATCTCTCCCCTGTAAACGACGCACAAGAGCACACGACAGGCCCCTTTGGTTCCTCAAAGATACTCCAAATGAAATTACTTTCAGACGCGCGCCCCGTTTGTTGAGTATCAGGCTCAAATGACAGCGGTCATTCATAGCGGCTCAAAAACGGATGGGACGGACCAGAGGGTGTTCTTTGAGCGGTTCAAGAACTATATCTATCCATCTATCTATCATGCATACCAGATGCTGTCTACGATATATATTTGTCAAAGTTCTTCAATGTTGAAATGTGTCACTGTTGTGGCCAAGGCCAAGTGAACCTGGGTCGGAAGTAACTCTATGCGGCGCGGGTCGAGACATCTACGTTGGTGACCGTATGTACACAGAATTTGGCTGATGGCATCCTTTCCTCTCGGAGCGAGCGTAGGCTGTTTTTGCTTCCATTCCGGCAAGTTATGTCATTCCTCAATATAGGGGAAATATGACGGCTGCGGCTGCACCTCGGAGACTGCAAATAGTCGGTTAGAGGGCGTACTCGGGACTGAGGCGAGGTGTATGTATAGAATAGGCTCTCGAACGTAGCGCTGATGTGTGATCTTCATATCTATCTGTGTGTATAACACCACGGAGGAAGGTAATTATTTCACTAAAAGGCCCGATGACACAAGCAGTGCCCTGCATAGGAACGTCGAGGATGTCAAGCGATATCCAATATATTTAATTCACGACATAAGGTTGGAGGCGGAGTAGTGGGGTTCCACTAATTCTCCGTGAGACCTTCAATGGTGAGGGGCATGGTGAAAGACTAAAAAAGGAGGTGTTTGTCCTCATCGAAAGCAAGCGAGTTGAAGTTTCTCAAAGACGCTGAAAGGACTAGGGCCGCGAGTAGGGTGGGGATGAGCAATATGGACGGAGTACGACCGGCGACAAGGCAAACAGCGTTTGGCTGAACGTCAGCGTTGATCGAAGCTTCGAAAATGGATAAGAAGGGTCCTTGGCAACGGGACCGCCACAAATGGACGTTTCCACGTTTGGGTGGTCATCAAAGTGATCGATCAATATTGATGCTTAGATGGGATCGGGGAGATAAGATAAAATAGTGTGTACCTGGCTATATTGGGTGCGCTTACTTTATCATCCGAAACGCTGTATACCTTCCGAGACGAATAATGAGAGCATTGACGTGTCATATATCCGTTGGTATGTGGCGGCAATGCGCGGCGAGGGAGAACATCGAGCCTTCTGGAGAAGGATTAGCTTGGAAAGGATGATTCCAATGGCCGGGCTTCTGTGGATGATCCTAGCTGTAAACTAGTAAGATGGTGGCGAAGCCCAGGTCGAACGGCAAAGGGCGAGATAGAACCTGATAGAACGCATACGAGCTGGTCGTGCGAATACGGGATTTGAATAGGGCGAATGAATTGATTCCACTAGATTGGCATCAGGCAAAGTTTCCCTGACCCTAAGACTGGAACAACCGATCTCAGATTCATCGGGGGCTTCTATTGATCGCCAGTGATCGTGCGAGGGGCCGGTATATATATCAGAACACCGCCAGTCTGTGTACCCTTTTGCCCCTCTTCTCCCTCTTTATCGCTCGTGTTCGTCGTCGTTGTTAGCTCGTTGCTCGCTGTCGTCTCCGACGTCCAGCCATGTCTCTGCGCCACTTGTCGCGACCGCAGGACAGAGATGTCCGTATGCACGACCCGTCGCCGCTGCCTGCTAGCCACGGCCACGGTCATCCCCATGCTCTCCATTCACATACGCCGCATTTGAACGGTAACGGCCCCGTCGCCGTGCCCCCTCCACCCTCCAACAACACCCTCGTCTCACCTACAGCGTCTTCGAACGGCGCTACAGCAGGACCCACGAGCATCGTCCAAAAGCTCAACACCGCCAACGAATCTACTTGGCTTCTGATCGGTATGTTTGAACCCCATGCTGCTGATTTACCCGGCTGAATTCACCGCCTATTTCCAGGGAGAGTTGCTGAGCAAATGGGAGACCTAGAACACGCGCTTTCGGCATACGAGAACGCTTTGCGGCACAATCCGACTTCCCTGTCCGGACTTACTCAAGTCGCAGGAATAGCCCGGATCAAAGAGAATTATCCCAAGGTCAGTTCACCAAAACATCCGTGCCGCATGTACCATCAGCATGACGTTCTAATGCCCTTCTTTGGACAGGCTGTCGAGTTCTTTCAACGTGTTCTCAATATTCAAGAAGAGAACGGAGAAGTATGGTCTGCACTCGGTTCGTATCCGTACCGCGCGCTTCTAGTCTCGCTTCTTACTGACACTCTCGAAGGTCACTGCTATTTGATGCAGGACGACCTTCAAAAGGCGTATTCCGCCTATCAGCAGGCGCTGTACCTGTTGCCAAACCCAAAGGTAGCCGTCTTCCCTGTCAGATACACAGCTAATACTGACGTTCCTTCTTTCCTTCTACTAGGAGGATCCCAAACTCTGGTACGGCATCGGAATACTCTATGACCGATACGGATCCCTCGACCACGCCGAGGAAGCCTTCTCTTCGGTCTTGCGTATGGATCAAGGTGTGTTCACTACCTCGCTATCGTACCCCGGATGTGGGATTAAAATTGATTGTGAAAGATCTAGAGTTCGATAAAGCAAACGAGATTCTCTTTCGTCTCGGCATCATTTACAAGCAGCAGGGCAAATTCGAGGAGAGTCTCAAGTGTTTTGATCGCATCCTCCGCAATCCCCCAAACCCGCTCGCCCACGCCGACATATGGTTCCAGATCGGACACGTGTACGAACAACAGAAAGATGTAAGGGATATCTCAAATCGTGTTCGTTAAGCGGTACTGATGACGACGTCTAGCATGTCCGAGCGAAAGACGCGTATGAACGCGTCGTCGCTGACAACCCAAGCCACGCGAAAGTTCTACAACAACTCGGGTGGCTATACCATCAAGATGGATCATCTTTCCAAAACCAAGAACTCGCCATCCAGTATCTCACCAAGAGCCTGGAAGCTGGTACGTGATATGCCTACCTCTCGTCACGACCCCGTTCTTATTTGCATTGTTAGATTCTTCGGATGCGCAAAGTTGGTACCTTTTGGGCCGTGCCTACATGGCTGGTCAAAAGTACAACAAGGCCTACGAGGCATATCAACAAGCTGTATACCGAGACGGACGTAATCCCACGTTCTGGTGCTCTATCGGTGTGCTTTATTTTCAGATCAACCAGTTCCGCGATGCTTTGGACGCCTACTCCCGCGCTATTCGAATCAACCCCTACATCTCTGAGGTGTGGTTTGATCTTGGCAGCCTCTACGAAAGCTGCAACAATCAGATATCGGACGCAATTGACGCGTATCACCGCGCCAGCGAGTTGGATCCTTCGAACACTCTTATTTCACAGCGTTTGCAGCTGTTGAAGAATGCCCAAGCAACTGGTGGACAGCTGCCTGCTGCGCCTGGACCCCAGGATGTGCACCCTACGGCATATGCAACTGCTGTTATGCCACCTGCCGGGTTAGGCGGTGCTCCTCTTCTTTTGCAACCTGGATCCTCTCGTCCTACCTTCTTAACCGAGCCTCGCGGTCCTGGTGACATTTCCCTACCGCCACCATCTCAAGTTGGCGCCGGACGTTCTTCTCCGGGTCCGTTTAGAGGCGGACCGCCACCACCCGTCATCCTCGACGAAACGCGGCACATGCCCTCGCATACGCCACTTGCACCGATGGAGGTAGAACGGCCTAGTCACGTTAGGGATTTCTCTAGAGATGGACCCCGGGGCCTTCTGTTGCATCACCCCATCCCAGAGGAGGCTAGGAATGGACACCAGGAAAGCTACTTTCCGCGAGGACCTCCTCGTCCCCATAGCACTGCCCGATCGATTTCACCTGCCAGAGCACGTTCACCGCCACCGCCCTTCCCTCCGTTCCCGAGTTCGCGTACCCCGATCGGTGGACCCGGCCAACCAACGATTCAGCGGAGTCCGAGAGCGTACCCTGTTCACGAGTCCACGCCACGTCCTGTGGAGAGCGAAGGGGCTTGGGATCGGCGACCTAACCCGGACCATGTACGGGAATGGGATCGCGAGAGGAACTCTAGAGGTCCGAGGCATAGTAATGGGGATTATCCTGGAGGATATCCACCGCCTTACCCGACGCGTTCGCCTGCTCCTGGTTCGATTCGTGGGCCTACTCCACCTGAGACGTCTCCGAGATCAGCGCATCCACCGCCGTCTAGGTATCGTGGAGAGAGGTTGCCTTCAATACCGCCTAACGGTCGTATCTCGCCTCCTCCTGCGTCGATGTCCAGGTACGATCCTCGTCATGATGATCGTGCTCCCGAGGACATGCGAAGATTCAGAGAACCCAGGCCTGACTATCCGCCGTTCGAGCGTGCGTCTCCGGAAAGCATGCGCCAGATGAGGGAGCCTGTGCGTCCGGGATTGCAGCCTGCGGAGTTCAGCTACGAGGAGCGTAGGGGCATAGAGCGTGCGATCGATGAGAGGCGATTTGATGCTGGTCCGTCTGCTGCTGCTCCACCTAGCAGTCGTAGCTCAGAGAGTCCTCGCCCTGGGGACAACAAAGACCGGGAGAGGCGCAAGAAGGGAGGTGCTCCTGAGCCACAGCAGAAAAGGAAACGGACTTCAACAGCTCGTTCCAGAGAGGATACGGGCGAGTCGTCTGGAAGGCCTGGGATGCCGTCGAATTCTTCATACCGAAGCGTTCACTCCAAGGCTGGTTCGCCAGGACCCGTTAGTTCGAACGGTTCTGGGTCGAGTCGACCATCTCCGAGTGGGGCAGCTCCGCGTCGTGTTGTGGATGAGGATTACGACGAGGGCGTCGCCGATACGCTGATGACTCTGGCTGCTAGTGGTTCCGCTAGTGGATACCGTGCTCCTGCTGAGCGCTCTCCTCGTAGTGCCCCTTCCCCTCGACACCCTCAGTCTCACCGGGACTCTGTCTCTTCGACGCGAAGCCAAGTTTCTCCGCCTCTCTCCTCTTCCAACAAGCGTCCCGCCAGTCCAGGCTTGGATGAGCTCTCCGAACCGAAACGCTCACGCATCGAGATGCGCGCACCTATTCCTTCTTCCCGACCTTCTCCCATTCCTTTCCGAACGCAACCACCGAGGAGCCCACAGGCCACTCCGCCTCCTCTTGCGTCCGTCGCGCTTCCTCCACACCCTCGTCCACTGGGTGTCGGCAATTCCAACGGTGGCGGGATTGCACTTCCTCCTATCGCAACGCTAGCGTCTAGTCCGGAGCCTGAGCGCGAGGAGAGGATGCAGGTTGAGGATTCGCCGAGGTCTGGGAGTGTACGGACTCCACCTAAGAAGACGCCGACGCCACCTGCTGTTGAGAAGCATGAATCTTGAACTTGAAGTATGTGTTATGCTATATGATTATGACGATACGAATACCAGCATCTCTCATCCCCTCAATGTACTATATGCATTTCCAGCATCTTTTTTATATCGTTGTCATCGTTGTTTATTATTTGTTTTTTGCAGTTGTTCAATATTCAATATCAATGCCAAGTATGCTCTTGCCGCTAAACTCACTGCTTGAAATTCTGTGATCTGATTTGAGTCGTGCATGAAATGTGGCGCACCAAAGACGCTCTTCGCTCACGATGTAAGCCGGGAGTTTCCGGGAGAAGTAAACGATAAACAAACACGCCATGACATCGGCAACTCTGTTAGCGTTTGCCCTCAACGTTTCTCACATCTTCCAGGACACGATCTAATTGCATACCTTCATAAAACTATTCAAATGGCCAATGGCGCGCCAACACCGCCCGTACTTATAAATATAATCGACATCCACAGCAACTCAATCGGTCAAACCCCTACAGGCGACGTGTTGAGGCACTTAGCGGCTTCGCCGACGCCGCTCAAGATTCACTTAAGGCTCCTTCAAGTTCTGACTTTCCAGACGAACTTATCCTCCCCTCTACCTCACCATGTCGGAAGCGCTCTACAAACCTCTTGCTCCCCCAAAAACTAAGCTCTCGGTCTATCGCACCTTGTCCCCTCTCGCAGGTCTGCGCGTCTCGCCTCTCATCCTAGGCGCGATGAGCATTGGCGACAAAGGATCAAAATACGGCTTTGGATCTATGGATAAGCAATCGAGCTTCCAGTTACTTGATACGTATTTCGAGAATGGCGGGAATTTCATCGATACTGCTAATAATTAGTACGTTTCTTCTGGATGTTCGGCTGTTCGCTCGCTGATTGGCATGGTCTCACAGTCAAGACGAATCGTCTGAGGAGTTCATTGGTGAATGGCAAGAATCGCGTGGGATACGTGACCAGCTTGTCATCGCGACCAAGGTGCGATGAAATTCTCCCGCCATTTTGTTCTTCTCTAATGTCGTTGTTGTGTGACAGTATACGAACTGTTACAAAATGTACGACGCGTCTTACAAGCAGAAGGCTTCCATCGTCGGCAGCAGTACCAAGTCTATGCACGTCTCCGTCAAGGACAGCTTAAAGAAGCTTCGAACCGACTACATCGACATCCTCTACGTTCACTGGTGGGATTTTGAAACTCCCATCGAAGAGATGATGAATAGTCTCCATAACCTCGTCGTTCAGGGGAAAGTCTTGTATCTGGTACGTCCTAAGACTTCTTTCGCTCTGTTTATCTGACGTCTGGTACACAGGGAATCTCAGACACGTCGGCCTGGGTCGTCGCTAAAGCGAATACTTACGCTCAGATCCATGGAAAGACACCATTCGTCATCTATCAAGGTCAATGGAATATCATGGAGCGTTCGTTTGAGCGGGATATCATTCCTATGGCGCGCCATCTAGGTATGAACTTGCATAGTGTATCTCCCGGAGGAGGTTTGACGATTGACTCGCACATAGGTCTCGCACTGGCACCCTGGGACGTCCTCGGTGCAGGCAAATTCCGCACTGACGCAGAAGAGGAAGAGAGGAATAAATCCGGCGAGCAAGGGCGCACGCTCTTTAGTCCTGCATGGGAGCGCACGGAGAAGGAAGTCATAATCTCTCGTGCACTGGAGAAAGTGGCTGGGGAGGTGGGAACGAAGAATATTCGTGCTGGTGAGTGACCTCCGACCTGGGGAAGCCTGATGATCATAATGTTGTTCCAGTCGCTCTCGCCTATGTCATGCAAAAGACACCCTACGTATTCCCGGTTGTTGGCGGTCGGAAGGTGGAACACTTGTTGGCCAATATCGAAGCTCTAGATATTTCGCTCTCCCCGGAACAGATTGCTTATCTTGAGGGCGTCTTGCCATTCGATGTCGGATTCCCGAACAATATCTTTGGGGTCAGTTATTTCAAGTTATTGAATGTATTGATATTAACGCGCTTCTTAGGATGATGCATCGAAACCTAACTTTGTCTTGTCGACGACCATTCATACTGCTCATCCAACTCCCGTTCAAGCCATTCGACCTACGGCTTAGGTGCTTGGAGTGAGAGGTCAATGATAATTTTTCGTACGATACATGTAGAATAGACGATCCAAAAAGCTTTTGTTGGTGCAAAATGCGACCTGATCGGATCGTGGCGCAATGTACGTACTAAAAGTCAGGCTGTGCAATTTACTTAGACAGAAGACTACATAGAAAGCATTCAAATCATCACTATCTCCACCGTCAGACATTATTGGCGCTGCATCACTATCATCCCCAACGTCCTGTGTTGCCCACAACGGATCTAAGTGACCATTTAAGTCTACACTACTATGACCTTACTTGAAGGGTCAAGAGAAACTCGAGCATTAGTCCTTGAGGGTATAGGGTATACTGATTTTCTATCATAAGCGCGTCTGATATGCCTGTTCGGAGGGTCCCAAATTCATGCACTCAGTTCTGGTTAGCTTACAACAGCCATCGTTCGTGGAAACTAGCTGTAATTGTAGTTACAGTATCTCACTTATTGTTCTATGCATTGCTACTCCGACTCGGAGATTACTCGTGTCAATCGGTACATTTTCTGTCCCGAAAGATCGGCACAATCGGTATTTGGCTCTATGTACGCGTCGCGGTACATACTCCCGTGACCCTGAGTTGGGTTTTTCATCCCACGACGACGACCTGCAAACTTGCTTGACGACGCCGACAACGACGCCTACGAACATTTCTCACATTCTCTTAAGCCCTTGCTCACCGTGTACCACCTTGCCTTCATCCATGGCGACATATTCTGCTTTCTTTTCTTCTGGTCTCCTTGCTCCCCCTCTTTCCCTCAAGGTGGACCTTTCGTCTCTGGACAGAACACCGTCGACGCCGTCCCCGTCGCCAGCATTTGACGATGCCAGCGACATTGATATCGACATCGACGGCAGAGGAACTACGCAGGCGCAGTCCATGGCCGCACCTCGTCTGCGCAAACGGCGCTCCAGCCTCAGTATCAACCAGTCCGCGATGAACATCATCAAGTCTCCCTCTCGTAACGCTGGCAACGCGTTCACCGTCCAGCGTCACCTCTCAATATCCACGTCGCCGTCCCGCTCTAGAAGCGGTAGCCTCACCAGCGTGACAGGCTTCAACAACGTGGCGTCCCAGGGAACGAGCCTCGTCGGGCGTATGCGGAGCGGCAGCGTTGGCACAGCGCTCCGTCCCGCATCCCGTAAGCCCATGCGCCGTGCCCATACTACCGCGCCGTCCCTCCCAGCACCAGCGGTTCCGCTGCCAGAGCTTCCGGCCAAATTCGCCAAGTTCGCGTCTTGCTCCCGTCAACCGCTGCTGCAAGGAAAGGGCTCGGAACAGAACGGCATGCCAGCCTTTCGCTTCCCGAACAACTCCATCGACGAGGAGATGAAGGAGAACTAGAGCAGAACTTTTCCCATTTTACCGAACCCGTTATCCATCTCATGTCCCCCACAACGCCACGCCTAATGCACTACCTATCTATTCTGTGTATTTATCCTTCTCCATGCTGCTTTCATATCCAAATACCTACCGGACTGGTCCGTCCCCTTTCGTATACATATCGTTTCTCACCGCCTAATTCCTCCATGATAGTATATATCTCTACTGTGTATGATCTTCTCGGACCCTCCTGCCTCTATCTTCTCCCCATGCTCTGACCCTCATTCTTTTACAGTCATTTACAAAAAAATTGTCTCCACGCTCTGTATAATGCTTACTTACCTTGTTTGTTGATAGATTGATCAATTTACCAGTCGTCGTACCGATATCGTTCACGCGTTCCCTTGGCGTCCTACAAGGGCGGACAAGAAAATGTGGCGCCAGATGGGCCACCACGTGTTGGCGCCGGCGCCATACGCAAAATTTTCGCACGCTACCTTCTGGCAATCTCGGTCCTGTCTCACCATCGACAATACAGGAGGTTACTCGACTTACTAGGACATGTGGACCCTCTATCTCCTAAACACCCCATTCAAAAGCATCATTGACGGTGGGCGCTCAATGGCTGTCCAGGCTTGCGTGTCTCGGCAAGACTCTATCGTACTCAACTATCACTCAGGACAAATTCCTAGTCGGCAGCACACAACGCAATACCTAGCCGACGACACTGGTATAAAACGCTGGGAGTTCACATCTGGTCTATCAGTATCCAGCCATGCCAGAACAAGAACAACTCTTCAAACCTCTCCCTCCTCCCAAGAACGGGCTTTCGGTCTATCGCACGCTGTCGCCTTTGGCGGGCCTCCGTGTCTCACCTCTCGCCTTGGGTGCGATGAGCATTGGCGACAAGTGGGCCAAAGCGGGGATGGGAGCCATGGACAAAGCGTCGAGCTTCGCACTTTTGGATGCGTTCTTCGACAACGGCGGAAACTTTATCGACACCGCCAATAACTAGTATGCTTTCTGCTCCGCCTGTTGGTCTTTGATCTCGCTGATCATAACACCACAGCCAAGATGAGTCGTCGGAGGAGTTCATCGGAGAATGGCAAGAGGCGCGTGGTATTCGAGACCAGCTTGTCATTGCTACCAAAGTAAGCTTTCTTGTTGAATGCTTGCGAATCCCGTTCTGACATTGTAATCTACAGTACACGAGCAACTACAAGTTCCGCGATGAGAAGATCAAGCAGCAAACGAGCTACATTGGCAACAGCGTCAAAGCCATGCACGTCTCAGTCAAAGACAGCTTGAGGAAGCTTCGAACTGACTACATCGATATCTTCTATGTTCACTGGTGGGACTATGAGACCCCGATTGAAGAGATCATGCATGGACTCCACCACCTCGTCTTGCAAGGCAAAGTCTTGTACTTGGTTCGTCCTTCATCATCGTTCGCTAAAGCACCAATTCTCAACGTCGTTGGTAATCTAGGGCATATCAGACACGCCGGCTTGGATCGTTTCCAGAGCGAACATGTACGCTCAGTTGCAGGGATTGACTCCTTTCGTCATCTACCAAGGTCATTGGAACGTTATGGAACGCTCCTTCGAGCGGGATATCATCCCCATGGCACGCACCCTCGGTACGCTTCCGTTCGGTGTCCTCTATTAGGTCGCGATATTTATAGTAATTTATCCGCAGGACTCGCGCTGGCTCCCTGGGACGTCCTTCGTGCTGGAAGATTCCGCACTGATGCTGAAGACGAAGAAAGGAGGAAGACAGGCGAGCTGGGTCGCTCAACCTTCATGTCTTGGGAACGCACAGAGGACGAAGTCAAGATGTCCCGGGCTCTGGAGAAAGTGGCGGGTGAAGTGGGCACGAAGAATATCCGCGCTGGTAAGTTCTTCGGTGGAATCTGAAGTGCTTAAGATTCTGATGTGGCTTCGTACAGTCGCGCTTGCCTATGTCATGCAAAAGACGCCCTATGTGTTCCCTTTGATGGGTGGTAGGAAGGTGGAACATTTGTTGTCCAACATCGAGGCGTTGGATATTTCTCTTACTCCGGAGCACATCGCTTTCCTCGAGAGCATATTGCCATTCGACCCTGGGTTCCCTACTAACTTCGTGGTAAGTGTTATCGTTCTCTTCGTGGCATTGGTTGATTTGGTGATCCCTTAGGGCGACGGATTGGAGCCTACCTTCCTCTTCAAGACATGCATTCACACCGCCCGCCCGACTGCTGTTCAGCCTATCCGTCCCTCTAAGGCCAATGCCTCTAATTAAGCGAGGCCCCGAGCGTTCGATGCTGCCTAGGGGAGACCATCTAAGTCTGTGTGTTTGAATTAGGCAGCATGAGAAACATCGAAATTTGTAATTTTAGTAGCAATTATACATTCATTGAAGTCTTCAGAAGGAACCTGCAGCACGTACTTCACAATCTTCCTCTACCTGTGACTGGTCGTCGTGTTTCGGTCGTGGTTCATACGTGTATTTAATTCGGCCGTGGTTCATACGTGTATTTAATTCGGCAAAACCTCGGATATATACTTAAATGACGCGAACTGGTCCAAAAATGATCGTCCCCCTCCGCCATCGACGCTCACGACCATTCTCAGCGACAGCCTATGTCTGAACGTCCGTCTGTGTATCTAAAGATCAACAACTCTGGAGGAAGCCCAGGTTCCTCAGTATTCGATCTACCAGTGACCAACTCTAATTTTGTGTCCCAACCCAAACTTCTCGCGCCTTCTGCTATCCCCGCTTCTAACGATACCATCTCCTTTGTCGTAATTTCTGGCGGAACAGGAGGGAATTCCATCTGTTCTGCTTTTGGTAATGCCTGTTATGTCTTGCCTGTCTCCGACGACGGCGGCTCCTCCAGCGAAATCATTCGCGTACTTGGTGGACCCTCCATCGGTATTCTGTCTTTCGCTCTTATATCAATCCGTTCTCTCATCCTGTCGGTACGCTAGGTGACATACGGTCCCGGCTGATACGTCTTATTCCTACCGCGTCTCCAGGCTCGCCTCTAGATGCCATTCGTGCTCTGATGGCTTACCGCTTGCCGGCACACTACACAGAGCGCGAAGCGCGAGAAGAATGGAGAGATATAGTCGAAGGGACTAGTCATCTCTGGCGCGGGATTCCCAACGATCGGAAGGAGAGTATTCGTGGTAGGTTCCCAACGGCTCCACCAGGGAGGGAGAAGTGTGGCTTATTTCGTTATAGGGTTTTTGGTGTACTTTGAGAGCGAGCTCCTCAAGCGGGCTCACAAGAAATTTACGTTTGTGAATGGAAGGTACGAATCAACGCCTATTATTGTCCTCAAGCTCAAGTACTTACATAGCATCGGAAATTACTTCCTTGCAGCCGCCCAAGGATTCTTTCGATCCCTCCCATCCGCTATATTCCTATTCTCTTCCATAACTAACAGCCAAGCGAACATCCTCCCGGTAATCGTAACGAACCACACCGTGACTATCGCCGCTGAATTAGTTCGTCTTCATTTCCGAACTAGAGAGCCTTCCCGAGCTAATCACCCCCCCCAAGGACAACGGAGAGAAGCTCGTCGGGCAGTGCGAAATCTCACATCCAGTACCTGGCGTCTCTACTGTCGTCGGGTCATCATCATCGTTCGCAGAACCAGACCCATATGGGTCCCCTGTGGAGACTCAACGGCAGAACGTGATGTTCGAGCCGGAAGGAAAGTCGACATACGAAGCGCTCGCTTCGCGGATATCTAGTAAGTAGGCGACTCAGAGTCAGAAGCCCAAATAACTCAACATGCGTGCCAAGGGCTGTTTTACATCAACGCTTATGGGATGGAGATCCACCCATCGCCCAACCCCGACTACCTTTCGAGCCTAGCTTCGAACGACGTGTTGGTCTACTCTTGTGGCTCCCTGTGGACGAGGTAAGTCTATCTATCTGCGTCTCCGCGATCTGATCTGAGGTACGCTAGTATCATCCCTTGTCTGGCGTTACGCGGTGTGGCGGCAGCCATAGCAGGATCGCGTAGCCTCCGCGCTAAAGTCTTTCTTCGTGCGTCATGGTTTGGTGATTCATACACGGATCTCATGTATCATAAGTGAACGGCAAGAACGACAGAGAGACCCATGGGTACACTGCCGTGGATTATGTTTGGTCAGTCACGCCTCCTGGTACTAGTCAACCACGTTCAGATCTCATGACTTCAACGTGTAGGGCGATTACGCGAACACTCAACGAACACTATCAGACCCAGAGGTATGGTCTAGGGGGCGCGAATACCACCTATCCTATTTCAGCGTTCATAACCGATCTCGTTTATTTGGAGGGAACGGGCGTTCATGTGGATGTGAAGAAGATTACGGTGTGTTTCTTCTCTCATTGAAACATGAGGCGACGTGCTGATCATATATTTGTAGGCTTTGGGAGTTCGGTGTACGCAAGTTCGGGGAGTAGGTGGTGCTGACGAGCCCAAGTTCGAATCAGTAGCTGTAAGGAAGGCTATAGAGGAGATACTCGCGAGGAGAACGGACTGAGATGATCACACTACTACTAGATATCTAGAATCTTGATGATGTGGCGCAAATACTGAGCACTACACAACCATCCATCTCCTCATTCAATAGTCACACAATAGATGTAAAAGGCCAATCAATGTAAATTCGTTCAGATAAAGCTTATGGTCCATCATCAATCAAGAGCAGCGGAACTATGAAGTGGATAAGTGATACAGATGAATGATGAGATCAACGATGCAAAAAGTGGGGGTATTAAATAGAGCTGCCATACGAGGGGGAACGAAGGGGATACGTGATAGGCGTGGCAGAAACGAGAAGTGAATTAGGTAGCACGGTTGCCGTCAGTGTAGAACATCTAAGGATAGAGCCAGCCCCTTTCTACGCTGCAGTCAGAGAGTCGTTTAGTACTCTCGTGCGAACTTCCGGCCGCCGTTCTGAAAAAAAGAAAGAAAAACGGAATCAGTTTTCGAAAAATCGCGTGGTGGAGGAGGACTTACGTTACCACGACCGAATCCACCGAATCCCCCGTTGCCACGTCCGCCATTTCCACGTCCGAATCCACCGTTGCCACGTCCGCCGTTGCCACCTCCATTCTGACCGTTGTTGCCGCCTGCATTCTGGCCGTTGTTGCCGCCTGCGTTCTGACCGTTGTTACCGCCTGCGTTCTGACCGTTGTTCTGACCGTTACCTGCGGCAGCATCACCTGCAGCAGCAGCATCGTCAGCAGCGGCACCGTCAGCAGCAGCAGCATCATCACCTGCAGCACCACCGGCGGCACCGTTGTTCGCGCCAGCATTGTTGTTGTTGTTGTTACCACCGTTGTTGTTCTGGCCGTTGTTGTTCCCGCCGTTGTTGTTGTTGTTTCCGCCGTTGTTCGCAGCTCCACCAGCAGCGACCGTGAACTATCCCGACAATCAGACTGAAAGTTGATAGAAAGAAAAAAGAGAGAAATACGCACGTATGAGCAATCATCTAGAACACCGTGCTGAGCGACGGGGACGATAACCGGCTGGTGGTTAGACGAAGAGTTGATTGAGCAGATACGGTAAGCGCCCTCGGGAAGGCCGTTTGCGACATCAGCACTGAGAACACCGTTCACCGCCGCGTCGTTGATACCCTTGAAGAACGCAAAGTCGCGAGGGTCCAAAGGCTCCGTCGAGTCCAGAGAAGGAAGCTCCTCGATGACGAAGTGACTGTGGCCAACGATCTACGCGCACCATAGTAATTAGACCTCGATCTCTAAAAAATGGTAGAAGACAAATTCACCTGTCCGTTTTGCAGCTGTTGCGGTGCAGCAAAGTAGTTCTTCTGCGCGTTCACAAAGTTACCGGTGATCATGTTGCGGATGGCCATCTGCGCGGTGAAGGCGACGTTGGGCTCGATGGTGGCGCCGTTAGGCGGGTTGACGAATTTGGCGGAGGGCATGTTGTCGACGCTGGGGATGGCGCCGATGGGTGCGGGGTTACATGAACCAGACTCGATTTGCTGGCCGTTCGTGATCGGTAGGTTGCCAACGGTAAGGCAGAAGTTGATAAAGTTGTTGGTCGAAGTGAGGGAGGCGACTTGGCCTGGAGGGGAGGGAGACGTTGAATATCGGAAAAAGTACGCTGAGGAGGATGTGGGCGTGCTTACCATCAACGGGCACATCTTGTCCATCTTGAGCAAATCCATCAGCAATCACAGCGGGGTCCAACGCTGTAGATCATCAGCAGATTGCATCGTGAGAAAATAGATCGACATACTCAGCGAAGTCTGAGCATCAGCAGCGTTACCGCCGTTGTTTTGACCATTGTTCTGACCGTTGTTCTGCCCATTGTTCTGCCCGTTGTTCTGACCGTTGTTCTGGCCGTTATTCTGACCATTGTTCTGGCCATTATTCTGACCGTTGTTCTGGCCGTTCTATGGGGGGGAGATAGTTAGATCGATGAAAAAAATCGCCAAAGATTTGCTACTCACGTTCTGGCGACCATTGTTTCCAAATCCTCCACCGAATTGACGCTCCTCTGGACGTGAACGGCGGGCCAGACCGGGCTGGTCTCGGACACTCAAGGCCGAAACGAAAGGAAGGAGGAGGACAAGAGCAGAAAGGGAGGTAGAGAATTTCATGACGGGCAGAGGACTTCACGGAAGTCGTAAGAAAGAATGACAGTGAAGATCTGACTGCGACTATAGAAATTAGTGAATGAAATAAATGAGAGTAATGCAACGCACACGAAAGAGAGGCCAGGCAGCACGGCTGCGAAGGAAAGGTGAAAAAGTGAGAGTTGGTGGGAAGGGGAACTGGAGAGAGAAGAAAGGGTGAGAAATGAGTCGTGCCCTGACCTCCTTTTATATGTGCGACCCGGGTATGGAGCGGCAGTGGTTACCAAAGAAACTCACGTTTGCTTCCAAGTTCCCACTCCCCTTGCTTTCAAATTGTATGATTGGATGGTGATTATTGGTTGGATGATGAGTACCATGATACAGGTTGTGATCGTAGCACCTACAGAGATACTCAACTCTTGAGCCAAAGACGCTGTGGTTGGGCTATTCTCATTGGATAAGAGCGGCAATTCAGCCGATCATAGATTCGTATGCAATGAATGAGCCAATCGCGTTCCACATCAGATTGGCCCCAAATAGTCCTGGTTGCCATCTTGCTGGGCGCCACGAGCCTGTCATGGATTCCCTTGCGTACCAAACCTCTGGATCAGAACTATCAAGTTCAAGTTGACTGAGATGATGATACTCTTTTTCATGTCATACTTGAACCGTGTCGATGATGAAGATATCAAACCCTGACGACGAGGCGACCAATCATTTGCCTTAGGCCCTTTGGTTAGCTAACGTTTGAGCACCTTGTCGGACGCTTCGGTGTGGTGAACAACTTGTAAATAGAGCAGATACGTGTGTGCGCCTCGAGGGATATCATTGGGCCTATGCCCTGTTACCGCATCACTGGGGAAGCTTGCAGTAAGTATATCAGAAAAGGTCTGTTCACCTCGACGGGCACCGCGGGTACGACTTCCGAACCTATGATTTGATCAAACTAAAAGTAAAACCCGAAGTATTGGGCCAAATATGTATATGTCATAGTACACGCTCTAAGTAACAGTTCGCGTCAGTCGACGAACGTCGATCCTACAGAACACTCACCATCGTAACCTAGCATTCTTGTGTTTCTCAACAGCACACATAAAACCCGCAAGAATGTCAACCTCCTCCTTGCCTTTGATGCCAATAGACACTTCCCTGAAATGTCGTTCCGCGATGGATGCAACGACAGAGTGAAGCTCTTCAATGTCTGCTCTGATTGGCATGCGCGTAGGTGCATCGTCTTCGTCAAGGAGACGCGAGCTGCGTCGGCGGCTCGGGTCCTTTGGATCTCGTCGTGGTCGATTGGCAGGCGTGGCGGCGGCCATGGCCGGACTAGGTGCTCTCGACATCATGCGTGGCGGGTTGGCCAGCGTCGACGGCGCCGGTGGATCGTCGGCCCTCAACGGCGACGGCGAAATGTTGGGTATCAGGTCAAAGCTCGCAAGGTAGCGGCAAAGCGTGGGCAGCGTGAATTTGTTGAATTCGACCTGTAGAGAAAATCAGGACGTGCGCCAGTAGTTCGCGACGCGTAAATACGCACCAGAGATATGCCGTGCTCAATGTCGGGCATGTCGCGATGGCTGTTGCCTGGAATGGGATCGACGCGCTTGCGCTTGACTCTCGGTTCGCCCTCGAGCCTGTCTGACGCCGCTCTCTTTACTGCGATGGAATTTGTGCCGGGCGGGCCAAAGTACGCGGCGTCGTCGTTTGCTTTCTTTCGTGCTTGTGGGCGTGCGCGCGAGCTCATCGGCTGCTGCGAAGACGACGCGGTCGACATTGTTGGATGTTGGATGGTAAAAGACAAGTCCGAGACTCCGATGATCATGACGTCCAGATCGGGCTGGCCAGCAAAATTGTCTTTGACTCGTTTCTCTTTGACCACCACGAGCCTTTCTATCAGCCATTGTCAACATTATTATCACCGCCAGATACACCCGCAGCGCCGCCACCAATCTGCTATAAATCTCCAGTAAATCTCCGCTTTGACCGCCAACCATGTCGACCTTTGGACACTCTTTTCGCGTAACTACCTTTGGCGAGAGCCATTGCGCCTCAGTGGGAGCAATCATCGATGGCTGCCCACCCGTACGGTCTTTCTCCAATCCCCCAAGGTCACCTCATAACTTTTCAAGACTAGGGGCTAGCATTGGATCCCAGCGACATCCAAGCTCAACTAAATCGCCGTCGTCCTGGACAGAGCAATCTCACCACACCAGCAAGTACACCATCCCGTAATCCAGATCATCCATACCAATTGACATTCGCAGCGTAACGAAAAGGATCTCGTGCAGCTCCAGTCTGGCATAGAGCATGGTTTCACCCTCGGAACGCCCATCGCTCTGCTTGTCAAGAACGAAGACCACAGGCCAAATGATTACTCGGAGACAGATCTCTACCCCCGCCCTAGCCATGCCGATTACACCTACCTCGAGAAATACGGCATCAAAGCTAGCAGTGGTGGTGGCCGCAGTAGTGCCCGCGAAACCATCGGTAGATCCACCGACTCTCGCCCGTCAACCTACTAACTCCCCACAGGCAGAGTAGCAGCAGGCGCCATCGCCGAAAAATACCTCAAACTCGCGTTCGGCGTCGAGATCGTCGCGTTCGTGTCGTCCGTCGGCAAAATCGCAGTCCCATCCTCCACCTCCGTTCCGTCAGACGAAGAGGACGACTCCCAAGAAGTGCTCTCGGAAGAGTTCAGACACCTTTTGGCAACAGTCACTCGCGAACAGGTTGACAGCCACCTTACCAGATGTCCCCATCCAGCCACAGCCGAGAAAATGACAAAGGTAACCATCCATCTACCTGTCCAAGTATAAATAGCGTACTCATCATCAAACCCCTCGCAGCGCATCGTCCGCGCTAAAGATGCCAACGATTCCATCGGTGGCACCGTCACTTGCGTGATCCGCAATATCCCCTCGGGACTTGGTGAACCAGTTTTCGACAAGTTCGAGGCCAAGTTGGGACACGCGATGCTCTCCATTCCCGCTACCAAAGCCTTTGAGATCGGTTCAGGCTTCAAAGGCACCGAAGTACCCGGCAGCAAACATAACGACGCCTTCGTCCGCCGCGAAGACGGGAGACTGGGCACAAAGTCGAACTGGAGTGGGGGTGTACAGGGGGGTATCACCAATGGGGAGGATGTGTACTTCCGGTGGGTTTTCGCCTTCACTCTTTGCTCTTGGCTGATTGTGATTGTGATTGAAGGATTGGATTCAAGTCGCCTGCGACGATTACGCAGGCACAAGAGACGGCTCAGTATGACGGCACGCCTGGTTCGTTGGCTGCGAGGGGCCGTCACGATCCGTGTGTTGTTCCACGGGCGGTTCCCATCGTCGAGGGGATGGCAGCTATGGTCGTCTTGGATCAGCTGCTCATGCAGAATGCACGCAAGACGGCTGCTAGTTTGTTGCCAGCAGTTACAACGCTGCCAGCGACCATGATCCTTCCACCCAAGTGAGACGAGTCCAAATACTTAGATAGAAGCGATTGAATCCATTCTCATTGCGATTACGCGCTACTGTTGTTGATGTTTTGAATACGAATCCTGATGTACACTGCGAGACTTTTGCGCCCTAACAAGTGTGGCACACTTGAATGTTTCATCTTCAATTGAAGCAAACGCTCCTGCCCCGTATCGCCCCATTTTGTCCTCTAAGCCATCTACGTCCTCACAGTCAATGAAACCACTTGCATGCATCCGCCTCAGCGCCTCGCGTATCCAAACCCGACACGTAAAATCCACCTCCCGGTCCCGGTCAATCTCTGGGACAGCCATCGGAATGTCCTTCAACACCTCATGCAACTCCTCCGTCCCGATACCACTACCGATGATTGCGGCGGCGGCGACAGCGTTCAGCGAATCCACTGTGACGCGTAAGTGCTCGTACACCCACTCCCGCCCGCCTGTCTCGGGGTAGTGAGTCACTGCGTGGAATTTCGTGCCCGTTGTGTTTCCTGCGTCGGGGAGGAAGAGGAACCAGTGGAATTTTGGGGGGTTGGCGGACATGAAGTTGAGGGCTAGGATGAGGTCTGGGTGGTTGGGTGGGGGTGAGATGGGGGATTTTGACATGGTTGGGGCAGGTCAACTTGAAGGGAATAGACGCGTCTTGTTAGAAGCCTGAGAGCTGAGCCATTTATTTACAGTAGCAGTGGCTATACCGGTCCGACATGCGGATCTTGCCTTTTTGTGCTTGTAACACTGTAACAGTGGCACGACTTGAACTACGACTTTTCAGCCTACCACCATGTCTTCCTTCCCTGCCCTAACAGGTTTCTACAAATTTCTATTTCTCTACCTCGAACCCTGTGCGCCTCTCCCTTCTTCCCCCATCTTAAATCCTGAATCCTGATACTACTCTCGGTGTATTAGTTTCAACAACCTTGCCCGCTATCATGATTCTGACGTTCCCCGGCGCAGCCTGGTTTTATCACGAACTTGTTCCGAGTGTAGAGGATGCACCGGGTTTTTTGGAGACTCGTGCGAATATTGCGATAGTCCAGTTAGGGAACTGTGAGTGCGCGACGCGATGTTGATAGTAAAATCTGAAATCTGAAGGCTACCTCCTTCTTGGGATGATATCGACTCTGGTATTTCGCGCTATTAGGGACGCGCTTCCCAACGATCCGGTAGCCCAAGAACGAATCGTTGGCGCGTTGCTTACATGTTTGGCCGTTGCAGATGTACGTTTCCTCCAGTTATTTATTCAACTTGAACATTAATTCTCAACATTTATAGGTTACACAGTACGTGAACGATCTAATAGGTATCCCAGTCCAACTTACCCATTGACGGGTTCCGCTTTTTCCAGTGTCTTCTCGAGTTTTGTGGGTCTTCCTAGTGATATGAGATACAGCCCCGCTAGCTGGAATCCTACGACGCACGGCAATATCACGTTCACCGCTTTCCTGTTCCTCGTCCGGTGCGTTGCATCTGTACTTGAGAGCCTGTGCGCTTTCGATGTTGACTTTTCTAATAGCACGGCATGGTTCCTGGGAATTGGGCGAACAAAATACACTTCAAATCGCAAGACAGTAAAATTGGCATAGAAAAGAAACCTGGGGTATGCATGTTGAAATGTGAAGAAGAATATGCGGGGAACAACAATGTGGTAGAGTTTACAATGAAAATACTGGAGGAGGGTCACTCTCAGTCTTCTTGGATAGAGAGCGGATAACTCACCACTTATAAATAATTACACAGTTTGTCTTTCACTTGTTCATGACTGCCCATCGGCGGGCAGGACGTGGAGGCGCTGGCATCGGTATGGAAGGAAGTTCCGCAGACAGGCGGTGCGTGCCCGTCTCGTAATAGCTCGACAGCTCTTCAGACATATCGGAAGGCGGAATGGAGAACTGTGTCTCTCGAATCGTCTGCGCGCGCCAGCTCTGTATGGACAGTAGCTGGTCGTTTGCGCTGTACATTGCGGAATTCGGTATCCTTGAGGAACGATCGAGCCCTTGAGGGATGAGTTCTTCCTCCAAAGGGGCTGGTCGACGCTTTCCATTGCGCATTGAGGATGAGCTAGCGTGTTTGACTATCTCGCGTGCGCGGACGAGGAGACTGGGGTTGAATGTGTATGTTTGGTGGCGTCCGTCGGTGCTTCCTTCATCAGTGGACTGGGTCTGGAGTTGGAAGAGGGATTGGGATTGGGATTGGCGCTGGGGCTTGGGGAGGGGAGGGAAGATCGTAGGGAGGAGTGCCTCTTTTTGTTTCTTGCGGCGGTATACGATGAAGCCCGTCGCAATGAGTAGTAAGATGACTATGCCCCCGATCACGCCGCCAACAATTTTTGGGGTTTGAGATGATGTGCCCGCTGTGGCGGCGTCTGCTGTTGTGACCGGTGTAAATGTAAATGATGGGTTTTCGCTTGCAGTCTGAGTGGGAGATGGAGGCGGTTCCGCAGCTGTTTCGTCGTCGCTGTCGTCGTCGTCGTCCTCAAGACGCCTGACAATGTACAGTAAGTTAGAGCATCGTCTCGCAGATAAGAGCACTCACGAATAGGTGATATAATCCAATAAAATTACAGAGCTGGATGTTTGATCGTGTCGGATTTGTATACCGAGGGAATGGTTTTTGTTTGTCAAGGAAAGAGATTCCCGATGGAAGAGTGTGTAGTTATATTGATAGCCGAGTTCGACGTCTTGGACATTGCTGTTATCCTGGGAGAATATATATACCTGTTGACCGTCGATAAAAAAGGCCATGTCACTTCTGCCTCTGTTTTTTGAAAAGTAGGTCATTATGTGCCGAGAACAAAGGGGATTGGACTAACAGAAGATTTCCCGGAGAGGCTGCTACAATTCCATGCACAGAGACGCCTACGCCTATCGAGAAGCCGTTAGTAAGATAGTCTGCATCCTGAAATCTATAAGCATACCTAAGAATGAGAATGAAAGTTTCGTATCGCCAGTTATCTTCGAAAATTTAGCGCACCGAATCTAGAGCTGCAAATTGGACTCACAATTCGGGGTGCAGCAATGCCTTCGTGCCATGTCTGGCGAAAAACTTCAGAGGTGTTCAACCCCTTCGCCATGCACCACCTATCACATCCTTGTCGGCCGCCTCTCTGAGCCCAAGCCTCTGGAGGACTGTAGACGATATCATCGCTCCCGTCGTCAACAGAGATATTAACAAGCTTCGCAACAACAGGCCCGCAGTAGAGACACAAGAGGTAGAATAACAAGACGGTAGGCCATGTACATCGAGTCGGACGGTGATGTGCCATTCGTTGGGGAGAGAGTAGACCGAACGTTACATACGGTTCATCGGCAGGAAAGACCTCCTCGGTTTTCTGAGGAGTTTTATGTATGTAGCACAGGGCACTGCCGGTAGGTGATGTGCAGTTTCAACAGATGGGGTTTTGATTGATGTCCTTAGTTGCTGGTCTGGAGACTGGAAGCCGCGTGTGGAACGCGTCGCAGCGCAAGACCCCGGGATAATGGATCCGTTTTTCAAGTTGAACACAAGAACAGGCCAACTCATTTTTGTTTTCTGGACGTGGCGTCAGTGAGAAAAGTAATTACAATAATTAATTATTTTGTGCATTATGACCGATGTGCACAGCCACCGGCATACTGTTTTTAGCTCTGACCATGTCCTCTGAAGATATTGCAGAAGAGATCCGAACTTGCTATCCTGACGCTGAAGAGGTCATCGTTCAGTATCTTTCCGGATATCTAGTCGACGATGCTGGCGAAGAGGAAGACGTCCTGCAAGTCGCACAAGAAATCCTCGAATCTCTTTCTGGCGGCCAAGATGCTGCTCTACAAAAGCTGATGGCTCGGCTCACCACTATGCTCGAAAGCAGGCTCAAGGCGCGAGTAAAACAAAGCTCTGTACAAAAACTACAGAAGCTGGACAAAATCATGGATATGAGCAAATCACAACTGTCGAGTACGATCGCCCTTTCGGAAGGAGTAGATTTGGAATCCATCAACAAGGGAAAGTACGCGTCGATATCGTTTCCTGCGGGGGATTCCATACTGATTTTGACGCGTTGCAGAGCCTCGCGTGTGGATGTCAAGAAACTCGAGAAACAGGAAGCCAAACTCAAAGTGCGTGTGATTTCCAGTCACTGGACACGAGATGCTAACCGGTTCTGTAGGCCAAAATTGAGAAGCGGTCGCGCCGTCACCTCTACGAGGGCTCTAAGCTCCTCGATGCGCATAAGAAACAAGTACGTCATCCTCCAAATATGCTTTCAATCACTTACAGTTTGTTGCAGCAAACATACGAGGAACTGTTCATGAAGGCAAGAAATCAACGTCATTTATCCCGACCACCATCTAATTCCGACCCCAGATTAACCCACTGGATGCCGTATCATCGAAGAATAAGACGAGAGATATACATCTTCCATCTATTGATGTTAACTTTGGCTCTAATCGCATTCTGTACGCATTTCCGTGTGCTGTAGCTTCTTTGCTGACTCCGGTGTAGTACTGGTGCCACCCTCACGCTTGCGCATGGCCGCCGATACGGCATCATTGGTCGTAACGGTCAGCACGCCTCCATTACCCACTGTATGTCCCGCTGATAATCTCATTAGGTGTGGGTAAATCAACTCTATTACGACACATCGCTCTGCGTGAAGTCCCGATTCCTGCTCATATCAGCATTCTTTTCGTCGAACAAGAGGTATGTGACATTCCAGGATGCAGCGCTTGACATGACGTTTATCGTGGGATAGATAGTTGGCGATGATACAACGGCAATCGATTCAGTTCTCAAAGCAGATGTCTGGCGAGATCATTTACTCAAGGAAGAAGCGGCTTTGAATGCAAAACTGACGGAATTGGAAGCAGAAGGTGATGAGAAGCGTTTCGAGGATGCGAGAGAAGAAACGTCTTCCCGTCTGGCTGATGTTCACACACGGTTATCTGATATGGACGCTGAAAGTGGACCTGCGAGAGCAGCTGCGCTGTTGGCAGGTGAGTTCCTTATCCCGCTCGCACTTTTACCGGTGATTGATATGTTTCGGATTAGGCTTAGGATTCGACGAAGCTGATCAGCAACGGCCAACACGGTCTTTTAGTGGTGGCTGGCGGTACGTCAACATTCATATCAATGTTCGTGAGATATTACTGAGGACGGCGCCAATGTAGTATGCGACTGGCTTTGGCTCGTGCCCTCTTTGTGAAAGTTAGTTGCTTTCGTATATATCACTACTGATCTCGTTGACAATCTTCTAAAGCCTGCCTTATTACTCCTGGATGAACCTTCCAATCACAGTAGGCTGGTACTTCTTTATCTATTGCACTTCGCTAATATCCAGCGCAGTTGATTTGAATGCCCTAGCATGGCTAGAAGATTATTTGCAGACTTGGCCGGGTACCCTGCTTGTTGTGTAAGGACGCGTTTGATCGTCGTTTGTTTCGTGTTGCTGACCACATCACAGATCTCACGACAGAGCTTTCTTGTAAGTGGCGTTTAAAGCTTTGTGATTACTGTATACTGATGTTGAAGATAGGGATGCCATTGCCACCGATATCGTACACCAGCACTCGGGGCGCCTAGATTATTACAAAGGGTACGTGAAGACGGTGTTGGCCAGTATTGATTGATGATCTCTTCTAGAAACTTCACCCAATTCTATTCCACGAAGACTGAGCGTGATGCCAACTTGCGCAAGGAGTATGATGCTCAGATGGACTACCGGAAACATCTTCAAGCGTTCATTGACCGGTGGAGATACAACGCAAATCGCGGTAGGCCAGCCGTGAAATCGCTTGATATGTGACTCACGGTTTCCTGTAGCTGCACAGGCTCAATCCAGGATTAAAATTCTCGAAAAGGTACGGTTTGAAGATGTAAAAACTCGAAGGGGAGTACTAACTTCATATAGCTACCCGAAATCGAACCGCCTGAAACTGAGGAGACGGAGAGCTTCAAGTATGTACCGTGACTCAGTGTTTCTCGATGGCCGCTAACTTCACTTCAGGTTCCCGGAATGCGACAAGATATCCCCGCCAATTCTACAAATGTCCGATGTAACATTTGGCTACTCGGAAGACAAGATCATATTGAAGGACGTCAATATCGATGTTGGCCTCGATTCGCGGATAGCCATCGTTGGCGCTAATGGATCTGGAAAATCGACGTTGTATGTCCGGCTACCTTTCCGTCGGTGATAGAAACATGACTGCGATTTAGGATCAAGGTCTTGACTGGCGAGCTGCGCCCATTTTCTGGACACGTCACACAGAATGGCCGATTGCGAGTGTGAGTCTGCGTAGTTTACAGGATGGTCATGAAGGCTGACCGCATTGAATATATTAGAGGCTACTTTGCACAGCATCATGTAGATACCTTGGTTCCGACGATGTCTCCGGTGCAGTTCCTCGCGTCGAGATATCCTGGAAGGACGGAACAGGAGTATCGGCAACATTTGGGTAACTTCCAGATTAGTGGGATGACGGGCATGCAGTCTATTGGAACGTTGTCTGGTGGTCAGAAGTCGCGTGTGGCGTTTGCCCTGCTTTCGCTACAGCGTCCACACGTATTGTTGCTGGATGAGGTACGCAGTCGTGCACCGGGCTGCGCTGATGGTTTACTAAAGCTTGTGTTTGTGTTTAGCCCACTAATCATCTGGATATCGAGGGTTTGGACGCGTTGATGCATGCTCTGGATCAGTGGAACGGTGGTGTGATCATTATCTCTCACGACGAACGGTTCATCACCACAGTGGCAAAACAGGCGAGCTTCTACAGAGATATGTGTGTACTAATTTTGACGTTGATTCCATAGTTGTGGGTGTGCGGGAATGGGACGGTGACCAAGTTCGGTGGGGATGTTCAGAGCTACAAGGTGAATATGGAGGTTTGCAATTTAGCTTTGAGGTCACTGACGATTCCTACAGAACTTGATTGTGAGCAACATCAAGATGAAGCCTTGAGATGTTCTGTTTTGCTACCTACTTTTTGCCACCATACATTTTTTTCACGTTCACATTGAGACTCGGATATAAGGCCATCTCAAAGGGGATAAGATGTCAGCACAATTACGAAGCGCGCCGACGCGGAGGAAATACTGTCCGTTTGTTCTACGTTTCTTCCTGCTCATCCTGACGTTGAACTGCCCATAAAAAAAGTGCTGAAGTTTTGTAAAATCATTGGCCGTTTTCTGGATAAGAATCCGAACAAGTCGAGCAGTAAACCAGGGATGAAGGCAAGGGCATACGCAATCCAGCGTGGGAACTCGGCACTGCGATTGATGGTATTTATTGTCAGTTCAAATGCGTGCCCACGTCTTTCTCTCTCAGCAACCACTATGGAGACGTTATCCCCACCAAATCTCAACGATTATCTCACCACTGAGCTATTTGGCTCGCCAGTTTCCTCATCGTCGGTATCTTCGCCGGCGTCGTCGAGCTCGCTCCAGACACCCCCAGAGTCAGCCCCTCTGGCCTCTTTTGACAACGATCTATATGGAGGCAACTTCGGCAATGGTCCCAACGACTATGGCGTACAATCTGACCTGTTCAACTTTCTCAAGGCTCCGGCGACCACTTCGTTTGATGATTTCATGAGTTCTCTGCAGTCTGGCGCTGTAGAGACTCTGGGGATTGACCCATCTCTCATGTCCTCACCGAAGGATTCTTCCCCTTCATCCTCTACTGCGTCTACCTCCTCTCCCCCTGCCCCATCCCCGATCGAACCGGCCAAGGTCGGTGGACACGGCAACAAGGCTCGCAAGGGCACTGTTCAGTCTGGCGGTGTGACGAAGAAGGCATCGTCTTCTCGCCCCGCACCCCCGAAGCAGAAGGCTTCCCCTCCTGCTCAAGAGCAGGAAAACGACGACGAAGAACATGATGGTGATGACGAGGACATCCCGGCTTCTTGGCGTCCAGCGCCAGAGGTGTACGCCAAAATGTCGAGCAAGGAGAAGAGGCAGCTCAGGAATAAGATCAGTGCGCGCAACTTCAGGATGCGCCGTAAGGGTAAGTTTTCGTTCGTGCTGATTAATCCGCTTAGCGACTAATTGTTTAATAGAGTATATCTCCACGCTTGAGCTCGATATCGCCGAGCGAGACAGATTGCTTTCAGCTATTCGCTCCGAGCTGGGCTCCTCGCAGTCAGAGAACCAAGCGTTGAGGAGGGAGATTGACGCTCTGAAGACCGTGTTGATGGGTGGGCATCAGCCTTCCCCTGTCAAAGAGGAGCCCATGCATACCTCGATGGATACATGGGGTGGTCTTGGGTTTGGTACTTCAACGGCCGTCCACACGATGCTCATGCCCGAATGGAACAGCGACAAGGCGAACTCGCGGGAACTCCAGGAAAACATCAACCCTGCCCTCAACTCATCTCCCTCCGCTGCGGAGTCCAAAGTACACGTTGGCGGATTCGATGGATTCGCGGATGGCAATGCTTTCACGCTCAAGAATTTGGATTCGTATGTCCCTTCATTCGGTTTAACGTGCTGTTACTAACTCTATCGTTTTAGTTATCGGATGCATCTCTGGACCAAGATGGCGTCTCAGAATTTGCATCACCCAAATTCCCCTCCGTCCCCTCCGTCGTCGTTCTCGTCGGCCCATTCATCGCCGTCTCCTCCCCATCACCCAATGCCAGATCCCAGGTTCTCCCCTTCGCCATTCACCAACCCGTCTTTGCCCTTGCCTTCGTCCCTCTCCAACTTCGCTCTCCCCGGTCCTTACCTTACTGGCAGTCCTACGTTGCATGGACTTGCGAGCCACATGGGTGTCAAGTACTTCCGCTCAGCCGACAAACCTTTGGCTCCTGCGCCTTCGCTCGGTGATATGCTGTCTGGAAAGCACTCTCCGCTTTCACCGTCTGCCAAGCACAATGCTTCAAAGCAGGCGCAGCCGCAACACCAGCAAATGCCCACCGCAGAGCAGGCAATCATTGCTTCGCTCGCGCATCAGACTTTGTTCAAGCGCCTCGGCGGTGCGTTCTGGGATGCGTTCAGCGGAACGCCGTCCTCTTCTTCTTCCTCTGCCTCTTCGTCGGCTGCACCAATGTTCGATTCAGACAAGGTTCGGAAGGTTTTGGAGGGGACTGCTGTTGTGCGTGTTGTGGACGTCGAGCCTTCGAAGCCCGTAGTGGTGAAGAAGGAAGTCGACGGCGTCTGTGCGTTGTTGGAAGAGAGTATGAGGAGTCTGACGATCAATAAGAAGTAGAGGATTTATGTTTGCTGTGATATTGCTTATCCACCCCACTCTCATTGCTTTTACTTATTTTATTATTGTAGTGTACTTATAGGCGTAGCTGCGAACTTTTTAATAATAAGGAGCGCATGTATTTTTCGTTCATTTCATCGTCGATGCGGTTGGAGCCTGGAGGACACCAGAATCATTATGAGACGAGGAAGGCGTGTGACTTTAATTTTATGAATGATGGAGGACTGGGTCTCTTTCCTTCATACCACCACCACCTGCTGGGATAATACTGCAAATGCATCCAGCTCTTACCCTCATAACGTCTACAACTTCTCCTATCTGTGTCTCACATACTGTGGCATCCACACAATGTGTGGGAATAGGACTTTCGAATCACCGGACTGGGCGTCTAAGTATGTCCTTTCCTATCTCAGACAATCAATTCCCAAGCATTCATCGTCTCTGTAGGCGCCTACCGCCATGGAGCTTTACATCCCAAATATTCCCAAGGGAGCGTCGCTCGCCGAGGTCCACAGCGCGATACGCATTGAACTGCACCGTCCTGCGTACAGCCCTTCCAAGTTGTTGAACTTCCATGTCCGTCTTTTTCTGGATAAGCATGGACGATCGCGAGGTATGGGCATCCTAGCCTTGCCATCTCGCGACGTCGCGTTCAAGTTTCTTCGCGAATACGGCAGCAACGGAATCGTGGTTAGACGCGCTACCCTCACCTTTTCGGTGAGCAAACGGCCTATCGACCAGACTATCCAGGATCGTATCAGCCACTCGCCTTACATCGACAACGGACCTGCAGAAGAACGCGAACGGCAAACCACTCTACTGAGGGACAGTGATGTTCCCTTCGGCAAACTACAATTCGGCTGGGAATGTAGGGACTACAAATTCTCTATCGAATGGGAGTACAGTTCGCGGGGCTCCCTCACCTTTATCCCGGACTCCCGACAGATCCAGCTGTCTACCAATACCGGCAGGAATCACATACTCATCCCGTATTCGAACCTCCTATACATTTCTGCACACATGTCTCCCCACGACGACGAACCTGTCATATACATTTCTTGTCACACCCCTCCCTCTTTCCACCAAGTGTCCTCCGATTTAAACGGTTATACTATCCGTCTTCGGCGTTCTGCTCTCCCTTTGGAAGACTCTGTCAACGGTCGTCAGCATTCAGAGATTGCGCCATACTGCTCCCTCTCCATCCGACTCATATGTACCTCTCGCAGCGGTCCTTCAGCATTCAGGCGTCTACTAGAGGAAGCAGGCCTCAAACTTACGGTCAACGGAGACCCGTATCCCGCTGTTCGTCGTGACCTGTGGGCGGCCGATAAACTCGCCGCTTTTCGTACATGGAGAGGCCAGCTCACCTTTTACAATGCTTACCTGGTGGAGAGCCTCTTGAGCAGTATGGCGGTGGATCCTGGAGAACTTCTGAACTTGCAAAGTGCCATAACAAAAGTTATAGCGGAAGGGAAGGCCAGAGGGCCCAGAGGAAAAGAGTACGTCGCTATGGTCATTCGTGACTTTGAACAGGAAGCGAAGGGGCTCTACGATGGGGACATCACACTTGCAACCTGTTTTCAACAAGCCAAAGAACGTTGCTCACATACAGGTATCCTCACGAGCCGGAATGACGACGGAATCTTTCTTTGCTTTCACGTCACCGTCACACCTACCCAAATCCTCTACGGAGGCCCACTCCCCGAACGTTCAAATCGTGTTATACGCTCCTATCCGTCGGTACATCACAGACACTTCGTCCGTGTAACATTCGTAGAGGAAGGCGGCGCCAAGAATCATTACAGTCGAGATTACGAGTTCTCGTCGTGGATCCAGAATCGTATTGGACCTTTCCTTCTGAACGGCATCACACTGGCAGGACGGCACTTCAACTTTCTTGCATACTCCCAGTCGGCGCTCAAGCATCACTCAGTCTGGTTCCTGCGGGACTTTACCTACGCCGGTACCCTCATCACCGTCCCACATATCATTCAAAGCTTAGGCGACTTCGACACGGAGCTTAAGCGTTGCCCAGCTCGGTATGCTGCACGCATCAGCCAAGGATTCACGACGACAGACCCGACCACTACCGAGGTGGAAGACATTCGTATCATTGACGACATAATAGAACGCGATCTCTGGACATGGAAGGAGTGGAATTTTACGGACGGCGTAGGTACAATGTCGCCGGAATTTGCGAGGCGAATTCATCATGAACGTCAGTCCCGCAAGAAGGGCGTACGGTTGTACATGGACGACTACCCTCGCGCTCTCCAGATTCGCTTTCTAGGATCCAAGGGCGTACTCAGTGTGGATCACACGCTGACGGGACGCACCGTCTGTCTTCGTCGCTCGATGATCAAATTTACTGGGACACCGTCAAAAAAGATCGAAATCGCTCAAGTTTTCGACAAGCCGGGAATGTGAGTCTATATTTTTGTTTGTGATTTTGAAACACGCTTATATTGCAGTTTTTATCTCAACCGGCCGCTGGTCATGATTTTAGAAGGACTTGGTGTGCAATACTCGGCTCTCAAACGTTATCAAGACGCTGCGGTAAAAGGCGTGGACGAATCAACATCGTCCATGAGCAGAGCATCGGTCTTCCTAACATCGATGGGCTTGGGTGCCGTATACCGCCTCCCTTCTATCCTGGCTCGCCTCATGAAATTCGGTATACCGGATCTGAAGGATACCTTCTATAAGACTGCCATTCAATATGCTCGGAACGATGCTCTTCGCGAAATCAAGCACAAAAGTCTGTTTTGTTGTCTTATTATTGTACCTCTCAGCTGACTGTGGATATTGACAGCTCGAATACCTATTCCTGGCGCATGGAACTTAGTTGGCGTTGCGGACGTGCACGGATTCTTAAAGGAGGGAGAAGTCTTCATCTGCATCCAGGAAACTCAGACTGGCCCATCCAAATACTTTCAGGGCAAGGTGCTGGTTAGTAGATCACCATGCATACATCCTGGTGACATCCAAATCGCACATGCCATTGGCCGCCCACCCCGTGGCTCATGCTTTGAGCGCGAGTCGCTGGCAAATACCCTCGTTTTTTCTACCCTAGGTGCGTATCGTTGTCGGGCGTCTAGTATCCTGTATAGAGATGTTAAAAGCGAAGACAGGAAAACGACCTTTGCCCTCATGTCTAGGTGGCGGGGACCTGGATGGTGATGAATATGCTGTTATTTCGCTCGATGAACATCCCGGGCTAACCATCAATCCTTTTCCTCCGAGCGATTACAACCCCGCTGTTCGAACACTCGTCAATGGGGAGTGCACACAGTCTGACATTGCACGATTCATCATGGATTTCATTATCAGCGACAACCTGGGATATATTGCTGTCACCTGGAGGATCCTGGCCGATTTCAAGGGCATCTTTGACCGGGATTGCCTCAAGCTGGCGGACTTACACAGTAAAGCCGTGGACTTTGCAAAGTCTGGGACGCCCGTTTCGACGCGAGAGGTGCCGGATCGTCCAGCGCTGCTGCCTGACTGGCACGCTCCGGAGACGATGGAGTTCCTGGATGAGGATAGATATTATCGGAGTAAGAAGGCGGTTGGGAGACTGTTTCGGGCTGTGGACCTTCCGGCGACGCGTACCGTCGTCCCAACTCCACGCTCGCGCACCTCACGGTCGTCCAAGGGAAACAACGACACCTCCAAACTATTCAAAGTTGCATACGACGTTCCTGTGCACGCTTGGGAGACATGCGTATCGGTTTGGTCGAAAGTGGCGGAAAGGCTTCGTGGAGACCCTCCATACAAAGTCGACATGGCCGCTATGCCTGCGACATTCATGACCTACCGCTCGCAGCTTCAAAACATATGCAGCCTCCACACTGTCTTGCGAGAACGAGGTGCGATGCTCAGAGAGGAGGAAGTCCTTGTTGGCACGATTGTGGCCAATACGTCTCAACCTGCGAAGCGGCAAGACCATATCGGCAAGGTCCGCGAGGAGAGCGCACTGTTGGTTAACACTGTATGGGAGGAGCTAATGAGTAGTGGGGATGGGGATGCACGCCTTCTTATGTTGTATGTGGCGTGGAGGAATTGTTACCAGAGTGATGTGTTTGGTGCAAAGAGCTTTTCGTGGATTGCTTTGGGGGTGTGTCTGCAGATTATGGAAGAGATTGATGAAGGGGGGCTGGCAGAGAGCTCTGGGAGTAGTGAGTAGGAAATGTCTTAGTTTCTCAAGTTGAATCAAACGTACCTGACTTATTACAAAGCTGTGATTCATTGTTTGAAGTGTGGTAAGGTTATTCGTTGTTCAATGCCGATGCTACCAGCTTATTGTCCGGCGCGTTTGCGTCTGCATTGTTCTACCTTGCTTATAAGATCCTCAAGTTTCGTTCAAATGGCCTTGTTCTCGTTCCCTGCTTCTGAACTCCATCGCCGCCATGGCATCTCCTTCATACGAAGACACCTTACCCGACGACCCAGCTTTCTTCCACCTCACACGCACCAACGACGCCCCACTCCCCGCTGAGGAAACCATCTTTCTCAACATGATCACCGAGTTGGAGGCGAAATCGGTCGCGACGGAGCGTTCCCTCGCATCTCTGTCCGCGGAAACTGATGTCGATGCTATCTGCTACCTCCAAGCAGACAAGAAACTAATTCACGAAGCGATTCAACGTCGCAAGGCCGTTCTCAGCGTAGTCCGACGCTTACCCCCCGAGATATTGGGACACATCTTCATCCACACTGTTGCTTTCCCGAGTCGGTCCGCAGAGGAAGAAGAGGTAAAATGGACACTAGGACGAGTATGCAAAGTGTGGCGTGCCTGTGCTCTTGCGTTCCCTGGCCTCTGGTCGTTCGTCACTATTCGCGACTATCCCACCCTCGCGCGTTCCAATCTATCTCGACTCCCCATTCAACTTCGACTGGCCAGAAATTCGTTGCTTTCTGTAGCCCTCTCTATCACCGCAGAATTTCGATCGATGGCTGAGAATGCCGTGGAGCTTCTCTTGGAGTGCGCAGCACGGATTCAATTTCTCGATATCTGTCTACCAATCGACCACATGGATATCCTCTTACCGCTCAGAGGTCGCCTTCATTCCGTGACAGGTCTAACTATTGTCAAGCAAAACTTTCGGAGCATCCTCCCAGCAACACGCATGGATTACTTTTCTCAATGCCATCATCTGAATACCGTGGAGACATACGCCATTCCATGTCTCGACAGTGCCTTTATTATCCCGTGGGACAATGTAACCCACTATACAGGGTATTCTCAAGGAAGCGGCCACTCGTTTTGCGCCTCCAACATGCACGAGGCTATTTATATTCTAGAGGCAGCACCAAAGCTAGTCAGTGCAATCTTCCGCTTCAACGCAGAGCCTCCGGGAAAGCTCTTCCCAGTGGAGTGTACCAAACTAGAAAGTTTGCTTGTCACCGATGCGGACCTTCACACAAACCCTCCGTTTTGCAAATTATTCGACAAACTTACCCTCCCCGCGTTACGCAAATTCGGTATTACAGTCCATCCGACGGTTCCTCAAGACCGGATCATGGTGCCCGATGTCTTCGCCTCAATAGTTGATCTCGTGGAACGTTCTCGATCTCCCCTTGAGAGTATCTCCCTTACGACGGTGTTCCTTTTTCCAGAGGATATCGCTCGCCTCTTGCGCGTGGCGGCGCCAACACTTCGGACGTGCCATGTGTTCGAAACACATATCGACGACGAGATAGTGCAGGAACTCTTCAAGGTGTCTTCTCTATTGGATCATATCAAGCTTTCTGGATGGTTTCAGTTCGACGTCCCTCTATTTCTTGAAGAGCTTCTGGCACGATGGAAAGTGCGTCCTCTGGCTACGTTGGAGCTATACTGGATTCTGCCTGGGTATTATCCACGGAAGGCGGCTGAGCAAGCTTTGGAGGTGATCTCCTTGGGTGTCAAGCCGCTGTGCGCTTCTGGATTGAAGTTTGTCGGCAGGATCGAGTCGGGGATATAATACTGAGTAGCAGTCGTATTGGTTGTACGTATTGGTCGTATCAATGTATCATACATGTACCTCAATGGTACCCACAATGTAAATTTCCAGGAAGACGAAGTACCGTGGGAATTTCCAGACAATCACCGAGACCAAGAAAAGGCAAGGTGCGTGGCTTCCTTTATACCACCATGGCCGACATTGAAACTCTTCCACCGACGTTGCAAAACGTTCTTGACCAAGACACGCTCAAGTGGATATTCTGTGGTGCGTCGCACTCGTGGACATGCTATCGTCGTTTGACACGCATGCACAGGTGGCAAGGGAGGAGTAGGCGCGTCAATCTACATTTCAGCTCCTACCTCTCGGCTAACCTCACCGTCCAGGGAAAACCACAACATCCTGCTCACTCGCGATCCAGCTCGCCAAAGTGCGCAAGTCTGTGCTGTTAATTGTCCGTCCATCTTTCTCCCAACGGAACATACATGCTCATTCCGACGCATAAATAGTCCACGGATCCAGCACACAACCTCTCGGATGCGTTCGGCCAGAAGTTCTCAAAGGATGCGACGAAAGTAAACGGATTCGAGAACCTGTTTGCTATGGAGATCGACCCGACGAGTGCTATTCAGGAGATGGTCGACCAATGTACGTCTGCAATCCATCCCATTCGACCTTTATTGCTGACTTCAAGTAGCCGACTCTAATGGGATGATGGGCTCAATGATGCAAGACCTCGCATTCGCTATTCCTGGTGTCGACGAAGCAATGAGTTTTGCTGAAATCATGAAGTAATTCCTCCATCTCGAATGTGTACTCCAGCCTTACAATGCACACCCAGACACGTCAAATCTATGGAATACTCCGTTATAGTCTTCGACACCGCACCAACAGGCCACACCCTCCGCTTCCTATCCTTCCCCACCGTCCTCGAGAAAGCGCTCGGCAAGCTCAGCAGCCTTGGTTCGCGCTTCGGACCAATGATAAACCAAATGTCTGCCATGATGGGTGGAGAGGCCGCCTCCCAAGAGGACATGTTCGCCAAACTCGATTCCATGCGCGCCGTCATCACGGAGGTCAACACCCAATTCAAAGACCCGGAAAAGACTACGTTCGTTTGTGTCTGCATATCGGAATTCCTATCGCTGTACGAGACGGAACGACTGGTCCAGGAGTTGACGTCGTACGAAATCGACACGCACAATATCGTCGTCAATCAGTTATTGTTCCCCAAACCAGGCATGTGTCAGTCTAAATATACTCATATATTGAGTTCTGAAAGTGTGTCGGGCAGGTTCCAACTGCGAGCACTGTAACGTTCGACAAAAGATGCAGCAAAAGTACCTGAATGAGGCGTATGAGCTCTACGACGAGTTTTTCCACATCATCAAGCTACCACTGCTCACAGAGGAAGTGCGTGGTCCCGAGAAACTACAAGAGTTTAGCAAGATGCTAGTAGAGCCATATGTTCCCCCTACGAACTAGGTTGATTTAGACGCCTGGAATGCAAGGAATTTGGAAATGTTAAACAGCTATTCGTTTCCACACAGCTAACTATGTAGCTTGACTTTATGGAGTCTTCCTATTTTGCGGGGTGGTAACATATAACGCGGGGGGGCGTATCCAGCCCATAGAAGAATTGTGGCGCAAGTCAAATAATTGACAAAGATCTTAGTTCAGAGAACACATTACCATTCAGCTTCAATATAATGATTTACTTCCATTTCACCTTTCCCAGGGCCTCTTCTCGCGACGAGGTGGGAACTCGCACAATATGTTAATCCCCTTTGTCCAAAGCCGACATTCTATTGTCCAGGGCTTTCAGCCGAAGCAACGAATGGCTGCATTGTTGACCTGTTTGCCTATAAAAATTTGAAATTTCATGCACGTACCATCACCCTTACTCTCTGCGTCTTACCATCACAACCACCACCATCATGGCATCGCCTACGTACGAAGACACCTTGGTCGACAACCCAGCCTTTTTTCACCTCACACGTTCCAACGACGCCCCACTCCCCGCTGAGGAAACTGTCTTTCTCGACATGATCGCCACCTTGGAGGCGAAATTGGTAGCCACAGAAACCTCTCTCGCATCTCTGTCTGCAGAAATAGATGCCGACGCTATCTGCTCCCTCCAAGCGGAGAAGAGAGGAATCCAAGAAGCAATTCAACGCCGCAAGGCTGTCCTCGGCGCAGTCCGACGCCTGCCTGCCGAGATTCTAGGGCACATATTCTTGCATACTACTGAGTCCGTGGAAGAAGAAGAAACAAAATGGACAATCGCACGAGTATGCAAAAGGTGGCGCTCCAGCGCTCTAGCTCTCCCTCGCCTCTGGTCGTTGATTTCCGTTCACTTCTATAATTACAGTGATCATTCCGATCTAGCATCTCGAGTACCCACCCAACTTCGACTGGCACGCCAGACATCGCTTTCTGTGGCGATCTGTATCTATCCCACCGGAAATGGCTACTCATTCTTCAGAAGTGCCGTGAAGCTTCTCTCAGGATGCGCCGAACGGATTCGATGGTTGAGGCTGAGTCTTCCCAGCTATTGTATGGATGCCCTCTCACCGTTCAGTGGACATCTCCATTCCTTGACATATCTCACTATTGTCAACCAATATGTCTTCCCAACCGGAAGCATGGACCTCTTCGCTGGTTGCACTCAGCTCCGTGACGTCGAGACGTACGCCGTTGCATCTCTCGACAGCACCTTCCTCATCCCGTGGGACAATGTGACCCGCTACACAGGGTTCCTCGGACACTACACATTGTGCGCCAAGGACGAGCAACAGGTAATGCATATTCTGCGGAATGCGCCAAAGCTACTCAGTGCATTGTTCCGCTTGCTCGCAGGGCCACCAGGCGAGCTCATTCCACTGGAATGCACCAATCTGCATAGTTTGTATGTCGCCGACGCGGACACTGGAACAACCCCTCTCTTTCGCAGGTTGTTCGACAAACTTACCCTCCCTGCGTTACGAACGCTTAGTATTGGGGTTCACCCGACGGTTAGTAAAGGACGAATGGAGGATGCCGATGTCTTCACCTCGATAGTTGACCTCGTTGAGCGCTCCCGTTCTCCGCTTGATGATATCTCTCATGAGCGGGGGTTCCTCCTTCCAGTGGACGTGGCTCGGCTCTTGCGTGTAGCGCCAACACTCCGAACGTTCTCTGCGCTCAAAACAAGTATAACCGACGAGATAGTGCGAGAGCTCTTCAACGTGTCTTGTTCACTGGAGCACATTACGCTTTCTGGATGCCTTCAGTTTGATCCTCAGCTGTTTCTTGCTATGCTTAGAGCCCGGTCGGAGGTCAGACAGCTGGTTAAGTTGGACTTGGATTGGATCGCGTCGGCTGAGCTCACGAGGGAGACGGCGGATGAAGCGTTGAGGGTGATTTCTGAAGGTGTTGAGGCGATGCGTGATTCGAAATTGAAGTTTTCTGGCAAGGTTACGACCGTTTAGGATAATTGATAGGCATACGTTGTGAATACATACATCAATTTTGGGGGGCGCGCGCGCTACCAGCCGCTATATATTATCTCTGCAGAAGATTTCGATACCAAGACATAAGTCTCCGAAGTTCCAGTTCTCTAGATGCCTCGCCTGATAGCTTTAGTTGAGAAGATAGTGGGCAACAAAGTCGATTGAGATGATGATACATGGATAGCAAGGAACACGTCTAGCAGGATAGTCAGGGATTAGATTTAGAAAGTTATAGACGAAGGACTCACGAGAACTTTGATTACGACAAGACAAATCTATATAGCAGAGAACGGATCCCCAATCTCTAGAAGCAGATAAGACATCGAAGAATCGTACAGAACGCAATAAACTAACCCTTTCTAAGAAAATCAACCCAGGCATTATCAATCATATCCTCCTTCCTGCCCGGGCCCTCCTTATCCCAAGATCCAGAGCCGCCTACCATGACTTTCCCAGAGCCCTCGCGTCTTGCAGCCTTGGAATCGCGGTTGGTCTTGCCACTGAATGTGCGGCGCTTGAAGGACGACGAGGCTTGAGCTGCCTGGGACGATCCAGCGAGTAACGACGGCGACGAGCTGTCTGCTGGGAACTGCGTTGGCTCGAGGAAGAATATTTCGTCTGGTGGGGGCGATGTGGACGACGTTGACGATAGAGACGGCGAGATTGGTTCTGGTGAGTTCATGGTCAAGAATGATGTTCCCAAAAGCGGTACTTGCTTCTTGCTCTCGACTACCATGGCTGACAACGTCAATTTCAGAGGTTGGATAATTCAGCTTCGTTAAGGCATAATACTGATAGCTTATTAGCATTACAACATTCCAACGAGCAGCGCAACGCGTATGGATTGCGCTATCATGACTTTGCACGATACAGGTCAGTTAAAGTGACTATTTGGCCTTTTGGATGCTCAAGATCCGTTACCAGGAAACATTGCGCAAACAGGACGCATCGTCTACGTTCCTCCCTCAAGTTGACCCATGGCAAAGGACGCGATTTCAAGAAATTACCTCCGCTTAAAACAGAGATAATCAAGGACGGACAGTACGTGTCCCCCATATCCCAATAACCGTGCTAAAATTCTCTCATCCAGTCTACAACTCCTCCTCATGGAAGCCGAGCGCGCCTGGGCTTACTCCCAAGAACTTCTTGCCCAGTCCCGCAAGGACGAAGATAACTCCAGGACGCTCCGCCACACCGCTACGGGACGATTCAGGCGAAGCGTAAACTGGTCCACACAACTTCTATCGCATTCCCAAGCTCTATACGCCGACTCTCGCCTGTCAGCCGAAAGTCTCCTGGAAGTTACTGTGTACACGCTCATCCTGAACGGAAGATTCCTACGCTATCGGGAAGATTTCGAGGACGCGCTGGTGCAGCTCAGTGTAGCGAGACAGCTTTTGGACGAACTGGCTGGTGCAGCGCGCACCAGCAGAGACCAAGCACTGGCTACCCTATTCGCAGATGAAATTGGGCCTGAAATACGTTACTGCGCCCACGAACTTGGTCGATCAGAAGCCTACAACATCGACAAGATCGTTGCGGAAGTCGCAGGAAAGCACAGGAACTCCCTCGTAGAAGGATGTGACAAACTGTTGGAGGTATTCAGAACCGAAGGATCAGGAGGAGACGCGACCAAGAGGCGCAAATTGGAGGAAATCATCTGGGATGGCGAGCCTGTCCCCGTGCGCAACCCAGAGTTGGTGGACGTCTTTTTGAAAGTCCAAGAAGCGCAAGCCAAACTGGCGGTCGACGGCCAGGCAAAGTCGAACAAGAAAAGTGTTGCAGCCTACGATGCCATTCTTCACGCGTTGAGTGACGCAGAAGAGGTCGCGAGGAAACTTGTAGAGGCGCACCAGGCGAGATTCAAAGTTAATCATGTTATGTATTTACTCATCTTCTGTTTAGACCGCGGCGTCGTCTGCACCAAGCGGCTCCCGCGACATATCATTCATCCACGCGTACATCGTGTACCAGCTGCTGTCGCGTCGTGTTCAGCGCGATCTACGTCTGCTCCAGGCTTTGTTACCCACCCCGTCTTCGAAAACTTCCACCAAGGCCCAAAACGTGGATCAAACGGATGGGCGTGTATACCCCGCCATCGTCAAACTGCTAGATACCATCATGCAGTCCCTCAACCAGATGCGCGCGCTCAGCATTGTGGATGACAATCCCGATTTATCATCAGGCGTGGACGCTCGTATATCGTTCACCAAGGCCGAGCGCTGTCTCCACCTCGCGCGCTGCTTCTCTTCCGTCAAACAATACGCGCAGACTCTGACGCTATACAAACATTCATCCATCCACGTCCGCGAGACCCAATCGCATCTATCGATTTCGCCCGCCGCTTCGCCGGAGCTCTCTTTCTTTCCACTTGGTGCGGACGAAATCAGCCACCACCAGGCTGAGGTTACGGCTGACGAGCGTCTGGCCAGGAAGGAGTGGCTCGCGTACAATGGTGGATCGAAGGACCAGGACCCGAAGACGTATAAGAAGCCGCCGTTCTTTAACATTGCGCTGAACTATGTGGAGTTGGATATGGAGGGGTTGATGAGGAGGGCGGGGCTGGAAGTTCCTGATGAGCAGTTGATTAAGCAGGAGAGCGCGCAGCCTGAGAAGACGAGGCTGGTTGAGGAGGAAGTTATCAGGGAGAAGACGCCGGAGCCGCACTTGCCTCCCAGCAGTAGCAGCAAGGGCTCGTTGAGTGGCTTGTTGGGTGGTTGGTGGGGAAAATAAAGTAGTTAGAATTGAACTTTTGAAAATTTTACATATGGGTCTGTTGTACGGTTTGTTTGATCGGACGTATCGCTGCCTCTAACCACCGCCAAACAACGCGTCTCGACAATGGTAAGCCCGTTCTTCCTTCCAATTCCTACAACTCTTAATAAAGCGATAAGCACAGAGTCTCGCATTCCTTGCTGCACACGATTGCCATCCCCGTGGGCGCTGTTCTCTTCCTACTGGCTGCAGCTACCTAATCCATTTCGACAGCGCAATCCGACTCGATATGGGACGTCGTCTGGACCCAAGCAGACACTGTGATATCAGCGAGCGCGGATGGAACGATCCGGCAGTGGACGAGCGGGGGCGAAGCCAAGCCGCCCAGTCCCAACCACGACTTTCCCCCAGCGCATACACTCGGGCTCGTCTCCTTGTCCGTGTCTCCCGACGCAAAGACTGCTTTGTACAACACCATCGAAGGATTGACGTGCTTATGGGACCTCGTGTCGGGGGACGTAGTGGGCAAGTTTGAAAGTTACAACAGGGCGTCGGGGGATGGTATCGAACCTTGTATGTCCTCGATTCACTCATTTGCATGGATGTTTATCCTATTGCTAGCCTGGACGGTATCATTGAACCCACGAGGAGAGACGTATGCATCGTCCGGCGCGTCTGGGAACGTCACGATCCACTCTGCCCACCCAGGGAAAGATTTCGGGAAGCGGCTGTCGACGTTGACTTCTGGACGAACGAAGTTCGGCTTTAAATGCATCCATGTGTGTCCGACAGTTCCATCCACTTCACACTCAATCCTGACATTCATAGAGCCCCGATGGCAGACGCGTCGCACTCTCCAGCGAATCCGGCCAGATATACGTCTTTGACTTGGAATCCAACGCGCTCGCGACGACCTTCTCGTCGCATGCGATGGCAGTTCGCGATCTTGCGTGGAGTCCGGACAGTAGCGTGCGTTCCGTCTCGTCTCACAGCTTCCATCTCTCCCTTTTTTAACGCCCACTGCAGCTCCTCATGAGCGCATCAGAAGATAAACGTCTCGTCTTGCACGATGTGCGCGCGACGGGCGGCACCGTCGCCTCATTTACCGGACATTCCTCCTGGGTCCTCAGCGTGGATATCTCCCCCGATAACAGACTCGGTCTATCTGGGTAAATCACTTCTTTGCTTATTTTGTTTTCTCCTCTAACGCACCCTCCAGCTCAGCCGATAAAACAGTAAAAGTGTGGGACATTGCAGCTCGTGCTGCGGTGTCTACCGTTCAAGATAGTGGGGAGGTTTGGTCTGTGTCTTGGAGGCCTAAACCTTCTGCTGCTGGGGCTGGGGCTTTCGTTACTGGCGGGGAGGATGGTGTGGTGCGGTGGTGGAGGGGCGCTGGTGGGGCGGCTAGCACATTTTGATCAGACGAATGAGAGGTTGTTTGGTGTATCGCACTCGTTCGTATAATATTAAGTCGCCCTCCCCCCGATACGGGGCAGTAATCAGCGACAAGCTGATTCGGGTTAGCCTCATCAACCAGTCTGCATAGGAGATTCCTTGGCCCCAACACTCGCCATGGACTTTTTGACCGCTGCGAACTACAGCGCATCCATCGGATACTAATTCCTTGGGCTTCTGAAAAAGTTTGCCAATGAGAACCCGACGTACGCTGGGAACCTAGGCTCAAAGGCGGCTTTCAAGGAGTCTGGCGGGACCGCAAGGAGCTGATTGATGCGAGCGCAAGACTGGAAGAAGATTCTGCAGGTCGCTGATTCTTCACATCTTCAATGTATTTGAGAGTGTTCGATTGTCTATGGAGGAGAAGATGGTGACTATGAACACCTCCTCAAACTCGTATATTCACAAGTAGAAACAACCGTAACCTTCCCAGAAAACTTCAACTTCGAATCACCCATGGCCTCAACACCTTCAGAAATCACTCTCAACGCTTCATCCGCCCTTTCCCTCGTAAGTTCGGCCGACGTGATCCAATCTAGCTCCAACTTAACCAGCTGTCTGACCTCCGACCGGGCTCGAAGCATAGCAAGAAACAGCTGAGGGTCAAATTGAAGGCATCCAGAAAGCGTAATGTGCTCCAGCGAACAAGACACGTTAAAGAGTTCTCGTACTATCTCATCGGTTACTCGTGTTCTGAGCGCGGAGAACGTTCGGAGTGTTGGCGTCACACGCAAAAGACGAGCCACGTCCGCCGGAAGAAAAGACCCCTGCTCATAAGAGATCTTGTAAAGGGCAGAACGAGAGCGTTCGACCAGATCAACCATCGACGTGAAGACATCGGAATCGAGCATCCTTGCTTTGTCAACCTTCGGATGGACGCTAACGTCAAAGTTGGATAGCGCAGGAAGGGTAAGTGCGTCGAATAATCGGCGAAAGGGTGAGCTTGTTCGAATGTCCGCGTCGGCTACATGTAAAAAGCGCAGATTGGCGCATTCCACTACGGGAATTCGAAGGCGCTTGCCTGGTGCCCCTGCGCCTGCGTTCAAGCGGAAGACTGCATTGACTAGCTTTGGCGCATTCTGCAGAATTGAGATTGTTTGGTGTATATCCTTGGCGCGGAATGTGTAGTTTCCGAAGAAACCTGTGTAGCTGGTCACGTTGGCCCAGGGGACGGTGAAGGCGCTGTCGAGAGATGGAATGGCGTACGTCTCCACGTCACGGAGCTGAGAGCACTGAGCGAAGAGGTCTATGCTCGCGGATGGGAAGATACCCTGGTTGACAATAGCGAGAGATAGCAAGGAAGGAAGGTGTCCCTTGAGCGGTAGGAGGGCAGGTAAGAAGTGGTTGGGAACATCCAGCCTCAACCATCGAATTCGGTCGGCGCATTCTAAGAGAAGCTTCACGGCAGCACCGAATAAGTCACTTCCGGCGGAATAAATGCAGAAGGCCACAAAAAGAGGTTTCTGACGTGCCAGTCGAAGTTGGGTGGGTAGTCGAGATAGGTTAGAATGATCATGGAAGCCATAGTAGCGAATAGTGATGAACGACCAGAGGCGAGGGAACGACAGAGCGCTGGCGCGCCAGGTTTTGCATACTCGTGCAATTGTCCATTTTGTTTCTTCTTCTTCCACAGACTGAGTATGCATGAAGATGTGCCCTAGAATTTCGAAAGGTAGGCGTCGAACTGCGCTGAGGACAGCCTTGCGACGTTGAATTGCTTCTTGGATGTCTTTCTTGTCTGCTTGGAGGGAGCAGATAGCGTCGGTATCTGTTTCTGCGGATAGAGGTGCGAGGGATGTTCCCGTGGCGGCCAATTTCGCCTCCAAGGCGGTGATCATGTCGAGAAAGACAGTTTCTTCAGCGGGAAGTGGGGCCTCATTGGTGCGTGTAAGGTGAAAAAAGGCTGGGTCGTTGACCAATGTATCTTCGTATACAGGCGATGCCATGGTGCTGATGGTGGGAGACAGAGAGCAAGGGTGCTGTTCATGAAATTTCAAAATCTTATGAGCAAACAAGTCAACAATGCAGTGATCCGGCTGGAAGCCCCGAACAATAGAACGTGGGCTTTGGACAATGGAGATTACCAGATATTACCATGTTGTGGACAAGGGCCCTACCAACATGCAACAAGTTAGATTATTCAACACTATTCAGCAAAACGTGACAAGTCATTCTCTACTCACTACTCACAGAGCTCTCTGCTAGCATCTCTTCATCGATCTCTTCCATAGTCTGCAAACAAACCCCCAAAGCAATCCACGCAAAGCTCTTTGCACCAAACACATCACTCTGGTAACAATTCCTCCACGCCACATACAACATAAGAAGGCGTGCATCCCCATCCCCACTATTCATCATCTCCTCCCATACAGCGTTAACCAACAGTGCGCTCTCCTCGCGGACCTTGCCGATATGGTCTTGCCGCTTCGCAGGTTGAGACGTATTGGCCACAATCGTACCAACAAGGACTTCCTCCTCTGTGAGCATCGCACCCCGTTCTCGCGTGATAGTGTGAAGGCTGCATATATTCTGGAGCAGCGAGCGGTATTTCTGGAATATAGCAGGCATAGCGGCTGTATTGGCTCTGTATGGGGGACCTCCACTGAGCCTTTTTGACACTTTTGACCAGACCAAACCATACGTCTCGCGGGGCTGCATAGGGATGAACTGGATGTTGAACAATTTGGCAATGTTACCATTCCTTCTGGCTGGCCGTGACGCATGCTGGCGCGGGGCTGCGAGGACAGTACGAGTCGCCGGAAGGTCCACAGCCCGAAACAGCTTCCCAACCGCCTTCTCACTGCGGTAATACCTATCCTCGTCAAGAAACACCATCGTCTCCGGTGCGTACCAGTCTGGTAGCAGTGCTGGGCGCATCGGCACTTCTCGAGTCGAAACGGGAGTTCCGGACTTTGCAAAGTCCACAGCGTTACTGTGCAGATCCGCCAGCTTGAGGCAGTCCGGGTCGAAGATCCCCTTGAAATCGGCCAGGATCCTCCATGTCACAGAGATGTATCCCAAGATGTCGCTGGTGACGAAATCCATGATGAATTGGGCAATGTCAGATTGTGTGCACTCCCCAGTGATAACTTTTCGGACAGCGGGGGTGTAATCGCTCGGGGTGACGGGAGTCATCGTTAGTCCTGGATGTTCTGCAAGCGAGATTACAGCATATTCATCGCCGTCCAAGTCCCCGCCACCCAGACACGAGGATAAAGGCCGACTTCCTGTCGTCACGTTGAACATCACTGGCATTAGATATGGCACGATAGAGAAATGCACCTTGGGTGGAAAAAACCAGTGTATTGAGTAGCGACTCATCTTCAAAGCATGAACCGCGGGGTGGGCGCCCAATAGCATGTGCAATCTGAATGTCGCCAGGATGGATGCAAGGTGATTTACTAACCAGCACTCTGCCCCGAAAGTATTTAGGGCGGCCAGCCTGTGTCTCCTGGATGCAGATAAAGACTTCTCCCTCTTTCAAGAATCCGTGCACGTCCGCAACCCCAACCAAGTTCCATGCGCCAGGAATAGGGATTCGACCTAAAAGGATGTACAGTCAGAAAAGCAGAAGCAAGTTGACGGATAAGTACTTTTGTACTTGATCTCGCGAAGAGCATCGTTTCGAGCATACTGAAGCGCAGTAATGTAAAAGTCATCCTTCAGATCAGGTATACCGAGTTTCGATAGGCGTCCAAGGATAGAAGGGAGGCGGTATGCGGCAAGCCCATTGATGTAAGAAAGAGTGATGCATTTCTCATGGAAGATGTTGACTCGTCTATACTTTTTACTGCAGCATCTTGATAATGCTTGAGGGCCGAGTATCGCACACCAAGCCCTTCCAAAATCATGACCAGCGGTCGGTTGAGAAAAAAACTGTACAATATCATGAGTATCTTCTTCTGAGGTGATGCATCAACTCACGGCCTTGGCTTGTCGAAAACCTGAGCAATCTCAATCTTCTTTGACGGTGTCCCAGTAAATTTGATCATCGAGCGACGAAGACAGACGGTGCGTCCCGTCAGCGTGTGATCCACACTGAGTACGCCCTTGGATCCTAGAAAGCGAATCTGGAGAGCGCGAGGGTAATCGTCCATGTACAACCGTACGCCCTTCTTGCGGGACTGACGTTCATGATGAATTCGCCTTGCAAATTCCGGAGACATTGTGCCTACGCCGTCCGTAAAATTCCACTCCTTCCATGTCCAGAGATCGCGTCTTATTATGTCGTCGATGATACGGATGTCTTCCACTTCGGTAGTGGTCGGGTCTGTCGTCGTGAATCCCTGGCTGATGCGTGCAGCATACCGAGCTGGGCAACGCTTGAGCTCCGTGTCAAAGTCGCCTAAGCTTTCGATGATATGTGGGACGGTGATGAGGGTACCGGCGTAGGTAAAGTCCCGCAGGAACCAGACTGAGTGGTGTTTGAGCGCCGACTGGGAGTATGCAAGGAAGTTAAAGTGCCGGCCTGCCAGTATGATGCCATTCAGAAGGAAGGGGCCAATACGGTTCTGGATCCACGTCGAAAACTCGTAATCTCGACTGTAATGATTCTTGGAGCCGCCTTCCTCTACGAACGTTACACGGATGAAGTGTTTATGATATTCTGACGGATATGAGCGGATAACACGATTTGAACGTTCGGGAAGGGGACCTTCGTAGCGTATTTGGGTAGGCGTGACGATGACGTGGAAGCAAAGAAAAATCCCGTCGTCGTCCCGGCTGGTGAGGAAACTAGTGTGTGAGCAACGCTTTTTTGCTTGTTGAAAACAGGTCGCCAGTGATATGTCCCCTTTGTAGAACAGTTTCGCTTCCTGTTCAAAGTCACGAATGACCATAGCGACGTACTCCCTTCCTCTAGGACCTTTGGCCTCCCCTTCCGCTATAAGTTGTGTTATTGCATTTTGCAAGCTTAGGAGCTCTCCGGGGTCCACAGCCATACTGCTTAAGAGGCTCTCCACCAGGTAAGCGTCGTAAAAGGCGAGCTGTTCTCTCCATGTATGAAAAGCGCGGAGTTTATCGGCCGCCCACAGGTCACGACGAACGGCGGGATATGGGTCTCCGTTGACAACTACCCTGAGGCCTGCTTCCTCTGATAAACGCCTGAACGCCGAAGGACCGCTACGAGAAGCGCAGACGAGTCGGATGGAGAGGGAACAGTATGGCGCGACCTCCGAATGCTGACGACCGTTGGAAGAGTCCTCCAAAGGCAGAGCGGAGCGCCGAAGACGGGAAGAATCACCCACTAGATTGCAGGACACTTGATAGAAAGAGGGAGGGGTGTGACAAGAAATGTATATGACAGGTTCGTCGTCGTGCGGAGACAAGTGCGCAGAAATATAGAGAAGGTGTGAATGTGGGATGAGAATGTGATTCCTGGTGGTGACAGCCAGCTGTATTTGGCGAGAGTCCGGGATGAAGGTGAGGGAACACCCACGCGAAACATGCTCCCATTCGATAGAGAACTTGTTATCCCTACATTCCCAGCCGAACTGGAGTTTGGTGAAGGGAACACCACTTTTCCTCAGCATATTAGTTTGGCGTTCGCGTTGTTCTGCAGCTGTGTTGTCGATGTAAGGGGAGCGGCGGATACGTTCCTGAATAGTTTGGTCGATAGGTCGTGTGATCGCCGCCAAAGCGAGAGTAGTGCGTCTGACTACGATCCCCCTGCTGCCGTATTCGCGAAGAAACTTGGACGCGATATCGCGAGATCGCAAAGCCAGGACGCCCATACCTCGCGATCGCCCATGCTTATCCAAGAAAAGACGGACATGGAAGTTTAAAGGCTGAAAGGGACTGTATGCGGGGCGGTGCAGCTCTGCGCGTATTGCACTATGGACTTCGGAGAACGACGCTCCGTGGGGAATCTTGGTGATGTAGAGCTCCATGGCGGTGGTCACAAACAGATGAGGACATGCAGATGGTTCGACCATCCCATTCCCACACGGTATGCTGATGACCCGGCATGTGAGATGGACGCATTTGCCATTTGCACTGATGGTGGAAGACAAGAGACAAGTCCTCCATCAATTCATTACGACACGTCAAAAAGAATCATTCATAACGCACTCATTTCCGTTGCCAGAAGGGCTTCTTTTGACTAGTTGAATGATTCAAGATTCCAATATTGTTGGTCGATACGAAGCACCAAGTGGCGCAACTCGGACGAGTCGGCCCGTAGCCCTAACCTCAAGCATGTTACTTTGTTGGTTACCCTGGATTTTGACCACCATCACAATTGTGAGCGGGTTCAGGTTCACTTTTTCTTGGTCCAACGTCGCCCGTATCGATGAAGCCATGACAAGTGAAGTACTCGACATCCATGCTCTGTCACCGTACGACGTGACACCGCAGCAAACCCACGATGCATCCCCCCACTCAACCTCGTCTTTATCTCTTGCTAGCAACCGCCAAAGTGCTGCAATGGGCGAATCGGACGTGACATGGAAACTGGAAGAGGCTACACTGTCTAGAAATACTGGCGCGGTCTTACGGAAGGACCAGGAAAGCGAAGACTTGGATGCTGTTCCGCGGGCTTCCACGACGACTGCCGACACCAAGGAGGGCGAGAAAGACTGGCACCCATTGCGAGAGGGCTCTGCAGACCATACACAGGAAGCGACGGTCGTTGTGGATCTAGGAGAGTCGCTACTGGATGCCAACGGCCGTCTGCGTTATACAGATCACTTGGACAGTGCCAAATCAACTCCCTCGCCCTCACCACGCAATTCGCATATTAAAGGCCAGGTTGCGCCCTCTCCCCCGCCTTGGGAAGTGATAGGGCCTCCGTCGAATAACGGACATCGGGAATATGGCGGAGGAGCCAAGGTTATACGTCCATCGTGAGTGATAACGGTACTTTTACTCTCCCTTCTCACCTACGTTCTAGGCAGTCGAGAAGACTGGTACCCAAGTCGTCGTATTACTTTGGGCCCCCACCTGCGGACTCTGCGTTTGGAACGATGCCCGTAGGCCATATCGGACAACACCATCCTCGCGAGGTCATTCGTGTCGAACGGGACTATACTGGAGGTGAACTCATACAGTTTGCTCCGATCTATCCGCTTGAGCTTGAAGGACGTGTGAGTGGCTCGTGGGTTACACGCAGCAGCCGATTACTCACTGAACGCAGATAACCCCGACAAAATTCTTAGAGTCCATCAACGCTATCAACGAGAGATTGATAGAGGCACACAGCATGAAGATGTCGGCGCTGGATAACGTTCTAGCGATAGTGACACTATACCTCTCTCGGCTGATTATTACCTCGCATTACGACAAGGTCCTGAAACTTGTACGCCTCGAGTGTGCTGCGTGCTGATACCTTTGTATGTAGGAGATTGAGCGGCTCAAGGATCTGTTCGCCCAACTGAATAGGGACCTGTACAACCCGGCTGGCCTGAATCTTTTATGGCCCGGCGACATCGCGTTTCTATTTGTGAGTCAGTATCACCACGAGTGGTCCCTTTATTGATCGTTTTATCTCCTCGGAACAGATGGAAATTGAGTATTATGTGGGTGCCCGTCGATCCTCGCAACTAAAATCCAGACTGACTGACGACATTCCAGTGAGGCCAAGTTTACCCCCGTTGATCCCGAGTCCTTCCTACTGTTATTTTTATTGTTTCGCGGATGTACTTACTGCCCGGACGCGCCTCCCAAGGTTGAGGAGGAGCTCCCTCCACTCGTTTATGTTAGGATCTACCTTTTCTCTAATGAATACTGGGACCTTGTCTAATTGCCGCATGTTGAGAGCTCCCGAGTTTCATCGAATCGCAGTGGAGTATTCCCCGGGGAGAACAAGGGCCATTCATTGAGGTGGGACCCCCGACAACCAGTACGATAGGCAGATTGGTCACAGTTCGTTTTCGATTTTTTACAATCAGACTTTGGCGTTGGTGTGTCGGCTTCCGGGTTGGATCGGATATTTAGACAGCCAAAGTGTTGGGTAGCACATTAGTAGGGCCATTAGAGCGTCGTTATATTAGCAGAAAATACAGTAGATAGAAATGCAAGTCATAAAAAGATGAGAATAAATATTATATTCCTGTGGTAAGTAGTAAACGCAGTCTGGACTAGGACTCAAGCAGATTGTCAACTAGATCGCGCCACACGTGGCACTTGGCTCTTGCATATTTGTGTAGATGTAAGCAGTTAGGGTTATGTAGATGTAAGCAGTTATACTCATCTACATATATCCGATATCGATAACTTGGCCTCCAGAATTCTGCCGCCACCTCCAAGAAGCTCAATGTGCGCCACATTCAACTCTGTTCCAGATCTGGACATTTTGGGGAGCCCCGTATGTATCTACTGCAATTTTTACTAATATAACGAAGCTTTAATGGCCCTACTAATGTGCTACTCAACACTTTGGCTGTCTGGATATCCGATCCAACCTGGAAGCCGGCAGTGGGCACACCAACACCAAAGTATGATTGCAAAAAATCGGAAACGAACTGCAACCAATCCGCCTACCGTAGTACTACCAGGCCAAAGGTTAATATGAAGGCCCGAATGCCAAAATAATATTTCGGGAGCTACACTCAATCAATGCGAGTCACACACAGAAAACTCAATGTGATTCTATATATTTAGAGTGTATGAGAACCATACTCAGTAGGCCATGATAGTGGTAATACTGAGTCTGTGCAAAGGAGATACTTAGTGTAAATGAGAGAGATACTTAGTGCGTAAAACCTCAGTGAGATACACAGAGTTGAAGATGCCACCGGCATGCCCGGCAATGGCCGCGCGCGCAACGGTAGTGGCAACTGGCAAGTGCTGAGGCTAAGTCCTCTTGCGGGAACTTCGAATTAGAAAGGCATGTTAATTATTGCTTTTCCTAAAGGCATGACAAAGTGTAAATCCGTGTGAGTTGTGCATCAAGCTGTCTGTCCAAAGTTTGGACTCACCCCGGTCCCGGTGCTCACGACTTTGCATACCAGTCTATGCGCCACAGTTCAAGAACCGCGATCACTGATATGCGACATAAATAATCATGTGACCATTTCCATGAGTACTGAGCACTTGGCCTGCGCCACATGACACTTATGCTGCATATCACGAGTCAATGACATAATGGCCAGCATAGTATCGCTAAGTATCACCTTTCATCCTGTTAAGTGTCTCTCCTCAGACTGATTTTATGAGCTAAGTATCTCTCTTGCCGTGTTGCGCTCACTAAGTATATCTCTCACGCACACTAAATCTCTCTCACGTGCAGGCACTAAGTATATCTCTGTGATATATGCTCTAACAATAGGGCTCTTTTGCTGGACATATATCATGATTTCAGCTGCAAATTTGAGGTCACGGTTAATACTCCAATTGAAGTGATGCCTGTAGTCTTGATATTTCATTGTTGGTCCTAAATACTATTTAAAATCTACCTTTGCTCATTGACCGCCGCATTGCACTCCCGCAAGCAAACAGGTTCACCTCAGCCATTGATCTCTTGCACCTGCCCGCTCCCCCTTCGACCTCGAGCTCCCCATGCCCTCGACAACCTCATGGAGCAACCAAATCTTGCAGATGATCTTGTGCAAAGTGACAACTGTAATACTAACTATATAGAGCTTGATATTTCTTATGCTTGACCTCTGTACTGCTTGATACTAATACAGATATTTTGACTTGTCAATTTGGCGATATATGTCCAGCAAAAGAACATAGACTTCTCTAGCTTTGTGTACATCACTAAGTCGAATTCTCTGTGTGTAACTCACGCTAATTGAGTATAGCCCCCGAAATATTATTTTGGCCGGCCTTCATAGGTTAAGGTGTGCAAAATTTGGGGTTTTGGCCAAAATGTTAGGGCGGAATCCAGAAGAAAATAGGACTTGTGACGAAAATGTAAGATCAAACTGTGCATGAGAAAATGACAGGGGCAGAGATAGGTTTGTGCGTGAACAGAAGAAATGTTGCAACTTGCAAGGTGATGTAGGTAATCCAGCTTGGTGATAATTGTACTCAAACAGTAGTTTGATTGTCTGGATTACACCGATACTAGGATTTTCCGGATTTAGAGTGGATAAGTCAATTCAAGCACTGAGAGTGTGATTTATTTTACGCTTACGCCACATTCAAGTTAAAGACCTAAACTCGGAAATTTGATGTTCGACCTGTGCAGAACAATTTTGATGTTTTGGCAGGTCAAATGAAGTGTATTTGCAGGAATATATACACGAAGTGGTCAGTACATCCTAAGGGATGTATAGTGCATCACTAATTACACCGGTTGGTTGAATATATATTTAGCCCAGCCTGACATTCTCTTTGAGTCCAATACTACAGCTTCGCACCCTCTACATGGTTAGAAGGTGTGTTCATCGAAGCAGAGCATTCATGTCAAGCCCGGATCGAGATTGTTGAGAAGGTCAGGAAGGACGATGTCGTATCTTTTCTGAGGGACGGTTTACTTTGATAGAGCCTTAATACTTCATTATGATTGTTATCTAAGTTTCTAGTATTTTGAGACCATTTCGTAGTAAGAAATCAAAGAATATATGTATACTCCTGCAAATATACTGTAATCGCCGGTGCAGAAGATTTTGGGAGGTTTAGGCCAAAAATGTGTGCAGAAGAATGTCCGATTTCGGGCAATTTGAGTATCGATCTTTGGCGTGGTTGTCGGGGGTCCTCTGGAACGAAGATGTTGATGGCGCCACACGTGACGTATATCGCTGTGATTGGACGGCGGACTTTCGGCAGGGGCCACGCGGCAGCCAAATAACGGCCTACAACGGCTGAGCGAGAGGAATGCTGAGTAAGTGATTTCTTCTAGCAACCTCGAGTCGCCAATCGACTTTTGGACGCCGTCGAGGCCAGCGCAGGCCATCTTATCTCTCTCGTCGTCGTTCTCGTCGTTCCCTTCGTCGTTCCCAACGTTGAGCTCAAAGATGGATACATCCTTCGCTGATATCACCCCGCTCTGGGACCTTTCCCAGGCCAATACCTTCTCGCAGCTCGCCGACGACGACTTTCTCGCTCTTCTTCAAAAACAATTCCCTGCATCCTCTTCGCCCACTTTGAACATCTCTGGAGATTTCGCAACGCACAGTATCGATCCCCAAGACATTTCGCGCTTCTCGCTGCCAGGTTTCACCCCGCCATCCGAGGACAGCAGTCCCAGTCCTCCTCGGAATGGCGACAAGCAGCGAGACGACGATGACGATGATGGATACAACGACAGGAGCGATCTGAAGCGCAAGGCGAGCGAAGATGATCTCGAAGAGGGGCCGAACTCAAAGACCCAGCATACTTGTGAGTACCCCCTTCGTCCTCGTCTATAATCCATCTAAGCCGCACGCAGCCTCGAACAACAAAAAGAACGGCAGCAACTCCAGGCGCAAGTCGGGCGGTCAAACAGTGAGTACTGCTTCTCAAAGCGTTCGGCTCGATTCTTAGCTTCAGAAGGACGAAGGGCGCCTCATGAAGCGCAAGGAGCAGAACAGAGCTGCTCAGCGTGCCTTCAGAGAGAGAAAGGAGAAGCACGTCAAGGATGTAAGCGACGATTCTATACGTCGTACAACGCAACTGATCTTCCATCCAGCTCGAGGACAAGGTGGCTGCTCTTGAAGCTCGCAGCGAGGCCGCAGAGAACGAGAATGTCAACCTCCGTGATCTTTTGGCGCGATTGCAGTCAGAGAACATGGCGCTCAAGGACACTTCGTTCACCTTCCAAGTTCCGAAGAACGGACAATCATCCACCTCACCACAATCGTCATCCATGCTCTCACCGCCAGCGCCAACTTCTTACACGTCTTCTTTCACCAAGAGTCCACCCAAGGCGGCGAACAACAAATACACAAATCCGCTGGATCTCAGTTCTCTCCAAGCGTTTGATCCTTCAGTGTTAGACCTCCTGGACCAACCGGCAGAGCCCACTGCTACAAGCGACGCGAGTACCATGGATCACGACTTTGGATTCCGACGTGAAGGAGGATACCTCACCTCCAATCTGACAACCATTGCCCACAATTCTCAGTATTTCTCCTTGGCCTCGCTGTTCGATAGCACTCCTACCCCTTCCCCTCCTAACGTAAACGACTCTCACGCGACCAGTCCGAATTCATTCAACTTCGATATGAATAACTTCTCATCTTGGGCATCGCCCACCGATTCGACTGATACAGGAACACTGGATGATCTCTTTGGCAACTACCTCAGCCCGGTAAACGGCTTGGGTGGTGTGAACGCCCTCGGCCACACGAACGGATCCTCACCATCATCTAGCATCAGTCCTATTGTGCACCATAGTGGTCTCAACAACATGCATTCCCCTACTAACTCGACCTCGTCATCCGAATCTCCGGGGTCAGACCCCAGTCTGTTCGGAACCCCTCGCGACGGCAATTCCTCTGCGTCCGAGTCGGAGACTGGACACAATGGGGGCAAGTGCCCAGGAAACAAGTCGAAATGCACTGAGCATATGGCCGCAGAGGGCATGTCGCCATTCGTCACTCAGTCGTCCTTGTCTCGCAAGGAATTGCCTGATATGCCATTTGGACCTGTCGTTGCATGTCAGGGATCTTCGAGCTTCCCGAAAACGAGCAAGAGTGATCAGAATATCGAAGTGCTGACTGCATGGCGCACTATCACATCCAACCCCAAATTCAAAGTAAGCCCATCCTCTGTGTCGGTGGATGTTTAACTAATGTGCATCGTAGGATTGTGATATCAACGAGCTGTGTACAGAGTTCTCGAACAAGGCGAAATGCGATGGATCCAAAGTGGTATTAGAGCCGTCCGGGGTGAATTCAATTCTCAATCAGCTCTCCATGGCTAAGCATGGGCCATAGATGTGATGCCCTCGTCTATCTCATAACGAGGGCACCGCGCTTTTGAACTGGCTTTGATAGGAATGGCCGAGCTCAGGCAGAGAGAGCACCTCAGGCCCTGCGGGGGAAGAGGATACGCCCTCATTTGGGGCTGGTTCGTTGCCTGTACATTGTACTGGTCATAGTTTGGATAGCTTTTGATTTCGTCTTTCTCACCTAGTGACTTTTATTTCTCCGTTGACTGCTTTGTATTTGTTTTATACACTATCGTTGTCTGACTTGGTGCCTACTAGATGTACCAGTCTATAGTCCTGCTGCCATGACTCTCAAAGCTATTAAATTATTCAGTGTAAAAAAATCAAATTGTTTTCTGTTGCATCATATTCGGAAGAACGGATGGTAGATTGCGCCACAGAGCGTGTACCTCATGACTGAGTCTGTTGAAGATCGCCCCGTTTCCCTGTGAGTCAATCAGAGTCAGATGTCCGGGCCCGAAGAGGACACGGAGTAAGACGCTCAATTCTCCGGAGCGTCTGGAAGCAAGAGAGATGAGGAGAGATGCTGACGAGATGGACGAGAGATGGCCCTGTTACGAATGACCATATGATTATAGAAGTCGTTTAGACTATGTGATTATCGAGATTAGGCATAATCTGCCGTTGTGCACGGTAGGGGAGTTGATATGCCGGAGTAGTATGTGTGGCGCAAAGTCCAATGCATGAAAATCCTAGGTATGAAGCGCCAGGCTGGCAGCCTCGATAACGTCTATTAGGATAACAATACTTAAACAATGCACGTGCTGGGGGTGGTGGATACAACTATGTAGTACATTTTATGTATGTAGCGATGAATGAATGACGCGAACGAGAAGGAATATACAAGGTAAAAAGATGAAGGATAAACATGCACAATAGAAATAGAATCAGTCCGACGTAGAGGGCCGTTTCCCAGTGGTTGGAGTTTTCTTTTTCATGATACCCCGCCTTAACGAGTCGAGCATATGTCTCTCCTTCCCTTTGCGCGATGATCCCGTTGGTGACTTGGGAGACGGTAAATCCGGGTACTCGTCAGGATCTGGAGGCGCTGGCATACGACTCGACCGTCGCTCCGAGAGATTGGTTTGTATCCTCTGCATCGCTACCCCATGCTCCTCCGTCGCGAAATCGAACCCACGATCAACGGACACCAAGCCCGTAGACATGTCCGTCCGGCTCTGCCTACGAATGTCCATGACGTAGTTCGGATGGAGGTCTTCGTTGATCGTCATGAGACTGCTTGCCCTCGAGGAACGCCGTGAGGCTATCGTCGATGTACGGGTGCGACCGCGATTCTCCTTCATGACGGTCATCCCGATACCCAGATGCGTCGAGGAATCGTGTCGTAGATCACGGTACGGATCGTTCTTTCGTATGTATCGTACGATGTCAATGTCGTTTGGGGCGAAGCCAAATTTGTACGCCTTGGCGATGTAACGAGGAGCCAGCGACAGGAAGATGGCAATGGGAAGAGAAAGCCAGAATAGAGCCGATGTAGACAATAAATAGTAGTTTCCGTAGAGTGTAGTCGCAGCATAACCTAAGTAGTGCGTCAATGTGGTCCTGATAAAGATATCGTAAACTGAACGTACCAGGTGAGATAAGTGAATAAATAAACTACGTGCACTTGTCAGATTACCGGCGGTCTAATTTTTGAGACACTCACTGTGAATCCCCAAACGAGGACAATGCCAAAAGACACGGCGAACACCAGCCACCACGTCCATGCAGCTGCAGCCATACCCGTAAATATGTTTGCGACCATGACACCAGCAATGGCCATCGTCTATAGATGAATGTCAGAATAGGTGTAAACCGCATCCTGGCCAACGTACAGTCGAAAACTCGTATAGATACTGATCATATCCATCACTCCTTGACGTGGGCGAGAACGCTGCATAGCAGATAATGAAGAAGATGATAACCGACTAACAACACATCTCAGTAACCACCCAACCAGAAGCAGTAAGGAACTTACCTGGTACAAGCCGTCAAACATGTAGATGTAAAAGTCCTTCATGCTGAACCAATACTTTTCACGACCGAAATGATAGAGCTCCGGCATGTCAAGAAGAACTTGAGCGTCTAGTGGTAGGTCAATTTTCTGTCTCTTCCGAAATCATAGAAAATGTCGTACCTAATATGCGATCGAACAAACCAATTCCCACAACGCCGAGTAATGTCCACAGGGAATTCCAAAATAGGATGTAGACATAGTCGAATACGCTGTTCGAAAGGTCAGAATTACTGATGCATCAGAGAAAGACGAAGAAGACATACAAGCTTGCACTCCAGCCATTGTAAATTTGAAACCAAAATTTAATGCCCATGGGAACAACATTTTTGTAGAAAAAGTTGAGAATGCTATCAGAGCATTAGAAAGTCACCGAAACAATCCCAAAGACACTCACAGTGTGCCATTACGAGCGTAAGACCAATGTCCGTGAACAAGAAGAAGCTTCTTCAAGAAACGGAACTAAAACATCATTAGCTGGAGACCATGTCTGGCAATAATCAACATACTTGACCAATAGCATAGTCCGATGAATTGGCAGCTTGTAAGCCTTCTTCGCCAGAAATACCGACCCCTACGTCGGCAGCCTAAGCATCCATCAGATCCACCGTCTCATGCAAACAATCTGAGAACTCCTTACCTGGATCATCGAGACATCGTTCGCCCCATCGCCAATGGCGAGCGTCATGACACGGAGGTTATCCTTGACTAACCTCACGACCAACGCTTTCTGCAACGGTGACACACGACAGCAAATAACACCTTCGCAGGTCGTCCCAAGTTTCAGCAGCAGCTTCTTTGCGTACTCTCCTTTGAACACTTCCGTCAGCGCTGCACCATCAACGACCAGGATGAATCCTCCCGGGCGATCTCCGTTGTTTGGACCCACAACAGACACGCCTGTTTCCACGCGAGAAAGCTCATACGGCTTGGACTCTGAGGCAGTGGGAGTCTTGGGACGGACAGGCTCCATGTCGGTAATCTCTGGGAAGAATTTGGCCATAGCATCTGACATTTGCTTCTCGACCGGCTTAGTCCCGCCACCTCGAACGATGATGATATTGGAATCATGAGCCACGAGGTTGGTACTCCGTCCAATGGCTGATAGGCAATCTGTTAGAGCTGGATAACGTATCAGGCTGAAACTTACCGATGGCAGTTTCTAACTTATCGCCAGTAGCGACCCAGATCTTTATACCAGCACGCTTGAGGTCAGCTATAGTCTCTGGAACACCATCTTGAAGCCGATCCTCAATGGCAGTGGCACCCAAGAGACGGAGGTCCTTCTCCAATTCCTCAGATAGGGCGTCGATCTTCTCTTCACGCTCGTCCATAGAGACGGATGCCTGATGGTATCGCGCGCTCCATGAGGCGTAGTCCGAGTCTGTGACACGTTTAGACTTAGCTCTGCAATGGTTGAAGTACTTACGTGAAACAACCTTGTACGCCAGAGTCAACGTCCTCAAACCCTCATTGGCAAATTGGCTGAGATGCCTCTCCGTAGCTGCCTTGAGATCATCTCCTCCAGAGCGTAAACGATCGAAGATGACATTGTCGGCCCCCTTTGTTAGCAAGAAGAGTCTCCCGTCGTCCGTATCCAATCGCCTCAACACCACACTCATCCTTTTCCTCGCAGAAGTGAACTCGAGGATGTTGAGCAGCTCGTAACGCTCTGGCTCGTCCGAGGATGGCGTCCGCATTGATAGGGTTTCACGATCTCGACCGAGAAACACATAACCCACATCAGCCGCCGCCTGTACTAGCGCACTTTCGTCTGGAGATTGTGCTTTGTACTCTATCTCGCCCGTTCCAGGATCAACATAGGTGACCGCCGTATGACATAGCGCCAACACGGTAAAGAAACCGTTCAACGCTCGGGCATGCGCAAGTTTCTCGGGATCGGCATCCTCGGAAAGATCAGTCTCCATGTCAGCCTGCAAGATCTTGTCTTTGAACACGACGTCCGGCTTTTTGACGGATGGCGGCAGCATGAAAGTCGAAGTAGTTGGTTCGGCGCTCTTCGTAAAGGTTTGGACGGTGTCTTTCTTGAAGCTGTAGTTGTCCGTTGAGCTGGTCTCGTAACCATCTTCGTCGCCAATGTATGCTTTGCCGCCAATAGAGCATTGCCGAAAGACCATAGAATTCTAGTAACGAGCAAATATTGAATAGGCATCTCTTGTCAGGAATTGGAGGATAATACACACCTGGGTAAGAGTTCCGGTCTTATCGGAGAATATGTATTGGATCTGACCAAGGTCGTCCGACAGATTCCAACTACGTGCCAAGGTCGGTGTGTCGGTCTTCTCGTACCAGATGTCCTTATCGAAGTATATGAAGGCTGACTGAAGGGTGCGGACGACTTCAATCGAGAGATACAGCGATATAGGAACAATATCTTGGAACCTATCAAAGCGTCAGGAAGACATGCTCATCGGCCGTAATGTACTCACGTAAGCAGTGCGAAGGCCCAAGTAATAAGACCGTTGATTGAGGGATTATCATCGCTCTGGTCATCGGCGAAGAGCCAAGGCGCGTCTTTGGGAAAGTAGTGCTTCTCCAACGTAGAGTCAGCTATAGCACAGACGGTTGCTAACAGCCCAAGAATAGCGAGATTGATAAGTCTATTAGATTGGGCATCAGCACAACAAAGAAAAGAAGCAGCATCACACTTACACTTGAGGGTTCATCTCCTTCTCGACCTTGCTTCGCTTGCTTGGTGTGCTCCCGGAATTCATTACGATCTTCGAATCCTCCCCGGTAAAAAGGACGATTCCGATGACCCATTGAGTGTTTCGGAGGATAGTACCACGCAAAAGAATTGTTTGGAGGTCCACGGAGGCCTGCTGCTCGTCCATGGACACTGTAGCGTTGAGCCGATACATGTTATTCTCGGGCCGATCGCATTGCACTCGGAAGGGAGGTGCATGTGCGCACGCATATGCGTCACGGAGATGAGCTAAAGCAGGAACAGCGTTGCGGGATTTCAGATTGGTTTCTCCGTCCAAGTTCTTGGTCTCGACGTAAGCGACATTCTCGTCGTCGGACGTGGAACAGATAAGGATGTCGGCTGGGATGGGCGCATTGTCCTTGATCTTGACAAAGTCACCTACACGGACGTCTTCCCACGGTGTGTCCTTCCAGCAATCTTGTTCGGAGTCGGAATGGTCATGATCGATTTCCAAGTCGGAGTTGGCGCCCTTGCCGCTGCGTGCCCGCGGTATGAGACCTCTGACAAATGTCTTGCTTTTCGACTGGGCGGCGTTGGGATTAAGCCTTCCGCCAGATAGCACCTTGACTATACTCTGATTGACAGCCTTGTCGGATTGATGCCGTTTAATATCCTCATATCCGTCTTTGAGCGCAGTGAGTCCAATGATGATGACGAGGGGAAGAATCACAACGCCAGGTGAGATGGTTGAGAACTTTGGAAAGAATTGAAGAATAGCAAGTCCGAGGAAAAAGCTGGGTGAAATGAGCGGAGAACATATGTGATACAGCATAGGACGTACATGTTTGCTATGCGTCTGAACTGCTCAAGAAGGTTGCGCGGTAGGAATGTGAGGATAGTGTATTTGGAGGTGATAACCTGATTGTTGACATAGACGTGTTCGGGCTTTACTCGTCCTTTGTGATCTAGATAGTCGGCTGGCAGTGGTTGGTTGACTAGTATTGTTCTCGGAGGACCTGGTGGGCGCTTCCTGGAGAAGATGTCCTCAACGCTGAGAGCCTTGAGGCGTTGAAACCACATCGACATGATAGTGAGAAACGAGTGACAGCTAGCAGATAGTTGCGCGGGAAAGTATCATGATCCAAGTGCACCGTGCACGGGAAAGGTGGCAGGAAGATGCTAACCAGGCTAACAGTCCACTAACAATATATTTTGTTCCGAGCCCGGCACACGACCCTGAAACACGAAAAGCCTCCGCTTCAAATTGGCTTCAAATCAAGCGCTTTCAAAGCGCGTTACTAACTCGGCATGTGTAGCGTGAGTCAAAAAAAAACAGGTCTTCAACATCCAGACATGGATACAGAGAGGTACGATAGCCACCACGCTTCTAATTCAGAATATCTACTAGTCAACGTTTTAACCTTTCCCAGTACCATCTAGTTCGATTTATCTATTGAAGTTGAACGTTGACGTCGGCACCATCCTCGTCATTCGGAACCTGCTCAATGACTAGGTTGGTTTTATAAATTCAAAGACACCGGAAGATCACGCCCGAGGAGCCTTCCAAATCGTCCTCAACGGACAACAAAGACAGGCATTCACGATAAATGGATGCACTTCGAGTGTCGCAGGAGTTGCCCTCTCCGTATGCTCAAAACGAAGGCAAGCACGAATAAAGTCAGCCGCCAAACTGACCTCCTCGTCCGGGATGCCCATCTTACAGTTCGAGATCACGTCCTCCAAATTGGTTACGCCCAAGTCTGGGACGCGCAAAAGGTTCCCTTCAATGGTAATATTATCAGCGACGGAGAATTCCTGGAAGATGAGCATCACGCACCCCGAGCGTCGAAGAATTCATCGCGCCTACGTGCGCGCTTGAGCATCGAATCTGGGAATTTTAGGCCAGTCAGCTGCATTATTTTCGCCAAAAGGTCATCTTCGGCAGTCCATGTCTCGTTCGCTTCCGGATGGAAAAGCGGTTGACCGACAAGGAGCTCGAAAGCCTGGGGGATGATAAATGGGGTATTCTTACGCATAGTGAGCTAGCGAGCGAACCAGGCAACCAACAGCCCATACATCGATCCCCATGTCCAAGTTGGATTGAAAAATCGTCTCTGGCGCTCGCAAGGCTAGATCGTCACTGTCAGAGTAGACTGCGGTGGGTTGCTCGCCTACTATCGCAGCTGGTATGTGCATTAGTATAGTAAAAAGATTCGGACAATAAGTAATACACACCTTGGCCGAAGTTAACAAGGCAAAGAGTCATGAGCTCTATGTCGTATCCGTTCGTTTCCCAGGAAAACTCAGACGAAAAAGGCTGAACTTTGGTAGAACGATAGCTTTCCCCGTTGGCGAGTGTATACTCTCCGTCATACTCGATAGGGTTCTCCTTCAGATGTCCTGCTATTGACCCATCACCAGAGGCCTCCCAATTTTTGATCAGTAGATTTTGGAGCGTGACCTGCGTGTGAACTATACGTAGCGTACGAAGTTTACATAGGGCGTCGAGCACCATAGCAAGCACGCTCTGTATAAAGTGAATGGGTAGAGCTTTACGCGGAGCAGACAGCCGTATAGCAGAGATGGAATTGGCGAAGAGATTGGTGACGAGACAAAGATGGGCCCCCCCTGGACCTTGCTCGAAGAAGTGATCGAGAAGGTATGGAAGATTGGTGGATAGAATTCCCTTCTCATCGGCGATACGCTTGAGGACGTCAAGTTCAGTTCTCTGGCCAGAGAGGTGGCGGCGCGTGGCGTCCAAAGTGAGTATCTTGACAGCGACATATTGATATGAGGGCCTGCAAGAGGGTTATATATAGTGCCAGTTTACAGGAAGAGAGAGTTACTCTTCAGAGGAATTGAATACAAGCCAGACTGACGATGACTGACCCTCTCCTAATTTTCGGAAAATCTTGTACTTCCCAGACTTGATCGTGGCATTTTCACGGGCAGGAAAGTACTCTTCATTGAACAGTTGAGAAGGAGGTAGCATTCGAGATGATGGTCAAATTCAGGCAGATAATTGCCTTTGTTTGGCATCATCACGGCTTTGCCAATTACTCAATTTCGCGTTGACACCCGCCTCAGAACACCAAAAGGAATTCAAGTTAGCGTTAGCCATAGATCAATCTTCATGAATAGACGAAGCTATGCTTCCAGATAGAGGGCGCACATTTGTGGAAGTGGCGCATCATGATCAATATTTCCTCATTAGGTACTAATGGACGCGTGGCCCCAGGGCTGCTGCATTATCCACAGCAATGCGGATTCTTCAAGAATGGATGCACTTCGAGTTTCCCCGGATCCGGCCTCTCTGTGTGCTCAAAACGAAGGCACGCACGAATAAAGTCAGCCGCCTTCTTGACCTCGTCCTCCGGTATACCAATCTGATGAGTGGAGATCATGTCTTCCAGCACCATTGAACCCAAGTGTGGGCCCCGCAGGAGGTTTCCTGCATCAACGATGACATTAACTTAACAAGTGCAACATGAAGAGCAAGCACCACATACCCTTGTCATCGAAAAACTCGTCGCGTTTGCGTGCACGATTCAGCATCGGTTGTGGAAATTTCTGACCAGTGACCTGCATCATTTTCGCCAGCAGGTCTTCCTCCGAAGTCCATTTCTCGTTTGCTTCAGGACGGAACAAGGATTCTCCAACTAGAAGCTCGAATGCCTAGGAAAGTCAATGGGTATAGTCGCTTGTCGATAGAACAGCCGACCAACCAGACAACCCACAGCCCATACGTCAATTCCCGTGTCAAAGTCGGACTTCAGAATGCTCTCGGGCGCTCGCAAGGCCAGATCACCATCTTTAAGGCAATGCTCGGTATGCTGTTCGCCTACTACCTGGGCTGTTATGTACATGAGCAGTAGTAGAGCAAGCTTAACGTTGGAACACACCTCGTCCAAAGTCTACAAGACATATTGTCATCAACTCAGCGTCGAAGGGCTTTGTGTCCCAGGAAAGCGCGGACAAAATGGGCTGAGCTTTAGGAGCTAGGTAGCGGTCCCCGTTCTCAAGCACATATTCTCCCTCATACTCGATCGGGTGATCCTGCAGATGTTCCGCTATCGTCCCATCGCCAGAGGTCAGCCAGTTTTTGATGAGCAGATTTTTGAGCTTCACGTTGGTATGGACTATGTGAAGCTCTCGTAGCTCAGAGAGGGCGTCGAGTAGCATGGAAATTACGTTCCGAATGATATACGTGGGTAAAGATTTGCGCGGGGCAGAAAGACGTAGTGTATCGACGGACGTCGCAAAGAGATCGAAGACAAGACAAAGATGGGCACCACGCGGACCTTGCTCGATAAAATGGTCGTAAAGATCTGGAATATGGGTAGAAACTTTGACCTCTGCGTCGTCGATGCGGTTGAGAATGTTAAGCTCCTGTCTTTGACCAGTAACATAGCATTGTGTGGCGCCAACAGTGAGTATCTTGATGGCGACGAAGGGGTATAGTGAACTAAGAAGTCAGCACAATTCCCAGAATACAGAGGGCGCTTACTGTTCAGAGGAATCAGCTACCAGCCAGACGGATGAAGAGACACCGTCTGCGAGCTTGCGGTGAATATTGTACCTTCCTTCCTTGAGCAGGGAAGAGGTGCTTGCAGGGAAATAGTCCGAGTCAAATAGTTGGCGCCGCATGGGGGGATGGAGAGTTCGAGAGCTAGTCGCGAAATTTAAGATCCCGATGGCCGTGCTAAAGAGTCACTGGCACCATGAGTCAGCAATATGTGTCGGACTCTCAATTACATTGTGGCGGCAATCTCAATATCATCCTTGCCAATGCTATCAGAAGGATACCATGTGCTTATTAGATGAATGAGAACTACGTATTAGCATGGAGTTCTCGGGTGTCCGATTTTTTTTTGAAAGTACAGAGTTGATCCTTCGTCAATGGGGAGGTCACCACTCGGGAACTGAGGCGGGGAAATAAGTCATCGTCCACGCATCACGTTACACTGGCCATGGCTTTCTGTAGTTCATTTAGTGTTTCCTAAAATTGTACGCATTCGGCTCGAAGTTTTTTTTGTGTGTATCGTGGGAATGTTGTAGTGAGCAAAGCTTTCGGATAATCTTGTATCTCCCTTCCTTGAGTAAGGTATTTTGTTGGGCAGAGAAGTAGTCGACATCGAGTGAGGCCGACATTGTGTGATGCAAGCAGGACGCAGACGATGAAATTCTCAATCGACAGCTTAGTCAACAAGAAATGTTGTCAGCGTCCTTCTCTGCCAGACAAGCATGAATTAGCCGGCAACTTTAGAAGGGTGTGCGCACGGTCAAGATTCAATCCACATGCAATCACATATAACGAGACTCCTTTGATACGATTAGAGCCGGCTGAATGGCTTCCTTGTCTCAACCGAGTTAGATCTACCACCTACCGAATACCCGTAACGCACACTAGTTCAGCGCCCTTTAGCGCAAGGCATCAGATCCGTGCCGCTACTAATAGTTGGGAGAGACGATTCAACCCAGAACTTGTGCAATAGATATAACACGATCATAAATCACAGATGAAACCTCAAGCTACGCAAAGAACTGAAAACATATCAGTAAACCGTTCCCTAAGGTCGAAATGAACATGGTCCTCACCTTTTTTGCCTTAGATTCCGAGTAATCAGACTCCCCACCATTCTTCTCAGCTTCACTCTCACTAATCAAACTAAGCTCTCTGCCAATCTTCCTGAGCTCGTCCCAGAATGCCGGATTCCCTGGTTTAGCACTACACTTCTCCTTGAGCTGTACAAGGAACCTAACATTCAAATCGAGTAAGCGCAATGACACTCAAAACGAAGAAAAAACGAACTCATTCCACCCCTCGATCTCATCCTCCGTTAAACACGTCTCCCGCATCTCCCGCATGCACTCGATGAGTTCCGTATGTCGTTTCGACGCAAATGGCTTTAACACAATCTGAGTGATGATATAACCCATATCCTCCACCGATTTAGTAACGAGGTCCTTTGCTTCGAGGTTCTTCCTAAAGTCTCGTAGAGGGTACGCTGTCCCGATGATACGCCCTGGCTCGACGCCCCGGTCTATTTCAAGGTCAGGTGATAGTGAACGCTCTGGAGTTGGCAGCGCCTTGGAGTTGGAATTGGGATTCGGGGCTTTGTCGAGGAGAAGTTCCTCATCGGACTCTTCGGTGTCGCTGCCGTCCGCAGGAACGACCTCCTTCTCTTTGCCTTTCCGAGTTTCGGTAAGCGTGACCTGAGGCCGTAGCTTCGCTGGACCGACTTTATCCAGCAAGATAACATCGTCGTCCTCGTCTCGCGCGTGGGCATGTCCGTCTTTCTTGGTCTTCGCGACTTTCTTGGGTACTGGGATTCCTTGAGCAAGAAGAGCGTGAAGTGAGACGCAGGAATCGCACCTTCTCTAACTTTAAACGCAGCCTGGCACTCATCAATCGCATCTCGCGCGCGTTTAAGCATTTTGCGCGGTGGGTCGAAGTATTTGGTCACTTCGGGATGGGGTGGAGGGAGGGGATTTGCTTCGAGGTCGTTGACGACGGCACAGTGGAACATCGCTTGTTTGATGCGGTGCAGCGCGGGGTTGTAGGATAGGCGCGTGTCGAACCATGGACCGCGAACACTGCGAGGAGGCATGAGTTGGCGATACGAGGAGAGGAGTCTTTGATCTAATTACCCTTCTTCATCTTTGTCACCTGCCTCCATCAGATCTAAGGCGTCAACGAATGTATCCATAGCGTCAAGCTGGTCGTTTGTGGGAATATAAGGGTGTTCCTTGATCACTTCGCCTTTCTTGTTGAAGAGGTGATCCAGAGAGGGGAATCCATATTTCCTCACGTCGTCAGCGAAAGGCATCTAGGGAAAGTCAGAACTATAGGCAAGATACAACGAACATAAGTATTCCTTACCGGAGCCCAGAGCAAGCAGTCTACCTCCTCGAAAGAAGTCGGTGCTAAAACACCCATTTTGGGTGCTCTGTCGTCTTTGGTCACCCAGCGCGCTATTGCGTAGACTTTCCTATCCACCATAGCTCTAACGATGGAAGACATGGCAACTTGCTGATTGGGCGAGTCGACATCAGCCCAGACGTACTGAATTTCTCCCATCGACAACTCGCGTCGGAACTGAGTAATCCAGTCAGTAAGTTGCAAGCCGTGGAAGCTTCGAGAAAATCTTACATTCTTCTTCAAAAAGAAACCACATATCTCCAGACCAGCCTTTGTTGGGAGTTTTGCAAATTCCCCATCTGGGCACGGGACATAGGTCGATCCATACTTGTATCCACGGACCAACGTCTCCTTTTCGACCTGTTCTTTATACTTGAGAGGATTTTCGTTGCCGTCGTCTTCGTTCGTTTCCATCTTCGTGTCGTCCTCCTCGCCTTTGTCGATATAATAGAATGAGTGCATCTTGAGGGGAACATACACTGTCTTGTCGTTATCGTCGTCGTCGCCATCCTCTCGGGTCTTGATACCATACTTGCTCCAACTGCTTGGGCGGGAGATCGCGGTACATTTACTTGTGCGAACCATGAGAGCGATAGCCTCTTCCGAGCGGGTGTCGCAGTCGCCGATGCGAAGCGTGCATCGCGACATGACAGACTTAGTTTGCTTGATGTCTGGTTTGCTGATTTCTTGGAGGACGAAAGCGCACGTTCCCATCATACCGCTGTCCAAGCGAGCAAAAAACTCTTTGTAGAATCCTTCGTTGATTCGCTTCATTTCGGGTTTGTCCTCCTCAACGAAAGGATAATCCTCATCGTCTGAGTCAAAGTCAACGCCACTGTGTTTATGTCAGGGAGGTTGTTTATGAGAAAGAGAAAGAGTGCCATACACTAGAGTAAGATGGACGTTCCATTCATTCAACTTCTTGGCTGTCTCTTCCCAGTCTTCGAGTTCCATGGGGCTTTCTGCGTCGGTGATTATGACGAGTTTCCGCGTCCACGTTCGCTTCTTCGCTAGATATTCTTCTTGGACGGTTGACGCCACAATCAGGCCGTCAATAGCTGGAATAGAGTTATAAGGATGGAAATTTAATCGGAACGGGGTACCTACGATCGCCAGTAGTATCTGAAGGTTCCAGCTCGTCCATCTTGGCTAGAGTATTGGCGGTCGGATGTTGAATGGGAAGGTACTCGGTGACATTTTCGTAGCCTTGTCCTTGGGCGCGTCGGTTTACCAAGTTATCGGTTCCTAAGAGGAGGTGTTGAGTCGTAAGGATAGGGAGGGAGTTGTTCCAGACCTTGGGTGCCAAAGAGGACCACGCCACATTGATCCGTCTTCCGACCGTTATAGATCTAATGAGTGGTTAGACTGGCCAGACACGGAAGAAAAGCGGTGGGCACCATTTCCTGTATCTTCAGTTTCGCATATTGCAAAGACCATTCGAGGTTTGTCATTTCTGTGGTGCGTTCTTCGCCGTTTGGTCCATCTGGCAGTTCTACAATCCTAGTCTTTCCCATGGACTTTGAAACGTCCACGAGAAACATAGTGACGGTGTACTGCGGACGTTAGAGAGAGAGAAATCATTTGAGATGCGACTTACTCCTGCTCTTTCGGCGGGCATGGTGGTAGCAGAGAAGAACGAATCATCGCGACGTCGGAGGCGCGACTGGAATAGGCGACACGTGACTGCCGAACCTTTAATTATTATGCTCAATAAGGAAATCCTTATTGCGGGCTGGCGGGAGCCGGCCGCTTGTAACTCCCATTGACAAACAGGATGTCCGGTCCACAAAGGTTTTGAAAGAATTCGACGATTCAAAAAATCATGGCTGGCTCTATACTGCTTGGAATCTGTCTGGCTTTATCCCCCATTCCTTTACCAGTGGTAGAAGCAATACAGCCTCCATGGACGTGCAGTAAGGCGAAACATGGTGTCCGGAAATGACATCAAGGACCTTCTCGTTCTCGCGTTAAAACATTGTATCGTACTTTTATTGATGAGGAAAAATAAAGCCCTAAGCTGCATTGATTTTAGTATTATTATGAGTGAGCTACGACTTTTTTTGAGTCGCTCGCTTTTTTGAAACGTTTGTTGATTGGACATCCCTTTTTGGAACATCTGATGAAGAAAATAATTAAATAATAAATGTGGATTGGGCGAGATATTTGGGATTGTTTAACCTAGAACCCAACAGCCACCTACACCGGCCAGCCATCTCGGTGACGCGCGAGATTTCGACGGCGCGTGGTCACGAAAATGTCGAACGCGATGGTAGCGAATGGAATGCCTTCAAACATGCCCCCACAGCGCAGCCAAGGCCTGCCTCAGCCGTCTCAAGCGCAGGTGCAGGGCATTATCCAAGTACGTCCACAGTTGTCGCTTAGTACCCCGTTTAAACGATATTATTTAGCGTGTAAACCACCTTCGTGCGCATCCACAGGAAGAGCGACATCCTGGAGAACTCGAGCAGCTCGTGAAATACATGCAGGCTCTGGGCGCAGGCAAGTGCCACGGCTTTCACGCTCGGCCAATATTTACTTGATTGTTTACAGCCGCTCGAAATCAGCCTCAGAACAACGTCCATCAGCCTCCACCAGCCATGATGAACGGCAGCAGCCTCACCAGCGGCCCCGTTCCCGCAGCCCCTCCACAGCAGTCCGCCACCCCCGTCTCGTTTACGCCAGACCAGATCAACGTCCTCCGCGCTCAGATTCAAGCCTTCAAACTCCTCAGCCGACATCTCCCAGTCCCAGAAAACCTGCAGCAGGCCATGCAGGTCAACAGCACCAGCATAGTCGACATTGAAAAGCAAATCCAAATGCCTGATGTCGCCGCAAGGATCATTGACAGCACAGTCAAGGTCGCCAAAGCAGAGTCCGAGGTCCTTGCAACGGACGGCGACGTGGTAGAACTCGAAGATGATGCAGAGATAGACCTCGCCGACCTGCCAAAGGGCCCCTTCCTCGAAGACGACATAAACTCTGGCATCTATCCATACAACACCTACCGCCACCCCTTCTCCCATCTCCAGCGCAAACCAGAAACAGACCCAAAACTCTTTGCGACCCGTCTCCAGCGCTTGCTCGTCCCCACAATCATGCCCTCGGGTCTTGACCCAAACCAGATTCTCAACGAGCGGGACCGTTACGTGGAGGCGCGCATCCATCAACGCATGCGCGAGCTTGAAGACCTTCCCTCTACAATGGGTGACGGTGGCCTCGTGGACTTGGGTGACTCCCTCAAACAGGACGACGACGCCTCAAAACAATTATTCCTTCACCCAAGTTCTTCCTCGCATGGGAAGCTCCGCGCTTTAATCGAACTCAAGTCACTCCGTCTCGTCGAGAAGCAGAGGGCGATGCGCGCTGTCGTGGCCGAACGACTCGTGCATGGCTCACTCTTGCCTCTCAACCGCGCAGACTTCCGACGCATAAGGAAACCAACCCTTCGTGACGTTCGCAATACCGAAAGCATCGAGCGCAAGCAACGTACAGAGCGGGAACGTCGCGCCAAACACAAACACGTCGAGCAACTGCACGTTATCATCTCCCATGGACGAGAGGTCGTCGCCGTCAATCGTACTGCCCGCGAGCGAATCTTGCGGATAGGTCGGGCTGTCTCCGCATTCCATGCCTACACCGAGAAGGAGGAGCAGAAGAGGATTGAAAGGATTTCCAAGGAGCGTCTCAAGGCCCTCAAAGCCGACGATGAAGAAGCTTACATGAAGCTCATCGACACTGCCAAAGACACGCGTATCACCCATCTCCTTCGCCAAACAGATACATATCTCGATTCCCTTGCTCAAGCCGTCGTCGCTCAACAGAATGAAGGTGGTCCCATGGAACACTACCAGTTCGAGACTGAGGACGGTCCCGCAAACGAGGCAACATTCGGCGCTCAAATCGCTGATGATGTTCAAACCGACAAGAGCAAGATTGACTACTACGCCGTCGCTCATAGGATATCTGAGAAGGTCACTGCACAGCCCAATATTCTCGTTGGCGGCAGGTTGAAGGACTACCAACTGAAGGGACTCCAGTGGATGGTCAGTTTATACAACAATCGACTCAACGGTATTTTGGCCGACGAGATGGTGAGTTTCTTTGATTCTTTGAAGCGACTGCTAATTCTATGTCGCTAGGGTCTTGGCAAAACCATTCAAACGATTTCCCTCATCTCCTTCCTCATCGAGGTCAAACGCCAGAAGGGACCTTACCTTGTCATCGTTCCTCTTTCCACGATGACGAATTGGTCGGGAGAATTTGCGAAATGGGCGCCTGCGATCAAGATGGTATCGTACAAAGGCAATCCTGCTCAGCGCCGAGCGTTGCAGGGCGATCTACGTGTTGGATACTTCCAAGTGCTACTCACCACCTACGAATATATCATCAAGGATCGGCCTCATTTGAGCAAGATAAAATGGCTTCACATGATCATCGGTATGTTCTTCGTCCTGGTCATATCTCTGCTGACTGAATTTATGTCGCAGATGAGGGCCACAGAATGAAGAACACTCAGAGCAAACTTTCCCAGACACTCTCCACCTACTATCACTCCCGCTATCGCCTCATTTTGACTGGTACTCCCCTGCAAAACAACCTCCCCGAACTGTGGGCGCTGCTCAACTTCGTCCTGCCCAAGGTCTTCAATTCCGTGAAGTCGTTCGATGAATGGTTCAACACGCCTTTTGCCAACGCAGGAACAGGAGACAAGATCGAGCTGAATGAAGAAGAGGCGCTCCTCATCATTCGTCGTTTGCACAAGGTGTTGCGGCCGTTCCTGCTCCGTCGGTTGAAGAAGGATGTGGAGAGCGAGTTGCCCGACAAGGTGGAGAAGGTCATCAAGATCAGGATGAGCGGCCTGCAGAGTCAGCTATACAAGCAGATGAAGAAGTACAAAATGATTGCGGATGGTAACGAAACGAAGGGGTATGTTGATCTTCACTCGATGAGACCAAAGCTGACTATTTATCTCAGAAACAAGTCGGGTGGTGTGAAAGGTCTCAGTAACGAGTTGATGCAGTTGCGAAAAATTTGCCAGCATCCTTTCCTCTTCGAGAGTGTCGAAGACAAGGTGAATCCGACTGGACTCATTGACGACAAGCTCGTTCGTTCGTCAGGCAAGCTCGAACTTCTCAACCGTGTTTTGCCAAAACTCTTTGCCACCAATCACAGAGTACGTTTTCTTCCAGCTTTTTGGCCCTCTCCTGACTCGTTGAACGCAGGTCTTGATCTTCTTCCAAATGACGCGAGTCATGGATATCATGGAAGATTTCTTGAAAATGATGAACTGGAAATATCTTCGATTGGACGGTGGGACGAAGACGGATGAGCGAGCTTCGTTTGTGCAAATGTTCAACGCTAAGGACTCGGAGTACAAGGTCTTCATCTTGTCGACGCGCGCTGGTGGTTTGGGTCTCAATTTGCAGACGGCTGACACCGTCATCATGTAAGGACAGGCTCGTTCGTGATACTTTCCCCCTTGCTAATCTCTGTTTTTGCTCCTAGCTTTGACAGTGATTGGAATCCTCACGCTGATTTGCAGGCCCAAGATCGTGCCCATCGTATCGGCCAAACGAAAGCTGTTCTTATTCTCCGGTTCATCACTGAGAAGAGTGTGGAAGAGGCGATGTATCAACGTGCGCGGTATAAGCTTGATATCGACGACAAGGTCATTCAAGCTGGTCGATTCGATAATAAGTCAACGCAGGAAGAGCAGGAGGAGTTTTTGGTATGTTTCAGCTTTTGGATTGTGACGGGACTCGTTACTGACTCGAAACCATAGCGATCTATCCTCGAAGCCGACCAAGAGGAAGAGGAGAATGAAGAAGCCGGTGACATGAACGACGAGGAGCTGAATGTGTTGCTTGCTCGGACGGAGCACGAAGGCGCGGTCTTCCGTGAAGTTGATGCGCGACGCGAGAGAGATGTTGAAGAACGTTGGCATGCGCAAGGAAACCGAGGGAAACCACCACCGCCTCTTATGCAGGTTGAGGAGCTGCCCGACTGCTATCAGACTGATGAGCCGTTCGCTGCCAAGGAGGAGGAAGACCTTCTTGAGGGTCGTGGTCAACGTCGTCGCGCCGTCGTCAACTACACCGACAACCTCGATGATGATACTTGGGCAAAGGTGATTCATTTACCATTTGTTTTTTACAATCGACTGATCATAATTGTTAGGCTTTGGAAGATGGCGATGACCTGGACGAGGTAAACGACCGTCCTCGGCGCAAGCGTGGAATCCCCACCTTCATGGAAGACTCTGCTCGGGGTACGCCTATGTCTGACATGGACAGTGGGAGGTCTCGAAAGGGAGGAGGACGGAAGGCCAAAGGCAAAGCGCCCGAGTACGATACTCCACCGAACGGGAAACGTAAACGTGGTGGGCAGGTGTCGCTTACGCCGTCGATAGCGGGTGACGATGATGACGATGACCGTACAGCGGTATGTTCTTACTCCCCACTGCCAGGCTGATTATCTGACTCTGTTTTTGCAGAAACGTAGAAAGACGCGAATGCCTGACTTGGCGGCGAACTATCGGGATAGGATGAAGAAGGCGTTCGATGAATGTTATGATGCGGTGTATGAATGTGAGGCGGAGGAGGGCCGTATGCGCCGTGATCTTTTCATGGCTGTACCATCGAAGAAGGTCAGCTCTTTCCGCATTTCGGTGGATGTATGGTTTTCTGACACGGAGACTAGATCTACCCGGACTACTACCAGCTCATCAAGCAGCCTATCTCTATGCAGCAAATCCAGAAGCGGAGTCAGGGGAACTACTACAAGACTGTGGATGCGTTCCGTGATGATTGGAGGTTGATGTTCAACAATGCGCGGACGTATAACCAGGAGGGGTCGTGGGTGTATAAGGATGCGGAGGAGATGGAGAAGGTGTTCAATGCTGCGTACGCGAAGGCGATGGTGGGGTCTGGGTTACCTGGAGCGCCGGATGGAGCGGGTGGGAGTGGGAATGGTGGTGGTGGTGGATATGGAGATGAGAGGATGACACGGCCTCCGGCGTCGAGGTCTAGGGGCTCTGGGAGGAAACAGGTGTTGAGTGACGATGAGGCTGATGAGTATTTGACGCCTAGCGATGATGATTGAGTAGTGTAGATATTTTATTTGGCGTGTGTCGTTCTGTTTGTTATTTTATACGGTGTATATCAAGTTGTGGCTTTCGATTACGATAAGTGAAGTACCACCGCTCATCCGGGAGGATAGATTGCTATGGCCACAAAGCCACTCCTTCGCGATAAGTAGTCAAAGTGTGGCGTGGGTACTCGATGATGAATTGTTGCCTGGGTAGGGCGACAATAATATGAAGTTGAATTCTGTAAACCAACAGCAAAACAGAGAGGGAGAATACACATTAGGCTCTGGTGACACGTGAGTCTTCCTGTCATTGGGAATTTTTTCAGGTGAAAGACTGTTCAAACAGGTTACTTATTCTGTGGCGAATACAAAATACAAAGGTCAAATTTTCTGAGAAGAGTGCCAGTGGCATCAACCGGATGGGATGACAGCATGTTAGACGGTACACACATTATTTCTCGATTGTTACTCGAGGCGACACAGTTCGGATGTGGTAATATCTGGTCTCGCGTGAGGCTCAAGCCACACGGCGCACACTTGTTCGACAGAAAAATGAGTATACCAATATTCTTCCTGTTCGTGCACGAGTGACTCGGAGTCTTCAACTTTCTTCTTCATTGCACTACATGTCGACTTTGAAAGCTGACCGTGGCAATTAGATACGTGCCGAAAACTACACGCAAGCCATGTACGGGAGTTTCTGATAGGCCCGTCAAACATGTGAACGCCACCACAGAGTGATATCTCGGACTTTGGAATCAAACAATTGTGACAGTTCGGAGGCTCCACAAAGCTTTTGCTCAAGTTATGGAGGATATCCCTGCCGATAATGATTGGCACCTCGTCTTCCCCACATCATATGATGAGGAGAGAGAAACATTTTTGGGGAGCTCCACCATCGGGATGCACTAGGAGAATGGGAAGGTTGTTTTAAAGAAGGTGGAAATAGGGTTTGATGATGAGCTAGAAGCCACTGGTTCGCGTCGTGTTCTTTTACTTCTTGCGCGCCACCTCCTTGGATTCGTCATGGGCTCTGATGGATCTTTTTTGGATACCGCGAATGTTGGAGCTGGGAGTTAAATTCCATATTCTCCACTTCGATATGGTTAGGAATGCAGTAAGTACGGGCTGCCTTACCCCGGCTGCCAGGTATGTTGGATTTCTTCCGAAATTCACTGATTGTATGTTCAGATGTTGATGATTTGTATGCAAGTTCTCAGAATTTTGGAAGGCGCAGTGAGCGTCATGGAACTAGGCATCATTTTCAGTGGAGAATGCAACGCCACTGGTCGATCTGAACCTCGCGGCAAAGAACCCTCACCAGGGAGCTTCTCACTGGTGGTGAAAACTCTAAGAACACTGTAAAATCTACATTTACAATATATGCCTCCTCTGAATGACTTGAAGTCATGCTCCGGGCTTTGTGTAAGCACCAGGACACAAATCGGTGTGTTCTTGGTCGGCTTGTCACAGCCAGTCACCATGGCCATCAATGGCCAATAATGCCGTCGTAGCCGTAACTGATGCGCAAATGCGGCAAGACGGCACCCCTCTGGCCGCATCAAATGGCTGACCGGACTTGTAAAAAGGCATCAACAAAATGTCACGCCTCGATTTTTCTGAGTCCTGGTGCTTTCGTGTAGACCGAAGAAAGAATGCGAGTTATCGAGTGGTGATATATATACTATATGCACATCCTATAGCTTTCTCCGAGTTTTTACAAGCATTCGGGACTCTGGGAACTCCCCAATTTGAGTTCTTTCACTTTCTTTATCGACTGGCATGTTCTAATTCTTAAATTTAAGAGAGAAAAAGTACTAACCACTATACACATGTTATATACAGCAAACCATCCATATTTACGGTGATTTAACGACAAATAGGTAACTAGCCATGACCACAGCGGCTACGTAATTTATGTGGCAGAAGAAGTTAAGGACAGGTCCGATCGTGGGAACATGACTTAATTATGATCGGTCTAGGCCCGATGATGTCATGCGGAGCTAATCCTGCGCCAAAAGGGTAGGACCCACTTGCTCACTGTCCCCAACACCCGCCATGGACTTTTTCACCGCTGCGAACGACAGCGCATCCATCGGCCAGGTGGACACTAATCCCTTTGCGCAGGCAATACACGCAGGCTTTGGTAACTTTACCGCCCGTCTCCCAGCATCGCTGCCGTCTCCGTCTCCGGGCAAGGCCAAGGCAACGAAACAAACGACGACGACGACGACGACACCCAAGGCGGCTAGCTTTCCACCAGTAATTATCGACGACCTCGCAGAGCTTATTCCCATTTCCACCGTATTATTCATCGACATCCGACCGCATGCGGCCTTTGCCAACGCTCGTCTGCCCAATGCTCTCTCCCTTTCCGTGCCATCCACCCTCCTCAAACGCCCGCTTTTCTCTCTGGAGCGCCTGGCAGCGATGCTGTCCTCATCCACGTCCCGCTCTCGCTTCCTCCAATGGGACCAATCGACTCAAATCGTCGTGTACGACGCCGACTCGTCGTCGCTACCGGAGACATCCAACATCTTTGGCCTTTTGAAAAAGTTTGCCAACGAGAACCCGACGTACGCCGGGAAGCTAGGCTGGCTCAAGGGCGGCTTCCAAGGAGTCTGGCGGGACCGCAAAGAGCTTATTGATGCGAGCGCGTTGTCCCAAGAATCTGGCACATCTTCTTCCACACTGCAGACCAGCCTTCTGCCGCCCTCGGCATTCCGTGCCCCAAAGCGTAGCTCGCCTGCCGCCGGGGCGTTGCGTCCATCCATGTCGCTCTCCCATCCTCATCAGGCCTACAATCCCTTCTTCGACACCGTCCGCCAAAATATTGAGCTCTCCCACGGCATCACCGAGCGTATTCCGTTAAAACTCCCGCAGAGAGTCAAGGAGCGCATCAGCGATCTTCCGTTCCAGTGGCTGCGCGACATTGCTTCGCGATGCTCCTCGTCCGAAGAGTCTGACGTGGAGGACAGCATGGAAGCGCTGGCTATGCAATTTTATCGCATCGAACTCGCAGAACAACGGCGTCTCATGGGTGTCATGGAGCATCACTCACGGGAATCTCAATGTTCTGACCGTTCAGAGGTTCCAAGGGCCAAGCCGTTCCCATTCAGTATCACGGCAGGCGTCGAAAAGGGAGGAAAGAACAGGTAAGCAAGGGTCCTCTTCTCTGTGTAAAATTTCCTTATTGTTGTCTAGATATAGACATATCTGGCCGTTCGAGCACGCTCGTGTTCGTCTGCACAATACCGGCTCTCGCGCCACAAAATCTCAAGTGGCCGCACTCCATGATACCACCTCGAAATCAATACCCCCGCCCTCCATCGATGATGACGATTATGTCAATGCTTCGTATGTCCAGCCGTTATGTACGAAACGCCGGTACATCGCCACGCAAGGGCCTCTCGACGCCACTTTCGTCGACTTTTGGACGTGAGTGTACCCCTTGCGAATCCCGCTAGTCTTGCTGATGGTGTTTTTTTTGACAGTCTGGTCTGGCAGCAGAACGTTCATGTCATCTTGATGCTGACCCGCGAGGTTGAAGGGGCCAGCATCAAATGTGGATATTACTGGAAGGAAGGATACTATGGACCTCTTCATCTGAAGCTTGTCAGCGTGGAAGGTCAAGAAGATCTCGGCGAAACGGTTGTTCAACCTAGCGGAACTGGCTTCTTCAACTTCAAAACTAACGAAGCACCGCCACCAGCACCCAACCCCATCATCAAACGCACATTCATCCTTTCACACACACATTATCCACAATCAACTCCACGACGCATCACCCACTTTCAATATCTCGACTGGCCGGACATGAACGTTCCGGACGACCCGAGGGGCGTTTTGAATCTATTGAAAGAGGTCAATACCAGTATGGAAGAAAGTCAAGCACGGCAATCCCCTCCTACATCGCCTTCCTCCGGTCCCCTTGAACTCCAGGATATTCAGGTTGATCCTGTATCCGGCGTTGCGAAACATGAAGTGCAGGGTATCCAGCCTCTCTTGCTCCACTGCAGTGCAGGCGTTGGCCGAACGGGTGGTTTCATTGCAGTCGATTCTGTGCTCGATGGCATCAGGAACGAGATCCGGATGAAAGCGAAGGCTACACGATCCAACAGCGCTTTAGACGTTGACGGAGATGTTGTCATGGACAACGAGGGGCGACAGACAATGTCGATGCCTCCAAACCATGAAGGAGATGTCCTCCATGTCCCAATCGTAGGTTCGACAGACCAGCCTATACCTGCATTAACCAAGTCGCAACAGTGGGCGGAGCACATGAGCTCTTCGCTTCAAGATTCAGGATTCATTTCGACGAAGTCTAGTACTCCTAGCAGTCATTCGACGATGCGCTGGGCCCAACAAGTCTCTGAAGAGCCTGCTCCTATGACGGGTATCGCTTCATCCTTGCCAGAATCGCGAACACTGAACCAGTTGAGGCATCGCGAACCCAGTCGGGATTCCGACTCTCGGTCTTCACTGGACTCGAGTGGCAACTCTTCGTCCGAGGAGTCATCTCTGTTCGGATTCCCTCGCAGTCGAAAGAGAAACGAGATCAAGGATACGGACGACGAAGTGTCGCCGCTTGGTGGTTATGCGACGTCCTCCTCGTTGACGACCAACTCAACTGTCGAGTCAGGCTGTGACAACAAGCGGCACTTCAACTTCACCCTAACGGCGGACAATGTCGGTGGGGTGAAGGGTTTGCTTACGCGCCGCTGGGCTGACGATATTCCTCGTACGAGGACTCTGTCTGCACCGGAGCCTAGCCTCGAGGCCGTTGCTACTCCTCCTCCGCCTTCACGCAGCCTCTCGCCATCGCTCAATCTACCCGAGGAATCTAACGAGTCGTCTCATCGCGGGTCGTCTCCTCCACCAAGCGTTGTGGGCACCGAAGTTAGCACTGCGCTCCCTCCTCTTGTCGTCCCAGTCGCTGTTCCCGAACTCGACAAGCCCACCACTCCCTCGCCGCCACCTACCACCTCGTTTACGAACGTCGACTACAAGGAACCGCGGTCTATCCATTCCCGAGCGTCCCCTCCACCGCTTAGTTCTTACGAGACGCCACTCTGCGAAGTCGTGCAAGATATGCGGGAGCAACGAATGAGCCTCTGCCAAAGTCTGCGCCAATACGTTTTTGTGCATGCTGTGGTTATTGAGGGCGCACTCATGATAGCGGACGAGGAGCGAAATTCGTCGTCGGGACAAAGCACTGTGGACGCGCCGCCTGTGCTGGCCCGTGCACCGACGAGTCAACTTTCCGGAGGCAGTGGCCTCGCGAGTTTGCTAGCGCCAATGTTGACGTTCAGCGAAAATGGAAGCAGTTCTTCTGGGAAGCGACGAGCTAGCCCTACGGAGTTGCCTCACGAGAGTATCAAAGGCGAGGAGCGGTTGTCCAAGCGTCCGAGTGTCAAACGGAAGCAGCGGAGCAGCGAGGGTGACTTGCCCATGGCGCAGCATTACCGCAAAAACTCGATATCGAGAGAGCGATCGGGTGACAGCGCCAGCAGAATGCGGAGGCCGTCGTTTGAGATTGGTATGGCGCTTTTGTTACTCATTCTTGTTGTCAATGCTAATTGTGAGATTGTGGCAGGCTGATCTGATTCCTCTCGTTCTCTCTCATATATCTATTCTCGGATCTTTCTCTCCACTCTCTGCATTCCGTCGCATCTATGTAGACGTCCATTCCCCCCATCTTAAACGTATAAGCTCCCTGCATGTATTTTATACCTCTACGTTCCCATCTGTTGTGTCTTTAAACTAGCTGTAAGATAATCTCTGGCACGACAGCACTAGTGTTGTTTTATTATATTTTTTAATGTTGACTGGAGTTTTCGAAATGAGTGCGGGAAGGACGGTCCGGTGTATCATGGTCGTCGAAGAGGCGATCAATAATTTTTAGAATGCGAATCAAGACAACCACTACCAGACTGCCAGCTGCGCTTGTGGAGAAGATCAATGAGCAGCCTGTTGGTATGTTTATTGTGATAATAGTAGCTTGCGTGATGATTAACGACTGGCGATAGACAACGATACGCGCCGCGGTCCCCCTCGCAAAAAGGGCCTCTCAAGAAAAGAGACCCGGAAATTAGACCGGGGCCAGAAAAAGCAGCGGAAGGCTGAGTTCTTTGGAGCTGGGAAGAGGCCGGTAGATGAGGAGGAGGGGGAGCATGAGGAGGCGCCGAAGGCTAAGCGGGTTAAGCTTGATGAGAGTGTGGTGAAGGAGAAGGAAAGGGAGAAAAGGGCGAAGGAGAAGGAGAAGGAGAAGGCAAAGCAGAGGGAGAAGGAGAAAGAGAAGAAAGCGACGCTGCAGTCTATGCCCAGAGAAACGGAAGAGGACCGATACATCTCGTACTTGGAGTCCAAGCTGGGGTACGGCAAGTCGAAATCGAAATCGAAGGCGGGGGAAGACGATGGATTAGACGGTGAGTCATTCATTGCACACGAATTGCTCTTACTGATAATTGGTTTTTAGATTTACTTGATTTTGCGGATACGATTGGGATTCCGGTATGTCGGTTCTTTTGAGTTTTTGTTTTTTTGATGTTGACTCGGAGGGGTTTTGTAGGCTGCTGATGTGGATATGGATGGAGGAGTGGAGACGTCTGAAGATGAGGAGGAGGAGGAGGAGGAGGAGGAGGAGGAGGAGGAGGAGGAGGACGAGCTGGAGTTGGAGGATTTTTATACGGAGGAAGAGGCGGGGGAGGGTGAGGAAGAGGAATGGAAAGGGATCGGTGCTGAGGATGAAGATGAAGGTGAAGAAGACGACGACGAAGCACCCATTTTACTCCCAGCAGAACCGACTAAAGGTGAGTTTTATTCGTTCAGTCAGATAGGCTCTCTGACGCGCCCATGTAGCGACTGCCTACGTTCCTCCACATCTGCGCAACACTATTACCTCCGGAAACGACTCTGAGGAGTTCGCAAAACTACAGAGAAATCTAAAAGGTCTCTTGAATCGGTGAGCCTCTCGATGTTCGGTACTCTACGACGGTCTCATGGCCCGTGTTAGAATGAGTGAACAAAATCTTGGAAACATTCTGGATAGCATCGAAGAGCTGTACCGCAACCATAGCCGAAACGGTGAGTGTCTTCATTACCAGACGCCATTTAGCAAGCTAACATACCTTCATTTAATTCTCAGATGTAACATCGTCTCTCACTTCTCTCATAATCAGTGGCATATCGGCACACGCGCTCCTCCTCGATTCGTACGTCGTTCTTCACGCGGCGCTCATTGCCAGTCTGCACAAAATACTGGGCGTCGAATTCGGTATGTACCCTCCCATTCTGACGATGTAATAATTTATCATCCACTTTTCAGCGGCGAACTTCGTACAAAATGTCGTATCCGGCTACGAGACGCATTACGCCTCCTTGGAAGATAATGGCGACGAAAATAAAGGCAAAGAATGCTCAAATCTCCTGGTGTTGCTCGCAGAACTCTACAACTTTCAAGTCATCTCGTGTGTTCTGATCTACGACCTTATTCGAACGTTGTTGGATGGATCGATGAGCGAACTGGACGTTGAGTTACTCCTCAAACTCATACGGAGTTCTGGGCAACAGCTTCGTTTGGACGACCCTTTGGCTCTCAAGGATATAACGCAAATCGTTCAAGAGAAAGTCGCGATGTCGGAGGGAAAGCAAAGGTACGGAATCTTATCGAATGTTGTCTCTTTAAACTGACAAGGTTTGCGTCTAGCTCTCGTACTCTGTTCATGATTGAGACCTTGACGAACTTGAAGAACAACAAAGTCAAGAAGGTCGGTGCTCAGAATCAAGGTGGTGAGGCTACGGAGAGGATGAAGAAGTTTTTGTCGTCACTGAGCAAGAAACGTCAAGGTTCGTGTCTCTTTCCATCAGTGGGGTTAGGATATTAATTACGTGCTATCTAGTGGTGGCAAACGAGCCCCTTCGTGTTTCGCTTGCCGATTTACATTCTGCGGAGACGAGGGGCAAATGGTGGCTGGTCGGTGCTGCTTGGGGTGGAGATCCATTGGTAGATCGACAGCAAGATAAAGAGGACTCATCGAAACAGCCGCCAATATCTTCAAGCAATGCCCTATTGAAGCTAGCGAAAAAGCAGGGAATGAACACTGACATCCGGCGCAGTGTCTTCGTCGTGTTGATGAGTAGTGATGTAGGGCTCATGCTTCTTGTTCGGCGCGTTGGTATCTCACCCTCATGTCTGTAGGATTACGTGGATGCCTGTGACCGGCTTTCCCAACTCAATCTTACGGAAATACAGCAGCGAGAAATTATCCGAGTGCTTCTTCATTGCTGTGGTAATGTACGTGTACACGTTTTGGTTGACTGAATATTTGCCTGAAACATTTCTAGGAGAAAACATACAACCCTTACTATACACTCGTCTGTCAGCAACTGTGTCGCACATCCCACGCCTACAAGATAACGCTGCAATTCTGCTTATGGGACTTCCTGCGGGATCTGGGGCAGACCGAGGTCGGCGGTGCGGAGGTGATTAAAAACATGCAGGAAAGCGGGACGGTGGAAAGCTTCGATCTAAAGAACATCTCGACGACGAGATTGAGAAACGTCGCTCAGGCGTACGCTTGGTGGATCGCGAAGGATTGCGTTACGCTCTCCATCCTGAAGGTGAGAAGGATCCTCCTTTTTTTGGTTTGTGCAATCTTGGGACCTGACATTGGGCCTCTTTTTAGCCCGTCGACTTTACCGTCCTTAAGCCGCAGACAGTTCAGTTCCTCTCTCAGCTTCTGGTGCACGTCATGATCAGCAGTCAAGTCTCTATGCCGCGGCTCCGGGATCATGGCGGGGAGGATTTACTGCTAAACAAGAATCGGAAAGCTGTCGAGGAGATCTTCATCAAGGCCACGCGACTGCAGACGCTTTCGATGGGGCTCGTGTATTTCTTTTCGAGCAACTTCAAAGCGGCGGATGGCACCGCAGAGAAGTTTGTCAAATGGGCCACGGAAGTGGCGAAGGATACGTTACGGACGGGGGTCGATATCATTCCGGACCTATGAAAGCCCAACGATTACTTGCCAGAATTGACTATGCATGTAGATCGGATTTCCTAACTCTGATTGACGCAAACGGTTGTGCTTCTATTCCTCAAGATAATGAATACATTGTCAGTTGACGTCGGGTGCTCTACTCGTCTCTAGTTCATCATCAATAGTTTATGTTCATACACTCTATATGGCCATCGAGAAGCTCTGATTATCGCTGGCCTGATGTAGAGTTCTTACATGTCTGCGTTTGGGAGACTTCAAGCCAAATCAGGCAACTTCGTTTCTCCTTCCACTTGTCGTCATTGACTCGTCAATTCGTCAAGAACAATCGTCTATGCGAGCCTCTCAACTCGAAATTGATCCAGACATCTTTATAGAAGCCTTGTCCCCGAGAACAAAGGACGCGAGGTGAGCTATCTAAACTAGCATAAATCCAAGGTCAAATCATACCAAGCACCCGTACAGCGCTCTCGCGGCCGTTCTAGGATCTCTGGTCTCTCAGTCTCCTGTGGAGCTCAAATCGGAATCTTCGACAGTCTCGCAGCTAGACAATGTCATTCACGACCTCTATCAAATACAAACGGCTGCCAGGATTCACCGCAACGCTCTCGCCCCCATTAACAAGCTGCCCGACGATCTCATCACGTTGATTTTCAGATGTTATTGCACCTCTGACGACTTGTTCTTCTTCGGCCGCATAAATTGGCATGTCCTTGTCCGAGTCTGTCGACGGTGGAACCACTTGATCAATGCAGATGGCTTCCTCTGGTCGTATCTATCGTTGTCGTACCGTGGGCCGGTCTCGGTGGAGAAAATCGGTATTCTCGAGAAGATAGGGAGGTCGGGATCATGGCCCCTACATATCTACCATGATGCCGTGGCATATCCGGAAACCTACGTGTACGAGCTATTACTCACGCCGCTTTCACACCGTGTGGCGTCTCTTCACCTGCGCCACGTAGAGCCTTCCATGGCCACCGCTATCCTCACTATGATGGAAGAAGCCGGTCTTCCGATGTTGTCCTCGCTGAACATATCCCGCTCCACCAGCCGAGAGATGGAACAAGTATTCCATCTCTCAGATAAATACCTCGCGCTGCCCAACTTGCGACGTATCACCCTTTCGGACGTTGGGATCAACATGTCTCTAATGCCCACTCGTCTTGAAGAACTTATCCTCGATAACAGGACCACGAGGACCGCCCGTTGCGGCACGCTCGATTTTCTCGACGCCCTCTCAAGGCTACCTCATCTAAAGATCCTGAAATTCAACAGGTCCATCTTTCACGACTTCAGTCAGGACATCACGAAATCCTACCCTCCCATAAATCTTCCTGCCCTATGTTTGCTCTGCATTCGAGGTTGCCAGGTCACGTCCTCTGTATTTCTTCGCCTGCTCATTTATCCACCAACTGCCAAACTCTCCGTCGTATCATATTCGATAATCGATAATGCAGCCAACACAGCGTCCGGAATCATCCAGCCTTTACAGGAACACTACCGCCATCCACTACGTCCACGTATCAAAGCCCTCAAGGTGTACATCCGGCAGACCTCCATCCACGCCATATTCAACGGCTACACCCACCCCGAGAAAAAGCGCTCCCTCTGCTCCATCGGCAACCAAGCTGCGGTATTCGAGATCATGTTTTTCTGCGCTCGGTTTGCGATCCAGAATCGAATTTGCCGAAGGCTCTTCAAGGGGGTTATGCGCCACGTTGAGGTGTTGGACGTTCGCGGTGGGGCCGACGGGAGCATTTCGGTGGGGTGGTGGAAGATGGCCATGCTCAGCCTACCTGCTCTACGACAGGTGTACCTTTCTGTCGACTCTGGGACGTGCTTGACGTTCTGCGAATCGGTACAGAGCCTGAGCGAGTCGCATCCTCGGAGTTTCCCTTGGCTAGAGGTAATCTATGCGTCGAGGATGACGCGGAGCTCTGTGCGGACAATCAAAGAGTTTCTCGATACCGGAGAACATGTTCACGCTCCGGAGCTGCCAGCGAGGTGCTATGACGGATTACGGGATGTGGCGAGGCTCTTTCGCGAACGCGGGTATCCTTTGCGCGAGTTCGTAACCGATGCTGCTCTAGAGTACTGGCCTGGGTTGGATGAAGCGAGAGAGATTGCGAAGCTCGTCGGGAAGCTGGTTTATGAGAAAACGCAGGTATACGAGGACGATAGCGAGGAGGAGAACTGTAAATATGCCAGGCGTTCGTCTGTTTCGGCTACAGTTGAGGCGCAAGAGTCTATAGGTACGTTGGCCATGCCTAGTGGCACTTTTGTGATAATGATCGTAAATATTATAGACAGTCCGGACGTGAAGGAAAACCTGAGGGATGTCGATACCCTTCATTTCTGTGCGCTATCTCGATCATTGGATGGCATGTTTACCGACGACGTGTCATACTTGGACAAGAAAGTCTTGATGTACGTTGCGATTCATCGTACCTGAAGGAAATATGGTTGACACTGACCATGGATAGACACCATGATCAGATGTCCTGATGAACGTTGCTCGATACCGAAGAGATCACGATTGATATCGATAGATATTCAGGAACTAGGATGCTTGAGGTCAAGTAGCGTTGTATTGCGTGTGTAGATCCTCGGTAGGTGATTATCGATAGTCGTCTCAACGGTCACATCTGACCTACAGTATCCAGTTCCATCTCGATGCCGACATAGGCTGTACGTTTATCTCCGTCTGTTAGCCTTGGGGGTTGTGGGAGCCTGAAGGACAGCATTATTGACAGAACAATGGGCGCGCTGAGGAGCCGAGGTGCTTGATTGTTAGTTGCCATAAACGGCGAGCGATGTTCCTCCAGTTTATTTCATTCATGGTGCCATGGAGGCAAGCCTGAGCTAAACACTATAAGTCGACTGTTACCTGTTCCCTTTACTCAAAGAGTAGGCGATACATCGGATACATACAAGGGTGTGATGTGTGTTATGAAGAGGAAATATCGGAGGAACTTATTTCGTTATGTGGTTACTCTGATGGCGCCGGACGGCCTTCGAAACTCTCGGACGTGGTCCTAAAATTCTGGTCAGCTCCGTAAAAATGTGTAAACTATATAGAGAGATATTGAGGGGGTCAATTGTATTTTCCAACAAGCATCCAGTCCAAAATCGCGATTCGAATGAGTCTGAGCAACACAAGTCACGTGCGTTTGACGCTTGACTCTCGTTAATTCTTCAACGGTCGTCCGAGCACTTGGTAAATGATGCGGACTATCTGAACACCTTTCTAATACCGTTAGGCCTGTTTTGGGAGGTCTCCCAGGATTTTATGACTTCATATACCTTTCAAAGAACATCTGGACTGTTCAAAACGTTCAGAGCTCCGTCATGCGTACTAATAATTCCCGTTCGTTCTCTAACTCACGGTCCCTCTTCAGAAGAAAATTAGCCCCTTGAAAGAAGAAAACGGAGAATAATTTGAGCTCGCTACGCATCGCAGTCCACCGTGAGAACCCGTGCTAATTCGAAGGATCATTAAAAATAACTCAACGATGAAAGGAGTCGTGTGGCGCACCCCGTTTCTCGGCCCCACACCCCTCGCAGACGCGCCAATAGAACGGTAGCATGCGCATAAAATGCTCGCGCAGCAAGGATGTTCCAATGCCCCGCGGGAAATCCGAAATACTCCTCAGTTTCCAAAAATAAGGGCGCCCAACAACCGCTTCCTCGACACGCTCCGTTCCGTCCAGGTCCACGCCCCCTTGGAGAAGAGAAGGCCAGAAACGTCGCTCCCGAACGTCGAGAGCCGCGGCATAGCAGATAGATCGTTCACACCGTGCACCTAGAAGTGGCGTCGCCTCGTGCTGGGAAGAACCATTTGAGCTAGTAGCGGGGGAGCACGAGGCTCAGAAATAAGATTCCGAAGACTGAGTGATGTATGTTCAAGACGAATGTCGAAAATTATGACGAGTGGCCTAGGCGAAGCCCTTGATATAGGTCATACTATAGGAGGGTATTATGCTTATTGTTGAGGGCGCTGTCAGGAGTATCAAGACAGATTTTACTAGCTTGAGGCGGAAATGGAGCAGAGGGTACATTTGGGGTGAGCTCCTAGCAGTAATAGTGGTACCTGCTGCACGAAGGAAAAGAGGGTAGTAGGCCCCAAGGAACGAAAGGAAAAAGACTGAGGCCACACATGGAAAGCATGAAGGAGAGCGCGCCAGAGAGAGCTGTGTTGATGACAAATGCATTAGGAATTGCAGCGGTAGGACTGGTACGCAGCGTGTTGCGCAAGGACGGGCCCAGCGCCATACGGTGCGGCTCAGACCTGATCGGGCGGCGCATGTAGATGTGATCGGTGTGATCGCCGGAAGGGTGGTATTTCAATTTACACCCAGTCGACGTGGCGTCGACAGAATGATTCCACGGAGAGGTGGCCAAACAGAGCGGCCAAACAACCGCTGCGCCGAGTTTAATATCTTTCCTCAAGAGGACGAGTCGTAACATATATCCGAGAGCATGCATCATGTGAATGAGGATCCTGGAGATGGCAGAAAATCATGTTGATAATCGATTGAATCCACACCTTCTTGCCTCTTCTTGCCAGCACACGAGTGACATACGGACGGAAAGAATATTCTGTGATGGGAGAGAATGAATTTGGTCCCGGGCCCGGCCTTTGGCCCGGTAGGACGACGAGGCAAGGGAAAATGTACCTCATATCAGAATGTGTTTTATGGTGAAGCGCAGGGTTGAATTTGAGTTTACTAGACGGTCGGCGGTGGTGGGCAGCCTTGCAGAGCCTTGCGTGTATTACAGCCAAATTACAGCAAAGCTGAAGAACGAACGATGGGCATCCGGCAGTAAGAAAGAGAGAGATTCAAATGATTATTCCAAGGCTGTAATGGGAAAGAAAAACGCCGGCGTTGGAATTCTCGGCATGCACATGCCGTATCGCTTAGGGTGTTTTAATAGGGCGGGGGTGCGGAAAAGGAGACATTTCCTGTACACAGTGGTTGGGATCTAGCGATCGCCTGGCTGAGAGTCAAGATGAGAAGGGGAAGGAGGAGGAGTGGGATCTACAGCTGGCAAGAAGAATGGTGAAAGTTGACGGGTGATGGATTGCGATCGAAGACGCGGAGGTGAATTTCAACAGATCCAGATAATATCTGGAAGGGCATTGGTCGTTGCAAATGGGCATCCGCGGTCGGTACAGAGTTGAAGACTACAAACGACTGGAAAGTGTTGAATAGCCTCGTCTGCGTACCGTCTCGTACCGTTTCCTTGAAGGAATTTGGAAGGCAACGAAACGTTTCGTATAGCCAACCACGTGTTTTGAGATTGCTGGGTAATAGCGTCCGTAAACGGTAACCGGTAAACCAAGCTACCTCCGCATAGCGTGGGAATCTCGACAAATAATATTTCCTTCAGGGACACGGCCACACGCTGCTTTATTTAAATACCCCGACCATGTTTCGTTAGAGCCAATTCTGCAATGTCCTTCCAACTTGAGGTTGCGACTTTTACGCCTTCACCTATCTCTATCTCCAAGCTTCGTGCAAACGAGCACTTGGCTGTGCTCATGCCGAAGGATCTCTGGAAGGTATGTACTTCATTATCCAACATAGGAGCCGTCTCTAACGTCCCCTCAGTCCGACTCATCGTCGTCCTATTGTGACAACTTCTTCTGTCGGGCCCCCTTCACTCTGTTCGAGCGTCGTCACCACTGTCGCAAGTGCGGCGGTATCTTCTGCAACGCCTGCACTGCACGCACGACCTCGTTGCTGGATACGTCTAACCTCGACTTCGTTCATCCCCCTCCCAATGCATCCATCCACGACTTCAACTCGCCCGTATCCGAGTCTCGCGTGTGCGATGGTTGCTACGACCAGATTCACGGCTGTCCTACTTCGCCCAGCACTCCAGAGCTGGTCTATGGACCTTCGCGCTCGCCGTCACCTCCTCCCCCATCCATAAGGTCGAACGTGTCCTCATCCACTACCTCTACTCGTTCCTCCGTGCAAGTGCATCTCGATTCGGAACCGTCTTACGGCCCGCTCGATGCATATCCCCTCAAGCGCTCCTCCGTTCTCTGCAAGGCTACGGGTGGAGGCCGCTGGGAGCCCAAACCATACGTCAAGACGATTGGTCGCATCGACGACCTCCTCCGACGCATGGAGGACAGGGAACGCAGACGCAAGGCCAACCCAGTCATCTGCGACGGATCTATCCAATATCGATTCCCTCGCGAACCAGAACCACAACATTGTCCAAGAAATATGACCCTCTCGACTTTCTAAATCCTCCCTTCCCTTCTCCATGTTGTATCATCTTACTCTTGCGCCGCCTCCCTCTCGCTATTATCTTATGCGCTTATTCCCGGCATGCTGTATATATCCTGCACTGTATTACCATCATCTCTTGCTGTCCTACATCATCGCTCTTTTACTTATTACTTGTTTATTTTTTTGGGCTCCCTCTCACCTTATGTTTAATATCATTGTAATGTGCACTACCTATACAATCTAGAGTTCTCTATGGCCTCCAAAGGAAAGAATCGCTCAGTGTTGCTACGGGTCCTTCACATGTCTTGCGACCGACATTGCCCCGGTCGGTCCGGCCATTTTGATTCCTTGATGCGGCCCCATCGACATGTGCAGTGTGGCGCCAAACTGAACGAGCCCTAGGTCCTTCGGTGTTGCTCCTTTCGCCTGTTGGGAATTTGCGAGGAACTTCCGATTCTCATGGATGCATAGATCATGAATCATGATGCTCATGTGTGTCCTTATTGAAAAGCCTAACCTTACTTACCTAGGCCTCTCGTACAGTTGACAGCCTACCATGTGAAAGATCATCTGTGACTGTATAGGAGGGTACGTACTTGGTGTTGACTTCGTCGGTGGCTGAGGGTCAACATAGCGGCCATCATAACCATGCTTCCCCAGGACCGCCGAGTGTCTTCATTCGCATGTACCTTCGAGCTTTAGTCTGAGATTAATGAGGGTGGCGCCTCAATGACTACCTGCTAGTGGACACCTATCTACATACCGGCCTGTCATTTGCGCCCTTGCAACGAAGGGAACATCCGAAGACGAACCTGTTTGCTCACTCGCTGTCAAAGCGCGTATGTACGTCCTCCCATTTCCTACCAGCCTCTTTCTGATCACTTCCACCGTGATCCGGTGAGTAACATTCTCCGACGAGTATGGCAGCGACGATACGTACTCTACAGAAGTTCATCAACCATTCCTTGAACATCCTTCTCTAGGATGAATGCCTTTACGAAATACAACGCGGCTCTCCCAACTATCTGTGGCATCTCCTGATCCTGTATCCCCACCGCGGTAGCAGTGAGCTCACGGTGCTAGAACAACCCAGTACCCCACTTCCAAACTACAGTTCCTATCAGAACCGAGTCGCTTCACATCATGTCTTCACCTCGCCTCAGCAGCCTCGTTATATCTATCGCACTTCAGGCTCCGGTATACAGTGTGGCGCAAACTCGGCGTCCCCAAGGGCCAACACCCAACTGGGTAACATGCCGTTCTCTTTCATATTCCATTCGGTCACCCGGCGGCGCTGGACGCGATGAGAGCTAACGGTTAAACATGACACACGTGAATACTGTACCGAAACTCTGCTCGGCGCAGTTTACCTCTCGGATCTGATACTTCCTTGGTTTTCCCCCTGCCCACCAACGCCGTTCCGGAGAGAAAGAGATATCACGCAGTACATATTCTCCCGACTCTGGGTATGAAAAACTCATAGTCGGTCATAGTTGATTTCTACGACTTCCCAGGTCGATCCTTCCACTGTCTGCCAGCCGCGATCCGAGTCCATATTATTATTATGCTGCGCCGCGGCATTTCAAGGTTGGGACTTCTAGCACCGCAAGTTTCCTAGCTGAGCAATCGAATTTAGATATTACCCTTTCTCGCCTCGAAGAAACTGTGAACCTTTGGGCACTACTTGAGGTGGCTCATCGCTAATTGGGACCGCGGGATGGTCAGTGGTAAGCATGAAGTTTGGCTACGCTGAACAGAACTGAGCCACGTCCGCCCATTATCTTGTCTACATGTACCGAGACTAGTGCTTGATTGATTTCGGAACGGGGAACACCAACTTACTTATCATACCATTTAGTCTCGCTACTCCTAGTACTCAGGTCTCGAAACTTCATTCAAACATTCGCTTCGCAATATACCTTTTCGGTGACAATAGATGCACGAGCATAAACAGACGGAATCACCAACAAAAGATTATCACAGATGTACGGCGAAGCGAAGACGCCTTTCGTATTTCCCGTTGTGTTGTGGCGCAATTTGACCATGGGACCTTTCCGACTTCCGCGCAACGATACTTAACACACAAACATCAAGATCAACGAAGAAAGTGATATGCATCCTATTTATCACATATGCGCCAGTTGTTAATAATCATCATCGTCCATGTTCAAACTCGGCTTCTCGTGACGCACTCTAACGACGCGAGGGGTGAGTATTCCTTTGACACCCAACATTAGGTGCAATGACAAGTCCGACGACGGTGTGAACGGCAGACTGCACAGGACATCCTTCGCTCTACGAACCAATTTGTAAAGTTCTCCCTTCTCGCAAGCCATGTGAATCTTGGCACTCGGTTGCAGCGCCTTTTGAAGCCCCACGATAGCCTTGTGTGCTTGACTAGATGAAAGGCAAGTCAACACAAGGTAGGATTAGTGGTGGGGATCGCGAACGTACTTTGTCTGTGTCAAAAGATCATCCAACTGCTCCATCTCCGCTGACTGTGCACTCTTCAGCTGTTCCTTCGTTCTATTCTTGTGGCCAAGGGAGTCCGTCTTTGCAAAATCGAGACAAACAAGGACGTGTACGAGAGGTCCACGAAGCATATAGCGGTACGAAGGGTCCCAGGCTGGGACGTTTAGGCAAGCAGCGTAGATCTGGTTGACAGTCCCTGCAATACCAGATTTCGACAGGCCCTTACGACGGATTAGGAGACGTCTGTACGCCTTTTGTATGGTCGTGGCAGCAGCTTGTTCTTCGGGGGTTGGTGGAAGGCGCTCAATAACGACCTGTTCCTCCGGCTCGTCGTCACTCGAGTCTGCAGCTCCATCGCTGTCGTCCTGTCCGGGTTCATCGTCGACAATAAGTGGAAGTGATGGGGCCGCCGTAAGCTGCGATGTATTCTCCTGTACAGATTCTGCTTCTTGAGGCGCACTCTGCGTCTTGCCACAGAGAAGGGAAACGATATCATCGGGCTTATTGAATATGACCTGTCGAACACCTTTGAGGACTACTTGTCTCTTCATCTTCTTCTTTTCGAGCAAGTGGATCATCTCGTCGGCTGAACTGTTGTCCAAAGACCGACGAGCAACTCGCGCAAGGCCATCCCAATTATTACTAGCTTCAATGTATCTGGTAACGGAAGTCAACATTATGTTAAACACAGAGTCTGACGTCGCTCCTTACTCGCGATATAGAGGCGGGAACGGCCGACCAGCCTTTTTAAGCGAAGACACAACATTTCTGACGCATTCTCGTAGGACGGAATTTTGGATGTTGTAGCCAACTGTCGTCAAGCATGTCAGAGTCAAATTTGTTACCGTCAAATACAGCACCCACGCAAACAAAGAGATTGGATTCTGCAAGTCAACATAACATCAGCAATGTAAACGTATGTAGTGTCAAGACCTACATTCGCGCAATAAATACATTTCGGGTTGTTGCAGGCAGAGTTCTCATGGTTTTCGATGTTCCGTACAAAAGATAATCTATTGTTTATTAGGTACAATTCATTGACGGAGGATTCGAGTAAGCTTACCAGCTAAATCACCTCCTGTGTAGAGGTTCTCCAGCACGCCGGCCATGCAATTAACCAATGGAAGATAGTTGTTAGTTTGCATTTTTGGCCCGAAATGTTCTGCGTCCCATAAAAAGTATTTTAGCAACCAGCTCTTTGGAAGTGTGATATCATGGAAGTTGGATACTTTTGCCCGGCCGCACAACACGTATGAAGACCAGAGGAAGTCGAGCCGATTGCAGAGAACGGGAACGTTGATGGGCAAACGCTTTTCAAGAACATGCCTAGCAGAATGTGACATGAGCAACTTGAACTAGGCATGAATGGAAACATACCGCAATGACAAAGTGCCTCCACCCAAGGTTGATCCAGCCATCGATGCCAATAAATCACCGATGATGAAGACTCCGAACTTGGTGTATCTAGATGGAGGACGATCTCCCCAGTACGGCGCTAGATACAGATATTTCGTGGCCAGAGCCCGTTGTCGATCGAAAGTGAATGCCAGCGAGGAGATTGTGATGATATTTGTGAGGAAATGGGTTTGTGGATGAAATGACTGCGTATATGCCAGGGATTGAACCCAGTGCCGCATCAAGTTCAAGCCCTTCTCTGCTTCTGGCATGCTAAGAAGATCGAGTTTGGAAATGGAACCGAGGGAGATGTGGGGAGGATATAATGCATTGTAAAGACGGCTGATGAGATACCTGCAAAATATTGAGAATAGCACAGTTACCAAATGACGAGTTGCTTACTTGAATGAACGATGGTCATCCTCTTCCTTGCTGGACGTCTCGCGGAGAGACTGGACAATCAACATCTGCAATAGATGCACATGAACGCGTTGGTTATAGAACGCTGGGCCAATATCCTTCGCGTGAATATGATTTTCCGGACAATTATGACGTGGACAGGATCCGAAAACAACAAAAGAAAGGCATGGCGAGAAGGCTTTGCTATGAAGGCAAACCTCATTAGCCGTCTCTGCGAATTTTCGCAACCTCGCTGAAAGTGCCTTGCGGAAGTGAGCCTGGAAATCCGCGACGGCGATATGGAAGTCTGGAGCGCGTAGCGTGCTCTTCTCTCTAGATATGGCGTCGTGCAAGAAGGTAGCCCAAGTGGGTACAAGAATTGTGTTCTCCGCGATACGTGAAAACCCGAATAGACGTGCTATGAACTCGTCCTTCGTGGGATCCATCTGAAATGCAACTTTTGAGAAAAGTGCTACGTAGACGGTGAATTTCGTCAACTTGTCGATGACTTCAGGTAACGGCGCCGATTCGATCTTCAAACGCCACGCGAAGACGTGGTCCAAGCAAAGCAGTGCCGCAGCGTAGTCATTCGCCTGTGAGTATCTCAATCCCATACCCATAAGCTCATCCTGGCTGTTCGAAGATATAGCGCGGAACATTGACAGCTGCATTGACAATCAAAACCAACGACACCAGGGATTGGAAAGATTGCTTACCTGCTCAGAGTCCGATGGTGAAAGTATAGCGGTATTGATGGTCGGGATGAAAGCAAGAAGCTCCTGTGCAGCACCATTGGTCTTGACAACATTGGGAGGTACAGCAAATGAGCAATGCTGCCACAGGCCCTCAATTATGCATTGAACACCTCTGCGAAGACTCGGCACGTCACGACACCGTAAGAATAACGAGATAGCGATCTCCCGACGTCCTTCTGCATAATGCAATTCGGCGGCGGCGGCTATTTCCCCAAGCGACAAAAGAATGTCGGCTCGTGCGATATCCAGACCCCGGTCTTCAAGGTACTCCAGAGCATCGTCGGTCGAGTCGAAGAGTCGACATCCTTTCCTAAAGAATCCCTATCAACAATCGAGTCCCAAAGCGTTAGAAAATAACCTTACTCGATATCTTGGGCGTCAAAATAAGCGAGGCGTGCACGCTTGATGATACTATTGACAATGTCCGGGCGCATCTGGTCCTCTTCCGCCTCCACAATATCAACAGCCTCATCGAATTTCTTCAGGTCTCGATAGAGTTCTCCGGAACGATTGAAATCCTTTGCTAGTCGGTAGACATACGCAGCGCGCTCCAGATCGTTGGCTTCTTCGAAGCACTTAGCGCTGTTGCGGAGATACGTTGTCTTCACCGACTCCGTCGTTTCGGCGGCAGCACAGTCAAAGAAAGCATCAGCGGCGGCTCGAAAAGCTAAGCGACGATCCGACAGTGTCTGCTTCACTTTCGCGATAGATCGAGCCTTCTGACGAGAATAGTAGGCGCCCGCTACCGCCGCCAACTTTGGAATTTTTGCTCTGGTATAACAATGTTTTGCCGGCCCGTATCGCTTTTGGTTAAAGAGTTCTCGTCCTTGGGCGGCCCATTCTTCGGCTGTTGACGATGTAGCTAATTGGGGCGCGTCCTTTCCTGGAGCGAAGTCCTGCACCAGATTCCGGCTCGTCCAATACGTCTGTAGATGGAGAGTAAGCAGAGGTTTCCATTCAAGAAAGCGCACTAACCCTCATGGAGCGACCCTCTTCTGAGCTATCGGCGATCCAAACATTCTCTCTGGCACGAGTAATGGCGACGTAAAGTGATTTGAGCTGAAGCACAGGACATTTAGAAAGGTTTCTTGAATATGATCAGAGGATACTAACCTCTGTACAAACGCTGGCGTGTCGAATCTTATCGAAAGTAGGCGCAGGTATATTGGTTCCTTCCACGGCATTCAGCACTACACGCCAAGCCGACGCGCCAACCACCGAATCACTGAAAAAGTCGTAGAGAAGGACCTGTCCCAATAAGATCAACCCCAGTTACAACGATGAGGCGGCAATGATCTTACATCGTTGAATTCGAGACCTTTACTCTCATAGATGGTTCTGACTCATGTGAGTACGGCAACTCGGTGGCAGGAACAAACATGCTCACAGAACCAGGCCCACTTCTCCAACTTGTTTTAACAATCGCTCTTTGGCCGCTTCGCTTCGAACAAGAATGCCTAAACACGTAGTATGGTCAGACCAATAAACGGTAATTTCTCCATCAACAACGTACATTGTTGGGCCCCAAATTCAATATGACTCCCCACGTCACCGAAGATAAAGTGCTCAAGCTGTTCACGATTCTCGTTGCTGAAGAACACAGGTTTGAAACCATCGACGATTCCCACCTCCGGTGAGAGCCGATCAATCGAATCCGACCAAAACAAAGAAATCAAGTCGATCACAGAATGTGCACAGTCAACAATGCCGGCATGAGAGCGGTAATTAATGGCTAGTTGAAAGAGCTCAGGATCCTCGACACGCATGGGCACTCCGTGCTTCTGCTTCTTCTGGTGCTGTGTCTTCGGATACAGATGATCAGTATGGCACATACGAACGACAAAGAGCTAACCTCAAGTCTGAACTGGAAGGCCTTGAGTCCATCGAAACGGAATGAGCTCCCAACGGAGATCGTCTGTGCAGTATCCCCCGCCCAGAACAGACCGTGTGAATTTGAGCACAGCGCACGAAGCACTGTACATCCGCTGTCAGTCAGCGGAGATGACCTTTCACAGTCCAAAGGAGTGTGTGCGTACCCATGGTATCGATTAGAAGATTATCTTGGACTTCGTCAATATACCTGGACATAGATGTGAGCCCCGAGCCTGACGAAGAATGTCAAAGACTCACAGATGATCTATACTGCGTCCTGGAACCCCATGGTCCTCAAAAAACCGGAGGAGTTTATGTGTCCTGAAATCGAGGTAAAGCTGATTGCAACTGGACATAAAGATAAGAGCATACCGATCGGCAACGTCGTACTCAACGTTGGTCTTCTTCATACGCATATAAGTTTGGAACAAGGTATACACTTCCTCTGTACGACCTGCAAGGGTGGAATGCTGCCGCTCGCTCAGTTTCGTGTAGACATCACTGCTCAAGTAGCGCTTCTCGTGCGACAGACTTTCTTCTGATCCTTTGATTACGCCTGGCAGGGTAATGAGTCATAATTGAGTGCGAGGTATTGGATGATGAAGAACACTAACTACGTACCAATGATCTCACTATAGACCAGTGCAGGATCTAGTAGAAACCATTAGGAAGCGGAGACACCAATCAACCAGAAAACATTACCTAGGCCTTTACGAATCGTCTCGGAAAAGTGACCCCAGTACGAGTTAAGGAAGGTCTCGAACGTGATGAGTTCCGCACTAGTACTGTTTCTACGGATTTCCGCTTTGCCTGCAAGATCACCTTCGAGCAAATCACAAAGCTGCACAAGTGTAAGAATGGGGTCACCCGAAACCAAAAGGACATACGCCATCGTAAGTTATGAACAAAGGAAAATGCCTGTCTTCCAAATCGCTGAATCGCTTGGGCAAATCGACCCTCCAATCTGTTTCGTCGTCAACATCAACAAGATGATCCTCTCCGTCCATGTCATCGTGAGTAGTCGTGCCGTTCAATTCCCGAAGTTCGGCCAATGTCTGCGACGCGTGGCTCAAAGACGATGCCAGCTTTTTAAAATATTCTTGCACTTTCTTGGCAAGCATTCGCGACTTGGTGACGAAGACCTGGCGCGGGCGTGAAACATTCTCTCCCATTAGGTGGTACGTTCGCTCGATGAGAAGCATCTTGAAGAGCATTGTCGTCGTTTTCCTATCATTGACATAACATGAGTAGAATCACGTCGATAGGCAAGAAGACCTACCCAGTACCACTACGACCTATAACATAGCAAGAGGTTGGATTCTCGATGATCTTCTTTTCTTGAGACCTATCGACAAAGCAATTCAGCAATCGCCAGGGATAATTTAGGTGACTGACGAGACAAGATGAGGCAAAGTCACGTCAAGGTCGGCCATTACAGCTGAATCCATGCGTCAGAGCCATTCGTTCCTACCAATGGCAATACTCACAGTTCAGGAATGGCTACAAGTCATAAGCCACTATTCCATAACATCAGAGTAGGACGCTTACCTGAGAGAACGTCACGAATTTCTCCACGCTACATAGTCATGTTCAACAAGTCTCCTCGGTTCATGGGATACATCACGACGTACACAAGGCGAGAATGGACCTAAGTAAAGGAAATCGTCAGTGATGACAATTTTACAACTTCGCTAACGACATTACCTGTGCGGTGTCGTTAGGCAGTAAATCTGGCAGATTCTCCACGTCGGAGGATGAAATCTCTGACAGTGGGGGGAATATCGCGGGAACGAACATGTCAGTATCGGCGTGGTCTGAACGCCGCCTCACGGCGCATCTGTAAACGTTCTTCTCAGATAATACGTTCAGTTTGATAAGAAAGTCTGAATTACCTATCTCTGTAAACTTGGCCTCTTTTCCGTAGTTGACTACTGATAGACGCCCACAGTCGATGATCCATCTGCGCGTGCGTGTAGATTCCAAAGATTTTTACAGCTTGTTGTTCGTGCTAAACACGAGTATGTTATTAGTTTAATGCATGTGCGACTGGAAAACCCACCTCATCGTCAGACGGAATGAGATCAATTTGATACTGCCAGTCTCGTTAGCTTAGCGCGATAACGATGATTGAGAGGGACTTACAACAAGTCTAAGGTCGCGAGACATCTTGGCTTCGTACACCGCTACATCGGACGAGACGCCTCCACTCAGTCTCTTCTGGTTGTCGCCGGAAAAGTGGCCAGTAGAAAGATCCCTAGATGGACTTTATTCATGCAATGGTGACGAAAACAACAAGCAGACGCACTTGATCTTGCGAATGATGATCTCAAATGTGGCGAGGTCTTTCCTATGCGTACTGCGTAAGGCGTCGTGGGCATTCTTCCCGATGATAATCTTCCATGCGCCAAAGCCATCGGGGCTGTCAAAGTGGAGTGCGCTGGTAAGAGAGAGAGGAAAATTAGGTCGATCCGGTACTGCAGTCAACACGAGCTCACGATTTCATTGGTCGGACCATCGGATAAGCGGATGGCAGCTCTGAAGACTCAACGGAATCTGGCTGCTGCTTTGGTTGCGATGAGACCTCTTCGACATTCTGCTCTGGAACGAATACAGCCTGGGCTTTCAGGAAAGAGACCACGTCAGGTTCTTGGAGGTAATCGAGGTAGAACTGCGTGATATGATATCAATGACGGTAACATGTTGATTTGGGAGCGACGAACAGACAACAGCGCTCTGAGCTTTTCGAGGATGAGGAGGATCGTCTCTGGAACGTCGGCTGCGATAAGCGGCTCGTCGATGTCAAGAGCGTCGTAGTGTTTGAGATCTACTACTGGTAAGGAAGCGCCAGATCTTTTGCTTCGCTTCAGTTTCTTCTGGCTGATCTTGCCTCGACGGAACGGAATATTTTCATCCATGTCTTCAAAACCGTTGCAAGGCTTCGGAGGGATGAATGTAGCGAGGGCGTTCAAGACGAAGGTCGCAGTATGAACTGTGCTATGGTTAGCTAAAAACGCCCTATTCATTTCTCGATCCGCGGTGGCTGGAAGGAGGAAGACAAATACGGCGGCGAGGTTCTGCATGAGTCTATCGTACACGCCGTTGACATATATAGACGCGTCGTTCGGGTATCTGTTCAATAACGATAAGACGAGATAGTCGGGAATGTCTAGGACAAGTTAGTACGTCGAGCAGGGGAAAGGGCCATGACACGCACTGGCGAGGATAAGAGCAAGCGTGGCGTTTGTTTCCTGCTGCATGACTTGCTCCAATAAATCAAGTATGTTTGCTTCGTCCAACGTGACACCGAACTCCAGCAGCGCGTTATCGACATCCTCCGCAGAGAGCAAGGCTGTAGGCTTAAACAAGCCTTGCCGGTAGAGTCGATGAGTTGACATGCTGGTTCAATATGAAGGAGGAACAGGGTACTGTTTGCGGAGTCTTTTTAGATTGTGAAGGAGAATGAAAAGGTAATGCTTACGCAAAAGACTACTAAGCGCTGCAGTTGAAGAAGCCTTTTAGGCGCCGAAAAGGTCCTGCTGCGCTCGTCGTCGGTCGCGGTGGATGAAGAATGAGAGGTAAGAATCCCCATGGACGTTAGAAAACAACATGCAAGACATTGTAAAGCTGTAGAACAACGCGGTCACTTGACTCTTCCCAAATAAGAAACCTTGCGCCACTTTGGCGCCGTTGCGAGACGCGATGGTAAAGCACGTTCCATATAAGCAAAAAATTGCCTCAAACACATACGTCAATGTCGTCGAGATTAGAGTTAGCCTCCGAGAGCCGCTCCTAGCGCATGTGCAACAATTCGGTCGATGAATGTGGATTCAAAGAGAAGACGGAAAAAGTCCATGTGGCAGATAGTGATTCGGGCTATTCCGGCGGACCCTTGTTCCCTTCATGAATCCATCGACTTAAATCGCCTAGAGGTTAACGTTGGACTTGCCAGTCTGCAGCGGCTCATGAGAACTCAAAATTTAGGTCCCGCCTTATTGATAACATTGAATTCGACGACAGCAACCAGACCCCACACCGCACGACTCTTCATCCGAAAAAAGCTTCCAGCAATCTGGCGTACTTCGATACCCAAGGAGACCCGTTTAGTCAATGGTAGATGAATTTTTTCTCCGTCCTGCAACCTCAGTATCTCCGCCACTGGCAGCCCCCAGGCTGCCCGAGCTGAACTTCAAGTCGGTGCGTCAAGTTCTTGGAAGTCCTTCCCTAGAGTATCAAGATTCCGAAGGTAAGGCTAACACAGATTACCGTTCGAATTCTTTCTCGCTGCAGCTTCTATTTCTGATTGTTGTCTACGGGGGTGAGCCTTGCATCACCGCATCAGCACCCCATTTTTCAGCACCTTCCACTTTTTAAATGACTGACGCGCGCCTCATTGGACATGTGAACTTGTATTAATGCTTTGATCCATTCTTAGTCTCAGTCGTGGGTACTCTTTACCGGAAACTACGCCGCACATTCAGTGTTCCTCGGCGAACTCTTCCGGCTCGGACCACTTCGCTGGACCAGGGCGCACGTCCTTTGACGTCTCCCCTCCATCCATTCGGGACATAAAACAAAAGGTACTTTCAAACCTCGCATCTTCCTTCCTGCCTCACAAACGGTATTAGTTCTTCACTGAACTCCCATCAACCACGAAAGAACAAAGAACGAACGCAGCGCAATGAGTACGGCCTTCCTAAATAGGGCCTGTCGTTTGGATTGACCTCCCTGTCTAGCTATGAACCTCCTCCAGAACATCACTCCCCTCTCTCTAGAGTTCCCCGACGACGAATCAGACAAGCAAGTCTTTATAGAGGCTTATCTATGCGAGCAGTGCTCCTCTGCACCACGTCACGCGCGCGTGTACTGGGTCAACGGCCATCTAGTCCGCCAAGTCGTCCAGCTCGAATGCAGAGGATACATGTACAAAGAGCCCAACATCTTAGAGGCCCAATCAACCTCAGCAGTCATCGCCCGCTACCCAATGGGCACCTTTACTCGCGACCAGCGGGAACAGATCTTAGAGATGGCATCCGAGATTGATATTCACGAGGCCACGACGAAGCGAATGTTCCCCAAGGATCTCCCACGCGCGTGGACACGGAAGCTGCTCAAGACCATGCAGTACGAAGGTCTCCTACCCTTAACCGACTTCCTCGCCATCCTGGACTTTGTCCTACCACCAGAACACGCATAACGCCGTGATTTTCAACGCTGGATACTTCATTTCCTCCTTCTTTTTTGTCTTTGGTCCATGTACTTACATCTATTCATCGCATACACATATCAGTCATTACATCCATTGACACCCATAGTCGTCGGTACCCTCATTCCCCAGCTTATCTATCACTCATCCATGGCACACGCCTTCCTGTACACACGGACCCTCCCACGACATCCACATCCACATATGTCATCCCACTGCCGAAGGCCAATTGGAAGGCCTTCTCCCATCCTTCTACTCGCACTCTGGTCATCGAATCAAGACCCCTCGGTATACTGCCGTTTATGCAGATCATCTGCTCGACGAGTGATTAAGCGCCGCTTCGGTGCAGCAAATCTGAATGGCCGATCGATAGGGCAATTCGAGCGGAGTTAGACTGCTCAGAATTGTATTCAGCGCAACACACACAAGGCCGAAGGCCAGGTCTAGGCAAACACACGTTGGTCTTGGGTCGGAATGTGACACATAATGAGGAGGGACGGTAGCAATGAAAGGTGTCGGAGGGCGAAATATAACCTCAGTGCTATATTGCATGTACCTAAGGATACGTTGATGAAAAGGCGAGTGAATTCCGAGGAGTCCACTTGTAATACAGAGCGTTTGAATGCGGTACCCAGTTTAAGAACGAAATGAAACGCCGACGAGACTGAAGTGTGGCGGTATCCGAGGAGTACCGTTCAGGTCATGGTATAATAAAATTCACTCAAACATATGCCCATTTACCCTTAGCACTTAGCAATTGGCGGTTCATGAGAGGATGTCTAAGAGAACAACAAATGCTCAAACCGGCCCGAATGCCGCAGCTTTAACGAAAACCACCATCGGTATTTAATCCATTCAGATCGTCAATATAGACGGTTCCAAACTACATGGAAATACTCGTCGGCTACGATGATTTCATTCACTCCGAGCCACTTCGAACGCGAGGCGCAAGGTGAGTTCCATTCATTATCTTTGTCTATACCAAGTATACTCACCTCCAATGAAGCTCAGTAGATGATGTACTGCAAGCTTTGCATCTCCTCTTTCCAGCCCTAGAATCCTCGCTCGATATGTGCGCAGAGCTCGACTCAGTAATCAGCGATCTATACGCCGTCCTCGCCGGGGTCAAGACCCATAGAGGAACAATGCTCCCAATCTACACCCTCCCCGATGACATCCTCTCCCATATCTTTCGTCTGTACTGCTTCGACGCGAACCTCCAAGATGGTCTAAGCTCCTCATGGAGCCGCATCATGCTCGTCTGTCGCAGATGGTACAACCTCCTCATGGCCGACGGATTTCTCTGGTCCTTCTTGTGTACGAGCTCCGGCTACGGCCTCGTTTCCAACTATGGCGCGCTCTTTCGTAGCTTGAAGAGAGCGGGAGACTGGCCGCTACATATACATCACTACGGAGAGGATATATACATGTACCAGTCCTCATGGCCGCTGAACGAAGTCGCATCCCGGATCCGGACGCTTCGTTTCTCTTATGTCAAGAGGGAGAATCTCAGCAGGGTGATGGACGTTCTGTTGGACTCTGGCTTGTCCTCATTACAAACCATCTGCATTCGCTGCAATGCATTGTCCAACGGTGAAGAGGCATTCGAACTCCCCTCTGCCCTTCTCACAATGCCCCAGCTCCAACTCCTGGACCTAGAGGACGTCAAGCTCTCCATTGACCTCCTTCCTTCCACGCTGACCGAATTCCACTGCACCATGAACACCAACACCGCGCTATTCGACCTCCCTTCCTGCCTCGACACACTATCCCGACTACCCAATCTCGAAGTCCTATGTCTGCGCCGAGCCTTCAAGGACGTATACACCAAAGGCGCCGACCTGCCCATGGTAACCCTTCCCGCGCTACGCAGCCTCACAGTGTACGAAGACGAGCCCATCGTCAGCTCCCTTCTACAGCACATCATCATACCCCGAGTGGAGCGCTTTGACCTGCTCTCCTACACGACGGTCGATTTCCCGCGGACGTTCTCCAAGGCCGTGCTGCAGCCGTTAGCAATGCGGCTCCGCCACTCGGACGCGTCGGTGCCCAGCCCGCGCACGATCCACGTAGAGATATCAGGCAACGCACGCGCGAGCCCGTTCATCCTTTTCAACGCGTACCCCCACGCGGAGCTCAGTCGTATCCCGCGGGCCTCCCTCCCCGAGGACGTTCCCTACGGCCTCATCACCTACGCGCGCAAATCCAAACAACGCACCTCCATCTGCAGGCGGGTGTTCAAGACTCTCACACCGGACGCGGAGGCGCTGGATATGCGCATGCATTCCCTCGATGGGCTCGAGCTTTCAGTGGGGTGGTGGAAGATGGCGTTGACGAGCCTGCCAAAGCTGAGGACGGTATTGGTGTCGGTGGATAACCGGTCGTGTCGTAATTTTTGCGTGGCGCTGACGCAGTTGATGGAGACGCATCCGAGGACGTTTCCGCGGCTGGAGGTGCTTCATTTGGATAGGGTGTCGAGCAAGTTTATCGAATTTATGCGTAATCATACGGATGAGGATCGGAGGGAGAGGGATTATGATACGATGCCGAGGAATAACCTGCATTCATTGATTTCTCTCGCGGATTTGTGCAAGTCGCAGGGAGTACCGTTTGCGAAGTTTGTGACGAACACTCACTATTTGGAGTGGCCTGGGGAAGAATCTTGGCTTGCCCTGTCCAAGTTGGTGGGCGAAATGGTGCACACAGGGTGATATTAGATAGATGAGTGTATTAAATTAGTGGGACATGTACTGCGCCATCCTGTATCAGAGCAAAGATGAGTCAAGGACAGATGGGTACATACCAGACTTACTGCGGCCGTGAACTACCCTCTCCCAGACGTTGTTCCAACTTGTTGAACTCGTCAATGGCAATCTCTTCCTCCTGGTCAAGGACCTGCAGAGAGACGAGATGAGAAGACGAGTTGAAAAGAACATGGAAACATACCTGTTCGACACCCTTGACCTCTGGAATATAATGCATCAGCATGCGCTCAATCCCACTCTTAAGCGTAACCGTGCTCGAATCACACCCCCTACAGCTGCCCTTCAGCTTAACTTTAACCAACCCCGACCCCTCCTCCTCAAACCCACGAAACTCAATATCACCTCCATCCTCCATAATCGCCGGCCTCACCCTCGTCTCCAACAACTCCTTAATCATCGCCACCGTCTCCGAGTCCGTATCCAGAATCTTCGTATCCTGCGGTCCCGCATTGTCCTTTTCCTCCTGCGTGCGGAACAACGCCTGGCCAGAGGAGAAGAACTCCATAAGTATCGAGTATATCTCGGGCTTCACCACAGCCCATGTATTCTCCGAATCCTTGGACACCGTCACAAAGTCCGGGCCGTAGAATACGGCTTTGACGCCTTCGATGCCCATTAGGCGGATGGCGAGCGGGGAGGAGAGGGCAGAGCGTGTGTCGAGGAACTCGGCGGTGCCGTCGCCCATGACTGAGCATCCAGGAATGAATTTTAGCGAGTCGTCGTTGGGTGTATTTTCTGTTTGGATGAACATCGACCGGGCTGGTTGACAGTTAGCTGGCACTCCTGTTGGGAACACTGTATACGCACTCATTGGAGGATTGGGGTGCGCATTCGCTGCAGAACGGTATGTGGGCACAATGGATGATTCAGTCGCGAACCGTCGTCCGTGTCGCGAGGCGTAGGTCACAGGCGATGAAGCTATGCTTCGGAATTGGACATTTCTTGGGCGAAAAGGTGTTCTTGCGAATGCGCGTAGACAGTTGTGGGTGGCCATGATGATGGTTCGCTGTCAGCCAGTGCATTACTAAAATCTTCCGAGTGCCGGCGGCATCGATGACATCAAATGTGGCGCAATTTCAATGTGGTATAGTTATTCCGAATTCGACTACATGTACAATATACGGTGGGGATTAGACCCTGGTCAATAAGTAAGCCAGTGTTATTTAACAAGTGAAGCCAACGTACGTGTCATCTATAGGAAAGGTATGAGCTGTCAGAACGAAAAAGTCGGGAGAGATCACTTGCCATCGTAGTGCCATTGTGTCTACGAGCGGGAACAGAGGTCAGACCGAATTAATACACAAGTCATCGTGGCGTTACCTTCTTTGGATTGTCCGGTGCGTGCTGAACGTATCGATCGTTATCCGTAGGCCTACCGAGCAGAGTTTGAGTACACCGGAAGCAAGAGAATTGCACGACTACCTTTCCTTCTTCTATCGCGGGATATCAACGAGGGGAACGGGGAGGCGTGTATGGGGGACGCACCTTGCACGAGGCGAGCATACTTTGCAGCGTCACACAGACGGCCACAACACTGAGGACGGGGGACCACTCCGTTCCAAGGATGGATGCGCATATCTTCATCCATGGTCAGGTCAGCAACCGTGCATCTGATAGTAAACGTACATGGCCATTTGAGTATACGTGCTGCAGTACATCGTGAGCAAGATCTACAGAGAACAAAGCCACATGCTCACCGGATGGACAGGCGACGTCCTGCCCTCTGACACGACAAACTGCACAGCAGGGGACGATATAGGATAATCCCTATCGAATCTAAACAGCAGCGTAAAGACCTCTCCCTAACGTGCGATACTGAGCTAATGAGTTCCTCTCACTCATAGACGCAGATGAGGATACCTTGTAGAGTGATTCACCCATGACTTCGATGGTGAACTGCCACGCCGTAAAGTCGTCCGCTTTAACGATGTTTATGCCTGCGCGAGTCAGTTTGGACAGCAAAGGGTGCGCGTAGATGAGGGCACACCGACTGGACAGCCTTCATTCTTGATTTCCGTGAGCTCCTTGGCCAGACGTCGGGACGAGATGGAAGCCATCGTGCGCGCCTACAGCAAGCATGGATTGAGCATGCACACATCCTTTCAAGACCCCAGCCAAGCACGGCCAAACATCAATTTTCTATAAGAGTGAATTTTTTTCGCGCTTGGTTCTCTTTATGCCTCCCCGCTTATAGAGTCACTTGTCGTCCGTTTATTATACAGGGACGTTCAGGCGCTCGCGGGGAAGTAGAGAAACGTCGTACTCGACCTAGCTGGGAGATGCTGCTTTACTGGTATCTTGCGTTGGTTCTGTTCGATACACAATTTATACTACATGCAATAATATCGTTTTCGTGATTCAAAATGTGTTCATTCCGCCACTGGAAGATTAGACGTGCATTTCTTTGTATTCCGAGTAAGTATCATTCCGAGAACGAGAACGCGGAGTCGAGGAACGGGTTTGCCTGATCCACCTTTCTTCCTCTTGCCATCGATGACTGAACCGCGGGCATTCGTGTTGGCATCGCGCGGCTCACCGCTGGCGCGCGTCCAAACGAACCAAGCCCTCGATGCCCTACAAGCCTTTGAACCTCACACAAAATTCAGCGCCGAGTTCATCCAGAGCGGCGGGGACGTGAACAAGTCGACCGCGCTGTACCTCATTGGGGGCAAGGCTTTATGGACGAAAGAGCTAGAGGTGGCGCTCAAGGAAACGACCGTGGACTTTTTAGCGCACTCGCTCAAGGATGTCCCAACGACGTTACCGGATGGATGTATGATTGGCGCTGTGCTGGAGAGGGCCGACCCGGCGGACAGCTTGGTGATCAAGCAGAGCAAGAGGGACGTGTGGAGGACGCTGGACGACATCCCTGCGGGCAGCGTGATTGGCACGGGCAGCATTCGGCGCATCGCCCAGCTGAAGAGGCGATATCCTCTGCTGGAATTCGCAGATTGTGTACGTCGTTTCTCTATGGTATAGATGATAACTGATAATCGTTCAGCGCGGAAATATGTGAGGATCTCCCTATCCGAGTCCCATTCTCTAATGCGTGCCCATCGCAGTGACAGCAGACTCGCTAAACTAGACGACGAGAACGGCAAATACTCTGCCCTTGTTCTTGCCAAAGCTGGACTTGTCCGTCTAGGATTGGGCCATCGCATCGCCATGGACCTCACCCCGCCTCTTCTCTTCCACGCAGTTTCACAGGGCGCCATCGGTGTCGAGATACGGAACGACGACCCGGAGGCGCTACGACTGTGCGAGGCTATCACGCATCGCACGACGCATCTATGCTGTTTCGCGGAGAGGGCTTGCCTGCGCGTTCTGGAGGGAGGGTGCAGTGTCCCCGTGGGCGTCGCGTCCAAGTATGAGGACGGTGTGCTGGAGATCACGGGCTGCGTCACGTCGCTGGATGCGTCTAGGCACGTTGAGCATACGGTCAAGGGTGCAGTCGACGATCTGGATGGCGCAGAGGCACTTGGAGCGGCGCTGGCAAAGACTTTGGTTGACATGGGGGCCAGAGGCATTCTTGAGGAAATTAATGTGGACCGCGAGCAGCGTGCGCTCCAAGCTGAAAAGGTGGAAAAGGTAGCAAGTTCTTGATAGATACCTAGAGAGCCATACGAAATGTACAAACTAATGATGCACCTCTGAGTGTGGCGCACAATGTACATTATGGATCGTCGTCGTCGTATGACCTGTATTCGAATAATCATCTACCAACACTACCCGCCGCATTGTAGTACTCCACTCTTGCTCCGTTCCAACAAAAAAAGGAGGGGCGAAAGCCACATTCTTCGAGAGCTCAGCTACTGAATTTGAGCGAGTTTGTCCATCAAGATATCTCCAAACGCGCCCCCTCCAGCAGAATCAGAGTAATCCTCCTCGTCCCTCTCAAGCTTCCTGTACCACTCGGCCGCCCCCGATAAACCTGCAATCCGACAGCACGATGCATGGATGCGAAGATATTCCGGAGAGGGAAGGTCCAACTCGTGAGCAGCGACAAAGGTGACAAAGGGAGGGATACCCTCTTGAGCTACCGCTCCCTCAGTACGAGGTTCTGTTCGGACTTGATACCTATTCGGTGTTTCCTAGAAGTTCCAGTAGTGAGTGTAGTTCAAGCCTCGGCAAATATAAAACGTACAGTTTCTTCCAACCAAAGGCGGAAGGAATCAAAGTAACGATGGAGTTGATTACTCAGTGTCATGGTGTTTCTTAGCGAGTGGACACCAGCGCCCTGCAGTTCATCGAGAATGCCTGGGAAACCCATATAGCCTAAGATCGTGCAAAAATTCGTAGCGTACTCTTGCTGAAATCGAAGTGAGACGGGGTGATAGGTGGATTGATAGAAAAGAAAGAAACATACCTCGGCAATAATTACCGTAGCCGTTGAAAGCACGTTTATACTCTCGTCAAAGATATAGGCACAGTCAGTGAATCTGATTGGCACTCCCGAACCAGTTGTGTATAAAGCAGGATAATCCCCGAGAATCGCGTCGTCCATAGCACGGCTCAACACACACCGATGCGAGTCGCGAATAAGAGTCTGCAAGCCAGTCCAATTGACATATCGTAAACCAACGACTCGGAACGAACTCACAAGTTTCTTGGCCTGGCTGTGGTCTTGTGGCGGCGACTCTCGCAAGGTAGCCAAAATGCTCTCCTCGAACGTTGGTCTCGGAGAATATCGTGACCTTGGTGGACTCCAATCCTCACTCATTTTTGGGCGTGCTATTAGAATGTCGGTACAGTCGGGAAGAAAAGTTTTGGAAATTACACGTACAGCACCGGAGGAAGTGGCGGTCGAGGAGTTCGCCGAATTTAAGCACTTGCGAGTCGTCGTCTAGACATGATAACACAGAAGAGGCGGCCCATTCTTTGGCTGCAAGCGACGGCCCCTCAAGTAGCAGATAACCGACAATGCGAAGATGGATCAAATTTAGTGTGTTTGATTCCTTTGAGAGAGCCGTTTCAATCTCCTTGCATCGTGCGTATGCATCTCGGATGGCAGTGTTCGCGGTGTCGATGGTGGCAGGAAGTGCAGTCATTCAAATGGAAGTTTTGAACTGACGTAAATCGGGCCGATCGTGCCGCGGTGGCGTCTAAATGTGCACCGCTGTCCAGATCGCGAACGAGAATACTTACATCGTGATTTTCATTTGTTCATTGGAAGAATCATAGTGGGAATGAAATATTTCCCGTACTTCGACACCGAACAATATAGCGTTCATCTTCCTGCGCTCTCGTCCGCTTCATAGATTCGATGAGAGAAAAGCCTCCGCTCCCAAAGAACAGCCAGAAAAAAACAATATTATTTTATAGAAATATAATCAAACTTCATCTACATGCATGCATTATTAGCTAGCCACTGTCTACTGATTATATGGGCAAGCTTCAATCTACGGTAATAAAATAGTATGAGCATGTAGGAATTATTGAGATGTTAGAATAGAAAAAGATTGTGTTTTACTCAATGTTGCACCCAGACTGCAACACGACCGTAGCAACGATGCAGAACTCAACGAGTCCGATCTGCACAGCACGGGGGGTCATCTCCAGTATAACGTACTTGTCACCGCGAGTCATCCGCGCGCAAAGAACGGGTGCCGCAGATCCTCGAGTAGCCGCAAAGAGCTTTGGAGTGATGATTAGATGTGAAGTAAAGGACGAAATCAGAACGCACCTGTATAGAATCCTCCCGAGGAATCCACGCGTACCATGTATTTCGAGCATACATCCCACGCTGACTACACCATACCAATCAGTTTCACATTCCCTAGCACCCAAAGCACAAAAGAAACCCACCTTCTATCTTGACTCAACGGCAACCACGACGCCACACTCTGCTTTTCCACCAACCCATTAATCTCCACCGTCGATGGAGCAGGCCGCCACTCAAGAGTCGCGAACGTCGTATTGTCCGTATTCATGAACACCGTCCGTCTCGAGGACATCGCGTCCTCCTTGACGCGATAGTACGGCCGTTTCCGCGGGTCCCACACGATCGAGTCGAGGATCGTCGTCTCGTACTTGAAGACGAAGCGAAGCATAGCCTCTGGCGCAGACGCAGAAGCAGACGCGAAAGGAAGAGCCCCGTACACCGACGCTGCGGGAGGATTGGACGGCTCCCAGGGACCGTTATTCACCCCATGCGCGTTCGCGAGGTTGGACCATCCCCCTTGAGCGTAAGGATTGAAATACATCGGTAGGCGTAGAAAAGAACGGGTGATTCTGCAGGTCCCCATTTTTCATTCCCTGGAGGCTTTATAGACAAAATCCCATAGTATACCTAGTCCAGCGCGTAAACCACCTAGTTTAGAAGAACAAGGAGTGGCGCATCAAGCTGCGCGCTCCCTGAAACGAGTTGTGCGAGTCGGGGGCTAGGCTCAGAACAACGTACATACCATTTGGGCTCGAAAATCATTGGAGATCAACGAGATAATGGTTTCAGGTCGCGCTCGGATTCAGGTCGAGAGGCATTTATCACTAGCGCGTCAGTGGTATACTAAGTTAGTGGCGCTCTTCGGGTGGCAACTCATAGACGACGGCCGACGAAAGTCGTTGCCAAGTGTATCAGCGTTGAGCGCGCGCCTCCTGCAAACACTATACGAATGAGGGTCCCTGGGTAACCTCGAAAGGAACAAGCAACCATCACCGTAGGTGTTGGCTCAGAAATGCGCGTCATATAGGGATGTAACATGGATAGATCCGAAAAATGAACTCATCTTCGTATATCACGTAGGATGAACGGTCGCATGCAACAATTCCAGTGTTCATCCCATGACATGCCCTTCCCATCGGTCTTCGCCAAGGTCGCCGTATGCGCGAGGGGATGCGGATACGAGCTAGCAACTATATGTTTCGACATCGCCTTTCTCAATAAAGAGACTCGCGGAGAGCCAGGGAAACCGGACATAAGCGACTGGGAGATAAACGTGGTTTTAATTTGAGACGAGGTGGCGTACACAGTGAACAATGACCTCGAGTGTAAGCATTTCTTGACAATTGTCGAAGACCATGTAGTACGTTCGGGTACCTTCTTCAACACTTCGGAGGGTTTATCTAGAATGCACAGAATCAGCAATACATTCAAAGCCACGCAGACTGTAGATACACGAGCCTTTTGAGATCCGCAAAACACACGCAACACGCAGGCATGCCACCTCCAAACCTGTCCGCCACATTTGTCGGCAAGCGCCGAGTTAGTATGCAAAGATCTTCAAAAGATCACACGAGTCTATACCCTATATGAAACCCGTCAAATATCTACCCCATTATACCCAACTGAATAGAGACGTACTAACGGACAATATTCGGGTTCTAACCACAAATTGGCAAATCCCACCCAAGTGTATTTCACCCACCCCCGCCGCGAACGCGTCTCGCATTGGACCCTTACTCGTTACAACGTTCTTGGCAAACTGGCCGCCAGGCACTCTGGCCCGCTCTCCATAGCACCCCCGCAGGATACTCAAGTCTTGGAGGTCTGGTAGTCAGGCCTGCTGGGGACCGCAAGGGCTACGCGTATGTATCACCCCCGAAAATGAAGGGCTATACCAAATTTGAGCGATAAAAGGTCTGGCGGTACTAACTTCACCTACGGAATCTTAATCCATCAATCAAATTCAAGTATTCAGTACTTCCGACTCAGTACTCGGTCGGCAGGGCCCGTCAAGACAAATGTGCTATCCAACAACACATTATGACATAGATGCGCCCCTGGAAGTTTGGAGAAGGACGTGAGAGTATGTGTCGGTTGTGGGACATCTCGAACAAGAGATGCTCCTTTACGATACTGTTGATACGCGATTATTGTCAGTCCTGACCTCAAGAGTAAGTGCGAAAACAACTTACCGTCGCATAATCGCACCGGTCGGGAAAGTCACGGTAATTCAAAAAAACCTTTATGAAAACCGACAGGATGTTTCCCAACGCGCCCATGGACGATGATCGATGAACTTTGAAACCCTGTAGCGCGTGAAATCTAAGAATAAGAACGAGATTATCAAAGACGTCTCCAAGGCTGGCACCAACCTCAGTTCATTCGAGTTCAAGCAATCAGCACCAGTCGGAAGGATCCGACAACTGTTCTGTTATCCAGCATACCAATACGACAAGGATGACATGGACTCGTATGCGTCCCTGGTAGTTTCAATTTAGGGAAGGACGTGAGAGAGTTACTAGTCTGTGTGGTTGAGCGTTTTGGGACACCCTCTCAAACGACATAAACTCCTCTGCGATACGCGACTATTGTTAGTCCTAGCTCCGAGAATAAGCGCAAGTGAAAACAGGGGAGTGAAACTAACATACAATTCCATAATTGCGTTCAACCACGCTGGTAGGGAAGTGATTTCAAGTCCTCATGATTTTCTGGGGTCAGGATGTTTCCCAATTGAGTGTATCCCACCCATAGAGAGATTAATCTATGTAGCGAATATGTTCTGGATGCGGGAATTGAGATTGAGCCGTGTTCTTATAAGGAAGACGTACTTGAGGCGCTCGCCGTTAAGTCAACCAGAGGTGTGTGATGTTCTGTGAACAAGCCCGTTTCTATCTCTCTGCATAGTACGCATTCCCTTTCGGATATTGAGGCTTTCGGCGTCGATGTTGGCTGGAAACACTGTCACTCAACTCACAGTGGCGGCAAGCGCAGTCATCGCGGCAAGTGAACAGGTACATTTCAATGTCCGATATGCCGAGCACGGCGGTGGCGTCCCGTTTGGTTTTTATCAGAATTTGACGTGCCATTTCTGCGGACCGGAATACTCGAAATACTAAGAACACATACATATTCATGCCATCTACCAAAACGATGCTGCTGAAATTGTCGCGCAACGAAAGATATCATGGGCGTGCACAAAGAGGAAACAAAATGAAAAATACACTGGTATATGATTGAGAGGGATGAATGTTCGGTAATGTTGAGGTATCTCTAGTGAATACAAATGCGTAAAGCTGGTAAACGGAATACAGCAAAGGGAGGAAGAGGTCATGACGGTCACGCCACCGTTTCCACTGTATGATCGGGACCTCGATCGCGTCGTATTGTGCTAGAAAAAGCGGTTCGCGAATAGAACGCTCTCCTACGAGGTCATTGGGGCTATCGTTCCCGCGATTGTCGTGATTCGGAAGCTTCGACGGCCTCCAATACATCAGCATCTTCGTCGACCTCGCCGTCTGCGTCGGTGTCTTCTGCATCATCATTGGGGTTGTGCTCGCGCGGACGAGGGTCCGCGTCCTCCCTAGCGACTGGGGGACGGGGAGCCGGGGCGGAGGGAACTTGAAGCGGGGGTAGAGCTCCTATAGTGCGCTGGGGAGTTTGGACGGTGCGGTGGCCGGCTGAACGATGTGATGGAGGTTGTTGGGAAGGAGATGAAGAAGGTGGCGGAGGTGGCGGTTGCTGTTGCGGCTGGGATTGTAATGGTTGGCTGACTTGGAGGGAAGATGCCTCACGCTTCATCTTCTTTCGGCACCTATCGCAGACTGTACCTGGTCCGAGTGGTCCTGGCCCCCATTTTTCCACGCACTTGTCCTCCTTGTACCGCCCTGGACGACCACATGCACGACATATACGCTGACCCACTTCGTTCGTCGGTGGATAGACGGACGCGGGAGGTACCGGACCGGGAACCGGCGGGAGTGAGATTACTGATGTTGAAGTGGACGCGACGGCAGGATATGGATTCGTCCTTGACTTTTTTGCGAGTCCGTCGCGGGGCGGGTCGCCACTTTCTCTTTCTCTCTTTCTGCCCATGTCGCCGGCGACGAGCAATGCGCCTTCCATTTCGCGCGCGCGCTCGTCTAAATCGCCCAGCGCGCCCTTGACGGCTTCCCACACGCGCCCCGCCCTTTCAAGTCGGTTTCGGAGATCTGCAATGATCGAGTCTTTCTGAGCAATAATATCGTCTCTTCCTGCGGTGGCGTGACTGCTCTGAGCTGCACGCAGAATCTCTATTTCGCGATAGCTCTCGCTCAGCAGATGAGCTAGTTGGGCGTTGGAGGTCTGCGGATAGCCCGACATGATGGTTTTCGTGAGTGTGGAAGCCTGTGGATTTATTCATCTCGAATTCGCGAGCGACTCGTGTAGCGCCACGCACCTAGGTATCGCAAGATAGGAAATCGGGCGCAGAGAGCCAATCGAGTACGTTGAACGCGAGTATTTCGAGATCGTCCAAGTGCACCGCGTCGAGCTCGTTTCTTTGAGTGCGTCGCGTCGAAAACGCAATCAGATATGGTGGTAGTGGTCGAATACCAAGGACCGAGCGCAGAGGATGGCAAGCGAAGCCGGGAAAAGAAGCATGACAGTCGGTCTTTAAGGAAAAAAGTCGTCACCCCTCCCGACGCTTCCCCATCAAAAGACCCCGGAGACTCCTTCATCTTCCCGCTTCCTCGCGTGGCGCGCAATCTGATGACACTCTATCACAATGTGCATGCCTCTTGCGATTCGGATTCTGCATTGATTTCGCGGTGTCCCCAGCATTGTTGGACGCACGGAGCGTAACAAATTTTAATTCTGAGCGTAAATACGACCGAGGAAGGCGGTTGTCCGACCAGTAACTTTCATTGGATAACACCCATGCCAAGGCTCGATAGGCTACAGTCTAGAGCGGTTTGTGAGAAGCGCGGCCAAATTGTCGGGAAGTCGTACCCCAGTTCGCTCTGTGGTGCCGGACATTCCCAGGTCGCGAGTGCGTACATCGATTTTCCCAGCGAGGTGAGCTGCTGATTTACAGCATGAATGGTGGGATTGTGCCTAGCTGCGCATTTGGTGAGATAACCCTCGCATTGTAATCATGCAAGCGTCCTTCCAGCGATAGCATTGTCGTCTAGAAGACTGAACAAGCGCTTCACTGGACGCAAAGCTTCAAAGCGCCGCGGTGGCGGAAGATCCCCACGTGCTCCATCACACGCGTTTGATGCGACTGCCCCTTTCTTCATGACCACCACTTTGGACGGAATCAGTCTGCCTAATGTTATACTTGGAGCCGTCTTAGGCTTTTTTACTTGGAGGATAGTCGCGCTCTACATCTTCTTCCGGCCGCGCGATGAACATTCTATTCGTTCCGTGGCTATCCTCGTTCTCGGCGACATTGGGCGCAGTCCCCGCATGATGTACCACGCCCAAAGCTTCGCAGAGAACGGCTTCCAGACGGATGTCATTGGCTATGGCGGTATGTCTCAAGCCTCTTATACTCACAGGCCTCTGACTGCTATGCGACAGGCTCAAAACCTATCCCCTCGCTGGAACGCCTCCCTCTGATACAATTGCGCTACCTTCCCCAGCTACCCAAATTACTCACTCGACTTCCATTCGTACTCTTTGCTCCAATTAAAATCGTCCACCAAATATTATCCATCTTGCTTGTTCTTCTGGTGACCATCCCAAAACCACCAGAATTTATTCTCGTACAGGTAAACAGGCCCTCTGAACGTGAACACCGCCTCATATATTATTAGAATCCCCCCAGCATTCCATCGTTAGCCATCGTCGCTTTGGTCGGCAAAATACGAGGCTGCAAGGTAATTATAGACTGGCATAACCTGGGCTATAGCATTCTTGCTCTCAAATTGGGCCAGAAACATCTATTCGTGAGAATAGCAAGATGGTACGCTACATCTATTGCCCTATGACCCAAGTGTAACATGCTTTAGGATAGAATCCTTTTTTGGTCGCCGAGCGTTCGCTCATCTCTTCGTCACTCGCGCCATGAGGGATTTCCTTGTGAATGAATGGGACCTACAGTAGGTTCCGTTTCTTCTTCCATTCAACGATATTGACGACGGATTCAGAGGAGAAAAGGTCATATTTCATGATAGGCCTCCCCGCCATTTCCACCGCTGTTCGCCTCAAGAGACGCACGATGTAAGCCTCGTTGTCGTGCCCGTTTACCCAACCTTCATATTTCATTTAGCTTCTTGTCAAAATCAAGCATGTATGGAAACAACCAAAAGCACTTGACGGCTGGTTACCGGAATGTTCAGTGCCTTACTCTACGCCGTTCACCGACACGAAACCTACTGCCGACCCACTCGAAGATCCCATAGCCGCCCTGCCCTCCTTACCAGCATTAGGTATCCCAAGCAGAAAAAATCCCTTCCAAGCCACAGTAGCTTCCTCGAGCCCACCAGTATTTGGAGCGCCTACACCTGCAAGAGTAGCACCGCCCCATCTTCGAGATGATAGGCCTGCGGTGGCAGTATCCAGCACTTCCTGGACACCAGACGAGGACTTCAGTATCCTACGAGACGCCTTGAGAATGTATGAAGAGCGGGCCCGAGTGTCCGATGGACAGCTTCCCAAGCTCCTCATGGTTGTGACGGGTAAAGGCCCCATGCGAGACGCGTTTATGACGGAGATAAACGAACTACAGAAACAATGGACTTGGGTGAGATTTGCCAGTCTTTGGTTAGAGCCCGAAGATTATCCGTTATTGCTGGGTTAGTCTCCGTTTGGTTTCTGCTGGAATCTGTTTGGAAGTCTGACAGGTTTCGTGCACAGGCTCGTGTGATCTTGGGATATCTTTGCATACTAGCTCTTCGGCGCTGGACTTGCCGATGAAGGTTGTGGATATGTTTGGATGCGGCTTGCCTGTTTGTGCTTTGGGATTCAGATGGTGATTTGCGTTCATTCGGGGGGATGTATCGCTCATTCCGTGCAGTTTAGATGAACTCGTCAAGGAGGGAATCAATGGGCTAGTTTTCAACGACGCTGAACAGCTGGCTGAGCAACTTGAGGTGAATAAATCTCCCTCATATGCATCTTACAGAAACTGAAATCTATCTCAGTCGCTTCTATCCGGTTTCCCTAGCTCTCCGCGCCTATCTTCATTGAGAGAGGCGATGTCGAAACATTCGGCTTCCGGATCGCACGTCCATGCCCCTCATGAGTACGGCGACCTTGACGAAGACCGATGGGAATGGATGTCATGGGACGAGAATTGGACGCGTTGCATACGCCCGTTAATCCTACGTGATGTGCAAAGATGAGTACGTTTTCCGGAACTACTGTTCCTTGTTCTATCCAATCATATTTTACTACTCATACCGTTTGTGAGATTGCGCGTTCATAATGCACCATTGATTCAATGCGCAATAACTTCGACGCGTGCAATTGTACGTAGCGATATCCCATTCAATTTTAATTCTAGAAACCAATGAGAGGTCATGCGTTCGAGTGGCTAGAGGTAGGTGGGCCTCGTCACCGACTCGTGGGGGGTACCGACGACCTTCCTGGACGAACATAATGATTCTCCATTTTCAGTCCCCGGTCTCACCACCCATTATCTTTTTTTGATACTATCCAAACACTCTTGACATATATATAGTTCCCCCAACGCTGACTCGGATGACCCAACACCTCTTGTCTTCAGGCTTCGACAATGTCAAAGAGATCTTCAAAGTCTTCGGGTATCTGGAGGTGTAATCTCAGGAGTGAGGGTATGTGTATAGAAGTTATATAGAAGAGCCCCGCTTGTCAATGACGCCCTTTAAATCGCGATGGACGTGTTGTGGGAAATGCGTTTCGACGATAATACAGAACGGTCCGGGCTTCCGTATCTTCCTCCTTGACCTTGACCATGAACCGACATACCGTCTATTGGAATCGACCCAACAAGTGGCTGATCGCCCACCCCAGAATAAGTCTACTCTACGCACGTTGGAAGTCATTTCTCAGCCGTACTTCTATCCGCCTAGAGGACATTGTGTCGTACATTTGGCACTGTACGTGTTTTGTCGGAACGCATTTCATCTTTTGACCATTTCCTACTAGTAACTGGTTTACAGCATCGGTACTTTGCTAAACCAGCCTCAGCAATCTTCCGGTTTGAGGCATCTATTGCGACGCCCCGCCTAATTCGTTCACATACCAACATACCCGTTCCCCTTGCCTACTTTCATGTGCGCTCTCTTTGGACTCGATGGCTCATCATGGACCGAGTTCCTGGTGTTGCTTTGGACACAGTCCTGTCCAAGATGTCTTCCGAGAACAGGCAGCGAATCACCGACCAACTCCGGCGCTACATGGACGAGCTACGTTCTATACCACGTCCTGCGCACGAGAATCCTTCCATGATCGCTGCAGTCGGGGGAGGCCCCATATACTGCATTAGACTCCATCGCGACCAAGATCTTAGCGGCCCTTTTCGTGACGAGGAACATATGAATCGCCAACTACGAAACGACCGTCCGATCGAAGACTTTCCTGAGTCTGTCCGCGTATTGCATGGAACACGACATCGTATTGTCCTAACTCACAACGACTTTGCGCCTCGCAATATTATGGTCATACAAAGGGAGGACGGCCAATGGGATGTGTCTGCTATTATCGATTGGGACTCGGCTGGGTGGCTGCCAGAATATTGGGAGTACGCGAAGACGGTTAATGTCTCCGCATGGGAACCTGACTCTGCGACGAGAATATGGCACGAGATGCTTCCCAGTATTCTTGACGTGTATGCTGTTGAGGCTGAAGCGGATCGAGCACTCGACAATATCATTCCGAACCGTCCGTCTAGGCATATACCCTAACATGGTGTGCAATTGGCTTCTTTTAGCCACGCACTAGCTAGTCCTCAAGTGCTTACTCCATGTATCCTCCCTGGATGCCTTCAGTCGGTTCCATATCTGTTTTTCTCGTGTTCTTCGAGCCCGGTAGCGAGTGCGTTTATTGTATTGCTTGGAGCTCGGTTGGATCCCGTCACCTATGAAATGGCAGAAGAAGCATTGAAGGGTCTCAGCAGGCGCTGAGATGGGTACTTATAGTACGGTGTTGCAAGATCTTGAAGACCTCATCCATCTTGCTAGTAACAGTGTATGAACTCATTATAGTTGTGCTTTGTATGCATGTGATGTAAAGTTACTCGAGAATCTAAATCGGTCCGAGGTTCCGTATTAGCTCTTTCCTTGACTATGACTTCGACCCGACACACCGTCTACTGGAATAAGCTCAGCAAGTGGCGTATCGCCCACCCCAGACTAAGTCTGCTCTACGCACGCTGGTCATCGTTTCTCAGCCGTACTTCTGCGCGGCTAGAGAAAGCTGTATCGTACATTTGGCACTGTACGTGTCTTGTCCGAACACATTCATCTTCTAATCATTTTCTAGTGACTGGTTTACAGCATCGATATTTTGCTAAACCTGCCTCAGCGATATTCCGTTTCGAGGCATCTATTGCGACGCCCCGCCTGATTCGTTCACATACCAACATACCCGTTCCCCTTGCCTACTTTCATGTGCGCTCTCTTTGGACTCGATGGCTCATCATGGACCGAGTTTCTGGTGTTGCTTTGGACACAGTCCTGTCTAAGCTCTCCACCGAGAACAGGCAGCGAATCACCAATCAACTTCGTTGCTACATGGACGAGCTACGTTCAATACCACGTCCTGCGCACGAGAATCCTTCCATGATTGCTGCAGTCGGGGGAGGTCCTATATACTGCATTCGACTTCATGGCGACCAGGATCTTAGCGGTCCCTTTCGCGACGAGCAGCACATGAATCGTCAGCTCCGAAACGACCGTCCTCTTGAGGACTTTGCTGATCTCGTCGTTGTCCTACACTCCACTTCTCATCGTATCGTCCTGACTCACAACGACTTTGCACCGCGCAACGTCATGGTTCTACAAAACGAAAGTGGCCAGTGGGACGTGTCTGCCATCATTGATTGGGACGCGGCTGCTTGGTTGCCCGAGTACTGGGAATACACCAAGACCGTCAATGTCTCTGCGTGGGAGCCGGACCCTGCGACGAGAATATGGCACGAAATGATCCCTCGTATCATTGACGTGTATGCTGTTGAGGCTGAAGCTGACCGAATACTTGACAATGCTATCCCAAACCGCCCGTATAAGCATATACCCTAGCACTGCGCAAGGTATGCCATACACTGACATCTATTATTAGTGCTTAAGCGCTTACTATCCAGGATTTAGCAATGTGGGATTGTTCAACTTGGAGTCCTGCTTGTATCATGTTATGTTCAATGGATGTCTTCAGTTCGATCCGAATCGCATCTGTTTCTTCAGATGCTTCGAGCTTGGTGGCTAGTTCGTCCACTGCATTGCTCGAAGTTAGGTTGGATTCTGTCACCTCCAGCATAGCCTTTTCGTAATTAAAGCACCACACAATGACTTCATATGGATGCATATATCTTGACGCCGCTATAAGGAGACACTGGTGCTGATTACAACTCTGAAATGGGCTCCATTTCGTCCTATAACTCCGGCACCTATAGATACCGGCTTCTCTCCCTTAGTGTGCGCCACATGAAATATTTTTCTCTTAGACTTGTTGAACTATTTGAATGCACTCGAATTTCTGCAAAAATCGATTCCATTGGGTTATGTAAATGGTGTCAAACAAGTTGTGGAAACCTGAGAGATTTCAATTTGCAGCAGTCGCAGAGAAGGTCAAGGTCTCGATACGGCCCTTTCCCTTGCACTCTTTCTGTATCAGTTCGTTTATAACACGGAACTGGCTGGGGTCAATAAGCATCACCTGCAAATGATCAGTGCTAGATTTCAAAAGATAATGTCATCGCCACTTACCACTTCCCATTCTTCTTGAGTTGTTTCGTCGTCTTCGACCTTCTCTGCACCTTCCAGGATCTTCTCCCGTAGTCGTTTGCCATCCGCCGGGGGCATGGAGACTCGGACGCGCATCCTGGCACGTTGTATGGGTAGCGTCGAATCTGATTGTAGTAGACGGATACATTCCGACACCTAAAAGATTGCCTTAGTACTGAATAAGCCACAAATCACAGTTGGGACTGACCTGGCTCTTCGCCGTCTTATTCGACTTGACGCTAAACCCCGCCTCCGTCATCGCCTTGTCAATCATACCCACAGGATGCGGTCTCTGCGTGGAAGGATCGACACACTTCTCTGCCACCAGGGTGGCGATTTCCTTGCGCAGCGCTCCCAGATCGTGTTCTCGCTCCTTCTCATTGACTTGGACTTCGCCTTTCTTCAGGATCTATGTCGAAAAACCGTCAACTCCATGAGCTTGTAGGATGAAGAAGTACGCACTTCTGCGACGACATCCGGAACATCTACCGTGCCGAATGCTTTCTTGAGGTCACCGCTCTTGGCCACCTCGCCTTTGGAGACGTTCACGAAGACGTTGCTGATTTGTAAAACGTCGTCGAGGTTTGTTTCGCTATGGATGTCTTTAGATGGATGTATAGTGGGGCTGGATGGTATACTCACACTCCGTTACGCCATTCCTGGACCTTGTTTTTGTAGCAGGCCACCTAAGACTGTTGAGTCAGTCATAATCAATCGTGACGGCTAACCAATGCGCCTACTTCGAATCGTTTGCCACCTTTCTTGAGGCGGACGATGGACACGTTTGTTAGTCTGGTGTTGATATAAGCTCCGATTCTTTTGATCCATTGAGAGGAAGAGCGTACTTGATTTGATTCGAGGGTTGCTGAATTTTCGACATGATCGTTTAGGAAAGAGTATTCTTGATTCACGTGGCAATTGATCAATCATGTTCGGTGCCGCCATGGTGGCGCATAGATTGAATATTCTTATAGTGCTATAGAGTGCTATAGACTGTGCCATATCATTCTCCTACAAATCGGGGGCGCTCAGATTCTCTTCTTATCGTACATTTTATTTCCGCTGGTGAGGTTACACGCCACAGCTCACCGCGCGTTCATCAGTCCTAACATGCGGCTTCTCAAGTCACTGACAGGCGCAGCTATTGCAGAAAAATAAATAGAAACAAGTCGCCAAGTTGACGAAACGGCTCACCAGTTGGCGTGAACCCATCCAAAACTCTCACTCCCTCGACCATTCTACCCACATAATCCTCGAAGGACACGTCCTGTAGAATAGCCATGGCATAACGATTGGCTTTGTCCACCGTTATGAAGTTGTAATAACTATCTTGATCGGCCACATTCCCTGGAGGGGACGTGACGAACCAGCCATTCTCTTGGAAGCGTTGCAAGCATCGGATCACCCACTGGGCGCAGTTCCAAACACCGGGGGGCTTGACGATGAAGTCACCTTGCGTTGGAGGCTCGGTGCTGAGCAGTCTGATAACCTGGTCTCGAGACTCGGTGAGATCTGGGAGCTGGACGAGGGCCAGAAAGGTGCTCGAACGAGTTAAGTTGACATCGCCAGTGTGCTTGGTGACCCATTCATCGTCAGATCCATCGATGGAACCGATCTGGTAGATGGCGATGTCGTCGCTGAGCCGATTGCCTTCTTCGGGAACAGCGATGCCCCAATGGTATGGCTCCAGAACGGTGCGGCCCCCTCTTTGGTACGGCCTGTTCAGCTTGTATAGAGCTATGTAGAGCTTCGAAGGCATTCTAAAAGTAATCAAGACACCACATAATAATTATGTAGAAGTGTAGCTTACCTAGTTTAAACCCTTGAGAGAGGTGGAACAAAGCAGGTTGAATATGGGATAACACGAGGACGATCATTGGATTCCATCTCCGAGTCCCACACCTTCCGATGTCAACCTACCCCGAGCTGATGATATTCTTTGCACTATTCATCCTGGATACTTATGGCGCATACGTAAATGATGTCTTCAAGGTTCATCGACCATCTTCGTGTATAACTTGCCATGGGCTGTCGTCGAAAAAAAGTTGACGAGTACAAGCGTACTACACACAAAGTACATATTCCCTGCGAGGAAGAGCAAACATGCACAATTTGTCTACTTGTCAGACTCACGGTCAAACGGCGTGTACTGAAGAGAGTGGGGGCATCCAAGGAGGGTCGCAGACCTTTAGCACTGCTTCCATCCTGAGCAATAAATACTGATGGTAGATGTCAGTGTATGGCTAGTAAGAAGCTGATTACATACCGTGCATAGTGTTAGGGTATATGCTTATACGGGCGGTTTGGGATAGCATTGTCAAGTATTCGGTCCGCTTCAGCCTCAACAGCATATACGTCAAGAATACTGGGAAGTATCTCATGCCATATTCTCGTCGCAGAGTCCGGTTCCCAAGCGGAGACATTAACCGTCTTCGCGTACTCCCAATATTCTGGTAGCCACCCAGCCGAGTCCCAATCAATAATGGCAGATACGTCCCATTGGCCACTTTCGTTTTGTAGAACCATGACGTTGCGCGGTGCAAAGTCGTTGTGAGTTAGGACGATACGATGAGAAGTGGAGTGTAGGGTAGCGACAGGATCAGCAAAGTCCTCAAGAGGACGGTCGTTTCGGAGCTGACGATTCATGTGCTGTTCGTCGCGAAAAGGCCCGCTAAGATCCTGGTCGCCATGAAGTCTAATGCAGTATATGGGACCTCCTCCCACTGAAGCAATCGTGGAAGGATTCTCGTGCTCAGGACGTGGTATCGAACGTAGTTCCTCCATGTATCGACGGAGTTGATCGGTGATTCGCTGCCTGTTCTCGATGGATAGCTTGGACAGGACAGAGTCCAAAGCAATGCCAGGAATTCGGTCCATGATGAGCCATCGCTTCCACAGGAAACGCAGTTGGAAATACGCCAGCGGAACAGGTATGTTGGTGCACGAACGAATCAGACGGGTAGTCGCAATGGCCGTATCAAAACGGAATATCGCCGAAGCCCGTTTAACATAATATCGTCTCTGTAAACCTGTCACTGTGAAACAGGTTAGGAAAGAGAACTGACAGTTTGGCAAGGGACCTACGGTTCCAAACGTAGGACACAACGCTCTCTATACGAGTGGAGGCACGACGGAGGAGTGAATTCCAGCGTATGTAGAGTTGGTGTATTTTGGGGTGCGCTATAAGCCACTTGCTGTGTTGTATCCGATAGACGGTATGTCGGTTCATCGACATCATGAGAGTTGCAAACTCGGCATTTATCGGACCGATTATCTTCTCACCCTTGCGCGCCCCAGTTCGAGTGTAAAGACGCGACCAAAGTTCCCGGGGCTAAACCCTTCCAAAAATGCGTGGGTATCGGATAGAACTATACATAGTGAATGTCATAAATACTATGTAGGTCTCTTAGCATACTATATAATAACAGAAATTTTTCCGGCTAACACGACCCCATATCTTTGTCACTGAAATCACTGACTTCACCGGTACCCGTGGCGAGCTTCAGAAAATGAACTTACTCGCTCGCTGCAAATGTTCGATAGGTGCACCGCTCTTAATACCGCGAGCGCTAGTGATGTCCGAATTAGTATGAAAAGCTAGCCTGAAAATCCTGGCTCTATGTTCTATGTTTCGTTGCACTCACTTGAGTATGAAAAGCCTGGTGACAAAAAGGAACATGGTAACACCATGGCATCATGGTATATGCCGAGATGGACGATTTGGAATGATATCAAGTACCCTATCCGCTTCAGCTTCAGCAGCATACACATCAAGAATACTGGGAAGCATCTCGTGCCATATTCTCGTCGCAGAATCCGGTTCCCATGCGGAGACATTAACCGTCTTCGCGTACTCCCAATATTCTGGCAGCCACCCGGCCGAGTCCCAATCGATGATAGCAGATACGTTCCATTGGCCATCCTCGCTCTGCGCAACCATAATATTGCGTGGCGCAAAGTCGTTGTGAGTTAGGACAATACGATGACGAGTCCCGTGCAATACGCGGACAGACTCAGGAAAGTCTTCAACCGGACGGTCGTTTCGAAGTTGGCGATTCATATGCTCCTCGTCGCGAAAAGGGCCACTGAGATCCTCGTCTCGGTGAAGTCGAACACAGTATATGGGACCTCCCCCGACTGCAGCAATCATGGAAGGATTCTCGTGCGCAGGACGTGGTATGGAACGTAGCTCGTCCATGTAGCGGTGGAGTTGGTCGGTGATTCGCTGCCTGTTCTCGGAAGACAGCTTGGACAGGACTGTGTCCAAAGCAACACCAGGAACTCGGTCCATGATGAGCCATCGAGTCCAAAGAGAGCGTATATGGAAATAGGCAAGGGGAACGGGTATGTTGGTATGTGAACGAATTAGGCGGGGCGTTGCAATAGATGCCTCGAAACGGAAGATTGCTGAGGCTGGTTTAGCAAAGTACCGATGCTGTAAACCAGTCACTAGTAGGAAATGGTCAAAAGATGAAATGCGCTCCGACAAAAACACGTACAATGCCAAATGTACGATACAATGTCCTCTAGGCGCGCAGAAGTACGACGCAGAAATGACTTCCAACGTGCGTAGAGTAGACTTATTCTGGGGTGGGCGATCAGCCACTTGTTGGGTTGATTCCAATAGACGGTATGTCGGTTCATGGTCAGGAGGAAGCTACGGAGGTCCGGACCGATCCCCTTTGATACTTAAAAGCATGCATATCACAAACAGAAAAATTACATATTATAGATTCTAACACTCTTAGCAGATAGATGAGGACTTTAAAATCTTGCCGACAAACACCATATCCATATCATAAGCACGCATCTCCTCAACACCCGCGGAGACAACTTTCAAAGCTTCCTCCGCCATCTCATACGAAAGTAGAGGCGACGGGATCCAACCTAACTCCAAACGATACAGTGGACACACTTGCCACCGGGCTCGAAGCATTTGAAGGAACAGATACGGATCGAACTGAAGACATCCAGTAAGCGTAACATAATACAAGCGGGAATCCACGCTGAACATCTCCCGCACTGTCTCGTTGGTGACATGTGTTCCGTACGCGACGAATATCCTTGGCGCTGCTACACGCAAGAGGCGATTGACGTCCACCGGGAGGATGACACCATTCTGATAGGCGATACGATTGAGGGGAGAACGCGAACGCTCAACGAGGTCAACGAGCGAGGTGAATACACGGGCGTCCATCATCCGTTCTGTGCTAATGTTCGAATGAAGGAGGATGGCCAAGTCGTAGAGCACGGGTAGATTGAGTTGGTCGCATAATTGGCGAAAGTCAGGGCTCTCTATGCGATCTGTATCGTATAGAAACAGGGACCGTAAGTCGGGGCATTGAATGGGATGCAACCTTCCGACTCGAGGCGCGGTCAGGGGGAATACCGCTTCGGCCATTCTTGGGGACCGCGACAGAATATAGAACGCTTCATCAATGGTCGTTCCGAAGAATCTGTATCTTCCAAGATGACCTGTGTAGTGCGTAATAGTGTTCCACGGCATAGTGAAGACTTCATCAGGGCCTGGGACGGCGTAGGTCACCACGTCGCGGAGTTGAGGGCATTGATCGAAGACGGCGCAGGGCGCAGTTGGGAGCATACCCGCGTTGACGATATCGAGGTGCGTCAAAGAGCCAAGATTTCCTCGCAGCGGTAAGAGGATGTCCATGAGCTCGGGTGGAAGATCCACCTCCATCCAGCAGATGTAGGGAGCGTACTGCAAGAGAAGTTCCACGACCTTCTTTCCCAACCAAGCGTTAGCCGGCGAGGCATAAAGGGAGAAGGACACGGAAAGCGGGACACATCGTGCCAGTTTGAGTTGTACGACCAGTCGAGAGATGTCGAAGTTCGTGACATGATTGGAATGGTTGTAGATATTGACAAAAGACCAGAGGCGAGGCAAAGTGAGAGCACATGCACGCCACATCTTGCATACTCGTGCGAGAACCCATTTGGTATTACCATCCTTGTTGGAATCGCCTGGGAAAACCGGGGTGTAGAGGAAGATGTGTCCTAGAATCTCGGCAGGGAGACGTCGAACTACACTGAGGACGGTCTTGCGACGTTGAATAGCCAGGGAAATGTGTTTCTTGTCGGCTTGAATGGCACGGACTGTAACAAGATCTTTCTGCCCATGCAGAGACATAAGAGAACGATTGGCGGTGACCAGCTGCGCCTGAAGCTGGTCAATCGTACCAAGGAAGATAGCTTCTTCGGCAGGCGAGGGTGGTTCGTTCGTCCGCGTGAGATGGAAGAAAGCTGGGTCATCGAATAGGGTGTCTGAAGGGGAAGCCATAGCGATGTAGATTGTGAGAGGGTAGAGGGTGGGGACTTATATGTTGGGTATGCAAACGAACAATGAAGGTTGTCTCATGTAGTCCTTCAATTGTCCTCAAACCCATTGTGGCGTTCGTGAAATTTGATTGTTACGTTCAGGTGAATCTCGTGGCATTCGTGTTGTTGCCTATGGTTAATAAAATCAGTTCCATTGTCAGACAAGCACAATGTGGCGTTGTGTGTCGAGTAGATTCTGAGCAACTTACAACGTTAAGAAGCAGAATGGATGGGCACGACACGGTCAACCGTCCAAGTGACAGTATTCACCTAGAAAGCGTTCAAATTAACCGTCATCTGTTTTCGCTGGAGATAACACTCACATTGACGTAGTCGGCGAAATATTAGCTGCCTAGTACTCGACTTGATGGGCGTGGTAGAGGCGTCCATCTGTGAAAGGAGTTGATGCTGATTAGAGGAGTACAAGCTCTGTTCGGCATTTTCCGACACTTTGAAGAGCTCATGTCCATGTCAGCTGCCCTCGGGAGCATAATACCAAGTTCTAGCGTGAAAGTCAGTGTATGTTAAACATCATTGACTCTTCAAGTCTCAAGATTCATGCTTGAAGGCAGTTGAGTTAGAATGATGCATCTCTCAAAAAATTGCGCCACATGATATCTACGATCCTGACGAGTCCTCAAAGGATACAGTAGATGGTACCAGTACAAAATTAAGCACAGGTCCGGAATTTCAGTAATGTACCACGTCCGATGAAGTAGAGGTAAAAAGAAAAAGGCGGAGGAAAGCAGGGACAAGAAAGTATTCACTTTTTGGGAGGCAGCTTCCTGGTGCTTCTTCTCAGAGGTGCACCACCCGATGCTGTTAACGGTGCTTTCGGAAATCGTCGGCCAGTGGCAGACTTCTTCGCCTTCTTCGAAGCACGTTCAGAGGTAGAAGCAACACTCTCATCGCTACAATGATCTGTGGACTGGTAAGTCGTGGCCACAATACCTAGTGAAAAACCTACTGTCAACTCGACTTCGCTTGGAGGGAACACTCTCAGAATCTTGCGACGAGTAGATCGTGTCAGTACCAGGAATATGCGCGGATATTTGGCGATAGGGATCCCCAGGCATCAATAGAGGTCGCGGTTGAGTGATATTGAAGACGACATCAGTCATGGCACCATGCTCCAATTCATCGTAAATGGCCAGGAGGTGACGTTGGATAATTTCGTGGAGAACCAGTTCTGGATTAACACCATCCGCCGGTTCCAGAAACTCGAAGTCTGCGAGGGCGTCATTGAAAATGGCGGTTAGCATTGGCACAAAGGGGGCGAGGATAGGATGAAGCAAGGCTCTCCAACTAGCCTGATCGCAATCAAATAGCATCATTCGCGGGTCCACCCAGTCTCCGACACTATGTTGCCTCAGTTTGCCATAGAATTGCTGCATCTCCGGCAGAGTGATATCGGTGTCTTCCGAATAAGTGAGAGGTCTGGCAGTGAGAAGCGAGACGGCGAAAACCAGGAGAATAGACTCTGCGTCATGCCAAGGTCGATGGATAGGACGTCTCCTTCGTGCCTTCGCATAGGTAAAGGCATCTTTGTCCATAGAGCCAACACCACCTTGTGCACAGCGTAGTTCATCGTTAGGATAGCGGGATAGGTAGCGCAGAGTAAGATATTCGTTAAGGGCAAGGAAACTGGGAAAAGGCGGCTGCGCGTTTCGGTAATAGGCCGTCGAAACGGTACGCGCAATATACATTGGTGTCCCCTTGAGATGATCAGTGCATGTAGATGAACGAAGGAATGACATACCACAATCGCCTGGAGGGCCCGCTTCACTTCAGTCCCAGCTATTAGTTCATCGAAGTCTTTCAACGACAGGAAAGTCTGAGGCAGCTTCACGCTGTTATCCAGATCGATGAGCATGGCAGTGGATTGACTCCCCGGATCACTGTAGAGGTGATGAGTTGACATTTTGACAAGAAGGAAGGCCATACTTGCTTTGAATAAAGGCCGTCGATGAAACAAGCACCATCTCTCCCTCCTGTGCCGCCCTTTGGAATTGCGAGGATGTTGGCAGGGCTCATGTCCCGGTGCAGCAGTCGTCGTTTAGAGATAGCCCATCGCGAAGCTAGATGGACATGATCAACTTGAGGTTGTGGAAACGAAGTTATCACTCGCCTTCCAACGCGTCGTATGCCACCTTTATACGCTCCTTCAGTGAGGGTATCTCGCTGAAAGGCGTACCCGTAGCGGTCATCACCGTCCTTTGCTTGTGACGCGTCTTTTGGGCAGAAAACGGACTCGCTCGGTCCATACTAACCACACTGTCCCCATCCAGAGGTAAAATCACAGGAACCCATCCTGGAGCTGGTCCACCATCCATTAAAACTTCGTAGTTGGTCGATTCCGGAATTCTGTCGATGTCCATGAATGAATCTTTGATTATGAGTTGAGGATTTGAAACGCTCCGGAATACAGCCGTCATGCGCGCATTCGCAGTGCCCACCCAGAATAGGCTGCACTCTTCGTTTCGAACTCTTCTCTTCTCGTCGTCGATGCGCCAAGTCACCGGTTGCGAAAAATTGCCACTGGCGTGAGGGATCAAGGTGATGGTCGTGTCCCGATAGTAGACGATAGGTTCGTGGAGAGCATGAATGTAAGCGATGAAGGGCCTGATATCATCCCATGGGATATGATTCGTCGCGAAGTAGCCTTCTGGTGAGGAGAACGCCAAAACATAGCCAGTTTTACTTGCGGTAAAGAATAGAACAGCAGGGTGGTCGGGGCGTGCTTGGTTGTGAAAGCCACCAAAGGACGAACGTTGACGGGAGAGGGCAGACGGTTTCCATTCGCCTACGGATTGGAGGTAAGCCCAGGCTGGAGGAGTGTCGGCGTGCTTGCATGCTAGAGCAACAGATTTCCTTACCACATATACGTCAGGTAGAGATGTATTCGGACGGGGATGGGGCGAGGGGGGTTTGCCGTGGCTATCGATGAAGACAAGCTCTTCAAAGTAGCGAAACTGTTTATCTACACAGTTTCAGCCAGTTCAAAGCCGCACTTGGGATATGAAGTCACTCACTAAGTTGATCTTCAATAGCATTTGCCAACATGCAGACACTGAGAATCCTTTTCTCCCGATTCTCGATGGAAATCGCATTGCTCAGAGTTTTCACCGACTTTCGAATTCTCGAGACAAGGGTATTTTTGAGCTTTGGCAGATATTCACCAACAAACTGCGAGGTGTTGTTGTCGGTGCCATTGTCGTCTTGGAGTTTACTTCGCGCCGCACCGCGCATGGTGGTAGACTATAAGAATCTTGGAACCGCATCACCGTCGGTGTCTTGTCACGCAATTGTCACGTGAAAGAAATATTTTCTTGTGGCGCAAACTGCATTGTCACTGTTTGTTGAATTGCATCCTGCGTGTAGAGAAACTGTGGCCAAAAATATTACAGTGAAATTGATATGGAAGCTACCTTTTTCTACCACTCCCAAATGTAAGTCCCTAGGTTCGAGAAGAAAATTATAGCAGTGGGCGGAGACTTCACCGTCTAGGACGCAACTCGTCTTACGCTCATCCTGACAATCGTCGTTCCCACGCCTTATCAACACAAAACATAGTATTTTTGAACGCTCGGAGATAGGAATACAGCTTGGTGTACGGTGCGGCCTTCATTCATTGAACATACCCGGCATTTGAGTTTACAGCCAGGAAAATACAACAATGTTTCTTAGGCAGGGCGAATGGGCTGGACTGCAGTTGGGCGTGCAGTGTGAATGCTCGACGCCACGAGAAAGTTGGGTGCTGTCCCATCACCCTAAAGAGGTTGTAAGTCACAGTGCGATGTCTGGGAATCAAAGGGCACGACTTACCACAAAATTGTTGGGGAATCCAACATCGAACGGCAATATACTTTCGAGGTACGTGATTTGATCCTCGGAAAGGGAGATATCCAACGCCTCAATGTTCGACAATAGATGTTCCACCTTGCGACCTCCGACGATGGGGAAAACAAAAGGTGTTTTCTGCATTACATAGGCAAGCGCGACTAGAAACGTGTCAGAATAGGAATCTAGGATACTAATTGTTTCGCTCGCACTTACCAGCACGGATGTTCTTGGTCCCGACCTCGCCCGCCACCTTCTCCAATGCTCGTGACACCTTTGTTTCGTCCTCTGTGCGCTCCCAAGATCCAAACATTGAACGTCCCTTCTCTCCCGTTTTCCTTCTCTCCTCTTCTTCAGCATCAGTGCGGAACTTGCCGTTTCGAAGGACATCCCACGGTGCTAACGCGAGACCTGCGATAAATTGTTTTCAATATTAAAATTGTCATCCTCTGGCAGAGCGTAGCTTACCGAGAGTGCGAGCCATGGGAATGATATCTCGCTCAAAAGAGCGATCCATGACGTTCCAGCGACCTTGGTAGATGACGAAGGGAGTCTTCCCATTGAGTTCGGCGTACAGGTTTGCCCTAGAAACGATCCAAGCCGGCGTATCAGAGACTCCCTATGGTATCGCGTTTAGCAGTGTATCGATAGAGTGAACACGAGATGGCCTACAAGGTACAAGACTTTTCCCTGAACAACGAGATTGTGTAGGCCGTTCATGACCTCTTCGATGGGGGTCTCAAAATCCCACCAATGGACGTAGAGGACGTCGATGTAATCCGTTCGGAGTTTCTTCAAGCTATCCTTGACAGAGACATGCATAGACTTTGTGTTGTTTCCGATGAAGCTAGGCTTCTGCTGAACCGCCGGATCGCGCGCTTTGTAGTTCGTGGTGTACTTTAGGACAGCGTGAGACGAGGCATATGAAAGGTATGTTGACAAGAATTCACCTTGGTAGCAATGACAAGTTGATCACGTATGCCGCGCAATTCTTGCCATTCGCCAATGAACTCTTCAGACGACTCGTCCTGACTACGAGGCCATAAGCGAGAGTAGAGCGAGGCCAGCGGAAGTGACGTACTAATTATTGGCGGTGTCAATAAAGTTCCCGCCGTTATCGAAAAATGTGTCCAAGAGCTTGAAGCTCGACGTCTTGTCCATCGCACCCATACCAGCCTTGGCCCATTTGTCGCCAATGCTCATAGCACCCAAGGCGAGAGGTGAGACGCGGAGGCCCGCCAAAGGCGACAGAGTTCGATAGACGGAGAGCTTGTTCTTGGGAGCATCGAGAGGTTTGAAGAGTTGTTCAGACATGGTTGCGTGAAGATGAGAGACCAAGCGTAGAGGAAGCCCTTTTATAGCAGAGGTTTTAGTGGATTACTAAACCTTCGTTCAGTAGGCGGCCGGGCCAAAACTACGTCTGCCGCAAGACCACGCAAGCTATCGGCGTCATGTATCGATTACCAACACCACACCAGGCCCCTAGAAGGGATAATTTCAGTGACAGTCGAGAAGAAAGATCAGATGGCGTGGGAATGTTGTTGAGGCGATAAAAGATAAACCGATAACGAGAAAAACAACTAGCAGTCGTTGGATGCGGCGCATATATAATAATAAAGACACAAAAGCCATTATAGTTTTCTTCCCAGCTCTGCGATCTCTCGAAATTATCGTAGATCAACGCTTGGGTCACGTGCTACGCACAACTTCTACACGAACGACAATCACTGGATTCAGCCTACCGTTCAACAATGGTAGCAATCTCAGCAGCATCTGAACCTGAAGTATATCTCCGTACTACGAACCGACGGAGGCATTGGTGCGACGCGACGCGTACCTAGAGCTACATCAAGACCAGACAGAGAGTCTTTCAGCCAAAGGAGTCACCCCGAGGCAATCACTGAGCCCGAAGGACTACCACTAATCCACGATGACAATACAGACGATGGTACGAGACCGAAAGCTACAGCGACATGCACAACTAAGGAAAAGACTTCCGAGTCGACGAAAGGTGCGATATGTCAGCCTCGTCTACTACTCAACTGACTTACGCTAGCTCAAAGTTATCAGCGACGGCTTAACCTAGACGCCTGCTTTGATTATTCAAACATCTGACTGACGATGCTGACTGAAAATTGAACTCGGAGCTCTTCATCGAATCTGAGTCAGCTGCAGCATCTTCCACTGGGGTATATTGCCAGTGAGAGTGCGGCCCCACAATACTCTAGGGATTAAGTACGTCTGCCATTTTCGCATGTCTTCGAACCTCATATCGGACAGACTGCTCATCGATGACATGTAATGGTTCACAAGATTGCGAGGCCTCGAACATCGTGCTTGCGAGACCCGTGTGTACCCATCAATTCAGAGCTCTTCCATCTGCGCGAATGGGTCATAGGCGACTAGAAACCGGCCCGTTATTGTCTTCAGTCTGAGATAACATGTCGTGGAACGACTCCTTCTGGTCTCGAACAAGAAGTTCTTGTCTGGGAATGCTCGAGGTTAGGTCCAACTGTGCGCTTCCTTGGAAATACAGGCGCACCGGGATTGGAAAGCTGGAGAACTTCATGGATGCTGACTCGTTGGCGTCAATTTCATCTACCTGTAAACACCTTCTCGAACAGACATGACAATACTGGCTAATTCCCTTTTCACTTTTAGAAAACACTTGTTGTTCCCCCGAGCGAATGTACCTGGCATGGGATCCACTTACGTCACAGATGTTTTGCCATATAAGAAGGACCTCCCTGGGACTGGACTTTCACTGAGAACACTCGCGATGGCAGAATCATACTTCAAACCTCCTCCTGCCCCTCAGACCAAACTGCCGGTATACCGGACGTTGTCGCCCTTAGCGGGACTTCGGGTCTCCCCCCTTATATTGGGTGCTATGAGCATCGGGGACAAATGGTCACAATACGGCATGGGATCTATGGACAAGGCGTCAAGTTTTAAGCTCCTGGACGCCTATTTTGACCAGGGCGGAAACTTTATCGACACCGCCAACAACTAGTGAGTATTCTCTCTTCGTCTCTTAACTTTGGTTTTAGAAAGCCCATTCTAGTCAAGATGAAACATCGGAAGAGTTTATTGGGGAATGGCAAGAGTCCCGTGGTATACGTGAACAACTTGTCATCGCTACCAAGGTAATGATTGTTGCTGGACCTCTAACTCTCACTCAAAACCTACAGTACACGATGAACTACAAACAACATGGCGAGATGAAACAGAAGTCGCTACCCACATATCTCGGTAATAACGTCAAATCGATGCACGGCTCCTTGAAAGACAGCCTGAGGAAGCTTCGAACCGACTACGTCGACATACTTTATGTACACTGGTGGGACTTTGAGACCCCCGTTGAAGAGGTCATGAATGGCCTGCACAACCTTGTTGTCCAGGGAAAGGTTTTGTACTTGGTTCGTTATCCCACCCTCCTCCAGAAGGCCTTCTCAATCTGATCTACAGGGCATTTCGGTCACACCCGCTTGGGTTGTTGCCAGAGCTAACATGTACGCACAACTTCATGGGAAAACTCCTTTCGTCATCTATCAAGGCCGCTGGAACGTCATGGATCGTTCTTTCGAGCGAGATATTATTCCCATGGCGCGCACTCTCGGTACACTTCGCTTCGCTATCAAGAAGATGATATATTTGGTATTGAACAATCATAGGTCTCGCTCTAGCACCATGGGATGTCCTTCGAGGTGGCAAGTTCCGCACTGACGCTGAAGAAGAGGAAAGAGATAAATCCGGAGAGAACGGACGGACGATGTTTGGACCGTGGAAGCGCACAGAGGATGAAGTCATCATGTCACGGGCGCTGGAGAAGGTGGCTGAAGAAGTAGGAAGCAAGAATATCAGGGCTGGTAATCACACTCGGTCGTGGACACCGGCACTTGTTTACTGACATGGCTTCTCAGTTGCGCTTGCCTATGTCATGCAGAAAACTCCCTATGTCTTTCCCATTATTGGAGGTCGAAAGGTGGAGCATTTGCTGTCGAACATCGAGGCCTTGGATATCTCCCTTTCCCCAGAGCAAATCACTTATCTCGAAAGTGTCTCGCCTTTTGATGTTGGGTTCCCTAACAACTTTGTGGTCAGTCGTCCTCGTGTTTTCTTCAATGTTTTCACCTGAAATATTACTGATTAGGGCGATGGATCTGCACCGTGTCTCTTCGTTTCGGCGAGTATTCATTCTGCGCGCACCGCCCTCGTTCAGCCTATCCGCCCTACTTAAAGGCGCAAAACGCGGTCTATCATTTGAGGTATGCTCATTCTGATTGAACAACGGTATAGTGTAGTATTGTAATGTAGGAGTCATCACTGAAATTCGATTGGTACATGTCTTTCGAGGGGGGATTATTTTTCTAAGGCCCACTCGGTAAATGCCGAGACAGCCTTTTCTCTTACCACGAACCAGCCACGAACCGGAAATCCATTATTCAAGTATACTCACCCAAACCACAAATGACCATCAACTTTTAATTACCAACAGGAATCTATGATCTCAGTTATCACTTTACCGTTTGTGTAGTCGTCGTTTCCCCGCGAACTGTTCGGGATGGCACCCTTCGCTTTGCTTCACTCAGACCAAAACTGAATTACGATACGGGAAACGCGTTAGCTGGACTGCGATCACAATGGAATCAGAGCATCCTGGGCGCTGGAGAGATTTAGTGGCGATAGCAATAACATCCGGGCATGTGAGCGCGACCATGTCCAAAAGCGTCATCTGATCACTGACATAGATACCCTTTTCCAGCCAGTTAAGTCGCTCACATAGCATGTCATGGACGTTACATGCTTTCTCCTTGTTTGGCAGGTGAAGGGCTCTAGTGTCGCTCAGTATCATCATTCTTTTGTCAAATTGCATGGTCAGTTCACTTGTCCATGGTGAAGTGAAATTCTCGTCTCAATTTATCCCAGCGCCTATATTGTGCCTATCCAGCCCTCCGTTCTCCCTCGTAGGTCCCCGGCTTCTTACTTGGAGTCTGGTCAAAACGTTGGCCCCGACCAGGGTATACGAAGCCCGCATAGACTGTGTGGCACTGATAGATTGACCTCTTTCCCGTCATCTCTCCGGACTTTCTGAACCGCGCTCGGCTTCTGTTAGGATTCAATTCAGTGTCTTGTCGTGCCCGTGGCTATGCGATTCTGACAAACACAAGCACCTGAAGCGGAGCGTCACTTATTTGAGACACAAGCTCTTTATTCTTGGTCGTCATGTTGCTCCTTGCGATTTTGTCACTCTGGGCTCTACCTTTGGTGCATGGACTCATTTATCGACGTGCGGACCCCCCTCTCAAGACTTTGACGGTCCCGCTCACTCTAACGGCTGATCGTCAGTATACCGTGGCTGTCAACATGGTGCGTTGTTCCCTTATCTAAATCATGATACCGCTGACGCTGTTTGTGTCAGTCCAAGGGTGCGAATCCACAACGATTCCACTTCCTCGTAACAACGGGCACCGGATATTCTCTTGTCCCTGGGAAGTCTTGCGAGTCCTGTAATTCTGTGGAAGAGTGCGTATCCTCGCTGTTTCATATCGTATGATCTAACAGAATCCTCCTTCACTCCGATTAGATACGATCAATCTCTCTCTTCTAGTGCAATATCTCTGGACAGGTCGCAAAACATTTCAATCGATGGTCGCACTACGGGAGGAAACATCATCAAAGAGGACTGCAGCTTGCGTACTACCGGGGCGCCTTGGGTGTATCCTAACCAATCCAGTACGTCACAAATCCGAGCGTCTACCAACCACATGCTCAAATCATGGGCGCATCTAAGTCATAGTGGCCAATCAATCCGATTCAATGTTTTCAGCCGGCACTTCAGGTATCTTTGGTCTCGGAACCAATGGACGTGAGTCCAATCACTCCTAGATGCACCTTCACGGTTCCTGACGACGAGTTCTTACACAGGGCAAAACGATTTCAATTCCTCGGTTATCGCTGGATGGCTGACGAGGAACCCATCGAGGAGTATCTTCTCCTACGGCATGGCCTTGAATGAGCCAGAAAACGGCGTCACAGATGGCGGTGTCTTGCACTGGATTCAGCCTGATCCGTCTTTCCGCGATGAGAACATTGTATGGAAAGATATGGCGCCAATGGACTCTTCGACACTCGAGTATGATTATCAGGTCATGATGGATAGCTGGAGCTTTGTATCGTCCAATGCAAGCTCCTCGCGTCATGGGGACCTTGTGACGGTCCTGGATCCGATATCTCCTGGCGTCATATTCCCACAGGCAGAGGCGTTCTCTATATGTGCGTGGATCCTTACGTTTTCATCACGATCTGACATGACTGCAATGGGTTAGATTCGAACATATTGGGATCGACGCCCGCCGGCACGAGAGCTGCCTCCAACGTATGGTCAATTCCTTGTGACACCAACATCCGAGTGGCGTTTCAATTTGGGAACATTACTATCGTTCTGGATGAAAAGTCCCTTATTCGGCGAGAGAACAATCTGTGTTTTGGGACCATCGAAGAGTGGCAGTCTCCAAACACGACGGAGTACCTTTTGGGCTCGACATTCATTGCAAAACTCTATTTGTACAGTCTTCTCTTTTTCGTATTGCTAGCTTTTGACACGGTAGTAGGACATGGGTTATTTCTGGACCCTCTAGTGGAAGCATCGGTTTCTCCGAACGCTCCGCTCCTGCCTCTAATAGTGGGATATCCACCGGCGGTATTGTAGGAGCGACTCTAGGATCTGTGGCATTCGCCATATCCGTAGGAATTGTCGCATTTTTGTTTTACCGCCACCGAAAGAACAAACGTGGAGGCGTGTCCGATTTGGAGAAATCGCAGTCAAACTTCACACCATACACGCTGGGATCCCCGAACGCTGCTACAGCTCTCTTGGGAGACCCCCCAACTGCTACCACACCACAGTCGCCGTATTATCCTCGATCGCCCGTTTTGTCGGATACTGGCGCCACTACGAGAGTGGCGTCGGATTCCGCCACTGCCGATCCAGATTCACCACCGCCATACATGATCACACATTCGGAGGCGGGGGAGGGAAGTGCGAGCAGTGCTACCGCTCAAGGATCTGATTCGCGACCCCTTGTCACCTTGAGTGCTCCTCCGGAAGATAGGAAGAGGAAGAAGAAGATTCTCATGTCTGCTTGAGTTCATATGGGAGGTACATTTTACTCGATTCTCCATTGTTATTTGTTGATCCTGGACCAGTACTTATAAAGGTAGATTACCCTGCGCCACACATGGATATGCACGATACAACTCCCATGAGCGAATCTCGATTACGTCCAATAAAACATCTACAGTATTGTCTTGAATGTGGACTTTGGAAGCGAATTCTATCGTATTTTTATGAGCAACGGTGTTCCAAGACGGGGTCCTGAACTCACCATGCAATATAAGATATTTGGGAACCACTTGGGAAACCGGATCGTCTGGGACGCTCATCCCAGTCTTCAAGTTATTCAGGCATAAAAATACCCTCGTCCTCACCCACCCCTTGACCGTCTTCACCTTCTCCTTGATCCCCGATGCCCAAGACTGGATCTCTGCATCCCCCAGTGTCACCCCACAGGTAACGATAAATGGAGTAGGATCATCAGGCTTCAAGGAGCTCTTTAATTTAGACTCTCCCGAGTCGTAAACGTGTTCGTATGTACGACGATCAAGTACAGAGAGCTTCTTAACGAGACTCGCCTCGCGAACGCTGCGATTCGCTCGCAAGCGTGTGTAGCTCTCGTGTTGGAAAGTTTGAGTATCGTCAATGTCGTAGAGTGCAATCCATGAAGGTATTCTGCCATCCACAGCAGAGTATCTCGCGCCGGTCAGAAAGGAGGGAAGGTGATTGAGGCGCAAGGGGACATGTTCATTGTCATACCAGTCTAGCGAGATCATCAGCTGCTTATAACACTGTATCTATGACATTTATGCAGACCTTGGAACTCTTCAACGGGAACTTGTTGCCCAGGCTCTGTGAATACGCACAGGAATCCCGGCGCCATGGTCGACAGAGACTGAAACCGTTAGTTCCGTGTTCACACCGGAGGACCAGTGATCAGATTAGATCATTGAGCTCATGACAGACTCATGACTCGCCGAACCATACGCCACATTTATGACCTTCGAAAAATGTCAAATTTTCTCTCGCTCTCACACCACTGGACTTGACTTTGAGTCTGTTTGAGTTGGTTTCGAGCTCTTTCATGCAGAGCGTGACCGCGCCACTTCGGAGCTACCCGGAGCAGCCTAACATTCCTCCTTCCGTCACTCATGTTGGGATGCTTCCAACCTTGTCCACGAAAGCCTTTATGAAGATGAATATCTAACTTGGGAATGGTATGCCTCTGATGGATCTGTTCTATCTTCCTCCGCTTATCAATATCCGCAGGAGAGTAGTAGATTTCATGTTCCTTGTCACCTGGAAATGAAGAGTTTCTTTACACGGAAAGCCTTGTTACGATTTGTTAACGGATACAAGGGCATGTCTTTGTTCTCTTTTTCGATGGAGGATTGCTTGTTGGTTCACACGGAACAAGCACGCTGGACCCACAAACACTTGCTTCCTTGTTCCCTAGGAAGACTCAACCTTCAAGTGGACCCAATTGCTCAGTGCTGTTACTACTATGAGTCCAGTTCCATCCCCGTATGTGCACAAGGCCTCGTGGCTATGTTGACTATTTACAGGATGCGTTTTCAGATTCCACCACTTACATACCATACGCCAACCGGACTGCCAGCGACAACTACGAACGACAAGACTGCATGCCATGTCCTCTTCCAGCCGCCATAATAGTCCGCCTCTTCTCGGCTTAAACAGTTTTCCCCTTCCTAGTTCAGGCTCTTACCCAAGCAACCGGAATAAATCGTCTCGGAGTCGTTCCAAACATAGTATGACACCGCCGTCCTTTTTATTCGGGGATGATTCAACTCCAGCTCCTTACCCATCGGCATCTACCAACGGTCTACAGATTTCAAGTCCTGAACGATCGCCCGGTGTCCGCTCTGTCAAACCACCGGGAACTCCCAGTCCATGGTATGGATCAAACCTCTACGGGCGCGCACCAACCATCCTTGGAGATACCCATACAAATTCTCGTGTGTTGCTTTTCAAGTGTGTCTTTCCACTAGTGCTTATTTGTCTATGTAGCATATCATGCTCCGCGGCACCCTCCCGCCTCGGGCTATACACCCGAGAACCAACCTCATCTTCAACCCCAGTATACGAGTGTCACTCCTGAGTCCCCGTTCTGGGAGATGTACAACACCGAAGCTACAAAGACAGACAAAGATGTGACCCAAGGATGGACGAGTGGCATCGACGTTCTACTTATTATTGTATGTATTGCTATCGTTTGCTCTTCCAGATGCTGATGAGCCTCAGACGGGTCTCTTCTCCTCGATCGTGACGGGTTTCCTCGTTATGGAGATCAACCCGGACACTTCCGATGCCCAAGCGCTCGTCATGGCCAGATATCTCGTTGCGAAAGCGAGATTCACAACATCAGAAGCTGCGAATCTTTCCCCTGCTGCACAGCGCGAACTTTTCGAATATCTTTCCGCACCACCAGAACCATCAGCCCGCCGCGAGACCATCGTCGCCTGCTGGAGCGTATCCCTCACATGCACGCTTTGCATAGTCATATATGCATTCTACATCAAATTCTGGCTACGTGAGTACGAACGTGACATGAAGAACGGTAGCGCCTTCGAATGCGCTCAGCGTCGCCAGGCACGTTGGGCAGCTCTCGTGCGCTGGAAGGTGGAAGCATGGATTTCTTTCCTCCCTGTCCTCATGCTCGTATCTGTTGGTCTTTTCATCGTTGGGCTCACCATGAAGCTCTGGATATCCTACAACAAGGCGGCCATCGCGGTTATCTCAGTCAGCGGTACATTGCTATCCGTATACTTCGCGCTGTCCATCCTCCCATGGTTCCACAAGTCTTGCCCGTATCATAACACAGCTCTTGTCCTCATTCCCCAGATGTTTTCAGGGATCGGCTCGTTCTTGGAGAACTGTGGGAAACGTGTATTCACCGGGCTGGCTTCCCTTAGACATCGCGTAAACAACAAGGCAAAAGGCGACTGGGACATCGAAAAGTCTTTACCCGTTCTTCCCCTCCACTTTGCATCCGCCCGTGTTGAGGAGGAAGACAAGTACATCACGTCGAACAAGGATAGACTCACGTGGGACGCTGTCATTTGGCTTCTCAGCACGTCTCGCCAGAGCTTCATTGTTGATCGTGTACTGCGCGCTTTTCCGTTCCTCACATATACCCCGAAGAAAGCCACAGCTCTGTTGGCAACCCGAATTCCGCAGATGCTCTGTTCCAGGATCTATGGCGAGTTCACCGTGAACGAGGAGGATCAGTCATCCAGGCTCGATGTCGACTTAGACGATGATAAGATGGCATCCAGCTTGTTGAACGCAGGCCGAAGACGCGGTTCCGTATGTTGACGTTTACACGTTGTTGTCCTAGATGAATAGACTAGTTAGCTTATAAGTCTCAGCGTGGTGGTTAAACGCTTGTATTATACCTAGATGAATAGACTAGTTAGCTTATAACTAGGAAAGGGCATTAGTAGCTATACGGTGCATAAATGAGTGAAGTACTCACGTCTCAGCGTGGTGGTTAAACGCTGAGACGCATCTACGGTAATTGTCCGATTATGTGCATAAGTTCCCACGGTCCATGCTCCTACTCGTACTTCAATAATTCCAACACTCCCCCTCGAGTGGAGCACGGACGTCAATGCAATCCGAGCTTACCACGAAAGTAGACGAATTTGGTTCGCCCTAGCGCCTTGGTCAACGCGTCCGCTATCATCTGATCAGTGGAAATCCACTTCAGTGCCACATCTCCCATCTCAATCGCTTGCCGGACGAAGTGGTAACGAACACCGATGTGTTTGGTGCGTTCATGAAAGACAGAGTCTTTTGAAATCGCAATCGCGTTCTCGCTGTCCGTGTATAGAGTTGTAGGATTGACCGGATAGATAGAAGGGACTTTGATGATGGGGTCCAAGTCGGTCAATAGCTTGTGAAGCCAAATGACGTTGGTCGACGCGGGGGTAAGACCAACATACTCCGCTTCGCCAGAGGATAATGTGACCAGCGGTTGCTTCTTTGAAGTCCACATGACCGCACCTTCTCCAACAAATAGAAGGAAACCGGACATTGACTTCCTGCCAGGTTGGGATGCAAAAGAAGCGTCGTGGTAGGCGTGTATGGTGATATCCTTTCCGCCAAGGGTAAGTTTGAGATCCTTGGTGCGTACAAGGTAATGAAGAACCCGGAATGCTGCCTTGAGATGTGTGGCGGTCGCATTTTCGAAGTATTGGGAAAGAGTAGCTATTGCAAAAGCAATATCAGGGCGAGATGCGACCATGGCGTACATTAGAGAGCCTATAAGTTCACGATATAGAGTTTTGTCGTTGTTGGAAAGAGCGTTAGATGAGACGGCGGAGGATTTGGGGTCAAGTTGGATGGATTCTTCCATAGGCGTCAGCGGATTGAATTTGGAGTCCTCGATGTGGAATCTTCGCTCTAGGGTCTCGATGTAGGCCTTCTGGCAGATGCTGATGGTTCGCTTTTCAACGTCGCGCGTGATCTGCATACCGAGGAGCCAATGAATGGGTCCAAGATCAACAAGCTCGAACGTCTTGCTGAGATCATGCTTGAACTGGTTGGCGACGTCTTGCGAGCTCGCTATGATGGTGAAATCATCAGTAGCAGCTGCAACGATGATGTATTCGTCACCCGAAAAGCAATAGAAAACTGCTTCGTCGGCAGTGCAGACTTTGAAGCCAGAACTGGTGAACGTCGTTTTCAGCTTCTTGTAGAGTCCGCGGCCAGCCTGTTTGGTGCCATACAAGCCCTTCTTCAGCTTTCCAACGCGTTTCTTGCCCTGCAGATGTGCGGGAACGGTGAACATGTGTTCGCATTCCGAAGGGAAGGTGATGTAGACGTCTTCCTTGATCTCTGCATGGAGGTACGCATTTTTGAGATCTGCTTGGTCGATGACGGCGTTGAGAGAGGCTGCGAAGGAGAGAAGGATGCGAAGGGTAGATTGACGAACAACGGGAGCGTAGCTGTCATAGTAATCCACACCTTTGATCATGGAGAAGCCACGAACAACCAGACGAGATTTGGCACGATCGAACTCGCCGTACTCGTTGCGCTTGACACGGAACACGAAACGGGTTCCAATTAGATTGGTACCCTTTGGAACGTCGTCTGCAGCAATGAGTCTCCAGGTATCGAACTTCTCGCATTGATGAATTTCGTCCTGGATTGACGCGGTCCAGATGTCCTTGTCAGAGCCGTTGAGTGCTTCTCGGAGTGACATAGGCTCCGTGAACATGGAAAAAGCGTGTTCGATAGACCGTTCGTAAAAGTCGTCGTCAGCTTCAGCGATGAGGGATTCCAATAACTCAGCAAATCCGGCTGTCGTGGGACGTTTTCGCAGATCGCGTTCGGTGTACGTTCCGGAAGGTTGAGCTGCCTTGCGCGATGAGCGACGTGGAAGAATGGATTCAATTTCCTCATCCGACTCAGTGAGAGGTGATAGAGGTGATAGAGGTGATAGAGGTGGTTCCTGTTGAGCGACAGGAGGCGGCGCAACGGCGGCAGGAGGTATGGTGGTCGTGATGGGTGCTGGAATGATAGGTTTTGGTAGAGGTGCCTCTGGCTGTTCGACAACTTCGTCGACCACTGGCGGATCGGCAACGTCTTCAGCCACGGCTTTTTCTCCCTCCCCCTCGAACAGCAAGGGCTCTGGGTGTTGATCATACTTCGAAAAGTACACATCCCGTTCGACAGAAACCTTCCTATGCCCAGGCCAATAGACGCGCCAGCCTTTAGATTCATTGTCGACTCCAACGAAACGAACCTCGAAAGCTTGCTCATTGAGCTTGCCAGGCTTTTTCAGCTTGATCCAGCATAGACTACCCCATGGGCGTAGAACGGAGAGGTTCGGCTTCGACTTGGTGGCTACTTCGTGCGGTGTCTTCATCCAGACCTCGTAGTGCTTGTAAGCCTTGAACGCCTCCGATTTCTTTTTGAGGTATTCGGTTTTCGACTCGCGGCTATGAAGATCGCGGAATGTGCAGGCGTATTTTGCTCCGTTAATCGATGCAACCTCCATGGGACCCATTAGGTCCACAACGATCTTGTCGCCAGTCTTTTCCACATATTCGTACTTCCCCTCTTTTGGAAAAGGTAAGTGCTTCGCCTTCGCCAATGGGCAGGTCTTGCAGACAGATGGCTTCGAGTTCAAATCAAGTTTGATACCCAGGACGCGGCCGTCTAGATACATTCGTCGTAAAGCTGCGTGGTTTCGATGACCGCATATTCGGTGGAGCATGTCAATCGATACATGCTGCGTCGCGCTAACAAGTGAGATTTCTGGCTTGCGTTTTGGGACAGGAGCACCAGACAGATAGACGGGATATAGGCCGCGCCGTTCAGGAATACGAGCGAAAATGTGTGATTTAGGACCAGGCGAGTGAAGAGACATTGTGCGAGTGGTAGGATCAATGTCGATGCGGATTCCGCTGCGACTGAGCTGAGATAGTGAAATGAGTGTATAAGCGATCTTTGGGGCATAGAACGCGCCGCGGATTGTCACCGTCGACGTCGACTTCTTTCTGCCCGTCGGCATTGGGACAGTCAAGTCACCACGAGCGACCGCATAAATCACTTGTCCATTGGAGGAAGTGATAGGCTTATGAGTGATGTCGACTAGATTAGAAAAGCGATCACGTTCGGGAGAGAAAGTACTAGAGGCGCCACTGTCAAGAAGTGCATCAACAAGGAAACCGTCAGACACGAGCGCCTTGCACTCTTCGTCGTAAAGGGAACTGATGTGCATTGCCACGTTAGGGTGGTCATCTTCAATACAGGCGGCTACGGCGATATGGGTGGACTCGGTTTCGGACTCGTCGGAATCTCCGATGGCTGCTCCTGCCTTGCCTTTCCCTTTGCCGTTCTGCTTCTGCTCCTCGCGTTTCTTCTTCGCTTTCGCCCATGGACTCTGACCCTCCTTGCCGCCACCTTTCTTCCAGCAATTCTCCTTCGTGTGCCCGGTTCCTTTGCAGTTGGGGTTGGTACACTGCACCGAGCTACCTCCCTTCGACGACGCCGAGAGCGCGAGATTTTCGGACGTCTTCGCGTCCTGGCAGTTCTCGTCGTAGCATTCGGTGAGCGCCTGCATGAGGACTTCGGAGGTGAGGGTTGTCTTTACGACACGGGTGGCATTAGAGAGTGAGATTTGGGTCGGTTTATATCGGAGCGGGAGGGACTTCTGGATCATCGACACGAATTGCACGTCGGGGATGGTCATGCCCATGCCCTCGATTCGTTCGCGAATGTTCGTCATCTTGCTCAGGTGAGCGCGCATGTCGTCGTCGTCGGCACAGTGCATGTTCCCAAGTTGGGTAAGCAGGTGCTCGCGTACGATGTCGCCCTTCTGCGTCTGGAGCTCTTCGAGCTTCATCCAGGTCTTGTGGGCTGACCCGCTGCGCTTGATGTTGTTGAACGTCGTGTTACTGACTGACTCGTAGATGTACGTCTTGATTTTCGCCTCGTTTGTTTCCCATTTGTCGTAAACGAGTTCCATGCACTCCGCGGTCGTGCCGCTGACTTCCTTTTGGTCGTCGGGGTGATAGATTTTGTCGTCTTTGTAGACAGGGATTGGAGGCGGAGGGACGTCGTAGCGTATGTGTCGTCCAAGTCCGTGAGCCCGTATCTTCGTCAGGATCTTTTCGCTCCATGTCGTCCAATTGGAACCATCGTCGTCGAGCTTGAGGCTACTGACGACCTTGACTTGTGTCGTCGCATTTAAGTCGACCTCGGGGCCCATAACCTGTTGAACGCAGGCCGAAGACGCGGTTCCGTATGTTGACGTTTACACGTTGTTGTCCTAGATGAATAGACTAGTTAGCTTATAAGTCTCAGCGTGGTGGTTAAACGCTTGTATTATACCTAGATGAATAGACTAGTTAGCTTATAACTAGGAAAGGGCATTAGTAGCTATACGGTGCATAAATGAGTGAAGTACTCACGTCTCAGCGTGGTGGTTAAACGCTGAGACGCATCTACGGTAATTGTCCGATTATGTGCATAAGTTCCCACGGTCCATGCTCCTACTCGTACTTCAATAATTCCAACACAGCTTTCAATTCAGCCTGGGTTTTACCCATTATCTCAAATGTCTTGCTCTGGATGGCACTCCTTCTCGCGATATCCTTGCACTCGTCACCGCTTCATCGGAATCTACTTGCGTTCCTTCTCATCCTTCAAATAAAGCTTATCATCTCCTTGACGAGAGGCTGATGAACCAATGGAAGCTTATGAAAGGTGCAGAAACTTTGAAATCCTACGTAGATCTCCAAGTCAAAGGTTGGGTTCCGGATACCTTCGTCGCTCTCGCGTCCATGGAAGCCCTCTATTTCCATCTACATCCCGATAACCAGAAACCCGACCCACCAATAAACGACCCTCTTGACGATGTCCATTTCTTCCTCGAATGGCACATTGCCTCGTTGGCAAAAGGAACCCACAACAACAACGAGAGGGTCACGCTTGTCATCTTACTCAACACCCTCGCCCACACCTTGGGTACGCTGTCGGATGAGCATGAGTGGATGAAACGCCGAAGACATAAAATCTTGTTGGTTCTATTGAGACTCGTACGTGTCATGACGTCGGAAGAGTTTCATTCATTGCAGCCTCTGGCGGATTGTATCTGGCTCTGTCTTCGCGGAACCTCGAGAGAACATGTGCGCCAGATTCTTGAACAGAATATCAACCACAGCACTAAACATGTTCTGCGACTTCAAGCCGGTCCCAATGGCGGATATAAGAATCTCTTTACTGCCTTATCTATGATTTCCAAGGAGGAGCTTCAACCTGATGATGATGACGACGACTCGGACCACTTCAAGTCGATCGTTGGGACCCTGTTCCTTCTCGCATCTCACATGGCTCCTCATCACAGCTCTCCTAAAGCTGCTAACTTCGAAGAGGTTTTCATCGCTAATCTCGATGATGTCTTTGCGGAAATCGATAATCAATTCAACTCACTGGCACTGCACTATGATCAAACGTCCATTAACTGCCAGTGGGTTGTGGATTTCCTCTTTCATGTCTATGGACTATCGACTCCGGCAGCATTGGAGGGACGTTCCGTGGACGTCACATGTCGGATTTCAAACATTCTATCTTGCACTGTCCGATATCCTGACGAATGGAGGAAACCAATCATACTCAAAATTCTTACCTTCTTCAAGGAGCGCATTCAACATGTTGATACCACGCGTAACGAAAAGGAACACCTATGCGACACGATCTTCGACCTCTTAAAACGCCATACGACGGAGCACAGCGATCAACTTCTAATACAGGTAGTGACTGAGGAACAGTTACTCTCGGACCTCAAGCCTATCATTATCTTGTTGAGGCAACCTCTCCAGAATGCGGTAGTTCAAGTTTTGAAATCGTTGAAGAGTTCTAATTCCGTAGATACAAAGTCATATATGTTTAACGCCCTCAAGAACATATTTATTCAGTAGAACTACCATCTACATAACGAACCAAGAGATGAATCTGCCAATTTCGATCGGGAAAATTGCGTTCCCTTTCATATTCGCGGTCGTAGGTCAAACCCCCGAACGTGGTACATCCTGATAGCAGGTCGAATAGCCTTGGCGTGTCATCTTTGTTTGGACACCGTGCACGGTATGTGCGTAGGAGAACCGCTTGATCCTCTTCACTACAAAGGTATGCGATCGACTCCTGTGACATGGGGCACGTAAGTGTAACCGACAAGCTGCTCATGAAGTCTCCAACTGTCACACCAGCAAGCTTGTTCTCTTGCCAAGCCCCGAATGGAGAGGGAACGGGTGGAGAGATAATTTGGAATTTTGTCAGCCGTGGCGATGTGGCTGGTTCGTTGCAGAAAGATTCGAAATCCAATATCTTCCCGCATTCAATGAATTTTGCAGAACTGATGGGCTGGGTTACATCCCAATGAAGATGTCCACTCGTCCCGTCCAAAGGTGGCGATAGGTGTCGATTTATTTGTAGCGTGGGCAATTTCATTGCCAATTGTCCCTCAAAGACTGGTCCGTCTATTGGACTGTATTAGAATGAGGAATGGAAGACTCAAGAAGATGACTGACAGTACGGACCCGGAACCCAAGGGTCTATGAGGATCTGGCGGAACTCCGGGAACTCATCCTGCTGGTAGGTTGGGCGCCCTGCTTGCGGTGATGGGGGATTCGCTCGCTCGCTGTCACGGTCTTTGTCTTGTTCAACTTCGAGCTGGGTAGCAAATTGGCGAAGCAGCTCCGCAAGTTGTTGTCTGTTCTGCGTAGGCGGAGCTTGAAAATAGAGAGCGGGGAGGGGACCATCAAGAGGGAGATTTTGCAAATTATCAGTCCAAGAAATTGTTCGAGGTGGTTCGTATATTGTGACCAAGGGAAGAGTAGATGACGAGTGGGAGGAGTGAGGGGTGAAAGCATGAGAAGACCTCGCGGGTTTGAGGATGGAACGCGTAGGCGGGTGAAGGGTGTCAGTGGGTGTGGAACGAGACATCCAGAATACAGGCAATTCAGTAGGAATCCTGGGATCAAACGAACGATCAGCATGGATAAATATGACAGAAAACAATAACATACGGCGAACGACGAAAGCAAGATAACAATAGACAGCAAACTACAATAACACATAGAAGAGAAGAAAAGACAATAAGACGTGGCTTGCCGTCGTTATGTTGTCATGAGCAGAGGGTTGCGGGTATATCTCATGAATTCGACATGAACGTAGGAGCGGAGAGGAAAGCACCTTCCTTCGCTTTCTCAAACCGTAGGTTCGGAGCTTCGATCCGGTTCCCGGACACCTCGCAGAGGTGTGATAACACGGTCCATCAGATATCTTGAATCGCTTGTTATAACCAATAGGACTACTGGTCAGCCCGTACTCTTCTCATGACCCGACGAACCATGCTCCACTCATCGCGCGTATACGGATGACTCTTCACAAACTCCCGAATGCGATCCTTGCCTGCGCTACTAAAGCTCTTGGGTAACCAATCCACATCATCCTCCCGTAAAGCCTCCTTCGTCACAAACAAATTAAGCAGCTGCGTGATATCCGCCACATCCACGGGCATCTTCGCTCTCATGTACGCCTTTGAAGACTCCCCGTGGTCCATCCACGCCTGCAACTTCAAGAGCAAGAGCGGAATGAAAGGCATGAGGGGGAAACTCTGTCCTACTCCATTTCTCTTCACGTGCACGATCTTATCAGAGGGTACATTTGGTATGTTCATGGTTCCTGGGAGGAGTAGATCAACTTTGCATGAACGCCTGTATCCTGGTAGGCGGTACCACAGCACACGGTATGTGGCGGAGGGATCCTTCGAGGCGATGGTGTAACAACTAGGGTTGGAGGCGCAGACTTGGCGCTTGAGCTCTTCTTGGGTGACGCTAGTAGTGAGGACGACAACATCAATGTCCTGCTAAGAGTCAGTGTCAAGCATCGGAATCGATGATAGTGGGAAACGTACGTTCGGGGTGCGCACCATCCCGTACAGGGAGCATGCGACGCTCCCCACGAAGCAAGCATCATAACCAAGAGACTTGAGAGTACGCAGAATTGCGGCTGCGGTGTCAAATACTTCAGCTTGCGTTAGAGCCGTGCGTGGCATGACTTGAAGAAGGCTGACTTACAAACTTTTCCCAGAGTCCTGCCACGAAGCATGAGTTTGTGTGAAGCATCACGGCGACTTCAAATAAAGAACAAATTGAAATGTTACAGATGGTAGAGTAAGTACATGCAAATAGATAAGTATGGTAGAAGAATTATCTTGATGCGAGGTGGGAGGCTTCGTCGTAAGGTGTAGATTAGTTTTCCAGAAGGCTGCTCATCGTCTTCTCGTCAAATCTCGGAAGAATATCGACCTTGAATGGCTCGAGGCGACTAAGAGAAATTTGTCAGAATCCTTCGCGGCGAAACAACGTCTGAACACTCACTTCATGGGCTCGCCAACAGGGCTGTATTCCGGAAGCACCGCCTGACCGTCCTTGAGAACAGGCTGGATTTTCAGCGTGGCTACACATGTCGCCAAGGTTTGGAATATAGAGACTTCCGCCACAAGACGTCCTGAACACACTCTGCTCGTGATATCAGCGGCTTGAAAACGAAGACGGCTAATAATGACTCTTACCTCCTTCCGAAGCCGAACACCATGGTACCGGGATCTTGTTCTGGAGAGTCACCCATGAATCTGTCTGGGTTGAACGTCTCGGGGTCGTGGTATAGTTCGGGATCCCGGAGCATTTTCCTATATAATATGAGTATCGTCAGAAACGTGTCTGACTGCAGGACATACCAGAGGTTGAACATGATAATGCTTCCTTTCGGGATCAGATATCCGTCTACAATGTCATCTTCGGTGTTCGCGTGGGGAAGACCTGATATCATAGGTAAGTCAATGGGAGATGCTATGTCGGACGCAGAAACTGACCAGTCGGGACGGGAGGGTGGATACGGAGTATCTCCTTGATGATGGCGTTAAGATAAGGCAGACGCTCCTTGTCGTCGAGTGTCGGAAGTCGGTTTTCTGCGAGGACTGTTTCCATCTCTTCCTGGGCTTTCTTCTGGATTTCTGGGTGGATGGCCATCATGAGGAAGAATACTTGGTAGACAATGGCAGTCTGAAGAAGAACATGTTAGCAGGCGCGCTACACTCGGCTTGATGCAAAGCCTACATTTTGTGATCCAGCTGGAAATGGTTTAGTCACAATGCTTGAGGCGGAAAGTTAATAGACTGACCACCGAAGTATGAGGCTGCTACGGCAAGCATCGAACCCTCATCTTCTGCACTGACAGTTTTCTTGTAGCGGTTTGATATAACAGACTCGACAGCACGATCGGCAGCCTATAAAATGGTCAGATGGGAAAGATACATGTTTCAACGAGAGCGTACTATTTCCTCTTTGACGAAATTCCAAGGGGATAGAACCATGTCAAAAAATATCGGACGCCACTTATTCGCGAGCCTCTTGAACTGCGCGCCGGGGAACCACCAAGGGACGTATTTTACTAAACAAAGTCAAAAACAGGATGCGGACGACCTGGTAGATGACTTACGTGCTGGGACAACATTTACCGCATACTTGGCCGCCGGAGCGCATCCTAAGTTGAATGTGCGCATACCAGCCTGGCCCTTTCGGACAAGCTCGTCATTCTCGTCTTTGGCATCGTATCCGTACAGAATGCGGAGTAGTACAGAGGCCATTTCGCTTTGGAAGATTTCAGTGAGCAACAAGACCCCAGCCATTGCAGAAAAGAGACTCACTGGAAACAATGCTCCGAAAGCAGTTCCGGTTTCGCCAGACACATCTGGACGAACTTTTTCGATTTCTCCTCTTCAACTGGGAGCCAGGCCTTGAAGCCCGCAGTGGTGTTCAATTCTTCGTGGAACATCTTTCGATGCGCTTTGAATGTTGGGCCGTATGGCTGGAAATGAGCGGCGGCACCCCAACCCATGAGGTCTACTGCCATCGTGACATGGGGGCGCGTGGCGTAGATGAGGCCTTTCTTGTCCAAGATCTCCATAGCTTTTTTGTATGTGCTAATTACGATGATGTTCGTCCCGAGCGTGGAAGCAGACGTCAGAGGACCTGAAGATTTTAATTAGCTAGATAGAAGCGAATGGTCGACGAAGTTGCTTACCCCATTTATCAGCCCACTTCGCAAAGGTGATCCACTCATAAGATGTAGATAGATCCAATAAGTTACCGATAAATGGCAGTCCAGAAGGGCCGGGAGGTAGATTTCGCTTCGGCCGTGTAAGAAGGTGGGCAATAACAAGGCCGCCAACGCTGAAAAGCGTGATGCTGAGAGGGGAGTCGCGTTCAAGAGAAATTAGCGACATGGTTGTGATTTCGGACAAGCGAAAGCTGTCAAGTTAAATAGCATTTCGCGGGTGATACTGGGGCCAACCAGAAGACAGGGATGTGTAAGATCGAGCCCAGATCCCAGCAGTAACCATCCAAGGCAGGCAATGGCGTTCTTCGGTTGGGATCGGAGCAATCATAGGAGAGTCCATACCAACCCATACGTTAGCCTGGGCCGTACTTGAGGCCAGCTGAGCGCTGAACATTGAAATGACAGGAGGCTCTGGCCTTTGCACACGAGGCCAGCTAGCAGATGAACTGTCAGCCAAGCAATACTCTGAGTAATATTCATTGTTACTTTGGTGGTACTCGTCAGTGTCCGCACGGTGACCAGGGTGATACAGTCATTCCGACCGTCGAGTACAGTGTTTCGTAGACATTCGTGGCCGTGTATTGAGTAAAGCCTCATCTTGGTTCCATGGTAAAACAGTAAATGGTCCAAAGCATCGACAGATCATGGCGGTATTTGCCGGACCAATGAGCGCCCTGGAATACGAACTCTAGACGCTCACAAAGTTCAAGTTGCTCCACTACTACTAGCCGTTTATTACGCCTCTTCCTCAAGTTGTTCAGGAAACCAGCCATATGTTCCCAAGCTCACTCTCATTGCATCACTGACTTCAATCCCCTCTGCTTCTAGCGCTTCTCGCTGGTGTTGTGCACCGTCTGTACCCGGACCTCGCGATGATATGGCTCCAGATGAGGAGATGACACGCTGCCATGGGACAGGCGGGTCCAGGTCGGCGGACAAGAATTTCAAGGCTATGGATACCCGTTCAAGCTCGATTTACAGGGGAGAAAATAGGCTAGTACCTTGTCCCACCTGACGCGAATTCCGGGGCATGCCAATTAGCTTTGCGACGTGTCCTGGACAAGTGGCGAGGAGTCATGAAAGCGCCACAATGCTTGAACATGCAGGCATACCATACGTGGTTACTCTCCCCTGGGGTATCCTTCTAACTGTCTCGTACACTGCTGCATGGAATTCCGCACTATCCATGCTCAAGACGGTCAAAGCAAGAGATCTGACTGAACCATCTTCGCAGCCGCTGAAATCATTAATTGCGGCGGGCCGGTATTGCCGGGAGCTGTGTCGAAGAATTGAGGTCCATTGAATGGCAAAAAAGGCTAAGATCAACCTGTGAAAAAGTTGATAAATTCCAGTTGACGATATAATAAATAAATCCAATGATACTTAGACTCAGAGAAGATCAACTCTTGAATCTTGTTACGTTGGAGAAGATGCTGACCAAGCTTCTTGTGGGCGCATGTGGGTGATCAATTCCAAACTCGAACCACCATCGTCATCCTTGTTTCACAGCCTGTCCTTACTCTCTCAACGAATTCTTCCCTCCTTTTCTCTCTCTTGTTTTCTTATTCTTATCGCAAGTCTTTCCAGTCCATAGCGCGCACGCCGATTAATTTTCCCAGCAGAATGAACCATGAACCCAACAACCCTCGCCAGCAGTTCTGTTCCCTCGTCTAAGGCGAAATCAACCCGTATACCTCGCTCGCCTGGCATATACCAAATCTCCAACCGTATACCACGCCGTTCGCCCAAGAAACCACCAACGCCATCGCCGTTCAAATCTCTATCGCTAGTCGAGAAGTATCACGGCACAAACCCTATCCCTTCCCGCAGCGCGCCCACTCCTACCCCCACATCAACAAAGACTATCGTCCCCAAGAAAGAATCCACCCTAAAGCCACCAATCAAACCCCAGAAGCCACTATTCAAGGTCACTGCCGTCCGCACCAGTAACAGCACCAGCACCAGCTCTTCCACCTCTACCTCCAGCCTCAGCAAGACGCCTAAGAAACTTGTTCTACCCCCCGCTAAAACCAGTCCCAAGGCGACTAGTACGCCGGCGAAGGAGAATGTCGTGCGCAAGGCAACCGTCAAGCCCGCGTCCGTGGCGAAGAGGCAGAAACACCGTCCTGCGAAGATATCCCTTTCTGGGCCTATGATACGCCGTGGTCCCCAGCCGATCGTCGACTTCTCGACTCCTACGCGAGAGACTCCCTCCAAGAAGGGTACGGAGGTCCATGTCGAAGTCGAAGAGCCTATCACGGCTCGACTGGAAGCACTCTTCATCGAGGAGAAGCCTAGCGCCAAACTCGTCGAGACACCCGCGCCACCTACAGAGAGTACTCCAGCCGAAACCATCATCGTGGTTACGGAGCCTTCCCCCATCCGCACCAGTACTATTATCCAACCCATTCCAGAGTCCAACTCTCGTACATCCGAAATTTCGCCTTCCTCCCTCCCCAACGACACCACGAATACATCTACCCCAACCCTATCTTACGCTCAACGTCGCGCCTTGTTTGCCGGTGAACCCAAGGCGCTCACTGACAGTCCGATTCCTCCCCGGGGAAATACGAGAAAGATCTACGTCCCTCCGTTGGAGGAAGGACAGGTTGGGTCGAAGAACGCACAGATCAGAATGGAGCTGGAGAAACTGAGGGCGAGTAAGAAAGTTCAAGGCGGTTTCAATGGGCGGGAATAATTGGGAGTGTTGCGAACGGTTGTAATTAGCAGTACGCGTTATCTCATATGTATTAATAGCTTGATTATCATACTGTAGGAGACACATACTTAATTCTTACTGCACTCAGGAATTCGGCATTTTTGTTATTGAGTGGTGTGGCGCAATATCACTATGATTATACACTGACAGGGGTACGTCTATTTCTGTTTCCTGGCGAACAATGCTATATACAAGGCAATTATATCATCCTACAGGCCGCTTAGGAAATATGGCGAACAAACAGTAGGTTACTCACCGGCCAGAACGTCTTTTTGAAACTTTCCCTCTCTTTCAGGAGTGAGAAGTAGTCCCAGAAAGGCTTGTACTTCGCGTCCGTCTTCAACGTTTCGATGAATTTCTTTCCTTTCTCATGCTCGACAGCCCCAACCTCGTTACTCAAGACGAGCTCCAACCGAGCGAAGAGGGGAAGCACCGCAGCGTCAGCAAAGGTGAACTCATCGCTAACGGCATACGTCTTCCCCTCCTGCAGCTTCAAGGCCTGAATAGCCTCGATCGCTTCCCACAACTTCTCCTCACTGGCAGAGCCTTCCTCCTCTTTATGGAGGAACGCCGTATATGCAGGTCCGAACTTGCTGCTGAAGGTCTCGATGAAGAATCGGGCTTTGGCGCGGGTGATGGGGTCTTTGGGAAGGAGGGTGGATTTGTCTGGGAAGAGCTCTGCGATAAGTTCGAGGATGACGAGGGACTCTGCGATTTTGATGGAGTCTGGGGAGGGCTGATCGGCCGGAACGAGCGGGCCACCGTAGGTCAGCGCAGGGACCTATAAGCGCCCATAAATGTTTAATCTAATCTAAATCCAATGCATCATAGTCTATGATGCGCCACACGTACCTTGCTAGCCCGATTGACTTTTGATGCGTACCATTCTGGTTTGTTGGTGAGGTCGATTTCGAAACGCGTAAATGGAACGCCAACTTCGGCTAGAGCAATCTCGTTCTGCGTGCGTGCGATTTAGGAATTTGGAAAGACGGTAGAATGTAGAATGTACCCTCTGGGCATATGGGCAAGCCTATGTATAGTGTGTCGGTAGCCCTAGTGCGGGTGACAGATGGACGCACCTTGGCGGTGTATAGGGTGATCTGTTCAGTCATGGTAGTACTTTCTGGTGGTTGGGATACAATATTGAAAGTTCAGCCAGATTTTATACAGTAGACCCGCTGGACTGGATTGGAACACGCAATTCTTGTTACTTCTGCTGACTATATCTGTAAGCAAAGGTACGAGCGTTGATAAGCGTGGTACGGTTGCGGGCAGCACGTCCCCGTGTTCCCACCAATCATCTAAATTATCAGACACATAGAATTGACAGTGTTAATCTAACGTTGTCATCCTTTCGTGCTTCTCTTATTCTAATGACATATATGTATTTGCTGGGGTGAGTCCTTTGACAACCGAAGTATGAGTTGCGCTATCTACATGAGATCCAGTTCTTGGCATATGTACCCAGTGATCTCATCTTGCGCTACATTCTTGCATCTCCGCCCTGACGATCATATTCTATTTCCTGGCGAACAAGGCCGAATACAGCGCGATTATAACATCCTATATGCCGCTCAGATGATTATGACGAATGAACAGTAATTACTCACCGGCCAGAACGTCTTCTTGAAACTGTCCCTCTCTTTCAAGAGTGAGAAGTAGTCATAGAAAGGCTTGTACTTCGCGTCCGTCTTCAATGTCTCGAGGAATTTCTTTCCTTTCCCAAGCTCGAAAGCTCCAACCTCGTTGCTCAAGACAACCTCCAGCCGAGCGAGGAAGGGCAGCACCGCAGCGTCAGCAAAGGTGAACTCATCGCTAACGGCATACGTCTTCCCCTCCTGTAACTTCAAGGCCTGAATAGCCTCGATCGCTTCCCACAGCTTCTCCTCCGAGCCTTCCTCCCCTTTATGAAGGAACGCCATATACGCAGGCCCGAACTTGCTGCTGAAGGTCTCGATGAAGAACCTCGCTTTGGCGCGGGTGATGGGGTCCTTGGGGAGGAGCGTTGATTTGTCTGGGAAGAGCTCTGCGATGAGCTCGAGGATGACGAGGGACTCTGCGAGTTTAGTCGATTCCGGGGAGGGCTGGTCGGCCGGAACGACCGGGCCACCGTACGCGATGGCAGGGACCTACAAGCGCCCATAAGGATTTGATGCATCATGATGCGCCACACGTACCTTGCTAGCCGGGTTGACTTTGGGTGCGTACCATGCAGGCTTGTTCGAGAGGTCGATCTCGAAACGTGTGAATGGGGCGCCGACTTCGGCTAGGGCGATCTCAGTCTATGTCGGGGACAATTTAGAGATTTAGAAAGAAAAGACGATGGAAGTAAAATGTACCCTGTGGGCGTACGGGCAAGCCTGTAGCGTGTTTTGTTAGTACAGTACTTGGAGTACAACAGATATACGCACCTTGGCGGTGTATAAGGTGATTTGTTCAGTCATGGTGGTGCTAGTGATTGGGATTAAAGATAGGGAGATCAGCAAGGCTTTATACAGTCGTGGAGGTGAAATGGATGGGAACACGCAATTCCTGTTACTTTTGTTAGTAAAAAGCTGACTACAAATGTAAGCAAAGGTACGAACTTGATAAGCGCGGTACAGTCGCCTGCGGCGCGTCTCCGCGTTCCCATCGATCATCCCAATCATCATCATCATAGAACTGACGGTGATAATCTAACGTTGTCCTACGTTGTCATCCTTTCGAGCTTCTCTTATTCTAATGATCTGTATAGAGCTGTTCAGGCGATATGCTACCCAATTTGGAGGTCCTTTGACAACCGAAGTATAAGTTGTGACTTTAAGATCACTCAGTCCTTGGCATATTTGGCCAGTGAGCTCATCTTGCGCCACATCATTGTATCTCCACTAACCCTGAGGATCATAGCTCAACAGAATGGCCATAGGGTTGTATTTATGGGGACAGCTTCCGCTGGTACTCAGCCTACGCCATCATGGATCGTTTAGCAAGTGCTACCATAACCATTCCAATCTTGGGTGGGAATTAATTGAAAGATCGTCGGCTTTTGCCGATCTGCAAAATTCATCACCAACCCTTGCTCCTTTCCTTCGTACAGTGAACCAGCATCTTCTCCGTGGCAGCTTCTCCGATACTCACCAACAACGCACGGCGGTCCTCGCTAGCAAGAATACGCAGCATTAGTGGCAAGCCGATGGCGGCATGGCCAATATGACGCACTGCAAGTGCTGCGCCAAGTAATGCTTATGCTTTTCTGGCATGTCCTCTCACAATCCCTTTCGCGATCCCTCTACTAGCAGTCCTCAACCTGCAGCGTCGTCCTCGTCACTGCAGCCTAGTCCTGAAGATAGCAAACATGCAGCCGCGATAGAGCAGCCTCCGCCTTCTGCAGCAAGTTCAAGCAGCAGCACTCCCGCTACGCATGTTATCCCACCCGATCCAACTGGTCTCACCGATGAACTACCACCCGCTTATAGCCCTGGTCCCAACGTCTACCAAGGCGAGACTACCGTTGAATATGGGCCTGCCAGACCATTCCAACCGCCGCCTCCACGACCTCAACCGCAGGCATGGCAGCCACAGCCTCAGATGATTCGGCCCCAAACCACCGGGTGGTCAGGTGCACAAACACACTATGGCAGCCAGACTCCTAGTCTCCTCCAGCAGATAACTGGACACCTCGCCACTCAACTCAACAACGTCAGCGAAAGATTGAACGCCCAGGCTACTGGCCAGTCCAGCTGGTCTGCGTATCCGGGACAGCAGGTTCAACAGAACCACACAGGCTACCACACGCCTGTAGGCTCTCCGAATACTGGTCAACCTCCCCCACTTCCCGCACGCCCGCCTCAGAGCGGACATGCACCACCGTCTGGTCCACCTCCGCCTCAAGCTAGTCATGCGCCCACGGCTAACAGTCAGTCCGCTCCGCAGCAGCCCAATGATGGGCGCCCAACCACTCGAGCGACTGGCGGACATCCACTGCTTCACGATGGCATGCTGCTCGTGTTCCCTGCGGGATACGAGTGTCGTAAATGTAAGTCACAGTGATATCCTTTCCGTCGTGTCTCTAACACAATGCCTAGGCAAGAATGTCGGGTACAAACATAATGATCCCCTGCATCCATGTCGGAAATGCTGGAAAAAGTACGGAAAGCCGTTCACTGGGGCGTTGGCGTACAGCTCCTTCGATCGGGACGCGCCTGGTAGGGCGTCACTGCAGCGTCCTCTGCCTATCATACAGCCTGTACCACTTCCTCAACGACCGCCTCAGCACCATCAAATCCAGAATGGGAACGCTATGATTCGGCCCTTTAACTCGCCGTATGGTGTTCCGGGAAACACAAGGGTGTTGAGTGCTGGTGATCCCAGGATTGGCGGGAGGCTTTGTTGGAGATGTGACGGACGTGGCACAATTTCGCTCTTGTTTTTGGAAGATAGTTGTCCTGTTTGCGGTGGTATTGGACGTTTATTCTGATTAATTTTTTGAACTTTGTTCGAATGTAGAATAGAGAACGACGTGTAATGTTATGTATGTGGCGCCACCATCCGCTTCCGGCGGCATCACGGTCTTTCCTTCTATCACCATCAAATGACTCCTCTGTTGACATTTGAAAATGTTTCACCTTGATAGCAATCGACAGGTGGCTTGTAGGTGGCTGTATAGGAATGTAACGCGGAGACGTCTCTCTTCCCTCTAACCATGGCTAACGAGAACCCAAAATCTCAAGTCGTCGATCTCAAGTCGGCCGTCGATGGAAAAATCCAACACGTTAGCCTGTATTCTAATCAGGCAGAGATTACACGTTCGTATACGTTCGACGTCGCTGCTGGGCTGAATCAAGTCAACATATACGGCCTGCCTAGCCTGCCTCGCCTCCAAAAGGATTCTGTACGGTCTGTACCACTCCGATTCTTTCTCTACTTATACTCACTTCGCGGTTTAGTGTGGAAGGAAAAGGATCTGCGACCATACACGATGTCACCGTTACTTTGGTTCCCATTGAACATGTGTCGTCAACTTCGGAAACCCTTCAGACTCTGCAGGATGAAGCGGAACGTGTATCGCACTCTCTTACACGCGCCCAGAATGCCATATCCTCCCTCGACTCTTATTTAAAGTCCTTCACCGCCAGCAGTGTCAATGCCAGTCTTCTAGGCGAACAAATCGACAATTATGAGGCTGTAGGAGAGAGGCTGGACGATCGGGTCATGGCGCTGAAGAAAGAGCAAGCGCAGCTTGCAAAGAAGATTCAAGAGGAGAATCACAGAATCATCGTGGTGAATGCTGCGCAGGGCGACGTTATGACCAGAACGAAGGTCATTGTGGGCGTCTTTGCCGATGTAGCAGGATCGGTTGAACTCGTTCTCATTTATGGTGAGCCTCATATCATCTTCGCGACCTTTTCGTTGAACACAAATCGTCCCTCTAGTCGTGACCTCTGCGAGCTGGGATGCGGCATACGATGTACGAGTCTCCCCGGGTGCCAAATTGAAAGAAAAGCAAGCTGGCACACCAATGACTATTATTTACAAGGCTATCGTTCACCAGAATACTGGCGAGGTATGTGCAGCTGTTTCCTCTTGAGAAAGATTCTCACAACGGTACCATAGGCCTGGAACGACGTTCCTTTGACTCTCGAAACTGCTTCACCTTCGTACGGTGTAGAAATCCCTTCTCTAGACCCGTGGATTATCACCAAGCATCGCCCTCAGCGAAGGTACTCCCTCGCTTACGGGGGCCGTGGGTCGGCGGCTCCAATGATGTCGGCGATGCTAGGCTCTCACTATGACCCAACCGTAGAGGATTCGTCCCCAGAGATGGATCACCGTGAAGCCAGTGTCACTTCACAGGGCACTATCAACGCGACGTTCAGCGTTCCCGGTCTAGTATCTGTCCCGTGCGACGGTGACCCCCATACGTTCACGATTGCCAATCTTGAGCTCCAAGCTGAGCTGTCGTGGGTTGCCGTACCGAGGAAAGATACCAAAGTTCATCTTAAGGTTAGTCAGATTGACAAGTATCGATTACTTTTCACTCACGATGCTGTATGTAGGCGCAGGTGATGAATACATCGGAGTACACTTTACTGACTGGCCAGGCTAGCGTCTTCGTGGATGGCAGCTTCATCGCCAAGGCTAACATGCCCGCTGTTAACCCGCAGGAAAAGTTCGATTATTCGCTAGGGTGCGTCGAACATGAGAAGCAACAGCAGACCAGGATCTGACTTTTCGTAGTTTGGACCCATCCATTAGGATAACCTACCACCCCCGCATAAAGGCTTTATCGCAGTCCGGTTTCTACAACAAGACAGCTACGACCGTTTTCACCCAGCGCATCACCGTGCACAACACGAAGACCATCGCCGTTGACAACGTCAAGATCCTCGACCAGATTCCTGTTTCTGAAGACACCGACATTGTCGTCAAGTTGGACACACCTAGCTTGTCTGCCGTGTCAGGCGGTACAGTGAACAAGCTGAAGAACACGTCTTCGAGCGGGAACGCGCCTGTCAAGGTAGCGGCTGGGGTTGTGGCACAATGGGAAGTAAACCCAGACGAGGATGCTGAACCGGGGAGAGACGGCAAGATAAACTGGCTCTGTGCTGTCCCGGCTCAGACAAAGGTTAATTTGGTGTTGAAATGGGAAGTAACGTCGCCAGCTCGGCAACATGTCCATGGGCTCGATGTTAGTCATGCAAAGTAATAATCCGGTTGTAACGGGAAATGCTATAGCGGTGTTCTTAACACTGGTTCAACTTGACATATCTTCTGATGAGATGTTGGGACCTCGCTCAGACGCGCTTCTCGGTGAGGGCAGCTTCGGAGAACTATGGAAACTGGGCAAAGGTATACTCATGTGAGGAAATACGGATGCGTCTACTCTAAGATATATCCAAGCATAATTAAAACAAGTCTCTCGTACCAATGCTTTTAGGCTACAGCCAAGCTATCATATCGTCATAATGGTCGTGTTTCTATCTCGTTTGATGGTGTTACTCTAGATCCTACGATGGTCGGCCTTGAGATTGCCATTGTGCTTGAGTGACATCTTCGTAGTGTTGAGAAGCCATCATCAATTGCCATTGATTCGTGTTTCCGCTATGATTATAGCACCGTTAATTGCTGTTTCATGCACAGAAGAGATGTAACACACCTCGATGGATCAAAATATTGGCTATCACCAGGTCTACGCATAGTATGGCTGACATTCCCTACAGGTGTCCATGGCTGCCGCGGGATGTATGCGCCATCATTTTGGGCGTAGTACTGGGAACGATGGGGCTGATAGTGGGTTTGAGATTGTGTGGCGTGATATGGTTGGGATTGAGAGTGTTGGATATGTGGGTAAGGATGCGATGGATACGCGTCTGGTGAGACATGGTACTGGTCAGGTCCTGCTGGCTTTCGAGAAGATGGTATAGTGTAGGGCTCGTTCGTTTGGCGGCGCGGCGGCGGCGGAGCTTTTATGGGTGTGCTGGAGAAATCGGGTAATAGGAAGCCACCCACGCCAGTGTTAGACATCGACGCGTCCGTCCAGTAAGTCACGGATGGCTCCGTGGTGTGACCACTTGGAGACGCATCTTCTGGATAAGACTCCGATTCGGGTCCAATAGGTAGGTACTCGCATGCCAGCTTGCGTTTAGTACATCGCTGACATGGTTTCTCTCGAGCCTTGCTTCCGACTTCTGAGTCTTCATAGCTTTGTATGCACTAGAACATATAAAATTAGCTAGTCGAACGCGTCGGATAAAATATAAAACACGTACGCGAATTTTACGGCTCCGACAATTCGTACATGCTACTGAGACGCGTCGTTGTCGTTTGAACGTTGCTGGCTGAGAGTGGGATTTGCTAGGATTCTTGGTTGAGAAAGAGGTGAACATGATCCTGTGTGACGACTTGCAAACAATCGGTGGCTGAACATTATATAGTAGTGCATAGCAGTGCAGACTCGTGTTTGAGCTGATAGACAGATCCTGCCATCCTGGTGATGATGCTACGCGGGGAATAAGCGAAAGAACGTAATTTCCGTGCCCGTATTTGCGCCCCAGGACGGCGAATTGAATATGTTTGCACGGACAAGTCCGAGAGCCAGTATATCGCATAGATTTTGTCTCCGTGTGTTGACGTTGGGGTGGATGGCTGTCAAAGTGGAGAGAAATGTGTATGACATGTTTGTTGAACCATTCTAGCGGCCTTGGCGGCGAGTGCAAGGAGGCACTGCGGTTCCAAGTCCCCGCCTGGTACGTCCCGGGTTTTCCTACTCTGTCGGAGACTAGGCGCAAGTCACGGTCAACAAGAAGCTGTGTTGTCGGTTAGGCGGATCACTATCCATAACGCGCAAAAGCTATCAAGTCAATCCTTTGACACAAAATCGTCTTAGAGTACTGCAATTTTGACATGAAGCACTTACATGTTACATAGAGTTGCAAACAAAAAAATCCATGCTATACCATAGCAAATCCTTTGCCTCGAGTTTACAGAGGAATATAAAGTCTCCATTGGAAGACACATGTTCTAGGAGGTGATTGAACTTCGCCGGAATCAGAGAGGCGAACGTGCGGATTTAGTTGGAAAAAATGAGCCTGTTAGTGTCAGCCAGCCATTTGGGGCATGGTTGAAAGGGTGAGAAGAGTGGAGGTCGAGACTAAGCAATTACCAACAATTTAAGTGTCCTTACATAGTACTGTGAAAGGGTTCATCGGCTATTGGGGGCCTTCAGAAGAAGGATGAGGTGTTCTAAATTATGATGCGCAGGTTAACATAAATGTGGCGCAATTGGTTTTGGTTATGTGTACTTACGAAATCAATCGGTAAGTAAAAAGACGCGATGTCGTCAGCCAAGGCTAGACGCGTATAGCGTCTGAAAGCGGCATAGTGACAAGGGAGGGTCGGGTTCGACGGAGAACTTGGGACGAGGAGACAAGAGTAACCATTTTCTGCAAATATATTGCAACCAATGATCTGATTGTCGTGATTACTACAGGAAGTAACTGATGAGTAGACTGTAAGATTGACCATAATACGCAGAATGTACTCTGTAGCCTTACCGTGATCAAATGTAGCATGTAGCTGGATTAGATGGTATCCCTGATCCCTGAGCGTAACCACACTACTCGTGTACCCGCGTTGGCTGCGAGTCGGTGTGGGATTGTTGACACAAGGAAAGTCCGAATCTGAAATCATGGTCGTCGTCATGGTCCAACCGTTCAACCGCAAACGTGGTCAACAGCTAGAACGGTCCGGGATCCGGACCAACAGCGCCGCCACAATTGAAGTTAGCATTTCAATGAAATTATTACCATACTTATGCCAATGCATGGCGCGGCCTGACCATGTCGTTCTTCTTAGCCTTTTCACGGTGGTAGAGGGGAAGGGAATTATGGCAATGGTTGTGTTAAAAACGGACGCTATCTGAAAGTTATATCCACGGCCAGGGACTCAGGAGACAGTATGCATTTTTTATTGACTGTGTACTCATAAGCCGTGAGCGCGACGCGTCTGTTTGGTGGTGCTTGCCGAGCGAAGAAACTCTTCCCTTCACTTGACACTCAAGTAACAAAAGGCATAATGACCATAGAACTCTTGCTACGCGACTCTAACAAGTCTATGTCTTTGCGCCCCTTTTGTTTCCGAGAGGACGACCTCGAGATCGCAGCGAAGAAATTGATACTCACAGATCTGGCTGGATCCCCTGCGCACATTGTTGAAATCCCCGGTCGCCCTCTCATCAACAGCTGGGAAGGCTATCCTTCGGAAATTTCAATCGCAGAGGCGGCTTCATGGAATATAGAGTGGAACACACCATCTGCCATCTTCTTCCGTGGATTCTGTGGAGCGAACGACAACAAAAGGGATCTTTGCGTCAAGTTCGCTTGCAATGTCGAGAAACTCGTGGACAACAAGAGGGGGGATGGCTTCGATGCAAAAGAGTCCCTCCTCGAGGACGCTGCGGTCCACCTTCTGTGCCTTTCGCGTGTGGGGGGAGATATCGTTCCACAGCTGTACGGAGTATGGCGCGCGAGTACGGACTGGGCTGGTGAGATTATCTGCAGCATCTTCCAATGGGGTGGAGTGCCGTGGAATCAACTTGCTGGTGGCCCCCACGATACCATGGAGAACAAGTACGTTAATATAATTTTGCGTGGCGTCGAGCCTTATCATTCGATAGACTCCTCGTTGCCGAGACATTTGCAAAGCTACACGACAACAACGTAGTTCACAGACAAATGATGCATGAGGCAGACATGCGACACATTCTCTTCGACGTCGAACGGAAGAAATGCCTCATTGTCGACTTTGCGCAAGGCGATGTGCATAAATGTGAACGCAGATTTCCCATGAGATTACTGGACGCATTCATAGGCGGACCGAGCAATGGATGCTGTGAACTAGCCGATGTCTCCTACATGTTGAATTTGATGCCTCAAGTATCTAAACGATGTACGTCCATCTCTACTCCGACAACACTCAGATAGCTGACAATGGAATCTAGGCGTACCAGGCACCGTAATTTATGACGCTTTTGCGTTCTTTGACAAGTTCCAGCAAGAGCATCCCGAGGCGACTCACTTGGAAGTCTTGAATGCTCAATATCTTGCTTTTTACAACGACTAAGGGACTAAGATTAAAGTAGAGCTCCAACCTCGTTCTACTCTAGAGGCATGGCAAGAGAACGAGTCAAGGCGCTCGATATTATATCCTTCCGTAATTTCTAGCAGCGTACCGTACAGTTTAAGTATTTCGAATGTAATACAAGAGTCTATTCTCAGAACAACCATCGGACTTCGTCATCATTCTTCGAGACGAATCTAACGCCAAAGGAGTGCAGTTCCTCCTCCACTCTCTTGACGTTCTCCTCAGAGCTATCAACAGCCCTCGATCCCTCGCGAATGACAACCACCTCGAATCCCTCTTTCCTAGCATCCAGAGCACTCGCTTTGACGCAGTAGTCAAGTGCTAAGCCCACTACGTAGACCCAGGTGATGCCACCAGCTTTCAAAATGTCCGTTGTTCCGCTATTGCTCACCTTGAAGGGGTCATAGAACACGGAATACATCTCGACGCGCTTATCTTTCCCCTTCTCGATGACCTCATCAGCTTTGGCGACTTCCAGATCGTCGACAAGGTCTGCACCAGGTGTTCCTTGCACACAGTGGTCAGGCCACAATCGAGTTTCGTACGATTCTTCGGGGTTGAGTGGGTTGACGACTGTGGCGAACGACGTGAACGGTGTGTTATTTGGAGATGGGTGGTTTGACGCAAAGGAGATGTGGTCTTTGGGATGATAGTCCTTTGTGACAATCTTCTTGACGAAAGAAGGGAGGGATAAGAGCTCGTTTATGAAGGGGATGATATCCCGACCTCCCGTTACGGCGAGGGAGCCGGCCTACTTGCGAGCTTAAGGTCCTCAGTTTAATTTAGTTAATGCTAGACAGCGCACTGGAGGGCAAAAATCATTTTGCATGTCAATAACGAGCAGAGCAGGTGTGAATGTAGAAGGACGGGCTGAAGCCATGATGATTGTAAGTGTCAAGAATCGTCGGGAGATCGGCCCGTGCCTTTAGATCTTAGACGACGACGATCCTAACATGGATCCTGAACTCACGCTATGCGACTTCAACAGACCTACCTCTTTCTACACCACTGGGAGGGCGTCTTCGAAGGCCATTGGACATGTTGTTTCCTGGATTCCGCCTAGCGAACGAAATCGGAGAGGTCCTTCCGGATCCGTTAGGTTATTCTACTTCGCTCTCAGATCTCCTCAAATGAGAAGGCTTAGCGCTTATTATCCAGATATGCTTGGTTCTCACACTTCACAGCAGTTGAGCATATGGTTCACGACCCAGCGTCAACAGGAGATCAAAGCTTCGCAACCATCATTTCCCTTGTCTTCTGTGGTGGACTGCAATTGTCCTCGAGAACAACAAAGCCAAATCTGGGTCTTGGGCGCTTCATAAATACCATCCTCCAACCTAGCTTCCTCCCATCTAACCAGCCACTCATGCCCACTTCATCACTGCCACTCCAACGTAGGGTCTGCGCCACATTACTTGTGAACATGTCTGATATCTCCCTCATAATAGCTTCCCCTCTGAGATCTTCCTTCACTCTGGAAAACTACTACTCATCGGACGACGATAGTGAGAAACCTGCACCATCAGCGACGGATAACCCAGAGGGCTTGCCAATTTTCTTAAACTTATCATTCAATTTTGACGGGAGCTCGAATGAACCCTCCGGGTCTTCGTCGCCGGCTGAAAGTCGTAGGATTACTATTAAAATTCCGAGCAGCACTTTTCAAGACGATCACGACTCTGACGCTTCAATCTCTCCCAATGGCGTTCCTCTATCCCACCACATTTCTCCATCTCAATGCGACATATCCCGTGCGATTGGGGAGTCTCTGGCACGCCCGAATATCAACCCTCTATTGCACACTCAGACGCCTCGCATCACGAACGACATCTACCCTCCTAGTACGCCACATGTGTCGAAGTCTGATACTCGTGTGCCACTTGTGGACTCATCAGATGGAGTCATCGACATAGCAGGCTCTAAGGACGTCAGTATCAGTACTCCGAGACTCGGAATCCCTAGCGCAGCGAAGTCTCCCAGCGTCGATCAGGAGAGCTTGAACGCCGCGCTCTCCCTAGGACCATCTCCTGATAATTCCATCTACATCTGGCGAGGCTTCTTTTCATTGGATAATACGTCGTCAGAGTCTGTCTCCAGCGAAGTCTCTACTCCATCCACGCCAGATTCGACGACGGATAGCTCAGACGCGACATCTTCGCCATTATTTCCCGACCTTGGCGGGAATTCAATCTCATTATCCGAGCCTTACTCGCCTCCTTCTCTATCCTCCCGCCTCATGCTGCTCAAGAATATTTCTCTGAGCAACCTACATGATGAACGCCAGTACGACTACCAACGTCCCTACAATTTATGGCCAGATCTCAGAGAAGAGCACATTCACAACGACGACGAAGACCGCGACATTTCCCCTAATGACATTCCGGTAGCCAGCGGCCCTTCTCACGATGGATACAACCTAACTGACGACGGTCGGGATATCTTGACCGAGCGCCGCACCATTGATCTCGAAAGGATCTGCCCGCCTCCGCTCTTCCGAATGCACAGTCCTTTGCCCTTCATCGGCGAATTGCCAGAAGAAGATACCGACGACGACGGCGGAGATTTCGAACACGAACACGACATCACAGACTCGTTCGAAATTCCCCGTGCTAAACACGCCGAAGACCGCGATACCGATACAAGCTCGAAAGGATTTTCTTTGGCCTCCTCTCTCCTCCTCACCCACGTTGATAACGGATATTTTGATGATCTACCTGTCATACCAGACGACGACTCGGACTTGGAGTCTCTCGATGATCTATTGGAGGATGAGGATGAGGATGATCCACCTAACTGGGCTTGGGTATGGCTGGAACGATACAACAATGGTAGGGATGGGCGTAATTTTAAGTATGAGGTGAACCGCAAGCACTTGAACTGGAATATTTAGCACGCAATCTTTATTTTTAAATGGACTCAAGCTGGCTAGTCATAATGTAAGGATCTACCCGAGAGGCGGAGTAATTAGAACAATGCGAAAGGTCTAGTACTGTCCTCAGTCACTGTAGAAAGCGAGATATTGAGCATTCAAGACTTCCGCGTGAGTCGCCTCAGGATGATCTTGTTGATACTTGTCGAAAAACGCCAAAGCATCATACGTCACAGTTCCCGGTACACCTAGATAGCATTCATTGTCAGTTATCTGAGCGTACAGTAGTTGAGGTTGAGATGGCGTTTCACACGTACATTGTTTGGATGGACCATGAGGCATCAAGTTCAACAATAAAGAGATGTTAGCTAGCTCCAGGCATCCAGGGCCGCCAATCACGTCGATGAATGCGTCCAGTACTCGCATGGGAAATTTACGTTTGCATTTATGCACGCCGGCTAGAGCAAAGTCGACAATGAGGCATTTCTTCCGCTCGATATCGAATAGGATATGCCGCACGTCGTTCTTATACATCAGTTGTCTGTGAACTACATTGTTGTCGTGTAGCTTTGCAAATGTCTCGGCAACGAAGAGTCTATCGAATGATGAGTGTCGACGCCACGCGATATTGTGTCAACGTACTTGTTCTCTAGGGTGTCGTGGGGGCCACCAGCTAGTTGACTCCACGGCACTCCACCCCATTGGAAGATGCTGCAGATAATCTCACCAGCCCAGTCCGTGCTCGCGCGCCATACTCCGTACAGCTGTGGAACGATATCTCCCCCCACACGCGAAAGGCATTGTATATGGAACGCGGCGTCGTTGAGGAGAGCTTCTTTCGCCTGGAATCCATCTCCTGCATCTTCCACATCAAAGTCATCTTCTTTATCCAAGTCGTCCTCCTCATCCAAGTCATCTTCCATCCTGTTGTCCACGAGTTTTTCGACATTAAAAGCAAACTTGATGCAAAGATCCCTTTTGTTTTCGTTCGCACCGCAAAATCCACGGAAGAAGATGGTAGATGGTGTCTTCAGCTCTATGCCCCAGGAGGCCGCCTCTGCGATTGAGATTTCGTAAGGATGGCCATCCCAATTGTTAATGAGAGGCCGACCGGGGATTTCAACGATGTCTGCAGGGGATCCAGCCAGATCTGTGAGAGGTACCAATCGTTTCGCGGCGATGTTCTCCATGGCATCCTCTTCAAAACGAAAGTGACGCAGAGAGATAGACTTGTTAGAGTCGCGTAGCAAGAGTTTGATTGAAGACATGTTCAAGTCGATGTCATGGTGGGAAATTAAGAAGGACTGAGGCCAAATTAAGATCAGCGATGATCAAGCAAGTCAGAACAAAGTACGAAAGAGAAAGACAACAGCAAATATATTAGTAGGAGTTACATGAAATCTAGAAAGAGAAGCCATGCGAGTACCCGCCGTGGGAATGCCCAAACCCTCTACCTGGACCTCCGCCGCCGCCACCGAACGGCCCTCCACCACCGCCACCAGAGAATTGAGCAAACAGATTCGCCAAATCAGCCTGATTCATTCCTCCCATCCCGCCCATCCCACCGAATCCTTCGCCATCGTTCAGCCCATCCTCATCGTCACCCAGGTCATACCGTTCTCTCCTCTGCGGGTCAGACAACACACTATGTGCCTCTACCACGAGCTTGAACTTCTCCTCATCACCACCTTTATCAGGGTGATGCTTCAGACTCTCCTTCCTATACGCCTTCTTGATCTCAATCTCGCTGCAGTCGCGTGCCAGGTTAAGGATCTTGTAGTAATCCTTGGTCTTGCTCCGCTTCAATGCGGCCTCCGCCTTCTTCAAGTCGGACTTCAGCTCCCGAACATCGCGATCACTCGAAATGCCAACATCGTCCTGGGCATGTTGAATGGCGTTTTTGTAATCCTGAACGGCCTGCTCGTATCTCTCAAGATGTAGGTTGATACGCGCGCGAGTTCGATGAGCCTTGAAAGACCGTGATGAGAGGACCAGAGAGGCTTCGATGTCCTGTAGCGCTTCTTCATGCTTGTTAAGCTTGAAAACGGGTTAATATGTCGTACACCATGGAGAAGAAACGATATGCACCTTGACAAGTGTTGTAGCACGGTTTGAGAGGAGAGTGGCGCGTATCTGGCCACCTTTACCCTCTTCTTCTTCCGAACCAATCCGGTCGATGGCTTCTGTGTATTTGTCGATGGCAGTTTGTAATTGTCCATTTTTGAAGGCCGTGTTGCCCTCGTCCTTGAGGCGTTCGACGTCTTTTATCCGCTTGCGCAGACGCATAGCAGGCGCGTACGATGGGTCTAGCCGCAGCGCATTCGCCGCGTGGGTGGTAGCACTAGGAAGCTTTCCTTCGAGGAACAGCACGAGTCCGCGAAGCGACAAAACTTCTGGTGAATTGGGATGTAACCGAAGTGCATCACTGACGAAAAGGTCAGTGAAACTGAGGATGGAACACATCGTAGTTGGACGCACTTTGCAGCATGGCTAGCCGCTTCCCAATTGCCTTTTGCCAGCTCCATCTCGACCTTCCATATCCTCCAATCTACCGGCACTTCTACGTTCTCTGCCTCGATGTTCTGCATGCACTTGTCCAGACAAAGGCGCCCCATAGCCCAGTCTTTTCTTTGACGGGCGGATTCGAGGTTGCGTAGGTGGGATTCGAGCTCATTAATCTTTTTCTTCAGTTGTGACACAGCGTCGTCTTGCGGCTGGACGGTATTTAGGGTAGATAAAGCAGGTGTGACGAGACCGAGTGCCGCTTGACATCGAGCCAGACGCAGAAGGGTTTTTGGAGACGGCGCCGCAGACTGGAGAGTGGCGGCATGCTGGCAATCGTCCAAGGCTTTTCGGAAGCGCTTCAGAGCCATGTTAGACGCAGCCCGGTTGGTGTAATAGGATGGTTCAGATGGTTGTAATTCTAGGCTGGTTGTTAGCGCGAAATGAAGGGATAGAGAGCGCCTAACCTATGGCCTGGGTATACCGCTCGATAGCCTCTGCGTATCTCTTTCCTCGGAAGGCATTGTTTCCCTGCTCCTTTTCTCTCTCCGCGCGGACCATAGGATCCTCCAGCTCAGGCTCCGGAGACTGCTCTGGAGACGGTGATTCAGAGGCGGACGGTGGCGGAATACTATTGACGGTATCGCTGGATCTGTTCAATCCATGTCAATCTACCATTGTCTCCGGCGCTATCAGTGAATACTTACTCAACTTCGGCCTCTTTGGCTGCTCGACGCGCCAATTTCGTTTTCTTACTGACCATCTTGACAAAACGTCAAGTTCAAATTTGACGGATTTGGCGTTAGCCATGTTACAAACAAACATTGTCGCCAAACAATCAAGTGTGGCGTAGGAAAGAAGGGTATATTTAAATAGGGATATGGGATAGAGGGCTCCTCACAGAGCCTGAAAGGAGCTGGAAAATGATACTCGGGATATTAGACTCGGTCCACAGAATATTCCTGAACCTGGGTACACTCTATCTTTATGCTCCTCCGCCTGACTGTCTTGTAACGTATTCTGGAGTTCTCAAACAACCTCCTCCAAGCAGACAGGTAAAATTGGTAAATATCCTTCCAGAACGTTAATATCAATGAACAAATTATTGTGGGTAGACTGACCGCTTGAGTCCCGAATGCAAGAACGGCTACGATTGGCGCTGAATGCTGTCAGCCTCGTCATGTTTTCCCATGAGAGCAACTCACGTAAAGTCAGCATGAATACCCATCCCATCAGCGGAACAGTGTTTGGTGACAGTAGTACAAACGCGCTGACACTGTAATTGGGGTTATTATCTCCAGGCAGTATGCGAAATTGGAGACTTACAAGGCACTAAAGCCAGTGTAGATGGAGAATATAGTGGTTCGGATTAGTAAATTCTGGTTCCAGAATTTGTGCTCGGGCACATTCCCATTGTCCTTTCTGTCGACTCGGAGGGAGGAAAACATGTAAAACATGATGGCTATTGAGGAATTAGGATGACTTTCTCGCTGAGATATCGACATAAATTCACCTTCCAGCACCATCATGGCAGTGAACTCGAAGAAAACGATCAAAGCAGTGACATAGCCACTAAACACATAAAACTTGATCAGTAGTGGCGCTGGGGAGCCTATTTAACGTACGGAAAAGCCAGTGTGCTATGACAGAACACGTAGGACGCATCTCGTTCAATCGTTTCAGGCCTCTGAAGACCGGACTGATAAGGATGTTATGGAATCTCTGGAGAATCTTCATACAGGGGGCTTACCACAAGGACAAGGATGAAGACCACAATGTACAGGAGCACAGGTAAGACAAGACTCTGTTCTAATTTAAGAAGTGCGCTTCCTATGAACGTTGAGCATACTGACCCAGAAAGAGGCGCGAGATTTGAGTGCGTCATCGGGTCGTGTTGCAAGTCTATATAACGAGTCGAATAGCTGTGGGGGCGCTAGTACCAACTGATTGTGAAACGAGCAGATGGCTTACCTCGACGATGAATGCCAGTGTGTAAGAGGCGGTCCTAAAACGAAGTACATCAGTGATATCACAACGGGAAACAACGACGAGACTAACAGTATCGGTGCGCAGTAGATTAGGCACGTTTGTAGTAGACATTGCGCAAATGCAGGCTGAGGACCACTCTGGAAGCCAATGATGATAATAAATGATAGGCAGTACATCTGCCCAGATACCATCATAGCAAACCAAGTTTTCATTCGCCGGATGCGTGAGGAGATGAGGGCTGGAGCGAGGGTGATTGCAATCAGGAAGAACCCAAGTATCATCAAGACGTCAAAAGCCACAATGAATGGTACGTTGATTTCTCCGCTCGAAGGCTCCCAGTCAGCTGCTTATGAATGTGCATGGTCAGATTGGACATCCTAGGGAAGAGGTGCCATACTTGCCTCTCGAAGTTGACGAGGTGTCCATTGGGTAGGTAGGGATATGTCGTGGTTAAAGGAAGAATGGAGGTCAGAGAGACGAACAACTATAGACCACTGGCGATCCGGATGGTCGATCCTGAACTCTTTTGTTCTTCGGCGACGACAGATGAGACTCCGGCCGGCTTGACCATCACATACATGTGGAGCCGAGAAAGAGCTCTCGGAAGACGAACAAGATGTATCGAACTTACTAGAGACTTCAAGCGTACTCATTGAAAGTAGTTGGAACTTGGCAGGCGGTCAAGAAGGCGTGGGAGGTTGATATTGATCCTTTGATCGGAAGGTTTTGGTCAGGGTCGCGCCAACTCTTGAACGAATACCACGATGTTTTCAAAACGCGTCGCGTCGTTCGCCTGCTGCTGCTGTTTCCCGTCCAAAATTTGTTCAACATACGACGCGACTTTGCTTTGCTATGTTTATGACTCTGTCTTGCCTTGTTTATACGTCGATCGCATACAAAAGTCAAGCTCGGACCGACATGGAATTATCCTTCTCGCTCCAGTATCATCATCACATTCGCACTTTCCAGTATGCCTTCCGAACTTGTGACCTCCACGGTCGTGAGCTTCATAGCCCCTCTCGTAATCTCGCTGGTCCACATGGCCGCCAAATCCCTTACGGAGGTCTGCTTAATGCTGGCCTCCGACCTTTTCGACATTTTCCCCGTCCTCCTCCTCATCCTCCTCGCAACCGCCTTTGCCAAGGGACTCACACTCGGACTTTTTGTTATTTCCCTCCTTGTGCCCGCCGCTATCATCGTCTTGGAAGATGTGTGGGATGAAGACGCCGTTTCGCCCCCACGCTCTGGTTTAGAGCAAGACCTCTATGTTCTCTTCGGGGTATTCGATACACTGTATGCCTCGAATGTATGTATCACTTACTCGCTGGTTCATCTCTTACTGATTCCGAAGCAGACAGCTCAACTCGCTCGTCATTTACGCTCCGAAGCCATCGCCGGACTTACAGACTACGTTTTTGGCCCGGAGACTTATGAAGATATCCCGCCCCCGCCGGCACTCATTGGGCCTAAGGTCGACCAGATCACGGAGCAGTTGATGATGGGCATTAAAGCAAACTGGGAGCGGTATTTGAAAGTGTGTTCGGATACTCCTTTCTTTAAAAATATCTAATACGGTTCATAGGATATGCTAGTCCCCTTGAAGACACGCTTTCACCTTTTGCTTATCGACTCCCCGCATACGCCATTGGGCGATCCTTCTCTCGTCCGTCGACCGCCTCTATCGATCCGCGCGACTTTCCCCGTCGAAATTATTTCCATCTTCCTAATCTCTGTCAGCCCCACTTTCGATCAATTCAAGCGGGTGCTGAGGTTAGCGGACAAGGCCAATACCTTCCACAGTATCATCGATGAGAGCCACCTTGTTATCTCGACGCACAAAGTGAGTCGACTTGCAACTTTCACGATAGTGGAGTCTTATTGTCTCGCATAACAGGGTTTCATGGTGATGGGCGAGCAAGGCTTCCTCACTCTCCATCACAATATGCTGGATGGCGCGCTCAAGGATGACTGGGACGATTCAATCCAGATTCCGACCATTGAGGTGAGCATTTGCTTGATCTTGATATCGCCCTCATTTCTGACATTTGCGATGATATAGCTCTTGGCCAATGTCGAATGCAAGACAGTTGACGACGCGGTATCCCAACCTATCGAAGAGGCATCTGAGCCAAACGAATCGAGCAGGATCTTCCACTCTTCCATGACCCGAACGATGGACATTTCATCTGCTTCCGACTCGTCGTCGTCCGACACCTCCAGTGACACTCTAGTTGATTCTCCTTCGGGGAATCAGGACTCCCAACTGATTGAGTGCATGTTTCCTGCCAAGGACAAAGACATTGCATCTCCAGCCAACGACTCCTTTACCACACAACCGGCAGAGGTTAGCTGGTTGGGTCGTCTGGATGGCGACACTTCGATCGAAGGAGAGCGTCCAGTTTTCATTCTTCCGGAGGGCCACAATGTGAGTAGTTTGTTAGTATCACTTCTCCGTTCTGACATCTCCCTATCCAGTCGATTTGTCTATCTCGTCCTGACTCTCCTGGAGAAAAGCCGCCTATTGGTCCGTCGGATAGCATAGGAGATTCATCCGTTATTCCTTGTTCGAATTCTCAACCCCAGCTACTGAACGCGTCTTCACCAAGCGCGGACGTCTCCTTCGGATTCCTACATGAAGGCTCAGCACCTTCGAAGCATCCCAGTACAGTCGTCGTTTGTGCGCCAGACAGTCAAACGTTGATACCGGACACAGAATCCTTGGATGGGACACAAGATTCCCTCGTTATCCCTTCGTCTTCTGATACTCAGCTCCTTGACGTGTCTCTACCGATGGACTCATCTCTTGAGTTGGTGATAGACTCTGCTGAGTCTGCTCCCATTCCATCGGCCGATATCCGACTCCCCGATACAGATGTCATACTCGGGATGGAATCTCTCCTCATCCCTTCGACGTCTGGTGTTCAACTCCTCGACATGTCGTTACCTGCTATCGACACCTCCATCCAATGCCTCAATTACAATCTGTCACGCTTTACCTCGAATCACTCTCCGATTTCTTCCAGTTTACAAGGGTCGTTACCAGACACAGATACCTTCTGTTACGACCTGGGCCAAGGGATGGACGCATATGCTATTCCATCTATGTCCCTCAATACGCCATTGGATGTCTCTATAGAGCGGGACCCGGCTACTTTGGTCATCGCCTCGATATCCGAGCCCCAGCCACCGGACTCCTCGCTGCCAAATCCCGATAGCGTCCAATACACCGGCCACCAGATGGAGTCCTTGATCATACCCTCATCGTCGGACATCCAGCTTCTCGACGCGACGCTGCCACCCATGGACACTTCCGTGTCATCTGCGCCGTCCACGAGCGACAGTCTAGTACCGATGTCGCCCGATTGCATCCAACATGCGAACTTTTTGGCTCTCCCATCGACAACTGACCTTGACCGCATCGACGCGGCGCTATCAAAGATCGAAGCCTGCATGGCAGCCTTGAAGGATGCTCCCGCTATCGTGTCGACCTCCTTGCCTAATACAGATTCTGTACCACAATTAGACCAGGAGTCACACTATTCATTCGTCGTCCCATCTCTTTCTGATTTTCAGCTCCTCGACGCGTCGCTTCCAGGAATAGACATCTCCCTTGATCATTGGGAGTGCGAGTCTGTTTCTTTGACACCTTCCGCGGCCATCCAACAATCTATCTCGCTACCCAACACCGGTTTGACACGATTCTCCGATGATTCTTTTGTCATCCCATCGATGTCTGGTATTCAGCTCATCTCGTCCGCCTCACTACCAGACATGGACACATCTATGTACTACTCGGAGTCCGGTTCATGGGACCATCTTTCGTTCGCCATCCCCTCAACGTCCGATCTCCAGCTTTGTGATATTTCGCTCACGGGACTCGACGTCTCTATCGCGTACTCGGAGGTGGACTCAGATCCCAAGCTCCCGCTGTTCGTCGATGACTGTATGGAGCGCGGGGAATGGGAATCGCACGCTTCACAGACGTTTCTCGTACCCTCCTCGAGCTCTGGTGATATCGGCGAACTGTTCCTCTATGGGACCGATGTTGGCATGCCTGCAGACTATTCGGTTTGGGAGGAGGAGGAGGAGGAGGAGGAGGAGGAGGAAGAGCCCACATTCATCGCACTCGAACTCGAAGACGATCTTGGGGATCCGGAAGACGATTGGTCTATCGCTCGGGTGGGAGAGACGAGTTACGAGAAGGAGGAAGTTACCCTCATCTTCCGATTGGGATCGATTAGGAGCCCTCCAGTTTAGCATGTCATGTTCTTGGATATGAAGGTAAGCGTCTATTTTCATTCGACGACTTCTTGAAGCTGACCACATTCTATTAGTTCTGCTTCATGTCCATTTTCTGCCATACATCCTGCATCATCCTATGCTAGGTCATCGACTATCATCCTATCTCTGCTGTGGCGTGAACCATTCCGCCTCCAGCCGTCTATCCTTTTGGGTCGCAGTTTTCATTGCCGCTGTTTCGGAAAGCTTGTGCACACGGATGCACCGCTTCTACAAGAGTGGATCGTTCTTTTCTATACCATACGAGGGTCGCATTTCTCTCCTACCAAAGAGGTACGTTTCTCATTTTCCTTCCGACACTCTGAAACTGACCTCTTCTCCAGATTTTCTTGACATCCGTTCGAGTTCGAAGGGGAACAGACTTTCGCGACCGGTGGAGCCAATCCCGCGGAGGCTGATTCTGACGGAACAGTTATCGCCTTTGCGGGACCCACCTGGAGTCGACGTCTAGTGCTCTGTGTTGACTTTGCCCGGTTACTAGCTCTCTTGAGCGGTCCTCCGGGCTGTCCTAATTCGCAGCAGCCAAGTTTCCCGTGAGCCACCACTGGGCTAGGCAAACAATAGCTTGGTGGTGGTGTTGTCGACGATGGACGTAGTGTGTTGGGATTGTACTTTTTGGGAGTATGGGTAGTACGTTACCTTTGGTTGGGTTGGGAAGGAAGTGTTCCAGTTTGTAGTAGTAGTGTTGAAGCGTACATATTCGTACTTATCTTGGTTACTCTGGCAAATTGAACGACGTTGAAAGATACCTTGCCTTTCAAAATGACAAGATTGCGAAGGAATCAATTGACTTGGCCATGTTTTATGTATACAGCAACACGTCGTATATTGATTCGTAAGTATATATAAATGTCTCAATCTCTTCAAGAGCTTCGTGGTCCCTTGGAGTTCGTTTACACCGGGGTTGGCTTACGTGTATGCAAGCCTGATTCATACAATGTTCTTCCGCACCTCTTCGAGCCATGAGACTACCACAGAGCATACAGAGCACCGTTTCGCCTGTCGTGTCGAGCTACATGGATGTGCGCACTAAGGAGTGACATTAGATAGATCATTGGTGAAGTAACAGGTATGATCACTCACACTTGGACCCACGCAACGCACCGTGAGTTCCCTCGTGTCTGGGTCGAGCCTCCCCGCCTCTCGTACATTCTTGCTGAATGACAGCCAATGTTGCAGAATGCGTGATGCTCCATCCGTGATCCTCAAACGGCCCACACCCAAGCCGTCCAAATTATCTTGGGCAACAATTTCCATCGCGCCAAATACCTTCATCAGGACCTCGCGATGGCTTAGCGCAGAGTAACACAAGCCCTCCAGCAGGCTCTCTAGCTGATTCGCAAGGTAAGAATCTTCGCTCTGTCCCCATCGCAGCACAAAAGTCGCCAGCGTTTCCATCAGGCCGGCATCCAGAGCCTGTAGCATTGGACGTGTGGTATTGGCAGATAGAGAAATCGCTAACAGGCAATTACCAAGACAGTGGGTGGGAGGTCCTTCGATGTACCGTCGAAATACCGCTACGAGGGTTTTCGGTGCCAGCTGCTGCCGCAAGATTTCTTGGAATTCATGGTCTGCCAAACAAAGGGTTCCGAGCTGTACGAGGTAGCGATTCACAATGTCATCATTGACGTTGTTGTCCAGGTCGCTGGCTGCTCTAAGAGCATAGAGAGGCTCACTGTAGATCTCGCGCGAGTGTGTGTGTAGAGCCGCACGCAGGTGGGACGAAGGGATTTTTTCGGAGGAAAGAATGCCAATAATAAAACCGCTGTAGCAGTATGACCGCAGCTGGCCATACCTCCCAAATGCTCTCGCCAGTATATCCGCAGATTCCTCAACGAAAGGAGATCGATTGAATATAGAGACGGTTTCTGGAATGCATAGAATGCAGTAGAGGTGTTTGTAGAGGTGACAGCAAAGGTGTTCCATGTCGTCGTTGATTGGAATTTCGTAGATCTGCCCGAAGACTGTGATAATCCATCTGACGACGGTGTGGACCATGAAGTCGAGAGAATTGTACAAGGATGAATGGCATGGCACTCCGTTTCGAGGATCTCCGTATAGTTTTTCCAGCGCCTGCAGGCATTGGGCGAATATAGCCATAGAGTTGTCCAAAACGAGTGTATCATCGGTGGGGCTGTAGGTGATGATAGGAGAAAAAGATGGATCTTGCATGCTTGATTTAATGGCCAGCATAAATTCGTCAACAGCATTGTGTTGCATGAGTTTGTAAAGGACGGGCGAAGCGGCAGACTAACAAATAAATTAGACCATTGGATGAGGGCATATTCGAATATGCGTACCATGCTGGATGGTAGAAGATGAATGTTTTGAGTCACTGGTAGCAGACAGCGCAAGAGATTGGGGGGGCATAGAGCTGTGAGGTTCTGTTTATATAGACACGAAGTTAGCGCGCGCGCGCATGATCGGATTGCCGTTGTTCGTCAAAATAATCAGAACAATGGCGGCTCGTCCGACCTAACAAGGCTCTGGTCACCGTAGAGTCCGGACGCAAGTTACACGATCTATGGGTCTCAGGTCGAAAGACAATACCGCTGGAAGTTTCTAAATGGTACGACGACTCGGGGATGTAAAAGACAAGCTGAAAGGTCGAGAATGTCACATGTGAAGATACGACAAGAGCAGAGTGAGAGCATTCCAGCTGTATGGCCGTTCAAGTTGAACAAGGAAGTCCGGCCCGATCTAATTTCAGCATGTTGTGATTAGTTGGTTAGTAGGGTTAAAGTCCTAGCGAAGGTCGGCCACTTTTGCTTCGTATAAAATTAGCAAAGCATCGCATCTCACGATGTTTATGTACTTTATTTCACTGACAACACCCAAGGAAGATTTGAACAATGCCAGCCTCCGTGGGATCATTGATCTTGATCAAATAGACAATTTACGCTGTGGAGCTTCCAATGCATCGTAAAAACCGAGGGGAGGCTGAAGAGAGTCTGTATGGTGTATATATAATGTACTACCCATTGGAAACTATTTTCCAGGACATACACAAGTATCAGGACATAAAACAATATGAGATGTCACACATTGTCACACGTTTTCTTGTGGCGCGCTTTCTGCGCGGAATTGGGTTGCGCATTCCCCGGAAAATGAATTTGAATGGTAGAGAAGCTCTATATATGTGTGATAGAATTTCGGGTGGCATCCCAGGATTGTATGATTCATTGGAAATTCCCTACGAACTTGACATTCACTGCAAGTTTTTTCTCTCACAACTGGCTATATATTTGGATCCGGTGTGGGTCTCTTGCAGTAGAAATAGAAAGCCCTACTTGAGTAGATGTTAGAGGCGCCTCAGGGATTTTTTGAAACTATGTACAGCCAAGATCCATGTAACTACGAAGCATTGAATTCGAGATCATCACATTACAAAGATACTCTCTCAGGTTCCTCTGGCTTGGAAGGAAGGAAAGGTACTATTCTGCGTTAGCAGTGCAGAAGTGCACTTTTCTGTACATTGGTTACTATGCTATATTGAAGACTTGCTTGCGTTGAGTTCAAGAAGTGAATAAGGGGAAAATGCCGAATGCCGCCGGCCCACGTGTACCGACAGAGCGAATTAAGGAAGTAATTGTTTTCCGACGGCCACCAATCTGCCACCAATACCGAGCAGCTGCTGGACGTCGCGGTTGTCTTGGGCACTGCAGAGGCATCGCGCTCACTACCTTCCTGTTGTCCAGCTTTGACAACACTCTATACCCCACCTTTGTCGCGCGCAAGCTTTCATTCGACATACCTTTACCCCCACCAACATGGCGCGCCAACGAGACGTCCTCCCTAGACTGAATATCCCAGCGTCGCTGAATATGCAGCAGCCAATGCAGGCCATGTACTCGCCTGCGTTGCCTACTTCCATCCAGCAAGGATTCCATGCCCCTTTACCCATGCAAACTCCCATGCAGCCCTACTTTAATCCTCACATGGGCCCTCCCACTGCCCGCCCCATCCACCACGCTGCCCATGCCAGCATGGCTCAACTTGCAGCTGCTGGAATACACCCACCCAATGGCTTCCCAATCACACCACTTGGAGGCGGTCACTTTCCACGGCCGTCGATGCAGATGAACGGACCTCCTCATGGGAGAAACCGACGCCAGCTCAGCGTTGGTGGACCACCTAAAGCCGTGCTAGGAGGTCCGCAGAGGAAGTTGAGCCCGCTACCACCGCCAACAGCGGCAGCAGCGACGAGCCCGTCGCCTGCACCCCCACCCAAGAAAAAGATGCCTGTTAATTTGCCCAAGGAAACAATCCGGGCAGAAGATGGATCGGTCATTGGACACGCACCGTGGGCCAGACTAGTTGCCGACGCACCGCCAATACCGCCTGCCCCCCTTGTGCAGCCTGTAGAGACGAACACGAAGGAGGCGTATCCTGCGGACGGTTGGAGGTACTTGATGCCCTCAACGGTCGACGTGTTTTTACCCGGCAAGGTGCGTACATGTATTCCTTATTCATCTTCATGTCGTTGAATTCATCCCAGAGCGCGTGGGATACGATGCGTCAAATGGCCATTGAAGAGAAGCTCGAAAAGCTCGGCGTAGAGCGAGGAGAAGGTAGTGTTCCCCCGCAGCTGTATGCTCCCCATGGACGCGCAGCTTCAGTGAGTTATCTTGTTTCTCAGTGTGAACGTTACTCAGATTATCATGCAAAGATATCATCCCCTGCGGATCCAGCGCTGCTCTTGTTCAAGCTAAACAAACTTCAACAATCACAGCATGCGTCTGCTACAAATTCACTGTCGTCCTCGCCTCTGTACGGAATGTCACCTTCACCCAATTTACAGCCACGCCACGGACATAGTCTATCCCTGGCCCAGCCGCCTACACACTCCCTTTACCCAGGCCCATCTATAAATCCATTTGGTCACAATGCCGTTCTTGGATCTGATTCACTACGTTCATCACCACACCTTCAAGCTGAAATCTTTGCCCCTCAAGGCAGAGTTCCTGTGCCGTACTCTTCATTAGCACCACCATCAGCACCGTCTTCGACGTCGGACAGTCGTCCTGATTTTACACGAGGATTTGGATTGGATATACCCGAAGAGGAAGAGGAAGATGAAGAGGATACCCGGAGAATGTCCGAAGAAGGAGAGTCGGAAGAGGAGGAGGAAGAGGAAGACGCCAACGATACCGAGCCTGAAGACGGTCCGTCTGGCGGCACGGCCACGGCCAATAGCCAACATCATCACTCCAGACATGCGTCGAAACTCTCTGCCGCCTTGTCTCTTCGCTCGTTTGGAGTATTCAACTCTGAGACTTTCAACGAACGAACAGATATCGAGCCAGCCGGACACGACACGCTTGACACTGTTCGTAAGCATGATTTAGATGGCGTGGAAGAGTGGACAGGTTCAGAAGATGTCTTCATGGGCCAGGAGAGTTCCGACGATGAGGTTCGTGGCTGCATCGTGTCTTTTCCCTTGATCAGATCATCATTCTCTTTCTTTATCTAGAGCATCGGCGAGTGGTCCAACCCATCGGACGAAGAACGGGCACGCCAACATCGCGTGGAACGCCGCATGCATAGGAAAGCCATGCAGCAAGAGGACGCACAACCACGACGTATCCCCAATTTCCCCCGACCTCCAGATATGCAGCACGATGACGATATTATATCGAACCCCAGCGATGAAGGACATCATCATGCCCAATATCTCACTGTGCGCGATTACTATGATGGTCCATCGTCCAATAGTTCCTCTCGCCCTCTTCCCGCTCTGCCTCATTCGCGTTTACCATCCGGTCACTCCCTACACGATCCGGCCCACGCACACTCCCCTCAACATTCCGATGTAAACTTTGGCTACGCAGAACCACTCAAACCAGCCCTCCCCCGCCTAAACCCCAATGCCAAACCGTTCGTCTTCGGTGCCACTCGTGCGCCTTTCACACCCACCACCACATCTAATACTCATTCTCGTGCCCCATCATTCGGCAAGCCACTAAACGTCAGTGCGCCAGAGTTCAAACCAGGCAGCTTCACATTCAAATTCCCAACTGCCAATCCGATCTTCCCGGTTGCGGAGCCTTATCAGCCCATTCCTGAACCTCCCGTAGACCAGTCATCGCCCTTCCGGACGCAGGGTCGCGAGAAACGCCCTCGTCACGATTCGTTCGAGGACGAGGACCAGGAAGAGGGCGATAGCTTTACATCGTTCAAGTTCCCGTCTACCAATGCGAACATCAACAAAAACCCATCGCCGCGTCCTCCTCTCCGCTCTGGACATTCGTCCCTCAATCCATCCGCCGAGCCGTTCACGTTTGCAGGATTCTCAGCAGCTGCAACTTTACCAACTATTCGTCCAAGACCCAGCGATGAAGACGAGGCCAACGAGACTGCGCAAGCCGAGTATGGGGACTCTCATGGAGATATTTTCTCTGTTCCTCCTGGCACCAAATCGAAGCGTGCCCCGATTCCTCTGGATTTCAAGCATACAGTGTCGAATAACACTGTCCCTGCTGGGCTATTCAAAGCTCTGGCGAATAACCCTGAGGAGCGAACTCGTAGGAATGTGCGATCTCGAATGAGCTCCCGGGAGGTGTTTGAGCATCTGACGCGGCCGTCTTTGGACGACTTGAACGTACCGGCAATTTCCCATAAGGTGTCGAGGACACGCTTAGTTACCGATCCTGGGAGGTTGGTTTCGGATCGTGAGGACGATGTGTTTAGTGGAGTTGGGGCAAGACACGCGAGGAGGCGATCATCACTTCCCGATGCGCTGCATTCACCTACTGGGTCCGGATCCTCGATGTCTGAGGAGTCGTATGTGCAGCCTTTGCAGCCTCTCCGGGACGTTCCTTCTGCTGCTAGCGCTATGGACCTCAATCGGTTCGAGGACCTCCTTGACGAGAAACTCGCTGCCCTGCGCCGGGACATGCGTGGTGGTTCGACGCTCAACCCGAACACAGAGGCCATGATCAACGAAGTCGTTACGCTGTTCAGATCTCAGTTGAGAGATACAGCTTCGAAGAGCTTTGAAGACAGTCAGATGGACGCGAGGGGAGAGTTGGACTTCCAACTCATCAGAGGTGTTATCGAAGAGGGGCATGCGGAGACACTTGCGCATCTTAGGCGAGAACTTGGTGCCATGGCGTCGTCTATCGGCTCTGGTGCTGCTCCTGGGATGGAGCATTACAGCGGACGCATTGTGGAGGCTATCCGGGAGACGATTTCGGAGTTGAGTGTGAGACTGGAGTCTATCACAACCGCTGCACCCGCGAGGGAGAGGGACGCGATTGTGGATTCTGTCATTTCGTCGATATCGCCTTTACTTGGATCGGAGAGGGTGGACTACGATTTCCTCACGGAGAAGCTCACGCAAGCTGTGAAGCCTCATATCTCACAGCTGATTGACCTTGCGTCAGACAAGCGGGAGACTGCGAACCTCATTGTGGACCGCCTGGTGCCGATTCTTCTTCCTCGGATGCAGGCGCAGGAGGTGGACACGGATGCGATCAGTAGGCAATTGGTGTCTGCTGTCACGCGTGCCATTGCACCTATCGACGCGTTTGAAATCAAGGAGCAGGTTGCGGATTTAGTTGTGGAGAGACTAGATGCGCGATTAGCGAACCGGGACAAGGCGTTCAGTGTTGAGGGAATTGTGGAGAAGGTGGGGAGGTTGTTGGAGGAGAGGGATAGAGATAATGTGGGGGCCGACTCGAATGCGGAGTTGGGTGGGAAGGTTGTCGCTGCTGTTCGCGATGTGGAAGGGAAGGTCCTGTCTGCTATCACGGCCTTCGTACCTAAGGCGGCGGCTCCAGTACCGGATGCGAATATCCTCCATGTCAAGGGGGTCGTGGATAGCCTGTCGCGTTCGACAATAGACCAAAGCAGCGCTGTCATGGAGTTGCAGAGAGAAGTGCTGGACAAGATCGGGGCGTTGCCTGATGCGTTCGCCATCGCTACGCATGTGCTACAAGACGCTCATGCCGAGTTCACCCTTTCGCGCGACACGGTGAAGCGCGAGCTCGAAGATCTGCGCAAGGCAAACACGGAGTTCCAGGTGCAGGTGGCCAAGGCGCGTGGTGCGCATGGGCAGATTCGGGTGGAGAAGGATGTGTTGAGTGAGAAGTTGGGGATTGTGGAGGCTGACCGGGATAGGCTGAGGGCGCAGATGAAGGAGATGCATGATGGGGCGAATGTGAGGGCGGAGGAAAATGCGGCTGTTGTCACGCGGAATGTGGAGTTGCAGGATGCGTTGGCAAAGGCGCTTGCGAGGTTGCAGAGCTCGGACGTGGCGACCGCTGCGAACCAGGCGAGGATTGTGGAGCTTGAGAAGGCTAATCAGGATCTATTGTTCGAGAAGAGGACGTTCAAGACAAAGGTGAGTTTTCTCTTTCTTTTCTGGTTTGATTGAGGATGGTGACTAATCATTTTATAAGACCGATAACCTTGAAGTCAAAGCTGCGTATGCTTCACGGGATAAGGAGATTTCCGAGCAGACGATCGCAACCCTACGGAAAGAGAAAGCTGAACTGGTTGCTCAGGCCGGACAGTGGGATAACCTGCGGAAAACTTCTGAGCAGCTACAGCATATCTCTGCGCTCTTGCAGCAATCGGACGATGCTGAGATGAAGGATCTGAAGCGAGTGCGGGATCGGTCGAAGGTCTTAGAGGGTGAGCACAGCGCGCTGCAGAAACGATTCAAAGAGCAGGAGGCCCGGGTGTCAAATAACGACAAGGCGGCATTTACCGCTCGTCAATCTCTCTCGCAGGCTCAACAACGCTCGTCGGAATGGGAGAAGAGGGCCAAGGAGTACGAGGGCAAATTGGAGATGACGAGAACGCAGCTGGAGCAGGCTGAACAGACACAGATTCAACTCGATGCGGACTATCAAGTTGTGAAGATGCAGCTTGAGGAACGCGAAGCTGATGATCGACTCTCCAAGGTAAGATTCGTGCGACTTTCATCTGTGTGTGTCATTGCTCACTTTCCTTCTTTTCTTCAAGGACCGTGAATCAAAACTCAAAGACCAAGTGACGGCACTGGAGTCGAAGATCCGAGTTATGCAGGCCGAATTCGAGAAGGCGAGGTCGTCGAACACTACGCCGCTGCGTGCGCCGTTGCCCCGTAATGGGTATTCTGTGGCTCAGCCGAGGCCGGATTCGCGTGCCAGTACAGCGTATGATCGGTCGAGGTCTGTTACGCCGAATGGGCAGGCGCCGCCTACGTCGGTGTATGATTCGATACACGCGCCCAAGGCGAAGACGAATGGGTACGGGGGGTTGGGTGCAGCGCAGCCTTCGCGGTACCCCGGTCATCTCAGTCGGGTTGCACGCGCACCCTTCAACCGCGCCCAAGCTCCTTCACCGACACCTAGCACGGTCTCTCTTGCACCTACCGTCGACAACGACGGCTGGTGGTCATAAAAATGTTTCAAGTTGATTTCTTTCTTCCCCACTATGTTGTCGCTCTATCAGTATCTATATTTGGTCTACTACTAATCTACTTGGAACTATTTACCTCTCGTTTTTTTCTTGCTTTCTCAATCGTTTACTGGAAACGGGTTCATTCAATACCACGCGCTCGTTGTACATAAATACCATCTCATCATCTCACTCACTAGCTCGTACATTCGGAAATGAATTCAATGCATTACTACCCTCGCGCTCGTGTACATATATAGTGGTGAGTGGGAGACTGGACTGGCGGAGAGAAAAATGAGTATTATGGCGACAGCGAGAGCCATTGGCCAATCGCACGGTCAGCCTCGGTCGCGTCAGACGGACACCTAGAGGCCCGAGAGCGTAAGGTCCCCGGCACGGTGAGTAACAACGCAAGACGCACTGAATCGTAGGCTCCCAACGCCCATCCTTCAGAGCGAAAAACCGGGGAACATGTTTCTCCCCTGCACCATCCATCTTCTTCCTTTGCTCCCTCTGTGCATCCTCCACGTTCGACTTGGCCACCGTCGCTGCCTCCATGTCCTTCTCGTTTATCGCCTGAGTCAGGTTTTTCCATAACCTGGGGTTTTCATTCCGGCGTCAATAAATGACAGAGGTAAGCAAAGAGGAGGGAATTTACCTTCTTGACTCGTTGGGCTCCTGCTGGTCTTCTGGTGGAACCCATTTGGAAGTGACATTTTGGCCGTCTTTGACGGCGTCAAACAGTACCCGCTTGGTCGAAGTCTGCGTCTGATGGTCAGAAGCCGCCGTAGAAGGAGAACGAAAGGGGGAGGGTAACCTTTATATTCTTGTACTCCATGACATGGCTCCAGCGGCCGGAAATTTCGCCAATTTCTGTTGTACCGCTACGAATCTTGCCAGCAATGGCGTTGTAAGTACCAGAAAAGAATCCCTATCGAGGTGTTTGGTAATGCACGTTGAAACAATGCCAAGAATTAGGACACGCACCTTGGTTTTGAAATCCAAGTCGCAGTGCAGTTTCTCGTTCTCGTTCTTTGCGGTACATGTGTCCCCTAGCTCGAGCACCATCTTGCCAAAGAGTATACCACGGGCGTACATATTTGGCATTGTTATCACGTATTCTGCACAGCACGTCAAATTGTGAGCCTGAACATGAAGAGTAGGGGGACGTACCACCATCCTCTGGTTTTCCGAGGAGTATTACTCTATTCTCGCCCTCCATAGTAGTCGAGACGCTGTTTCCCAGGAATTTACTTTTTGGCCGTAACTCACCCATGATTATAATTCGATTTACGGGTGAGGCGTAGTAAAATGCGCTGATGGGTGGATGATGCGATACTTGCTCGGCGACATAGAAGCCGTGTGAACCGTCGGGATAGTCATATCTGCAGCGGAAAAACTCTCCTAGCACTGGGTTATATCTGAATGTGCGTAAGTTGACCGAAGGTCGGAGTGGGTGTAGTAACGCACGGTTTCTTGACCCCCTTTGGTTTGATGTGCCAGCCCGCGAGGTAGTACTGCAGAACGCGGATGAAACGTTCCTCGGGGTCGTTCAGTTTGTCGGCACTGTCGAGACGGTCGGCCACAGCAACGAGCAGAACGGGGAAAAGGCGCACCCAAAGATGAGATCTGGATGCGACATAAAGTCTGTTATACGCTCTAACATGCTGCGAGGCTCCAGCACAAATGTAGGAAAGGTGACCCTCGACAGATCCATTCCGACGCTGTGCACAGTGAGTATTTCGGCGCAGTCAGCCACACTGGCGTAACGCACCGGAGCTGTGAGATGAGCGACATGATGATGGAGCCTTCATCCTCGTCTCTGCACATCGTTAGCATCGCCGGCGCCGTCGTCGACAGCGTCGTACGCACAATATAGAGGTGTCGTCCGGTTCAGTGTCAGTTGGGGCGGCGGTGTCGTCGTCGCGTTTAACAATGGTTGCGCCACGCAGATGGGAGCTGGCAGTGCTGAATAGACCCATCATTGTCGTCGTCGTCGGCAACGGCGAGCAACGGTTAGTTTTACGCAGGGAAATAGAGAGAATGCGAGATGATATTGTGGACGGTGGTAAAGAGACAGGGGACCGAGCCGGCTGTCTGATGTCATGATCGCAGCCTCATCACAGAACGTCTTCCGCCCATCCCGTTCTCGTTCGTTCACAGCAGGTTTTAAAGACATGCCGTTCTTTCATTTGAGCCTTGTTAACATACAATAATTATCCGCGTTACATAGAACATACATCCAGTGTTAATAGTGATAGAAAAACCCAATCAAAGTACAATTGTTTAAGAAATCCGACGCGCCCTCACAAAAATGCCGTTTCTGTGCAAGTGGGACATTGAAACCACCGATTAACATCGAATGTCGCCCTCAACATATCATCATCATTGAACCGACTCACATCCTCTCCACGCAGCTCAGCCAACGCAGCCCCCACGGCAACCTTGGTCAAAGCCATCAGCTCCACATTTTTGTCTTTGAAGTTCGCTTCCTGAACGTCAAGACACCATGCCCAGATATCCGGATAGTTACCCTGCGTCTTGTCCAGGACAACCTTGATAGCATGAGTGATGATCACCTCCAACGACAGCGGTGAACAGTGCTGATCTCGACCTCCATCTTCTTTGCACACCTCAGGTTTGCGCGCTCGTCGTACGATGGGAAGACGCGCGAGCGCCTCGAAGGTTGGGTGCTTTGAATCGACATCAATCTGGCTCCGGAGGTATACACGCTGGTCTTGTTGTTTGACATGTCGAACAACGTGAGAGTACTTGACGTTGTGTCCAAGGCATAGCGCGTGGTACCATTGACTGCAACCAGTGCAGTAGCGCATATCATCCTCGTCAGGAGACCAGGTTCTGGCAGGTAATTTACATGCCGGTATACAAAGTTGTACGTCCTGAAAAAAACAAAGGTAGGTGTATGGATAGCAAGGAGATATCACGGAACGTACTGGCAGGCGAATTTCACGCGTACCCCACTTGAAATGGTTGACAATACTTTGAATGGATGTACCAAGGGAGTACCGTTGATAAAAACCTGACGGGCAGAGTAGTGGTAGCTCAGGCTCACACTCGTCGATCTTCCGAATAGGTACCCAATCTACACACAAAGTCAGTTGCTGCGCAAAAGATGTCAATGAGATACACCTACCCTTAACAGCTGGGCCACGATAATAGTAATCTTCTTGAAACTCTACAAGTTCCATCCCCCCGAGGATCCCGTAAAGCCTAGAAAAGTATGAATATCACTCTGACAAGAAAAACAGATGGGAACACACTCTTTGAACTCATCCGAATCAGTGTCTACTTCCGCATCTTTGAGGCCAATATCAGCGGCGGTCATGAAGGGACGACAATGCAATGCAACATCATCAGGGGAGAGTGGATTTCTTCTGGCCGAGCGCATCCCGACTACCGACATGAGATATCGGTTCTTATTGTACTCGATCCATACACTGCATGACAGTCAGCCTTGAATAAATGATCAGATGGAATTGAAAAACGTACCACATCTCCGGCTGGATGAGAACATCCTCTGGAGCTCCTAAGTTGAAATGAACTAGAGGCAGGAAATTGAATGGGAAAACGAAAGCTAGTAAACGTAGAAACATACAGATCGCGCCTCCGTCGCATTGGTAAGGGAGCAGCATCATCCTGTATTCATCCCTGGTAATCTGCTCGTTCCCAACACTGGATTTACCACTGCGTTTTGTTGTCCGCTTTTCCACCGTAAGCTAGTATCCTCGACTCAAAGATAGGGAATTGCTTACTCTTGATGTTTTGATAACCTGCTGAGACTCCATATCACTCAAAGATTTTGACGACGACGCAACTGTAGAGGCCTGTACAACAGAAGTTGGTGACCGTGATATGTATTGAGAAAATGCCCACCGTTCGAGTTACGCGTCTTGAGTGGAGGTCTTGGCTTGGGCCGGCCTCTTCCACATAAGGCGTGTCAACCAGCTTCTGCTTTCCTTTTGAAGACACTGGTTTGTTGATGGCAGTCTGAAGGGAAATTAGCGCCACATATAAAAGATACTAACGGTAATCACCCGATTGTTGATCATATCCGGTTCAAAGTCCTTTTGTTTACCATCAGATGAACTTGGTTCGTCCGAGGCCGGGTGACTGTGGCGCGTCCTTTTCGATACAGGTGTATCACTCGAAGCCGACAGTGTGCGCTTTTGTTTGCCTCTGGAAGGCGGTGGTGTTGGCGTTGCCCTGTCCTATTTAACGCATTGAATAAATCAACTGAACGAGGGTATGAACGACGGACATGTGTCTGAGTCCGCTGTTTGGACGGTGATTGCAAATCCGGAGGCAATAATATTGGGCTTTCCGATTCTCGTTTTGGAGGCGACTGGTTCTCATTGAATAAAATACTCAAAGAAAAGAACATGATACATACTTCGTCGTCGCTATCCATGATCTCGATAGTAGGCCGATCGTTCAGGTTTATGTCGATGGCGGAATCTAACCTACGCTTGGACGACGACGCGACAGCCTTTTCCTTCTGCATGGATGAGGGTACGAGGAGAGTTTTCTTCGGCTTGGTCGACGGTACGACAGTGTCTGTCTTCGATTCGGGCACGTGTGTCCTTTCTTGACGTGATGATCTCGTCGACGGAGGTGGCGTAGGGCCTGGCAATGAAGGCGGTGGAGGAGTAGGAGTTGGCGCAGGCGTTCGCCTAGCTCTGCTATTTACAGGTCGTACCTGCTCATATCATACAACAATCAGCTCATTATGAATGCGAGAAATACCTAACATACCTGATGACCTTCGACCTCCTGCTGTGCTTTCATATCCTCGAGTTCTCTCTTGTAATCCGCGCTGCTTGTTTTATAGTCGAGTATCTGGTCATGTAGGCGGACGATCTCCGCATCCTTCTCTTGCACTTGTTTCGCGTATCGATTTCGGACCTGTTGTAGGAGTTTATTTTGCTCGTCCCGGGCCTTAATAAGTGCATCCCGGTCACTTCTGAGTCGCGCAACCTCTTGCTCCAGACGATGTTCACGGTCGGTCATGCTGATGGTGGACAAGGTCAAAGCACCTCGTGGAATACACGTTCCGGCTCGCGTAAATTCTCGTTGGGACTTTTTTGTTGAACGATATCTGTAAAAGGAAATATTGAACGTTGAACTGTGAATTAAATCGGAGATTGGGGAAAATCAGATATACAGATACTGCGTCTGAACTGTAGTGCGCCACGATCGGTTGCTAGACTCTTCGTTTTTGGCGTCGTCTCCATGCTTCCGCCGACTTGTAGCCAAATGATCATCAACACGTCGAGTATATTTCCAGATACTACAATGATTAGAGATTTAGCCACACACCATAGTTTCACAAAAACGCTGTTTCAGCACAAGACGGACATTCAAACCACCGATCGACATCAAAGGTTGCTCTGAGGCGGACATTAACGAGCCCTACATCTCCTCCCTGTAGCTCAGTCAAAGCTGCCTTCACTGCAATCTTGGTCAAATCCAGCAACTTGAAGTCTTTATCCTTCGTCCCTCCCTGGACACTAAGACACCATGTCCAAATATCTGGGTAGTCATCTTGTTCCTGCCGCAAGATGACTTCTATAGCGCTGGTGATTATCATCTCCAGCGACAAAGGTGAGTAGTGGCTGTCGCGATTGTCGTCTTCTCTGGATACACTCGGTTTGCGTAGTCGTCGTACGATGGGCAGGCGCGCGAGCACTTCGAACGTGGGACGCATTGGATCAGCTTGATCTGTGTTCCGGAGATGCGTTTGGTGAGGATTCTCGACATGTCGGCGTACGTGAGCATAGCTCACGGCTTTCCCAATGCAGTCAACGTGGTACCAACGTCCGCAGCCAGTGCAGTAGCGTATTTCCTCGTCATCTGGAGACCAGGTACGTGGACATTTGCCTGTCTGTATACAATGACGCCCGCCCTGTGATACAATTAAGAAATGAGTAAGTAGTATGCATACAACGAAACGTACTGGGAGGTGGAATTTATGTACACTGCCATTGGGACGTTTGAATTCATTGACGAGTTTTTGAACAGAGGTGGCAAGGGAGTACCGCGTATAGAATGACCGCAAGGAGAGGAGTGGTAGGTCAGGTTTGTACTCGTCGAACTTCCTGATAGTCGTCGGTTCTACCGTAAAAAGTCAGTCTTCAAGTGTGCTCGACGTGTATTGTTATGCACACCTCCCACTACTGAACCAAGATAATAATGAGATTCCCTGAATTCTACTAGTTCTGTCCCTCCAAGGATGCCGTAGCACCTAGACAATTATGAATGACATTATAGCAAAACGTGGAGTCAATTACCTTTTAAATTCATCGGAATCAGTATCGACTTCTGGATACCTGAGCCCAATGTCCACCGCGGTTATGTGAGGATGACACTGCAAAGCAGTATCGTCAGGAGGGATCGGCACACCATCTTCAATAGGATATTTTGAGTGTATCGCCACGATTGACACGGGATATAGAGCATGGCCAAAGGACATAATCCAGGTGCTGTCAAATGACCATTAGTGCATGGGCCTTCGACCGACGAGAGGAGACCATACACCATTCCTGGTTTAATGAGGACATTCTCTGGATTGCCTGTGGGGGCTTTATCTTGAGAGTCACCATCATCGGGTACAAAGCGGACTAGAAACAGATATAATGAGACAATGAAGCAACATTGAATTCATGGACGCACATGTCACTCCTTCTTTGCAATTGTAGCCGAAGTCCCTGTATATACTCTGTGAGATTCTTCCGTCCTCCGGGGCCTGTGGTTGGTGGCGAGCTTGAGCCGGGCGCTTCACCTGCTTTGGCTGATACGTCTCGGGCTGAATGACAATATATATCAGTAAGTCAGCTTCTCACCTTCGTCGTCGTGTCGTTGTACGACAGATTGGAGGGTACGGAAGTTGAAGATGACGCTATGGCGTTGACAGCCTGAGAATGCATCAGCGATACAGTGTGAAAAGCACTGCTGAGATACACACCGCCCGAGTCATGCGTCGTGGTTGGAGCTCCGCGTCTGAGCTGTCAGCCTGTTTCTGCTTTGAGGAAACCGACTCGCTATGAACGGTCTGAAGATAGATTAGTGGTACTACTTACTTATCAGGGGCACAGACATGGTACTTACCGCGCGACTTGTGCGTAGAGCACTCGCGTTGGGATTGGAGTCGTTGTTTTGCTTTTGCTTTCCCTTTGACGAACCAGGCTCGTCTATGTGACGGGCTTTTTTTGTTTCATGATCCTCACGCGACGCCGGTGGTACTTGTTTTCGTTTGTGTGAAGACGGTGGCCCTGATCGTGTTGCCATAGGCTGCTGAACATGTTGACCCACAAATAAGGGGGCAAGTGTAAGGAGGACTTGCCTGATACTCTGAAGGTCCCTTCTGAACCTTATTCAGGCTGGTCGCAACTGGACGGCATGGTGCAGGACTTGGCGATTGTTGTTGCTCAGGCTTCAATTCGTCATGATTTGTTTATAAAAGCAGAGTGGGACACATACCTCTTCGTCACTGTCAAAGATCTCGATGGTGTTCTGAGCGTTTGAGTTGACTCGGACGCCGATAGATAATCCCAACTTGTGTTTGGACGAGGACGCAACAGCACTTTCCGCTGTCCTAGGAGTTCGCGTCGTCTCTTGCTGTGATGGCCCAGCCGAAAGCGGTGGCTTTGGGGCTGGGATTTTAGGAGGAGGCTTCGGAGTTGGTGCGGGCGTACGCCGAGCTCTGTCATTTCCAGCTCGGGGGTGCACCTTGACGAGCTAATTAGTCTAGACTCTGATCGTAGCAGAATCTGACTTACAGGAGGAGCCTCTACATCCTGTTGGGCCCTCATATCTTCGATCTCCCGCTTTAAATCCTGGATAGACGTACGATCGTTGAGTCTCTGATTTCGTAGTTCGACGATTGTTGCATCTCGTTCCTGCAATAGCCGATCCTTTTCGTGGATCTGTTGAGCGTGTCGAGCCCGTTCCTCCGCAATCAAAGTATCTCGTTCTTGGAGAAGTCGGATCTGCAGAGTTCTTTCCTCTTGTAGTTCTTTGTTATACTCATTCCTGGTGTCTATGAGGGCATCCCGATCACTTTTCAGTCGTGTAACCTCTAGCTGTAGGCGTTGCTCGCGGTCGGCCATGGGAAGTGGTGAGAGTCAAGGACACCCCATCAAATTCGAAGGTCAAGTCCCTATTCAATTCCACGAGGTTAGCTTTGTCCAGACGACGTAACGTATTTGTATTCCAATCCATTGGCACTACTAGAAGCTGTTAGAAATCTGACGGTTATACACATTGGTGTGGGAGTCGCTTACAGCATAAATCAGAATTAATCATAGTGTACATTCACGAAAGGCCCTTTTGATGCTCCAAACCATCAATTGACATTCAATGTCGCTCTAAGGTCACTAATGAATCCTGTGTCCTTTCCTCGCAGCTCCTTCAAAGCAGCCTCGCGCGTTGGGTCGACGCCGTCCTTGTTTCGGAAATAGTGCATTTGCCATGGGTGTTTGAGTGGTTGACGGACATGAGCGTAGCTCACGGGATCCCCAATGCAGTTGACGTGGTACCTTCTGCTACAGCCTGTGCAATGCCGTATATCTTCGTCATCCGGCGACCATAGTATTCCAGGCATTGACGATACTTCATTTCGTTTTCTTCGCAGCGGCGATTCGAGTTTGGTTTGCCAGGTGCAGAAGCCAACTGAAACCCGTTCGATTAGTTATTCGAACCATAGATAGACAGTAAAACATACCTCGCTGTCAAATAATTCTATCGCGTCTAACTTGTGTTTAGGCGAAGATGGAGGAGGTGTTTTCTTCGCATGCACAGAGTCGGAAGTTCGCGTTCTTCTAGGTCGCGAGCGGATAGGCGTGGGTCGTGTAGACAAAGGAGGCGGAGTTGGTGCAGCTGTTCTCCGAGCCCTCGACTCGGAGTCGGAGTCATTTCGTCGCCTAGGAATCTATATCGCGATGAGCTGTCGGTACGCGCGCTGAGCGTCAAGACGTACCAAAGCGATATCTTCCTGTTTGCGACCTCAAGTTCCCCTCGAGGTTGGATAATTATGTCCTGCAATTCTCGGTTACAGCCAATGTCGGGAAAATCGTGCAGAAGGAGTGCTAACCTCTTGCTGAGCCTTGTAATCGTTATAGCCTCTGAGTCTCTACAGAATTTCGTGATTCGTTGCGCAGTTGACAAACTCGACATCCTTCTGATTTAACCGCCGAACGAGCTCAGTGAGAAACTTTTGGCGGTCTTCATTGAGACGCGTTCTCTGTCGTTGTAGACGTCGTTCGCAGTTGGTCCTCTGTCGTCGTAGTAGTCAACATCAAGCGATTTCGGCCTTTGCCGACTGGACAGGTTAACTCGTAACCTCCTCAGAACCTCCTGCTATAGATGGCGCTGAGTACACGAAGGGAGCTCTGTTTTATCTCGAAGGATGATCAAACTAACTGATGGTTCGATACCAAGTCAATCAATCATACGCTGCACCGGATCTGTTCGGTGTGTGGCGTTTACCTGTCTGTAAAAAATCGCGACACTATACAACCAAATAAAGCATTGATACTGTGAAAAACTCAGCATTGGGTATGACGAATGTACTACAGTGCAGTCTAGCAATTAAAGCATTAATCAACAATGGGGCAGCCCTCAGCTCACAAAAAGGCGGTTTCAACACAAGTTGGACATTTGTACCACCTGTTAACGTCAAACGTTGTCCCCAGTCTTTCGACGACCTCCACATCCTCTTCTTGAAGCTCATCCAGCGCGGCTTTCACTGCAATATGGATCAGCTCCTTCATCTTATACTTCTTCTTATCTTTCTGCACAGATATGCACCAGCTCCATATATCCCGATGTTCATTTTGCGCTTTTGACCTAGTAACCTCAATGGCCCCAGCGATAATGCGCTCCAGTGATAATGGCGAATAGAACGTGCCCTCGAGATCCTCCTGAACCCGTCGCACATCGGTTGGCGGACGTGCCCTTCGCACGATAGGCAGGCGCGCCAGTACCTCAAACGTCGGATATTTCGGGTCAAAATCCTCGATATTTCGCAGGTGCACCTGTTGTGGGTGTGCGACGTGTTGGACGACGTGAGCGTAGTTCACGTCATCTCCAAGGCAGCTAGCATGATACCAATGTTCACACCCAGTGCAGTATCGGATGTCCTCATCGTCCGGTGCCCATGTTTTGTGACAACGACCTTTCTGGATACAGTGTTTCCCCTCCTGAGATGATACGTGAGTGCATGGATTGAACGAACTGTTCTGAACGTACTGGTAGAAGTACTTTCCCTTCGAGACTGTCGACGAGAGTTTGAACAGATCGGACAGAATATTGACGCGTCCAGAGTTCGACTGGAGAGAGGAGCGGGATATCCAGCTCATATTCGTTGCACTTTCTGAAGTTCACCTTATCTAAATAGCCATAGACTCGGAGTCAGTGATATGCAGATGCATCTGTAGAAGGTGCTTACCTAGAATAGCCGAGCCACAATAATAGTGGTCTTCGTTGAACTTGACAAGTTCCCTTTCACCAAGGAAGCCGTAATGACTGGAAAAGCTATGAGTAGAATTCATAGGTGGATAAATATCAACATGGCATACATTTGGAACTTGGCCAGGTCTATCTCCGGATGGAGATTGAGAATGTTCGGAGCCGTCATCAGAGGACGGCAACGAATGGCAACGACGTCGAATTTGCTAGAAGCAAGCAGGAAACCGGGTTTTGCAATATACTGCTTCGATCGTATCTCAACGATTTCGACAGGGTACTCAATGTCATTGTATGAGACCCATACCCTGGTGATGTTTCCGTTAGTGACTCAATATTTACTCAGAGATAACGCCAATGAACGTACTCCGTCTGAGGCCGTAGGCATACTTTCTGTATTCCGACGTCAAACTCAAACTCGACTGAACAAAAAAAATGAGGATTACAAACAAAGAAAATATCAGAAACATACATGCTACTCCTTTGCAGTCGTAAGAATAATCCCGCAGATATTCGACCCGAGTAATCTTTGTGGTAGTATCATCGGCCTGGTCTTGTCGATGAACGTGGGTCTTCTCTGCCGTTGTTGGCTACCCATTCTCAGTACAACGAAGGAGATAAGCACAAGGATTCAATTTCTACCTTTGCTGTACGATCCTGGTGCTTTGTAGAAGTTCTGGAACCTGAACTCGAGGTCGACGCAGGAGGCTTACCGACCTGGTAGGTAATCAGTGTCATGTTCAAAACAAAGACGAACGCGATGACACTTACCGCAGAAAGTCGCGGTCGGAGTCTCGGCCCAGCTCCTTCATCCGATTCGATGGCTTGTGAAGATTTCCCGGGGTGAGATATAGACTGGCCCGTAATAGGCTGATGGTTAGTGAGGCCTATGCTCACAGATACTGACAGAAAATGCATACTGCTCGGCGCGGACGACTTTGTTGCATATCTGGATCGTCAATTTGTTTTTCTTTGCCTTTGAGAGAAATCGGCGCGTCGTTTGTATGGCGCGTCCGTTTTGACGTGGCTTCGGAGGCATGGTCAGGCTCTGAAGGCGCTTCTTTTCGTTTGCCCATGAAAAGAGACGGCGGCGGAGATGGGCTTCGTTTGATTGCGGGCGCGTGTTGTGGAGGGCCACGAGGGGTATGTGGCGTCGGATTTTGATGTCTAGTGGGTAGCTGGTTTCTTTTTGGTTGGCCAATCCCAGAGAGTAATCGAACAGTAGCGCACCTCGTCGTCGTCACTATCAGATATTTCGATATGTTCGATGTTTACACGCCTGACGTCCGAAACCGAGACGCGTCGCAAGGAGGAGGACGCGATAGCATTTTGCCTGATAGGTTCCTGCTTGAGCGAACTTGATGTTGAGGGAGGCGTTCGTTGGGTTCCTTCGTTATTGGGCCTGGAAGGATTCTAGCGAACGAATTAGCCGGTGGTGTTCGTAGATGTAGGACCGAAGATATGTCCACCTCCGAGTCTTGTCGAGACCGGTAATCATCGAACTCCCTCTGGAGATTTTCGCAACGCGTCTCAGACGTAAGAAGCTGGTTGCGCAGCTGGTCGACGAAGATGTTCAATTAGCTGCGTTCATATACGTAAGTAGAATACAACGTACCGTAGAAATGACCTCCTCTTTTTGAACTCGGTAATCTTCCAACTCCTTCTCTTTGTTTTCATAACGCACTTCAGCTGCGAGGAGCTGGTTGCGCAGCTGGTTGACGAGTACGTCCTTTTGCGCGTACTGTTGCACTAGTTGTGTATGCTCGTCTCGGGTTTGCGAAAGCTGATTTCGCGTGTCGTGCAGCTGCGCTGTCACTCGTTCCAAGCGGTCGGGATTGGCCATGTTCGCGACGCGATAGTTTGGGTAAATGGGAAATAACCAGTTGGTAGACGGAAGCCAGAGGGCAGAGTGCCTGCCTGTACATCGACCTTGATTTGTCGGCTTTGCCTAAGGCATTTCGTGGAAAGAAAAATAGCAAGAAATTCACCTGAAGGCTGGTCTGAAGATGGTTACAAAATCCAATAGTGATAGCACACGCTTAGTCTATTTAAACGTTGCTCGCGGTCGGCCATAAGACTATGACGATACACAACGTTCGAATCACTTCCCCACGATCGCTCAGTCGAGTTATCGATTACCTACCCTCATACATCATAAGTACACCGTAAAAGTGGCCCAACGTGGGTCACACATTTATTTGATATCGGGAATACGTACCGATCGCATCAATTACACATATCAGTTCCAGCTGGATTCCATGCGAAAACGGAATATTAGAGGCCTGGTTACAGGACCCCGGATAATACACCAAGATCATTGTGGCCAAATTCGGACAAAAAATGGGATTTTGGGTACCTATGGTTGGCCGAAAGTACGGACAAAAATGCACCTAGCAGTCCCTATGGTTGTGGCTTCGTTTGGACAATTTTTTTGTTAGACAACATGATTGTGCCCTGTGTTTGGACAAAAGTATTGTAGCCCAAGGCTTTGGTAGCCTATTGCTACCATCTGATACTATGTGTGCAGTTGGGGAGAGAATTTTTTTTATTCGACACTCACATTTTAGCGTAATTTGCCCCTAATATTGGTCGCCGACGCCTTGCCGCTTGTGGCGCACCATGTCATTGTGTGTATGTTCGGACAAAAATGGCGCGCAAAATCTCATCATTGGCGCTTTGTTCGGACAAAAAAAAATTTGATGTTCGGACAAAAAAGGCCAAAATCCGAAAAATTTGCCACAATGATCTTGGTGTATTATCCGGGGTCCTCTGGTTACCAGCTCGTATGTGGCCGCCAGCTGGAAAGCATATCTGGACACCATGCCATTCAATTTAATGGATACCGGTATTCAGCAGTACAGCGCCACATTTCACGTCATTCAATCAATGAAAACACAAATCAGATATTATTATTACTAGCTAAGTACTACGACATTATACAGAGCTATATACCAGGTAAATACCGATACTGTACCCACCATCTACTGCACCTCCCTCAGTCGCCCGGTCCTTTACCACGTCGTGTACACCCATTTCCCATTGGAATGTACACCGTCCGCGAACGCTGAGCAAGTCCCACTACGAAGCGTCGTTAGTGCAAGGAAAGTGGAACAGAGTATACTGCTCACCTTACATGATATGTCCAACGCTGCGCCGGATGCGGGTTGTCAAATACTTGGAATGCCCATGGGTGCGGTTGTGTCGGTGACGGGGACGCGTGCCGGAGGCGAAGGTATAATTGCGAGCGAGTCAGGCGAAACAGACGGAAGCGTTGGCCCTGGAGATGAGACAGCAATCAAGGTTAGTCGAGGGGAAAAAAGAGATGAACGAGGGTGACGCACCTCGAGAAATTTCCTCCCGACCTCGCCTATACACATTGCATTGAGTCGTCCTTCATCTGGGTAGAAAAAAAGAGACACAGTGAGTAGAGCATACAAATCAGCAGGTGCATCCGTACGTACATCGTTAGCGGCGAACATGCCCTTGGACCTCGAAGACGGAAGACAGATGACAGGTGGTGGTGGTACGGGTTGAAGTTGGACTTGTAATTTTTTGCCCGAAGATCAACCAATTCGTCACGTGCCGACGGCATCAAGCATTTCTCTTGATCGCCGCTTCGCCGCCTCTTGCCAGACAGTGCTAACTCACTACCATTCTCTTGAATCGCGTAGATTCACTTGTTTTGCAGTAGTACTGAACGATAAAGTACGTATCATATTAAAAAAATTGCTATTCTAAAGCGATTTACTCAATTCCACTCTGATATGGTTCCCACGTCAGGATCAATGTGGCCGCTCCATTGAAAAATGGCGGCGACCAGCTGGCCTGGGATGTGCAAGCCAGTTATTGCCGAAACCTGGACACCAGGTGGCGATCACCCATTGCCGACGAATCATCAAAACCTGGGTTCCTCAAATTTGATGCGGGTGATATCCGGATGCAGGCTCTTTGGCGGTGTAACAGACGAAATACAATAGAAAACCGTGACACCTACAGAAATTACAAAAGCGCTGCTTCAGCACACGTCGGACATTGATACCACTGATTAACCTCAAACGTTGTCCCCAGTTTTTCAACAACTTCCACATCCCCGCATTGAAGCTCTACCAGCGCAGCATTCACAGCAAGATGGTCAGCTCCCCAGCCGTATACTTCCTACCCTCCCCTTGAACATTAACACACCAGGCTGATACATCCCGCTGCTCGTGCTGCGTTCCCTTCCTGATAACCTCGATGGCACCACCAATGATGCATTCCAACGAGAGTGGTGGATGGAAGCCACTCTTACGGTGTCCCGTAGTCCCACGTCTTGACACGTTGGTGGATTCGTACGGACGTGCCCTCCGCACGATAGGAAGGCGCGCAAGCGCCTCAAACGTCGGATATTTTGGGTCAACGGCATCGATGTTCCGCAAGTGATTTTGCACGGTTGACGTCCGAAATCGAGACGCGTTGCTCAGAAGAGGACGCGACAGCCTTGAATCCCACAGGTTGTCTAGACGCACTTGATGTTAAGGGAGGTGTTGGTTGTGCTCCTTCGTTACTCCCGCGCCTCGCGAGATTCTATCGAAGTCATTAGCTATGATATTCGAACGGGACAAAACGTTCTCACCTCGTGTTGACTCCGATAATCTTCGTACTCCCTCTGGAGATTCTCAAACCGCACTTCGAACCCAAGCAGTTGGTTGCGCAGCCCATTGTTGAGTCTTTCCTGTTGGGCCATCTGATGGGCATAGGCTATCCTTCTGCGCGCTCTGCTGGACATGTTGCATTAGTTTTTCTCGAGTCTGGATAGTTCGTCTCTCGCGCGGTCCAGCTGCGCCGTCACTCGTGTTGGCCATGTTCAAGATGTGGTCGCAGTGAAAAATGTTTGGGGCGTTGATTTTTATAAATGAATGGGAAATGTGGGAAAATCATTGAATTGAGTTCTCCGGACTCTAGGTTCCTGTATTAGATGTGAACCATGAGTTGCATAACACACGAGACATATGTGAAACAGAGGGCTAGAAGTGACTGATGAGATAGGGTGAAAATGTGAGTAGATATAGGTAGTAGATTCTGCGGTCACGGTTCCGATGGACTCTGGAATGGAGTTGAGCGCTGTTGGGTTCTGTGCCCCAGATATCGAAGAATGAGCTATTTCAGCCTGATTATTGCGCAAGAAAAGTATTTTCTGATACAAGAAAAAGGTCAGATGGGATTGCATAAGAAAGAAGTCTCAATACAAAGTCGCGTCTCCGTTAACGTTTCCAAGCCACTGGCAGTCGGGGCACCACGACTTCGACCTTCCAACGACCAGATAACGGTTTCTATACACATCCGTGAGAACCCATTTACGCCGACCCCGAACAAGGACATACCGGTATCTGCGCCACACGTTCTTGCTCATCGTCAGATGAACTCAAACTGCTCAGCGATGATAATGAGATCGGGGACTGATAAATAGCATGAAGATGCTAGATTGATACTAGTGGACAAGTGGCACTCACGTCTGGACGGTTGAAAGCAAGAGTACGTGGTTCCGGTTTGACCTCAACCTCGTTATCATTGACTATAGTCGACGTGTCTGTTCTGGCCTCAGACAGTTGAGATGCAGATGACGGAGGGGGTAGTAAACTCCTGGTACCTTCAGCGCGCGTTGCGGGAGTCGAAGTCGATGTCGAGGCGCCAGCGTTAGAGATAATCTACCGTACATCGTTATAATCCTTCCCACAGATAAGCCAAACCAGAACGTACCCGTATTTCCTGCGCTTCAAGTTCCTGTATCCTATGCTGCAAATTCCTCCGAGTCCTTTTCGCATCTCTATTCTTCATCTCTGCATCCAGTAACTCGTTCAATTTGAGCCCCTCCTCGATATTCAGTTTCTGTATCCGTGCCATGGATTCATCGCGCTCAAGCATGATCTGTTCCGTATCGCGCTCCAGACGAGCTGTCTCTCGGCGCAGCCTTGCGAGTTCATGGATAGCGTTCATGGTGATGACTGTAAGAGGTTAAGAGTTATTTATTTATTTTTGGCATTGATTGTCCAACTTAATTTGCGCCACAAATGATGAGATGTGCGTACAAACAAGAAATAAATGTCAAAATATTTTCTACTGAGAGTGTTCCCCCATAGAAGCGCTCTCTTCAAAGTCTGACCCACTGGCAACCTCTGCTTCATCAAAATGATACGCGGACACGCTGCGCCCCAACCGCCCCGAACGCCGCGCGAGCGTAGAGCCGACTCCTAGCTCCGGCGATTCTGACCGGTTCTTCTTCTTCTTAACGACTTTTTTCTTGGGTGACTGTCCAGCCACTACGCCCGTTGAGAACCTTTGCGTCATGTCCAGGACGAACGCTTCGTCGTATTCCACGCATTCCATACGAATAATGTTGATGCTCTGAAATGGAATGGTTAAAAAACGACCAGGACAAAGAGCTGATGAAGTACCTCATCCCCGTTGGAAATCGCATTAGCCACATCAGCCGCTGTTAGTGGTCTTTGCGGGTTCATTCGCCCTTGTATACGGTCGTACATATCAACGTAAGCTGGAGGTGAGTTTTTCTCCTTGGATTTGAGAACCCGTCTGCCCCATCCACTTCGAACCTGAGTTACCAAAATGTGAGCGCATTCGCCACGAAGAAGAAAGACGACGAACGGTCTTCGGGAAATTGTCAAAATCCTTCCCAGTCAACACCCCATCTCGAAAAACATGATATCCTCCACAGTACTCCCACACCACCGCCTTGTTCACCTTAACCTGGCGCATGACATACCAAAGATCATGCTCGAACAGATCATTTCTCGATGCAAAAACCAGCCCCGGTTGTCCTATCCCGTTCACACTCAACGGATTGAGAGGAGGTTGAGGGAATACACAATGAATGACTCTTCCGTTATGGGACTTGTCCGCCTTTATCTCAATCGTCCAGGTTTGCGTCTGTCCACCATAGTGTTGGTTGAGGCTTTTCCGGGGAAACAGAAATTCTTTGAGGGGAGCGGAAGTGGGCGTGAAGATGGGTACCGCGCGACCCATAAGATGCCTGGTCGGCTGACGGTGATATGAGAAGTTAGAAGTTGGTTTGATGTGGGAAATGCATGGGATGGGCTTACCAACTTGATCCCTGATTTCTTATCTATCTGAGGTGCAGGTGCAGGTACGAGTGAAGACGAGGAGGAGGAGGCGACCGCATAGCGTTTTACTGTAGGATCCTTCGACAGTTGTTTGCATTCGATAATGTGATGGTCTACGTTCACATACCTTCTTCGTTCGTTTCTTGACGGGCTGATGTACCACGACGTATTCTCCGTCAGAGGAGCTGTCCGAGTCGATTCTCGTTATCTTGCGTTTTTCGGTGGCACGTATTGGCGACGACTCTACTGCTATGATTTCACGCTTTGTTGATTTGTGTGTCTGTAAAAATCAGGACGGATGTATGTTGCGTGGTTTTGACTGTCTTACCTCGAGCGCGACCTCGATAGATTTACTAGAACTAGCGGTAGCCTTTTGTTCTGTAGTGTTTTGAGTAGGGCGATTTACGGAGATCGAAGCACGCTGAGGATTATTCTTTTAGTATCGCAACAGGGAGATAAAAAGGAAGCTAACCTCTTCATTTCCATCCTGCTTCACCTTCGAGGAGGACGCGATGGCATTCTTGGTGGAGGATTCGGGGGTAGAAACTCGAAACTTCGTCGAGACGGATGTAGTGGTACGGGCGGGCGTAGTACTGACAGAAGTCTAATAGAGTTATCACCATCGCATGGCGGGATACGCAAGACTAGCGTACAGGCGGCTGGACGGCACGCCACGGTGCGTTGAAATCCTACATTGGTATTGACAATGAGTAAGGATCATAGAACAGATAGACGGGGACGAGACCTTTGTATTCTCTTCAAGCTGCTCTGATTGTTCTGTGAGGCCTTCGTTCTCTCTTTCGATGTCCCTTGTCTCACGCTTGATGTTGAACGTCTTGGTGTCCAGTTGTGTGAGATTGGCTTTTTTGTCCAGTTCAGTTTTGTTGTATTCGTCTCGCTCGTTGGTGACCTGCTCTTTGTTGAGCCTAGCTTGAGCTTGTGCCCTTTGCGCGGCTTCGATTTCGTCGTCCAAGGAGGACATGATGGAAGGAGCGACTGTTGTTTGGCTCTGTTCAAGCTTTGTCCTCAACCACCACCACTATTCGCTCTGCCATATTTCCAGCTCACTATGAAGGCCTTCAAAGATATGTTCGCATCGAGGAAAGGTCGCATATCCAAGTCAGATTCCAGCTGCGACGCGTCCGGCTTCAAGTCGACCTCTCCGCCTATGATCGTGTCGCCGTCAACTATCCTCATGGTATCTACACCTATGTCCTCTGGAAAGACTTCTCCTCTGCCTATGCCCCGTGTCGGATCGCCATTATCTTTGCCATTCGACGAGTGGCAGGCTCGCATCTATTCCTTGGAGAGAGAGAACGAACGGCTGAGGAGAGATGCAGTCACGCGAGAGGAGGATTTCAAGAAGCTTCAACGATCCTATAACGTACTCTTGAGGATCAAAGTAGCTGTTCCAGCCAAGAGAATAGTCAAGAAACAGGTGACTATCGTCCCATTGGTGGCACAATTCGTTTCGCCTGACCATTAGCATCAGTCTTCCAGGAAGTTCAACATCTACCAAGACAAGAAATCATCTCCCTCTGGTCGTTTCGTCTCTCGCATCCCTGTCAGAATACCCTCTCGTCCTGCACCTTCGTCTAGGCTCGTATCGCCTCTCAGACTTGACAAGAAGTCGATGTCGACAACTCCCAGCCCAAATTATACGCCTGCACCCTCCCGTCTCTGCACGCCACCTCACGAGCTGATCACGCCGACGCCAGCTGCGCGTTCTCGCGCTGTTTCTGCCAAATCGTCTATCTCGTCAATCAAACGATCTCGCGCTCATACGAAAGCCCCGCCGCCGCCTCTTTCCACTCTTCCCTGCCTTTCGAACGTTCCCGTGTCAGTTTCAACGCCTGAAAAGAGGTTAGATGGGAAGGAGAACGGTGGGCGACCGGTATGGGTTTGATATTTCTGTAAACCAGTGTTGTATGATAGTAGCTACATAGATCGCTTTAGGGCCGGGATTGTCGCGACATAAGCGCAAAAATAATAAACAAAATAAATAATCATGACGCCGCTGCGCTCCCTTCCTTCGGCGTCGAGACTCGAGTGTGACTATGAGAATGCGCAGCGATGAACGCAGAGGAGATCGAGCGAATTGTCATTTTCGCACAGCGCCCGAATAGATAATAATCACAGCTTTGCAGTGCAACCATCATCCGAGGCGGTCTGAGTCTCTCCTGAAGAGCGCCCATAGCTTCTTCCTTTCTTACCATCATGTCGAAGAATAATATGCCTTCGTTTCTTTTTCTCTTCGTCTTTATCTTTGGCGTCTGCCTTTCGGGAAGCGGGGTGTATGCGTTCGGCGCAGGCAATATTCCATCGTGCGTACTATTGCACAGCCATCGCTGCCGCCACATCTAATCGGATGCTTTCAGCTTCGCATACCTCGAAGGCAAAGCATTTCGACACGGAGATATCGTATGGAATCTATCTGTTACATCCATCCCCGTCTGACTGGCTGGGTAGGAAGATGCACTGGCCGAATTGGCGAAGAAAGGCTCTAGCGGATTTGCTCTAGCAAGCATCATCGGGAAAAGCAAATTTGGTGGGTTGGACATCAAACGCGTGTATTTTGGGTGCGTTGAGATACTCGGATGACTATCTAGTGGACTGACGACCTCTTCAGCAATTGGTTACGCGATTACAGTCAGGTTGGTGGCGAGTCTTACTTTGTGGCACTTCCTCATCATTATCTCAGGCTGTTGACATTACTGGGTTGAAGAAACTTCCGATTCAGGTGTGCCCGCCCCTCTACCAACTTATTCATCTCTCACACGACCGGTCAGACTATCATCAACTTGTGCATGGTCCTTGGATTCCTTGCCCACGGTTACGCTACGAACGAATTTGAAGTCACTGCTGAGCGCCTAGGCTGCTACCTCCCTACAGAACATATCGACAACCCCAAAGGGTACGGGGAGGGCGAGGATGCGCGCAAGTATCATCCTGGGCTTCGTGGTCCCGTTGACGTCAGTATCTACTTTGGCCACTTTGCCCAGTCAATCCTCATATCAATCTTAGCCAAGAGAACTCGAAGTGGATCCCAGATCAGGAATGAAGAACTACATCGCCAACGAACAAGGCGGCTGGGACACATCGAAAGCTCTCGTGCGCCGAAACCTCGAAAAGTGCATCCATCATGGACGTCAACACCGCTCCAACGGCCAAAAGGCTGACTTGTACGAGTCATTCCGCCTACTCGGGACGGCACTACATACTTTGGAAGACTTCTCCGCTCACTCCAACTTCTGCGAGATTGCCCTTGTGGCGATGGGACACCAGCAGGTCTTCACGCACGTCGGAGACAATGTTCGAATCCAAGCTCCCAACGGCAAATGGGTTTCGCCCATCGTCACCGGAACCTTTGGTGGAAGCGACTTTATCCATTCCTTGCTTGGCGAGGCTGGAGACAAGCTGAGCGAAGCGTCTGTCAGTGACCTTAATAAGAAAATGAGCCAAGCACGGTCGAAATCGGGTCCTGGTTCTCGGGGAGGTCCTGCGGATTCTTTGAGATCTCTGTTTGGAGCTCTTCCTGGTGGCGCTGGTGGGGATATGTCGAGGGAGATGGATAACATCGAGAGGATCCGCGCGGGACCGTCACAGGGAGGCAAGAAGCCTGAGGAGATGTCACCGCAGGAGCTCCATGCAGTATTGTGGCAAGTGTTGAGCTTCCGTGACTCTGTGGTCAAGAAAATAGAGAAGACAATTGGTGAGCGATAATTCTGTTTTTACGAACCATGTGTGCTCAGCCTTTCACAGAGAAGATCCCAGGCCTTGGTTCGCTTATTGAGAGCATAATGGATGGGATTTCTGGTATGTCAGTCTATCGGATGACTTGCTTAGTTCTAATGTGTCGAAAGTCTTTGTGTTCACGACTCTTGAGCCGTTCTTGAAGCCTATCCTTCAATCTGCCACCACCGGGCTGTCGTCCGCTGCGACAGAAGTTATTGATAGCCATGATCAATATGAGGTGTTCAACGACCCTCGTGCAGTAAGCCTAACTCCCCTCCATCCTATCTTGTAATCTGATAGCATGTAAAGTCGGACCCAACCCACTCTTTCTTGAGTAAAGATCATTTTGTGAGTTCACGTCATTGTAGCTCGACGCTTTACTGAATGTTGGCCAGAACTTGATCCTCAACGAACCTGCTGGACAAATTGCTAAGACTGTGCTTGTACGTTCATATTTTTTGAGTTCACGCCGCCCCCGTTCTGACGTCCGCTCTAGATCCACACCGTCGGACTGGTGACGAGAGCATGGGACGACAATTCTATGAACGTTCACCAAGTCACCGAGGAAGTTTTGCAATGCTTGTCAGTAAAATTTGAGTCCGTCGTTGAGAATCTTCTGACTTTGTGCAAAAGATTCCACCCCGATTTCATGAACAACAACAGCAAGGTCCAGAAGGACATGATGCAATGTCTGCACAAATGGTTCCAGGACCAAGGGAAGACCCAGAAAGAGTTATTGAATCGGTTATCCAAGGAGTCAGTGCGCAGCGGAAACAACAAGCGTATCGAGGGCTCCGGAGGCAAGCCTCCCGCAGAGGGATCGTATGCACACAACCAAGGCGTGCAGATGCAGCATTCCGTCCAAAATTACGTTCAGAACATCCCGGGAGTCTCGCAGGCTACGGCGATCTTTGGTGGAGGTGCAGGAAACAAACGGGATGGTGGGGGTAGTGGAAGCGGGGCTGGGTATCCTGGTGGACATGCTGGCGAGCATGGTCATAGCCATAGTCATTCGCAGAGCCAGAGCTCTTCGGCACCTATGACTGGGGAGGCGTCGTCGTACTATGGTGGTGGGGCACAGTCTTCGTATGGTGCTGGTGGGGCACAGTCTTCGTACGGTGCCGGTGGAGCCCAGTCTTCGTATGGTGCTGGCGGTGCTCAGTCATCGTACGGTGCACCTCCTCCTCTCCCGCCCAAAGGTGGATCATCCTACCGCCCACCATCTGGTCCTCCGGATTCGCATGCGGCTCCGTCCTCGTACTCGTACGGCGGCGCGCCATCTGGACCACCTCCCGGGCAATATGAGCCTCCGCACCACGCTGGCTACGCGCCGGCGTACTCGCCACCTCCTACGTTCCCCGGCCAAGCGCCTTCGTTCCCTGGTACTGGCCCGTCGTTCCCTGGCGCTGATTCTGGCCCATCGTTCCCCGGCGCAGAACCGTCGTATGCGCCTTCGTTCCCTGGGTCCGGGCCATCGTTCCCTGGGTTCCCTGATGCTGGGTATGGAGGAGGCCCGGGAGGGTATGGGCAACCGCCCCCGCCTCCTCCTGGACCGGGAGGTTTCCAGCCGTATAATAATCAGCCTGGAGGACCGCCTGGGTTCCCACAAGCTGGGGGAGGTGGATGGTGAGGATAATTGACAATTGGTACTTTTAGAGATAAAGATAAAGATGTTGTATTTGTGCAAAAGACTGTTGTGCTTCTTTATCAGTATGTATTGTACTCTTCAATCGATTTTTTTTTCGATCGCTGGAGAGGTATGTCTCCCTTCTTCGACCATCATGACGGACGGTCGCATCATGCATTCACCTCTCCGACCATCATGCAGAGCTATCCAGAACGCAATTTATATGTCTAGACTTCAAGGATCGAGGGCGACGATTAAAAATGGCGACATCGAACGGACATCTGAGTGATTTCGATCTTTTTCTCTTCCCGTCATCATCCATCCATGGCGCCCAAACGAGTGCTCGTAATCGGCGGTGGCCCCGCTGGACTCGTCTCTCTGCGGAATCTGACTGAGATCGGACAATTCGAGCGCGTCGAGCTGGCCGAGAGGAGGGACGACGTCGGAGGTGTATGGTACGTCCCCCCCCCAAAAAAGAATCCTAGATCCCCACTCACTGATGCGCACAGGTACCTCGACGCGCCCCAACCAGACGACCCAAAGCCGCGCTGGCCATCCCCGTCCTACCCAGGCCTAATCGGCAACGTCCTCCCCGAATACCTCTCCTTCTCGCACTTCCCCTTCCCAGAGCCGCCTTCGACGCCACACCAGCCCTTCCCGACCCTCACAGAGACGCACGACTACCTCAAAGCCTTCGCTGCGCCCTACTTGAAGAACGGCCAGATTCGTTTGAACACGGAGATTACGCTGGTGCAGGAGCTGGCGGATGGGGCGGGGTGGAAGGTTGTGTTTAATGATTGGAACGATGGGGGGAAGGAGAAGGAGGAGGTTTGGGACGCGGTTGTTGTGGCTGTTAGCTGGTATGATAATCCAGTTTGGCCAGAGACGGAGGGATTGGAAGAGTTGAAGGAGAAGAATATCGCGCTTCATGCTAAGTGGTGGAGAGGCCCTTCAGGATTCGATGGCAAGGTTCATATTTCCAACTTCCTTTGATTTCAATGATTACTGAGCGAAGGATTAGCGTGTCCTCATCATCGGCAACGCCAATTCATCCAACGACATGGCCGCTCAACTCGCGCCTGTTGCGCAAACGCCCGTCTATCGGAGCATCCGTAGACCTTCCTTCCCCGGATTTCCCAATCTCCCGGACGAGAGGATCAAGGACGTGTCGCCAGTTGTCAAATACGCGCTGAACGAAAACAACAAAGTCACTGCGACGCTCAGAGATGGCACCATCATCTCCGATATCGACGCCGTTCTCGTTGGGACAGGCTACGAACCCTTCCCGCGGTTTTTGCATGTTCTCAAAGAGGATAACCAGGTTCAGCCTCTGATGACTCCCCCGCCGACCCCCCATCGCATACCATCTCTCCACCGGTACATCCTGTACGCTCACAACCCAAGCCTCGCGTTTACCGTGTCCATGATGTGCTACACCCCATTCACGATCGGTGATCTCCAGAGCACCTGGCTCTCCCTGGTGTGGCGCGGAGAGATCGCATATCCAGAGACGGTAGAAGAACGACTGGTGTTCGAAACTAATCGGTTGAAGGCTATCGCTGAGTGGCGCAATTCGCTGGAGGACCCATCTGCGTTGTACGTTTATGGCGTGCTGGGCACGTTTGAGCAGGAGTATGCTATTGCGTTGAAGGAGGATGTCGTTAAGGCTCGACCGGAGTTGAAGGATGTTTTGCCGGAGTGGAATGATGAGAGGACGCAGAAGAGGGAGACGATGTATCCGATCAAGTATAAGTCGTTGGAGTGGCTGAAGGAGCAGCGGGCGAAGGCTGGGGTGAGTTGAATATCGAATATTTAGATGTACTTACTGTGTGTAGAGGTTATTTAGAGTTTAGATATTGTTGTATGTATCGCCCGAGCTAGCACTGCGCCACAAATTTGTTGTCATAAATATACTTGATACATTGAGTGGCTAGCAAACTTCACCGACCACTAGAGGACGCGGATACCATTTACCATCTCCCCAACGAATGCTGCACTTGTCATGCCGTTCGAAAGCGCTATCTCGCACATTGCGCCTTTCGATCTACGAATAAAGTCGTAATACGCCGTGCAATCAGCCAGGTTACCCTCTGGCTCAGCCGTGAACCACCCCTTGGCAGAGATCTCTTGCAACACCCGAATAACCCACTGTGCGCAGGACCACTCTCCCCGCCCCACAACCAGCGCAGTATCGCCCTGCTCTGCATCCTGTTCCGACAGAAATGCATCTAGCTGTTCTTTTGACGCGGTGATCGGGGGCAGCTTGACGAGAGCGAAGAAATTTGCTTCTCGGTAGAGGGTGACAGCGTTCCCGGAGGCTTTGAGTCTGTGGTTTGTCTTCCATATCCCATCGGTGTCTTCTCCGATGGACCAGCGATCAAGTTCGTGGCTCAGAGGGGTCTCAGCTGTTGGTTGGACGACGATGGACCAGTGCCACACGCCGGCTTGGGGACGATGTGGCTCGGTTTTGTCGAGACTGATGAAGATGCGTGGGGATTGAGACATCTGCGGTCGTTGGCTGATGTGTAGTAAAACGTTGAAGTCGTACAAGCCTACCTTTGTTCAACTCAATCGTCATTCGTGGGACAAGCAAGAGGAACGAAACCATCGGCGTGATCCGTTGCATGGCTTGCTTCCGCGCCGATCTGCGGATCAATATGCAGTAGTCAATCTTCTTCCATGGACCATTGTGTTCAAACAGTATCAGACGGGCCGTCTAGGATTCTGAATACATACGCGTATGCCGCCTGAAGAATCAAACCATAATGATCCTTATAACTATGCCGAACTCCGAGCCACGTTGAGCTGAGTTGGGAGCTGAGCCGCTTATTTGCCGTGTTTTAATCTTGACCTGATCTTGACCATGCCTGAAAGCAACTTCGACCGTCGAACAATATGGTACAGCTCGCTTCCCCCTTTCTACCGTTATCGATGGCTGTATAAAATCTACTCTCGAACATTAGACACCTATTGGAGGCTGCGAACTTTTGGGACACGTACCGTGTGTTCAATTTGGAAGCGTGAGTGAGTGAACGAATACTCTATCACTTCTATTCACACTATCATCTACAGGCTCGGGATTGCAACGTTTGTATTATGTGAAATCTTATTATTACAAACGAAACATAAGCGTCGACACGGAAGTCGCGACTATACAATTCCTCAGGTCTCACACAACTATCCCCGTCCCTCGCGTATACTTCCAATTCCGCTGGCTCTTCGACCGCTATATTATCATGGAGCGCTTGCCTGGAGTGGAACTCGATACAGTCATCCGGACACTCTCAGATCACGAGGCCGAGGTACTTCAGACCCAATTGCGGGCGATCATGGACGAACTACGGAGCGTAAAACGCCCGTCATCCACATCTACCATCGCTTCAGTCATTGGAGGACCCATCTTTTGTCATCGACTCCACAGAAACGAAGAGCTCAGCGGCCCATTTCGCGATCAGGACCACATGAATACGCAACTCCGTAACGCACATCCTCTAGAGAATCTCCCAGAATCCGTGCAAACCGTCCATCGAACGACATATCCTATAGTCCTCACGCACAATGACTTTGCAACACGTAATATCCTCGTCGATAAGGACAAGACGGGCCAGTGGCGCGTGACTGCGTTGCTGGATTTTGAATGTACAGGATGGTTTCCTAGTTATTGGGAGTATACCCAATCTCGTAACGTTGCGGCGGGGGGTTCGCCGGAGAGCGAGCGGATATGGAACACCGTGTGGCTCCCTCGCGTACTCCAGCCTTACGAGGTGGAGGCAGACGCAGATGCGGAGCTGGGGGGACTCGTTGGATACCCCAAGAGGCATATCGGGCTTCCATACTTTGTCACGCCATAATCCTGAAATGGCTTGGACTTCCTCGATTTAGAGAAGATTGGGTATGTATAACTATAATTCTTTATCCATTGATTGTGCTTGATACTTTCATGCTAGTACATCCTCTAAGGCTGGAACCTGGAGTAAGGATGTCTGGCCGGAGTGGAGTGAGAGCTGGGTGTAGAAGACTCAGGCTCAAGCCTGAGAGAGATGATGTATCTGGTCTACTAGTAAAGGGAGAGGGTTGAATTGAATATCAACTATTTGGATTTACTATAATAGAGGTATTCAGAATCCGAATCGTGTGGTATTTATCACACTCTACGCCACAACTTGCTTGATATTGAGGAGATATAATAAATATATTTTGTACATTGAGTAGCTAGTAACCTTGACCTACCAAGACCGCTAGAGGACGCGGATACCATCCACCACTGTGCCAACATATTCTGCGCCTGTCAGGTTGTTTGCAAGCGCTAGCTCGCACATCGCTCCCTTCGATCTGCGAATAAAGTCGTAATACGCCGTACTATCTGACAGATTCCCAACTGGCTCAGTGGTAAACCAGCCCTTGGCAAGGATCTCCTGCAGCGCTCGAATAACCCACTGCGCGCAGGACCACTGTCCCCGTCCCACAACTAGCGCAGTGTTGCCTTGTTCTGCATCCTGATCTGAAAGTAGTTCGTCGAGCTGTTTTATAGATGCCGTGATATCGGGGAGCCTGACGAGGGCGAAAAAGCGCCCACTGTCGAGAAGGCTCACACCCCGACCGTTGGCTTTGAGTCTATGGTTTGATTTCCATATGCCATAGTCATCTTCTCCAACAGACCAGCAATCAAGCTTGCTGTATAGGGGTGTTTCGTCCGTTGGCTGAACCACGATGGCCCAGTGCCAGATGCCGAGTTGAGGACGGTGTTGCTCGGTCTTGTAAAGACCAATAAAGATGTGTGGTGGCATACTGTAACTAGTAAGTACATAGCACACAAGGCTTGGAGTAGACGTACAGTCGTATTTTACTCCAATCCAAGACGGAGGTTGCTGTTATCTCAACCTACATGATGGCATCGCCTGATGCTGTGGGTAAGTATCGTGAGAAACCTTGAAATAATAAAACCATAAATCTTATGTATATATACAAGCCGTTCAAATTATTGTTATAGGTGATAGGAGATTCCACCGGAGTGCGAGAGCAGCGAGTCAACCACTGGTGGACAGACACATCGAAAGAAGATTCAAATGAACGTTGGTGAACGTGTTGCCCGTCCGGCAAATCCCGGGCCTTTGTATTGGTTTGGTTGTGGTTAGGTTACTCTCAGTCTCTCATCCCTCATCCTGTAATTTGCTCGCATTATCGTGCCTCTGACCCTCCGAGTCCCACTTGTCCTCCACTCCCCCATAAGGCGCGACAGCATTCTACGTTATACGTCGTGGACAGCAATATGCATGGAAATGGTTTTGACCGCCGAACAGGATGGTACACCGACCACACCGCCACTTTTCGCAAGTATCCGTTACTCAAGACGCTCTACTTTGAATCCCTGTACGCCTTTTTACGGCTACGGAACTTTGGGACACGTATCGTTAGTTCAATCTGGAAACGCGAGTTCACATAAATTCTATCATTGTTCTATCTGTCTTACAAACAGGCTTCTATAGGTTCAGGCTTGCAGGCCTTGTATTATGTGAAGGACTATCATCATGGGCGCTCGGTAACTGTCGACACGGAAATCGCGACCATACGATTCCTCAGGTCTCATACGACTATCCCGCTCCCGCGCGTATACTTCCAGTTTCGCTGGCTCTTCGACCGATACATCATCATGGAGCGCTTGCCTGGTGTATCGCTCAAATCAATCATTTTGACGCTCTCAGATAGTGAGGCCGAGGACCTCCAAATACAATTGCGGACAATCATGGACGAACTACGGAGCGTAAAACGCCCATTAACTGCCGTGTCTGCTGGCTCAATCGCTTCGGTGATCGGAGGTCCCATATTCTGCCATCGACTACACAGATACGAAGAACTCAGCGGCCCATTTCGCGATCAGGACCACATGAATACGCAGCTCCGTAACGCACATCCTCTAGAGAGTCTCCCAGAATCCGTGCAAACCCTCCATAGGACGACATATCCCATTGTCCTTACGCACAATGACTTTGCGGCGCGCAATGTCCTTGTTGACAAGGACGAGACAGGCAAGTGGCGCGTGACTGCGTTGCTGGATTTTGAATGTACGGGATGGTTTCCCAGTTATTGGGAGTATACCCAGTCTCGCAACGTTGCGGCGGGGGGCTCGCCGGAGAGCGAGCGGATATGGAATAATGTATGGCTTCCTCGTGTTCTTCAGCCTTATGAGGTGGAGGCGGACGCCGACGCGGAACTGGGAGGACTTGTTGGATACCCAAAGAGGCATATCGGGCTCCCTCACTTTGTCGCAGCATAGCATAGACAAAATACGGCTGGACTTCGCGATTCAGACGGGATTGGATTGTACGTATACACTACTTTATAGATTGACTGTTCTTCCTGTATTGATGCGTTCATGCCAGTACTTCCTTTAGGATTGCAATAATAGCATCCACCTCCTCCACAGTGTTATAATGAACCAGCGAGATTCTTACGATTCCATCTTCGACATCAGCAAGTTTGGGCTCGAGGTTGTCGATAAGTCCATGGGCGTAGAAATGTCCATATCGGATCCCAATCTGTAGAAGGAGTCAGCAGAGGAGACTCGGAGGCGCGCATGAAGGAAACGTACACCTCCTTTGGCATCAAAGGCTTTCACGACGTCTTTGCTCTTGATTGGTTTCTCTCCCACCACGAGGAAACTGATTGTGGGGACGCGATCCAGACCAGAGTGCTCTTGACCAACGACTCGCACGCCTCTCGCTTCTTGAGCTGGATCGGTTAGGAATGCCAATAGAGGCTTCACGAGGTCCTGCTCGTGCTCTGCGATCGCAGCAAATGTCGCCTTCAGATCCTTTTTGTCTGTCAAGGATTGGAGGTAGGGAATGACCCCGGTTGTTCCGTACACAAGCTCGTAGCCCGGGCCTCCTGGCTGCAGTTTATGTGTCTTAGTTTCCACCTTGAGGAAGTGGTGCACAATGGAAGTGAGTTTGTGCAGGGCGGGCTGGCGAACGTAGAGAGCAGACGTGTGAGGGCCGTATACCTGAAGTGTAGGTCAATACGAGTTGCTTAATTTTGAGGCGGATGTGTATACCTTGTAGAAGGAGAACACGCAATAATCGACGTCCCAGTCATCAACGTCGATCAGCCTATGTGGCGCATACGCCACACAGTCAATGGAGATCTGTAGGTCCTCCACTCCCTGCTTTTTGGCGGCGTGGCGCGCGGCTTTGACGACCTCCTTGACGGGTACGATAGATCCGAGGATATTAGAGCACGCGGTAAACGCAATGATACGCGTTCGCGATGTGATCAGGGGGAGGAGTTCCTCCGTCTTCAGTGCTACGGAGTACGGGTTGTTGGGGTTCGTAGCCGATGGGCGCCAATACTTCACTATCGCTCCGCTGCGCGCGGCGAGCTTCTTGAAAGGACCATTATTGGCTGCAACTCTGATCAGATCGATCTACATTGACTCGCAGGTGGCTCGAACCTTCATGCTCTCCGGTTAGGATGAATTCGTCTCCTGCTTTGATGCTGCCGTCTAGACTCCTGGCTAGGTTCTCCATGTTCGCGGAGGAGCTGGGGCCGAAGACTACCTCCTCTGGGGAGCAATTGAAGAGTTTGGCGGCTTCCTTGGGGGCTTCGACGGTTACTTTGTCGGTGCTTAGTACGGAAATCGAGTAGTCCGCTCCGAGTTGGACGTTGGTGTTGAGTAGGTAGTCGTATACTCTGTCCGCCACCTCTTTCGCGACTTGTGAGCCGCCAGCATTGTCGGCGAAGATGAATCCCGATTTGAGAGCGGGGAAGTGGCTGCGGACTTTCTGGATATCGAGAGACATTCTTAGAGATGAAGTGAATAGATGATAATCGGATTCAAGGTTATCGTCATTCGCAATGATATGTTGTTATCATGCCTGCCGGCAGAATGCTTCGTATTGATCGTTGCGCCACACTGTTTTGGTGTTGCTTCTTCGACTCGGAGAGAACCGTGTAGCTCTATTATTATTGGGCTAGAAATTATAGCCAGATTGGGAGCTGAAAATCGCGTGAGTAAATGAAGGCGATGAGAGGGGGCTGTCAATTGTCAGTTTTGCTCGGGTGTCGGTGGTCTCCAACCACGGGCGAATCGGACATACGGATTTGGCGTTCTGAGGGTGTCGAGCTCTATGTTTCCTGGTCCCGACGAGACATTTTACTAGATGAGGCCTCGAATGCGACCAGGAAGGCGTCCACGTATGGTCCGTTTTGGATCACGGTCTATATCGGGATGGGAAAGTGTAGCGATCTAGCTCAGTCCGAGATGATTGTCGCCTTTTCACTGTTGCGGAATGGGTTCGCGAAGGCGAGTTTCGCGTGGAATAGTAGTGAGTAGATTTCTTCGAAGGTTCCGATTGAGTAAAGCATAGAAAAAGGTAAGGATGTGAATTTAAATAACAGCCGGATTGCCTCTTTCACATGAACCCCCATCATCCTGACGAACAGAGTATTTTATGACCCTGCCCCATTCTTCTTGCCTTTTAACTCGTTTCCTCTTCGACGGCTGGCATGGCTCCAAATAGAGCTGCTCATGGCCACAGCATGCACCCGTTGACGCCGTGCGACACCCCACCAGAGTCAGAGAACGAGTCTCCCCCACATCCTCGCCACATCAGCATACCGCCTCGCTCGGCGATGACGACCCCGTCGCAGCCCCCGACGCCCTCAAGTGCGATGTATTTCACCCCCAGAAGGGCCATGGCGTCTTTCGAGAACTTGGTGGCGCTGGCCAACCACCAGGAGCGCCTCAAGGAGGCCAGGAAGATGGTATGGCGCGTTCGTGGGGAGCCAGTCGTCGAGCTGCCCGATATCGAGGCCTGTTTGAGGCATGCAGCCACCGGTGGACTCAGTGAGTAGTTATCGTCGTTCCCCGTGGGGTGTGGAGTGCTGATCGACGGTCACAGGAGCGGCAACACTAGCCTTCAACATACGTGCTGCCTTCAACCTTATCCTTACTTTCATGCGTATCCGCCGCGTTCCAAAGTGCGTTTTCGATTATCCATTCATCACGAAGCTTACCTTTCCCGCGCAGGAAGCAGCGCCTTGCTATACTCGGTCGTGCCATCTTTGGCTCAGATACATGGAGATTCGCTGCTATGTTAGGTGTGTGCTCCCCCCAAACCTTGTTGCTGTCACTAAATTTATCTAGGAACGTTCACCTCTGTATACAAGTTTCTCATCAATGCTCTTCCCCTACTCTTTCCCACCGACCCGAGGCATAACCCCGACGAGGCTATCGATGATGCAGAGTGTGACGGCCCCGAGCACACTACCTTGGATGTGTCCCTTGCCAACGGACAGCGTCGTCGCTCCGCCCGGCTCTCACTCAGTGTCCACGCACAACAGGTCATCGTCCGAAAGAAGACGCGACGATGGCACGCTGCCTTGGCCGGTGCCCTAGCTGGTGGCCTCGGCATACTGTTTGAGAAACGCGGACGTCGAATAACCATCGGCCAGCAGATGTTTGTCCGGTACGATAGATCAGTTTCCATCCACATAGCCCCACCTTACTGACCAGTTGCACAGTGGCCTCCAAGGGTCGTTCAACGCGTTTACTACGCGTAGGAATATAAAAATTCCTCATGGAGACATTATACTCTTCTCACTAGTGTAAATCGTACCTTTTCCTTTCGATTGATAGATGCTAACTCTGTTATAGATCTGCCCAGGTCCTTTACTCCTCTTTCGTAAGACCGGATAGTTTACCTGCAGGCTATCGCGCCTGGTAAGACATTTTTATTCCAATAGGTGTCTCTGACATGCTTCCAGGATTGTGAGAGCTTCCCAGGTGCCACCAGAAGCCATCAAGATGAACCACGAGCTTTTGCATAACCATACCTTTGATACAGCTGACTTGGATAAGATCCTAACTAACCCTGTACGTTACTGTCTTGTCCCTCTCCTCTCATTGCGCTCATGCTACCTTAGAAATGGAAAGTATCCCCCCAGAATGCTGAAGCTCTCCTGCTACGGAAACAAGATTTCTTCCTCCATAGCGCCGATGCGACGAGATACCTACCCAGCGGCCACTGCCCGTGTGCGGCTCTCCATCCTGGGCAGACGTATTGCCTCACGCAGGTGCCCATAGCGCGCTTCCTTGACGTGGCTCGATTTATGCTTCCAGTTTATGGCGCCCTCCATTTCCTCCCTCCCATACTCTTCCGAACGACAGCCTTCATGCGGAACCCGTCTGGTGTGCTTCTAAAGGCACTCCTGGGCACAATAAAGAGCTGCACTTTCCTCGGTGTCTTTGTTACGATCTACCAATGTACGTGAATTTACGGCGTATATCCCCAGAAGTGACTGACGCGTCCATGTAGCATCCATTTGCGCGCGCAGCAACTTGCATGAATTCTTCACCACGCTCCCTGTGACCTCGTGGTTGAAGCTCCCGCAGAGCCTCGTTGACTTTCTCTTCATCTCCAAGGCGGCCTATTGGTTACCTGGAGTGGCGACGGGGCTGTCGATGTTCGCGGAGGAGAAGAAGCGGAGAGCGGAGCTGGCAATGTATGTCCTTCCCAAGGCGTTGGAGAGCTTGTGGAACATCATGACGGGTAAGGTGGGCGGATTCCGGGCTGGGAAGCCTGGAGAGGCATTGTTGACGGCTTTGGGGATGGCTATGGTTATGAGCACTTACCAGAATGATCCTCATCATCTTTCTGGACTTGTTAGGAGGATATTATATCAATTTATAGGGCCCAATTAGTAGAATTGGTGTTAGTTACATGTGTAATGTGTACTATAGTGCGGATTTAAAAAGATATGTGGCGTACAATGACACCACTGCCCAGTGCTCTCACGGTCACATTATGAAGAGCATGTTGATCTGCAATCAGAGACTGTTTGAAATGCAACGACGACGTCAACGACTTTCAAGCTTCAGACAGAATGGACGTGGATGACCTCTATCCAAAATACTTCGACGAGAGTGAAGGGAAAGTTGTTTATGCGGTGGTATGCACTTATCTTTTCCTCGGGGCATTGATATTTATCTGCTGTTTTACTGTAGGAACCGCGCTCTGAGCCGTTTACGGACATTGCATCCCTTGCTGGTTTCTACCACTGGGTCGTAGAAGTTGTGGACCCCCAATTCGACCGCCTAAGCGAAAATGTGACTAGCTACGATCCATCTCATCGCAAGTTCAAGAAGGGCCTAGGATACTTCCAACTGTCCTTTCCCCGAGGCACAAAAAAGGCGGACAAGACCGCCGATACGATCCAAGGAAAACTAGCCTGGAAAAACAGTATGTACTCCTACATCGGTTCCTTCGACGGCGCCACACCCACCGGCAAATGGCCCCATACCCCCACTTCGGAGTACACACACGCCAAGTGGACGACCGACGAAAACTGGGAATGGGAGAAGTACAACGACGAGTGCTTCGACGAGGGAGGGCACGATTTCGGTGTGGCGAATGTGGTGGATGATACAGGGCATCCGTTCCTTATTGTGGATCTGTGGTGTGGGAGGGAGGGGGGTCATGATTCGCAGACGGTTACGGTTATTGGGAAGAAGCATTTGAGTTCGAAGGTGGAGAACCAGGGGTTGACGGAGGCTGAAAAGTGGAGGTTGGGGATGGGGTTGACGGAGGAGCAGGTCGAGGAAGGGCAGGGGGGGGAGTCTTCGGCGGAAGATGAAGAGGGTGTTGAAGATGTGCCTGAGGATGAAGAGGACGTAGACGTGGAGCCTGATGATGAAGAGGAAGTAGACGTTGAGCCTGAGGGTGAACTACCCGATGCCAGCTCAGGCCAGGGAAAACGGGTCAGACAAACGGCGAGGAAGTCGACAGGTGGGCGTCCACCGAAGAGAGTCAAGGTAAGTTTCTCTATCCCATGGCGCACACAACTGTTAATGACTATTGATCAGAAGTAGGCAACTGCAACTCCGACGACTGGGAATCATATTGGCGCGGATAAGCAAAGAGGATGTGTAACCGAAGATTGAGGTGAAAGCGGATGGCCTTGAGTATGTCAATATATAGGTCCCAATGAGCGTGATATTACTTGAGATGTGTACTACTGTATAGTAAGAGAACAACTTATAAAAGAGTATGTGGCGTACTAATAATTTTCCCACGCTCTTTTACGGTCACATGAGGGTTGTTGATCAGGGTTGACAAAAACTTTCGTTGTTTCTGTCCACTACTAGCTTGTTGTTGAGCGTATATCCAGAGTCATGCTTAAATTCAGTGAGGTCCAGCTCCATACTCTGCGAACTGGACACATTCCAGATACGCTCCCTTCCCTTCGTTCTTTGCATCAGTCTATATCGCACCACATTGCAGACTTGCAGGACCAACTTGCCCTCAAACAGGTGGAACTCCAATATTGCAGTGCTCTACTTTCCCCCATCCGTCGCCTTCCTCGCGAACTCCTCCTTTGCATATTCCATCTTGCAAACGAGGGTGAAATCTTGCAGTGGCAGTCAAGCAGGATTGTTATCGGTCGCGTCTGCCAACAATGGCGTTCCGTATCGCGTTCTTTCCCGTCTTTATGGTCCCACATTGTCATTCAGGTTTCATTCCACTGGCATGGCGACCGTACGAAATCGCGTCTCGACCCAAGATACAGCCCCGCAGTCAAAAAAGAGCTCATTGAATTGTGCCTCGTCCAATCTCATCCACGTCCACTAGATATTGTCCTCGACCTCAATGCCGTTGTACCCACTAATGTCGAACACGTTCAATATCTCGACGAAAATTTCCGGGCCTTGTGCAGCTACGCCTCTCGGTGGCGCAGCTTTGAGTGCGTGGGTCAAACTCCAGAGCTGTTCGACGGGAGCTCTGAGCTCCCTGCCTTTGACTTTGGCGCCAAGCTCGCGCATACCCATCTAAACACATTGGAATCACTGGACACCATGTTCATCAGCAGATTCAGGCAGAGCACAAAGTCACCCATCCATGTTCCCAGCCTACGGTCACTCAGGACGACTCTCTCAAATGCTACCTTCATCTCAAAATGGACTCACCTAACCATCTACATCGGACCCTTCAGGTCTCCTAAAGCTCTCGTCAAATTCCTAAGCAGAGCAAGCAATTTGACTTCCCTTTATATCACCCACCTCGACTCCAATCGCTCCCAAGCGCAGGGCGTAGTACCACCCATCATCCACAACACCCTTCGTGTCCTCAAACTAAACGAATGCGCCATTTCCCTCGTTCTCGTTTCTCTGACCTTTCCTCTCCTTGAGGAATTTATCATGCCCACGCTCGATGATTGGCGGTTTACGCATCCGGTTGACTGCGCTCGCGGTTCTGTTGATGATATCCGCTACATGCATCTCGAGGCTTTCATACAACGTTCATGTTGCCCTATCCATGTTCTCGAACTAGGTAGCGCTAACTACGCTGTGTCCCTTTGCCAACTTATGAAGGCCTTTCGGAGCTGTGAGCGCACGCTCGCACGCTTGAGGGTGTATCTTCCTTCCATGTCCGACGAGACAATCCCCGTTCTTGAAGCGCTCACCATCCGTGATACCACCCAAACCATCTTCCCCAACCTCGCAGAGTTGGAGATCGAGACAAACACGGAAAGGGACATGCTTTTCGTTAGGAATCATCTTGAGGATATGTTGCGTTCGCGCTGTGATGTGGAGAGTGGGGGCACACTGAAGAGGCTGAGATTAGAGCGAGATGTCAAAGGGATGGTTATGGTGGATTACGCGACCTCAGCGTTGTCGTCATATCTGCAGGAGCTGCAGGACCGGGGGATTGACGTGGAATGGAGTATGTGTCAAGATGATATGCTGGAAGAAACCAAGAGGCTTCGTGATTATTTAATTCATCGAACTCGAATACATAATGATATAATTGCTGTCTGACCGAAAGTGCGTATCCTGGGATCAAGATTATGTACGCTAGAACTACTGATGTTTTTTTGTGCGCATGCTATGGCTCATTCTATAGCGGTTATACCATTGACAAGACGATGTATTTCCTGCAATCGGCTTTCATCAACGCCACAGGACATAGGATCCGGTGACAAGGGGATAAGTCAAGCGCATCCATCCACATAAGTTGCCAGTTCAATTCCGACAGGTCGTCGCCAGCCTGGAGACCTTGTATGACTGGTTTCTATATTTAGACCAATGTGGCGGTACCGGTGAACGGAACCAATTTCTGTTTATAGACTCAGCTTCCCCGCATTGCTCCTTCCTTTCCCCCACCATTCTCATAGCACCCCTAAAATGCCTTCCACCACAGTTTTCCAGGATCGTACCAACCAAACCTCTATAAAACGCAAAGGAACGCTGCGCGGCCTCAAAGCGAAGAAGATTCAGAAGATTCGTAGTCGGCGACAAGATCCATCTATAAAATTACCCCCTGGCGCTAACATCCGCGACGTCGGGGCTCACCGTTCTGTGCCAATCCTAACTGCAGTGTTCGTTGCACAGATGGCGCAGACGGTCGAGGTTGTGGTCGAGTGTGCGACGGTCGATGTCGTAGCCCCTGTTTCTGCTCGCAGGCAGAGGCAGGTGGCTATTACTATTGACTGTTTGGAAGGTAGGAGGCCCGAGACGCCGTATGACTGGGATGCGATGGAGTTCGTGGAGGATATGAAGGATATGGAGGCTGATATGGAGGCTGGCCCTCTTTCTCGGAATTCTTTCTTTGCATCGTACGCTTCTCGGTTGAAGACCTTTGTTGATGAGCTCTCATAGGTTTCTCTTTTCTGGATGCGGCGATGACAATGGCGACGACGGTGGCACTGTTCCAGTTTTCTCTTTCTTTTCCCGAGTCATTTCATTCGCTGACGACTTTCCACTCCTTTTAGGAAACGACTTTGGACCTCGACTTCTTGGGCGGCAACATATTCTATCGACGGCGTTCTTGGCGACAAACTCTTTTTTCTGTGTGACTTCGACGACTCTAACTCTGGATCTATGGCTGGTTCTTTGACTTGTTGTGGCTATCTCTGGCTCGTCTGTTCCTTTCTTCTATTTCTCGCTCAATTTCCTTCTCTACTATCTCTCGATTCCTATTCTTGTGTTACTTATTATTCATCTATTCGTCTTTTTATCCCTCGCTTTCCTTCTGTCTCTTTCCTCGTTACTATCTCTCCATTGCTCTCCCTTTTTTTCTCTCGTTCTCCTGGTTGCTATTTCCCGCTTTCTCTCTTTCTCGCTCATCATTCGTTTCTCTTTTCCTGTTCCTTTCTTTCTTCCTCTCTTCCTTCTCCTTACTCATTCTCGCCCTTCTTTCTTTCACCTTGTCGCTTCCTTCTGTTTTCTTAATCGACTATACGTCGGACGTCGTCGACGGCCCAGGTGCATGACTTTGGAGGTCTGCACGGGTATCGCGCAAATTGGGCCGATGGCAGTTCCTCTTTGAGGTCTTTGAGGGACGCAGATTCTATTCTTGCGAGTCGCTGAATGAAGGTGTCAAAACATGATAATGGGTCATAATCGGCATATCAACCTTGCGACACACCAGTTTCGAGTCAACGGCATTGTCAGGTGTGTTGCATGCATTGTATTACGCCACACAAACTTACTATTTATCGCCTAAGTTCGTCATCATTCCCAACAAGCATATATGCATCAGCAGTTTTCACACATGGACATGACAGCGCTAGACCATATCAAATAAGTAGATAACATTTACACACATCCCTAACCCTAACTACACCCCATCCACACCTTTGTTGACGCTGTTCAGCCTAACCACCAGCGGCAGCAGGCTCACATTATCACTCGACGCGTAAAATTGAACGCAATCAAGATATATCTTGAACCTAAACCACCCTAAGAATCACGCACAACGGACTTAAAATCAAGGATCCTCACCAATGATTGAAATTTGTCTCAAACTTGACAAACACATCCCATCGCTTCGCTTTGTTCTCCCCTGCATTCGCAGCCGACTTGGTAAACATGGCCGTGTACATGGCGAATGTCGAGCACGTAACGATGAGGCGCGAGAAGGCTTTCAATAGCTTGCTGCTCGTCAGCATGCATTCCTTCAAGCAAGTATCCAAGAAATCGACATGATCCCGCAGTAGCTGGTCAACTGTGACGACTTTGGCGAGCTTGGCTTCCAGCGCGCGCCAGTGAGGCTCGAGAACGTCAAACGCCGCAAAGGCGAGGATGTGCTGCACGAACGAGAGCATCCGAGCCCGCAGGAGAAAGACGCGTGTGCGCCAACGGGTGAATTCGTCGGTTGGAGGACATGGCGTACGCCAGACAGCAGACATATGTTCGACCCACATGGCGCCGAGGGACTGCTCAACGTGCTTGAGGTGAAGCAAGAACCGGAATAGGAGCTGGTACCGCAGGACGGTCTTGCGAGAAATGACCAGCGATAGAGGGAACTTGACTGTGTAGTCAAAAGCAAGAGCGTCGATAGCTGTGTGAAATAATCAGCATACGGTAGAGAAAATGACAAATTTAACGAATACAGACCAATTATAGGTTTTTTATCATCTTTGCTGTCTTTCTTCACGCCCTGAGATGCATCGACATCTTCTCCGGCACCGATTTGTCCGCTCTCGCCCACAACCTTGATCAGCCATTCATATAGACCATCGCGTGCCATGGTGACTTTAACATCCTCTTTGAACTCGCCCTCGCCGCCGAGTGCCAGCTCGAGCAGACTCTGTAGCTTCACTATACTTGCGCTCTTAGCCGACTTCCGCAGCTCGGAGTGAGATAGATCGAGAAAGTGTGTGAGGAACGAAGAATGGGAGAGGAAGAAGAAGCGCCGGAGGGATCGAAGTCGAGGTATTAGCATCTGGTCCTTCAAAAGAAGCGTAAGGAGCGTCGTGTTCGCGTGGGTATAAGCGTCTTCGATGAACGAATAGAAAACGGGCGAAGCCATATCCATGTCCACGTCTGGGTATGCCTGTCGAGGGCTCTCAATACCGCATTCGCGTATGACATTGAGGTATTTCCCTGCAAGGAGGATCTTGTACTTGCTCGCCTCCACTTCGGGTGGAATGCAGGCCCCACCAGGTAGTTTACCGCCAAGTTCTCGAGGAGGCGGTATTCCAGCCTGTCTTCGCATCTCTCCGCCATTGGTTCCAGATCCCCCGCCAACGCCACCAACACTCCCCACGACGCTCCCATCGCGCAGCGTGTATCGTCTTTCCCAATACTCGTCTGTGTAATCCTGCTCAAGGATACCGCGATCGATGAAACGCGCTTCCTTGACCATGACTTCTTCGTGCGCATCCACCAGTTTTCCGGTGGTCATCCAAGTGCGGAGCATCTGCACGTATGGCACTCCTGCTGCTTTGAGTAATGCCGAATAGAGAGTCTGCGCGGTGGGATCACCTGACATGTTGAGTGTGCGAGATGAGAGGATGGCTAGGACTTCGCCACCCTTGACGGGAATCTGAGGTGCCGGGGTTGACGAGGATCCGGGATTGAGGATAGATTTTAGCTTGGAGGAGGATATGATGCCCAGTGCTTCGTTCCGCGCCTCTTCCTCGGGGTCCACATCGCTCTCGTCGTCCTCGTCCTTATCCTCGTCTTCGTCAACATCGCCGATCGCGTCTGCTTCGGCCAGCTCCAGGACTAACTGGTAGATGAGGTTGAGCGTGTGCACCGTTGGATGAACATAAAACCACATTTTCTGGAGCGAGAACGACGGCGAGTACGCGAATGCGTGTTCGAGTTGGCTGAGCAACGTCTGGTAGTCTTTGAGCATGTCGCGAATCGCCGCGCACAATGCGTGGTTGACCAGACCGAAATCGAGGTCGCTGCGTTGTTCGATGAATTCGGAAATGGCAGTGTAGTATGTCCCCAGAGGAAGGATACGCTGGACGAGGTCGTACAGGGAGGTGTCCAGCGTTGGAGACACGGCGTAACGAGCGCCGTGCAGAGGCGAAGAGTATTCGTCAATTTGACGCGTTATGTACGTTCCTTCGATACCCTGCGAGTTTTAAAAGGCGTATAAAGTCGAAATCCGGAGCGCACCATGAGCACATACAACAGATCCTCCAATATCAGCGCCTCCTGTATTTCCAGAGGGACGTTTCGCAAGTCTAGATCTGCGCGTTCTTTTCCTTTTCCTTTGGTATCTCCGCCCATGCTGACTCGAGAATTGAGTGGTGCGCGAACGAACGAGGTTTCAGCGATGAATGAAGGCTCGTCGCGGTCATGGTTTGTTTGATGTGTCCGTCGCGAAGAGGCGAGAGTGTCTGCTATCTGGATGGATAAGATAAAGCCTTAGGATGGACACCAAATGCTACCTTTTCGTACTGGCGCGCCGTAAGTGTAATATTGTTGTGTCGAGGCCCTCGGGGCGTATAATACGAAGAGGACATGGTGGTAAGAGGCGATTGCTTAATCGAGCGCTGTGGCTGTACACTCTCAAAGTTCGATGTGGTTAGAATAATAGGCAGTATCTCTATACTTGACAATTGGCGATAAATAAGGACGATGTAACTACCTTTTCTGAGATATCCCTTGCCCAGTGCGCCACAGGGTTTAAATGTCAATCGGTGGCGCATTCATGGTTTCCCACGCAATGCGGTCATCAAGCCTCTAATTCAAACTTGAAGTGGAACTACGACATTAGATTTTTCAAGCTCAACCTGGACTAGGCAGAATGTACGAAGAAGACCAATATCCAAAATACTTTTCCGAGAGTGATGGAATAGTTGTTGATGGGGTGGTAAGAACCTCTTGCAGCTGCCTGAATACCCTCCTGTTCAATGACATCCCTTGTGATTTAGGAAGAACGCACGGAACCGTATAACGATATGGCTTCACTTGCCGGCTTCTACCACTGGGTTGTAGAGGTCATGGACCAGCAATTCGACCGCGACATCGAGAACGTGACCCACTACGATCCATTCCATCCTGACTTTGATAAGGACATAGGATACATCCACCTATCGTTCCCCCGAGGTACGAAGAGAAAATACAAGACTGCTGAAAAGCTACGTGGGAAGCTATACTGGAATGGCCCCTTGCACCCATACATTGGTTCCTTCGAAGGGGCTACCTCCACGGACAAATGGGCGCCCAGCCTAGAATTGAAACATTTACAAGCTAAATGGACTACAGAGAAATGGGAGTGGGAGAAGTTTAGTGATGACATGGATGAGGATGGGCATGACATTGGTGTGGCCAAGGTTTTGGACGACAAGGGTCATCCTTTCCTGATTGTGGATCTATGTTCTGATAAACATGGTCGTGACTGGCAGATGGTTAGGATAATCGGAAAGAAACATTCGAGTGCGAAGGCGACGAACCAAGGTTTGACGGAGGCCGAGCGTTGGAGGCTGGGGATGGGATTGACGAACGAGCAGGTTCAAGAGGAAGGGGAGCATGTGTCTTCTACGGAAGGTGGAGAGGACGAACTTGAAGAAGATGAGCTCGAGGCAGAATTCCTAGCATAGGCCCGGGAAAACGCGCCAGACAGACGGCGAGGAAATCGACAGGTGGGCGTCCATCGAAGAGAGTCAAGGTAAGTTCATTCATTCCGTTGTCCGCACAACTGATTACGATTATTGTTCAGATAGACCCAACTTCGACGGAGGTGACGGGGCTGACTGTGGATCATGCCGACGAGGTTAAACACAATGTCAAAGAAGACGACGTAAAACCGAAGATTGAGGTGAAAGCGGAAGAGGACGATAAACCTTTGGCCACCGGCAGCGCGAGACAGAGCCGCGTCGCACAGACGACAAGGGAGGCTACTGGTGGACGTCCGCCGAAGACAATCAAGGCAAGTGTATCTTTTTGCCTGTGCATCCCGGCTGACGATTCTAGACTGAAAACTGAGCGTCGAATTCCAAGTTTGAGAAGGGCGTACGAGGATAGAGACAAGGGTCCAAGCTTCAGTCAAATAGTCGCTTACGGATGGCGACATGGAGTTTCTGCAGTGACTTCGTCTCAAGGTGAAGGTCTTTGATGTGGCAATAACAATGTTATAATTTGAGTAGAATTACATCTTGCGCTTCTGCTCCATGTCTCTGTGAATATCCAGCGGCGGGGCCGATTCCATTCCTATGTAGAATATAAGCAGGGGTCAATGAACAGTTGAAATATTCGTACCGCCGAAGATGTCTACTGGCTCTATTGTCTCGTCCCGACCCATTAGAATATCAAGGTGAAGATTGGATTGAGAGAATGCAGGCATGTGAGGTGACTAGAGTTGGATAAGCGATTATTGGATAGACTATGAAACGGACTTACAGCGGAAACGATCTTGCGTTCCATCAACAGTCTCATGGGCGCGTGCATTCCGTAGATGTTGCGTTGCATGGTGAGCTTGAGGTTATCCTGCGTCTCCTCCCACTGGAGATGTATTAGATAATGAATGAGGTTCTAGATGTGCCGTACTGATTCTAGACGGTCCTTCAAGCCTCCTTGAGACTGGATTTCCGTGGCGATGGTGCGTGGGCCATAGCGAAGGGTGTCGTGAAGACCTAGAGAGCCAGCGGTATCCTTGATGGAGGCAGACTTTCCTGCATTCGCGGGCACAATACGATATGAAGGATCCTAATGAATCGTTGAGCAAAGAGAGCTATAGAAAGAAAGGCATGCGTACCATAGTGGTGGTAGGAAATGAACGCGTCAACGCGTGACAGGTCCGTCTGCTGATTGGTGTGACATCAATCGTGACTGCCTCATGAATCTACAGCGACGCTCCTTTCCCGCTGACCACCACCACCAGCTATCTCTTTGCGTCGTTGCGGCCGTCAGAGAGCACTTGCGACACTATATCTACGAATTCTGGTCAACTTTCCTACCTTTCTACGGCTCACCTATCTCTGGCAACAGTCGGAGCAAAGGGAGCCATTATAACGCACAATGAGCACTCGGCCAGCCAGATCGTCGAGCATCCCAATTCCGCGCTCATTCCCATCCACTTCGCCTTCCCGAAACATTGAGGATGCCATCACTATTCCCTTTGCCGTACCACGGAGGTATTCGTCCACTCGCGGGAGCCCCGAAGATTCCAGAGGTGGTGTCTCACGGACCGTGAGACGAGAAGCCGGAAATTCTCCCGTCAGACCAACCGCTAGGTCGTATCCGCGCACCAGCACCATGTTGTCGCGTAGTACACCTCGCATTACCACTTTCGAGCCCCGGATCGTGCGTGCAGAGGCTACTCGGTCTACTGATCCTACCTGCTCCCCCACTTCTTCTCCAACCCGTACCCGTCGCACTAGCACCGGACGAGCACCCAGCTCGAACAGGACCTCGTCTGTTCATTTCCCCTCCCAGTCCAGTCCGGTGGCCCCATTCACACGACCAGCCTACTTGGAACATGCTGCGCTTAGGCACTTGCTCCAGGCAGATTCACATTCGGCCCTCCCGCCTCTTCGCAAGCTCGAAGCGTCATACCGCGCGCAGCCTTATTCCACTCTGGATGACAGTGACGAAGATGTTAGCCCTCCCCCGCCGGACGCTAGCAAAAGAACATCTTCCATTCCTGCTGGTGAGGAACCGCTTCAGTTACCCACACGCTGGAGCGACGGCCGACATCATTCTTTGAATATATCTTTGGACGGCCGAGACCTGACTTTCCAAGGTATTGTATTCAGTTGCCTGTGCCACCGAAACCGCTGACCTAAATACTTGGTCATAGGTGCTCATAGCACCGCCGACCGTGATGGCGTGGCAGGTGCTGCCCGTACAGACCACCCTATCCCACCAGCTTGTGGAATTTATTACTTCGAAGTCGAAGTTCGCAGCAAGCTGTCAACCGCGTGAGCCTCTCGTTTTTCTGCTCCAAAGAGGAAGTCCTGATTGTATTCTTTCTTGATCATCAGTCATATCAGCATTGGGTGAGTTTTCCCATTCTATTGAGCCATCTATGATTCACCGCTAATCAATCAATAGTTTAGCCGCAGGCGACGTTAAACTGTCGAGACTTCCTGGCTGGGAACCCAATTCATGGGGCTACCACGGCGACGACGGCCGTTCCTTTGCCTCAGAGAAGAACGGAACCACGTTTGGCCCAACGTATGGCTGTATGTCCCTTTCGCACATACTCCGAGTGTCAAATTCTTACCCATACATGGTTTCAGCGGGAGACATTGTTGGCTGCGGCTTGGACTTTACTTCTGGCCGCGTCTTCTTCACCAAGAATGGAACTCTCATAGGTACGTTATGTCACAGTGGATGCGCATGATCCTCATATAACTGTCAGGTCATGTCTTCGAGAATGTTGGCAGAAATTCGAAACTCTATCCTTCTGTCGGATTGAAAAATTCAAACGACTCCATCCGGCTTAACCTGGGACAAGATGCCTTCAAGTACGACATCGAGTTTCATGTTCAGAACCAGCGCAGTAGCGCTTGGGCTAGCCTCTTGAAGCAACCTCTGCATCTCAGCGTGGTCCACGAAGGCGAAGCGCCTCCGCCACCCGTCGCGACCACTGATGGTATGGTCGAAGACGAGACGAAATCGTCTCTCAGTAGACTTGTTATGTCCTACCTTGGCCACCACGGATACTCCAAAACGTTGGTCGCACTCCAGAAGGATACGCACCAGACCCGCTCTGACATGGATACTGAAAGCGGCGCTTCTTCCGGCTCGAACCACGACGAAGGTTTCGAGTCACGGACTCATATCGTGCAATGTGTCATGTCTGGCGATCTTGACACAGCGATCAGCGAGACTCAACTGCACCATCCATCCGTCTTGGAGGCCGAGGATGGAATCATGTTGTTCAAGATGCGTTGCCGCAAGTTCGTCGAGCTGGTTATGGAGACGGTGGAACTGAAGAAGGCTCTCCAATCTCGCAGCAGCCTTGGCAGCACAAGTGAAGATATGGCCGATGAAATGGACGTAGACGGCGATGTCAGCATGGAGGCAGATACTGGCAAGGCCCCAACGTCGGAATACGAAGCGGCGCTGAGCAATGCCATTGCCTATGGTCAGTCGCTCACAAACGACTACAAGGCTGATCGCAGGACGGAAGTGAAGGACATCTTCATGCAGACCTTTGGAATTCTTGCATTTGAAGATCCGAGGGATGTTCCGAGTGTGGCGGCGGTGGTCGGAAACGAAGCCAAGGTCTCTCTGGCGAATCAGCTCAACCAGGCTATCCTTCGTACGTTCTTCTTCTTCTTCTTCTCTCTACATGTGTTGATTTGCTGATAACCTTGACAGGATCTCAAGGACGGCCTCCTGAGCCAGCACTGGAGACCTTTTACCGACACACCGCTGTTTGTATGCAACAATTGGCACTACTTGGAGTTGGCTTCGCTCCATTCGTAGACATGAAGCGGGAGTTCCTTGAGGGCTAGGTAATGCTTTCTTGTGGACTCCCGCCGCTGCCAATTCTGGAAATGTAAAATATATGTAAAACTACTTTGTATAACGTACATACTCAGCTCATCGATGTTAACTTTTTCTACAATGACGCTTAGAAGGGGAATAAATGGCCATAACAGCTGAAGATTCAATACTGTTTGCTATGTAGGGTGGACATGTTACCCGTCTAGTTTTCCTTCAGAATCAGTCTTTGTTCGGGAGTACCCGGGCCGGCGTTCTTTCTCTTGAACGGTCACGGTCATATTTTCTATTCTTTCTACGCGGTACGAGAAAAGAGGGAGGCTGTTGGCACTATGCAAAGGGTCTTTCCTACATGTGGGCTAGTAGGATACACCATTGTTGTCGAAGAACGGGAGGTCGTCCTGTTTCACACTCAAAAGTTCTTTCTGGATCTGATTATTTAAACCAATCGTCGCTTCCTGTTATGTTTCCCACCGGTCTTGCTAGTACTCGCGACGCTCACCTCTTCTTCCATATTGCTGAACATGGTATACTCTTCCAACTTATCTGATTGTGAACAAGTCTAATTTTCGTTCTAGTCTGCAACTTCGCAAGAGCTTTCCAACCTCATGCGACTCAACGCCTTGGACTCTTTCATGCCGGTCATAAAGTCATCTCTGGAAGATCCGTCTTTTCTCCCTACCGTCCGCCAACATACTCGTGATACGCTTGCAATGAATTCTTCAATGGCTCTGTTCGCACAGTGTCTGGAAGCATTGGAACGAATTTATGCGCACATAGAACCTGCCTTTCATCCATTCTTAGTCACCAATCTTGACTTCATCGTCCACACCCTACTCAGATGGATGATCACAATTTGCGCCCAAATTCTCGAACTGCCAATCAACGATGACTCGAAGGTGATCTGCGGTCGCCTCTTCATACATATCAACATCATCCTAAATGCCCCAGAAGCTCTGGCCCTCTTCGCTCAAACACGCTCTGTGGAGAAACATACGACTATCCTAGTGAGGGCATTTGGGAAACATGATCTATGTACGCCACATATGTTCAATGATATATATGCTGTTATAGTCATGCTTATGAACAACAACATCACGTCCTTTTACGTTCGAGCGGCTCTACGCTGCCACTCCCGTAGGTCTACAGAGAACCTCTCTATGTCATCAGAGCAGCGTGCGACTTGGACGCTCCCTTCGACGCTAATCTCGTGGTTCGCAGTCTTGTCCAAATAAGCACTCTAACTGGTGCCGATCTGGAGTTTATGCTTCTCAGGGAGGCGCCTCGGACGCTCGTGGCATTATTTCGACGGTTCCGTGACACACGTCCCATCCATCCGTCTTGTCTTGAGGTTTGTTTGGTAACGATTTATCATGTTGCTGTCGCACGCCCCGAGCTTTGCCTACTTCCACTGCTGCAGGCGTTAGACGCCGGCCTGGTGGAGGAACTGGCGATTTTGGTGAATCAACGTTCACGTGAACATTACGATGCTGCAGGCTGCAAGTTCCTGGTCCCGAAGAAAATCCTTGAGGAATTGCTTCGTGCCGCACGAGGGCATCGGAGAGCCGCGGTCAAGATATTCCGCGCTTTGGAAAGAGTCTTCCAGGAGAATTTGGACGGGTCGGGTGGGGGTGATATGAGGGAACTTGGAAATTCGCCTCTAGTGGAATCATGGATCACATTTGTACAACATGTGCAGAAGCTGGGGAAGCTGGACTCCGACACGAAGCGGCTGGTACTGTTCTGTATGAATCCGGAGGTAAGTCATATCACCCAATAATACATCAAAATCTCATCTCACCACTTGCCTTAGTGTACATGTCCTTATAACTCGAAGATACGGTCAAAGAGATGTTCCATATGTTCCATCGTCGTTGTATGCTCAAAGGAGTGCGGGAGGGCAATGTATGAAGCAGGTATACATACACATGGGTCAGTGTCAGTGGGAACGGAAACTCAAGCACATCATTGAGGGTGTAGCATCTTCAGTATGACTCTCCAGGGCTACACTGTAAGAGTCATTGTACTACGCATTACTTCATACAAGGCTGTCGCTATAAGTGACGATTCGAATGGCTCTAACGACGGATTGGTTAGACAGTGACTGGAAACTCTGTACCTAAAGATCGACTTATGCAAGTAAGTACATTGACTTGCGAGTTGGCTTGCCGTCGGCTAATTTCCTCCATTCGCGGACCAAGGTAGGACACATTTGCTCTGGGACGGCGATGACTCGGAGAAAACCAAAGCGCTTAGCTCAGAGTCAACGGACGTCTGCTAGCAGCACTCCATCAGTTGTCGTACCGCCGCTCTCAGATGACACTCTTAATACATCGCGTTGCATTGTCTCCCCGCTGCCTGCATCCCAAACCTCCGAGCATCAACCCACGGCCTCATCAACGCGCACTGGAAAGAGGTCTTTGAATGTGACCCAACGGGTCCCCCATGCGCCAACTTCCTGTACACGGTCACCTGATGGAACTGCTGGTGGCATTGCGTCTACGCTGGTTTCGAAGAAAGCTGCCGCTAGTGATACAACGTCAACACCGTCTTCTTCGTTCTCCTCTGTTTCGTCCTTACGCACACCACGGATCTCCTATTCCCAAGCAGCGCAATCAGTCCCAGCATCGAAGAAAGCTAAACCCACCAATACATCGACACTGCCAAGCATATCACGTCCACTGCCTGCGTCCCCCCCGCTGACTCCGAGTCCGTCGACCGTCAATGGCAACGCCAACGCCAACGCTGCGACCCGGGTTTATGTGCTCTCTGTTCTCCTGTATCGAATGCAGTATGGGGGACTGCATGCTGTGACCAACAAACTACTTCGTAGCTCCTATTCGACGTCGCTCGCACAACGGCTCAATGCGATAGCAACCCTTCTGTCTCGTGGAACGGATGAAGAAGTAGGGCTCTCAATTGCGGTCGCCGCAGGCCCTCTCACAGGTAACGGATTATCTGCCAAAATAATCATTTCAAGGTCAGTTAAGTTCTGGGTATCAGTCATGTCTCTCATCTCTTATACTCTAGCCCTACCACGCCAACAATCTCCCCCTCTACATCGGAAACTAAGGAGCTAGTCAACCTTCCGGCGACGTCAACACCACAGCGTAGGGAAAAGGTTGACCGGGTGACGTCTGATCTCCAGTCCGACATAGCGAGGAAGACGCCGGACACGGACCAGTTCAGCGTCGTGCGGAATTCCGCCAAGAGAGGCGTCATCGAGAATTTTGATGACACCGTTGTGGAAGGAAAAGAAATATATACGGAATGGAATCCCAGCTCAAAAGACCCTATCATGCAAGTCTTCTCACTGTCGGTGTCGGACTCTCGATAACATTCCCTCAGATTCCACCCGGCATCACGCTACACTTTCCGCCAATTCACACAAAAATTCTTTCGAGTCATCAAATCGGCTGCCCAGTTCGACTTGCCTATCCATGCGGCCTACTTCTGCATGTCGCAGTGCGCTGCAAAGGTCAAGCGCCGCTGCGACACGATTGATAAGCTCTACGTCAAGAACGCCTCACTGAGGAGTTGGCGGCCTACCAAGGACGAGACTGTCAAAAGTTCTCTAGTAGTCGTCAAGCCTGTCGACATCCAACACATACTCATGAGACACAGGGTGGCTGAGAATCCGGTGCCCACTGAGCCCGGCTTCGTTTTCGACAAGAGCAATGCTCACCAGTGGCTCCATGGGTTACTCGATACGATAACGGAATTCCGTACCTTGGTAGATGCGTTGAACTCTACTCACTGCGAGAAGAATGTCGTGATTGCTACCCATCTTTCGATAAAACTCCATTCGTACCTCTCCTTAATTCCGTCTTCACTATGGGGCATTCCTAGCTTGGGCACGGCCTTAACTCAATGCTCAAGTTCCATTCCGCGAGAGGATTTAAATACTCAAGTCGAACTTGCCGAGACCTTCATACCTTGGGAAGGCGTTGGGATACCCGAACATCCAGAGGCTTGTCTCTCCTTCTTGCGTTCCGTCGACTCCCTTACCGCCTGGTCAACCTCGGCAAGGTCTCTCGCCAGCTCCCGATTCGCACAAACCCCCATGTGTTGGAACTACTCCGTTCTTCAGCTACCGCACAATCCACCGCAAATCCAGCCATCGATGATCCCCGCCGTGATCAAAGGGTTTGTGGAGAAATTGAAGTTGGGCGCTCGCGCGAATGAAGTACAGGTACATCTGGGAGAAGCTTGGCACAAGTATGTTGAAAATAGCTCAGAGCCTCCCGTGTCATGTCATTGTGAAGCAGGAATAATGGCCAGCAATGTTATCAATGAGACCGTCGCGCTAAACGTACGTTGATATGAACAGGCAATGGTTCCAGCATTGACTATCCGCATCTAGGATGAACCCTCCGTCATCGGTGTCGCAAAGAAATGTTGTCAATTTTGCTGGATGCTTCGTCAGATGATGCTACAGAACGGTTCACATTACGACTTGCCTGGGCCACACGATCTCTTTCTTCCATGGCATCCCCCGCCACTGCCCACCAACATTCTCCTTGCCTTGGAAAGGAGGGCCTTGAGATGTCTTTCGGACATGATCACGTTGCAGTGGGGAATTCATCCGACAGACGATATCGAACAATTCGAGATTGACGACGACATGTATGCATCCTACGTGGGGTACTTATCTTTGTTATTTTAGGGCCTCGCTACATGCAGTACTTATGACCAGGTGCGGCAACTCGGACATCGTTCCACAGCAGCTTGCCCTAGCTGAACGTGCAACGACCTCATTGGGGTCTTCAGAATATGAACGAGCATGTGTACGATGTAGAACCAGGAGTCCTTAGTACCGACAATATTCAATGATATGCATAAGCACCTTCACACACAGTATAAAAAGTCGACTCACTTCTTCGCTCCTACGCTTACATTGTGTCGACACTTTAGCAAGGCATGATAATTCTCAACGTCGCTCGATTTGCCAGAGTATCCAAGATAAGTACAAATCTGTACGCTTCAACACTACTACTACAAACTGGAACACTTCCTTCCCAACCCAACCAGAGGTAACGTACTACCCATACTCCCAAAAAGTACAATCCCAACACACTACGTCCATCGTCGACAACACCACCACCAGGCTATTGTTTGCCTAGCCCAGTGGTGGCTCACGGGAAACTTGGCTGCTGCGAATTAGGACCGCCCGGAGGACCGCTCAAGAGAGCTAGTAACCGGGCAAAGTCGACACAGAGCACTAGACGTCGACTCCAGGTGGGTCCCGCAAAGGCGATAACTGTTCCGTCAGAATCAGCCCCCACGGGATTGGCTCCACCGGTCGCGAAAGTCTGTTTCCCTTCGAACTCGAACGGATGTCAAGAAAATCTGGAGAGGAGGTCAGTTTCAGAGTATGAGAAAGAAAACTAGAAACGTACCTCTTCGGTAGTAGAGAAATGCGACCCTCGTATGGAATAGAAAAGAACGATCCACTCTTGTAGAAGCGGTGCATCCGTGTGCACAAGCTTTCCGAAACAGCGGCAATGAAGAACGGCGACCCAGAAGGATAGACGGCTAGAGGCGGAACGGTTCACGCCACAGCAGAGATAGAATGATAGTCGATAAACGAGCATAGGATGATGCAGGATGTATGGCAGAAAATGGACACGAAGCAGAACTAATAGAGTGTGGTCAGCTTAGAGAAACTCGTCGAATGAAGATAGATTGCTTACCTTCATATCCAAGAATATGGCATGCTAAACTGGAAGGCTCCTAATCGATCCTCCCAATCGAAAGATGAGAGCGACTTCCTCCTCTTCGTACTCCTCGTAACTCGTCTCTCCCACCCGAGCAATAGACCAATCGTCTTCCGGATCCCCAAGATCGTCTTCGAGTTCGAACGCGGTGAATGTGCGCTCATCCTCTTCCTCCCAAACCGAATAGTCTGCAGGCATGCCAACATCGGTCCCATAGAGGAACAGTTCACCAATATCACCAGAGCTCGAGGAGGGTACGAGAAACGTCTGTGAAGCGTGCGATTCCCATTCCCCGCGCTCCATACAGTCATCGACGAACAGCGGGAGCTTGGGAGCTGAGTCCACCTCCGAGTACGCGATAGAGATGTTGAGTCCCGTGAGTGATATATCACAAAGCTGGAGATCGGACGTTGAGGGGATGGCGAACGAAAGATGGTCCCATGAACCGGACTCCGAGTAGTACATAGATGTGTCCATGTCTGGTAGTGAGGCGGAAGAGATGAGCTGAATACCGGACATCGATGGGATGACAAAAGAATCATCGGAGAATCGTGTCAAACGGGTGTTGGGTAGCGAGATAGATTGTTGGATGGCCGCGGAAGGTGTCAAAGAAACAGACTCGCACTCCCAATGATCAAGGGAGATGTCGATTCCTGGAAGCGACGCGTCGAGGAGCTGAAAATCAGAGAGAGGTGGGACGACGAAAGAATAGTGTGACTCCTGGTCTAATTGTGGTACAGAATCTGTATTAGGCAAGGAGGTCGACACGATAGCGGGAGGATCCTTCAAGGTTGCAATGCAGGCTTCGATCTTTGACAGCGCCGCATCGATGCGGTCAAGCCCAGTTGTCGATGGGAGAGCCAAAAAGTTCGCATGTTGGATGCAATCGGGCGACATCGGTACTAGACTGTCGCTCGTGGACGAAGTGTCGAAGGGCGCAGATGACATGGAAGTGTCCATGGGCGGTAGCGACGCATCGAGAAGCTGAATGTCCGACAATGAGGGTATGATCAAGGACTCCATCTGATGGTCGGTGTATTGAACGCCATCGGGATTTGGCAGCGAGGAGTCCGGTGGCTGGGGCTCGGATATCGAGGCGATGGCCAAAGTGACTGACCCCCGCTCTATGGAGACATCCAATGGCGTATTGAGGGACAGGAACTGAGATATGGATGGAATGGCATATGCGTCCATTCCCTGGCCAAGGTCGTAGCATAACGCGTCTGTGTCTGGTAGCAACCCTGGAAAACTGTCAGAAATCGGAGAGTAATTCCAGTGAGCCGATCCCTGCTCGAGGCATTGGAAGGAGGTGTCGATGGCAGGTAGCGACACATCGAGGAGCTGAACACCAGACGTCGAAGGAATGAGGAGAGAGTCCATCCCGAGGATGACATCAGTATCGGGGAGTCGGATATCAGCCGATGGAATGGGAACAGACTCAGCAGAGTCTATCTCCAACTCAAGAGATGAGTCCATCGGTAGAGACACGTCAAGGAGCTGAGTATCAGAAGACGAAGGGATGACGAAGGAACTTTGTGTCCCATCCAAGGGTTCCGTAGCCGGTTTCGATGTTGGACTATCTGGCACAGATAAGATGACAACTGCCATTGGATGCTTCGAAGGTGCCGAGTCTTCATGTACGGATCCGAAGGAGACATCCGTGCTTGGTAAAGACGCGTCCAGTAGCTGGGGTTGAGAATTCGAACCAGGAATAACGAATGAATCTCCAATGGTATTCGATGGACCTATGGACGGCTTTTCGGACATTCCTCCAAGAGAGTCAGATCGAGATGACTGGATAGGACAATGTCAGAACGGTGAAGCAATATCAACAACAAACTACTCACATTGTAGCCCTCCGGGAGAATGAAAACTGGACGCTCCCCTTCGATCGAAGTGTCGCCATCCAGACCCAACCAGCTAACCTCTGTCGGTTGTGTGGTAAAGGAATCGTTGGCTGGAGATGCAATGTCTTTGTCCTTGGCAGGAAACATGCACTCGATCAGTTGGGCGTCCTGATTCCCCGAAGGAGAATCCACTAGAGTGGCACTGGAGGTATCGGATGCTGACGAGTCGGAAGCAGACGAAGTGTCCATCGTTCGGGTCATGGAAGAGTCGAAGATCCTGCTAGATTCGTCCTCTTCGATAGGTTGGGATACCACTGTATCAATAGGCTTGCATTCGACATTGGACAAGAGCTTTGTGGATGTCAGAGATGAAGGTGAATTCAAGATCATGCAAATGCTCACCTCAATGGTCGGAATCGGCAGTGTATCGTCCCAGTCATCGTCAAGCGCGCCACGTAGCATGTTATAATGGAGAGTGGAGAAGCCTGTCTCGCCCATAACCATGAAACCCTGTTAGGCGAGAGATGAGACTTCGCTGATTCGAAAGTCGGAAGTCGACTCACTTTGTGCGTCGAGATAACGAGGTGACTCTCATCGATGAAATTATGGAAGGTGTTGGCATCGTCTGCTAATTTCAATGACTTCTGGAATTGTTCGAAAGTGGGGCGGTCCTTTTCCAAGAAGAGGGAAACAATTTCGACGGGAATGGTAGCGCGCATCGACCAAGGCGTTCGGCGGACGAGAGAAGGATCGCCCAATGGCGTAGGTGGAGAGTCGATGATAAGAAGATGAAAGCGTTTCCTCCAGGGCCCCAGCATATCCTTTGAACATGCATTAGATATTTTCGAGTAGAAAGGTGTCCAAGCTCACTTTCGTATAACGCTCCCAGTTTGCTTTGATGCCCATCATCAACTGTTCGGTGATATGTTCGACATTGGGCATCGAGGGTACCGGCGGGGAGGGTGCCGACGATGGAGGACTGTCCTCGAAAATCTCTGGACCAAAAACATAGTCCTCAAGTCCAGCGATGGCTTCGGAGCGTAGATGACGAGCGACTTGAGCGGTCTGCTTCGCAATCAGTAAAAAGGATGAGCTGGCGGGTAAATCGTACACACATTCGATGCATAAAGGGACTCGAAGAATACGAGCATAAAGTAGAGGCCTTGCCACACACCAGAGTCGTCTTCAGATACCTCTTCATGGTTCCACATATGTCCACAGGCGAACGATGCCAGGATAACGGTGGGTACGAGAAGGGAGATGACAAAACATTCGGCTGCGAGGTCCTTGGCAAAGCCGGTTGTGAGGAGGATGATGAGGAAGGGGGGAAACATGTCGGACAGGTCGGAGGCCAGCATTAAGCTGACGTCCGTAAGGCCTTTGACGACCAATTGGACCAGCGAGATGGCGAGAGGAACTATAAAGGTCACGACCATGGAGGCCACAAATTCGGAAGGCATTTTCAAAAGTGCGAATGCGATGATACTGGAGCGAGAAGGATGATTCCAAGTCGGTCCGAGCCTGGCTTTTGTATGCGATCGGCGTATAAACAAGGCAAGACACGGTCATAAACATGGTAAAGCAAAGTCACGTCGTATGTTGGGCAAATTTTGGACGGGAAACAGCAGCAGCAGGCGAACGACGCGACGCGTTTTGAAAACATCGTGGTATTCGTTCAAGAGGAGTTGGCGCGACCCTGACCAAAACCTTCCGATCAAAGGATCAATATCAACCTCCCACGCCTTCTTGACCCCATTACCAATGAATATCGTTACGCGTAAAGTCTCCAGTACATTGTCTGGCTCTTATTTCGTCCTCCAAGGGCTCTTGCTCGGTTCCACAAGTACTTGGTAGTCAAGCCAGCCGGACTCTCATGAGTCGTCGAAGAGCAACTGGGAGCCTTTCAACAGTATACCTACTATTGTGACTTTGACGCTTGTTTGACGCCCTTATGATACTTGGGTTATTCCTGACTTCATTCACACTCGCTCCAGCCCACACGTTTGGACAATGAATACTTGGTTTGCTCTGGATCCGCACAGATGGATATATGACTCTTAGCCTTACACTGAGGCTGACAACATTCAGCGCAAATCGTAGCCATTCTTGCTTCTGGGACTCGGCCAGTCTGAATGCCAACAATTCATTGCTTACTGACATTTACGACGTTCCCGCAAGCCGATATTCACCAATCTACCGCTTGATAGTCTAGTAAAAGCGCTCAGATACATTTCAAGATAATCTGGAGGAGGGGCTTGAAGGATCACTGCAATAATGCTCTCTCTGTCAGTGTTCCAGCGAGCGACACTGTCTCGTTGTCTCCGAGTCAGCACCATGAATTGCGAGCCTGTTCCATGGCATGCTCAAGCATTCCCAGCTCGATCCCTTCAACAAGTACTATGTGCATGGGTCTGACAAGATGCGACGTTCAACCAAAGCATAATTGAAACTTCAACTTCCTCTGCCGAGTCCTACGTTGGTTCAATTCTTGAGTTGCTTCGTCGTAAACCAACTTTCTAATAAACGTCTCAGGCGTCGCGCTGCGCCCATGTCAACGGAGTATCAATACATCTCAATACTAGCAACTACCTACGATGTAACCCTCTGGGAGAATGTAACATGACAACCTTCGACCGAGGTGTCACCATTCAGACGACCTAACCAGCTCACTTCGGTTGGTACAGAAGTTAAAGAGGCATCGTGAATCGGGAGACCACTTCCTTTCGACTCGATACCAGATGACGAAGAGTCCTGGTTCCCAGAAAGTGGATCAACTGAAGTGCCGCTGTAGGTGCCAGATGCTGACGACGACGAGTCGGAAATGGAGGAAGTGTCCATCGTCCGGGTCATGGAAGGGTGGAAGATCCTGCTCGATCCATTTGACCCGGACACCTCTTCGATATGCTGCGATACCGCTTCGTTAACTGTCTTGCATTCTACATGGGCCAAGAGCTATCACGAATGTCAGAAATGGAGGTGGTATCAAGATTACAGAAATTATCACCTCAATGGTCGGAATCGCCATTGAATCGTCCCATGTATCGACGAGCGCGCCATGCAACATATTGTAATGGAGAGTGAGAAAACCTTCCTCGCCCATTACCAAGAAACCCTGATAGGCGTGAAAGTAAGACCTCGGTGGTTTTCAAGGTTGGGAAGTCGACTCACTTTGTGCGTCGAGATAACGAGGTGGCTCTCATCGATGAGATTATGGAAAGTGTTGGCCTCGTCTGCTCGATTCAATGAATTCTGGAACTGCTTGAAAGTAGGGCGGTCCTCTTCCAGGAGGAGGCGGACAATTTCGACAGGTACAATGGCGCGCATCGACCAAGGCGTTCGGCGGACGAGGGAAGGATTGCCCAATGACGTAGGCGGGGAGTCGATCATCAAAAGATGAAAGCGTTTCCCCAAGGGCACCAACACGTCCTTTGAACATGCATTATTAGATATTTGCGAGTAGAAAGGTGTCCGAGCTCACTTTCGCATAACGCTCCCAGTTTGCTTTGATACCCATCATCAACTGTTCGGTGATATGTTCGACATTGGGCCCCGAGGATACCGGCGGGGAGGGTGTCGACGACTGAGGACTGTCTTCGAAAATCTCTGGGCCAAAAACCAGATCCTCCAGCCCGGCGATGGCTTCGGAGCGTAGATGACGAGCGACTTGAGCCGTCTGCTTCAGAATCAGTAAAGAAAGACGAACTGGTGAGTAAATCGCGCATACATCAGATGCATAAACAGACTCGAAAAAGGCGAGCACAACGTAGAGGCTTTGCCACAGACCAGGGTCTTGTTCCAATACCTCTTCATCGTCCCACAGTTCTTCAAAGACGACCATAGCGGTTGGTACAAAGAGGGCGATGGCAGTGCATTCGCCGGAGAGATTATTGGCAAAGGCAGTTGCGAGGATGATGACGAGGAAGCTGGGAAACATGTCGGACAGGTCGCAGGCTAGCATTAAGCTGACGTCCGTAAGGCATTTGACGGCCAATTGGATCAGCGAGATGACGAGAGGAACTATGAAGGTCACAGCCATGGAGGCCACAAGTTCGGAAGGCATGTACGCGTGCGATGGTGGTACTAAAGCGAGATAGATAATTCCATGTCAATCCAAGCTTGACTGTTGGGTGCGATCGGCGCACAAAAAAGGCAAGACCCAGTTAGGAATATCGCAAAGCAAAGTCGCGACGTATGTCGCCGGTCGGTCACATTTTGGACGATATATAGCCACAGCAGGCGTACGACGCGACGCGTTTTGAGATCACGGTATTTATTAAGGATCCAAGAGGAGTTGGCGCGACCCTGACCAAAATTGAAAGGATCACGCGCACGCTTCAAACTTGCATTCCCTCTTGATCTGGTTCAGAGTCCTTTCCTCGAGCTTCTGCTCTCTTCATACACTTACCTACAACTGAATCGCGCTCTTTGTCGGTCCCGTCGTATGAGTATCTCGTCCCCTTCTTACTTCCGTCTATGGGCGACAAGCTTTTTCTGCCTCTTCGTGCCTCAAACCCAGTTCTCGCTCAAGCTGGAAGAATCTTATCCTCTACAATCGAAATTTTGTACGCTTTGTTTCTAAACGGCGACCTGGTCAAGATTTTTCTGCATTGTTCTCAAGTTTTCCCGATAAAAAGGCAGCGTCTTACAATGGATCAGGACTAGGTCTGACGAGCAACCATTGTCTCCATCTTGTTGTTGAACAATGCATAATTATATACTTCTGAATCTGGAAGTGCGCGCGCGCTCCTTGTGAGTTTATTTAAGCAAGCCGTCGTTTCCTGCTGTATTCCCCAACGTTTTGCCACACTTCATTATCATCTATTTTTTTACTGCCCAGCATGGTATGTCTAACACGTTTCTCGTTAAACCTGGCTAATTGATATGGCTAGTTTCCCTCGGTCGCCCTTTACAATCTCGTTCGACGCAATGCTATCAACGACTTCATGCCGGTCATCAAGTCAGCTCTGGAAACTGCTTCATTCAATCCCGTCGCCATATACCTCCCCTCGGAGGACAAACTCGGGTTCAATCCTTGTCTGACGCTCTTTACTCAATGTCTTGATGCATTGGAAGAGCTTTACGGAGAGCCGGGGTCCGAGGCATCATATCACCCGTCTCTACTGGCAGACGTTGACTGTTTGGTCCACACAATCGTCAGATGGATTATCAAAGTCCTGTCCCAGATTTTCAACTTCCCATTCACCGTCGGCGGCGAGGTGGAAGATCTCGGTTGTTACTTCTACAAACACATATTCTATATCTTATCCATTCCGGAAGCCCTCACTCTTTTCGGTGAATCTGATTTCGTCGAAGATGCCACGAAGGTCCTTGGAGGAGTGCTCAGAAACTACAATGGCCAACCTTGGTCATGCTTCCGCAGTGGTGTTATCCAACTACTCTCCATCAACGAAGAGGCATCCACCCACCTCCGGACGTCTCTACGTTGTCAGTCGAAAAGACTGTTCATGGAGCCGTTAAGGATTCTTCGATCGGCCTGCGAATTTGAGGTCCCTCTCGGCGGTGACCTTGTGGATCTTAGTCTCATCCAGCTCAGCACCATCTGTTCTGCAGATAGGGAATTTCAAGAAACTTTGCGCCACAGGCTGGCTCCAAAAACCCTCGTGGAGTTACTTCTGAGGTTCATCAATGCACCTCCCACTCGATATGATGGTCTTAGCGGGTGTTTACTGACGCTCTGGAGCGTTGCCATCGATATCAAGTCCCCGGACACGCTTCCGCTGCGTCAGGCTCTGAAATATGGATTAATAGAGGCACTGGCGACTTTGGTGAAGCTCTGGGGACATGGCTCGGAAGGCTTCGATGCTACGGCGTTGTACAATCTGCTTGATGACCTGGTTCATTGTACGCGAGCCCACCAGAGGGCCCTTCTTGGTAAGATGTTCCATGCATTGGAAAAAATCGCAGAGGAGAACATGGATGGGTTGGGTGTGGGTCAATTGAGGGAGTTGGAGGTACGAGAGGAAATGAGTGAGACATTGCAGTGCTGGGTGAAATTTATCGCGGCTATATCGGAGTCTGGGAGACTCGACCCAGAAACGAGAGAGGTCAAATTGTTCTGTATGAACCCGTCTGTGAGTGTCCTCGTAACTTTTCCTTTTGCCAGTCTTCTTACATCACCGCAGTGCAAAGATCCTTGCATTTCAATGGACAGGGCGAAGCGATGTTCTGTCTGCTCCATCATTATCGTGTGCTCGAAGTTATGCGGAAGAGCGATTTATGAGTCAGGTGTTCATACGCACAATCCGACTCTGGAGCCAGTTGAAACGGAATCCGCGTCCAATTAACGTGGGCTCAGCCAAGATAACTGCTAGAGACGTTCTCAAAGACTCGGAGTTCTCGATCTATATTTCTAATACGTATGACATGAATTCTTATGCCACATGCTATGCAATATTACCTCCTAAATCGCGAAACGTCTAAAGAGGATCGGATGGAAATCGAAACTCTTAAGTCCACGTGATCGTGTTTCTTCTTCCTTCGGACCTCCACCATCTAGGTATGCCATCGACGATTTCTGATATGAAAGGGGGTGAATTATCGCAGCCACGATGCGCCGGAATGAATGAGCTCCCAGACGCCTCGCAGCACCGCGCCCAGTTATCGTTACTCCGACAATCCGACCCGCTCCTGGCCAAACATTTATCTCTGGGCCTCGCATACACCACCGGGTCTGCCCTAGGCTGCGACCCACCAAGCGTGGAACTCTGTCTTGAGGCATTCCAGCGGCCAAACAAAGTTGGCCACGGCCTTACCACGGGGGCCCGCGCATGGTCTAAACACGCACCCCGATTTCTGTCTACCGACGCGGCTTCGAACGGGAAGGGCTGGTGGGGTCGGCCATCTGGACCTGTCAGCGTCATCAACGAAAACGCTCTAACACTCTTTTGGAGGATAATGGACAATGCTACGTGGCGGAACCTACACTGGCTTCCTCATTGCGTTTTGGTGTATGAGGTTCGGATCGAGGAGGGCTACGGATTGCGGTGGTCACAGAACTGTGAAGTCACAGGAGACGAGAGTTCCAATACCACACGACCTTGGATGTTTCGTGGTTTTGTCGAACCTATGATGGAAAACGGACATGAGGTCGGCTGGCGCCATTGACGGTAATGAAATTTCTAATCAGCTTCCTTGCTTGAAAATTCACAACGCACGCATGTGCATTGTGCAGATCTTCAGTGCTCAAGTCACGTTTACTCGCTAATAATACCAGCACAGCAGAGCACAGCGATCAGCTCTCCGGAGTTGTCCAGCACTATGCTTATCAACGCCGCTGCGAAACAGGCACGATGAGCAGGAGTGCGATCCTGCGATCACAGCTTCACCAACACGATCCCGCGAGGCCGAAGTGGTGCTTATAAGACGTCCATAGATAACTCCCACACAACAGTCTTCTTCCCCATTCACCTTCTCTTCATAATGTCTACCAATCTTGACGACCTCGTCATCCGCGAAGTATGTCCATTGTCGTTCAACGTTCGACATTCGCTCTCTGACTTTTAATTGCAGGTTTCGCCTGAAATCTGGACATTCTCTCGGTTGGTGGTAGCCCATGAACAGCCGGACTGTCCAAACCAACATGTTTTAATAGACCTTTCAAGCGCGCCGGCTTTCTGCCTTGGGGAGGTCGCTCGACAGCAGTCAAACTATCTACAGGGGAAGTTTGGATACTGGCGTCAACACCTTTGACCACAGACACCGCAAACACCATAGACAGACTGGGGCCTGTAGGGTACGTTGAACCCACGCCTCTGCCCCCCTTCATTTCCGTTGATCTTCACAAAGTTGGATCGTGGCTGGTGACGCTGAACATCACCTTTATCTCGGTACGCAGTGACTGCGCCTGCACGGCAAGTGGATATTAACTCGTTTCAAGGCGAATACAAGCGGGCGTACCCTGATGCTAAACTCGTTGTTGTGCCCAACCTCTTTGAGAAGAAGAAGGCGGAGGGGTTGCTGGTGGAAGGAGGTGAGCGCGACACTTTACTTCGAATTCGGTATTCCTTATACTCTTGAAGCGTACGGCGTCGATCCGGAAGATACGAAATACGGTTTCGAAAGCGAGGTGCGTTACCCTTCAGACAAGTCGTGGTGCATGCTGATTTAGCTCTTAGATCAGTGCTGTGTATGTTGACTTGACGACCTATCACCTAGGAATGCAAGATCCTAACATACTCTTAGCTACTTCTCCGGATTCGCCAATCAAGACGTCGCCTTCTATCACATCCCAACGAAAACACTGATAGTCGCCGACCTTCTCTTCAATCTTCCGGGTACTGAACAGGTATGTCCTACTCATCACACAATGGCTTTCTCCTGACTGATGTTGGAATTAGTACTCCAAAAGTAAACAGTCACCCAAAGTGCCGCTCGTTGGCAAGCTCAACCCTTCCAGTTGGGTTTTGAAGAACATCCTGTGGTCTCTTGGAAAGGACAAGAAGTATGTAACGTTTACCTGGCACCTGGCTCCTGGAACTTATCCCTCCTTTCAAAGCGCAATGCGACGCGACGCGAAGACTGTCTCTGAATGGAACATCCAGCGAATCATCATGTGTCATGGTGTAAGTAGAACTCTATTCTTCTATCATATCATGTCTCTGAGTCTAACTCACAACAGGATGTGATTGAAGGGAAAGGGAACGAAGCGTGGAATAACGCCTACGCTAAATATCTCAAGTAACGTCCCGTCGTACATATGTACTGTAACTCTGTCTCTGTTCTAAGTCTCTAGAATACGATCTTCTTACTTGTAGCAGGCATTGCGATATCGTCTCTAAAGAACGCTCCATATGCACTATGCTCCTTCTTCTTGATCGTCATGGGGAACTTGGCGGAGAGCTTTGCAGCCTCTAAATCATATCCTCCATCTATTAGGAGCTTGGCGTACTCTCCCGCCAAACCCTTTTCGTACGGTCCACATCCAGTGAAGAACGTGATCGCTTTGCCCGAGCGTCCTCCTCGGCCAGTCCGACCGATACGATGAACGTAGTCCTCGACTTTCAAGGGGAACGTGTAGTTGAGGACGACTTCAACGCCGGGGATGTCGAGCCCGCGAGCTGCGACGTCCGTAGCGACCATGACGTTGCACTTTCCGGTTTTGAACTCTTCGAGTGCAGCTGTACGTGCGGCCTGTTTGAGATCTCCGTGTAACGCACAGACACGGTACCCTTCGCGCTGGAGAGAGGTAGCGACTCGAGACGCCTCCGGTTTGTACAACGCGAAGACGAGTACGCGCACGTCTGAGGGTTTGCCCTTCCCTGGTAGGATCGTGCGTAGATGCTTCAGCAGGCGAGTGCTATCAAATAATTAGTGCATGCACTGTAAGAAGAGAAGAAGATGCTCACTCTTTCGTCCTGTCATCATCGAAAACTTCGACGTATTGATCTACTCTGCTATTCGCAGTCAGATCCTCAGTGCCCACGGTCACTTTGGCGGGGTCATTCTGGAAGGTAGCAGCGAGCCTCCGGATGGACTCTGGCCATGTTGCACTGAACATCATAGTCTGTCTCTGTTCCTTTGGCTTCGTGTAGCTCACGATCTGTCTGATCGCATTCTCGAAACCTTGATCCAACATCCTATCTGCCTCGTCGAGCACCAAATAATCGACTCCACCGAGCTCACACGCGCCCTCGCTAATGAGGTCCAGTATACGACCAGGAGTACCGACAACAATACGGGTGGTAACCCCATCCCGCTTCTTGTCCATATTCTTCAGCATGCGAATCTGGGGATCCTTGGGTGCACCACCGTACACAGCGACGCTTCCAATCCCGAAGGGTTTACCGACTTCCACGAGCTGCTCGTGTGTCTGCATCGCGAGTTCACGCGTCGGGGCGAGGACGAGGGTGGTGATGCCGTCTTGTTTGGGCGGGTTGGCGAGTAGTTTGGCGAGAGCGGGGATGCCGAAGGCGAGTGTTTTTCCGGAACCGGTTTCGGCGATGCCGACTACGTCTTTTCCTGCTAGAGCGGGTGGCCAGGCGCAAGCTTGGATTGGGGTTGGCGCGGGGAATCGGGAGAGAGGCGTAGAAAGAGACGAAGGGATGGGGAGGGAGGTGAAGTTGAGGTAGGGTGTTATTGGTGGGTCGCAGGTTATAAGGTTTTTGGTAAGGAAAGCTGTTACTTCGGCTTCGGTCGGTTCAGAGCCTGTCGAAGTTTTTTGCTTTTTTGCTGTAGACAAAAATAATTAGCATTACTTCGGTATGATCAGAAAACACTTGCGTTCAGATGAGGAGGGTATATTGCTTTCCTTCGCTGCATCGTCCCTTTTGCGTTTCTTCTTCTTTTCAGTCGTATGATCGGCGGGTCGTTCTGTATTACGCCACATTTGAGCAGGAGATAAAGATGATTATTGAATGATTCGCACCTGAAGTAGATTCGGCCTCATCCGGAGAATGTTTAGCCTTCTTCTTCTTCTTCTCTATCTTGGCTGTAAATTCCTTGAGTAGATGAATATGATAATGTAAATTGCTAGCAGACGTACCATCGCCCTTTTCTGTAGCGTCCACTACTTCTTCCTCAGCGCGTTTGCGCTTCTTCTCCTTCTTCTCCCTCTTTCTCTTTTCCTTCTCTGTTTCTACTGTTGGACCATCTTGAAGACAAACTCAGCGTAAGCCCTTATCAGAACAGCTTTACTGACCTTCTATCGAGATTGGTGTCGACACTTCCGTAGGTATCGCTTCAGTGCTTTCTTGGGACTTGGATTTGGACTTTTTGGACTTTTTGACAAGATCTGACATGGCGGAGGAAGAGAAAACTAGCACAGCCACCGATCACACCTTGATCAATTGATCGTTTGTTGAACGACTTTCCGTTCAACCACCATTCGCATTCGATTTCTTTCTTTCTTGTATAACAACTATTGAGACGGGGACCTTCAAACCTCAAATCCGGCTAGCTTGAACTGCTACCTCTTCCGTACTGATTGTCATCGACAACTCTCAGGTCTACCAGACAGTTGACAGTGATTGTACCTCTCACGTTCGAGCGCGAAATGAGAGTATAAATATCCAACCAGCCTTACCCGCACTCCGGATCTTCTCCTTTGGCCAACCACCATGATTCCGGTTATCTGCCAATGCGACGTATGCACCCAAGTCATTCCGGAGGACAAACCAAGAGTCCATTGCCTGACTTGCTCTAATTACGACCTCTGCGCGGATTGTGCTCTCGGGGGTAAAGCTAACGGGGACCATAATCCGGCTCATCCAACCCAGATCTACTCGATCAGTGGTGGTCGTCAAACCATCCCTTGTGTATCTGACGGTCTTTCGTTGACGTACGCCACGCCAGCCGCACCAAGTCCAGCTGTATCCTCGAGATCTCCTCCTCCACTCCCCAATCGTAACTCCGTACCCCCTCCACTCCCTCCGAGGACATCCAGTGGTAGCAATGCTTCACGTCGCCCACTATCTACCAGCGGTCCTTCTCCTTCATACGATAGTTCCCCTCCGCGTCCTCGTGCAGCGCCTCCTCCACCACCTGGGCAGTGGGGATTTTTGTTCGATTACATGGACGATAGCGGTGGTCGCGACGTCACCCCACTTGGTGAAATGGTCTTCGAAGCCATCTTCTCCTATCTAGACACGTCCCGCTCTGGATACCTCGCCCCAGAAGCCTACTCCCGCTTTTTGGACGATCAGGGATACCAGGGCCAGGAGAACGTTTGTGAGTTGTGTTTCCTGTGGTTACTCAGTGGACTGTTTACGATTCGATACCCAGGGAGAAATAATCTGAAACCAGATATGGTATATGGACAATCGAAAGAGTCTGTCGCAGACAAGTCTCTGAAGAATGCGTACGACCTTTTCTCGATTGAGCATATCCTCAAGGATAGACCCCGTGCTCCAGGGCCCCCAAATCCCTCTATATCGTCGCAGATGTTCTCCTTGTTTGGTGTCACCCCGACACCTCTGACAGGAAGCGTCGCAGGGAGCAAGATGCCTCTGCTCACGCTCAAAGGGTTCATGGACATAACGGCGGTCGAATTGTTAGCGGACCCATCTACGGGGTGGGGGAATCTGTCTCGCGTACTGAAGAAATACCAACTCCCTGCGCTGAGGGGATATTCAGACCTTCCGAGGAGTGTATTGCCTGAGTATCCGGACGAGAGGACGGTTGACAGAGTAGCGAGGTTGACGGCGTTCCAGCAGAGGAAGGATCAAGAAATGTTGGCGGCGGCGATGGTGCAGGCTGAACTGCAACGCCAAGGGCAACAGGCTGCAGTTGATCTAGTATCTGACTATAGATACGTCCGTACATATTACTAGTGTAGTCAGGAACAATGACCATGGCCGTGGGAAATTTCAATTATCTCGGCACGGGCAGTGCGCATCGATTCCGTAGCCGTCTACTCTTCTCCTCATCGCTGCCAACGTTGCCGCAGTAGTCGTCGTCGTCGTTATCACCATGAAGGGCTTTACTAAAACGATTAAACGGTGCGTAGCTGTATCTCTGTGTATTCAGCTAGGCGTTGACAAGAACAACAGAACGCCGTTCATGGTGACCAGTAAGGTTGGAATGTCGAAAAGTCCGTCCTAACGCCTCCAACAATTATATCTGGCTCAAATATGACTATGCAGAGAGCAATGACCCCGAATTCGACGACTTTAACCGCCATTTCGCTACGATGGAGCAAGCGTCGGAGAAACTTATCAAGGATACGAAAGCATTCCTGGACGCGGTCAACGGTAGCGTAGCCCACCGTCGAACGTCGCGACGGACTCTAACGCCATCCAGGTCTCTTCACCTGCGGTGCTGGATTCGCATCCCACTTCTCGACCGTCTTCCATCCAATCGCGGGAGAATACGACTTGCTTGGCAAACATCCCGATGCCTCCCATACCATCAACAGCGTCGACAAGTACCAGAATGCTATGGACGAGCTTCGAGCTAGCGTTGGCCCCGAGTTGGAGCTAATCGAAAGCCGGATTATCGGTCCCGCGAAAGAGCTGCAAGGCGTCCTCAAGTCCATCAGGAAGAGTATGACCAAACGAGAGCACAAGGTGGGCCACTTGCCTAGTATGCGGGACGTGTGTGCTCATAGCAGCTCAGCTCATGGACTACGACCGCTTCAACAACTCTCTCCAGAAGCTTAGGGACAAGAAAGAGAAATCACTGAGCGACGAGAAGAACCTGTTCAAAGTGAGTTACGCGACTTTGGCCTGAGATTGACGCTGAACCCCTCACAGCTTGAGCAAGACTTTGAATTAGCGACTAATGAATATGATTACATCAACACGGCCTTGAAGAACGACCTTCCCAGATTCATGACGCTCGCAACACAGTTCATTGATCCTCTGTTCCATTCCTTCTTTTACATGCAGTCAGTACCTATTCTCAACACAAACGATGATCACCCCTCATCTCTGTCTCAGACTCAACATCTTCTATCTGATATTGGAAAAGATGAATGGATTTGCGGAAGAAGCCAAGTACGACGTCTCCAACATTCCGGGGGACCAGATCGCAGCAAGCTACGAAGAGTCTCGGACAGACGCCTGGAACGAAATTGAGAACCTCAATATCACAAAGAGGATCATATCTGTCTGTTCGTGCCCCCGTTTTATCTGTAGATACGATCATCTACTTACGCGTTCATTCAGCCAAGCTTGTGCAAGCAAATCGTGCCGCTGGTGGTGGTTCGACGTTGGGCCGCTCTACGTCGTCAGCTACGACCGCGTCTGCCTCCTCTTCATTCTCTGCGCGATCTCCCCCACCGTCACGTGCGGTATCCAACGCATCTGCCTTTACGAAAAAGGCTCCTCCACCGCCACCGAGTGCAGCACCCGCACCTCCTCCCCCGTATACACCTTCAGGACCTACCGCAGCCTCTGCCGCAGCTACCAAACGGGCTCCTCCACCTCCGCCCCCTCTAAAGCCAAAGCCAAAGCCTGCGGTCCAGGTGCAATACGTAGTTGCATTGTACGACTTTGAAGCGCAGGCAGAAGGAGATCTTTCGTTCCGAACTGGTGATCAGATAGAGATTGTGGAGCGGACTGCGAGCGCTGAAGATTGGTGGACCGGACGAGTAAACGGACAACAGGGCGTCTTTCCAGGTTAGTTTTTATTTATTTTTGATGCTGGTTGAGCTGCGGCCATTGAGACTGATTTCGCTGTTAGGCAACTACGTCCAGGACACGTAACCACCCCCCAACGGCAGAGCGATGGCTGTGGCGATAATTGGATTACTTACTGGACTTATTGATATTTGCATCAGAAATACATGGGTTGTGATTTCATTCGAGAGAGAGAGCGGGCGGTGTGTTGTATTCCAGAAGACGATGGTAGGCAGTGCGCGGGGTGTCATAGAACGGTTATAGACCATGGGCACTGCAGCATAAGCGCGCGCCAGCGTCCGCGAAGCACGTACTACGTCTTGGTTCATGGTCGGGAAACATAACTGCGACCGGGGAGGCGAAGCAGATCGTTGGTGCAATCAAGCTGAGTGCTGCGAAGATGATTTGCGCATGGTACGTGATGAGAGATTTATATCTCTCCATTCAGACGAGGTAGGCGCCTGGTATCGTTAAGCGCCCGATCACGTCTATCCGGGGGAACTTGAGCTGAGGCTGCGTCGGCAACGTGGAGGACGTCGTGGCTGCTTGAGGTTAATACACCTTTCGGCGATAAGACGTGTCTTGAGTAGAGGAAATAGGAAAGGGTCCATAGGAGGACACAGTTTGACAACCGGAGTCAAGCTAGACACCAGGAAAGCCTGTCACTGCGCTTCCGCATGATGGATCTCATCCAAATCAGTCTACCTGGAAACCTCCGGACCTGGTGGTATTTTGATGCCTTGTTCTTGTGAGAGGCTGTGACTCACCTTGACAAGATGCACCGTTCCGGATTTTCCTACATCGCCTTGCTCGTATCCATATATAATGACTCAACGCCTCCGCATCCCTCACAATTTCCCATTTCCACTAAACCGCCATAACAATAATGCCAGGCTTCCATATCCAGCCTCAGTACTACGCGTCGTCGCCCTCGGCGTCGTATGTGTGCCCCCCAACACCGATGCCGTCGTACATCCCACTTCCCCAGGTGCCAATGTACGGCTCGTCGTCGTCGATCGCCGGTTCATACGGCGCGACATACATCCCCCTTCCAGCCGTGCCATCCAAGATCAATGACGTTCTCGCGCCCACCCAACGCAGAAGCTTCACCTTCAACGTTACCCGGCCCTCCGAGATCGTCTTCCATGACTCTCAATACATCCACCAACGATCCATCGAGCCCGCAACGACACCCCCAATGCCCATCCTCATCATCGAGTTCCCGGGCATCCCCCAATGGCAGATCGTCGTCCGGCCTTCCACACACCAGTATGTCACCGTCGCCGACGTGCTCAAACAAATCTACGAAAGCCTCCGTGCAAAGGTCGGCAAGCAGGAGCACGACATGCTCTGCGCGTCCGGCGTCGCGGACTCGGTCTCCGTCACCAACGCGTTCTATCGACGTGTCAAGCAACAGTCGTCTCGGGAACTGCAGGATGGCACCAGACGGGTGGACTTTTTGGGTTCGCGGGTTACGTTTGGTGGGCTCGCAGCGACACATCGAGCTTCCATGTCTCGGACCCCGGAAGTGTGGCAGCTCATCGTCTCATAGCGCGACAAATCCCTCCTACCACGCCCACTCCACTCCATCTATTCACCGCTATCCACCTTGTTTTGTCGCGCTGTGCTTTCGATATACCCTGCCACATGATACCCCCAACCCACCCACCCTGTTATACCACCAATTCTGTATTCCCCTCCCGAACATCTGTATCTCCTACTTATCTGTACAATTATATCACGACCTCCCCCGCATCTTTACGAACACAAATGGCACACTCCTGAGTTGAACTCGTTCCGAGCATTCCGAACCTATCTTTAATCTTGAGATCTATCAAGAGTTAGGCGCCGAGGTACAAAAGGGTAACAAGCAGTGCCAGTTAGGAATAAAGCGGTGTCGAGGCCTTCGTGTAAGTATAGGATTGCAAGCGAAGGACAAGGCAGTGATGAAGGAGTCGGATGGGCGGTTGGGCCCAAAAGAACGCGTAAAAGCTATGATTATATACTCCAAAGTCACCCGAGTCAGCGCGCGCTACTTTCCTGAGTCAACGACGCGTAACCAGGAGTCAGCAAGTGTAAAGCCGCCCAATCGACGCGTCGCCATATTGCGCCACCGGATCAACTCTGATGTCGGATCAATGTACATATGTGAGCGCCACATGTCGTATACGCCACGTCGACGGATCTCTCATTCTCGTCAGAAAAAAAAATCCATTTAAAAGAGTCCTATGGTAGGTATACAACAAAACGGTGAGTATAAGGGTCACGAATAAATCTTACACAGCGTATGCGGGGCACGACTAGTAAATAATGTTATGTATAGAGAATCACCTCGAAGTCCTGGACCGTCTCCCAGCCCCAATGCGTGACATCTCAAACCGCGACTTGGTCTCTCTATAACCCTCCCTATCCACCCTATGCACATAATAATGCCCTCCCCCATTACCCCAACTTACATCCCCACTCCGATACTCCTTCTCTTCAACAGTGAAGATGGCAGTCATCATATCATCCATATTCCGCTCCGTCATCCGAGCATTCACCGCCGACACAAAAGGCCGGAGACTCACGACGATGGCCCCCTCCTTCAGATCCAGGAACTTGGGCCTTAGCGCCTCGTTCAGCGTCTCATCGAACACCTTGTTGTCAACAAGGACAAGGTCCGCCTGCTTCAATAGCTCGTCGACCCGAGGACTGGCGAGCATGTCGCCCTTCTCCACTTCCACCTCACCGACATTGAGCCCCCACATGTGGCAGCGCGCGGTAAACTGAGGCACCATGTCCTGCGCCACCTTTGCTGGCCCCTCGAGTAACTCGATCCCATAGCTACGGCATCCCGTTTGCAGACTCGCCTGAATTACGAGATTTCCCACTCCGCTGCCTAGATCCATGAAGAGAGAATTTTCGTCCAGGTTAGCGCTGGCGATGATGTCGTAGAAGAAGCTAGGCATGAGTTCGCCGTAGACGGTACTGGTGAAAGCCGCATATTGACGGAGAAGAGGGACGTGTGGGCCGACACTGCGCTGATAGTTTTCTTCGACAACCTGCATCAGGACCCCTTTGGGTATGTCGTCCCAGTTGGAGATTGCATTCTTTATAGCGTTGATGGGTGGCGGGCCAAAAATGTCTTGGGAGAGAGAGGGATACTTGAGAATGCGCATGCGCCGGTTGATTTCGTCGAGCGCGGTTCGAAACATGGGGCCGTCTTTGTTTGTAATAGCTTTACGGAAGAGATGGAGAGGTGACGGAGATGAGGTGTCGCGTGAGGATTCCCGGAGGGGAGGTGTGATTGTCCGTGGAGGAACGTCGGCTTCATCGTCTGTATCGTTGTCGAACTGAAAATCGATCCGTGGCAGAGTTCCAAAGAGCTCCTGCTGTCGCGGAGTCATGTATTCTCGGATGATAGTGTGTATTGAGTTTGCGAGGTCTAGGATGGGATTGTAGTGGTCCTTGTCCTTGGGTTCTAGGAGCAAAAACTCTTCGGACGCGTAGCTGTTTGGGTATTCGAGTTCTCCCATGGGAGGATGTTCAGGATGGGGTTTCCAGGACCAATCATTCGGGTCGTGAGGATTGTGAAAGTCTATGAGTTGTCAGACAAAGAAAATGGAAAGTCGCGCGAAGCACGCACAAGATTTGTAGGTCCTCATCAGAGATTTTATAGCGTCGTAGGAAGACAAGTGCGCCTCTGTCTGTTGAAAATCACCGTCCACCGCGAGCTTACGCGTCCGACGAGCGGGAGGGGGCGCGGAGGAGGTAGAAGCTGCTCTGCTGATTGCCTGCGAGCGAAAGACAGGCTCTGGAGGCGCTACATGCTCTTCAGCGAAGGGGTCGATTCGTTCGGCGCGTTTTTTCGACTGGGCCTTTGGTTTCGCTGGACGAACGCGTTTTCCGGGTTTGTTTTCGGAGGGTGCATCGGGAGATTTGCGCTTGCGGGATGTTGAGCCTTCGGGAGGGATAGAGCGGGTGGGTAACGCGGCTGACGCGGATGCTGGTGGTAGATGAAGCGGGGTTTGTTGGGCAGGAGGCGCCGACTTGGAAACAGGCGGATTACTTGGAGAAATAATGCCGTTCAGCCAGAGGGGAGACATGGTGGTCATCGTCGCTGTGGACGTCGACATTGTGCTGTTCGCGGTGCTCAATGATGAGCGTGAAGAGGAAGCTGGTCAGTGGCTGTGCTTCGTTTATGTCTATTTTGTTTTGCAAATTCCTTCCTTCTTCCCATTGTTCTCTCGCATTGACAATAGTCCCTGTCTTGTTATTTCCTAACGCGGTCGACGCGACGGGCTACTTGGTACTAGTAACACTACTGCTCTCGTGACCTCTCTATCGCCGTCTCAATTTGAGTTCTTCTTGAAGAATCAGACCTCACTCTGGCACTCTTGTAACTCTGGAAATACACTTCTGACTCGCACCAGTCATTATCAATGACGAGCCTCTCGGCGCACCTCTGAATCTGGCGAAATGACATTGTTTCGTTCTCACATAGTGACCGTCTGGTCAATCAACTAAGCGGATGAAGCCAGAGTTCCTCTTACTCCCCACAGCGACAGCGAAGACTCCATTATTATCTCAAGTTGCCACGGTACGGGATTCCACTTGATCAACCGCCCAAAACGGAAATGACAGACTCCCACAAGCGTCTGCGCCTCTACAGTGAGCCGGGCGAAACCCTTTCTTCAAGCGGCCAGCTAGATCTACAACACATGACGCCCGTCGCTACCATGCACATCTCGCTCAGCATCCGACGCCTGAGCGCTAGATGATATCCTGATGCGAACCGAAACCGATCTTTGATCTGCCACAAATGTATTCATTTATTCCTGAATTATCTCGTCTGCTCAACCCCAAGCGTTTCCCGGACTGGCCACACAGTTACCAATATCCTGGTCTATATAACATGAGAGCTCACTTCGGATTTTCCTTCCCCGTCCTTTCGTTCTATATCACCCCCGGTTGGTGCTCGATGGCCATGCTAGACATTGCCCTCTTGAGTCTGAGAGGTGCGTATCTTCTAACACTGATTGCCTTTCATTGTTTGACCACATTACGTGTATAGCTGATTTGCGTGAAGCCTCTGTCCCATCGACGAGGGAACAAACCGACGTTCAATTCATAGCAGCGTTCGATGCCACCTTGGTAGTCGGATGGATCCTGCTCGTGCTTACAATCGTCCCACCCCTCGTCTCCTCGCGGATAATACCCAGGCTGTCCTCATGGTTCGCCATGCTACTATCCGGTCAAGTCTACTGCCTGTCATTTCTCCTTCTCGTTGGGTTTCAAAAGGGCCCGGCGCCTCCATTTGAACTATGTCTCCTCCAAACATGCCTCATCTACTGCTGTCCTATACTGTGAGTGCATTCGTGATCAATCTCTCCCTAAAGTTATGAAGACGATTAACTAGAACAGCGTCGTATACGTTGACGTTCATCATAGAGGTATCTCATACATTCTCCGATGACGAAGATGTTGTTAACCTTACTTTCCAGCTCTTCAACGTGCTCTACCAAGCCACACGTTCTATCAAGGTCGAGAAATCCCGAGCAATGCTGTGGGTAAGTTGCGACTAATCAACATCATGTAGATCTCTTTGAACCTACATTTCAGATTCTTACCATTCCCGCAATTCTATACGCTATCGTCTTCATAGTCGTGCTGGTGGTAAGCTCCTTAATTCCCTCGCTATTTCTTGATGACACTCACTATTCATCTGATATAGTCCGGCGTTCGAAACCCAGAAACGATAGAACGTAATCTCTCCCACACGTTCTGTCACAGCACGCTAGCCTTTCCGTACGTCTCAGCAAATTATCATACCCCGCACAACGCTCAACCAACCAAAGTGGCTATCTAACCGCCATCATCGTCTTCTCTGAATTTATCGCAATGCTAGTCCTAGAAGGCGAGATATCCAATTTCTAATCCTAGCCGACTCGGACGCTTACTGACGAAAACACCAAAGCTGTCATGTTCTACATGCTCCGCCTGAAAAAGAAGGACCTCGAGAGCTGCGTCAGTCCTGACACCAAATCTTACACCGACTTCTCTTTCGTGCACAGGCGCCTGTTCCTCCGAACGGTTATGTTCTCGGTTTATACGGGTTTGGGGGCGTTGTCAGTGTTGATTTCCTCACGTGGCGGATATTTCCTAATCATTGCCCTCTAGCATAAGCGCCTTCGTTCTACTGTCTCCGAGCTCCATCCCAATACTAGGATGGGTATTTATGTTGACGTTGCGTGAGTTTCGTCGCTATAATCAAAGATAGCGGAGAATGCTGATATTTACCGTACACAGCGCCAATGGTCGCCGTGAGTGTATTTGGGACCCAAACTGTACGTTCAACGGTAGTAGCATTTGCATGGGCTAATATTTCCTCGTAGGATATTTACCAATTCTACGTATCCGCTATACTGGCGGGTTGGAGGAAGCTGTTTCCTCTGAACCTTTGAGTCTCTGGAGTTTCTTGACTGCTCGTTGTAATTGTAATACTTTCCTTTAACTTCGGTGTCTGTACTACCTATCCTTTGACAAATTTCACAGGCTGTCATAGGTCGCCATTGACAACAATGGACGAACTCTATTTGACGGCGTCGAGGTGGAGGTATAAGAGATAGGCATGCAATGCCTTTCTAAATTGGACTCGGATGCCACCCTACACAGAATTTCTGTATGTAACTACTTGCAATTCTCAAAAGGAAGCGATATTCATCTTTTCTTCGAACGCGGCGTCCGTCAGACAATTGACGCCACGAAAAGTTGATAACAGCGAGCTTACCTCTATTGGGTCGGGTTCGGTGCGTGGCCAGGACACTTGGGTCTACACATATCCTCGCGGTGCCTCTCCTCCGTAACATGGCGGACCCTCTTGCACCGCTGACAGACTGTATCGGGGTGGCCTTGACGAACCCATTCCTTATACTCGGCGCATTCCTCGGTGGTGCAAGTCATATGGACGAGGCCGCAAGCGTAGGTAGTTATCCGTGTGGTTATGGTACACATTGTGTGGGGGTTCGGGGATTGGGAAAGAAAGTTATACAGCACCGACCCCTGGGAAGTGGCTTTTACACCTGTGATGCATCCCGGCCTCGTGTTTAACAGCGTTTGTTGACGAGTGGCTTCGGCGCTTTAGTGAGGCTAGGTGTGGGTCCTTATTCTCAGGCGCCGGGGTGACGGGTACGGGATATGGAAGAAGGAACGTTGTGTGGCGTCAATAAATTAAAACTAAAGTTCGTCGTGAACACCCGTCTCAGTGCTTACTGCAGATTACTTTTGCTTTTTTCTCGCCGAAGAAGGCTTGTGAACGGTACGCCACACGAACACAAACCGGTTTTCATCCGATCCGTTGGACATTTCACAGTTAATGAGGTAACATTGCATAACATATGGCATAAGAATTCACATCGTAAGTATTAGGAATTATATCGAGCACTCCGAGTCTCTGAATACATCTCTAGGCCGCGGATTCCGTTTCAACTGGCACCAGAGTCGGATTGTGGGTATGAACACCTGACTCATAAAGCGCTCTTCCGCATACCTTCGAGCACACGATAATGATGGAGCAGACGGTACATCGCTTAGCCCGTTTCACTGAAATGCAAGGATCTTTGCACTGCGGTGACGTAAGAAGACTAGCACTGGGAGGAATTACGAGGACACTTACAGATGGGTTCATACAGAACAATTTGACCTGTCTCGTTTCTGGGTCGAGTTTCCCTACCTCCGATAAAGCAGTGACGAACTTCACCCAGCACTGTGATATCTCACTCATTCCCTCTCGCACCTTCAACTCCCTCATATGACCTGCACCTAACCCATCCATGTTTTCCTCTGCGATTTTTTCCAGGGCACGGAATATCTTGCTAGAAAGAATCCCCTGGTGGGTTCGCACACAGTAAAGCAAGTCCCGAAGCAGATCATGCAGCGACGTAGTATCGAAGCTTCCCGAGTCATGCCCCCAAACCTTCACTAAAGTCGCCAGTGCCTCCAGTAATCCAAATTTCAGAGCCTGACGCAACGGAAATGGCTCCGGGGAGTTGACATCGACAACAACGTGACCGAGCGTTAGTAAACACTCGCTAATCCCATCGAATTGAGTGGGAGGGTCGTCAATGAACATATGAAGTAGCTCCACGAGGGTTTTCGACGCCAGCCTGTGACGCAAAGTGTCTTGGAATTCTTTATCTATCGAACAGATTGTGCTGATCTGAACGAGACTACGATCCACAAAGCCATCGTCGATAGGGACGTCGAATTCGGTGGCTGCTCGAAGAATCCCCAATGGATTCATGAAGAGTCTTTTCGACTGAGAGCGTAGAGCGATGCGGAGATCGAAGCATGCCTTTTTGTTAGAGGTAGATATCAAGTGCGTAACAACACAGCGGATTATTGACCAAGGTCGACCGTCATATTTTCCAAACGCTCTTTCAAGGACCCTCGTGGAATCTTCGACGAAAGAAGATTCACCGAAAAGAGTGAGGGCTTCCGGGATGGATAGGATATGGTACAGGTGTTTGTAGAAGTGCGCGACAAGGTTTTCCACATCACTTCCAACGGCGCATGGCATGTCGAGAATCTGGGGAAAGACTTCGATAATCCATTTGACGATGGTGTGGATCAAAAAGTCAAGATGTGCCTGTACAGATGGGTGATGCGGTGCCCGGCCCTTTGTGCCGATGGGTCCATATAACTTTCCCAATGCGTTAAGGCATTGAGCAAAGAGATCCATGCAAGGGTTAAAAACGAGTTTGCCGTTCGAGCGGTTGTACGTCGCAACGGGAAGGAAAACAGGGGTTTCCAAAGCTGACTTGATGGCTGGCAGCAAGTCGTTGAGGGCATTGCGTTGAACGAGGCGCAAAAGGGTGACCGAGGGATGAGACTGGGATAACGATTAGAGTAGTTTACCAAGAAATGTGTCAGACATTGACATACCATGTCAGATAGTATGAGAAGATTATGATTTGGAAGTGTCGCAGATAGGCAAGAGATTGGGAATAGAACAGGAAACAACGGCTTGCTTAAATAAACTCACAACGCGCGCGCGAGCACTTACAAATTCGGAATTAGTCAATTTACCATTGTTCACTTGCAGAACGAGGACAATAGTCGCTCGTCAGACCTAGTCCCGATGTAACCACTCATTGTATAAATGCGTTAAGTGAAACACTGCTTTGTTTCGGAGGAAGATTTGTCAGTTCTCCGTTAGAAATAAGCAATCACATAACCGTGGGAGATAAAATTGAGGTTGAATGAAGGTGTTGTACGTAGATGGAGTGAGAAGAGAACGGAGATGCAGAACAGATACCGGACCGGAAGGAGAATGCGTTGTAGTGAGTGGTATGAGAAAGCACAGTCACACGTAAGAGATTCGAGTCTCGGAGCACGAGCCAGATCAAGAGGAAACCAATTGCTGGTGATGGTGGTGGCGGTCAAGAAGGCGTGGGAGGTTGATATTGATCCATTGATCGGAATGTTTTGGTCAGGGACGTCGACTCCTCCAAGTTGAACGAATACCACCATGATTCCAAAATGCCTTGCGTTGTACGCCTGCTGCTGCTATTTCCCGTCGAATATATACCCAGCATCTGCCATGACTTTTTTCGACTTGCTTGTGATTGCGTCGTACAAGCTTGAGCACATTCAAAAGTCAAGATCGGACCGACTTACATTCGGTCTTTGACCTTTCCGACATGTTTTCCGCCATCCTCGTCCTCCTCGCAACCGCCTTTGCCAAAAGCCACAGCCGATGTCTTGCCATCGCCCTTCTCGTACCCGCCGTAATCTTGTAATCGTTCCACCTTGGACATCTGTGGGACGCTGAAGCCACAACGACTCCATGCTCTGGTTTAGAGCATTGGGCGTGGTGGTCACTGTCATTCGATAGCCCCATCTTCGGCTCAACTGGCCATACGGGGACATGGTGGCGGGGCACCAAGAGCTGCACCAAGTCCGAGGTCTCTGATCATTTTGTAACGTTGTGACTCTAGCCACCGTAGAAATAGAGCTAGAAATGGTTGGTATACTGATAGCATCAATCATATTGGACATCGATGAAGTTGTAATAATGGTAGTATATAAACGAATCTGAAACGACGAAACGAATCAGAGGGAATCGTACGACAAATATCGTTTGTCAAGCTCGGGATACCAAACCTCGGTATGTGGTATATGGATTGACTCCCGACATATCGCCTTGGTATGCAGCTGTGCATCTCCAACTTCCTCCCAGCACTCTTCCGAACACACGACGAATGAGTAGCACACGCTACATCGTTTGAACCAGCATTCAGACGTGTAGGATTTGTCGCACTGAATCAAATGTCAGCGACAAGCTCGAAATGGGCAACTAGAAGAAAGAACACACCTTAGGATTCATGCAAATCAAGCTAACTGCTCCAGTCTCTGGATCAAGTCTCGTCACTTTCTGCACAATGCCCAGAAATACGGCCCAAGATCGCTTCAGGCTAGTCGAATCATCAGTCATCCTCGAACTACCCATCTTATCAACATCCTCTTCAATGACTCTCGCCACCTCACGAGACGCCCTAATCGCCACCCGCCGGCTGCAGATCGTGTAGACGCCCAGATCCACCAATAAATCCCGTATCCAGTTAGACATAGAATCACATTGGTAATCTCCCAACAGGCGTACCACCTTGGCTATCACCTCCACCAGTCCGGCATCCAGAGATTGCACCCATCCTTTGATGGGCAGATACGGAGTGTAAGGGGTATACCCCCGCGAGTCGTGCAATGAAAACAACATTCGAAGAAGTCCCAGCAATGTATCATGGTCTTCGACGTCGTTAGTAGATAGATCGAGGGTATCGAGAATCCTGCTCGCGATGGTGACCACAGAGTCCAGCGAATTCCTCTTCCGAAGGCTCTTCCGGAGCTCTGCATCCACGAAGCCGATCGTTCCAGCGTGGAAGAGGTCATTCATCACAAGATGCACGGGGAGTGACATGTCCGGATTCGCCTTGAGCGCGTCACTGACTCTCTCCAACTTTTTGGTTGACCGGAAAAGGTGTCTGCGGGGTTGACGACGAAGGGCATCGCACAGTTTAGACCGAATTCTAGGGTGTTCGCTGTAAGCGGATACGACAACATTGATGTTACTGTCGCGATAATCGCTGACTCGGTGTACTTGCATGAATTCATCGACCAAGACTGAGGACCACTCTGCGACGAACGGCGAATCACCGAAGAGCGGAGGGATGGAAGGATGTGATGCAAGTCGGTACAAATGGTAGTGTAAATCATTCGATATGTTCTTTTGGTTCTCTTCGTCAAGGTTGTGTGGCATCTCCGCTAGGAGAGTAATAATCCACTTGATGATGCTGTTCAACACAAAGTCGGCATTTTCCTCGAGCGAATCATGAGCGGCGGCTGTGAGAGATACAGTCAAGCGAGAAATCCCCTGCAGACAGGCATAGAACACAGCAGCATCGGCATTTACAAAGTGTAAGGGGTCCAAAAAATGCTGTAGGAACGCTGGGCGAAAGTTTGGTTTTCCAAGTTGAGAAATGATGATCGACATCAAGTCGTCGAGTGGCAGGCTAAGCATGAGCTTTTCGAGGAGAAATATTCTCTGATATTCTGGGATCGGCTGTAGATAGGATTAATGCACTATCAACATATCGAAATATTTGCATTACCATGATGAGTTCGTCTGTTGAGAGTGTAGGTGATGGAGCAAAAGGTCTTGAAACTATGGTTATGTAGGTGCACGCCTGATAAATTGTTCGCGAACATACAATGAGTATTGTGGCTGATGAGAGCTTTTTAGGAAATTGTTGATGAATTTCTGAACAAAGACCCCATCCCCCCACTTGCCACTTTGAGACGTCGTGTCCGTTCGAGGGAGTGGCAGACTTCAAGTGCATCCTGAATCAGCACCCCATGAAGCATGTCGAGGATAGAGTACGGAACGCACACTGGCTCGTCACCATACGGCGCTGTCGAGTGTAAGATTGTCGGCCGAATGTGGTCTTGGAATACCCGAAAGTAGGACGAGAATGGGCATCGAGGTGGGTGCTGGGTGCATGAAAGAAGAATCGTCCATTGAAAAAGTCGGAGAGTCAATAAACAAAGGTTTCTTCGATGGCACTGTCGCGTCATCTTTAGTACATTTCCCAGCATAGAAAGAAATGCCTGGTTCACCTTCAAAGACGCTTTGTTTTGATCCTCAGCATCGACCACTCGGTGAAAGTCCAATGTTGAAGATATGTAGGTTCAACAATATCTGGGCCAAAACGCAGGCATCAGCGACTCCAGAGAGTAGAGTGACTTCATTCGTCTGCACCGCAGGTGTCGGTTACAGCACTTGTTGAGAGTTTGTTGAGAGCCTGTTATTCGAACGTTTGAGGGACCGAAAAAAAGGTAAAAACCCCATACCTTGAGCAACACAGCATAAACAACATCAAGCTGGAAACACTGCAGACGATAGAAACTCCAGAAGTACAAATCGTTTGTGAGCGTGATGGTTCAAAGAAGTCAAAGGGTTATCGGTCCGGATCCGGACCAGCCCTTCAAGCTTGCTTTGTATTCAAGGAGGCTAAGTATAGAATGCAATGTTGTGCGCGCCATTCAGAAACGACGAACTGGGTCTGATCAACATAAAAAACAATCTGCATAGCATACGACATAGGTAGCATAAGTATAAGTACTAGAAAGCATAGGTTATAGTCCAAGCAGATCAGGTATCGACGAATTTAAACATCACCCTCCATGAAGCGGCATATCTCAGGATACCAAGCTTCAAAGTGAGGCGTTACTGCTGATTCCTTACAAATCGCTTTGGTATGCAGCTTTGCGCCTCCGACCTCGTCCCAACACTCTTCCGAACACACGATGAATGAATAACACTCACTACACCGTTTGAACCGACATTCAGACGTGTAGGATTGGTCGCACTGGAAATCACGTCAGTGAAAAGGGACAATTTGGAGAAAGAGGAGAAACATACCTTTGGGTTCATGCAAATTAGAGTCACTTCGCCAGTCTCTGGGTCAAGCCTTGTCACCTTCTGCACCATACCAATAAATGCAGCCCAAGAGCGCCTAAGAGGAGTAGAGCAATCAGTCATGCGTGAATCGCCTAGACCATCCCCATTTTCCGCAAGAACTCTCGCTAGCTCACGAGCCATCCGAACCGCCACCACTCGGCTGCAGATTGTATAAATGCCCATATTCACCAAAAAGCCCTTCAACGAACTCGACAGCCAGTTTACGGACCGGAAATCTCCCGACGATAACACGCGCACCGCCTTCGCCACAACTTCCACCAGTCCAGCGTCCAGAGATTGGGTCCATCCTTTGGTACGGATATCTGGAACATCTCCCCTGTAATCGTGCAAGGAGGACAGCATTCGGAGGCACATAGACAATCTTATCATAGATTTGTCGTCATGACAGGGAGACGGAGGGAAGGTATCGAGATACCTGTCGATAAGAGTGACGACCGAGTCTAAGGCGTTCCTCTTCCAAAGATCCTCTCGGAGCTCAACATCCACTGCACCGATCGAGCCAGCGTAGTGGAGGACCCTCATCACAAGGTCTACGGGGAACTTCATATTTGGATACGCCTTGAGCACCTCGCTGATCCTTTCCATCTTTCGGATTGGCCTGAAGAGCAGTCTAGATGGCTGGCGACGAAGGGTGGCACACATATGCCAACGAGCTTTAGGGTCCAGATTGAGACGAAAGATCAGGTCGGCAACAAGACCACTGTCCATTTCGTCCCTTCTGAGGACGTGGATGAAGGATTCGACCACTGCCGAAGCGCAATCAGCGATGAATGGCGAGGCAGAGAAGAGAGGAAGGATGTTCTGAGTCGTCAGAAGCGCATACAGATAGAAGTGAAGGTTTCTCGTTGTAACGTGCTTCTCATCTTGAGAGAAGATGTGGGATGGCATGTCCAGTAGTAGTGCCACAAGCCATCTGACAACTTCGTTCATCAAGAAATCAGCGTTGGCGTCGAGTGTAGTATCAGCACCGTGATCCCGAGCTTCTGACAAGCGTACAAGTCCTTCCAGGCAGCTGAAGAGCAAGAGGGCATCGAAATTGGGCGTGGAAGTGGGTTGGAGGGGGTTGTGTACGAATGCTGGACGGAAGTTTGGTTTTCCCAAGTGAGATTTGATGACCGGCATCAGGTTAACCAGAGGGAGAGACCTCAAAGTGTTTTCGAGAACACCGATTGCGCGAATATCTGCTGCAGACTATATAGGTGTTATTAGTGTGTCGTCGTCTATATCTGAGAAAAAAGTATCTTACCATGATTAGTTGGTTTTGGAGGAAGAGATATACTGCGAGTAGTAGAATGATAGAAGCGAGGAGTCGCGTTGAGGTTATATACAGTTGAGGACGCGCGCGCGCGCGCAGAAGTACCATTGTTCGTCAGAGTATGTTCGCACAATGGGGGTTGAAGATCACGTGTGGCGCAGGTGAAGAGCATCGAGGTATGTCGAGCGCGACAGCAGGTATTGAACTGAAATGTTTTAGCGCAGATCTGGGAGACTCTGGCGAGTTTAGGAAGGTCCACCAGACTCCTACTGGCAGCTCTCATGCATATCGTTCCGATATTCGTAGAGACCTTGAGAAGCTTTCGGTTCCAAGGTCAGAAACGGTGTGTTATTTCAAAGCGGGTTTCAACATACATCAGCTGGGAGTGTCTGCGTACAGAGTGTCCGATTCTAGTGAATAGGGGTGGACAACAGGGATAGTAGGTATCTGCTCATCCAGCAGCTCAGCCTCGAATGAGGGGAAGGTAAGTTCCTTCGAGCGTCCCGTGGCTACAGCATTTACATGCATCCAATCCATAAAGTCAGGGAGCCAATAACTGTTGCTATACTCTTCGACTTCGTCGTCGTCGTCGTCATCCTCATCGTCGCCGGGTGGGCTATAGGGTTCTGCGTATTCGGTCGCTATAGGTCGAGAATACGTTCTGGTACCCGGAGACCAATCAAGGGGTGCCGCTACGTTCGACAGTCCGAGAAGCCTGGTCAACCGGTACATCATTTCGTGCATGGTCTGCAGAATACGACTGGTAGGATCCCCTTCGTCCCATGAAGTGCGCGCTTGATCAAGGATCTGCCCGAATTCACTGGGGAATCCAGCAGATAGATCGGCGCCACTATAAGCTTGCTTTTTAGCGCCTACGCGGGCTATTCTTTGTAGTGGGTGCTCATTCCCGAACCCCTTCATCCAAGGGAGTTCGGCGCGCAGCAGGAAAAGAAGCAGGTACGCGAGGGATTCAACATCGTCCTGAGTTTGGAGAGCTGCCAAGTTGTCTGCGTCAGTCTGTAAACCAAAGAAAAGAATAAATCACGTACGCAAGCGCCTATGCGCATTGAGGCTGCACCATTTTACAGAGCCAACTACGCCGTGGAGGGTTTCAGAAAGAGCTTTCTGTGGTTCACCGTTTTGGCCAGGTAAAACGCGCACGGATATGTTGAAATCGATTAGGATGACGCGAGACGGATCCTCGAGACTGAGGAGCATATTGTCCGGTTTGATGTCGCGGTGCACGATGTTATGAGAATGAAGGTGCTGTAGAGCGCTCAACATCTGCTCACCTATCCGCGCGACCGTGAGCGGCAGGAGAGACTTTCCATCGGAAATGACTTTGCTCTCGACAGTGCCACCCAGACGATCCATGGCGATTACTTCGAAATGGTTCGCCCGACCATAACCAAGGATGCGGGGCAACGACGGGTGTCCTTGGAGGACTTGCATCATTCTAGCTTCATGGCGAAGAATAGTCCGCCTTATCTTGGCCGATGCTCGGTTTTTCTTGATCACGAAACCTTCTCCATCGGGTACTCGGAATGCCTCATACACGGCACACTAAACACTAGTTAGTCGCCATTGACAAGGGAAAGAAAGGCTGGCCTTACATAGGTTCCTCCAGAGAATCTCTTCCCCAACGTGTAATTGAACGACATTAGTTAAGCGAGATATGAAGTCCGTAAGGCATTGGTGAGGCTATTTGCAAGCCGAATTGTAATGCCGTAACAACGCGAGGCCACCAGGTATACTTGATTGACTCGCAATAGGATTGAAGACATCGTTCATGTTGAGAGTGGTGCCTGACCGTGAATGAATGCTGACACATCCCGACACGAGACCCAATCGAGTCAGAGAGGAAAGCGGGAGGCGCGGTTCCCTTATTTGACTCATCCCAAATCGGGCAATATAACAGCGGGACTGCACCCCTAAATCATTCTTGGACGTCAACCACCATGCCTCCCCGCAAGAAACCTGCCTCAGAGTCGGACGCTCCTGCGCCTACAAGATCCAGCTCGCGTATCAAGGCCAATACTGAGGCCCAACCAGCCAAACCACCTTCCAAAGTAGCCGCAAAACCCAAATCCACCGCGAAACGCGCTAGAAAGGACGACGACGACGACGACGATGAAGAGGAGGACGATGCACCCAAGAAACCTGCTAGCAAACGAGTCAAGAAATCCGATGAAGACGCGCCAGTCGCGAAGCCGGCCAGCAAGAAGCCCGTAAGCAAGAAACCGGCTAGCAGGGCCAAGAAAACAAAGGCCGACACGGAAGACGAGCAGGACGACGCGCCGAAAAAGCCTGCCAGCAAAAGGACGAAAAAGCAGGCTGACGACTCCGAAGACGACGCGCCTGTCGCGAAACCCGTCAGCAAGAAAGCCAAAATGGCTAAGGTCGATGAGGAGGACGAAGAGGAGCCGCCAGCCAAGATGGTCACTGTGCGCTCGTTCCATTTGATGTGGTCGGCACTATACTTACTTTCTCGATAGCTCTTGAAAAGAGGTGCCGCGCCCGTAGACCCCAAGTCCGGAAAAGTTTGTAGGTGGCCACACTATTTTGATTGATAGGAATCTTAAGTCTTGCAGCGACCCATCAGGTTTACCATAATGCCGAAGGCGTATGGGACGCCATGCTCAACCAAACGGACATCAGCGGAGGGTCCAACAAGAACAAGTTTTACGCCCTTCAGCTTCTACATCCTATTGGCTCCAATTCCAACAGTATCCTCTACACACACTGGGGTCGTGTTGGAGAAGAGGGTCAATCCCAGGTGAAGGTAAGGACCTTTGCTCTTCGTGTATGGATTGGCCTTCATGCAACTTAGGGCCCCTTCCCCGCCGCCAACGCAGTTGCCGAGTTCAAGAAGCAATTCAAGGCAAAAGCTGGCGTCAATTGGGAGGAACGTGTCGGCATGGTCCCCAAGAAAGGTGAGCCCTCTCAAACCTTCGCTTACGATCTTCGGGACTTATTGTGACATTAGGAAAATATGTGTGGTTGGGTATGGAATGTTATCGCGCCGTCAGTTATTTTCCTAATCGTTGGTCATTTAGAGCGCAGTTATGGCGACGATGACGAAGAGGAGGAAGTCAATGCAAAGGCGGAAGGCAGCAAAGCAGTCGAGCGACCTATCCCCAAGTCCTCGCTTCCTTCCCCCATTCAAGAGTTTATCATGCTTGTATTTTCGACCAGGTTCGTCCTGCAACTCTGCATGTGGATCTTTGCTCAGTTTATTTAGCATCATGGACTCTACGCTATCTTCCATGAATTATGATGCGCGCAAATTACCGCTTGGTAGGTCAAGCAAACGTGATCCAGATTTTGGCACTGAATTTGCTACCGATCAGGTAAACTGTCGAAGAACACCATCCTCAATGGCTTCGCGGCACTCATGGTAGGGATGCTAATGTCCTCATTGAACCTGTATACTAATCTCAAACATAGCGGCTCTCTGAAGTCCTTTCGGACCCCAATTGCGATACCGCCAAAGAGAGCGGTAAGACTTTGAAAGAGGCAGTAGATACTCTCACGAGTCACTATTACTCGTACGGCCTCTATCATCGCGTTGATTGGATATTTTTATTGACCGCCTGGTAGCATCATACCTCACGAATTTGGTCGTAGCAAACCAGCAAGCATCGACACGGCGGAGAAATTGAAGGTTGAGCTTAACCTGGTCGATGCTCTCGGCGACATGGTATGACACCGATACTGCTTCCCCGTTCCTTCTCTAACTTGATATGTAGGAAATTGCATCCAAGCTCATTCAATCTTCTTCCGCGCTTTCGGACGAGAACGGTAACCCTCTCAACCCGCTTGACTCCCAATTCCGTTCTCTCGGTCTTTCCAAGATGGAGCACGTCGATCGTAACAGTCAAGAATTTACCGCCCTTGCTGCATATGCACGGGATACGCATGGTCAGACTCACAGACATATCAATGCGAGCGTCAAGCATATCTACCGCGTCGAAAGGTATGTGCAGAGGGCTGTCTTATGATCGACTATGTTGACACGTCCATAGGCCCGGCGAAACTGAGCGATGGCACAAAGGTGGCTACAGCAAACTTGCCGACGGAGAACGTATGCTTCTCTGGCACGGCTCGCGTACCACCAACTTCGCTGGTATCCTTCAACAGGGTTTGCGCATCGCACCTCCCGAAGCTCCTGTCAACGGTTACATGTTCGGAAAAGGTGTTTACTTTGCAGATGTAAGTTTTTCCACTATTTCGTGTATACCTTATGAATCTAACGATGCTCTCAACAGATGATGTCCAAGGTTCGTAGAATCCTTTGATCCTGTGTTAATCTGACCTCTTTATTTCCAGTCTGCTGGCTATTGCTACCCATCGTCAGTTTTCTATGCCTGCCTATCCGTTCGACGTTGACGTTATCTAGACTTTCGAACAACGTAGGGCTTCTGCTTCTTTGCGAAGTGGCTATTCTGCCTGTGTATGAGTGTGATGACGCCGTATGTGGTAGCCTCTTTTAAGATACTTCATCTGACGCCGTTTTATTAGGATTACTATGCGGCGGAAAACTGTAAGAAAGGAGGCAAGCGCGCTACCAAAGGACGTGGTCGGACACAGCCGACGAAATGGAAGGATGCTGGTGCTGCTCTGGATAATCCAGAGCTCGTTGGTTGCCATATGCCCGATGGTGGAGGCTCAGACGTTGCTACCGGTGGTTACCTGCAGTACAACGAGGTGTGTTTTCTTGATAACGTTTGGGGTTCTTGAGCCGTTGTTGACCCACCTTTTTGCAGTACATCGTCTATGACATTTCTCAAATCCGGGTCAAGTATCTGCTTATGGTTGATATGTAAAGTACATACTTCGGGTCACTGTGGACATTTAATTGTGCTGTATTTATCTCAACAAACTATTGATCTTTTCAGACTAACATCTCACACCAATTAATTAACAACGATTCAGGCGTCAGTTGATTTCCATCATAGGTACCAGCAAACCTAGGCTTGTTCACTCAGAATCACAACCATCACAATCACCATTTAAGTAGCCCCTATACGCGTTCAATGCAGACTTTAAGTCGACCACCACCACTATGGGGACGCTTTCCCCACCTCCGTAGCTTTCTCAGAAGAGCCAGTACCGTACCTGTGGATCCTTGCTTCAGCGCCGCCAGTACGTCGTCGCGTCTCTTTCAATGAATTCTGCTCTCATGCGAGGAAATCCTACAGCCCCACATCAAGTATACAAGAACCACACGGGCGTATGGGACGCTATCCTCAATCACACGGATATTGTTGGGGTGAACTCGAATAAATTCTACGCTCTCCAGCTCCTGCATCCCGTCGGCTCTGACTCTGACTGCATCCTCTTTACGCGTTGGGGTCGTGTCGGGGAGAACGGCACGTCCCAAATAAAGGTATTGGTTCTGTTGTACAAGTTGAGCTCAATATTTACTTGAACTACTCCTTAGGGGCCATTTCCTGCAGCCATAGCGATGAAAAAGTTTAAGAGCCAGTTCGTGCATAAATCTGGCGTAAAATGGGAGAAACGTTTAGATCAGCCACCGAAAGAGGGTACGGTTGTGCTTCTCTTTAGCCGAGTTGAAGTTGATTGTTCTGAACAGGTCGGTATGTTTGGCTAGGTGAAGTGTGGCGGCCCTTAAACAGACCATAAGTATGCTAATTTCCTCAGAACGAAACTATGACGAGAATGAATCTCAAAAGGACCAGAAGACATCACAAATGGAGTCTATACCAGAATCTACTCTTGCGCCTCCCATTCAAGAGGTCCTGCGTCTAATTTTCTCTCAAGAGTTAGTGTTTCCATTCCGGAATCACGAGTTTCAAATACTAACAAGCGTGAAATAGTGTTATAGACTCGACGTTATCGTCCCTAAATTATGATGCTCAGAAATTGCCTCTCGGTAAGTCATGACGACGCCACACAACAGCACTTGGTACGATCATACCTCAACAGGGAAACTATCCAAAACAACTATTCTCAACGGATTCTCGGCGCTAAAGGTAATCTAGATATCATGATATACACAGACAATAACGATACTAAAACCGATCTAGAAAATCTCTGAAGTATTGACGGACCCGACTGGCAAGACCGCTAGAGAAAATGGAAATACTTTACATGATGCTCTCGCCCATCTCACAGGAAAATATTATTCGTCAATGGCCTGCCTCTACGTACGTTCTACGTGCTAACCTCTGCGTTTTAGAATTGTTCCTCATAATTTCGGCCGGAACAAACCACTAGTCATCGATACAGTGCAACGTCTGAAACTTGAACTCGACCTCGTCGATGCACTAGGCGATATTGTATGTATCCTCAAATTATATGCTCCTTTCAACTAAGCGTCACCAGGAAATTGCCTCGAAATTCAATTCTTCATCTACTAGTGAAAAGGAAGGAAATACAGTCAACCCCATCGATACTCAGTATCAGTTTCTTGGCCTCTCGAGAATGGAAGTCGTCTCGGAAGATTCTCAAGAGTTCAAAGCCATCGCTGGGTACGCGCGGGATAGCCACGGCAAGAGACACACTCACATTCGGAAGGACGGGATCAAACATATATATCGGGTCGAACGGTATGTGTCTGCTGGTTTCTCGCTCGACGGTAACACTGAAGGAACGAAATATAGGCCAGGAGAGTCCGAGAGGTGGATGAAAGGCGGTTTCGACAAGGTTGCCGATGGAGAACGTTTACTACTGTGGCACGGTTCCAGAACTGCTAATTTTGTGGGAATTCTTCAGCAAGGTCTGCGGATTGCTCCCCCGGAGGCTCCGTCAACTGGATACATGTTTGGTAAAGGTGTTTACTTCGCAGATGTAAGTGTTGTTCTGCCAACATCAACTTATCATCACATCTAACTATCATCCCTCCCCCCAGGTGATGTCAAAGGTAAGTCATGGACAAGTCGGGCTCTTTCATTGGATATCTGATTCTATACAATGCTTAGTCGGCTGGTTACTGCCACTCGAAGTGAGTCCGTATGCTCAGAACATCATAAAAGTACTCAAGCTCGTTCAGTATGTCACGAAGTACTGGCCTTCTCCTCCTTTGTGAGGTTGCCACGCTGCCTGTCCTTGAATGCTTGAATGGTGTATGTCATAACTTTATAGCTTCCGCTAACTTTCTCATTCTGCTAAGGATTTTCGCGCTGATGAGAAATGTTTGAAACTTGGTAAACGAGCCACCAAGGGTGTTGGCCGGAATCAGCCTGTGAAGTGGAAGGACGCCGGCGATGCATTGGGTAATCCTGAACTCTTGGGCTGTTATATGCCTGATGGTATAGGAATGGACGCTGGTGTGCGCGGCTACCTGCAGTACAACGAAGTGCGTTTAGAAATCATTTTCTGTTCATCTCAATCTCACTAATTGACCCGTATAGTATATCGTATACGATGTTTCACAAATCCGTGTTAGATACATGGTCATGATGAATATGTAGCGTCCAGAAGTTGACTTCAAGTCGTGATACTTTTGTAGTGTGGCGCAATCCGGCAGTCCGGACCGGACCACAATCAAATGCTTACGTGGTCACGTTCCTTCCTTCCTCGTTCAACTTGAACTTGAGCTTGTACTTAACTCAGACTCTTATCCTTGCTCCAGTCCAGGTCATTATTAAATACAAAGGACTCGTCTCTACGTCCCGTGTGTAATTTAATTCTTCTATTTTTGTAACGGTACTTAACCCGCTCTGTTAAATAGGCCGCCTACAAGGAGCGTTCGCGTTCACACGCACCGACGCGGCTCATCTAAACTTAGGCCAGAATACGCTCGTCCAAGAATGTTGCTGCACCCCAAAATACCTTGGGATCATCCTGAGATTTTCTGACAACTTGGCGCACTAGCAGCGGGCGCAACAGGCGCTCTCGTCGTTCAACCTTTGGACTCCCGCCAACCGATACTCGAATGGCTCATTTTAGCAACCTATCTATCTCTCGAGCTGCATATCCCGACGGCATTCTCATGTCCATACTTCATGTATGAACATCTAAACGAAAATGTCTATAATAGATACGACTACGGGGCTCACCAACAATCCGGGTTGGACAAGAGATCGCTTTCAGCAGCGGCATACTAATTTGTGACCAATCTCGATATTCATGCGCCTGCGACTCCATGCTCTTCAAGGCTTTATAATCCGACTCACTTTCAACCAGTCAGTGTTGGTATACATCATGGATGTTGTTACTGAAATCCAACCTCCCCAGCCCAATGACAATGATTTCATCGTCGAATCTTACGGCACTGGCAAGTCACTGAAGTCTACAGCACGGCGTTACCTCCCTCCCGGCAGCAATGGTGTCCTCTCCCCAGAAAGGCCAGGTTATATCTTGATATTTGCCCATGGGACAGGATTTCGTGCGTTCTCTTGCTCTAGTAAGGCTCAATATGTCTCAAAAAATGCGTAGACAAAGAGCACTGGGAACCCTCCATCCAACGAATGGTCGAGCTTTCCAGTAATTCCTCGGTCCACATTCTCGAATCTTGGGCGATCGATGCACAGACTCATGGGGCTGCTGCAAAGTTGAACGAAAGAGTCATCCATGATGGGTCCTGGACATACCGTGCGTCGCATGTTTCCCTTTCACATCCACTCTCTCAAGCCTAACTTTCAGGCGGCGAAGACTACGGCGAAACTTGCGCAAATCTGTACAAAGATTTAATCGCACCTAGAAGGCTGAAAGGGGTGCATAAGGTGGTTCTCATCGGTCATTCTGCCGGGTCTCAGGCTGCGTGTGTTTTCTAGCTGTGTTCCATTGTTTTATCATTCATAAAACCGTTAGAGTGCACGCTACGACATTTCTGAATTGTCAAGATACCTTTGACATAATCGTCTTGGTCGAACCACCTATTTGGCCGAAGGAATTACACAACGTGGCAGACACGCCAGTTTACAAGGCCGCCGTTCAAAGGATACCGCACCGTCGTGCGGTATGGAAAGACCAGACTGAAGCCCGACAGTACTTTGGATCACGAGCCCCATGGAACCGCTGGGACGAACGTCTTCTGGATATCTATACTGTTGGTGACCCACATCGGAGCCCTCCCATGGCGTGCTGACCATCCTATCAGAGAGAAGGATTGAAGCCGCTTCCTGGAGGGGGCGTTACTCTAGCGTGCCATCCCAAGCACGAGGCTGGACCATTCGTCACACCACTCAGTGCGGTGTTGGCCATACCGAGCCTCGACGCCGCAGCCCAAACGATACCCATTCATGTTGTGTTTGGGGATATACCTGACATGTTGTTCGTATTCTCGCATTCGTCGCATTTCTTAAACTTACGGCTGGATAAACACAGTGCCAGAGTGAAACAGGATGCTCTTCTGAAAGATCGCACATTCGCTTCAGTCACTCGTGTTCCCGACGTGGGGCATATGGTAGGCGGATGATCCATGATCAGCGATGATTTTCTTACGGCGTCTCGATAGATTGTGCAAGAAGCGCCCGACGAGCTCGCGTACACACTATTTAGCATTTTGCATCACGATCGCAATAGCCGGATGTAACACTAAGTATGAGCCACGCATTAGATGTAGTTCAATCACTAGAGCCCAATACAGTGCGAAAAATCAACGAACAAGATTGACACGCCACACGTCAACCGCACGTTCACGCCGTTGGATACAAAAATAACACGCTGTCCGATACGGCTTAGCGGAATGCGCCGTACCAATGGCATAGTTATTAGTGGGGATCTACCATCAAGGTTAGGATGTTCAGAAGCAAGTTCGAGGTGGCCCAACGAGCTGGTCATCTGCCATTGACGATGACGGTACGATGCATAAAAATAGTCGAAGAGTTGGTCGATGCGTGATTGGAGAGATCCATTTATGGTGTGGGATTTGCGTTGGTCAATGATTGGAAGGCGCTTCCCCGTAAGGCTAGGTCGGTGGTAAATAGACGCGAATGATAGTGGTTTCTTCGCCCGGGAGGCAACATCCCGATACAGCGACGCGTTTTCAACGAGCCAGACTCACTCCACAGAAAGTTGGGTGAAAAATTTATATAGATTGACAACATCAAGTACTGAGTACAGGAGAAGAGAGGACGGAAGCTAGTCGTCGCCTAGAACGAAAATGTCAGTATTGGACTTTACAGACAATTCAAACAGAAGCAAAAAGGCTCAGACAAAAAAGATATCGTCAAGCTCGTAAAAACGAGTCAGGCTCATTAAAATCAGTATTATTTTAGAATCATTGGTAGGTAGAATATAGAATCGAAAGACTCACTGTTGGAGGACGGTCGGTGAATTGGTTGGACAGGTCATGAACGTAGAAGAACACAAATTTAGAGTTCGCTTTGACTCTATATAGTTGAGCGGAGCTTAAATTTCAGTGATCGCCGAACATATGTGGCGCGCAAAATGTAAAAGTACAAGTCGAAATACATGTTGAATACTGCAACATTTCTAGTTGATACATATAAATCTAAAAATCGCTTGTGTAACTTGCACACTTCGAGAGCGGAGGAACTGTCCAACAAATACACAAATTAAAAAAATGACACAACCCCGTTTATCGGATCCAAAGACGCAGTCGAAGTCGACGCCGTCTTATGGATCTGCTCCCGTATTAGCATGAGCTCCTTCCACAGATCGGGCGGGACATCCTTGTTCGTCCGGAGGAAAAAGCGAATCCGGTTCAGCCATTCTTTCACGACGTAGAATCGTGCCCCAGCCATCCCACCCACAAGACAGTCCACACTTCCGGACTGCATGGCCAGTAGCGAGACTTGTGCCAGCCAATAAAACGGTAGCGCATCACATGCGAACGGTAGCTCACCGCCAGTGGGCTCGACAGGTTCCACGCCTTGAATGCCTGACCACAACTGAAGCCAATTGTGCAAGACGAACTGAACACCCAAGTGTGAGGCGCTCACGCGCTGGCCATCACATCCCAGAAAGTTTGGCCCGGCATGCGCTTGCACGTACATGCTGCGAAGGATACCGTGGACTAATATGAACATGGCAAATCTGTTCAAAGGCGGAAGGCTGCGTGTGGTACGACTGTCGCCGAGGGCTTGCAGAACCTGCTGCATGGGAGCGCCGGGCAATCGCATGGGAGCTAGACCGTATGGCGACGGCTTATTGATGGAGGCGTACCACTCGACAGCGGTAGGTGCATCCCAGAGGTCATTGTCGCAAGGCAGGTTCATCTCCAGTTCGTTCCCTTGCAGAGCTGGTTCCATAGAGAAGAATATGCCATGACAACAGTCGTGCAAATATGAAAGCAGTAGCCCACTGTATGTCCCGCTGTTTAGTCTTGGTGTCCCCGAGAAATAGGTAGAATGTGTAACTCACCGTTTGACTGTTTCATGGAAGCCCCAATCCTGCCAGGCCATCTCAATACACTGGAGATCATCTAGATCTGGCAGACTCCATGTTCTCGACCGTTTGACAGCTTCTGACTGTCGAATCATCTATCATGCAGGAATGGGTTGAGATTGTATCAAGGCGACAGAAAGCATACGTACCATGACAAGCATACCATGCCATATGTTGGATGACTCTCGGAGTTCGGTGTTCTTATGGAAAAGGCCGATCGTCTGTAAGAGCGCTACAGCGACAATCAGCAGATCCCGCTGTTGAGCAGTCGCCCGAGCCTGGTAAAAGAACATGTTAGAGCCAGGGTATAGAACAATGAAGTCAAGCGCTCACGAATTCTTCCATTATCACATCTCGGGTTGCAGTTATAGTTTCCGAGATAAACCGGAATGCTTCGCGTGTCTTGACGAAGAGCGCGCCGCAAGCTTGCATCGCACGTGTCAGAATAGGTGGTTTCCCGCTTCGCTCCCAAGTGCCTCGATGGATGATAGGTAATTGAGGTGAGAACGTTTCAAAGAAAAGGTACACTACATCAGACAGATGTCAGATGCTTCGAGGAAGAGTAACACACTAAATCACCCACGGTAATAATCAAGTTGAGCCTCAGGTAGCATGCCACTTCTCGGAGCCTTTGGAGCGTTGAACATGTTATTTGAACCTAGAGGAGTGTCGGTACTCCGGATATATTGGAGAGACCTGCTTGACGAACTTTCGTAATGTCCACCGAGGGCGTTGTCCCACCATATGCTCTGCTCGTGCGTCTGGTCTTCGACAGGAGAAGGTGCCTGGAACTGCTCGAAGAACACATCCGCCGTGAACACAGGCTCGTTGTCCAGATCCGTAAAAGCATAGTCTTGCTCGGGAAAACCTAGATCGTGATAGCCAGGAGGCGGCGTTTGAGGAGATGACAGAGGGGAATGGCCAGAATCATAGAAGCTGTCGCCACTGGATGACGAGGATATATACAACGAGGACAGGCCGCTCAAGGATATGGGCGACGCAGGCACAGAATCCGCAGATGAACACGGACCACTATCAGTATCATGACGTCTCTTCTTCTCCGCCTGGCTCTTTTTGTGTCGGGAGACTGTCGGGTCATTGACGAACTGACAAGTCTTGCCCCGTGTGACACATTTGGAGCAAGGATATTGAAGATTGCACTTCACTTTCGACTCGGCGCAAGCCTGGAGGACTGAGGTCAGCGAAATGTCAGTTTCTTGGGAGCGCACATCTAACTCACCTGGCATGACTTTCTTCGCGACCGATGCATAGCACTGCGGTGAATGCCGAGAAATAAGTAAAAGGCACGACCAAGATGACAGAACTACTAACGGGTCGCCGCAAGTCTTTTTGTGTCTAGTCAGAAGGTCGCTTCGAGTAAACTCAGCGCCGCACAACTGTCGTCGTATAATCAAAAACACGTCGCGCAGTACCGCAGCAAAGACCTACATCGCATTTGTATGAACGCTCGTTGGTGTCTAATGGAGAAGATGAGCATCAGTAAGGATCTCTGATTTACGACAGAATAACTTACGAGAACGAAGATGTCGATGGAGGTGAGTGGTTCGAGTGAACTTCGCGGGACAGAGAGGACAATGCTTCGTTTGTGGCAGCGTAGGAGCGTTACCCTTGTGAGATCTCATCCTTGACAACTCGCCGTTGGCCTTGACCTCGGGGACAGGATCGTAGAGGAAAGCCATTGTCTAGTGCGTCTGGGGAAAGAGAGTTGGCCAGGAATGGGGAGAGAAGAAGAGAGGAAGTCCGCTACCCATAGCCGCGGTTGATATAAGGGATCGAACGCAGACTCCAAATTGTGTGTTGGGTACATCCATAAACGGCTGAGTGGTCCTCATCAATCGGCGGGAGCCATGCTTGAACGTGGCACCAGACGTGTGGAAGACGATTCGAAAACAACATCAATACTAGACTTTGACGCCCGAATCGCGACAGATCACCAAATATCTGAAGGAAAGGTACATGTGAAGGTCGGGTTATGAATGCTGATTGGAAACGGCCAAATCCGAAGAGGTGATCTATTGGTTCGGTTCACGGATGCGTATCTCGTAGAAAGATGACGCTCACGGATCGGCAGTTATATGAAGCTTACGGCCAGAAGCCGTGTCGGATGGGCGTAGTTGTTTGGCAGGAGATGTCGTCCCCCATGTCGGAAAAGGGCAAGAGATATGTCGAGAGCATGTGGAAGATAAGCCTGTGGATTGTCTATCTAGCTCATCGAGCATGGTAGAGAAGAAGGAGAGACAGGAACGAGGAGCGCGTCCGACCATGATTGGCGAGACCGTGGGAGTCAGGACGAGTAGGTGGGCGTTGGATGATTGCCAAGAGTTTCCGAAATAGCAGCTATGACTTTAGGATTGGGGTACGCATATGGAGGTTTATAGGCCTTCCCACTCCAAACCAGCGTCGACGCTCGGGACCTAGGGAGCATACGTTGGTCTGACAGTACCAGAACAGCACGAACGTACCAGAGTAAGAAGAGGCAGGTTTAGAACCAAACTCCGATGCTGTGGCGCACATGCATGCACATGAAGTATCTGTAACAGCTGGTAAATTTTTGAGGGAGTGATCGTTATCTAGGAGGTTGGTTCCAAATAAACATTCCAATAGAGTAACAGGAGATTTCCAAGCCGCAAGCGAACTTGAAAGAAAGGAATGTAGCAGCGCATAGAAGTTTCCGGAAGTTTTGGAATCGATATGGTTTTGGCTCGTGTCAATGTATGGCAGGAGAAAGGTGCCATTGCTTCCAGTTGCTTCCTCATCACTACCCCGCAAGGAGTCCGATACCAACCGGAGAGGAGTTGGAAAGAGCTGATCACAGTGTGTGCCACTGCAGGACACCAAAGAGGCAACCACGAGAAAGTTGAACGAAGTCCTTATGAATGCCGTATTCAAAGCGGGGGTTGAGGATCCCTGTTTGAGTAACATGCCCGACTTGAGTAGCGTATGATTCGCGATCGACCATCATCTTCGAACGGGATTCAACGCCCGTGAGCTAGATTCGGTGAGAAGAGTACTATCATATCATAGGCTGGAAGGCAGGAGAGCCGGAGCACAATAGAAATTCGAAGTTACCAGGGGCCAATGTGCCCGCGAGGGTATCCGGACCTTGAAGAAGAGGAAGAGCGCTGTCGTTTCTCAGAATTGGGCAATAAAGATTAGCAGCCATCCAGTAGCCATCCATGAAGGCGCGCGATATCGGAAGTGATGATTGAGCGAAGACAAGTCAACAGTGCGTGCACATGTTTACCATGTGCTTCGAGAGTTTGTTCTCATACGTCCTTCGACCCCATTTATTGCACGTATGTCCATCGACTGCGATTTGTTCAGACTCACGCAATAGTAGCAGGACCATGGTCAAAATCAATAGCCTGACTATCTCTCCCCCTCTTATCAATACAGCCTGTGCATGGGCTTCAGACTACAATCACTTAGAAGCTCTCTTCAACTGCCCATACACAGGTGCTGTGACCACACGGACCGCCACTTTGAAAGGATACAAGGAAACTGATGCTCATACTGTCTGACACTTCATCTCTTCGGCACCCGACTGCTTCTCTGACCAGTCACAACTAGGTCGCGTTCACAACCTCCTCTGTTTCTTCCGTCAATTCATATGGCTACTCCCCCCACCCTCTATCGCATTACCTTTCTTGGATCGAAACTATTCTTACCTCTCCAACCTGTTTATATCCTTCCAAACCATTCATTATCAGTGTCGCCGCCACAACTTGGTCGGAGCTAGATAGTCTAATCGACGCCATACAGACCTTGCGCAGCAAGCTCTCCGATCGCACACCGGGGACCAGTGCCCGTATCGCCATTGAACTCAATACGTCCTGCCCAAATGTCGGCCCTACGGCCCCGCCGACTGGGTACGACTTTGACGAACTCCGCGAACTCCTAAATGGTCTGGAAACGGCGCATCGCAAGGATCGCACTCTAACTATCGGACTAAAGCTCCCCCCGTATACCTACCACAAGCAGTTTGTCCATGTCTTAAACGTCCTCAGCGATTTCTCCATCGGTATCATGTCGGCGCTCGGTACGCCGATGAAGAAACGCACTCCGTTCGCGTTCATTACGTGCACAAACACTTTAGGAAATTCTCTTTTGTTTTCTGACCAGACGGCACAAGATGAGAGCACGGACGGACGTGATTTTGCCCTCCCTACCCCGCTAGGTGGACTGGCGGGTGAGGCTCTGCATTCGCTAGCCCTAGGAAACGTGTATTCATTCCACAAGCTATTGCACCTCGAGCGGCCAAAGGAGTATGATGGGCTGGAGACCATAGTTATCATAGGCGTCGGTGGAGTTACGAGTAAACAAGCCGCAGCTAGGATGACAAAGGCCGGAGCTGGCGTTATAGGGTGCGCATTCTTTTCCTGAAATACGCTAATACCGACTGCTAAAATCTACCAATTAGTGCCGCTACGCTTCTCGGCAAAGAAGGAGTCAAGGCATTTGAGATGTTATCCGAGTCCACAGAGTGAATGATCTGAATGGTGTACCACCGGGTGCACGCTTTGTGAAATGAATGGAAGGATATAGTTTCTTTCTATCAAGGCGTGAGTTTATGCTCGGGCACGCCGAAATCCATCTTATAGGCAACTTCAGAGTCAATTCTTACAAGAGGCTGGGGAGAGTACTGGAGAGCAGGTCAATGGTGTCACAACGGTCACACATCATTTCAACGCGAAGTCTCGCGAAGTCATCAATAGTACTGATGTGGCGTCGCCCGCCTTGATAACTATGGACACCGTTCTTTACAAATGAAATGGTACTATCCTGAGCGTTACTCGCACGTAAAACCACCAAGGACAGCAAATGAATCAAATTTTGCAAAGCATAGTAAACAAATCGTACGAAAGTGTAAGTATTGGTACATTCAAAAAAAAGGAACAAGTGATACAGTGAGAACAAAATAATGAGATATAACGATAACTTTTGAGCCATACTAGCTCATTAGGAGAAGGGGGGAGAATGCGTAAGTTGGAGATCCGCGCCAGCGCGCGAACCTCTTTTCATCGTGAATGCACTGGCGCATCAATAAGAGGCTGGCCAGGCAGCGTCCCATGTTCCGGGGTTGTAGTCGTACAGGGGAATTGTGGATAGAGAGGAAGGTCCAGGTGACAGAGGGCCGCTATAATCATGCATCTCGTACGCAGAGAGGCCATACTGAGAGTTGAGATAGTTCGGGTACACGTCAATCGATTCTCCATAATTCTGCGAGCCGTCGATGTGCTCGACCTGCTCATCGAAATGAAGTTGAGCGGCCGTTGAAGAATATGTGCCATCAACGGAAGGATAACCGGCTGCGGGGAAGGGATACCCTTGACCATCGGTCGGGTAGTTGTTGTAGTTCCCGTAGAACGGAGGGCTTTGTTCAGCGAGCATCTCGCAATGAACTGGCTGATTAAAGTTTCCAGCCTGGTGTAGTGTAAGCAAAGAATCGCAAGGACTTGAGGAGAAAACGCACGGCGTGTGTCGTAGGGGGCAATAAGGGAGTGTCGAAGGCAAATTCCTCGCTGGTAGCTGGAGACCAAGCGCACGTGGCTACATCCGACGATATAGTCTCCACCGAGGCTGCCCGAGCATTACGAATGGCTTCGGCTTTGCGCGAAGTGGAGGTGGCGGGGGCGGGGGCGGTGATGATTTTGGCTTTGGCCTTGCGGGTGCGCTTCGGTCTATCATCTTCAACCTTTGGCATGGCCCGGATAGCTTCGGTGAGCGCGGTGCCGTCGTCCCCAACCTCTACGCATGCAACAGCCATCTTCTCGTAATACAGCTTGTGCTCTGGTGTGTTGCCGTACGTGATCCGGGGTTTGCGCGGTCCGCGTTTGTTGGGGCAATACTTGTAGTCGGGGTATAGCTGTTGGTGAAGGAGCTTCTCCCTCTCCGCCATCTCAACGAACCGAGCGCGCTTCTCCGCGCTCATAAGTTTCCAGATCTCGCCAGCGATTTGCGAGATGTGACGATTGTCTTTCTGGCCAAGCACCTCTTTCTTTTCATTGCTAAATTCGGAGCGGAAGAAGATGAATGCATTTCGGGGGCGGGGTACGTCGTTCTGACCTGTGCGCCGTGGGCGGGGATCACGTGGTGGTGATCTTTGATCGGAGGCGCGAGACGACGAAGAGTCGGGAGTGAGGGGAGTTGCGAATGTTAACTGGTCTGGAGTCTCGTTGATCTGGAATTTGCCAAGATAGGATTCCTGGCTGCTATCTAGAGGGGAAACTATGTTAGAATCATCGCCATAAGACTCTAAAATGCTTACCAAAGCCAGAGGGAGGACGGGAAGAGCTGGAGGACATATTTGAGCGGGGGGAAAAGGCGGGAAGATGAACGTACCATGTTCAGATGGCCAGCTTTTATAGACGGTAAGGAAAGCGGCGCCATACACAGAGGGCGGGAAAGGCGCCCTCCTCTAATAGCACGTCGTGGCAAGCAACATGAAAATGACGACACTCTGCCAGAAATTTCCTATTCGGGACATCAACGTGAATTGTGAGAGTTGTGTGAAAGGGTGACAAGTGAAAGGGATGCAGGGTTATGGCATCTGGGCCTAAGGGCAGAATGCCGTGAAGTTGACAGTTGGGAACGAGGCGGGCACGAGGGTAATCGGATCTTATCTTCCGCCACGAATTGCTAAAGATGCTCGTCACAACGCTGGGAGTGCAACTCCGCCCAGAGGCACTCATTGTTCTGAACCAAAAGAGGCCCGGCTGTGCAGAACGACCGCATTGCATCGACGGCTTGTCTTTGTCTGTGTTGGACACAAAGACCAGATAGATATCAATTTTCTCACCGCCGAATAACCGACTAGTGACTAGTCTACCTCAGATTGCCTCATGCTGGGAAAACTCCATCTGCCAACACGTCTCTCCATCGACTACCATTCCCGCTACTGACATCGCTTGTACCTACTTTTCTCTGCGCCACAACACTTGGCACCAGAGAAAAGCTTCGTATCCGCTTGCTCTTGATCAGCCATGCGAACGCTTGATCGATCGCTCTCGAGTACGCAAAAGGAGGGTGCACGAGATGCAAGAGGAGACGCCGCGCTCCCCGCTGAGAAAGGGCATATCCATGAGAGCACTTGGGACCTCTCGAAGGATGTAGATTCGTTGCATTACTCTCTGGAAGCGTTATAGCGGGATAATACGTCTCGTTCGACCAACAATGACCTTGAAAAATCGAAAGTGTCACTGGACACTATCAATGTAGAGGAACCGTAGCTGCATACCTAGAAAGACCATATCCCAAGATTCCGGCAGAGAATTCCATACATGGTCGATACGATTCCGAATGTCCCTCTCCATGTCTACGTCGTCCTCCAAAATGATACCAACGTCATGTTGCGTCGAGTGAGCGATACGAGAAATGACTGAGAGATGCGTATCCCAGCATGCGATTTTTCCAGCCGTGAGCACCTTGTTTTCCACGACGTCGGTATAGAACGTAGACAGCGTAAAGTCCTTTTGAGCAACGAGCATCGGCACTCCGTCGAGAGTATCGGCGAGATCAGGCGCTTCAGCGTCCCAGAAGGCGCGCTCAGCAGTGAACAGCGACGTGTCACTTGAGGCAAGAGAGTCGATATGGCTCGGCCACTGGAAGGGTAAACGAGTGGAGTTGAGATCGGAAAGAGTGTTGTTGGTGAGGTGCCGCAGACGAATTGATTGTACTCGCTTGAGGATAGCGTCGACCTTGTCATTCGACGAATCAGTGGCGCCGACGTATTCCCAGCTCAAACCCAGCATCATCCGCAAGTGTTCCATTTGCGAGCGACGATCCCTCCGGCGTGGCAGAGACACAACATACGTGTTGGACGATTCGATAAGAGGTTTGGGCGAGATGGCTAGATTTTTGACGCGTTCCAAAGAAATATCAAAAGGCGAGGAGATTATCGTGACAGTGCACAAGAATAGAGTGATCAAGAGAATGATTAGCAGGACGCGACGGCGGGGAAGATGATAATATCGAGGTTTTATGTGTGTGGCGTTTAACGGCAGTGTAGGTGGTTGTGGAACGAAACGAGGCATATTCTTGACGAACTGGTCGTGTTGAGGAAGGCGCACGCCGCGGTATAAGGAAAAGGAAGGCATGCGCGATCAAATTCGCGTGGCCGCTTCTTTGATGTACACGTGACGCACATTGCGCCACCAGATATCGACAAACAGAAAGAGTAATTCAGTACACGATGATCTTGTCCAGGTCAGCCGCATAGTCTAAAAGGGAATTTCAGTTCGAAACGAATCGCATCGTGAAACCCAACCAGCTCACTTGATTGCCCAGAGGAGAACAAGATTGTGTTGGATCCACTCCGTAAATTCAATCTCACAGGTACTGACAAAACGACGCGCCCTCCTCCTGTGTTAGGCTGATCCACCACAATGTTCGAACCCCCATTCACGCTAATTTACTCTCAGCATCCCAACAACCCTGTGGAGTGATTGAGAAGAAAGACTCACCTCACGGTTGTGTTCCTCCAGGTGCTGTCAGCTAAGAGATCAGAGAAATTAGCTTATCTGCAAACGAAGATGCATGACAGATTCAATACCATTTGCGTAGTACAGCGCGACCCAGCGATCACCAGCATTACTACTCTGAACCGTGATCGACAAAGTTCCTCCGTTTCCTACGAGATCGTTATAGTCAACCAAAGCCATCATCGCAAGAGACAAAAACGGACCGAGGTACCCTATCGCACCACCCCCCGAGAACGAACTATCGCTCATCCTGGTAGCATTACCAGCGAGCGTTCCACTTTCTGCCTCGTATGTCGTTCCAGTCGCCACAGTGTATCTGCCTACAGGCAGAAGTTCATCATCTTGGCAGCCTAGCCAAAAAGTGCACACATACTTGTAGTGACATTGACATCCCAAACATCCGCCTGAACAATCTGGGGAGCGCCAGAAGCCCATGTCAAAGGGAACCACATGTACCGACTGCTCCCAAGCAAACTGGGCCTCCAGCGATCTCCCATGTATATCCCGCCGTCGCCAAATGGCAGATCAAAAGTGTTCTGGGAGAAATAGGTACGTGTAGCCGGCGGTGCAATGTCGGCTTCGGCGGAGAATGTAGAGGATAGAGACTAGGTCTGCCGGTCAGGATGTTGAGAACATTGTGCGAAGATGTAGCGGCGCACGTTGCTTGTGAAGTATTTATTGGGGTTTGGTGCCCATCCAGAAGTATGGGACGCAAATAGATAGTAAATCTGTTCAAGAAGATTTGAGTAGCACCGAAGCTAGAATCATTGAAACATACACCGTTACGCTTAATGATTCCTGGAGATTCAAGAGTAGAGCCTTACATGAGTTATCAGCAGTGTTGATAGTCAAACATAGGAAAGACTTGTACGTTCGATCACGTTAACTTGAGTAGTTACGTTGTAGTAGTCCGCGTCCAACCTAGATATCTTGAAGTTCTGGTTGTTGTCAGAGGCATAGAGAAGGTATGCCGTTGCTATATCTGATTAGAGTCGAGCTCATTTGGAGTTTATGCATCATACCACTGCTATCATCTAAGTAATCATCAACAGAGAAGTCTTCAGCAATTAATCTCTACATACCATCGACATAAAGACCCATATCTCTCGATTCGGCCCCAAGAGGTCTGAAGCTAGACTTGTACGCGAAAGGTCCGCACGGGGTCTTGGACGTGGCAACACCAACGCCGGCGCCTCCATAGCTGGAAGAGGTTTAGTTAATGGAGGCATCTACTGCGTGAAGCGGAGTAACTGACTTCGAAGTATCAGAATGGAACCACATCACATATTCCGAGTTCTGAGAGCACAGTTGAGTGGAAAACGAGGTAGGTCAGCAAACGGCATGATTACCTTGGCATTGTAGATAACTTTGAATGATGAGTGACTGGTGAGCGCTAGTGACCAGCAACATACCTTTTGGACGCTCCACAATATTGGCAGTAGATATGTTAGTACCAGCTTGAGGAGTCAGAGCATCATTCTGGCGCGTCCATGTCGTGAGATCGGAAGACTGGAGATAACATCAGGCCTTCTTCACTTCCAATTTCTGCGGACATTCAAACATACCGAGTAACAGGATACTGCCCTAAAGAGACCGCTGTTGTGCGCCTTGTCTTCCCCGTGCCAGTAGTACGTGGAGCCGACCTTGAGAATGCCACCACCGTGGGCTTGAATGACGTTACCCGATGTGTCCGTCCATGTAGCACCGGGAACAACGAGACCACCCAAAGCGGTAGCACTGGCGGCGAAAAGACAAGCAAGTCGGAGAAAGGTCATTTCTTCGATACCGGTGTAGGTTCATTCTCGCCATTTATGTAGTCGCCTCAATTCCGGATAAAGGGTGAGACCTCAGTGGCCTTCGATGGAGCATACGTTTCCTGATCACGAGGGGCTTGTGAATATTAGCGGTACTCTGACGGTGCTCTTGACCGGACCGTTCAAGTATACCGTAGAGAGTAGCCACTGGGTCTGAGGATGCTGGTCATTATTGCTTGGAAGAAGGCGCGAGAGTTCAAACATCCAGTAATTCGGGGCCCAGGCTCAGCGGATATTATGTTGCAGAGTATCATGCGACATAGAATTTCAGAATTAAGCAACGTCAGATTGGGTTGGAGACTTCGTGATTGGCCACCCCGAAGTGAATCGCCCACTCATCTGTTGGTGGTCAAAGAAAGAGCAAAGAAATTGAAACAAAGTTTAAGTTAATATCCGGCGAACACCGATAGTCATCACGTGCGCTGTTCAAGTCGCGTCGCGAGTTGCCACCGACCACCATTGCTTGTTTTCAGGGTGTTTCCGGGCAGCGATATCTTGTTATCTCGTCTGAAAAAATCGCACATAACTATCCCTAGTGGACTCAGTATGCCACAAGCGAGCGGTAGCCGCCCCAGACGATATGACAACGAGGAAGAATGGTACGTAAGATATCTTCAAGGCAGAATATCGCTAATTCGAGGATAGCGAAGGGGTTTTGCAAGAAATAATTATGATATCCTCCGACGAGGACGATAAGTGCGTGCTTTTTTCGTTAGGCGAGGGTAGAGCTAAATTCATTATCATATAGAGGTGCTCAACTGAGGCATGTTGGTCTCTCCTTCGCTCCAAGATTCCATCATTGATATCTTCAAAGTAAACGGGCGGACACTGCTCTGAAGAAGCTCAAGACTCCTCGGCGGAATCGTAGGATCGTCGAGAGTTCTGATGAAGATACATCCCCCCAACAACTTCGTACTACAACCCAAGTCATCGACATCACAGACAGCTCTTCGGAAGATGAAGCCGCCCCAGAACGTCCCCTGGTCTCCCGCCCGTCTCTCTCTCGCATCAATGGCATCCCGAAACTGGATTTTGCCTCTGTCCTAGACGATGGTGCCGTTCTAGTTTGGTGCGGATTCCACTTTCCTTTGTATCGTCTCTTATTTCTTGTAGGGATGCACCACGCAGCCCGAAGAAACCTCTCCGTGCCGTATCTGACTTGACTAAACTCGAGCGTCCAATTCCGCCATCGACCCCCAAGAGACCGAAGGCGAAAGCATCAGACGGCACCGTAGCTTTGACCCCCGCAAAGACTCCCAGGACACGACCCAACAGCAAGAAGGCACAGGCCGAGGCGCTTCACCAACGGCTCTCGACTTTTGCGCAGGATCTTTTCGACGATTTGAACCATGCAGTTTTTGAGGATGGTTTGCCTGCCGATCTCGAACTTGTGTGGAGCAAAACTTTGCAGGTCACTGCTGGACGCGCCAGCTACAAGAGGTCAGTTGCTTTCGTGCCCGGAAGGAACCCTCTTGTGACTATGGTGCATTAGGAATCGGAACGGAGAGGAAACCGCAAAGATAGAGCTCGCTGTTAAAGTCCTGGACCATGAAGGTTCGCGCTACATTCCTTTAGTGCGACGCGTTCATCCAACAGCTTTATGTACTAGATCGCGTCAAGCACACGTTGGCGCATGAGATGTGCCATCTCGCATGTTGGATGATCAACAAAAAATCCAATGAGAATCATGGCCCGCTCTTCAAGGCTTGGTGTGTGTGGCTTTGACTCGTCGTATCCGTTTTCTAAATGTGTATCTGGCCAAGGGGTGCGAGGGTACAATCAAGGAGACCCGACATCGTGATTTCGGTATGCCAACAATTGTACTTCGAGGTCATGATAAAACTCATCGCGCCCAATAGACCACTCACAACTATGAAATATCTTACAAATATAGCTGGAGTACGTGTTCTCGATGTCCACGTCGAACTTGTGTCTCAATGAGGCTGACTACTTGCTAGAATGCGAAATATGCGATTTCGTGTAAGATTTTCTCCATGGGTTCTCGTCATGCCCGACTAATGATTACCCAGCTACGGAAGACATAGCAAATCTATCAAACCGGACGATCGTACGTTGAAAGCAAGATCTTTTGGCCTGTTAGTATCTGATATCCGTCTATTAGTTTGTGGTCGCTGCAAGAAAGGAAGTCTTATCCCCTTATTCACTCAACGAGCACGAAAGGCGCCTGAAACACCCAAGATGTCCCGCATGGCACCTTCTAGATCTCAAGGTCCAACTCTCATAATATTCAACGACGTGCCAAGGCTAACCCGTCCTAGATTCCCCACTGCGAAGCCCCAAGAAGACCAGCAGCACAGTCATTCGAGAAAAGGATGACATCGAACTGTCCATCTGCTCTATACATGACTCTGATCGTGAAGACTCGGACTCGGATATCGAGGTTTTGACCACCCTCCTTGGGACGACGTCTCTTTCTTGAAGCGTCCCTTTTGACATATTGTATGTACTCAGCATAGTAGCACACTTTCCATTTTCACATATACAGATATCATATCACATTCGCATACAAATACATTATCATTGCTCTCATCGTAAGCTCAGATAACACCATCGCTTCGCATGGCACATTGGCCAAACTCATGCTTGGTCAACCCTTCTGGTTTTGGGAGGATATCCTAAAGACCGGTACTTCAGGTTCAACACTTCTCTTCTGGGGGACAAATAAACAAGTGCGTACATGCTCGAATATTCCCAAGGGGAGCGCCAAAGTCACGCAAGCATTCGGAGAATCCTGTGGAACGGCGTTGAAGCCCTGCGCAATGTAGTAGAGAGATAGACGAACCACGATAGCCCCGATGTGACTCTCGATAGGAGCCGCGGATAAGAGAAGGTCTGATACGACTTGTCAGTGGGACCGGGGAGGCGTACAAGTCTGGATAGACACACAAGCTTGTTCACGAGCTACCAGATGGCACCTTATTAGCCCTGTATCATGAATGATAAACCAGTCAACGCACTGTATCCAATCTGAAGAAGTAAACACATGTAATTCAGACTCGATTGGGGACACGATATCGACGGTGCCTCACCTTCTGTAAATATGCGATGGCGTTCAAAGCCGCTTGCTTGTAAGCTACGGTACTAGAGGTCACTCCATTCAGCGAGGCATATTGGGCTCATCGAGGAAGAATGACGCACGCATCCATGTTGTACTGTTTCCCATCACCATCTGAAAGAGGTTGAGTAATTGATGTCAAGTAATATGTTTTTGACATACGATAGTCGACGCTGATACCCTCAAAGATTAACTATTGGGGGTAATAATGAGCTTCTGTTCAAAGTAAGCAACCGGGGATCTACCTTGGCGGAGTAGAGAGGGTCGATGGGAGATGGCTGGTGATAGTAATGTATGAAACCGCAAGATGCACGCCAGCGGATGAAATTGAACCCACCAAAAACATCGGCTGCTTCATCGCAAATTTCTCTACACCCCCTTTGATAATGCTAGTGCTAAATGTCACGATGCCCGCCATTTCAATAGCGCCACAGAACGATAATTCACCCTTTTGGATTATCAACCAAAACGAATAACGAAATTCACGAGAACATACATCACCCTGCGAAAAATGGAGATCCCCGACAGAGAGGTTGGCACCGGGGACAAAGACCGGAAAGTAGCAGCGGGATCCTCTTGACAGGTTCTTGATCTACGTCCCGCAAATCAGGAAATCCCACGCCCTTCCATCGCAGACACTCACATCACAGTTCCCTCCGTGTTCCCTTCCGGGTATAGTACGAGCGCCTTCCTTTGCGATCCGCTCTCGGATGGCGGAGTCAATGTCTTGCCCGACGTATGCACCGGTGGGGTTGGGTGCAAACGCCACTGGAGGGACGGCATTAACGTGAGCCTCGATGAGCCCGCACTCTCGTGCGTTCCACGTGGCGAGCAGCTCGGCGGACGGAGCTGTACCAATTAGACCCGGGTGGGTGACACCTGCGAAGCGGACACCCGGAATGTGGCGCGATGTGGCGTAAATTCCTGAGGGGGTTCAGAGGACAGTGTGGGTATATGTGCGGAGAGAACCTTTGAAGTCCCAGATAGCCTTTGCAGCACGGCTTTGAAACTCACGCGCTGAAGGAGTGTTTCGGTGAATACTGGCTCAAACGTGTAATAGGAAGACGGACCGAAGAGACCTCCTCCATTCTCTAGTTCGAAGATACCCTGTTTGGCGTCATGAGCGGAGGTCTGTGGAGCTTCATTTGACTTGTACGCTTACCGTGTATCCCCACGGCATCTTCTCGAATGGCGTTACTGAGGATGAGTTAGAAGGGGGAACTGGAACCTTGCAAGTTGCGTACCGTCCAAAATGTCGACGACGAGACAGTCGCCTGGTTCGGCACCCTCAACCGCAATAGGGCCTGACAGATTATGGACCTTGGAGAGGTCCACGTCCTTGATATCGTCGCTATCTGGTAGTAGGCTTTGAGCGGGGGGAAGCACTTCACTCGAGCACCTACAGTCATTATTACCGATCTGGGCTCCAGTCCAATCGACGCATTCTACTTTGAATACCTGTGTAACGTTGTTAGTCGCGTACTAAGCCCAACAGTATAGTTTACATACCTCGCCTGGCTTGACAGTCGCGTAGGCCGGGATGTCGGGGCTGAATAGAAGTCATATAGACAAAGACGGACGTAAGATAGTTGGAGATGGACTTACTGCCATCGGTTATGAAGGCCTTTCTGCTGGTCTGCTGGTCTGCAGCAAAGTTGAGTGTAAGGTCTGCTAGAGCCAGTGGACAACTCACATAAAAGGATCGACCTCCGGGTGTATATTTTTAGTCAAGTCGCGTCGATCATGTTGTAACTCACCTTTACGAGGGTTGGATGGGCCACAGAGTTTGCTCGAGTCGCCATACTGGAAGGTGAAGTGCAGCGAGATAAGAGCTCAGTGAGTTATCTCGGAAGTTGTTTATATACGGCATAGATAAGTACTATAGTCCTGGAGTCCTTCTGACATGAAATTTGATGAAGCCGAGGTGTGGAAAATGTGTTTTGTATTCGCTGTCGTCGCATTTTGTACCAGTTCTGTACCCAGCTAAGCTTTAAGCTGCCTGCACTGTGCAGAATACGCGTTGAAACGGTGAAGATCATACAAGCCGTCAGGGTCGGAGAAGTATAATTGCAATGGCCATGTGCCTTCGGCGCTAGTTGAGTTTCCACTTTCCATGACCTTCCTCTCACGACTATGCTGCCTTAACGACCCCAGTATGAAGGACCAAGATGTACCCAAGTCTTCTCTAGGATCCACGATATCCCCTACGAAACTGAAGAAGGAGAACCATGAGCCCGAGCCCAAACCAAAACGCAGGTGGTACCCAAAAATCAGGCATTGGTCGGATGCAGCTCGTATCGTTGAAGGACACGGATTTCTACGAAACGCGTCCAATTTACTCATACAACATCGACAATCGCTGGGTTCTGCACATGCACCGCTCGACGCCAGATGGGCTCAGTACGTGTGACAGTTGTTCTTCGATGATTGACATCTAACCAGCCATTTTAGCTTGTACACCGTTGCGCCCAAGCTCGGGAAACTGACAAAGGGACTCCAGCGCCCCGCCGAATTCAATGAGAATGCGAAATGTTTGCTGAAGGATGTCGAGGTGAGCCGATCGACGTCTATTTTAAGAGACCTGCTAATTGTGGCGTCGAGAAACAAGTAAAAGAGGCCCATCGACAAAGTGGCGGCGCTGTGTCGATTTTTAGCCTGATTAGACTGGGAAGCACGGCTGGATCTATCCGACCTCGCAAGCAGACTAATAGAGGAAAGGTATGTGGTTATTATGTCCATACTAGTTATCGTGCAGTTTTAACTTGATTGCAGAAAGCACTTTCGTCGGTCGCGCCTTCTTCGTTCTCTGTCATGCCTGCGCATCCAGGTCTGATGCATAACATCTCCTCACGGTACCCCAAAGAGCTCCGTCCCAAATTCGGGGGCAGTTCTGTTATAAGCATCCTCACCGAACAGCCTCCACCCAGCCAGATGTCATTTACACCACAGTCCCACCATGTACCTCTACATCGTCCTCGCCGCGAACGCGCTCCGCCGCAAACTTCAAGGCTTCGCCACGAATTCAGCCCCGCGGAATCCAGTGCTAGGATTCCTCTTGCCACAGTCCAAGAGCACCCTCCTATCCCATACACCGACATCACAAACACCCATGTATACGATGACCAGCATCATCACGAGTATCCACTAGTGCCACCACGTCTCGTTGACTCCTCGCCTCCCCGCGAACAACAGTCTGCCTATCCTCGAGAGCGTCCTCCCCGCGAACAACGCCCTCCCCGTGAATACGACCGTCGAGATCGAGACAGAGACAGAGAACGGGACAGAGACAGAGACGAACGGAGTCGTCGACATCGGGAGCACGACTCAAAGTCAACATCGAGTCCTGACGATACCAAACAGCGCGATCGCGATCGCCACCGTGACCACGACGATTATCCACGAAGCCGGCGTCACTACGAGGACGACTCGAGGAGGCATCGCGACGATTACCATCGTCGTCGCCGGGACCATGATCGTGACCGTGACCCTCCACGCGTTCGAAGACACATAACGCCCGACGATGACAATCGCCGTGGCCGTTCGAGTCGTGAATATGATTCCGCGGAAGGGCCTCCTATCATTCGCATACAGAAACCAACACCGAGCCCCGACGAAGCTCGACGCCGTTCCAGTCACCGCCATGACTATCATTCACGACGGGGGGACACGCCTCCTCGCAGCTATCGACGCCACCGCGAGCGTTCCAGATCTCGCCACAGGCGTTGATACAACGACCATTGACGACTTTGACGGTTTATTTCCTTTTGTATTTCTACACGGGTTTCTTATCGGGGCGCAGTGGATATGGTCTATGTAAGTATAATGAATGCTTTGTCGATACAACACACTTGGTAGGATGAAATGTCTTCATCGTAACTACAATAATAGTCTTGCACAAAACTTGAATCAAATTGGCAGGTTCATGGTTTCGAATTTACACTGTTCAGACTGCAGTAGCGAAGATTTCAAAGGCTTTGGCAGCGTGAGCCGCAATCGCGACATTTGCACCCACGCGCGCTTTGAACAACTGTAGAATCCCTATGAGCATTGGAGAACACGACACATAGAGGGAAACGAACCACGCCCTGGGTAGGATCTTGACCTTGGTCAAACGCGAACACCCAGCTCTCCAGTTCGGTCACCAACTGTCAACGAAAGAAGGTTAGGAATAGTAAATCCTGTGTTGAAAACAACTCTTGCCTGCTGGTAGACATCCGTGAAAGGGCCAAGTCTTTTGGCGTATGCACGAAGGTCCTCTGAGAGGTTCTTCACGATGCTGGGGAAAGCAACGTAAGTCTTGCGCAGCTGCTGGGCGCGCTCAATAGTCCCTAAGTCAGTCTTCAACTTGATGATCTCTTGGTGTAGCTCTGTGATTCAAAGGTCAGAGAGAGGAAAAGATAACGATGTTAGACGTACTATTGCGGAGATCCGTCTGGGCTTTGATGTCTCCCACCTTAGGAGAGAACTTGTCGACGACATCGCTAACTTTGGCCTGCCAGTGGGGTTGGGTAAATTTATGTAAATGTAAAAAAAGTGGCACGTACCAAGGTCGTGTCAGCAGCTTTTGGGCACGCGCTGAATAGTGCCTTGGCTGCACCTTTGGCAATTCCTAGGTAAGTTTGGAGCGGATCGAGCTAGAAGGAACAATCAGCCAAATTTGACGACGATGAAGATCTATAACGAACAATCATCCCATTGATCCTACGAGAATCAGTTATCTGTGTGTCAACTATGAAGGGAGAAAACTCACTTTTCAACCTCCGCTTGTTTCTTCTCAATATTCTGAAGGATGGAGACCGCCTCGGGCTTTGGCTTATAGCTTCCATCGTCCTCGACCTCCTTAGCCAGCTCCTGGGCAAATGCATCGAGCTCGTCACAAAGAACAAAGAACTTCTTGCGTTGATCTCCTGCATCCTGAGCTTTGCCTTGATAATTCTAAATTGGGAGTAAATATCTGTTCTAAGTAATGAAAGACGAAGAGTAAGATACCTCAATGAGCAGACCAATTTCAGTCAACTTCTGTTCAAGAGGTACAGCCGGTCGGAGGACGAAACTACAGATCGTGCTAGAGAAATCTAGGAATGAAGTTAGAAACGTCAAAAAAACTGGGGCAAGTGAGCGACCAACCAACTGCGTCTCCAGTGGCCTTGCCAGAGATTTTCTTCGAGTTCAAGAAGAGATCCTCATAGACCTAAGATAATAGTCAGACAATGTAACGTATAAGAGGATGAGAATGAGGGAGGTACCTTATACAGATTATCAAAGCTCGAGCTCGCAGATTCCAACTTAGAGTGGGAGAGCACATCCTGGAGGCGAAGGAAGCGCTTGTTGATCTCTTCGCCATCCTTGGCCAAAACTTCGATGTCCGCGAGGATGTCGGAGGGGAATTTCTTGTCCGACGACGCGTGGGTGGCGAGACTCTGGTCGGCTAGGGCTTGAGCCGCTTGCTCGAGAGGCTCTTCCATGAGCTTACGAAGATCATTGGCGAGAGTTTGGTTGTAAGAGGGAGGAGGAGCCATTGTATGCTTTATAACGGGGGTTTCGATGGGATGGGATGAAAGATGTAGATTCGTGCACTAGCTTATAAGTATCTCGAAACCGCTAGCGAGTCAGACATGCTCTTCATTTCCGACCACAGGAACATGTCCTGTGTCGACCGTTGGACCACGAAAATAGTTTTTTGTTTGTGTGCTGCGCAACGCAGACCATTCAGTTGACAAGAAGGCACAGAACTAAGCCGGAAAACGCGTCTTTTCGCTGTCCAAGAGTATTGATGAACGTTGTGGATATGAAGGGCAGAGGCAAAAGGTCGTCCGGCATCGGCCGCATACAACCGCACGTGCTTTTGTTCCAACCACCATGTCTTTATCTAGTCTCAGTACTTAGTCTCTACAAGCTTGAGTATGGGTGCCACTTGAGAGACTCAATATCCAGGGCAGTAGCACAAACGTCTATCCCTCTTCCCGGCTCTCGTTACGTCTCTTCTCTCCATTCTCCAGTTGTCACTGGCAGTCAGTCAGCCGTTCAAAAGACTTTCCTTGAGGCTGTCGACCCTCGAACGATGTACCTCCTTCCGTGCTCAGCGGTCTCGTGTCCGGTGCCGAACTATCGTGCCCCTGGGATTGGGACTTGTCATTTTTTCTCGTTGCATCTTGGAGAGCCATTGCCGATACATATAAAAGGCGGAATATGCATTCTATTCTATTCATCCGCCTCACATTATCCAGCTCTTACTCTGCTCTGCTCTATTCTTCACAATGTCTGTCGAAGCTCCACCCGCATACTCCGACGTGACCAAGGCTTTGGACAAGGCCATCGCCGATGCTAAGCCTCTGCCCAATGCCGCCCTGCAAAAGCTCGCAGACGACATCGCGGAGCGGTTCGACAAACCCATCAGCGACGAGAGGCAGAAGGAACTCATGGCTGAGATCGCCACGCTCTCCACCAGCACGTTGACCATCGAGCAGGTCTTCTACAAGATATCTGGCCAATTTGATAACTTGCTCTCTTTCGGCAAGATCACGGATGAGCTCAAGGCGGACATCGCTACGGAGAAGCAGTCTTGGGATGACATTTTCGCTGTAAGTTCTTTCATCTTGCCAGAAACTGAGCAGCACGGCTGACCTTTCGGTAGGATTATATCAAGGTGCTCCTCAGTTCTCGCGAATTGGCGGGACAAGCCAGCGCGTCTATCAAGGACTTTCGCGAGACTTTTTTGGTGTTCCTCATGGATGAAACCGTTTCGATGAACACCAAGATTGACGAAATCAAGAAGTACCAAGAGGCGAGCACCTTGTGTAACCGTTCGGGTTCTTTGTTTACTAATCGAATTGCCTTGTAGGAGTTGAAAACACATCGTGCAGATGAGATGGTCCAGCAATTCAAGAAACTCATAGCCAAAGTTGACAATGCGTCTTCTCGTTGGGAAGAAATTGCACAGTTGCACGACCTGGCCAAGCTGACGAAGGAAATTTCTGAACTCAGGGCTCAGATTAGTGAGTTCCAGGTGAAGATTTCTGAGTGAGTCAGCCTCTTTTCCCTCGATCGACCACTACAATTGACGACTTACCAAATCCATTAGGCTCGATAACAAGGTGGGATTATCCTGCACCTGTCATGAGACCGCAATGATCTAACCGTGTTGCGTCTAGATAATCAAGCTGTCTAACGCACTGGAAATTACTGCCGTTGGGGCAGGTGTTTGCACAGCACTAGCCATTGTCTGCCCAATTGTCTGGGTTGGTGTCTTGGTAAGCTCTAAATCCTATGAGAAATTCAAATGTTGATGCAATGTGCAACACAATAGCTCACCGGCGTCGGGACCGCTGTAGAGAAAGGACTTCTCGAAGATGCTAAAGCTGCACGTAACAGTGAGTTTAGCGCTTTTCAGAAGTTCGTTCCGCATAATCTTACCACTCTTTGCAGATACTCAGGCTGAGGTCGACCGTTGCAACGAGGAGCTGGAGAAGAAGGTGGCACAAGCAGAAGCCATTGCGAAGCTCATGAACATGAAGAAGGATAACCAAGGTTCGTGTTGAATTGATTAGACGTTTAAGCCGTGTCGCTAAAACAATCCAGATGATTTGAACAAGCTGGTCAAGGCGCTTACTGTTTTTGCTCACGTCTGGGCAACTGTAGGTTTCTCTGCTCGTTATATCTTGCCAATCGATTTACGGCCCACCAGATTGCTTTGGACCTCACGCAAGTTATTGAGCTGATGGACAAGATCAAGCATGACCAAGCGCCCGGTGTACGTCTCTTTATATTCCTTGTTATTGTTCTCTGGCTGATCACTTCCGACTACTAGCTGCTGTACCCGAGGTTGAAGAACGTGGCCAACATGTATGGTCTCCTCGACAAAGCTCTTGACTTTTATGCGCAGAATGTCGAAGTCAAGAAGTAATTTTAATAATTCTAGTTTGTTGATATCGCAATCCATTTTTTGTAGCTCTCACGTCCAGCTTGACGCTCTCCATTGATTCAGGATTTAAGAAGGCGCAAGTAATTTTTTTCGCAACTGAACGTAACCCGGTCCGGATTCCGAGCGTCTTCTGCCATGTCACCACCATGAGCCATATTGTTACTATTATTATCCTCCAGTCTTCCCGTCATCGTTCCAGCAGATACAACGAGCAAACACCGACTGACAGTGTGCATGAATACACGGTACTGAATTTAGTCTACCACGCGCGCGACTCATTTTCTCCTCGCCGACCGTCCGTCGCTAACTTAATGTCGTCCTCATCTTTTAACTACACGTTGGGGAAGAAGTTTTCTCGAGGAACCTATGTGAGCTAGCCTTTATTTTATGCCTCCTCAATGTCGACTAACTCTTATCTAGTGTGTTGTGTATGAGGCATTCCGAGTACCAGATGGGCAAGGTTTTGTAATCAAGAAAGACAGAGCATCGGTGAAGATGAAGCGGAGTGTTCTTCGCCACGAAGCTAGAATACTGCAACTCATCCAAGGACACCCGTCGTTGCCCCGAATCCTTGGTTATGGTCGGGCGAACCATTTCGAAGTCATTGCCATGGACCGTCTAGGCGGCACCGTGGAGGACAAAGTCATCTCCGACGGAAGATCTCTCCTGCCGCTGCGAGCAGATGCTGAGCGCTCTGCGGCACCTTCATTCTCATAACATTGTACACCGCGACATCAAACCAGACAACATGCTCCTTAGTCTCGAGGATCCGTCTCGTGTCATCCTTATCGATTTCAACATATCTGTACGCGTCTTACCTGGCCGAAATGGTGAACCCCAGAAAGCCACTTCTGAGACTCTGCACGGCATAGCTGGCACTCTAGCTTGGTGTAGCCTCAATGCTCACAAACGTTTGCGTACGTGGCTTATTCTTCTATACGTGGTTTGGGGACTGACAGACGATTCAGCCCTCCAGACTCAGGATGACGTCGAATCCCTCGCTTACCTGCTACTTTTTCTCCTGCGCGCAGAACTTCCATGGATGAAGGGACTCAAGAATGAGTACCCACTACAATGGATAGCCCGCGTAGGCGCTAAAAAGCAGGCTTTCACTGGTGCCGACCTGTCTGCTGGATTTCCCAACGAGTTCGGTCAGATTCTTGATCAAGCGCGCACTTCGTGGGATGAAGGGGAAACTACAAGTCGTATTCTGGAGGACTTGCAGCAAACGATGTACCAATTAACCATGCGTCTTGGTCTTTCGGACGTAGCTACACCCCTCGATTGGTCTCCGGGCACGAGGACATATTCTAGACCCATAGCGACGGAGGACGCAGCACCCTACAACTCACCCGAAGACGACGGTGACGACGACGAAGTGGAAGAGTATAGCAACAGCTATTGGCTGCCTGACTTTATGAGCTGGCTCCCGGAATATGGTCCAGCCACGGAACGCTCGAAGGAACTTACGTTTCCCACATTTGAGGCGAAGATGCTGGATGAGCAGATACCTACTATCTCTGTTGTCCACCCCTATCCACTAGAATCGGACACTCTGTACGCAGACGCTCCCAGCTGATGTATGTTGACTTCCTCTGTGAAATACCACGCCGACTCTGACCTTGAAACCGAAGGCTTCTCACAAGGTCTGTATGAACATCTGAGCATGGATATGCATGAGAGCTGCTAGTAGGAGTCTGGTTGGCCTTCCTCGACTCGCCAGAGTCTCCCCAGATATGCACTAAAACAAATCAGTTGAGTATCTAGCGTCACACTCGACATACCCCGACCCCCCCCCGCGCCACACATGATCCACAACCCCCATTGTCCGTGCTTCATTGTTCGTGATCATCCTCTGACGAACAACGGTACCTCTGGGCGCGCGCGCCTATTGAATTGTATATAACTACAACTCGATTCCCCCATTTCTACTTTCTACCACCCACAACATATATCTCCCTCCAAATCCAACCGATCATGGTAAGCCACCTCTCTTCAGATATCGACGTCGACATACTAATAACACCTACAGTCTGCAGCGCTTATTCACATAATCGATGTTCTCGAAAGCAGCATGAGCTCCCTTCCTCTGGCTGATTTGATACCGGTCATGAAATCCCACTTGGAAGTACCGAACTTTCGTCCAGCATTCTATCCTTTCTTCCCCGCTCCCTCGCTCAATTACCATGCCTTCTTGCTCCTGAGTTGCATCGAAGGAATTGCACGCTTGTCACCGACTGGGCAATCCCACTCTCATCCTACACTCGACGCCAACGCTGATTTCTTGATGAACAGCATTGTCAGATGGGTTGTGACATTGTTACTGGAGATGCCATCCCACCCCCTCTCTGAAGGGGAGAGGCACGACTTAACGCAAACCCTTCACCTATATCTTTTTACGCTTCTCACGAACCAACCCGTCCTTGACCTCTTCTTCGCCTCGCCATTCGTCGCCGATTGCGCCTCGGCAGTGGTCGAAGCCTTCATCCACGTCCTCAAAGAGGACGAAGAAGACACTGGCATCGTTGTCAACCTGGTGTCTCTTTTCGATGCGGACCGTGAAACTCGTTTTCATCTGTGCGCCGCCCTTCGTCGTCAGCCATCTAGACTGCTCTTCAGGCCAATCCGAAAGATGGAAAGAATCAGCGAGGTGCTCAAGGCGTATCCGAATATGAAGTTCCCCGTGGAGCTTGTGATGAAGCTCGTCCACTACGCTGGGGCAATCGGTCTGGTGGACGTTGAGCTCCGAGAGGATTTTTGGAAGAGGAACGCCTTGGACTCGGTCGTCACTCTCCTAGGCAGGTATCTCGATACCTTGACTCCATCTCCCAGTCAGGATGAAAAATCCTTTATGAGAATGTCTATGTTCCTCCAAACCTTGGCCTCCTTGCACGACTCACGGATTGATATTCCATATATCCGTACCAAAGGATGGACCCAATCTCTGGACGCTGGGCTGGTGGAGGTTGTAGCTAAGGCGGTGCGCGTGTTATCGTCGGGAGAGTTGCGGTCGGAAACTTGGCTGTCGAGTTCGTTGAGGGGCTTGTTGATGGATATGGGCGTTTATACAATCTGCAGCCGAGTGGTGGCGGTTCGGATGGCTCGTGAGCTGGCGAGAGTTCTTGCGGAGAATGTGGACGGGATGGGTGATTCGCGTGTGACTGATGGGTCTACTCCGCTTAAGCGCTCTTGGGCTGCATTTATTGCTATGGTACAGAGGGTGACAAGGCTCGACTCAGAGACCGGCGAGGTGACTCTGATTTGCATGAATCCAAAGGTATGTTTCTTCTCTCTCTCCAAATATGTCCCTTTTCGCTGACCCTCTTTTCAGTGCGACCAATCCTACACATCTGAATGTCGATTCAAACGGTGTAGCGAGTGTTATTCGTTCATCGTGTGCTCTGAAGAATGTTGGGATGAAGTCGGAGAGGCAAAGCTTCATACCAAAGTGATCTGTAAGGAGTCGAAGATAACGCCCCAAGTTGACGCTTGGTTCCCTGATCGGGATCGCCGCTTCATGGCGCATGGTGGTTTTTGAATCCCTCGTTATCCGATATCTTTACGCTACCATTTATTTCTACTTCCATGCTCCCTATGCCGTATGCCATGCAGAGTTTTTTTTTAGACTCGTTGGAGAAGATATCGAATTGAGTGAACAGTAAGAAAACAGAACACGTACGTCACAGTACTGATTCTACATAGATCGAAACAAGTGACAATGGCATCTGTTGCTAAGTACTGCGCGCCGACTTTGAGCGGTGCACGCAGTGATGTATTTTGTTCATTAGCATATTCACTCTGCCTGCATGGCATGCAGTTCGATCCTTTCCATATTCATACGCGAAGAGTCAAAGATCGTGGCGCACAACGATAGATAACTAAACGTATACCGCATTGCACCATACCTGTAAGGCTTATCAAACGCCCAATATCAACAAACCAAAAGAAAAAAAGGGTTACTACACGTCTCCATGATAACTCCTCAGGCTGTGTTGTTTATAATTTATGAACCGCACCAACTAACATATCTACATACCTGTACATAAAACACATGGAATCTACTCTGCGTGCGTCTACACTAACCCGCTCAAGCTCAAGCGCTCTTTTCAATTCCAATCTTTTGCGAGTTCTCAATGACGATCTTGACAGTCCCGGTGGAGGATGAAGTGGAGGGTGTTGGGTCTTCTTCGAGTGTGCTGTTGCCACTTGACGACCCACCGCCAAGGTCGTCTTCCTCCGAAAGCGATGTCGAGGAGGGGCTGGACGCAGCGGTGGTGGAGGAGCCCTCTTCGTCCTCTGTCCCGCCTAGATCCATACCATCGGTGGGCCCGCCAGTGTACTCACCGCCACCTTCACTCTCTCCCCCTGGACCGGTGGGGATATCCTCGTCCGACGACGAGGACGAGGACGAATCCTCATCATCCCCCGTCGCAGACGAAGTCGAGTTACCCCCTCCACTCATACTCTCCGACGGGGTGGAAGTTTCCGAGGAGCTAGATTCCGAGGCGTCTTCTTCGTCAGAGGAGGAGGACCCTGGGAGGCTGCTGCTAGTTGAATTGCCCCCGCTTCCGCCTAGATCATCTGAATCACTTGACGAGCTTGGCTCCGAAGTCGACGATGAGCTCTCCCCGGTTGAAGTCGGCGATGAAGATTCTTCGTCAGAGCTTCCTAGGGAATCTTCCTCCTCAGAGGGCGAACTGCTTGATGGGGTGTCCGAGGAACTGGAGCCGGATGAGCCGCTGCTGCTTCCCAGATCTTCGTCCTCAGAAGTTGACGAGCTCTCCTCATCATCTGGCAGCTCGCTGGACGAGCCTCCGCTACTCGACGAACTTCCGCCACTTGATGACTCCCCAGTCGATGAGGGGCTTTCGCCTGTAGAAGTCGATGTCGAGTCTTCTTCGTCCGTCGACGACGAGTCGGAGTCGGGGAGACTACTGCTTGATGATGATGATGTGTCGTCCTCTGGTAAACTACTGCTTGATGATGATGATGTGTCGTCCTCCGGCAAGCTACTCGATGAGTCGTCCTCTGACGAACTCGAAGAACTCCCTCCTAACGAATCCTCATCCTCCGAACCCGAACTCGAACTCGAAGAACTTTCTCCTAACGGGTCTTCTTCCTCCGAACTTGAAGAGCTTCCGCCTAACGAGTCATCCTCTGAGCTCGAACCCGAACTCGACGAGCCACTTCCGCCGCCTAACGCTTCCTCCTCGTCGGACGAAGTGGAGTCGGGCAGAGAGCTCGATCCGCCGCTCGAGCTTGACGAGCTCGAATCATCCAACCCTACATCACTCGGGCTCCCCACCTCACTCGAACTCGTCGTCACCTCAGTCCCTTTGCTATCCCCGTAGATGTTGACATTGATAACCGTAACCCCACCACCGAGCTTACTCGCCAGCGCCAGAAGGTCTGGGTCCATAGCTACCAAAGTCCAAAAGTCAGCATCAAAGTGATGTGGCGCAAAGAGGACTGACCGGCTCGTTTCCATTTCGATGCATACCTTTTCATGCATTCGTCAAGTTCGCTAGCAGAGAAAGAGGTGAGAGTAGTGCTCACCCTATCGGTGCAGCGGAAACATATAGCAGCAAGCCAGTTGCGAGGATCGTTCGTAGTAGTATCATAGCGTGATTGGGCTTGGTCCTGGTCCAGCCAGCGTTTTTGAGTCTGAATCAACCAGTGAATCCGACTCGCTTTCCAGTCAACCAGTGACTTGAATTTGTAGGGAGAGCGCAGCTAAAAGAGGTGCGTTCCTATGCATGTACGCCTTTATAGATGGCTCCATGGTGATGGGCGGTGTAAGTGAAAGATGTCGGTATCCCCGTGCCGTCGCGTGGGTACGTAGGAGCAGGACCGGGGTATAGGCTAATTTAAGCAGTTGGGTTTGCCCAAAAGCAGTCAAGGATTGGCGTGGTGACTGGTGGCGCAGAGTTGCTACTGCCCCGTTTTTCAATGGCCGGTCGAAGTTACATGGGCGAGGATTAGCGTATTACTGTTGATAAGGTCAAATCATATACACATATCAACGATTAATACAAGGCTTTACTTACTTAGAGATAATACTAGAGAGTTGCATCCGCCACACTTGTGTAGTCACAGTGTGCGCCACGAGTGTATAGATGTGCGATACTTTTAGATACCTGCAAGATGTTGAGAAAGGACATTAAATCCTGTGTCACCCTCTGAGTCATGAGCGCGAGCGTTCGAACAGATACACCTTCAAGTGAAAACATGCATGCTATTACCAGTACTTACCACAGAGTATAGACCGGGTGGGAGACTCTTAGAGAAAAAAATATCAGTTGCGCATGAGTACAACAGCTTCCCAGCTGCGCATACAGTACAGCAACATCGTGGCAATGTCAAGAAGCGCCACACTCCGCCGTCCCGCCGCCATCAATCGGAGTTCAAACCCTAACAGCCCCCACTGTACAGTTTACCTAATCATCCCATCTGAATTATCCCCGAGGTCCCGCAATCCGTGCAAGTGCAAGTGCTGCAAATCCCCGGGCTCGGTGCGTCTCCCCTCCCTCTCCCCATCGTATCTAATCCAAGTGTAAACCAGTCATCAAGAAAATCCCATCCGTCCCAAAATGACCCACGACGCCGTTTGGTTCTCTCGCCCAAGAAAATACGGAAAGGGCAGCCGTCAGTGGTGAGTTTTCTCTCTTTAAATGTTGGGTAGAGGGATTGGATGCTGAAGGAAGGGATGAATAGCCGTCTTTGCGCTCACCAGGCTGGTCTCGTCCGCAAGTACGGAATCGACCTCTGCCGTCAGTGTTTCCGCGAAAAGTCAGCTGCGATCGGGTTCGTCAAGGTGTGTGGTCTTTCCGTCTACGCCTCGTATGCAGCTGAAGAGAATGCGTGTAGAACCGGTGAACAGTTACTTGTCGAGTTTACACTATCATACATCGCATGCAATTATGATATGATTCTTCCTTCTGGGCCAACCATAGACTCCTTCCTTGCGTGAATTCAATGCCAGAACCCAATCGCACCACACAAAATGAGCATCCGGTTGTCAAGTGTCTGATTAGAAAGTATACATCTGGACTAGCAAGCGAGGGCGAGAAAATAACTAAGTACAGAATGGCAATAGCGCTGTAAAAACGAGGATACTATTAGACACACAACCGAGTTAGAGTGAATGAAATAACCTGTACAAATGAGGTGACAAATAAGGGAGAAAACTGTTCTCGACATGAAAGCAAAAAATCGGGGGAAGGATGAATGCAGTGGCGAATACAATGAGTTGGTATGATAGATTGCGGGGGGTTGGATGATGGAGGATAGAAGACAGACAGAAACGGGGGAGGGGAACAGAAAACGGGGGAATAAGGTAGATGAGTTTAGACCATCATGCACCGCGACGACACGGGCAGACGACAGAGCATATCGTACTTGGGGGTGTGTGGGACGTGGTGGGTAGGGAATTACATGCCGTAGCCGAAGCTCGTGCGTTGGTAAGGATCAGCCAGAGCTGAACCACCAAAGTGGTTAACGCCAGGGAACGAACCAGAGAACGCAGCGCCGTGTCCGTGCGACGACAACGTCTGGTTGTGCGTCGAGCTGCCTTGGAGGACGTAGCCGTCGATCGACTGGGGCGGGAGGTTGTGAAGCTGAGATCCCACCAAGTGGGACTGGTTATAGCTGGTCTGGGGATAGAGACCAGCCTGGGTACCATAGACGTCCGCGAGCGACGTGGGATGGGCCTGCGGGACGTGACGGGTAGCATTGACGCCGAGACCTTGGTTGGTGAGCGCCATGTTCACAAGAGCTTGCTGCGCATGATATCCACCGAACGAGTCCATCTGCTCGCGCTGCAGCTTGTTCTGGATGCGCTTGCCGTAGGGCGTGTTCCTGATGAGAGGAAGGACCGGTCGAATGCCTTCCACAAGGAGTGCTCTCTGGGCGGGCTCTGCATAGTCCAACGCGGTCTGGACACAGTAATTCCCGTAAGAATCCCTAAGCAGCTTCTCCAAGCGTGTACGATTGAGTAGTTCTTCAATCAAAATCTTGCGGGTGCCATGTTCCGCTACGCGTACGCACTAACAGGCAAAACATATTAGACATCATCGCCAAGTCGCAGGGGAAAGATAGCCTCACCTTCTCAATGACATTGGAGCTAAACTTCTGGACTGACAAGGCGCACACGTTACCAGTGAACTGACGTATAACAGCATCACTGAACCGGCTATCGTTCAGGTCAAGAATGTACTGGACGACCTGTCGGAAGTAAAATAATCAGAACCCGCTGAGCTGAAAGGAGAATGAATATACACGCACATAGTTACCATAAGGGTCCTGCACAAGGGTAAGAGCATTGTAGGTAATCTCGTTGACCAGCTGAATACGTTGGTGATCTGACGCATGGTCGATGCAACGCTGGAGAACACAGCAACCGTGTCGGTGAGTAGCGACCTCGACGCAGTTGACTGCGACAGCGTTGTAGATGAACTGTCGACACCATGAGCACTCAAAATGCAATAGATGGAGTTTGATCGTGACTGACCTGGTTATCCTCTGGTGCCAACTTGTTCAGGCATTTCTGAATAACGTGGTTTCCATTCAAATCCTTGATGAGCACCACAACATGCATGCTCAAAGCAACAATGATAGAATGGATCTGCGCATTATAGCGACCATCAGCCTACACCTCCATGTAAGCGAGGGATGATAGCGGGAATTGGAATCAACTTGCCTGGCGCCGCGTCGACAAAAAGTCAATCATCTTTTGAACTGCACGCGTGCCATGCATATTCAAAGAGATGTTGACGAGGTCCTGAGCAACAGATTCACAAATAATGCTTCGCTGCTCATCCGTGGAGTACTCCAAGAGCTTCTGGCAAAGATAGTTTCCGAATGGATCTGCAGCGTCGCGTAAGATCCCCGCACTCAATGGTTCTAACATGCAAACTCACCCGTCATGAGGTCCGCAAAATGACCGAACGTTTCGCGGAATATCATGTCACGGTGTTCGGGAACACCTTCCTCGAGCTTCTTCTGCAAATAGCGACATCCATGCTGGTCCTTGCAAAGAGAGGGTATCTCGCCCTGGAGATCCTCCAAACGTGTCCCAGCAAAGCGGTTAACTGTTGAAGAATATCAAAACGAGTCCAACATGAGGAAAGGGTAGGAAATTTACACTCGCGGTCCATGTCCCCTCGTTTATGCTTAGGGCCATGCAGTCCGTTCATTTTGCCATCCGACACTCCATTGGGAGACCGACCAGGTACGTTCAACCCGTACCGGCCACCGTGGTACAAAGCGCTCGTCGCTCCGTTACCTCCAGCATTCCCATAAGAATCGTAGTGATCACCATCCAGGCTACCATTCAAATAATCACCGTACTGCTACCGTCCCAATAATTAGTTAGGGTAACAAGAAATAAAAAGTGGAATGACGCACCTGCATCGAATCATCCAGACCTCCTTGGGATGGGGTGAATGGCAAACCCGAGCCATCGTACTGAATGCGCGACAGCGAAGCTTCTAGGTCGCTAGGGCTGATGTTGTTACCGAGTTGGCTGAGGCGGCCATTCATGTTCGGTGCCTCCGACAAGGGAGTACCAGGCGTCTTCAGTAAAGGGTTGTTGGAAAGCCCAATAGGAGTGGCAGGTACGGAACGCGTCGTGCCATTCAGCGTGTCCAATAAACTCGGCGGCGAGGCTCGTCTTGACGAGGGGGGTCGCGCGAGGAGCCCCTGGGCATGCTGCGGGACAAGTGGGGTCGACGATGCAGAGACCGTGCCGGCAAGTTTCCCATTGAGATCAACGACCGATGCGCCAGATAGGGACAGGTTGGGGTTTGTCACGGTGCGACGATCAGTTTTCCCGGCCAACGTATCGGGTCCTCGCGAGGTCGAATACTGAGGCCACTCTGAGTGTTTCTCCCTAGACTCAACGCTACGAGCCGCAAAGGAGGTCCTTGGAGAGGTCTGCGATATGTGGGCCAGGTCCAGTGCAGCAGAAGACGTGGAAACCTACGAGATACAGTTGAAAAGATATCCGCTAATGGAATGCCGATCAGTACATACCTTTGCGTAACCATTGTGGAACTTGTCATCGTCTGAAGTAGGCAGATTCCTCATGGCGTCTGAATAATATTAGCCATGGTGGTCGGGGACGTAAAATCAAATTACATACTGTGCATCTCCTGGTCGAGCTGCTCGTCGAGCATCATTCCGGCATTGAAGGCACCATTGTAACGAGGCTCCTCGTCTCCGTAGCGCGACCCGCGGTTCAGGATGGACGCAGACACTGGGTGCGGGACGGGCGAAGCCCTATTGGAACGATCCCCAACAAGCGCAAGGTTCTGCAAGTGACTCGCAATCTCCTCGTCGTGGCTGCTAGCAGAAGTCCGACGGCTGGCAGGCATGCTCTTGGCACCGGCCGACCGGGAGATGGCACCCATAGGATCGGGGGACAAGTTGACGGACGGCGCGTAGGTTACTGACTTGCGCTTGTCGGCAGCACCAACGGCCTTGGAGAGAGAGTCGGCGTCGACGGCGTGGGCACGACCTGAGCGGAGGCCATTGAGCATGTCCCCGTTGAGGGTGGTGTTGACACGGGGAGGGGTGGTGGGCGCGGACGCTGCGAGGTGCTGAATGCCGCCGTTGCCAAGCGCATTGGGGTCGTAGGGAATGGTGAGGAGCTCCTGGGCCTGTTGGTGCTCGAGCATGCGCATCTGATCCTCGAATATTTTACGCTGGAGGGCACGTTGCCTTTCGTGTTCGATCCTCTTGAGCTCGACACGCTGCAAGGAAAGAAAGGGCGTCAGTATGGTGAATGAATGAATGAATGGAGACTGGAATGGCGCGCAAAGGAAATGGAGAAAGAGGGGAAGAGGGGAAGGACATACCGAGTCAGCGAGATCGAGAAAGGCGGGCGGACTGTGCTTCCTGTCGTCGGTGGGAGAGATATTATCGGTGGATACAGTATTTTCCATAGCAGTATTCATTTTGAGGAGAGACCGCGAGCGAGACGAAGGACAGAAAACAAAGCGAGTAAATAAATGAAGAGTAATTGCACAAAGTCGATGCTGGGAGGACGAGGGCGGTGAGTATATGCGCTGGGTAATGGTGGCATTGGACGCTACCTTGAAGCCTTGTTTCGAGCCTCTAAATGATGTTGTTACAAGTCGGCGAGTTTGCTGGACAACGAGGAGAACGACGATGAGCAAATAGCAGAGATGGTGGTGGTAGCAAAGCAAGAGGCGCACCCTTTTTAATCCTCCAGAATGCAAGGAGGAAGAGAGAGACAGAGAGTCGAGTAATAAGTATGGTCGCTGCAGACGGTACGCCTTGAAGGGACCCTGAACTCTAATAGCCGGCAAAGGCCTTGCAAAATAAAACTCCGTCCTCTTCCGAGTCCGTCGTCCCTACAAATCCAGAAATTCATCGTTATTCCTAATTTATTCTACATTTTTACTCTTCACACTTTCACCACGATCCCTGACCACCCTCAGTCACCCACTAACCTGTGTGATCCCCGTGTACAAACCCACGAGTTTACCCATCGTCCTATTATCCTTCTCCTTTGTCCTCCGGCCCCCTCCACTTGACAGACATACATACACCTCAAATACGCTCCCTTTTGAACCCCCGTTGCCAAATGATATCCCTATGATTGTACCTGCTAAGCGAGATCCAATTTCAAGAGATCACCTGAAAGTCTTTCAACCACCAAATGTCAATCGTCCTTCAAGTTGCCCATAATTAAATCCATTGTAATAAAGCACCTCTATCCCGCAGCACTGCGTACCGTCGGGGCCCGCGCACCTACCCCAGGCGCCTTTTCCCGCTCCTCAAGCAACGCCTCACCGTCCCCATCGTCCCCTCTGATCGTCCGCCGGTCGTCCTCGTCCACACCATCCCCATCATCCGCCTTCCCGCCCACAGAAGCAACAGGATACCGTCGCAGGCTCAGAAAGCCCAGCCCCGCCAACGGGTTCAGGCTGACATTCATGAACCCATTCCGGCTCTTCTTGATCGTCTCTACAGTCGGCGTCCTAGACCCACTAGTCCCAGTCCCACTGCCGCTCGCCTCAAACTCAAACTGTGCGTCGGCGTCGCTGGGCTTGGGCGTCGTGGGACTGTCAGTCTCACCTGTTTCCACAGGCGTCGATGGCCTCGGCGACTCCAGCCCGCCCGCCGACGTGAGCGCAATAAACGAGCGCGAGGGGCTAGCAATAACATGTCAGACCGACCATCGTAAAAAACCCGATCTTCATATAAACATACCGTGTCGCAGGTACACTCTCCCCATTCGTTATAGTAAGCAACAGGTTCTTTAGATTCGGAAGTGTATGTCGCATGTCCAACGCACGAAGATCCTGTTCAGCCATGAGCTAGAACACCGGGCGTTGAGTACCAAATTGGCGAAATGAAGGATGCAGGGTAAACTTACAAGCTCGATGTCCTTGTTCAACAGAAACACGCCATACTCGAACCTATATGTGTCCACGCCTTTCGAGAAGAGAGGGAACCTGAATAACGCCATCAACTTTAGCCTTGTGAGACACAGAAGCAAGAATTGGGCGCACATTCTCGGTCCGACCATGGCAGAAATACCATCGCGTATTAGGCTCCGGCTACCAACGTACGTTATGGGATATACCAAACTCCTCCCGAGGTACGCTGCAATGAACTGCACCAGGTGTGCTGCATACCCCAGCGCGGTGGCCACAGTATCCTCGTTTATGTCCTTGTGCGCCGGCAAAGCAAGAGGAGGCGCAGGGTCTGTCGACGCCAAAGGTATGGGCAGAGGCACATCTACTATGGTGTATAGTAGATCAGGTGGTGAACGAAGTTCGATCGGGTATATTGTCGCCAAGGTGGACAACACAGTGGTACGAGTCGCCGCGATTCGACTCGTTAGCGAGCCCAGACGTGCACTACATTGACAAAACAAGTTATTTCAATATCGGCCACAATGACGAGGGATAACTCTTACCGTTCCTCAACTTCTGATTGCTCCAGAGCCGACAGCTGCGACGCGCTTTCCCTGAGGTGACCTCTGGCCAAACGAAGTGTTTCCCTGCGTTGTTTCAGTTGCGCTCTTCGTGTTGCAATGTCAGCTTCCCCTGTGGAGTTTGTTGCATCAAGGTTTATTCCTATAAAGAAGCCAAAGAAGTCTTACGTTCTGAACAAAGAGTCCGAACCTTCTGCAAATCAAAACGAAGATCGTCGGTGCGAGTTTGCCTTTCGTTCACTTGGCAAGTCTGTTAGACATCAATTCAACCCGTGAGTAAGGGAAGAGGGAGCCGTGGCAGAAGGCGCCACATTTGAAATGGACGTACTAGTTGTGTGCTGGTATCGTCTAGAATAGACTGGTCTATTCGGCGAATCACTCCGTCAAGCGAGGCTTGAGTGTCTTGTATGCAACTCTGCAATGTAACCAAACTAGAATAACAACAAATAAGTTCGTCATTCTTAACCCCAGCAAAGGGCCTGACTTGAATAGATCCTGCCAGTTGGCGGTTTGCGCGCATCCCTCGGGTGAGTGAGATTTGTGTCGTCCACTCCAACGGTGCCGACGGCGACTTGTCGATAATATTTCAGCGCTGTCGGAATTAGTGAAAATATCTTGAACATGTCCGTTGTGATGTGCTTCGGGATCCGACGCATAACCAGAGGGAGACGGAGATCGACTTCGCAATATTCGAGGGGGTGGAAGATAGAATAAATGACCAGGTGGATCCAGACGCAGAACAATGGTGTTGGACGGGAGGTGAGATAGTTGAGTATGAAGCTGAAGATTTGTCAAGAGGCAGACGTCTGTTTGACTGAACCAACGGACCTCTTCTGACATGGGGACCAAGTCGGACAGGTTGAATTTCCACTCGTCAAGGAGTTTCCAAGATTGAACATCTCGTGGAGGGGAACGTTCTTTTCCCTTGCCAATCGGCGAAGAGGACGGTGTATCTTTGGCCCATACTGCGATCGTCAGGTCGTCCGCGGTAAGGTCAGTTCCGGACGCAAAGTCGGTTGAACAGTCGATTGGGAAGGAAGGGTTAGTGGACGGCGGGTGAATGGAGGATAGAAAGTCGGGCACTGATGAAATGCTTTGAGGGGTGGGGGGTACGGCGCACGCGTTAGGAAAGGTTTTTGGCCACTTGGTCTGCGTTCGCGGGGTAGACACAGAGGCAGACTTGGAGTGGGCGAGTGAGGAATTTTTGGAAAAGCCTGGTCGAGGAGATGGAGGTTCCTGTAAACGTATTCTATCCACATTACTGGCGGTAGCTCTGTGACCTTTGATAGTAGTATCTGCCCCATTAAGCTTCTTCTCTTTCGAGGCCGCGGGCTTTCTGGTAGTCGGAGAAGGCGTAGAAGGACTGCGTGGGGAGAATTTGCCAGACAGAGGAGAGGAAGGGCCGGAATCGTCGGAGAACGCGGGAGGTTCTGCAGAATGGACCGTAATTGACAGGAATGTTTCGACGAGACGCGTCTTTATCACTTTCTCCAGTCCGGTCTGTGAATGGTCCTGGTAGAATGCAGGTAATGCGAGTGCGGATGAGGCTAGCCTGGTGGATGAAGCATTAGAGGTCGTTCGATTACGAGGACCTCTAACTGTAGGAGCATTTCCAGCGCGGCTAGAGACAGAATGTGAAGTGCTGGCTCGGGACAATGCTCGTGTTCGGCCTCGCGCCGTTGACGCTGGATCTCCTGTTCCCGTGCCGATTGCATCGCCCTCGTCGGACTTGATACTGCGCATGGTGGATACAGAATTCACAGAGATGCGTCGGCTTCGTTTCATAGTCATTGAAATATCCAAATCGTCCGTGAGATGTCCGTGGCTGTTGAACTGCGACTGTTCTGCTGGTTGGGAGAGCGCAGAGGCTAATGCATCTCGGACAGGAAATGGAGTCAAGTTGCGGACTTGGACGGATGAGATGTGGCGTATGCGTCTGGGCATGTAGACGGGCTGCAGATAACAATGTCAGCGCAGGAAACGGACGGAAGGGCTGGGTCGCGCACCTGCGCATGGTCGAACGACGAGTCCAGCGTGAGTTCATTGTTTCCTGATTCCGACATGGTATCTGCATCCGTTTCAATCTATCCTTCAGCGTGTAGGTGCCCGTCTAGATGCGCAATGGTGGTGTAACGACAAGGAACGATGTCGACGAATGGACGTCTGCTGGAAGGAAAGACGGCGGCGGGGAGTATTATATGCTGGGAAATATCGAATAGTGCATCAGCCAGAGCTCACGAAAGGCGTCTGGACACTGAGTAGCAGTGGAATCAACAGCCAAGTTCAATCAACTTCCTTTTCGGGAACTCACCACCCGCCACCATCATCGCACTATTGAATTGTCCTACTTACGACGTCTGTTATCCACATTGCTTGTTTTCTCTCTGGTCGTTACACTTGAGAATCTTCACTGGCTCTACCCTCAATTCTCATGGAGAATAATCAGAAGGGACTTGCATCCGCCACTTCTATACACATCGCCGTCACCCTCCTTGCTCCGACTCTCGGACTGTCGGACATCCCGCTTTCAAATTTATAAACGCTCTCACATCATAGCGCCTCTATCTTGGTGCTAGTCCAAAGGACACTGATGGTCAATTGAGTATACAACATCACATCGGGCGATCGCCAAAGGCTCGTCCACAGGCCCGCTCGCTCGAATCCCTGGCGGACGGCCTTTCCGCCATCCAGTGGCGTGGAACCATCGTGGCTTTGAACCTGACCGTCGCTTAACCAAGGGCGGAACTGACGAATTGCAAGGTCAACTATGTTGGCGCGTTGAAACGTTGGCAACCCGCGTCGGGCTCCCCTAGGAATTTCTGACGAGCTCTTCGAGCCTTGGAGGTCGAACGACAAACGCTTCCAGCACTCGGAGATCCCTGAGAGGGACTTTTCGGATACGACTCGGACGTCGAGTGGCACCGCCGCACCAGAATGCCTCTTCTGAAGATTTATTACTTACTTGGTCAGTTGTTCCTCGGTGGGAATCCGTTGTTGTGATACCTTTTACTCACCTGACGCCTACATAGGTCTACGAGTTAACCCGTGCATCAAGAGGTGCCTGGACGATGGGTATGTACAGGTTCTGCATCAGTTTGGCCTCAGTGCCTGTGTAATTCTTCGTGTTTGTCACACCATTGACTGATCGTCGCTTTTTTCAAGGCTGGTTGGTAGATCACCGAGTTGTTTATCATGTCTCCACTCCTGACAAGGAAAGCTCTGGCTCGAGTGCCTAGGATTAGACGCGCCACTGAAGCCTTTTTTTACCATCTTCCTCGCGGTATGTGGCACTGTACACGTTCGGCTGTGTTCAGCAAGATGGCTGACGTTTTTATTTTAGTGATTTCGCATCTTTGAGACTTTGACGCGTTCAAAGTCTTGGATAAAACTGCGTGCAACAGTGAGCTCCTTCCACGATATCATTCCACTGTTTATTTGAATTGAATTTGCTCATGTAGGATGGAAGTCGACTGCAAGTTATGCGTCATCGTCATGTGATTTATCTCCATTCACCCATCGAGCGCTGCTTAATTGAATATTCACCATTCAATGTTGTATCACGACTTACACTACAAAACCCACGACTTGTCGGACTTGCAAACATCTAGCAGTTATCTCGAAGCACCCTAGGCTTTATCGCGTCCGCACGCCTCCCATCAATTGCGTGTGGCGGAGAAGTTTGACGCGATCGGCATCGCATATCATGGAATTGCACTATCTGTTGCCTGGATTACGCTTTGGGAATCGCTTATAGGCTGCTGCTCCTCCGCTATGCTTCTTTGTGCCTTTTTTCTTTCTTCACCATGCCTCCGTCTATCACCTACGAGGACGAAAAGGACAAATCTAGCGACATTGGCGACGTTGTTCTTGCCGCCGATGGTCTCTCCCTTGATGAAGAGCACAAGAATGTGGGAGGTGCACCCATTGAGGATGTTAGTCCCATCGGAGTCGACGTGGGATGGTGGACTGCAGTGTTTCTTAGTACGTCTTGTCGTTACTCGCTCCGTGTCCTGGCTTGTCTGACATACGTGCTTGCAGATTTCTCTCAAATGATCGGGACGGGTATCTTTTGTGAGTATTTCTGTATATCTCTGTCGCTGGGTACCCTACTTAATAGTGTTGGACTAGCTACACCTGGAACAATCCTCAGACAAACGGGAAGCTTTGGCCTCGCGATGATATGTACGTCGCGCTTCGTCTGCGTTGACTCTATGTCTTTACCAATATGTTCGTTCACAGTCTGGGTTATAGGATTCTTCCTTGGCGTCGGTATGTTACCCAGGCCTTTGCAGCTTCTTACTCCTCATCAATCTCCACAGCCGGTCTATCATACTACACCGAGTTATTGGCCATGTTCCCCAATCGCGCAGGAGCGGACGTAGCATACCTTGAACAAGCCTACAATCGCCCCAAATTCCTGTGCGTCCTCTCGGAGCTCGTCCCCAAACGCGCCATTTATCACTCAACGTGATCTTCTAGTTTCCCCGTTTCTTTCGCGGTTATCACTATTATCCTAGGGTTCGCTAGGTGAGCCATACTTGTTTCTTTATCGTTATCCTGAACACCGTTAACCTCGTGCCAGTTCCAACGCTATCGGTTCGTCAATACCGCAAGTGGCGCGATGCTTCTCTTTCTGATGTTCCTTTAGTTTGTGCGCAATACATTCTATACGCCAACGGACAGGAAGAACCTGATGCTTGGGTGATGAGGGGAATTGCTATCGCTGCCTATGGTATCGCTTGTCTCAGTATGCACATTTCTCGCCAAACAAATTTACGACGAACACTAACTACTCTGTTCCCTAGTCGTGGTCGGCAACAACCGAGTTGCCATGTACGTCTCCAACGTGTTAAGCGCCTTTAAGGTGCTTATACTCGTTCTTATCGTTGTCACGGGTTGGGTTGTTCTTGGCGGAGGAACCAAGGTGGAGAATCCGAAAAGCCATTTCAGAGATGGTTTCGCAGGAACCAAGTACGTCCTATCTCAGTGAGACGCTTCTATTCGATGCTCACCATTCACTAGCAACAATGGGAACGCTTTGGCGGGAGCTCTTATCAATATCATCTTCTCGTATGCGGGATGGAATAATGGTAAGTTGAACGACATGCAATCGTCGTTAGTCATTGAATTATCTTACAGCAAACAACGTCGCGAACGAGATTGCCAATCCAGTTCGTACCATCAAGACCGCCGGACCTACCGCACTCGGCTTGGTCTTCTTCCTCTACTTCTTCGCAAACAGTAAGCTCTCCATCCCTTTTCTACCTTCCGTCGTATACTCATATTCTCTCTTCCAGTCGCCTACGTCGCCGCAATACCCGTAGCCGAAGCCAAACTATCCGGCCAACTCCTCGCAGGCAAATTCTTCACAGCCGTATTTGGCGACTACGCAGGCACTCGAGTTCTCCCCGTCTTCGTTGCATTATCTGCGTTCGGAAACTTGGTATCAGTCGCCATTGGTCAAGCGCGTGTATTCCGAGAGGTCGCAAGGCAGGGGATATTCCCCTTCAGCAAGTTCTTCTCTAGCACCAAGCCGTTTGGGACGCCTGCTGCGCCTATGGCGCTCAAGTTCATCCTCACGTCGATTATCATCATTGGGCCTCGTACGTACTTCCTTTCGTCCTTAGATTCATTATACTGAAGCTATCATCTGCAGCTGCTGGAGACGCGTTCAATCTCATCGTATCCATCCAGACATACCCGAATCGACTCTTTGACCTAGCGCTCGTCGTGGGTGTCTACTTTATCCGCAGGCGGCGCGCCAAAGCTGGTATCGAGCGCCCAGAATTCGTAGCGTGGGATATTGCGCTGTGGTTCTCCATCGCCGTGAATCTTTTCGTTCTAATCATGCCTTGGGTACCTCCCGCCAAAGGAGCCGAGCCTTTCTCGTTCCCTTATTATGTTCCATGGGTCAGTCTCTTTCTCTCTCTCTAACACAGCGTTACGTGTGCTAAACGGCTTGGGAATAGGTCACTGGTATCGGTGTCCTCACGTTCTGCTTCAGCTACTGGGCAGTGTGGATGTATGTCCTGCCGAAAGCATTACATTACAAGATCTACGAGGAGGTGGTACAGCTGGAGCATGGGGAGTTGTCGAAGAAGTTCGTGTATGTCTATCATGATCATCGGGGTGACGAGTTCCGGCAGCGGTTAAGAGAAACCAAGGCTAAGGAGGATGCATTGGAGGTTAGGAGTGTGAATAATGAGAGTAAGGACGTTACTGTGTAGTACTAGTGCGTCTGTATGTACTGTATTGTAATGGGTTTTCATGTTGTTGGATCATATTTCGTTGCTGTACACGTGGTGCCTTTCTCTAATCCTGTTGAAAAACATGCAATCTGAGTTGATTGCAATGGTGTGGCGCTTAAAGTGCACGAAATTCGTTGAGATACACGTGATTTGCTTCTTACACGGAAACCATCATGGGCAAACTGAATATCGCCCACCACAAATCCTATCATCCCTATCGTCGGGATAATATCGAGAAAGTGCGTCGCGATGAGGAAGAAGCACGCATGACCGAGGCCAAGGAAGAAGGAAGATTGTTACTTGCCGTGAGTGATACAGCAATTCGGCTCAACTCTCGTCTAACTCCTTGACCAGGACTCTGAAGCTAGGATTGACCTACTCCGTGAACGTGCGGGAGGCAAGAAACGCAACAAAGACGACCTAGAGCTAGCATTGGCTAGTGCTAGTACTTCAGATGTAGCGGCATCTGGCCATATCAACTTTTTTGAGGATCTTGAACAGGTTCGTCCTTCATCTACCCAGCTTATATGCAACTCACTCATCCAGAATGCTGTCACAGTCGCTTCGCGGTCCAACAAAAAGACAGATCCTGTAGAGACGGACAAGGGAGTCCCATTAGCACCGCGAGCCAAAGACCTCAATCCCTGGTACGCCCTGGCAGATCCTGACCAAGTTGAATTGGACCAGAAGGCTAAGGACAGACGGTAGGCTTCCATACCTCTTCCATTCGCAACACTAACTTGTAATTCTAGGCGACGAGATACGGAGCGTAAATCATCAATACACGACCCGCTGACGTCCATAACAAAGCAACTAGCGTCGACGTCCTCTTCTTCATCGTCTTCTGCACCGCGACGGCCCAGACCCCCAATACCGAACCCTTCTCTCCCCCCTGCGGTCAGCGCTCGACTGACGCGTGAATCCTCCGAACGAGAAAGAGCGCTTGCTCTGATTCAGAAGAAGAAACAGCAGCAGCGCGGGAGCGAGACGCCTAGCACGGTCCACGGAGGAGCGTCTGAATACGGGGACATGTACAACCGAACCGCTGTCCAAGAGGCTCGGAGGGGTAGAGACAGAGATTATCATCACAGGCGCTGGTAAGTTGGGATAAGTATTCATTTGTGTTACACTTCGGACATCGCGTTGTATTAATGACTAGATGGGTGTATTCACTTCCTCCGACTTCACAAGCCGTACAAAGTAGCGAACGGGTCCTCGTCCGGATCAAGATGCCTGGTGTATTCCATCTCAGCTGCAACCTGCGTCGTCGCCTCCTTCCCAAAGACCTCATCCATGAACGCAAGAGTCGCATCGATCCCTGCGCTCACGCCCGACGACGTGTAGATATTACCGTCGACGACCCACCTAGCACGAGGCACCCAATTAACCTTGGGACCTTGCTCCGTCGCCCATTTCCATGACTCCTTGTTCGATGTGGCCCTCCTCCCATCGAGGATCCCGGAACGCGCGGCGATGGAAGAACCGGTGCAGACTGTGATGAGGTATCGCAAGGATGGGTACGTCGCAGCGATGAATTTGATGACTGGTGCCATGGCTTCGTCGGAGTGTCCGCCGTGCCCGCCCGGTATGAGGAGGACTTCGAGGTTCTCTGGAGGAGAATCAAAGGTATGGGTGGGTACGATGGATTGTGCGCAGTTGGACTGGGGATTTATGAATGTTTTGGTGGAGACAGGTTCGAGCGTCCTCGCGAGAATGGATAGTTGGATAGGGAATCGCTGGGATAGGATATTTAGAGCATCGAGCGGCCCGAAGGCGTCGAGAGCCTGAAATCCTGGATAGAGGATGACTCCGAAGTTGGTTGGGGGAGTTTCTGGAATGCACATTAGGTTAAGTCATGATTAGTGCTGAGAGCCGCTGCAAGATACCTGTGGGCATGGCGGAGTTACTTCAAGATGGGATCAGTCGACTCAAGTATCGATCGATAAGTAACGTAAGTCACCAAGGCCTCATGCATGACCTATCATTTACAAGAATATTAGTATCCCACGCTTTCTCTGCATCCAGAAACATCCCGGTGTTTCGGGTAGGTAACTGCCTTCTATTTTATTTTATTTTAACTTAGTAGCTTCAATGGTCTTGAGAGGTGAAGAAAGAGAACATGTACACGCCTTAGTTAGTACTAGTGAAGTGTGGCGTCATTCCAGTCGCCCACTGTGATAACAGAAATTTGACTTGTTCACAGCAAGAGCGGCTGCACCATGGTAGATTTAGTTATCTAGATACTTGCATCGAGAAATCTTTACTACTGTATTTTATCTATGATCTACCAAGTCAGACTAATGGGTGACTTTCCATAACGTTTGAATAGATAAATTCATTTTCCAGACGCATAGTAACGACTCAGAATGGAAGGTAGCCGCGTCGGGCCGCTCTCGGCGGCAGGGTAAGAGCGTCCCTTGAGCAGTATTCTATCTTTTCAGATTTTAAGTCTGGAAGGAGGGTAAGCCCCCATCGTTCAGATTCAAAACTAGCAAACTACTTCTTTGCGGAGCCCGTTGCCAGGGTCTTAACATTTTGAACACATTGTGAAAGGCTTTAACATGTTCTATGAAGCCCTTTGACTCGATTTAAAGCTCAAAAGTCACCGTCATAACTCGACTTGCCCCATCCCGCCGTATGTGGCGCAGATTGAGGAAGAACTTCCGGACTTTCCTTTTCCGTCGGTGACATCGGCACAAGCGGCACCGGTATGTACTGTTTCTACAGTATATCTACGAACATAGCTTATGGTTTCCCACTTGAACTTGATACTAGGCGGAGTTTGAATGGAATAACGTTTGAAGAGGGATCTGAAATTCCAGACGTTATGGAAAGTCACCCAATACTATCCTCTTCGTACTTATGGAGTATGGCGACAGCACGGGGCTCAAATTAATACCAACTGTCCGATAGATTCTATGAAATTAATTCCTTGACCTTCGTCCAGAGCTCGAGCTTCCTCCACGTATAGCAAACTCTAGGAATATCTGTACTACTATAATATCACCAACACGCAGATTTATTCTCTGAGGAGTTCCCGCTCATTTCTTGAGTTACAGAAATCATTAGCTCGTCGTAATGGTGCAAGTCTAACTAGCTGAAGATGTCGATGCTTGTCATTAGGCTGGCCACTGCCCAGGTTAGCGTGAGAATAAATTTCAATGTAATCGTTGTCATTTAGTTTAGTAGTGCTCTCACGTGACTCTGCCCATCTCTCTCACTCTTCCCCATCGTTCTTAGAGAAATAATTTCTCATCAGACACAAACCTAAAGAAGAGAGAGCGTTCAACAGAACCGGCTTTAATTTTCCAACGGTCCGAAATTATCAAATGCCCCCGCTTCTTGGCAGTTGATCAACCCCTTTTACATATCCTTGGCCTTGTAATCCTTCAAAATGCCTTCTCGGTCTCAATCTCAATCCGTCATACTCCTACACACACCTGTTCGTCGTCGTCGAATGACCTCCCCGTCTCCCTCAGCTTCCGACCTTCAATCCCACCTTTACCAGTCCTTCCTGACTCGCAAAACTACGGACGTTGCTCTCAACGTCTCCGGCGCATCCTGGCATGCTGTTTATCATCTGCATCGTGTCGTACTCATTCAGTCAGTATGTATTCTTCACCACTCTACTGTTTCTTCTTCATCATGTATATTAAATGACCATGCAGGGATTCTTCCGCTCACTCTTCACCTCCGGATTCTCGGAAACCCGCCACGGGCACAATGACACAGAGCTGAGCATCGATATCGTATTCGACGATTCCAATATTACTCGAGCTGGTGAGTTCTCATACTAGTATTTACTTCAGCTTTCTCACACTCCACTCAGCGTTTGAGTAAGCCCCTTCCTAAAAGTTGATTCACATTGTCTTAATAAAGTCTAGGATATGCATCTCCCGCCTCTACGGCGGTGGTCCCCCACTATACATTTCCCCCTCTCTCCAGCCTACCCAAACTCACCCCCTCACGCCGCACTTCCCAAACCAACCCAATATCGAGATAGATGTTCCACCAGGCCACCAGCCCGCTACGCCCCCATTCCTGCTATCGCTACTAGCCACATCCATCTATCTCTCCATCCCTAGCATCGCCTCGCACGCCTTATCTGCTATATGTGGTTCTATCGGGCCGTACACCGTTATACGATATCTGGAGTTTGCCCTTGGGAGATCCATCGGTTCAAGCTCGGAAGATACATGTTTGGGAGAGGCTGATAGCGCGGTGGGGCTGGAAGGCGTCGCTGAGATACTGGACGACGCGCTGAATCACGATCACGATTCCCTCTCTGAGAGACTCAGTGATAATGATTCCTACGAACGGATCTCGTCCACCATGGACTCCGAGCCACCTGCGTTTCATTATGGGGCCGTCTCTGACAAGATTGGGGAGGCGGTTAGTGCATGGCTGGCACGTTGGGGGGTTGATATGTTGGGTTATGAGGAACAGGCTGCTCAGGGTGGTGCTCCCTCCCCTTTGATGCAGCGAAAGCGGTCGAAGACTGTGCCCGGACCATCTGACGATATTCCGGCGGTGACGGTGACGGGAAAGATACCACTGATTTGGAGAACCGGCGGGTTAGACGCCCACTGGATCAATGCCTTGATCTCTTCCGATTCATTCTTCGTTAAAGATGAGCGCCAACGATATGATGTTGCCAAACGTGTGTTTGAGCTTCGAGGAGGAGGCGTGGGAGAGGAAGAAGTATGGAGTGAGTTGTTTGAGAAAGGGATATATTACTGCAATATGGTATGTCCTCCTTACTCTTCGTTCTCGGACGGCAGAACTGACTTTGGGTAGGTCCCTGACGAGATTATCGCCCTCTCGATCGACGTGTCTCCCACAACGAAGAAGCCCTACGTGCCACTGCATGTTCTGCAAGCGGCAAATTGGACGCACACGATTTTGAGGCATGACATTACGGCCAGACCTACGTCGCCATCACCATCTTCGCCATCTTCCAACAAAGACTTTGGTTCTCTTGCATCTAATCCTCCCAAAAGTTCTATTATTTCCGACCAACGGTTGTTCCCGATTCCCAGCGACGAGACCCTCCGAATCGGAGAACATGGCGGGCCCTCCTCTGAGGGAAAGGGCATCTCTATGGACGAACTCTTCGCGCACTCTCACTCTCCGTTTACAGGGAAGCCAGCCTCTGGATCGGACTACCCGATCTCATTTACCGACGCGTCGTACTTTGGACTTTCCCCTGGACCGTCCTCGCGCTCCTCACCTACCACCGAACGCCATACACCTTTCCCGCCCTACCGTTTCGGTGTCGAGTTCTTCGATGTCGACGCACTCAAGGAAAAACAAAGGCTACATTCCCAGACGATCTGGCACGCGGGGAGTCTGTTCAACGTTTACGTGCAGGTTGTCAGGAAGAAAGTGGTGGGAGAGAAAGAGGGAGGAAGCCAGCTGGGCATTTACGTGTGTAGGCAGAGTACGGTCGAGGCTGTTCCACCGGTCAGTGCGCTGAGCCCGAGGAAAGGGGATGACCTGGTGGCGGGGCCAGTTGCTGCAGTACCGACACCCAAATTATCAAGTCCCAGTACCCCTAGGATCAGCTCGCCTCATCCGTCTCCTGGGACACGAAGTACCACTCCGATTTCTAGCCCCAGACCAGGGACGTCCTCATCTCTCCCCTCCTCCTTCTCTCACATATCCGCTCCTCGCACCTCTTCTCCACTGACGCTGCCATATACACTTCCTGGCACACCTCCACCACAACCCTATCGTGATTCCCGCCCGAACGTCACGGCGTACTTCAAGGTGTACTGTGCGAGTCCGACTGGGAATTCGCAGACACGGTTCATGAGCGCGCCGGATCAGTTTAAGATTAGCCAGAGCTGGGGGTGGAAGAGTAGCTCGTTGAGGGGGGAGGGAGGTGCACTTGGGGATGGGGTAGTGGAGGACAAGGAGAGAGTAAGCTTGAGGGCGACGGTAGTGCTGGGTGTTGTTTGATTAGAAGGGCTTGTAGCATGTGTCTATAATTGTATTAATGTACTACATTCATCTCCTACTGTATATATAACCTCGCCAACTTTTTGAAAATATGACATTTTGTATACACGGCTCAGTCTTTAGTCATAATTAGCGATTCCATCTTCAAGCCATAGGTGGTATATGACGCCAGCACTCTTCTGGTACCCTCCAGTTCGCAGAAGTAACGACTTCCATCAATCACATAGAAATAATTGCTGTTCGGACATGTATCGATGAACGCGCAGAGGTCGTCAATCGTAACATCGTTTGTCAGAGTGAATCTACCGTTTTCGACCGCATCCTGGAGGACAAGCTTTGCAGTGGCCTTGGTCATTCGACGAGATGGGGGAAGTCGGGTTAGGGGACAGAAACCACGGGCAATATCCAACTGCTTCTTCGTCAGACAATTCAAGGCGGCTTAGACGACAATTCCTGTCGGATGTAGGAACCCATTTGATGATCGCATTGACTGTTTAAGAGAGCGCGTTAGAGTCAAATTTGTCAAGAGGACAAAGACTTACTATGATTCCTTCCCCTCCCTACCATTCTCGCTTGCTTGATATCACGAATCTGCCGGTTAGTAAGGTAGGGGCCTCGTTCTAAGTCAGCTTGCTGGTCAGACGAAGGGGCCAAGCTAAATATGATACTGTCGAGGGCTACAGGATGAATGAGTTCAAGCCAGAGTTGTTGGAAGGACAGGGGTACCTAAGACTTACCTTCAACAATAGTCCATACAGCCTCTTCTTCCATCACGACCACCAATTCTGACTCTTTTCTCCTCAGTGAATTGATTCGACTGGTAAAGAACGCCTGAGATGCCTCAACTCGAGCAACGAGCCCTCTGGTTGTTGCGCTGAGGGAAGTACTAACCAAGTCAGTACTGCAATGGGAGACTAACAAACTTGAACTCACTACTGTCGTTGAACCCGGTCTTCCGCTGTTTCGAAAAAGAAGGCAGTTACCGAGTTGCAGTAACTCACCCGTAGGGTGACTGGTTGCGTAGAGTCAAGGCCTAATGAAGAACGCACATCGTCAGGTGTAATATCAACTGCACGTTTATCGATTTGAATGTACGATGGCCCGGGAGTTAGCATTCCTAGTAGAGAAACAACTGTCGGCATGAGGAAAGTAGAAGGATGATTGAGGTGGTGGTATCAAATCAAAGCATGAGCGTGGGAACCTCCAGCTAACTTGAAAAGTTACCACCATGTCGTCCTATGCCCAACCACATCCTCGTCTCTCTGTTCTCTCCAATTCCTCCGTATCATCTGTAGATCATCTGTCCCCGACGACCAGCTCTCGCTTCTCCCTACCATCGACAACACCGACGACGAAACCCGCACTTTCCCGCCCAAACATATATGACAAAAACCTCGCCAAACCACGCGTCTCCGACGTCTCAGGCGCTGCGTTCAACTTTCTCTTCTCAGAGGTAGTCCAATATACGCAGAAACGCGTTTCTGGGATTAATGATTTGGAAAGACGGTGCGTAATGGTCTGTACGTTAGTATAACACACTAACATCGACATTTATAGTCTGAATACACTAGGATACCGGATCGGCACACGTATTCTTGAATTGATGGTCTGGCGCGCCGAATCTGCACAGAAGGCACCCAAACGAGAGATTCGTCTCCTTCCATCACTCATGTCTATACACACCCAAGTGTGGCGTGCGGTATTCGGAAAACCGGCGGATGCGATAGAGAAGAGCGTAGAAAATGCAGATGAATGTACGTGGTCTTTCCTTCTTCAATTCATGTCTAATGAACATTCCAGACATGATAATTGATAACGATCCTCCCATCGAGCGCCATATCTCTGTACCGAAGGACATGAGCCAACTAAGTTGTTCGTCTTTCACCGCTGGCATCGTCGAAGCCGTGCTTGACGGCTTAGGATTTGTACGTTCTTACTCTTCCTTTCACACCTTGACTGATTCCGATCTATATCCAGCCCGCCCGAGTAACAGCACATAGCACACCTACTGCCCAATTCCCGTCTCGGACAACTATACTCATCAAGCTAGAGAAATCAGTTCTAGACCGAGAAGAGCTTTTGAAGCAGTGATTGTAATTGTATGTATCGCCAATAATATTGTGTATCGTTAGCTATATCTAAGTCTTCTGTCATTCAAAGGGTGCGAGTGCTGATTTTGATATCCATAATTTACATCACGCCACACAAAACATTTCAAGGAAAGGCCCCCCGCGACACGCCACGCTCCTTTGAATCTTTTTCTAGAGTACAAGTCATCGCGATCTTGAACTGCAAGATTATAATTACAGCTGCCTGTAGTATGACGAAAATCAAATATTCAATACAGTAGAATACAGTTTAGTTGAATCAAATTGATGATCAAATGCACCTTGGATTAGAACGTCCATGTCAACGCCACAGCCGTCTGTGCACAGTCTCTACAAACGCCTTGAAACTGTCGGTAAAGGATCGTATGGCTCAGTATCCAAGGGCATTCATCTCGCGACTGGCAACGTTGTCGCTCTTAAAATCATAGACCTTGACCGGGAGGATGACGACGTCGGTGACATCCAGCGCGAAGTTGCTCTGCTCACGCAGCTGCGGGACGCCCCCAATATCACCAAATACTATGGTTGCTACATGGACGGGCCCCGTGTCTGGATAGCCATGGAATACGCGCAGGGCGGCAGTGTCTACTCGCTCATGAAAGCATCTCGCGACGAATGCCTGGAAGAACGGTACATTGCCGTCATAATTCGCGAGGTCCTTGTCGCATTATCCTATCTGCACAAGATACCCGTCATCCACAGAGATATCAAGGCCGCCAACGTCCTCGTCACGGACACTGGAAAAGTAATGATATGCGATTTTGGCGTGTCAGCTCTCCTTACCACGGCTTCTAGCAAGCGGAATACACTCACTGGGACGGTGCACTGGATGGCTCCAGAGGTTCTGCAGACTATTGCGGCATACGATGCCAAAATAGATATTTGGTCGCTTGGAATCATGGTGTATGAGATGGTCAAGGGAGCCCCGCCACACGCCAACATGGGCTCGGCCCAGGAGGTTATGGATCTCATTACGAAGATGAAGCCTCCCCGACTTCAGGACAACGACGGTGGCAAGGACATGCGGGATTTTGTTGCAATGTGTTTGAAAGAGAGTCCAACGGAGGTGCGTAGACCTTTCGTCTGTCTTGCCGTGCTGACGATTTCATAGCGAGCCTCCGCGGACGATCTTTCAAAATCTAAATGGATCAAGTCCGCAGGGAAAGCACCAACATCGATTCTGCAGGATGTCATTCGACGGTTGGACCCAGCGCCGAGAGCTAGTTTGGCGGGGCCATTGGACTGGGAACGTGAAGAGTGAGCCAACCTTCTACTCCGTGTGGCTTTTATTGATTTTATTCTAGATATTCTGACGATGAAGACGGCACTTGGGAATTCGATACTCTCCGGGGAGGACGCCGCCAAACACATGACTTTATATCCATAGACCCAGACGACGACATCCATACCCCTTCTACTTTACGTCCGCCAGCATCTGCGTTACCCTCGTCCCTCCGCGGACTCTTTGGCGATGATGTTACTTCAAGTACTCCTACCCCCGATCGAGGCTCCCCATTCCTTCGGCGAGACAGCCCAAGCCCCCCACCTATAACATCTACGCCCTCCGCCTCAAGACGAAATCGCACTATCAAGGCCTCTCCTGGTCTAGGATTCTTTGATGAAGACTCGGAGGGCGATCGCGATTTTGTATTTCCCAGATCCACTATACGACCTCGACCAAGCCTCCAAAGCTCAGAAGATGACCTCCCTCCTCCTTCCCTCTCTCTGGATACCAATATACCAGTACCAGGACTCTCATCCACTTCCACACCCTCCTCGTCAACACCCTCCGCAAAATCTGCCCTTTCCTACCGCGACGTCCGCTCTAGTCGTGGTCTAGCTGATATTGAGATCCCACCTCTCGATCCCGTGCACAACGATGGGGTTGACTTTCACGTACCCACTGATCCAGACCCTTCGTCCTCTTCATCCAAGGAATCCTCTTCGTCTGTGGAAGAAGTCGACTTGGCCTCGCCTACTGCCTTTCAATTCCCGTCTACGGCAAGGTCTCCGTTATCTCCTCAACAACAGAGGAATAGCGCTTCGCACCAGTCCAGTTATTCTCTTGACAGGACAGGGAATGGAGGTGGACGAACGAGAAAGATGCAAGGGAGCTTGGCGAGGCCGACTTTACCTATTGCGAGGACTAGGTCGGCGACGGCTTTGCCTGATGCGGCGTTATCGCCTGATAGCCCTAGCCCTCCACTGGTGCCTCCCATGAAGCCGTTCGCACGAAGAGATAGAAGCGGGAGCGATTCTAGCTCGAAGGCGACTCCTGGGTTGAAGGATGTTCTAAAGGTATGCCCAAATCTTTCCCACAAAGCCCATGACTTACTGTTTTAGATACCGTCACTAACATCCGAGCTCCAACTGGGGCTGTCAGACCTTCTTCCGCCTTCCCCGTCCGCGATGCCTACATCACGCTTCTCACCTTCACCCAGTCATCTGAACAACTCGACGACGTTCTCACCGGGACCGGTACATACGAACACGAGTCAGTACAGCGCATTCCGAGAAGCTGCCAATGCATCTTCGTCGTCTTCATTCTCGTTAGGCTTCCCACGGACGAGCTCTCCGCCTCCTCTGGACTTTGGCACTTCCTCCCAGGCGATCCTCCCGAGTCTGCGGACGCTGGATTATTCGACGTTTGTCAATTCGGAGAGGACACATTTGGAGTTGGCCAGGACAATTGAAGATCTGAGTCGGTGTTTGGCTGTTGTGGAGGTTGGGCTGAGTGGGTTGATGGATAGTGTGAGGAGTGCGGGGGATAGGATTGAGGGGATTGAGGAGGAGAATGATGAGGCGTATGCGGAGGATACGTTTGCTGAGTATTTGCATGGGGTTGCTGCCAGATGATTTGTATGGATTTGTTGTGCTATGGGTATATCTTATCCATGTTCGTACCAGACCTGTATCAGACAGCGGTGGCCAAGAAACATCAGAAAGAGCTGCAGCTTACTGTGGGACTTGGGTGGATTCGTTACTGTAACAAGATAGTCCAATAGATAGGTACCGGTGTTGCGTCGTTACTGGAAGTGGTAGCAGCAGGTTCGTGTGATCGGAGTTTAAAACATGTATCTCATCACAACCAACACAGTCGTAAACGCTGAAGGTCAGTCAGAACAGTATCAGTGTAGTACTTGTATTGACTTTCCGTCTTGTTCCAAGTCCTCACGTCATTCCTAGATTCTTCTTGCCTACCTAGTACCCACCGATACAATGGCTACAATAAATTCCCTACCCCAAGAGATTCTCGCAAAGATCTTCTCACATGCGAAGGGACAGTATATTCTCCAAGAGCTCTCCGTCTGTCAGCTATGGAAGCATGTATGCCTCACGTCTCCCGAGCTATGGAACGACATCGACGTGCCTTTTCGGGATATCGCGCGGGTTGATGTCGTCCATTGGGTTCAACAGCATCTGGATAGATCAAAGGCATGTCATATCGACGTAACCTGTGTCTGTACGTCTACAGCACAGCACTGGCCAATGACGCTCCGTGTAACGAAGTTAATTGGTCTCCACAGCCATCGTCTCCGATCGTTCTCACTCACAGTTCCGGACCTGATAACCGAGACGGAAGTCGCGAATCTCTTATTTCCACTCAGTCGATCTACCTTGCCTGTCCTGGAGGAACTCTCTATCCGTTTACCGGCACTTAGCTACCCATCGCTTGGAATCTCAACCAAGTCGATACTGAGGCCTTCTCTCCGAGTGCCTAGAGAAGGGGACAAGGCCATTTTCCACGGGACAACGCGGCTCAGACAGTTGGCGATTCGCGGCATCTGCACAATGGTTCCCTTGGTTGGTCTTACCGAACTCGAGATCAGTGGTTTGGAGCTGTCGACGGCGGGGGTGGTCTCATTATTTGAGAATTGCCCCTCGCTCTATACCCTGTTGCTCCCCGATCTATACGGCCTGCCTACCCGGGCGGGGGAGTCCGAATTGCCACAAGCAAAGAGCACGAGTCTCACGTCATTTACGTTCATCCAACGGGGTCTACGCCCGGGGGAGAGAACCATTTTGGATATCCTCGTCCTCCCAAAGCTGGTCCACCTCTCAATTGGCGGATTCCCACCCGTCTTCCCTCCCTCCTTCGTAGCTTCCCTCAGCGAGCTGAGGTCCATCACATTCGACGGTATCACGGAAAGCTGGAATGCAGCATCGTTGTATAGCCTCCAGGCTGTAGAGCACATCACGATATGTGACTGTGTATGTGCCACGCTCATCCCTCTGTTGGTCCCCAAGTCAACTTTGAGGAGACGGATTTCGTTGAAAGAGGGTGCGCTCAGTGCGTCGGCTATTGAGGCTGTTGCGAGTGCTGTGCTGAGGGATGCGTGGCCTGGGCTTAGGACGGTCAGCGTGGCGTCTATCAGTGCGCAAGACGCGAAGTGGGTGTGCGAATTGGTGGAACTTCGCAAGGAGGTTGTATGTGTTGAACTGTCGCGAGGGGTGATGCGACATTTGGTAGGGTCGTTGCTTATGGAGGGAGGGAAGGTAATCGCGCCGTCGATGAATCCTCTGAAGAGGTCTAGTACGTCCGGTGAGAAGGGAGTGGACAAGTGGCTTGCTAGTCGGGTGGAGGTCAGGGTATTTTCGGGACGGTCAAGTCTTCGAGTGGGGGATACTGTACTTACTTGATTAGTATATTTACTTGCGATGTAGCGACTTTTGCTGGAAGTATTTGGGTGGCAAAGTGATGGGTAGTCAGAAATGGGCCATCGGTCCAAATCTGGCATTCCTAGGACTTGTGTAGGCCGCAGTGTATCCGACAAATAGTCGAGAGAGATAGAGAGTCGAACCACGTGATATTGTGAACCTAAACGATGGCGATTAGCCTGGAGATCCCTGCTCGAAAACGTTCGTCGGAACTCTCTTATATAGAGCCTGGTTCAGAGGGAGGGGGTAGGAGGCGTAGGTAGTGTTGCCGTGAGCTGAGCCTGAGCTGAGCTGAGCTTTGATCGACATGATGGCTCGTGATGGCTCAGCTCATGATGGCTCATGGCTCATTGATGGTCCTCACAGTTCGTTCTCGATGTCAGGACAGCTTTCCAACGTTATATGTCAGTAAAATCCTAGGATATACTTAGTTAAACATATGACACTGCATCCTGGTCATTTTTACACTTGTATTTAAGACGGATAGCAGTGCCGGAAGACTTGACAATTCTGGCTTAGATTGAGTGAGGAATAACACTCTGAATCGAGCCAAAATAGTACTGTATAGCTTATACTTACGATTGAGAGCAACTTCCAAGTGTCACTCTTCAACAACCTTAGAGATATACGCTGCTGACTTATTTACGACGCCACGACCGCCCCATCAGCGAGCCATCAATGAGCTGCCCTTAAAAGGCAATGAGCTGAGCTGAGCCGCGGCTCACACTGAGCCAACTCACGCTCACGGCAACACTAGGCGTAGGTCCCTCTATCAAAATATTTTGATGATCCGAGTGATGGCCGCGTTCCGGCATATCACGGGAGATTACAACCTGTGGCGTTCTCGTCAATTCTCGGCTCTCTGTATCCACTACAAACCTTAGCATTGTAGCATACCCCCAAGTTAGGTTAGTGAAAAACTCTAGCGGTCTTAAGAGTGCTTTATCATCCCGTTTCTTACAATGATGGTTGTAAGCCCTTAGATTCGTTCCAAAGGCTAACTTGTAGTGTATTTAACTGCTTCCTGAGTAATACTTGGATGATAATATCAGCCAAGAGCTATTGTTCTGAGCTCACAAGTATTTAAATTATTTCAGTGAACGTTGCGCCACGACACAATGACCGGACCGATGGCCATCACTCGGATCATCAAAATATTTTGATAGAGGGACCTACGCCAACGGACCCCTCCCTCTGCACCAGTCTAGATGGCGATCGGAACGAATCAATTCTAGATCTCATTACTTAACAATTGACAACGATGACTTGGAACCCGTTTGGTATGTGGCGTCACACCAGCGCCACATTCCGTGGCGCAGGGCTCGCCTTCTACATAATGATTTGGACACCAATGTATTGGGCTGCATCGAGATCCCTTGACCTTATCCCATTCCTATGCATCTCCCAATCCGTCACTCTTAGTCTCCTTATCATTCTCTGTATCACCTACAAGCCTCCCCGAGGAACTCCAGAAGAGATCGACTCCCCACTTCGTTTGGAAGGGATGATGCACGAGGACGCCGGCCGATTCATCTGTTTCGACTTTGCGCTTTGGTGCGCTTGGTGGACATGGCTCGATTCCAGATGTGAGGTCTTCCCGCACAGTACCGGAATCTCACTCACGCCTTTTCCTAGTCATCCCACTGGGAATCGTCGCCTTTTTCGGCTCCTTTTTCGTGACCCCCCGGATCGTGCTGGGCCATCCTAATCTGTTCGTCGCAAGATTTCCCAAAGACCCTACGCTGTATTTCAAGGACGTCGAGAAGCATGGCGTGTAGTACTATCAGTGGCCCCGGCATGGTTTTTGACAGGGATATGGTTATTTAATTAGTGTGGCCTCAACGAATAGCGGTAGGGTTTGGGAGTGGCTGGTGAGTTTTATGTACTATAGCTGCTCTCTAACAAGTGTGAATATCTAAGGAAACGGAAGAGAAATTGTCGCTCAAGATGCGGCCAAAGCGATCAAGAACTTGATGATATACCCATCCCGTTCAATACCTCGGGAAAGACCTGCCGTAAAATTCACCGACTCTCATGGCTCATTGGTTGGATACATCGGAGGGTAATTCCCTAGTAAATTTAGCATCTACAGCATGAGCGAACTAAGCAGAAGTTCCGAACGCAGTACTAAGGCAGTTTGGTCACACATCACACTCGCGTCTTTGACGTCTTCCCTTCGTATATGTAGTTCTATCCTTTCGACTTTGCCTGTAATACAGTTCAAGGCATGAAAACTGCTGTCTGTGAGAGTCGGTGAAATTTGCGCGGAGTCGTTCCCGAGGTATCGAGGTTATTGAGTGATTCATCAAATCTTGTCATTTCTTGATCGCTTTGGCCGCATCTTGAGCGACAATTTCTCTTCCGTTTCCTTAGATATTCACACTTGTTAGATAGCAGCTATAGTACATAAAACTCACCAGCCACTCCCAAACCCTACCGCTATTCGTTGAGGCCACACTAATTAAATAACCATATCCCTGTCAAAAACCATGCCGGGGCCACTGATAGTAATTGGGAGTGTTTTTGTGTTGTTTTCTGTATTTTATCAAGTTTTTTTTCAAACCCGCGCCACGTTCAGGAAGGATACATGAATAGTTATGCAATAGATACAGTTCTGTTCACTCGTCGCTCTCGTCGCCGCTCTCATCATTGTCCTCCTCATCCTCATCCAACCCATGCGTCCAATCCCTCAACTCCAACTTTTCATTCTTCAAAGAGTCCTCCTTGCTCACATCATACCCCGCCTGCGTAACACACTTGCTCATCTGAGCCTTCGACCCGACCTTCGTGTTCTTCCCCAGCACACACCCCTCCAACTTTGCCCCATCCTCCACCACACAATGATCAAGCAGCACACACCCCGTAATCCTCACCATCTTCCCAATCACGCAGTGTGAGCCTATGACACTCTTCTTGATCGTCGTGCGCTCGCCAACCTGCGTCGACGGCCCAACGAGGGAGTCCGCAGAGATTTGGGACTTTTGGTCGATGAGAGATGAGGTCGGCGGTATTGAAGATGGGTCTGAAGTCAATTCGGAGAGAACCCGACGATTGGCCTCGTAAAACGCAGTCAGGGTATTGACGCGAGCGGCGTTGACGTTTTGGTGTATAACGACCCCGACTCGAAGTGTCGCGTTCGAGCCGTTGGTGTTGGCATCAGAGTCAGAGTCGTCGGTGGCGGCGGTGGCGGAGAGAAGGGGATGCTCGTCATAGAGTATTGAATGGGCAAGCGCGGTTTTTTGTGTAGGTGCATTTGTTATAGGATTTAGAACTAGAGAAGTCAGCGTACTGGGATAGTGTCTGCTCAGAAACCATTACCTGGGCCGTACTTTTCTCTGCGAGCACGCTGGAAGGGTACTTTGCATAACCAAGGGATGAATTCTTCGCGGAAGGAGTCAAAAGTAGATTTTTCATTGAGAAGATCCAGCACGGATCGTCGACACACGTAGACATGGGAATCATGGTACTTGGAGGAGAGTTTCGTACGAGGATATCTAACAGAAAAAGGTTATACAACGCAAGTCGGGAAGAGTTTATAACTCACAGGCGCAATAATGACATTCGCAACTCGAGCTCATCTGCATTCAAATCCGTGTCGTCTGGCGTATCGACGTGTAGAAGCGTGCCGCTTTTTGGATCCCATACGATAGCGCTTGGGGGAAGCGGTTTGTTCCATTCCTCCGGCAACAGGCCCTTCTCCAGGTTCGGCGGTGTAGAGTACCAGCACGCGGTGGCTATAGACCCATCTGCTATGCTATCCGCGCGGAATTTGTCAAGGATCGTCGTCAAAGAAAGCTCTGGTGGAGGCAAAAAGTCGCAGGGAAGCACAATGAAATCTTTTGGGATGCGGTTGGCAAAGTGGCTGAGCAGCTCGCATGTACCGATGTTGCTGTCCGGCGTTTCATCGTAAGTCTGTAAGTCGATGCGCAGAGCATGGTTGAGGTCTGAATGGATATGATTTGATATAGCGTGGCGATGAATGGATGGACATATGAGTACAACATCTGGACAGCGATGAGATGGATAAATCGATGAGAAAGTGACTCGAACGTACCTTTTATTCCTGAGGCTTCAATCCAAGCGAGAACGTAGTCCACCATGGCTTTGTTGGCAACTGGAAGAAGCGCTTTTGGACATGGCTCGTCGCCGTAGTCGTTGGTCAATGGAAGGAGTCTGATTGCAGTTTGTTAGATTGGCGAACGACGACAGCGACGACGACGACGACGTACTCGGCACCAAAACCAGCGAGGACAATGGCAGTAAATTCGCGAGGAACGAGCGACGTTATTGAGACGGCCAAATCCATGGTGATGGTAAGAAGGAATGCGCCACACGTTTACAATTGATGGCAAGTACAAATTTGGTAAGTGCTACTTAACCTTTCGACCACGGTGAATTAACGTTGAAGGACATAGTGCGCGCATTGTGCTGAACATCGTACCACCATGATGCCTACATCTAAGACGAACGCCTTTCTCTCCTGGTTGGATGTAAATCAAACATTGAAAAGCAGAAACCTTGACGAAGGTCTCAATCTTGCAGAGGTAGCCGTTACCGCCCACCTTGACATGTACGTAGATCCTCGGCTACGTTGTCCATTGTCCCAACTTGTTTTATAGATCCCCTTCAATATTGTTAGTACTATCGTCACTGCTTCCAGAAGGACAAGTTTGACAATCAACAGGCCAGCTCTTCTGCGTGGGGGCTACCATCCGTCAGTGCTAGTAATTCTACATCTTTCCTGTGGTATCTGAAGTATCATATATTTTTCTCAGGTTTCGCCCTGAGATGCGCCACATTTTCGATGACTCTCAAGTCGTTCAGATAGAGACCAAATCTGACGAGGTTGCTCAGCTGCAAAAAGGATTGTATCGTTTGGCAATGTTGGCTTGTATCGACAAGCTATGGATGTCATTGAAGCCGCCTCTCACAGGCAACGGCCCCATTGATGGACCGATTCACAGCGACTCAGAATGGACTCGTGGTCCTTTTCTAGGTCAAGGAGCATTCGGACATGTCTGGACATATCGCAAAGGAGATGTCATGTTAGCTGCCAAGAGGACTTCGACGTTATATGGTAAAAATAATGCGGGAAAAGAGCGCAAGATCCTAGCTGAGCTCCATCATGACCATATCTCGACCTTCCTCGGGTGTGTATCATCGTCTATTTTCCTATAGCTAACAGTAAATGGTTCAAGATCTTTTTGTGACGAAGGAGAATATAATTCCTATATCTATACGGAATATCTCTCTGGAGGAGACTTAGTAGGGCTCGCCGCTGCGGTGACCCTCGATATGGCGGATGTCAAGGCCTTGATTCTCCAGGCGTTACAGGGATTGATATTCCTCCATGAAAATAAAATCACTCATATGGATATTAAGGACTCCAACCTTTTCATCTCCCTTCATGGTTGTGTCAAGATTGGTGACCTGGGGTGCGCCACAGTTATCGATCCTGGTGTGTCTCTGAACGACGCGTCTTATTACGCTGTTATAAGACTACTTATCTATACCTAGATAAGAGTCTAAGGCATCCCGGAACCGCCATCTATGCCTCGCCTGAAATGACGTTCTCCTCGTCCTACAACGAAAAGACGGATATTTGGAGTATGGGAATGGTGATGATTTCGTTATTCTCCTCGCCACATCCTTGGGTGCATTTAAGATCAGGAATCGTCAGTCTCAATGTAAGCTCTCTAAACGTCGTATCTCTGTGCATTTCTAAAATTGAATGCAAAGATACACCATCGGACAACGGAAATACCAAAATTGCTCCGGAATATTCCTGAGATAATGAGACCAGTAGTTCAAGGGATGTTGCGCGATGAGGCGATGCGTCCTGGTGCAGAGGCGTCGTACCATAACCTCCTCCGTGTTCAATGCTAGCAGATACCTGAACTTATGCCACGACCACTATCGAGTCGATCCTGGATACGAAGACTCTTATTCGGAGAGAATCTTGGACCAAGAACAAGGTCGACCCAGCGCGACCTGAGGGGACCCCCAGAAGAAGTACCGACCAGAAACAGAGTAATTCGACTCGGAACAGATCAAGCCACATCCAGCAAAAAAAACTCAAAAGCATTGTCGAAGCAGGCGAATTCCCGTGTCTCCATAAAACATCTTGCTAACTTGTAAGTGGGCCAGCACAAGTCGACGAATCCCGATTTCAAATTCTAAGGCCAAATATCAACACGTGATCGATGGATTTTCTCTTCGGATTAAAAATTCCTTCTGAGCTATTTATAGCCCTTTATTGTCAACGACGAACGAATTATCGCTACGTATCCCGCTGCTGCTATCTCTGCTTCTCTTCCCATTGCTTTTTAATTGTCACAGACCTATCTTACTGCTCTCTCCATCTCGCCTTGATGTGACGCGTGCCCTCCCACTGTTGCCGCCGCTCGGGAAATGACCGGTAAGGCGACGCAAACTCGATCTACTGGAATACCATATCAACGTATATTCAAAGACGCACAGTACACGGACGCCATCGCAGCTCTTCCTTATCTCGTTCCTCTGCCTGAGAATTCCGATGCTGCAACCGTTAGGGCCCATTTCTTGATATATATGTAGGTCTACGATGCGTACACATGTACTTCTATGGCAATACTACCCATACTATTAATGTACAGCTCTTCATAAACCGTCGCCCGATAGCAACCCTCGTAGCGCCACACACGTACAGTCGTCGGTTCCTCTGACGTCAGTAATACTCATACCACACACTGGCACGCACCCAGCACGAGAGCTTTAGTATACGCGCTTACGAGTGATACCCGTCAGTTTACTATAAGTATGGTCATCTATCTACTACACTACAGCGATGAATGTTATAATACACGGGTATAAATTCTGTATGTGACTGGTTATAATAAAGGTGATGTACGAGGACGATTAATCGAACCACTAAAATATAGAAGCTTGAGAACAATGTTGCGTCCTACCGTCGACGTTGTATACTTTCCGATTCCTCTTCCCCAGCACCCCCTGTAACTTTCGCAATATCCTCTCCAGTCGTCATCGTCACCGTCTCCTTCGCATTTTTAATCAGAGTAGAACCGGTCGGCGAACGTGTGTCTTGCCGATTCTCCTGCACCTGCGCACCCGACCCAGCCTGGTTGGTGGCCTCTCCACTCGACGGTCCCTTCCCATCGTCAATCTTCGGCTGGCCCTCCACCCTCTCCGCCAACATGTCAGCAACGCCCAGATAAAACGTCGCTGGACGAAACTTGATGTCCCGTCCAAGCATCTCCGCCCATTTGTATCTCGCGGTGTTGATCCATCCGACAAGATCCAAGTGATTCACGTCCTCGAGAGTGCCCAGGTAGGTTCCCTTCAGAAAGATTAGCACAGATTGAATATACTGAGAAGGTATGAACGTACCCATTTCGAAGACTCCACAGAAACAAGACCGTCGTTCGGACCCTCCTTCTCCAGAACCACCGAATGAGGCCACTTCCACGTATCCACGAAACCCGGATTGTAGTACGCGCCCCAGCTGAAGTATCTGACGCCCTCCACGTCTTTCACTTCCTCGTTGAATTTCCGCATGCTCTCCAAAGTCAGGGACTCGAACGCCTGTCCGTCTCCTCCACCGTTCGGTAGAAGGTCAAGCAAGTTGAGAAGTTGGGGCATCCGGTTTGTTCCCAGCGTAGCAAGGAAGTAGTCCGCGAATGCCGAGCCTCTGTGCGGTGTGGCAATTGTCGTTATTGAGAGTACGTCGAATTTGCGTTCTAGTCTTGAAGTCAAGTATCTACAGTCTAGGCCACCCATGCTATGTCCTACACGAGGCCTTTAGTTGACGTGGACAGCACAGATATGAAGACCTACCTATGAGGTGAACGCTCCGTCCCGGATAGACTTCAGATATCCGTTGCTCCAGAACTTTCGCTCTTTCGATAGGACTGCTGGTCGCTGGTACCCTGGTGATTAAGACCTCCGTCCCGTTGGCTTCCAAGACTTCTTTGATTCCACGCCAATGAGTGACTTCAAGCGGGGCTATTGCTGGCCCAATAGTTACTGAATCAAAGCCTAAAAGTCCATGACAGAAAACGACAGGATTTTTGGGAGACCGGTCTGCATGTCGCGTGAGCCTACGAAATCACAGACTACACAATACGCACATTTCTTCTGAAATCCGCCCGCTTCCTCTGCAATCGTAGCGCGTCTATCTGCTTCGTCCAAAAGGGTATCCACATCCTCTTTATTGTTGTCATTGAACCACCACCAATTCTTGTTTGCCGACGGGCCATCTACATCATGTGAGACGGCGGTGCTCATGGAGCGCTGGTGCGCGGGTTGCCGTATCCGGTCGTGGTCTCGTCGTGAAACTGAACGAAGGGTGTCTAAAGATGATCGGGAGTCGCTTAGCATTATTGGACGCTGATAGGTAGGGGACTGAGGACTAGTTTGGATGGGCGACGATGGCTCGAAGAGATACGAATCCAGTCTATTCGGTGAAGAAATGGACGCGGTGGGCATTGTAGACCTGGTGAGGTTGTCTAGGAATGGGGGTGTATGGCGTAGAGAATGCGAACTGTAGAATGAACGAGGCAGTCTGGCGATTGGTGGAATTGCTGGGAGTCGTAATGGCTCGCGAAGGGCTTCATTGAGCGATGCAAGACCTGGAGATGGTGGCGTCGAGGATCTTGTTGATATTGGTGTCGAACCGGAGGACGACGCAGGAGACGCGGTCGGGCTAGCATTATTATACGGCGACCAGCTTCCAAGCCATCGAAGGACGGGTTTGTGTGCGCTAGGGAGCTTGCGCGAGGGCTCGGCCGTCGTCTTGGAGGCCATTTTGGAAATCATACACCGCGACGACAAGTACCACTTGGCAGCATGAAAGTAAGAGGCAGAATGGTGAACGCTGCGGCGGACATCGTCACGTCCTAAGGTTAGGGTTCACCCCGCCTTCCGCATTCGGACTCGCGATCAGCTTACCTTCAACGATCATGTTGCCTTCAGTCCTCGCGTCGCAGCCAGCTCTCATTGACGGTAAGACCGGTGAAATCAGTATTCTACATAGCTAACAAGTATTAGACTTTACGACAGAGGACGACATCAAGGAAGCTCAAGCATTGGTCAAGGTGACGTCCCCTGCAGAGTGCGCGTTCTTAAATCTGTATAGGACTCAAGCTCATGAATATCGGTATAGAACTCCTCTGTTTCTTTGTACATTGCCAGGTAGTTGCACTACTTCTCAATGACGCCACCACTAACGCATTCCAGACTGCAATCGTTTGTTTCCCACTCGCGAGCGGATAATGACCCATCGCAAACGTGATCATCCTACACTCTCGGAGGATGACTTGAACACCAATATTCTGACCTGGAACGAGTGATATGTCACACTGCGTGCTCTCCATGTCATTTGTACAGCGATCATGTGGCGTCATTTACTGAAAATCACTTGAGGAATCGACGTGTCCCAATTTAAGTGATTATGTCCCGCCGATGATTTTCAATCTGTACTATCTCCCCCAGTCGGCTGCTTGACTTGCTTAAACTGGCTCCAGAAAGCTGACCATCTTCCGAGGTGTAACACATTCACGATCGCCTGTGAGCGTTGCAATACTTTACGAAGGTCTCTATTTCGTGGGTATTTGCGCCACTTTATCAGTCAATTCTTTTTGTAAGTAACAGGTCTTTTAGAGCTTCCGGAAGACGGTAAAGTGGTGCCTCCTTCTCATCTTACATCGTCTTTCACACGTGAAAAATAAATGCGATCTTTTCTGTCTCTATCTAAGTGGCGGCACGTGCTCAATTTACATCGATCAATCATGACGCATCAGGTCAGTCGGCGCGAACTAAAAACCAAATTTCCGCACTTTACAAATCATAATGACTCAAAACAAAAACAACGACAGCAAAACTTGGGAATGTCCTTGGTGTACATCTAGGGCGCGACTGGGAATGCGTATGTCTATGGCGCAGCTGGCATCAGGTGGCTATACTCTCCGGGCCCCCCACCTCTCTTGAGGCGACGAATCTGTTTTGCATTAGTATTTGCGTAGGCAGAAGAAGGTAAGGGAGAAACACCTCATTCTCAAGATTAGAGCGCAGCGATGCAAGGTCCGCCTGACACTTGCGCGCCTCCTTCACAAGCTTTGGAAGGGACTTGATGTAGTTGAATCCATTATGGATGGTACAGTCCGTTTCGTGCTGTGCTAGGAGCGTTTCTACGCGTCCTTCGATGCTGAGAGACACGTTAGCGCGGAACCCGGATTGTGAATAGAGACGCACGAGTCCATAACATCGAGGCCTCTGGAACTTGCGCGAATCCAAAGCATGCGCCGGGTGGTGTCCATAGCAATAGTTGTTTCCTTGTTCATCCAGTCCTTCATCCCCGTCAGGTGATTTTGTGTCTCTTTCAAAACGACTCCGGGGTTCACTTTGGGGAGTACGACGATGAACAGTATGAAGAGTAAAATCACGGAGGTCATGATGATATAGCCGTAGGTGAGACTGACAAACCCAAGCACCAAGGTTATGCTCTCGTAAAGGTATTCCCACCTGGCTGTAAGCGCAGACATGATGTTTTGGATGTTCGCAATTGCTGGATTCATTATATACATGTGTTCCTGCGTTTCCTTGGCGCGGACTATTTTTGTGAGTACCTCAGTCTGCGTCTCCTTGGCGTGCACGCACTGCCCCGACAAAAGAATATTCCAACGGAATGGTCCATTTTTGTGAGGATGAATGTGTGGATCATCAGACAGACATTCCCGTGTCGTGGCTCTGGGCCGACCGCTAGATGAGTAAACAGTCCATAAGCGAAGTGCCGCAGAGTGGTGGTGTTGAGTTATTTGTTTGGATCGTGCTTGATCTGCAGCTATTTGGCAAGGGTTCACTCGATCTAGCGACTGGGAAACACGGACCGGCTTTTGGCTGGACCCTTGATTGAAATTCTGAGTTACAGTGGAAAACCTATGGAAGTTGTAGAATACCTATGCTACTATACACGCCACACTAACCACGCTCTAATCGTACCCCCTCCCACTCCTCTGCTTCGCCCTCTTAATCTTATTATGATGCTTCTTCCTATCCCCCGCATTCACCATAACACTCTCAATCCTCGCCTGCTTAAACGACACCGCACCCCCATCATCAGCAACAGCATTCTGATGCGGATACAGGTATACGACTGTCCCTTCGCCAAATTGGTGTTCTCTTCAAAGAACTGCGAGTCGAGGTTCTTGGTCTTGGTCGATGGAGGCGCGGGAGAGCCGTCAGCCCCGGGCATGGGGACGCTCGCAACGAAGGTGTCGGCATTCTTGCCGACGCGGGTGATGCGCTTTTTTCTTGCCTAGGGCTCGGCGCATTGCGATCTGGTGCGTTTGCTCGTTGAAATCGGCCTCGGAGATGTCTGGTGGGGGTTGGCATAATAAGAGCTTCGCGTTGACGTAGTCCTTTAGGAGAACTCGCGTTACTAGAGCCTCGTCTGGGTTGCCTTGTCCCGCGCGCATGAATCCATGGGCGACTGGGACGAATGGATCAGTCATTGAAGAGAGTGGAAAGTGACGAGCTTACTGGCATAGGCTATCAAGAAACTCTCCGCAGTAACCCGTCCATCACCTCCATCTTCGACATTTTGTGCCTTGAGGTTCAATCCATATATCGCCTGCAGCACCTCCTTCGGTGGACGAGCAACGCCGCCGGCCCAGTGTACTCCCGCATTTGGTCAATGGGAAGGACACCATCGCAAATCAACGCCGCTTTGGTGGTGGCGAATTGCGGAAAAACGAGACCAGGACAATCACAGAGCACGATGGCGTCCGACAAATGAATGGCCTGGAATAGTTTCGTCTTTCCTGGTGTCGAGGACACACTGACTTTCTTCTCCCCCAATAGAGAGTTGATTGTGCTCGACTTTCCGACGTTAGGGTAACCGACGAGTCCTACGACGAGTTCGGGAGGTGGCTTGCCTTCGGCGGTCGTAAATGCTTGAATGAGAGATTAGCGATTTAGTTATATCCTGAGCCTGACTTACTCAAAAGGAGATCTTCAAGCTCAAGGACTGTTGGTCTGTCGTAAAATTGAAGTCTTCCTCAACGTCATCGTCTTCCTCCTCCTCCGATTCTCCTGATGAGAGTGCCACCATTCATCATCGTCTGGATCCCAATGGGCAGGAGCGGCGGCCTCAGCAGCTTCAGCAGCAACCAGGATAACATGACGTGCTTGTTGGAAATGGATGCGGTGGGCATTGTAGACCTGGTGAGATTGTCTAGGAAGGGTGGTGTATGGTGTAGAGAATGCGAACTGTAGAATGAACGAGGCAGTCTGGCGATTGGTGGAATTGCTGGGAGTCGTAATGGCTCGTGAAGAGCTTCGTTGAGCGATGCAAGACCTGGAGATGGTGGCGTTGAGGATCTTGTTGATATTGGTGTCGAACCGGAGGACGACGCAGGAGATGCGGTCGGGCTAGCATTATTATACGGCGACCAGCTTCCGGGTTTGTGTGCGCTAGGGACCTTGCGCGAAGGCTCGGCCGTCGTTCTGGAGGCCATTTTGGAAATCATACACCGCGACGACAAGTACCACTTTGCAGCATGAAAGTAAGAGGCAGCACGGTGAACGCTGCGGCGGACATCGTCACATCCTAAGGTTAGGGTTCACCCCGCCTTCCGCATTCGGGCTCGCGATCAGCTTACCTTCAACGATCATGTTGCCTTCAGTCCTCGCGTCGCAGCCAGCTCTCATCGACGGTAAGGCCGGCGAAATCAATATTCTACATAGCTAACAAGTATTAGACTTTACGACAGAGGACGACATCAAAGAAGCTCAAGCATTGGTCAAGGTACCCTCAATGTCACAGTCCGTGCGCTTCGCCGCAGTGAAAAGCGTAGCCACTAGCCACGAGGAGAAGCAGATGGTCGCGACCCTAGAAGACGACATAAGTAACAAACCGGCGCCGAACAAGCCTGGTCAAACAGATCCATCATCTGCATCACATAGTGTTCCTCATTTCTTAATCTACTTACTGGCTACAGTTTATTTGCCACGTCAACGGCAGCTCCGGGCCATTTCCCGACAGTCCGTTCCCGACATCTTCAAGGATTTTGAACGCGGCGGCGGCGCCATCGAGAGAAAAGCGCAAAAGCTCGCCGTTTCGTCTGGTTCAAGTTCGAGAAGCTATGGGCAGATATTCACGTTATTTCTGGCTACAGTAAGGTATTAAATTTATCGATAACTTCACAGCCTTTGCAACTCTAATAAGCTTGTATGTATTCAAGGCGAAGGCGTTCCGACACCCGTTGATGCCCTGCTGATAAATTCACTATTGCCCCACGTAGTAATCTGGAAGTCACTGTTGCCCCAGAAGGTAACTGGGAAGTCACTATTGCCCCACAGGGTAATTTGGAAGACACCATTGCCCCAGATTTGCCCCAGATAGTAATCGGGGATAGTGGCTACTGTATAAAGAGCGGGATTCACAGAATCGACATCCATTTTCTTCTCCTCATCCAAGGATCATGTCTACATTTATTCTAACAAGGAGAGAAATAATCTCTCAGGTCTTCAGCTTCTTGCTTGGGGTTGCCAGCAGTTCATCTCCCACATACGGCTACATCCTCATCGCTTCTGTTATCATACTCTACTCGCTGGTCATCATTGGGCTCCCCAAAGTACATTCCGGAATTCTCTTGGATGTCATACAGAATGAAGTTACCGATATGTGCATGTGGCTGGAAAACGAAGCAACTACGCGCCCTTCCTACCATATGTTTTGGATTTCCGCAAGAGGCCTTCAAAGTGCGGGGTGGTACGTCTCTCTGTTTACGATCCGGAATCCGCGCTAATGTATCTCACACCATCGAACAACGCGTCAATACTCTCTTATACCAGAACCAAAGGGACTGTACTATCCCCAATGCACTTCTCTATATTTCCAACCTCCCAAAGTTGGTGGCGGACGCGCGCAAGTGTCAGTCGGACCTTGCATCGCTGCGGGTTGATCTTGAAAATGAGGTGCTTCCTGTTTACCGTCCTCTTCCATACACAATTCTTAATACATTTCAGAATCGTCGTCTCAACGATGATGTGAGCCCCATAGGATTGAGCTACCCCGTCTCAGTCGCGCCGTAGATGTACACCCGTTTTCTGTTCACCGTGTTATCTCAAGGATATTTATTGTTCCTGTTTTTGCGTCTCATGAAGGATATCCCTAGCTGTGTTGCTTTGTGTCCACATTATATGTACCACTCTCGTGTATGGTTGTTGCTTTACCATAGAAATTATTATCTTTAGTTCGCGCTCAAGGATTATGCGTCATCGTTTGTTGAGTGATTCGGTCCGTATTCCAATTCTCACAAGTGTGTAACATCGAGGAGGATGCATTCTGAGGGCGGCGTCGATGTCGCATTTGTTTGCGCGCATTCTCTTCACGTGCTATCTTCATCATCGTCAGTCAAGTCTAGTTAGTTGGGTTAGAGCCGAACCGGTAGATTCGGCGAATACAGTGAGTGCCGTGGACCCTTTATCGCAGATGACGGCGAGAGGAGACGGTCGTCTTCGGCTAGTCGGGACTATTCATCTGAGCGAGAAACCAGCCTCAAGGAGATCATGGGTTATATCTTTCTTGGAATCATTGGCTCTAAGTCATTTCATGGGATATATGATTATCCATATATAAAGGGGCACTCCCGTAGTGTGACCTATTCAGAGTACAGAAAACTAGGCTCATATATCTGGTGCAGATGGACTTGAACAACCTGAGTATGAGTATATTATGCTGCTAAAGTGTGGCGCTACAAATTCGACTATCCGGCATTCACCGGAAACTGCGAGAAGCGGTGCATGTTGACCGCATGTAGGATTCTTGATATCACCGGTGTGCACCAAACTACTATAAGTATACCATGATCGTGATCTCCGCCTGGATGCACTGGCCGCGCCTCATATAAGACCACGTCCGGTTCCTGCTACTAAGTACTATCCATCCTCCCTCAAATCATCTACATGTCGAATATCATTCCAACCAGGCGGGAAATCATTTCCCAGGTCTTCAGCTTCTCACTTGGGATTGCCAGTAGCTCATCTGTTACTTATGGCTATGTTCTCATCTCTATCATCATTTTACTCTACTTGTTGGTCGTCGTCGGACTCCCCAAAGTCCATCCCGAAATTCTCTTGGAGGACACACAAAATCAAATCACGGACATGCGGATTTGGCTCAACAGAGAAGCAACTACGCGTCTCTCCTACCGTATGTTTGGGATCTCTGCGAGGGGCCTCCATAGTCTAACGAGGTATGTCTCTTTTAAAATTCTAATTTTCACACTAACATATCCTACTAGCATTGAGAAACACGTAGAAACGCTGCTATCTCGGCACGAAAAGGACTGTACCATCCATAATACAATTTCCTATCTCAAATCCCTCCCAAAGCTTGTGAAGGAGGCGCGCAAGTGCCAGGCTGACCTTGCATCGCTGCGCGGTAATCTTGAAAACGAGGTGATTCCTCCTTACCTTCCTCTGCCATACATGAATACCAATGTATCACAGGTTCGTCGTCTCAACGACGACTCGGATATAGGACCTGGAGAATATAATTACCTGCTGCCAGTTGCGCCATAATTGCACACTATTTACTGTCAACGCAATCCTAGTTGTGCTCTAGATGACATTTTCTTCATCTCAAAGGCATTCCCGAACCGTTTTGTATTCCATATCGTATGTTATCATGGGCCCGCTATGTATAGTTTTGCTGTCGTTATTTTGGATCATTCAATATATGTATAAGTTTTTACTTGTCTTGTGACTGTGCGGGAACTTGACTTCAAATTCGCGCCGACTAACTTATGCGTCATCATCGATATCAACATGGCCGGCACTCGGATCGTTTATCATTTCCAGTGTTCATCTTTGTTGGGTGCACTGTGATTGGCACTCTACTCTATTCTTGTCATTACATGCTGGAAGATTTTAGACCCGTTACAAGGAAATACTGAACAAGGCGGCGCAAAGAATCGATGGTAGCTCTGGAAAAATTGTATTCTGTATATTCTTAGTTGTTCAGCGATCATGTGGCGTCTTTGACTGAAAAATCAGTTGAGGAATCTATGTGTCCCAGTCTTCACCAAGAATTCAAGTATATCTCGCCGATAATGTCCATCTGTACTATCTCCTCGTGGATCCACTCCGTCGTCTGCGTGAGCTTGACTTGCTTCAACGGCCTTCAGAAAGGTGACCATCTTAAGTGATGCACCAAATTTGCCTGTGATTGTTATGCCGTCCGAAGGTCTTTATTTGTGCGTACTTGCGCCGCATCATAAAGATCAACTCACTTTGGTAACAGGTCATTTAGACTCGAAGCTTCCGGGCAGGCGGTAAAGAAAATGGTGCCCCTTTCCCACCTTACTCGTATACATCTAATCTAATCTATCAGTCAGATACGACTGAGCAGTTTTGACCACTAAGGAAAGGAATTCGACCAGACATTCAAGAACCATTGGTTCAAATATATGGGTAACATACCCCTATCTCAGCAACCAAGATTTGACCCTGATGTAGTTAAATGCCGAAAAAGTTGCCTTTTTGGGACGCACAGCTTTACCAAACTTATATATCCATGAATTACTTACTATGACTGACATCCTCGAACATCATCATGTCGATATTAATTCCAACCAAACGAGAACTCATCTATCAGACCTTCACTTTCTTGCTGGGGGCTATAAGTCCTCCTTTCGCCTGCACCCTCATTGCTATCGCCATATTTCTCTACCTACTGTTCATCTTCGTACTTCCCAAAGTACATCCCGGAGTCCTCTTGAAGGAAACACAAAATGGCCTCACGGATACGCGGAGGTGGATCACCAATGAAGCAACTAGTACCGTAACGGACACCACTCAGCGCGAGTATTGGATGCGCGCGGGGGTCAAAGGCCTCGACGATCTAAAGGAGTTCGTCTCTGTTCACGATTGAGATTTCGCGTTAACGTATCTCCCAGCGTCGAGGAACGCGTGGAATCGCTCTTAGCTCAGCACGAAACGGACTGTACCATCCATCATGCATTCCGCTACGTCAAGTCCCTTCCAAAGCTTGTGAAGGACGCGCGCAAGTGTCAGGCGGACCTTGCATCGTTGCGCTCTAATCTGGAGAATGAGGTGATTCCTGTTCACCTTACTCTTCCATACACGAATACCGACGTGTTCTAGGCTCATCATCTCAACGACAATGTGGAACCTGGAGAATACCACTACCCTATGCTAGTTGCGCCGTAACCGCTCACTGGTTATTACCGACTCATCCCTGGTCGCGTCCTGGATGTACATTTTCTTCATTAAGGATATTGCCCATCTTATATACCATTCCGTACATGAGTGGGCCAGCTCTGTATTTTGCTCTCGTTGTTTTGCGCCGCGCTATAGATGTATCCTTCGCTTCTATTGTACTTCGAGATTTCAATAATTCAATTCGCGCTAACTGACTTTTATGCGTCACTTAGAGATTAAATCGCAGATCACCGGCGTTTCGGACCGTATTTCATATTCACCTTTTCGTGTGGTGCACGTCAACATTCGTCCCATGCTCCGTGAACTCGTCACCGTCTACTTGTACAGATTCATCCCAAAGACGTGGTGTAAAAGAGATATAGAACGAAACACATACAACATGGAGTGTACTTTCACATACCCATAGTCGTATCTACACCACACGAGTTAAAATCTAATCATACCCCCTCCCACTCCTCTGCTTCGCCCTCTTAATCTTATTATGATGCTTCTTCCCATCCCCCGCATTCACCATAACACTCGCAATCCTCGCCTGCTTAAACGACACCGCACTCCCATCATCCGCAACAGCATTCTGATGCGGATACAACTTCGCCCTCGTATACGCCTGTCCCTTCGTATACGCATGACTCGCCAAATTAGCGTTCTCCTCAAAAAACTGCGAATCGAGGTTCTTGGTCTTGGTGGATGGAGGGGCGGGAGAGCCGTCAGCGCCGGGCATGGGGACGCTCGCGACGAAGGTGTCGGCGTTCTTGCCGACGCGGGTGACGGGCGCTTTTTTCTTGCCTAGGGCTCGGCGCATTGCGATCTGGTGCGTTTGCTCGTTGAAGTCGGCCTCGGAGATGTCTGGTGGGGGTTGGCAGAACAAGAGTTTTGCGTTGACGTAGTCCTTTAGGAGAACTCGCGCTGCTAGAGCCTCGTCCGGATTTCCTTGTCCCGCGCGCATAAATCCACGAGCGACTGCGACGAACGGATTAGCCATTGAAGCAAGTAAAAACAATGATAAACTTACTGGCATAGGCTATCAAGAAGCTCTCCGCCGTGACCCGTCCATCACCTCCATCTTCAACATTTTGGACCTTAAGATTCAATCCATATATCGCCTCCAGCACCTCCTTCGGTATTCTCTGGACGAGTAACGCTGCCGGCCCAGTGTACTCTCGCATCTGGTCAATGGGAAGAACACCATCGCAAATCAACGCCGCCTTGGTGGTGGCGAATTGCGGAAAAACGAGACCAGGACAATCGCAGAGCACGATGGCGTCCGACAAGTGGATGGTCTGGAAGTGTTTCGTCTTTCCTGGTGTTGAAGATACACTGACTTTCTTCTCCCCCAACAAAGAGTTGATTGTGCTCGACTTTCCGACGTTGGGGTAACCGACGAGTCCTACGACGAGTTTGGGAGGCGGCTTGCCTTCGGCGGTCGTAAATGCTGGAATGAGAAATTAGCGATTTAGCTATATCCTAAGCCTGACTGGGCTCATACCTGATAGATCGGGAGCCTTGCTCAAAAAGAGATCTTCAAGCTCAAGGACAGTTAGGACCTTTGCTCTTGGATCTGTCGTAAAATTAAAGTCTTCCTCGACGTCATCGTCAGCAGAATAGTAGTCGGAGTCGTCTTCCTCGTCTTCCTCTTCCTCCGACGATGATTCTCCTGATGAGAGAGCTGGCGATTCGTCTTCATCATCGTCTGATTCTGAGCGGGCAGCGGCAGCGGCCTCAGCAGCTTCAGCAGCAGCCAAGGCATCACGACGTGCTTGTTGGATAGCTGCTGCATCCAAAGCAGAGAAGAAAGCGTACTGGATTCCTTGTTGGTCGAAGTAGTCCGCCCATAATATTCTAAAAAGTATTAGTACTATGCCATGTAAAGCAGATCGAGAAATACCTTTGTTTCGCAGTCAAGAGATCAGCCTTGTTGATGAGTAGGAGAGATGCACGCTTTCCCTTGCCAGTGCCCTGCTCACCCTCCGGGCCTTCGACGTCGTGTACGTAGTCTTCGAGATCTTCACATCGAAACCGTAGAGGATTCCGTGCGTCGACGATTTGGACGACTAGATGGGAACGTTCGAGAACACGCCATAGCTGTCGCCACACTTCAAGGTTACGTTCAAAAGGAGTGAGCAAAAATTTCTCTTCCTCTTGCAGACTATGGGAGGATTAATGGATGCAGTGGAAAAATAGAGAAGAAAACATACACGGCTAATCCTCGTCGCCAATCGAGAAATGCGTCCTTTTCATGACGATCGAGCTCTGCGGTAGTCATCTTCTTCGTCCATGGAGGCCGTCTGGGAACACGGAGTTTTTGCTTATTTTCCAAATGTCTCTGGATCGTCTTCTTCTCTTCTTGGTCGTCGAGGAGGTATGGATTGTGAGGGCTGGCAGCAGTCTGCTCTAGGATCTTTACATTGCGACGCTCTAGCTGGAATCAGCAAGAGTGGCGGCAATCGATGAATAAACACTAACCGGCAGTGAACTCTGTTCCTGCAAGCTCTGCGGTGTTGAGGAACTCGTCGAGATCTCGTTCTTGGGTGACGGATTTCAGGCGAGAAGTCTGGTCGGCATCTGTGGTGAACTACTTGGTTAAAGTCAGCTCATCGTTGGGCACAGTGAGCTGGCGGAGACGGACCAGGCCTGATTGTTCCATTCTGCGTGCATCTTTGACTTTTTTGTTGATGATGGCTCTTCCGAGACCACTTGGATTGGGATCTCTTCCTTTCGGAGGCTACAAAGAGAGCAATGAGCGACGACGACGACGACAAGCAACGACGAGCATACCATGATTTGTGATGGCAAGAGCAAAGATTTTAGATGCTGACTCAGCTGCTCAATGTCACTCCTTCCCCTCAGAGCAGCGAGCTCGTCGTGTCGCTCGACGTGCCCGGATGCCAATCTATTTCGCCAAAGGTCGTTCTCGCTGTATCGCAAATACTTGCGTCAAGTAAACCGTCTACCTTTCGCCTACCTTCGGTACGTGACGACTACGGCGCCTGGAATAATACTCACCGTTCTCTAAAGATACTTTTTCCAATTCAAAGCTCAAGACGACATAAGGGCTCTGCTCACGACGAAAGAACATGGCCTACGTTCTTATCTACGCGAACGAAAGTTCAAACGACTCGCCAAGGCAAGAATACCTGTCTGTGCCATTGTTCAGAGCCTCATCGTCCACTCAGGAAGTGAAGAAACTCGAGGCTGCGAACAACAGCGAGTCCGTCGACGCGTGGACGCATATACTCAGTCTTGCATACGGACGAAAGGGCAAACTGAAGCGAGAACTAATGGAGGTCAGTTGCGCTCAATACTACCCAGCTATGCATTACTAAGGACTACCAGCCTCACCTAACAGATCCTACACAAACATTACCTGCGCGTATAATACCAGCTGTCTCAAAATCCCATCCACCGGTCTACTCTGAAATACTCAAAACACTACTCACCAACAGCCTTTCACGCTCAACGTCGCCGTCAACAAAGAACAACTACAACGTTCCTCTGAAGCTTCCAGACCGCACGTCTCCAGAAGCAATCATCGTAAACGCGCCTTGGAAGCGGCGCGAGGTCAATGCACGATGGCGGCACTTTGTCGAGAGCACCAAAAACACATATTACCCTCTCGGTATCAGCAACGAAGGGCCTCGCACGCTGCTGAACTCAGGCGTTCTAGACGATGTGCACAACATCGTCGGCCCAGTCGACAAGATCAACCCTCTAACACGGAAGGAGAGACAAGCTATGGAAAGACAAGGCAAACCTATTCCCGCACAGACTGTCAACCGTTACCCCTCACGATGGATCAGGAGGAGGTTCCAAAAGGTGCTTGCGCACGTACCTATACTATCACAGAATGGAGGGCGCTACCAGGTCTCCATCTCCAAGGTCGCAATTACAAAACACGACTCCTCTGGGAACCGTCTTCCAGAGATAGACGAGGTCTCCGAAGCATGGATTACGCACAAAAATTCATCGCGTTCTTCTCGTTGATATTCCCAACGGCTTCCCCCCGTCAACATGACTAATCTCCCACTGTTCACCATACCACTTGAATCACATTCCTGTCTTTTCTTTCGCGAGTTTGTTCGGTGCTGTGAAACATCCGTTTCTGCCCGCCTTTGGGATTACTACGCCCAGTCAAAGTTTTGGAGACGTAACATAATGCGCAGCTCTGTGCGCGCTTCGGTGACCATGATGCTCGCACCGAAGCCTCCGGCTCGTTCCTCTCGACTGCGATGGTCAAGCTTCGTCCAGTCAGAGGTTCATCTTACGGACTTCTCCGACGGTAGCCCTTGACGAGAAGAGAACGTACACAATGCGGGAGCATTTTCAAGAGCGAGCTCAAAGCGAAAAGAGCGAGAGTCGACTCCATAAAAGAAGCAGTGAGTAAAGCCTTCTGAAGCATCACCCATTCTTTCCTTATTCGTCTTTCTTATTTCTGTTGTCTTTTCTCAATCATGCGCTATCAGGGACACGTTCTCTCACTTGCGTTAACAATCTCCACCGCCAAAGCGTTCAACTTCGAAGCACCTGCACCGTCATGCCAAACTCTGCAGGAAAATTGGACAAGCAACACCTATTTTCCCAATGATACCCTCTACATGGATCTGAACACTGGTCAGTTCTTATTTTTCTCTATCCGAGTTTCTGTGATCTAACGAGCTTGGTATCCAGATTTCTTCACTGCGAAATCATGGCTCGGCCCAGCCTGCATATTCGCGCCGACCAGCGCTGAAGAGATGTCCGCCGCAATCAAGCTCTTCAAACAGAATTCTACGCCGTTCGCGGTTCGTGGCGGAGGCCACATGCCTATAGGGGACAGTAACAACATCGACGCCTCCGGCATACTATTGGCTAGTTCTGGTCTCACCCAACTTGCGCTCTCAGAGGACGGGCTGACAGTGGAGGTGGGACCAGGAAACAGGTGGGCTGCTGTTTATGAGTATCTGGAGCCTCACAAGCTTGTGGTGGTCGGTGGACGAATGGGCGTTGTCGGTGTTCCGGGCTTCCTTCTCGGAGGTGGGATCTCTTTCTTTGGAAATGAACATGGATGGGGCTCTGCCAATGTGGTTCAGTATGATGTGAGTGATTTCGAGCACTTCCAATTCATTGTCATACTAACGAAAATGATGTACATAGTGTGTACTAGCCAATGGAGACATCGTTTCCGCTACCCCGGACAACGACTATGCCGACCTCTTTTGGGCTCTGCGTGGGGGGGGAAACTCATTCGCCATCGTCACTGGATTCCACCTCAAAACCATCCCGCTCCCTTCTGTCGCTCTTGGAGAATCAGTCTATGGCCCGGGTGTTGGGACAGAGTTCCTCGACTACGTCCATGACTTTGCTGTGAATGGCGCGAACGATCCCAAGGCAGCTGTCATCCCCATAGTCCGCTGGGGCGCAGGCGAGGCAGAGCCGACGTACCACTCCGTGCTCTTCTATAACGGCAACACCACCTCCGCCCCCGCTCTCTCCAACTTCACGCAGACGCTCACTCCCAACGCGACGACCTTCCGGGTGCGCGAGTCGATGTTCAACTGGACTGCGGAGGCCGACGCGCCGTTCTCGGCTGTCCATGGGATGACCAACCGCTTTTGGATCACGTCCATCCGGGCTGATAGAGAGGCGATGCAGGTTATCCACGATGGGTTCTTCGACGCGGCGAGGGCGCAGCTGAACGATGTAGAGAACTTTTACGCTGGGGTGGCGTTCATGCCCCTTGCCGAGCGGTTCTTCACTGCGTCGGTGGTGAATGGCGGGGATCCCATGGGGGTGGACCCGTCGCAGGCGCCGTATATCTGGGTGGAGCAGAGTTTGATGTGGTCGAGCTCGGAGGACGACGAGACGATTGAGGGATTCTTGGCTAGTGTTAATGGGGATATCGCGGAGAGGCTTGGGGCGCTGGAGAGGGATGTGTCTGCGCCGTTCATGTATCTCAATGATGCGGATGCGAAGCAGAGGGTGTTTGAGGGGTACCCCAAGGGGAGCGTTATGCTGCTCAATTTGGTCCGGGATAAGTACGATCCTGAGGGGGTGTTCACTGAGTTGATGCCTGGTGGATGGAAGGTGGCAAAGGCGTATAGTGGAGAGGATGAGGCGTGAATCTACTAACACTTTGGACTTTTGGACTTATCCTGCTTTCAACTTAATTACATGCTGAAATATCATTCGCTTTGACAATATTCTGACATGGGGCCTGCTAAGTCAACGCTCAGTCAACATTCATTTTAAGTTTCTCTGGCAGTAAGTAATGGAATAGCCCTATAATCATATAATCATCAATACACCCCATCTCTATGTACAATATCGTAATTTGAACAGTACAGCCTAAAATTCTCCTGGAGCTGGTCCGTAAATGGTACCAGGAGCGACAGTTTTATATGGAACAGCTAGCGCATCATCTACACAATCAAAATCAAGTTAGAAGGGATGGCGGTATCGAACAAGAAGGTATACGCACATGTGCCCTTGGAGGCATTGTTCCCCCACCACTCGAGAGTGATGCGGTTATAAGATAACGCAAAGAAGATGATAATCGTTGCGAATGCCACACCTGTATCCAACCCAGCGGACAACAAATCTGCACGACAGTCAGAAAGTGGGACTGGAATTATAGGGAGAAGGGGAACGTACAGTTGTATCGCTTCCACCAGTCGAACGCGCGCCTTCGAATGAGATAGTTGAAGATGAAACCGACAATGAACCATAGCGAGTATTGGGTAGTGTTCGCAGGTGGGATGTTGCCAGCAGAGTTGAAACTAGAATGATGTGAGTTATGGTAATAGAACGCACAAACGATCCAACGCACAAGATGGGTAGATTGACGTATCGCAGCCAAGTGTTGGGGTAACGCTTATACAGCAAGTAAAATATCACGACCAAAACGGGCTGTGGGAAGGTATCAATATCGATGAAGAAGGTTCGAACTGGGGACTCAAGCGTACTCCGATTAAGAAGAACCACATGATCTGCCAATACATCTGGCCCCGCTCGAACAACCGTTGAGGACCAATCGCTGTAGGGAATAATGAGATAAGTTTTGCGAGGTCAAGAAGGAGTGTTGCTGGTACGCACTTCCCCAAATCACTGCGAACAGAATCAGTATCAACGTAACCAGTGAACGATACTGAACTCACGACTAGCGTTGTACACAACTCGAGGCGACGCGCATGTGAACCGAGCCGTGTTGTTCACAGCGCAGAGGTTCTCAATATGGCCAAGCATCCATCGGAAAACTATACAAAGACATAAGCGCCTGATTGACCACGAACATTATCGAAACGACGTACCTCCAACTTGAACAGTCGCAGCGAGTAAACTGCTATATATCTGGGCAGCGAATAGGACGCGAGGCGCAATCTTCCTGCGAAGATAATCAGACCTATGGTTGCCGGAACGAAGACGAAAACAAACATGTATTGACCAAGCTTCAGATCCATCGCGAAATCCAAGCCATGCTTGATCGAGTTGTAGCCGTAGAACTTGATCATCATGCTGCAAGAACTATCAGACAGACAGCTTTGAGTAGGAGGTGGCACGACGTACTTGGCAAACGGTTGACCAGGCCATGCATATCCAGCAATCAGCTCAGTGATAATGTTCAAGAACACTCTCTGGTTCGTCGTTCCCTCCAGGATTCCTTCGGGGATGATCATGACGACGCCCATACCCCAAGCGACAACAACGAAGCCCCAAACAGGCAGCTGAGTATCCCAGTAACTAGAAAGGGCGAATCCATAAGTTACCGAGACCAACATCGATCTTAAGCACAACTTACCGAATCGTGAAGATACCGAGACCAAGAGTAACAGCAGTCATGACCAGATACCACCTTTGTCAGGAATAAGAAGGAGCACCAGAAGACTTTGCTTCCAACTCACCAATCTGGCACCTCCGTGTACTTGTTCATCATACGTTTATGGACATCCTCCCCTCCGGCACGGGAATTCTTGAGCTGTTGGAACAAGAGAGAATCAGTAAAGTGCACGAAGGAGTTTGTACTGAGAAACAGACCTTGGCCCAGATGTCTTTACCACTGTAAAGATACGTATGGAAGAAGATTCCTGTAATAGCCGCGAACTGATATTGGGATCGATCAGACACGAAAACCACTTGTAGTAAAACGAGCGTACATTAAGGCCGTAGGAGATAACGTAGGCCTAATGAATGTTAGCCATGCTCAAATGCAATATCATAGATAGTAACTCACAATAGGGAGGTACATGGGAGAGTACTCCTCGTACTTTTCAAGGTTGAAGGAATAGTCAGCATTCACAACCTTGCTGACGTTGTACTGTGTGGTGACGATATTAAGATCAGGAAGACGATCCTTGACAATAGTCAACTCACCTTGGCGCCAGTATTGTCGAATGTCCCGCTCGAGATAAGAGGGAGGTACCAACTGTGCCATGCACCGGTATCTAGAAACAATCTAAGGCGATATTCGAGGACGAATTGAGAATACTCACAGTAGAGAATCGGTGACAAGAAGAGATAGAAGATAGCGACCGCAGCAAAACAATTAGCGGTAACCCAAAATGGCGTCGTAAGAGGTTGTCCAGCAAAGGTTATGACCGTCCAGTCGAAGCTGATAGGAATAAGGCCAAGTCCACTGTTCATCTGAGAACATAATGAGTTGTTAACTCAAATGTACGATAGATGAATCGTACCCCAAAGATGGTGTTCACGATTTGGTTCTTCGGCGCGATCCAAGTGACAAAAGCAAATGCAGACAAGCAAGTCATAATGTAGTCGGGGAAGAAGTACCACACGAAACTTCCACCAACGACATAGAAGTAGAAGCGGTATCCTATTCCACTAGTCAGCAGCCATCAGCGGGCAACGAATCAACGACCACATACGCGTCACGGTCCACCCATTAGCAGGGGAGTTATCCTGAGGTTCATGAAGGGTCTTGAATAACACAGTAGATGCAAGTGTCGACGGCCAAATCATAGCAGCCGGGTACACAATCCAGCGGCGCGCGAGCCCCGCGAGACCAAGTCCGATAAACTGTGTCGTCATGATATAACACACATCGAATCCTGCACCAAAGTCGCGGCCCCAAAACTAAGGGTAGGCGTAAGACAAGGATAAGGCGGAACAATGGGAGATTACCTCAGTGCTCGTTATCGCCACTAGCGAATTCATCGCATACGCAGTTCCAGTGGTGAGGTTAACACAGATAACGATAACAGCGTGTTCCCTGCATTATGATTAGGATTAGCTCCAGGAAACGGACTAGAGAACTCACTTGATGTTGAATTTCCCTGGGTTGATACGGAAGCCGAAGCGCCCAAATCCTACGCGCCATGTAGGGAGTTTCTCCCATGTACGACCAATTGGAAAGACCAGAAGTTGCGCCACTACATAACTCAGTGATAAACTCGGCTATAAATATATTGAGTTGAAAGGCTCGTAGGAGGAATGGTATGGCACGTACGTATCGCAGACTAGGATGAAGAGCCGACGGTTAAAGACGGTTAAGTAAGAACAAAGTTTTAGAGGACATACGCGAAGAACTGGTTGACACCCGAGAAGAGGGTAACAAACACCGTAGTCAGAACCCACATTCTGAAGGCTATACACGAAATTCGGTGAGTCCATGAAGAAGCAAATAACGCGTCGTACGCACTGTTAACCTCCAAAGTGGGATCATCCGTAGTTGGCACACAAGCCTGCACCTCGGGGAACGGCGACTCATCTCCATCGACATTCCACTCCGCAGCCTCCATCGGCGTGAGCTCGACCTTCTCCGCGCGATGTCCCGCCTCAAGACGCTCATCAGCGCTGACTTTGTCGATACTGCTCTTTTCTACATCAACATCTCCGCCGACTTTTGAATCCTGGGGGCTGAAAGGCAAGTCCGGTTCTGAAGCCGCAAGGCTATCAGAGGGCGATCCAGAGGTCGAAGTCTGTCGCTTCGACAGGAACTTGGGCAATAGAGGCATGGCCGCGGATGAGGATGACCATGACCCTGCTGCGTTGAAGCTGGTTTTGAGGACCCTTGGGTAGAGCTAAGAGATTGGCGAGATAGTGTGATAAGCACGTAACAGCACGAATCTACTGGGTCAATATTTTCCAAAAGCCGAAAAAAAAGGAACAGGCAGTTTGTGGCAGTTTGCGAAAATAGAGGCACGATCATCAATATTCAGGATCAACCTAAAAATAGTCGAGTGGTTCGAACTTCGAATTCTCCGGCGGCTGCACGCGTTCACTATCAGCCATACACGAATAAAAAAACATGGTTTGCTCACCTTCCACCTCCGTGACCATCAACGACCTCAACGAACAGAACAATAAACTCAAACCTTGATCCTTCTTCAAATTGCGGCTTTTCGTCCGCCTGTCGCTTGGATATCCAATTCTGCCTGTGGCGAAAACAATCGTCTAATTCTTGAGAATGATACAATTGGGTGTGTGAATGCTTGGATTTGGATGCAGTGTCCATGACGGTAAGCGAAAAAAAGATCATCGAAAAAATAACTATAATTACTACTATAATGACCATATCTTGACAGTCGAGTCGCGTCCGCCAGAAACCAAGTAGCGATCCATATAGCGTAGGCGCTGGACCGGATGGGTGTGCCCGTTCGTTAGAATCGTGGAGTGCTGCATGCTAGTCCGGTTGTACACCTACAATGTAATATGTATGTAAGTATGATGCGTCGCACAAAAAGTCAAACTAACCTTGATACCATTCTCGCCCGTCGCCGCTACAATTTTGCGTGTATCATATTGCAGAGCAGTGACTGGGTGGTCATATTTCAGTGTCTCGAACACGCCTCCCGTACGCAAATCCCATATCCGTATGGACTTGTCGAGACTCCCACTGACGATATGCAGCTCGTCGAACTGCAAACATGTTACAGGTTCAGTGTGTCCAAGTAACGTCCGATGTGCCTGCCCAGTGCGCACTACTCCAAGTTAATCGACGGTAGAAATGTTCTGCATGATGACTTACTATCCCACATCCGCACCGCACCATCTCCACTCCCACTGACAAGGCCATATCCCCAGAACTGTACGCCACCGACGAAGTCATCATACATGTCCCAGCTTCCATCGGAGAACGGCGCCGTCGGCACTGAAAATGCTCCAATCGAAGGAGGAAGAGAAGGTGCGTTCGAATGAGACATGGCCCACAGGATATCCATCGTCATTATACATTGACCAGTTGTCAGATCCCATTGTCGAAGTGTCTTGTCCGATGCACCTGTAACCTATAGAAGATGGGTCAGGAGCATTTTGGAAGCAAACAGGCCGGCCACGTACCAGACAGTCGTCTTCAAAGTATAAAGCTGTGACCGCCTTGGTGTGCCCTTCCAATACGCGCGCGCAGGGATCGTTCCGAGGTTCAACCGGCTCACTGACACCATTCCTGATTCCATTAACATGGCTTGCCTCATGATCGCCATCTTCGCTCTCCTCTGCAACATCACTGAGGCTAACGAGCTCCCCTTCTTCACCCCACCCATCCTCGTTATCCACGCGTCGCAGGTCCCACAACCGTACCGTCCCATCTTCGCTTCCCGTCAAACAGACGTGATCCTCTACCTGTACGCATTTGACTGGACCAGCATGCCCTTTGAGGCGACCGATTTGAGTTCCGCTGAAGAGATCCCAAACGACCGGCTGGGTCTCCTCTTGTGCAGCACTGACTAGCGTTCCGTAAGGTTCCGAGAAATCTAGCGCCGTTATTGGACTCAGATGTCCTTCCAGAGTCATGAACGCGACACCAGGCGGGAGATCATTATGTTCAGAGGGAAGGAAAGCTGGGCCTTTGCGCCGCCTTGAGCTTTGCGGGATGTGAACAGGTTGTGCGATACCATTGGGTTTCGGAGCTCTCGCAGCAGCCTGTTCGAAATCCAGTCGTTCTCGCACGCCCTCGACTAAAAAGATGAGCAATTGATTACGGTATAGGTAAGGTTGCAGGCTCACGTTCGTCATCCAGTTCAAGCTCGTCTTCCTGGAGCTTGAGCAAGTCTCGTTCCAACTTCTCTCGAATAACGTCTAACGCCTCTATTTTGTGTGTAATTTCTGCTATGTCGTTGTTGATTAAACTCTGTGCAAGTGTATGAGTTGGGATGAAAAAGTAGCAAAATCTGAGCACGCACCCTCCGAACATGTAAATTCTCCTTGTCGCGTAAGATTTCCTTTTTCTGGCGGGACAGTTCCTCCTTGCCCAACACCTTTGCTGCACTCAAGCTTTCTCTCCCTCGCCGCTTCTTGCCCTTACGACCAGCCTCCACGCGTGAGACCATGACAACGTCGTCCTCGCTCGTAACACTGTGTCCGTCGTCCTCGTCCGTCAGAAGCCCACGCGCATTCATGCCAAGCTTCTTGAGGCCAAGATGCGGCGCATCGACGCTTCTCATCTGGCGACGCCGTGTGCGACTTTGCTCCGCGCTCGGAATTGTGGCATTGAATCCGCGAAGCAAGCTGACGTTTGCTGCAAACTCCTCGGGCTCCGTCTCTGGGACTTCGGCATGCAGCAGCTCGTCCGTCGCCTCCATGACTTCGAGGTCGCGCGAAGTTATCCTGCGGGCGCCCATTCCCAATCGGAGCGGGGCGCGTCCAAGAGTCGCAAAATCCATTCGGGAGCGTGCTGTATGGCTCTCCGCGACGTGCCGTGGTCGTGCGCTGACTGTCGATGCATTGTTAATCATACGTGGGGTCATAATGACTGGAGCTACTGCGAAATGGGTGCATTAGCCCATGCTCCGTAGGTCGGGATCATAGGATCGACCGACGACGACGAAAAAAAAGCATAGTGGCACGTACAGTCTGATAGTATTCGAGTAGAATCTGACTTTCTGTGGTTGAAAGGTGCGAACAACGCTTTCTGAACGAGCTCAAGTCTGCTTGGACCGGGCGCGTTGGTGTCTGTCTTGACAGGAGCTGGTGCATTTCGTCGAGGCGCGTCGTCTTTTTGGCGTGAGTTCATGACTGTTTGGCAGTCGGCGCCGTGAACGACGACGACGACGACGTCTTCGGTTGACGGTCAGAAGAGAGTTGCAATGGTGCCGGTAATGCAGGCAGGGTGGGTGTACCGTCGCCACTTTCGTCCACTTTTCCCACGCTCCTTATGTCATCCTCCGTCTTTGTCCCTCTGATATTCTTGGAAGACACAAGCAGGAGAAAGGCAGCAATCGAGGAGAGCTCAAGGTATCGTCCAAAGGATAACGAAAAGTGTCGTCAGCCTTTTCTCAACGAGCTTCCAAACTTCTCACGGCAAAGGAATACGCCGGTCATAACTACGCCACACTTACGTTCCCTTCAGCAAATTTCGCAGATTTTACGACTTCTTATTGCACCTGTTACTGGAAACTCTTATCTGATTTACTCTGGACGTGTCGTTCATCTTGGAAACCGAAGAAGCCGTTCGAAATAGGCACTTGTGCCCCTCGCCTTAACACCACTCACTGTTGGGAATCGGCTCCGGAGCGGTAAAGTCCTCAGCGGGGCACTATACCGATCCTTACCTTTCTACATCCATCATCTATCTTCACGTTCCTATCTATTCCTATGCAGGATTCATCCTCTCGTCCCTCCCACATTTTTGGCAGCTAGTTGTTCGGCTACCTACCACGTGATGGTGTCAATGTTACCCTCATTAGCATTCAGATTTCGAAGATACGTTCAACTGACCATTTTTCTTTCTCTACCATCCAGCAGCGATGCTGCGCTCACGGCTATCCATTGCTTGTCGCGCACAACAGCAGCTTGTCGCACTGATATTCTTCGCAGTCTGCGTCGGTCTGGCTGGGTACCACGATATCTTCAATATACGGACGAAAACCACGCTCGTCACCCACACCGCTCTCATTAACCATCGTATACCCAGCGCCACCTCTTCCATCGCTCGTCCTGCGCCAACCAACACAGACCTACGCCGCCGATTTCGATCCAACGGCCTACTAGAATTCACATCTGGCGGGAAATACGAGGTTCATCCCATTCACGACCTGATCTTGTACGCCCACGAGAAATGGCAGAGGAAACTAAACAGGGCGAGCAAGACTTTGGAGCAGGCAGTCGCCGAGTACCAACGCCGATATGGCAGGTATCCGCCTCGGGGATTTGACAAGTGGTGCGTCTTAATCTAGGTCCTTGTCATTCTATTTCGCAACCGACCTTACGCGTTGAATAGGTGGGACTACGTCCGCAGACACGACGTCCAACTACCCGATGAATATGATCAGATCTTCCGCGACTTGCAGCCATTCTGGGGAATGTCACCCGAAGATCTAACACGAATAGAGCGCGAATTCGAGGGCCACAACGATTCGTACACGCTCGGCAAAGGTCCTTCACTGTCAAATCCTGACGCCGACTCTACCGTCATCCAAATAGTCAACTTCTCACTCCCAGCCGATAAATTCGATCTACTCACAGAAGGCGCGTTCGACGTGATCGCGTCGTTGAAAGATGTCGAAGAGCATATCCCGGCGTTTAGGGCCGTCTTCATTCCGCATGATAATCCAGAGCATGCCTTTGACTGGGAAGTGAAGCAGCTCGCGTTGGGTCACGCTGCAGAAGGCACCCGTAGGTATTTCTCCAGTCTTCATATGACGGCACACCAATCAAGTCCGCAGACATGGACGCTTTCAACACGCTGATCCCCACAAAGTATCATGGCTGGATTTCCGGCTGCGATCCACTCTCTCCGGCGTGGAGCAATCCCATCGACTTTACCGCGCCTCCAGCTGCGCCACAGATCAAATCCTTCATTTTCGACCACCGCAAGGCCATGGATCCTTGCCAACATCCCACGATCCTACGTTCTCACGGCCAATTCCTTCCCTGGGGTCGAGGACCCATCCCGAACGAGCACCTAACACCAAGCTTCGCGTACTCTCCCTCGATGATGCATCAGGACATCACTCTCGCCCACACGGTGGCATGGCGAGACTCCGCCAAGAAGAGGCAACTTCTGGAGTGGGACGACAAGAAGGACGATAGATTAGAATGGCGAGGGCGGAACACGGGGATATGGTTCGGGGGCGACTTTGAGTGGCGTCAAAGTCAACGAGCGAGGCTAATGGAGTGGGCTAACGGTGATGAAGGAGGCCTGTCGGGAAATGTAACCGTCCTTATAGATGGAGAAGAGGTACTGGTGGATCGAACGCTCTATGCCCCCGCAATGCTAGACATCGGCTTCATCGATGGGCCACACAACCAATGCGAGGAGGATATCTGTCCAAAGCTACTCGAGCTATACGACTTTCATCGCCGTCCGCATTCGCAGATGCAGGCCTCCCGATACAAGTACATCCTGGATGTTGACGGGAATGCGTGGTCGTCTCGATTCCACCGACTGATGTCGACGACGAATTCCCTCATCTTCAAGAGTACGGTGTATCCGGAGTGGTGGGCGGATCGTGTGCAGCCGTGGGTACATTACGTGCCGGTGCAGAACGACTTGAGCGATCTGTGGGATAGTTTGGTGTTCTTTCGGGGAGGGCTGGATGGGAGGGGGAGGCATGAAAAAGAGGCCAGGAAAATTGCCAGAGATGGGAAGGAGTGGGCTCAGAGGTACTGGCGGAAAGAGGATATGACGGCGTATAACTTTAGGTGGGTAAACTTGATTTATTTTTGCTGTCAGTGCGCTCGAGCTCATCTCCTCTTCGTAGGTTGTTCCTCGAGTACGCCCGTGTCATGAGTCCCAATCGGACACAGCCAGAATGGAGCTACCAGCACTAGAATTGGCTGAATTTTTTATTCTCTCGATTGTACTTATGTTGTATGATGTTGTAGATGTAGGACCTAGTACACATGTAGTACACACCACTGCCTTCGAATTATGGCAGGCGCACTCCCGCCCATAATAGTCTCTGCCCCAGTGGACGAACATCCTCGACGATGACTTGATGCTGGGGGAGACGAGCCAAGCCACGATTGATTAGATGTTAGTCAATCTGACTTTGGCTCTCCCCATCATGTCAACCCTCCACCTTTCCGTCAGCGACTATCCAGTCAAATTGGTTACCGTGTACAAATCTTCAAAGGCTGAAATAGTCAGAGCATTCCCCCTCAAGCTAGAGGCAAGTCAATTCCTTGGTTTCCCCTCCCGTAGTCAGAACTTAAACCTGACTTCAGGCAGGACATACCACTGTGGAAATAACAGGTCTTTCTAGTGGCATCGACCCTCTTTCCGTCAGAGTATCCGGCTTGGGGGACGTCCGCCTAATTGACGTCGTTTGTAAAATCGGGGACAATAGATCAGCGCTCAATGCCCCGGACAGTTCTACCGAGATCATCCGTCGTTTGAAGGCGGAGAAGGCCTCACTCGAACACACATTGCGCGTGAGGGAGCATGAAGCAGATATCCTCGTGCAATACAGTAAGACGCTCACAGGCGAGTTCGTCGCGCCTCCCAAGATGGTCGCGTTTCTGGAAGCATTTGTCGAACATGGGAGCAAAAACACGCAGGCGACTGCTTCGATCCAGGAGGAGATCGTAAAGATCGACAGAGCTATCGACGAGGAGCATCAAAAATTATTGTTGAAGACTGGGACGTGCAATGGCGAAGTAACTGTTGTCTTACGCGCGACTACGGCGGCCACGACTGAAATGCTGGTTACTTATGGTATGTGATCTACTGTTAGTTATGAGTGATTCTCACTAACTACAACGCAAGTCGTGCCTGAAACTGTGTGGTTCCCATCATACGAGCTTCACGCGACGACTGAAAACGGCAGGCCATCCTCTAAGGTCCATCTGCACTATCACGCCCGCATATCCCAGAGCACCGGAGAGGATTGGACCGACGCACAACTTACCCTCAACACATCCCAGAACGATACGCTCGGGAAGACTATCCCTGCTCTCCGCAAAATGCAGATTCGCGCAAACAGTGCTAGTGCATGGGCCACTAACGTAGCGAATAGTAACGCTCGTACATTCAACAACCAATTCCAGCAAGTCCAGCAGCAGTTCCAACAACAACGACAACAGCAACAACAACAACAACAACAATTTCCCCAGACGATGATGATGTCTACCAATTCTGGGCCGCCTCCCGTCACAAACCTATTTGGTCCTGGTCCTGTCCGTCCTCAAGTAGGTGGTCTATTTGGCGCTGCTCCTGGGGCAACATCTGAAGGTGAATCTGGACCCACGACATTCGGGAGCTACGCTCCTGGGTTCGCACCGCAGACTCAGCCTGACACAAGCGGCGAAGACAATTTCGAAGAGGTCCTCCTTCCACTTTCTGACGCTCACACGACTGTCACAGAGACACCACTAGCAATGTCATTCTTGGTCGAAGGAAAATGCACCATTCCCAGTGACGGTCTCGAGCATCAAGTGGTGGTTGGTATTCTCCCATTCGACGCCACCATCTCGTATGTCGCGGTTCCACGGGCAGATCCACAGCTCTACCTACAGGTATGTTTTCTGAAGTTCTTCATTTGCGAGGATGAGTCGTTCAACCTCTGCACAGTGTCAAGTGAAGAATACCAGTGAATACCGCCTCCTTCCTGGCCTCGTGCGAGTCATCATGGATAATGGGTTTGTGTCACATACCAAGATCAACGACATTATCACTGGGGACACATTCGACTGCACACTCGGGGACGATCCTGTGGCCAAAGTCACGTACGCGCGCGCATCCAAAACGGTGCGCTCGGCTGGTGGTGCATTTTCGGAGACGTTCCGCACTACGACATACACGGCGACGACGGTTGTGCATAACAAACATGCCTTTGCTATCAAGGATCTGACGGTGAAGGACTCGATACCGTTGTGCGAGGACAATCGCGTCAAGGTCGTCCTGCGCAAGCCTGAAGGATTGGCGAGCGCAAAGGACGGCGAAGAGGTAGATGTGGGATCTGACAAGAAAGTTATGTGGGAAAAGTTGGTAGACGGGAAAGGTGGGGAGAAGGAAGGCAAGTTAGAGTGGAAAGCGAGCGTTGGGGCTGGGTCTAAGCTCACTTTCGAGATTCAGTGGGAGGTGAAAAGTCCGACGGATTTAGTTCTTACAGAAACAGTGGGCTAGGCCCGTTATTTTGTATTGTAAGTATAGTGTATTGGATGAAATCTGACCATGTTGTATCATACAGTGATTTTAGTATCGTCATAGCGAATAACGAGGTAACATCCTAGCTCGCTTTGCGGGAGGTTCCTCTGTAGACGACGAGCTCCTGGCCATTATCTTGAAGGCATCAGCCCAATCTCTGCGACTGGCAGTCATGAAGGGCGAATTGCTCGGGAGGTCGTCCTGCAGCTGACCGATAACTCCATCCATATCATTCAAGGCCTGCGTCAATTCCGGACCAGATCCCAAGGCGGCGCGTAGGCGCTTGCAGCAGCTAGTCAACTTGGCACAGTCGACGTATGCAAGTGCTTGTTGTCCCATGACTTCCTCCTCGAGCGTACGCTTCGATTCTGTACGAGATTCATTGACTGGTGGAACAAAAGGTAAAGAAAAGAACATACCACGAAGCGCGGCGACTTGGTTCTCGAGTTCATGATTATCTTGTCGCAGAGTAGTAATCGTGATGGACAGTTGGTTGATGTGTTCTTGGGCTACGTCGGAGAGGATGTCTTGGACGTCTATGTGAGCTGTATTGACTTTGGAGAGAGTGGGCTCCACGGATTCCTGAGGCAACTCTCCAGGCTCCGCGCTACGATCGGCGTTGTTGACGCTTTTGAGGGACGGCGAGGAGGCTGCTGTGTGTTTGAGAAACGAAGGTTGGCGAAAAAGTCGCTTACCGTCAGTTGGATAGCCTAGAGAGGCAACTTCAGTGTCACTGTCGTCGTATACGACAGGCTGGGGGCCCAGAGAGACGTCCTTGGTTTTGTTTTGTTGTTGTTGTTGAGAAGATGCCTCGCGCGAGGAAGGACGATCCCAAGTAGTGGTTTTCCCGGCATGATTCACATAGAACGCGCGATGCATATCGTCGTATTTGACTTCCCAGCCCGGAGGGAGGTCCTGCTGAATAAGCGTCAGGCCAGGACGGCAGCCAGCGAGTAAGGGCCATACCTTTCCAGCTTCGTTCGAGGACATTGTCGTCAGGAGAAAAAGAGCTACGGGTCAACACTGTGTTCTTATATGTGGTGCACCAGGTAATGCAAATCATGCATCCTGAGCTCTGGGTCGGGAGAAGAGCCCCCATAACTTAGTCTTGTGGCGTGAGAAGTATCCAAGAGCTAAAAAGTTCAAACGTGCCACGATAGAGACATTGGTTTTCCAATGTTAGCGTTCCGTAAATGGATAACAGTGTTCTTGCGGATCTTGATGCAAAGTTAGAAAAATAAGGTAATGTTTGACGGCAGGGATGGATATTAGACCGTAATTAGCCTTCCTCAGTAGGAGGAGGCGGAGAAGGCACATACTTGTCCAGTTTCTTTCGCAGAGGGTGGTCCGCACGGATACCCACTGTGCGTAGAATGACAGCCAGTTCTGCCGCCATTCTGTCCCGTTCTTCATCTTCCACCTCGCCAGATTCTAAAAGATGCTTGACTGCACGAGCCAAACGACCTTTCGGACCCTGCGTAGTATTCGGGATCTTGTTCTTCACTTGCTTACCGGACAGTTTGGGCACGGTGAGGAGAGGCTCGATAAAATCGACTCTGAAACGGCGATGGGCGAGAGAAAGAAGGGGAACGATTCGAGTAACGTCACTGGCCGCCTCTGCTGAGGCTTCAGCCTGGGCTGCCACATGCACAGAGCCATCGTCGGTGTATCCCCACTTGCGGAGCTCATGGATACGTTTCTCTCTGTATTTGGTAGAGAGTAGTTGGCGCGAGTCTAGTTCAGCGGCATTGGCTGGCTCCTGAAGGACGTCTGGTATGGATATCCATCCTTTGTCTTCTTCGACGGCACGCCTGACAAAATAGCGGTTCATGTAGTTCAGTAAACGATTGACGGACCGGGCGCCAGTAGAGTAGCGACTGAAGCAGGGAAGGATGTAGTGTATGAGTTCCGAATCGTCGTGTGGTGCACCGAGTAGCTGCTCCTGCACTGTGTCTGCAAAATATCTGTCGAGCTGTGCGTACAGATCTGATCCTAATATGTTGTCTGACTGTTCCCGTTCCCGGTGAGGGGTAGTAGACGAGATGCTACTTTCAGTTAGCTGAGAACGCTCAAAGGAAAGAATAAGCCACGCAACTAGTCATAGCAGGCAGAATGGATCCCGGTATAAAATTCCACGTCAATGGCTGGTGCTTTTGCTAAATTATTTGTTGGAGATTTGACAATATGGTTCAGCGCAGGCAGCAGATACGCCCAAAGCGAAGAAAGAGTTGCAGCAGGATTGGCACTGCCAGTCGCCGGCTTAGGCAATGGTGGAACCAGAGGCTGTTTGCCATTTGACGTACTCGACATGATGGTGGGAGGTAAGTTATGAGAAAAAAGTCATGTGCACACTTGAATAAATACTAGCAGGATAGCCCGTGGGATCACGGGCCTTTCCATTGAGCAGTTTACCATAGTATACATGCATCCACAGATGATTATGATTGATACCAATAAGTATGAACTTAGAGTCAAACAAATGTGTTGTATCTGTAACGTTAGAAACTTAGTGCTCTGCCGCACCCACCTCCGGTGGGTGCTCTCGAGCCCCGTGGACCCCTTGACGACCCAGCGGGAAGCCCATATGTAAGAAGGATGCGCTTTGCCGCACCCATCTACGATGGGTGCTCTCGAGCCCCGTGGGCATCACTGCGCCACAGTGAGATTGATACCAATAACATGCATATAACTTACAACCCAGTGATTTGTTGTATTTGTTAGAAAAATGCTCTGCCGCACCCACCTCTGGTGGGTGAGTGGGTGCTCTCGAGCCCCGTGGAATCATTTCTGACTTGAAATCCCGTGCAAGAGGGACATATAGAACGCGCTCTGCCGCACCCATCTGCGATGGGTGCTCTCGAGCCCCGTGGTCACTGTCATCAAACATATGACTACCTTCGCCACATACTACGCAGCTCATCAGTGATATTGTTCCAGGACAGTGATTGTAGCAGTTAAGGGCCTAGGGAATCCGGATTGCTGGGCTCTGAATTTCTGTTATATTAAATAGCTAGTTATCTTAGATTTAGTAGTGTACTGTGTTTTCTTGCAAAGCCCAATGCTACTTGTAACTGTATTCAGCCACAGATGGCGCCACAAAATTGATGTCTCAATGTCTTTGTTAGATACTGCTTATTTTTTTCTCATACAGGATATCTCTATAGTATACAAGTAAACATATCAGCAAGGTCGTGGCAGTTATGGTGTACCCCGGTAGCGGCAAATGAGTACTTTGACTTGACTTTCGCGCTTTTGATCGCTGCCACGTGCGTTTGAGCTTTGTATTAATAAGTCATTTTCCTTTATTTAATAGGATAGGCTACAATTGTACAACAAAATACAGAAGAAATCATAGATGAGACAGGTCCTTTGCGTTATCTCGCACGGCGATAGTCATTTTAGAGGGCTGCACGTTCTTGAAGACCTCCTCGATTAGATACAAAACCTAAGACATGTCAGTTCCGCATCTCTGCCACAAGCTAACCACTCACGTCGTTGGCGCACCCGAAAGACAGCGAGAACCCTGCACCACCTTGGCCATACGAATGCACGATCCGACTCAGGGAACCGTCCTTTCTTTTCCTCAACTCCCTTTCAACTCTAACATTCATTCCCCTAAATGGTCGAAGTCCTTGAACCAAAGGGGCGTCAGGATCGTACTCTGCATGCTCTAGACCGGGAACAAAGTTGTTGCATCGTTCGCGCATTCTTTGAACCTCGGGGCTCTGCAGCGTTAGGTCGAGGTTCCATTCATGGGGTTGAGCAAGACCTTGCAAATGTTTAGAGCCAGTAAACACATAAGAGGGAAAATATCACCTCCGAGGATAAGCATATTATCGTTTCGAGGAACAATGAACACAATGTCTTCATCCTCACCATGGGTATCGTCGTGGGTAACTGCAAGCGCCTCCGTGACCTTGGTAAACGCTTTGCCATCATTGACGACACGAATGAGAGCCCCACGAAGTGGATACACTGTCTTATCTCCTGCAAGCTCCCAGCCAGCAAGACCAGTCGCGTTGACCATCGCATCCGCCTGAAACTCTACCAGAAGCTCCTCCTCTTGATGCAGCAGATCACCGTCAACCCGACGCGTCACAAACTCAGCTCCTTTGCAAAGTAAGACGAACCGAAGCCAGTGCATGTACACATCGGTGTCGACTACAGGCGCGAGAAGCTGATATGCGTCTACCACGCCTGCTTTCTGGTTCACGGCGTGCGCTTGGATGATACTTGGGTCTCTTCTTGCGCCTCGAATCTTTTGTCCACTGCATGAGATCGGGAGAAGGACGGAGGCGAAACGGAACACACCTCGGTCTGAGTGGTAATTTCCATCCATTTGTCCAACTGACCACGGTCCGGCATGTCCTCAAGTTTCCGGTCGAAGAAAAAGTTGGACATACGCATGCGCACTCCATGGTCAAAGTAATCGTTGGGTGGCATCGTCTGATAGAACTTGTCAAATATACGATACGAAGTCATGCACCAGCGTTTCGAATTGTGTAACGAAATAACCTGCCGGAAAACGAGTTATAGATCAATTATTAAGTACAGGGAAAGAGTGAACATACATCAGTGTGTTTTCCGCAAACCGCTGGTGGCCATTCCCATCTATGGCAGTTGTTAGACGCGCCATATGAGACAAAGAAAGCGAAAATTATACAGTGCCCCCGCGATCTGAGAAGTGATGCGATTCTTGGGATCTGCCCAGCGTTCCGATATAACAGTCACATTGTATCCAGTATCTAGAAGCGCCCAAGCAGTCTGCTGAAGGGGTCAGACACTTTGAAGGAGTGAAAAGATGGAAGACCCACAGTGAAGCCAGTAACGCCGCCTCCAATAACCAAGATCCTCTTTCTAGGCTGATCAGTTGCAGCACCTTGACTCGAATACCCTTTGAGCAACACCAGATCATCCCCGACCTGCGACAGATAGAAGTTAGGCGTAAAAGCGAGCGACATGAAACTATGGGGGAATGGATTAGACAAGGAGCGAAGCCGCGCTTATAACAGTGTACCATCTTGAGAAAAAACAGTAAGACGCAAGGAAATTATACTTCACTCTGGTCGCTCCGCGGTCGAAGAGGCGGTTGAGATGAGGGGTGCAAGTATAACCCAGGTGAAGGTGGATAAATCCCTCGGAGGTGAAGAGAGAAAGAGAGCAGACATGTCGATCCTAAGACTTATGTGGGAACAGGATCGAGGATTAGATGCACAAGCTTAAGCTTTAGCGATAGAGGGAGAGGTGATCTTGTCCAAGATTGCCAGTTTGAATCTGGTTCGTATTCCTTGACGCGTCCAAATCACGTTGCGGAGTCGGAATGTTTCCGATAATGGCGAGTCTTTCAAGGGTGCCAGACCTATCACAGTTCTGAGCCCTTAGTGAGTTTGCAACACCGCGGATCAGACCTCCATAGTATGAAGCGATAGCAAGTGTCAGTGATGAGGGTTGCTGTCCTGTGAACACGTATGTCAAAGCGGCATGGGAATCCAGAGTCAAGTTTGAGTCAAGGTATCATCGTTACATGTCGATGTGGTCCAGAAATCGAACGGCATTGACAGACTTTGGCTGGCCGCAAACGCCAATATTGACGGTCTATGTGTATAGGAGCATGTGCTCATAATGCAGAGACACGAACTTGGAAGGATTTTCGTTGGCACTGACGGTGAAAGTAAGAGGTTGAGATCTCGGCCGAACGGCATCCGGCAAATACCGCTCCGTCCCCGACGATATGCCGACCCTTTTTCGACGACAACGACCTCATCATTGGTCTACTCAGGTCTCTCGCTCCTGTACAGACACCCCACATGCATCAAGCACTATAATCACCGCTTGTTCACCATCTTCTCCCACCTAGGAAGAGTATACCGTCTTGATCTCATACGCCACACTTCCTTCTATGCTCAAATCTCTGTCAAATCGTGTTAGCCTCTCCCCCCACGGAATTGATGGCGAATACAAGCTCCCGAAAACGGCATCCAGAGTAATAATCCTCACTGTCAATTTACTTTTACAGGTCAGTTAGCTCATCTCTCGTAAAACCTTGACAATGACAAGATTCGCTTCAGATCTCGTTCTTCATTATTGTATCCTCGTCCAACGAGTATGCAAAACACCTTGGAGGCGACTCGACGTTTTCGGGAATAGTAATAGGTATACCAACTGTGTTCTCCGGTCTGGCGTTGATTCCTCTAATGAGGTATGACCGAGGTAAGTTAATAAATTTTACAAGTAGGAGGCAGCTCATGACTGACGCAACGAACTACGTAGGACGTTATAAACTACCTCTTCACATCAGTTGCGGCGCATCTATCATCGGACATATCCTCTATGCTTGCGCGTACAAGGCCAATTGGCTCTACCTCATCCTCCTGGGTCGTATCGTGAGCGGTCTGGCCTTTTCTATGTACGTTGAAACTACGTCGAGCATCCCCACTTGGGCACGCCCTCACCTTTTCCGAGTTGGATGTACTGCAAGCGATACTGTTCTGACGGGAGAATAGTCGGCATGCGCCAGCGAACAACATTGGCTGGTTGGCTCGTCCTCGGTCAAGGTCGGACATACGCTTCTCTCTTATCTCATGTTTACATAGACTGTCACAGGTTTGGGCATGAGCGCGGGCCCTTTCTTTGGGGGTCTGTTAACCAAAATCGGATTCGCTAACGAAGTGTTCAACGGATACACGAGCCCTGCTTGGATCATGGCCGGTGTATGGGTCGTATTCTGGGTTTGTGTCTACAAATGGTTCGAAGACGTACCAGACACCCCACCTGCTACAGAATTGACCTCGTTACCGGACGTGTCTTCTCCGGGCCTTCGGCTCAGGACGGGGGACGTCGAACTGGAAAGCGAGCTTCCCCGTGAAGGCGTGTCCCTCGCACAATGGGGAGTCATAGCATGCATGTGCTGGTTCGCCATGACTTGTTTCTTCATATTGGGTATGTAATCCCGCCACGACCCACTGCCCCCCGTAACCCACCATTCACAGGTGCCTGGGAATCAAACATCCCCGTCTTTGGCGCTGATGAAAAGATACTCAACTTCTCACCATTTGCCGCTGGGAACTTTATTGCTCTTGGAGGGATATCGACGTTTCCGTTCTTGCTCCTCAACCTCTTCATGGCGCGGAGAATTCAGGACAGGCATATCCTGCTTACCGGGTCGACTTTGGGCCTATTGGGATTACTGGTGTTCATTGGAATCCTTGCGTCTAACAAGATTAGCTATGGAAGCGTCTTTGTGTGCTGGTGGCTCATAGCGCTTGGCTTTAACCTCGCGAGTACTGTAACAGTCAGTCTGTTGAGCAAGCAGCTTCCTCAGGAATGGAACGGGAGAACGTCTTTGGCTATACAATATAGCAACTATGCCGGAAGGGTGTCTGGCGCGATTTGGGGTGGAAGCGGGTTCGCAGTCGGAATGCTGAACTATGCAGGTGTGGAGATTATCATCGCAGGTATCGGTGCAGTTTTGTTCACTACGTTTTGGCGCAACTTAAAGACAAAGACGGGATGAATATTTTTTTGAACCACCGCAGTTGCAGATACGAAGCTCCCTCGCAGGCGCTAGTTTTCTAGGCCTTCACTGGTATGTGGCGCACGTCACCTGATCCCGGCAAATGCCGAGTGTACAAACTTCGCAAAATGAAAAGGGCCAGGCTCCTATTCGCGCTCTATAATGGACGACGACTATTTTCACGTCGGAAACGGCGTTGCTTGCCATTTTTACAACCACGAGAACTGCAGTAAAGGCGTTCAATGTGAATTCTGCCACGCGCCAGACATTCGTAGTGTTCGAGACAGCCGGTGCGTTGAAGTCGATTCTTAGCATCCTATGACTCTTTGTTGAAAGAAAAGTTTTGGTCCGAAGGGGTATAAACGTGTGTCTACACTACCTGCAAGGATACTGCCAGTTTGGCGCGCATGTTTGCCACTATTCGCATGACCGCAGCTATCTTCCGACGAACATGGCTTTTCCTACGGCAGCGGCACCGTCGAAGGTGGTTGAGAAACGTAAACGATATAGCTCGGGGAAGAGACAGACGAAAGTAGCGTCAGTTGCCAGCGCCGCCCAGGCCGCATCCAAGGCGATTGTTCCTGCCTCCACTATGGAGCGTGCAGACAGTGTTGATCTGTTCGACGAGTTCGATGTACACGTTAAGAAGGAGGTTATCCTGCGTGTCAAAGAAGAGCATAGAGTAATAGATCTAGATGGAGACGCTAGCAAGACGTGTTCGGAAAGGAAAGGTGGGCCGCTGGATCTCATTCAGTTCGATTCCTTGGCTCACCTATTCTCAACAGAATATTGGGACGAGGATGAATTTGACCGTCAGCGGGGTAGACTCGATATCAAGAACGAAGAGGTGGATTTTTGGGGACAAGGCGCCAAACCATGGGATGGAGATGTGGGTCCGAGTCTATCCTTCTGAGGCATGCGCATGAGACTAGTGACTGTAATTCCGAGCCTCTATTCTTTGTTTTTACCTTACGACATTTAGCCTGTCTACTCGCAGTCTAACCGGAGAGGCATTCAGGTCCAGAAGCTGGAACACCATCGTGATCAGAGCAAAAAGGACTGCTTCAGACGACGTCCACGGATTTTATGCACGCCTTCTTTTGAGTCATATAAATGCGAGTTGGAAGACGGATAAAGCAGGCCAGTTCAAGCCCTCGAGCTGTACGCCGCACATATCATGCTGTTCCAGATGAAGTTTTTCTCTATGCTCAACGCTCTCATCGCCATGACCAGTGCTACTATAGAGGTAAGCTCACATGCGAAAACCAGCAGAATATGATAGATATCACATATTCAGAGGCGATCCAATGATTCGTGTGGCGCACTCAACGATGCCGTCCCACTCCTACGAGCCTACTCCTCCTCTTATGCAGACCATTTCTACACCGCCGATGGTGGAGAAATGGAATATGCTATCCAGACTTTAGGATGGAGGGCCGAAGGAACCACTGGTCTCGTCTTCCCCTTCCGAGCTGCGTCGACAATCCCGCTCTATCGCATGTGGCAATCCAACGCCGGAGACCACTTTTACACCATAAACTACACGGAAAAGATGAACGCAGTCAACAAATTGGGTTATGTTGATGAAGGAACTGTGGCGTACATTTACTCGAGTCAGACGTGCGGCTCCATCCCACTTTATCGGGCGTATAATCCTGGCGCGCGCGACCATTTTTATACCACATCATTTCAAGAGAAAAATAACGCTGTTGTCAGCTTGGGCTACGCAGACGAAGGCATCGCGGGCTACGTTCTGCCTTAGTCTCCCTAGTCAGACCAAAATTACCGTTTTTTTAAGAGGCGGACGGAAAAAAAACGAATATATTGCCAGCGTTCACCAACTTTTTGCGTTTTTACAATTGACGCATGGATGATGTCGTTGCTGGCCAGGGCAGGGAATGTACAGCAAGACGTTCGTTCTCTCAGAATCTCGGGCGGCAAAAACTATGGGATCAAGCGCGATCTAAACAAATGATATTCATGTTAGTCCAGAGTGTGCATCAGTTATCAGACCATTTGCGTGAAGTAGCCAACTCTTTCTTCGCCGCAGCCTGTTGTAGCGTGTACAAATGGACTAATGCCATTGGATAATGTTCATCGTCCTGTTCCTTACCTATACTGAAGGGTGAATCAATATGCAAAGACTTGTCTAACTGAACGCACAAGGATCCTCATCGCCAAGGACAGCTAGGATATCGTTGAGCATGAAATAAGTAGAACATTAGGGACTTACGCCAAGGAACATCGGCCGGCGGAAGCTCTTCGTAGAGTTTGAGCCACATCATAGAACGCGACTCATTTGAACCGCTCATGTAGAAGAGAATCCGCCACAGTACAAGGGTAGAGTCATCCAATTTGAACAGAAGCTTTTCGAGGTTCGCCGTCATCACGGGTGTCCCCCACCCAAAATCCCGCACAATATGGTGGAAATCCAGCATACAGCGACCGAACTTGGCGAAAGAGCTCGCCGTCTCCCGAACGGCCTCAATGAGTTGTGTGAATGATGTGGGAATATCGCGTATGAGGCCCATGCAGCTGCTAATACCAGGGAGGACGACATTGATGAAGGATCCTAGACCGGCCGCGCTGCGAAGTTGGAGATGAAGACTGTCTCCATTTCAGGTAGATCTTTAGCGACAGAGTCGGACGACGCGAATATGTTCTGGATAGAGGCCTGCATACTCTCGACGTGCTTCATGTATATTTCGTCATCGAGCGGTATGTGTCCGTTGTGGGTGGGTGGTAAGAGCGCGGCCTGGTCGACGAAGCACAAGTCAAGACATTCCTTGAATCCCAATAGCAAGTGGTTGAGGAAACCGGCTATAATCGAGCGAAATTTGATGAGGGATGAACGACAATGTGAGGGCGCTGCAGAGTAGATGTTTCCGACGATCCGATGGGAGTGATGAGGGATTTGTTGCCCAGAGTTGAGAGCATCTGTCGCCAGACGCATCAAGTTGAGGGCTATTGCCTGTAGTTACAGTCAGTATACCAATGAGTAAGGGAAAAGACTGAGGTGCATGTGTGTCCATTGAATGAAACGTTGGTCGTCGTCGACTAGGCGGTTTCCAGAGTCTGATTCAGACCCAAGTCAGACCGGTCCGTTGTCCGATCCGCTGGCATTATTTGGACGATAGGTTTGTACGAAAATTTTGAGTGCTGGGAGATAGAATGAATCATGTCTAGATGTGTGGATTATTAGTAAGAATACAGTAGTGGATACAGTGTGGCGCGTAGAAAATTATTGTGACCATCCGAAATCCACCAACATATTGACCCCATACGGATGCAAATCGATTTTCGTGGTATGCGGCTGAATGCCTGGGATAGACAAGATGGCACCATCTCCTTCAGGGGTTGAGGATGGCGATGTGGATTTTGACCGTGAGAAGAGCGACCAAAGTAAGCCGGGTTTCGTTGACTTGGGTGCGCCGTGCGCAACGCTAGTGGTATTGACGGCTGGTACATGGGGCCGCCGTTTTTCCAAGTCTTCCTTCATTTTATTGACGGTAGTATGCTCCCATCGGGTCATGTTGAAGGGCTCGAATAGTGTTCCGGAGGATATGTCGCACCAGCACCTGTCCACGGCGCGAATGGAGGATGGTAGCTGGTCGATTGTGGTGGCTACGTCTGGCGAGAGGGTGGAGAGAAGCGCCTCGCCGTAGGTTGTGATGTTATCTGCCCATGGAACCGCGAGAGACGTGTCGAGGCTGAACGGCTGCCAGTAGCAGGAGGATACGAATATGCTGGAGATGAGTACTATGCAATAGAAGCTGCGTAGTACGGTGAGCATAGACGACGCGATTTGGTAGGAACACTGACCATGGCTTGGCATGCATTGTAAGGGTAAAGATGAAGAGTAGCAGGAAATAAGGTGGCGCAACTGGAAGCGGTAGAAGTAGAAGAGGAAGGAACCATCGGGTGCACCTAGGAAACGTTGAGAAAACATTAATACTTCACGGAAAACATACCACATCGTGCTGGCAAAAGGAGACCTGAGTCCAGTGTTTGGTCGTGCTTGGCAGCGGGCTCCCGAAATCTTCTGGATCCTTCTCATCGCGCGCTCCAACTTTGTCTTTTCATCTTGCTCTTGACCACCATGTCCGCAACATTTCACCCAGAAGTTCTTTGGGCGCAACGCAGCTCAACTTCAGAGCCAGAAAAAGTAGGCTCGTCGTCGTCCACAGCCATCACGCGCCCTAACGCGTCCCCAGAACATCATCTATCTCTCCATAAATGTCCCAGACATCGTCGAAGATACTCTTGATTACAAACTCACAGAGACAGGCATATCCTTCAAGGCCAACAATGTAAAGTGCGTCGATCCACTCTACTATCGCATTGTGGCGCACTGATCTCTGTATCGCGCAGCCCCGACAAGTCTCCCGGAAAATCCTATGCTTTTGACCTCGACTTCTTCTCCGAGATCGACACCGAGGTACGTCTCAATCCACGCACTCCAAATAAAAGAATCTCTCCTCATGCACGTCCACAGAACTCGTCGAAAAAACTCAACTCCCGCGCTCTCCACTTTGTGTTGAGGAAGAAGGAGCTCAAGGAAGAGTACTGGCCTCGTTTGACAAAGGAGAAGGCCAGGAACTCGTTCATCAAGACCGATTTCAGCAAGTGGGTCGATGAGGATGAGCAGGAGGGTGTTGCGGTTGAGGCTGATGACTTTGACCCTATGGGCGGCGCCGGTGGTGGAGGTGGTATGCCTCCTGGCATGGGTGGTATGGGTGGTATGCCTCCAGGTATGGGAGGTATGGGTGGCATGCCAGGAGGTATGGACTTTGAGAAGGTATGTCTAACGTATCTTTCCCCTCGAACACATCTAACATCCTCCTAGATGATGGCTGAGATGGGTGGCATGGGTGGAATGGGTGGTGGTGGCGACGGACCCTCTGGGTCTGCCCCCAGCTTTGACGACGACGACGACGATGATGATGACGGCCCACCACCTCTCGAAGACGCTGAGCCCGCAAAATAGAGGCAAAATGAATCTCAATATGCTTGTTATCTGACAATGTTGTATGTAGCTATAGTACTGAATCGTGACTAGCAAACTTGAACGAACGAAAAAAAAGTGCCTTCCCATTCTCGCGCAAGTTTAAATACACATGAAAGGACGCTACAACAACAATCCAATAAATAAGGTCGTCGCATGTCATGAGCCGCTTAGAGCTGCCCTTTATGCTGTAGCGCCGGCGCCACCAGCGGCAGCAGCCTGTCCCACAGTGAACTATACAAAATCGTCAGCGAAGTCCCACAAGAGACAAAATCAAAACGCACATAGACACAATCATCCACAGTGCCATGTTGTGCCACGGCCACGATAACAGGCTGGTGGTTCGAGCTGGAGTTGATGGAACACAGACGATAAGCGCCCTGCGGGAGCCCAGCCGTCACCTCTACATCAAGCTGTCCATTGACAGCAGCGCCGTTCACACCCTTGAAGAACGCAAAGTCCTTGGGGTTCGTCGGCGTCGTCTGCGTGAGCGAGTCAAGAGGCTCAATGACGACGTGGCTGTGACCGACGATCTGTCCATTCTGCAGCTGCTGGGGCGCGGCAAAGTAGTTCTTTTGGGCGTTCACGAAGTTTCCGGTGATGAGGTTGTTTATGGCCATGGTGATCGTGAAAGGGGTATCGACTTCGAAGTTGGCAAAGTTGGTTGGGTTGACGAACTTGCAAGACGGCATGTTGTCGGTTGAAGGTATTGCTCCGATTGGTGCTGATAGCCATGCGACGTTAGAACAAGAAGGACGAACAACGAAGAGACATACCTGGGTTGCAGGAACCAGACTCGATTTGCTGTCCGTTCGTGATAGGTAAGTCGGGAACGGTGAGGCAGAAGTTGATAAAGTTGTTCGTGGACGTCAGCGACGCGACTTGTCCATCAACAGGAACGTCTAAGCGCAGTCAATTACAGCAAAAAATGCTCTTAGGAGACCTTAACACACCTTGGCCATCGTTAGCGAATCCTGCGGCGATGACTGCCGGATCCAAAGCTGGAAATAACAATGAGTATCATGAATCAAGGTATTCGGTCAGACAGACATACTCAAAGAGGTTTGAGGATCGTCCGTCGCGCCATTATCTCCAGCGGCACCTCCATCTCCAGCATTGTTGTTATCGTTGTTGTTGCCATCTCCCGCGCCAGCGCCATTGTCACCGTTATTCGCACCGTTGTCTGCGCCATTGCCTGCTCCAGTAGCGCCGGTCTGAAAAAATCAAATAAGTCCCATCATTCAATGATGTAGGGGAAAAGGGCGCATACCGCTGCAATCCGAGCCGCGAGATCGTCTGCCGTCGTGCAAGTGATACTCGTCCCCGGAGAGTTGACCAAAGGCAATGCAGCACATCTACGCAAAAAGATCCGTTGAGAAAACCGTCGGCGTATGGGGGGAGCATATGGATACTCACATGGTACCACCAGCACAAGGCTGGAGAACGAACCTGCCACTCACGCACTGCGCAAATTGGTCATTGACACATGCATTCTCGCCGTCGGTGCATGCGGAATCGGGGGTGAGGGTCTTGAATTGATCACTAACGGTGGAACAAAAAACGTCAGATGGGGGGCGCTTGTTCCCTTCCGGGATGAAGGACCAAAACTCACTTGAGCGCGATGGCATCCTGTCCATTTTGGAGGTCGAAGGCTTGTTGACGGCGCATGCGCGTGGGGCTCGCTGACGCTGCAGCCAAGCACAGAGCGAGTGTGATGAATGAAGAGAGCATTGTGGGTTGGTATGTGTGTGTGAAATGAATGTAGTTGGATGAGGACACCAGGTCGGTATGAAGGCTGCGATCTCTGACCGAGCGGAGGGGAGAGACGGAGGAGGGAAGGCACGAGAGGGAGTGAGAGGTTAAGGGTGACGAAGAATAAGGAGCCTCGATCTTTGCTCTGGATGCCCTTTATACGGTGATCTAAGCGTTCAGGGGGTCCCATTGTACTTGAGTCTAGCGATCATTTCGTTGTTTGTTGAAGAATTGGATGGTATCAATGAAACTAAGCGTGTATACGGACGCGATTGAGGCGTTACCATTCAACTTCCAGGCGGCATCCACGCCAACCGCTTGATCCTGTCAACGTCAGCGCACTGTTGGTGAATATTCAGGAATGCATAATTCGCTCACTTTGTGACTGTCTAAAAATGGCCGTGAAGCTTTTAGGCTTTGTGCTAAGGACAATGGGAAATGTCAACAATGACGAAGTAGTGTACAAAGCCGATGCACATACCGATAATTACCTGTTTGTCTGGCCAAGCTGGCATCTCATCCGTGTACTAGGATATTCGTATACAATTCATTCGTACAGATTAGGTGCACTGGCGTTCCTCCTGGTTGTTTGGGCAACACAAAATGCATGCGGTGTTTCATACTGATCACCTCTGCGTCCTTTTTCACATTTTGCATGGTGATCTGCAGGCAAGAGTGTACATCGTTTGACATGAGCAGGTGGTCGTAGCCAGTAGGCCATCAAACCCGGGAGCCTGACTCGGAGGGGGGAAATCTGGGTGGTCCCCAAGCATGTATTCCACTGAGATTGAGTACGAGTTCGGCCATGCTAAAGATATTCCAAGACCCATTCATTCTCTATCAACAAAAGTAAGCATAAATAGGTTGGAGAGGCATGAAAGGCTTGTGTGGCGCACTTTACTTTTGTAACAAACTCCGTGATGCTGTGGGCTAGTGAGTGCTCCGGTCGGATGAGTCGATACTTCTTTGAGAACTGTTGACAAATCCCAAATTTCTCAACGGAGTCGTCATTCGAGGAAGACATTCGGACTACCGGGCCGATCCGGACTGTTCTTTTGATCACAACTGTCATCTCAATTCAAAACTCATCGCTGGCGCTACTGAGCTCACTGGCCATCTTTATCTTCGCCGTGATATACGGTGACCGCAACGGCGGATATAAGAGCCCACAAACGATTGTGCATCATCCATCTGCCATATATACAGCTGGCGGCAATCGTTTCAACTACGTGCTCGTACTTAACTTAGTGACGAACATTCATGATTGCTCAATAGGTCAAAATGATAGGCAGGAACTTCTGCGCCACCGGCAATCTCTCCATATGTGTGACGGAAGCTCGTATTGAATTGCGCCACATGCTTCTCTTCACCTTGGGAAGCCACGCTACAGGTTGATTGGCCATACAGATTAGATGTTGCCCCATCAAATACGCACTTGTAGTGCTTAACATCGATGTTGGTATCCATACATCGTGGGTGTGTCCTATTCATAGATACTTGTCAGCATCCCATCCTCGTAGAACGCCCTACAATCTATAGCGCTCGCAGTCTCCCTAGCTCTCCCGCTCTTCCACACCCATGATCACTTCTTTTTCCTACAGGCGTTTCTTTTGACATGGCGTCTATCTTGTGTGCCTCCACCATTCATTCGCTTCCTGCCTTCACTTTCGTTCCATCTCCCAGTAGGAATGAGGCCCAAGTCTATCCTTCTCGCTCTCTTGTCCGTCTTGGCTGTCCCTCAGGCGACTGTGGGCTCCGATATACTTGGAAGGGATAGAGATAGACTCGGAGTTGCCTTCGGCCGGAGCACAGATGAGAATTATACACCTGTGAGTACTGAACCTCTCGTCTCCCTGCGAAATAATATCTCACCTGTATCTTGAAGCGTGATAATGTCAACAATCGGCAAGATGACTCTGGCAGCACCTCGGGGGTCACTACTGACCCTCAGAGATCGCTCAGTAAGTGGCAGTGTCTCCACACACCGATATCACCCCACTGAACATGTGCCCGTAGCTCTAGACTCGGCTGTTATAGCACCAGGTTTAGCAAACGATGGACAACGTACATATTTTGAAGATGTGGCGTTGTTTCACGTATTGACGCATATCCGCAGATGAGACCGTCGCAGGGCAGGTTCCGTCTCTGACATCTACGAATAACTTTATCAATTTTTGCCTTACCGTACCCGACCTCCCTCTGACGAACGGGAAGCAGATCGAAACTGGGTCGTGTAATCCTGGTACATGTCTCCCTCATGATGCAAACAAGATAACACTAAATGCTTGAACCTGGTAGTGCCTATGGGAACTATTCCTTCCGTCGATAACATGCCGTCCTGTAAATTCGTATCTCCCAAGAACAACGATAACTTCCAGGTAAACACCCCATTCACCGTCACCTTGGCCATCAACAAGTGAGTAAATAACTTGGACGCGCTTTGCTTTGCTCATCCTTGACACACTAACCTACAGGCTGATTACCGGACACTTCGTCAACGCACAAAGCAACTACTACGCTGCGCCTCAGCAGGTGGAGAACGACCAGATCCTCGGCCACAGCCACTTCGTCATCGAGGCGCTCGACTCGTTCGAGCAAACATCTCCGACCAACCCGCGAGAATTCGCCTTTTTCAAAGGCTTGAACGACGTCGCTATCAATGGTCAGCTCAGCGCTGAAGTGACTGAAGGTCTCCCACAAGGCGCTTACCGCGCCTGTTCCATCAACACGAGCTCGAACCACCAGGGCCTCGTCGTGGCCATTGCTCAACATGGATTTCTCGATGATTGTGTATACGTGCGTGCTATACTTAAATTTACGGTCTAGCTAATACACAAAGGCAGTTTACTGTTGGCGCTCAAGCTGCCGCCGCAAATAGTGGCGATGCCGATTCCGCAAGTGCGGCTACGGGAGACGTTGTTGGAAGGGCGATACTGTTAGCTGTGTTGGTGGTGTGGCAGTTATCGATATGAATGAGTTACAATTATTTCATACATGGCAATAGGTGAACAATAACGATAGCGCAAGAAATGAAAATCGGGATCTAAAGTATCCCCCCAAAGATCAATTCGTACGACTGAGGGACACCCGCCTCTTTGTTCAATCCTCCAAAATCGTATTCTGCGAATATCCTCGCACCCACGGCGACCTTCTTGACGAGCCATCGCAGCCCTACCAATCCACCACCGACAGCAGCGAAGAAGAGAAGAATCATCAAGGCGAGTTCGACCTTGAAGCGGGGTATGTCGCTCAAACACATTTGCACAAAGGCGAGACGAGGCAGCGTCACTGAGGCGAGCAGAATAGAAATAAAGGCGAAGAGCGGTGCGGTGAAATGGTATACGCGACGAGGGTTGATATCTGGGTCGTCGACCATACGAGCCACGACGCTCTGGACGTGTTCCAAGAGGGAGCGAGGAGGACATTGCGCGCGTTGTGGTACACAGGGAGAGATAGGAATTGATCGCCAAGGCGAGCTGCTCGACGAATCGCCATATGGTACACGCGTTGTGGCGGGCATTATTGGTGGTCAAAAAGTAGAATAGATCAACACGTGTTAGGCGTTCGCGACTTACAACTTCAAGCGATCGAATGACTCTGGACAACAGAATGAGGATGTATAACTGCTGTACAGGTAAAGATATTATACCAAAGGAGATCAGTATGCCAGCCTGAACATGAACTGGAAGCTGTATTGTTTTGTGTCTGGGTCCCAGTGCGACCAGTTCCAGTAGCCAGCGTCGTCGGCTTCGTCCTCGATTTCTCGTGCTGGGATGCGAAAGGCGATGGTCTCGTACGGTTCTGCAGCGACCTGTCAAACAGTTAGTTTTTAGAGCAGAGAAATAGCGCCAAACGCACGATAAGGTACTGGTACGCCTTATTGGGCGCCTCTTTTTTCTGCTCCCAAGCACTCATGAATCGCCGCCGTGGTGTAACGTCCGGTTTGATTTGAGGCAGATGCACCTGGACCATCATGCCCTCTTTCCCAGTGTCCAAATCCCGAACCTTGGTCACTCTGTATCCAGGTCGCCCAATCTTCAGGAAAACCTTGCGCTGGACGCTGCTCGCAGTCGGCGCTATCATCAACTGTGTGTCTTTCGCATCGCGCGCGGCACGGCGGGCCAGGTTGGTTTGATGTTTCTTTCCTTGCGTGTGCGCCAGGTAGGACCCTTCGTTGGTGTGTAGCGTCAGACACAGACGACATTCGAGCGACCCGAGATGGTTGCGCAGAATATATGGATCCTGCAAACACGTTAAGACGGCTGGAGGCAGCAGGACAACGAAGCACGCACTTTGGCCAAGTCAATGGTCTCCAATGCCAGCTTTCTGAGACGCTCTCGTCGGTCGACATTGCTTTCTGAAGCTCCTGCGACACCTCCACCGCCGAATTTTGAACCAACTCGATTCTAATGACAGTGAGCAACCGAATTTCGTTTAAAACGTAGTGTCTACCTGGAAATCTATACAACAGTTGAGTCAATGCTCAGATGGACGATATAAAAGAGAACATACCCATTTTCGAAGTTCAAGCTGATGGTGGTACAGAGTTGAAATGTTGATCGAGCGTCATCAAAAAGCTCAAGCTTGTACTTGAACGGTTGTAGGCCTTATTTTTGTCGCGAATGGGGAGCTAATGTATCGGTTCTGATTCTGTGAAAGGTGCTAGGAATATCCATACACCTCCCTTGGATTTGTTCTCATTGACTCCTACAATCCATACAAAGTAGCGAATGGATCTTCATTCGCGTCAAGGTGCCTTTCGTATTCCATCCCATCTGCAACACTCTTTGTCGCCTCCTTCCCAAAGACCTCGTCCATGAACGCAAGAGTGGCATAAATCCCTGCGCTCACACCCGACGACGTGTAGATGTTACCATCGACAACCCATCTAGCACGAGGCACCCAGTTAACTTTGGGGCCTTGCTCCGTCACCCATTGCCATGATTTCTTGTTAGACGTGGCCTTCCTCCCATCGAGGATTCCGGAACGCGCTGTGATGGCAGACCCAGTGCAGACGGTGATGAGATATCGCAAGGATGGGTACTTCTCAGTGATGAATTTGATGACTGGTGCGATAGTTTCGTCGGAGCGCGCGCCAAATCCACCAGGTATGAGAAGGACTTCAATGTTCTCTGGAGGAGAGTCAAAGGTATGGGTGGGAACGATGGACTGCGCGCAGTTGGAATGGAGGTTCTTGAATGTATTGGTAGAGACAGGTTCAAGAGTCTTCGCGAGAATAGATAATTGGATAGGGAATTGCTGGGATAAGATATTCAGTGCATCGAGCGGCCCGAATACGTCCAGAGCTTGGAATCCTGGATAGACGATGACTGCAAAGTTGGATGGGAGAGATGCTAAAGACAAATGAGCCTTAATTCGCGTTTAATAACGTTAGCAATCGTTGGAAGATACCTGTCGACATGATGATGGTTTGAGATAGAGACCGTACTACACGTGATGGAGAGTAAGTAGTTCAACAAGTTCAACTCAAGCCAGTCAATTGTATTGCCCTATCAATTCACTCTGGAATGAACAGTGCTCTATCACTATAGCCGCGTGTGTTTCTCACTTTGCATGTTGAATGTTTACTGGATTGGTGTAACATTGTGGCGCATAACAGTTTACAGTCAATGGACCTAGTAGCCACTGATTACTTAATAATAATACACGAAAAAAGGAGGTGTGCAGAGCACGTCGAAGGTCGAAGAGTAAAACCGGTGTCGCAGAAGGAGTGAAATGAAATCAAGCATGACTGAGGAGTTCAGCCACTCTAGTAGAACGAGGGACGATGTCGCATTTATAGGGCGCCGGGTGGCTGTAACAACGTCAGTCATTGAATACCTTACACGGGAGGAAACGCATACCTAACGCTTCCGTGTTCAATTATGAACTCGGGGTTGTCACCCTTGACTTTCCGGATATCGAATAATGAGAGTGTCATAGCGCATACTATGAATATAGTAGACTGCGCGAGAAGGCGACCTGGGCAGACCCTATTGAAAAACGCCACATCAGTAAATGAGGAGGAGACGATCCAACGTTGAGCCTACCTCCTACCGAAGCCAAAGCTAACTTCACGAGGATCTTGTTCAGCATCCGGGCCTATGAATCTTGTGGGGTCGAACTGGGAAGGATTACTGTATACAGTCGGATCGTGGGTCATTTTCCTACGTACTCTAGTCAGCCGGCGGGTAAGAGGGAGATGGATGGAGCTTATACCATATATTACTCATCACCACCGAGCCTTTGGGAATGAAGTGACCTTCGAAGATGTCATCCTCGAGTGTTTGGTGCGGGATGCCTTACGTGGGAAGTCAGGAACGATATAGAGCACCAGAGAAAGATACTCACCAATAGGCGCGACAGGGTGGTAGCGGACCAACTCCTTGCACAATGCATGTACGTAGGGCAGGTCTTCCATGTCTGAGTATGTCGGAAGGCGGTCACCGCCAGTTACAGCGTCGAGCTCTTCTTGAGCCTTCTTCTGGACCTCCGGGTTGAGGAGCATAATGAGGAAGAACGCATCCAATGCCGCAACGGTCTATGAAAAGGTTGAGAGATCATCGATAGGGATAAGCACGTTCATCGTACCGTATCGCCACCGGCTGTAATGTATCTCAGTTCCTATTCATAACGAAGCATGAAAGTAGCGTACCTGCGTAGATAGCACCAGCAGTCCATTTCAAGTCGTGTTCAGAGAAGCCTTCTCCCTCTTGTACCTTGTGCAAGATGCTGGAGACAAACGACTCTTCGGCTTGACCATTCGCCTAGAACAGCATGCGTCAATTTGGAGCCTTAGATTCAATGACAGTAACGAATACCATCTGCTCCTTGACAAATTCGAACGGGGTATTGATCATGTCTTGTAAATCCTGCGCCCATTTCTTTGCAGTCGTCTTGAACCCTGCACCAGGGAACCAATCTGGTAGGCGCTGAACTGTACGCGACATCAGTCAGGCACACTAAACAATAAGAGAGTTGGTGAATGACTTACGAATGGGGATAAAGTCGACTAAAAATGCACCAGGCGTTGACGCGACTGATAGCTCCTCCATAGCGTGGTTGACCAATTGGACCATATTATCTCCCTCATTCTGCACGTCGTAGCCGTACGTGATACGGAGCACGAGAGCGGCTACCTCCCTTGAGCTAAATGTTAGCTAGGCCCAACGGTGAAGAGGATGGTAAATACGTACTGGCAAATATGCGCGCGTCTGTTCTCCGGAGATTCCAATAGACGCATCATGAACTTCCTCGCCTCGAGCTCCTCCATAGGATAAAATTTTCTGATAGTCGCCTTACTTCCAAAAAGAGTGTGAAACATCTTGCGGTGGCTTCTAAGCTCCTCGCCGTAGGGGAGAAGACCACTGATTTCGCCCCAGCCCATCATCTGGCCGGCCATGACCATGTTCGGGCGCTCGCTGTAGATGACGCTGCGTTTGTCTAAGAGTGCGTACGCCGCGCGGTGAGAGTTGAGAATGATGAAAGGTTTTCTGAAGACAGTGACTGAAGTGATGTCGCCTGTAGATAGGTATGTTAGTTGAGCAGGAGGGCATGTTGAAAGACACGAAGCCTCACCCCATCGATCACCCCACTGGGCAAAAGTTTCCCAAGGCTTTGACTGTGGCATGTCGAGGGCGTTTCCAATGATGGGGTATCCGCGTGGCCCAGGAGGTAGCGACAGCGTACGCCTGGTCAGTATGCGCCATAGGAAGAAGATGGCAGCTAGGCACAGCGCGTAGTCAATGTAAACGAAAGAGAAGATCATGGCGGAGAGATGGGGGGAAACGAAATCGCAGACGCAACGCTTATTATATGTCTTATTGTCATTGTGAGGCGGAGGTATTTCGTTTTATTGTTGTGAGATCAGGGTGTTTGGTCCGGTCCTCCTTCTGGTACCGGTACGATCGATACTGAATAACAACGGAGTCGCAGGTAGGAGTTACTTGGGATCCGCGCTCGGAACCGCCACCGGTGAGCGCAATGTCGTTTCATGAACGTCATCCGCATGCTAGGTGTTGGTGAGTCGTGAATGAGGTTGTGGCAGAAACGTAAAGTATCACGACAAGGTATCCGACGCGACTGGAAATCCGTAATCTCCGTTGTCTCGGCGCACCATGAAGGATAACAATAAGAGAGTCTGAGACCGCAAGACTATTTCGCACGGATAGTGGCGTAACAAGACATTGCATTGTAGTAAAGTCCGACTATCTGCCAAGAATAGTGAAAGAAGAGCATTGAGACATTGAAAAGCAGCGATCTTGAATGAAAGGTCGACCTCAAGGCAAGGAAGATGGGTGTTCGTCCAATTTGAAGTTAAGGGCTGGGAAATTTAATTGTTGTACGGTTATTCACAGACACAGGGGTGCAGCACAAAAGAAATAGAAACCATCATGGAGGTGCACTAATCATGGACCCATTGAGACGTGGAGGAAAGAAAACAAAAGAGATCGGAATCTTCCGAGTTCGTTCCTTCATTTCGATCATTAATCTAATCTACCCTGCACCCGCACTTGGGCAATAACTTCCATGATTCTAGGTAAGGATGCAAGTACAATTGCGGACTAAAGAGACTGAACGGCTGTAGATGGTGACAATACGTCTATCCTACCGCCAGAGTATGAACCATCCACTGACGGAAATTACTTATTGTAACAAACTTTCATCAGTTACACGGCTGTGGCAAATGCTCCCCGTCCGCCTCGGTACGCCTCGACACGACGATCTTCTTCTGGACCTTGTATCTTCAACGTCTCCATCTAGATACTGGACCCACGAGCGGCCCTCTGTGCCCTTGACCTATACTTTCAGAAACTGCGGAGACAATACCGTGATTTTGACCCCTCCCGACTTACCTGTGACCGGAACTTCAGCGCCACCGCCTTCTTATAGTATATCAGTCTCGCTGAATCTCACTCCTTTCATCCCATTGTCCTATTTGACACGGGTACATCGAATTGCCCGACCCCCTTCTGTGGAAAGGGATTTGCTTGGCGAATTTGAGTGTGTAGACTCAATTGTCTTTCCATCTGTGGTTGCTCATGTTGCCCTAATTATCTAATCTAGACTAGCGATAAATCATAACCGTGCTGTGTTGACTATGGGCGATGTGAGTACTCGCCTCTCCAACGTTCTAAAAAAGATGGGGCACAGTTATGTATGTCGTATATCCAGAGGAATTGAATGATCAGCTCATATTTTTGCTTCATCACAGAGACAATGGACGTGGAGGCTTGAGAGCATATCTCTTCGCTGGGACTGTCGCACGACCCTCGAGGATGGCACTACACTCTGCCTGGCAAGTTCGCAAGTATTATATCTATTGGATACAATCTAACGAACCTGTAACACGGCTCTAACAGTGCTATTCCGCCGATGCATCCCAAAGCCAACTCGCAACGTTTGTTCCTCCTCCTGTGGATGGATCTCCACCCCTCCCAAACGCAGTACTAACTGTCTTTCCCGACGGACATGAGTTTTTCGACCATATCCTTATATCAGCTCTGATCATCGAGCGCAAGTTTACTATGTTTTGACCTTTACAACGCCGTCTGTGTACGGTTGACAGAATACGCTTATATTATCGGAAAGGTGGCTAAGATGCCACTTTTCCGGCATGTTGCTTTGCGTCAGGGTGAGAACCTGAGTCGCGTGAAATGTTTTCTCACGCTTACATTTTCAACTGTCACCACCACCTTCCCGTGTCAAGTGCAGTCTGCTCTCATTCTGCATGCCTGCGACACTCTGAAAGGGACCAAAGTTCACTCTAAATGTCTTTACTCACATATATCCCTCGTTATGTCTTCCTCCCATCCTCTCGAACCTTTGCAACATTAGCAAAAAATCCCCTCCCTGCCTCTTTCTTAAGAGGAGGGACGTCCAAAGGGATCTATATTAACAAAGCTGAGCTCCCCCGAGACACCTCAGATTGGAAGTCTATTTTCCTACGTATCATGGGTTCTCCAGACAGCAGCGGGCGACAATTGAATGGCATGGGAGGTGGCATATCCAGTCTTTCCAAGATATGTGTCGTCGGGCCGCCCACCGTGGCTCAAGCAGACGTGGACTATACATTTGCTCAGGTTGGCATCCAAGACGACTCGGTGGACTATGCGGGAAACTGCGGAAACCTTTCCTCCATGATTGGCGTCTTCGCGCTGGATCAAGGGCTCGTAGGACCGTACACCTCGTCCAGCAGCGCTACTGTACGAGCCTATAATACGAACACTCGGAAGATCATATGGACCACATTCCCCCTTCTCGATAGTGGCGTAGCTGACTTGGAACGTCCAGACCTTCCCATCGCGGGCATACAAAGGAAAGGTTCAGCCATCACAATGGAGTTTCTGGACCCAGCTGGAGCGGGAACTGGCGCACTTCTTCCATCCGGCTCGTCGTACGACCAGCTGAGGGTCGGTAGAGATTCTATCCGCATGTCTCTGGTTGATGCTACCAACCCGACTGTGTTCGTTGAGGATGCCGCCTTCGGACTCTTTGCGCAAAAAGATGTTGCTGAGTATTTTCGGCGAGAGGGCGCGACTTTGATGGGGTTGGACCCTATGGTAGATGCTCAGCCCAAGGTTGCCTTCATTCGACAGGCGGAGGGTGACGATGCGGATATTGAGATACGTGCCTATTCGATGGGGGTTCTGCACAAGGCAGTGCCAATGACGGTCGCATTAGGACTTGGGGTAGCGGCAAATGTCCAAGGGACTATCGCCTATGGTATGATGTCTACTCATAATCTGGACGGCATTGTTAGGATCAAGCATCCGGGTGGCATAGTGCATGTTGGGGCAAATGTCGAGGCTGATGGCAAAGTACAGAGCGCTAAGGTGCTCATGACAGGACGGCGGCTTATGGAAGGATCAGTATATTGGTAACACGATTTCGTCTGGAATTTCCCAATCTTTGTAAGTAAGTCTGTTGGAGCTATACATGATGCGCACTAAATGAACTAAAAGTGCAACAGATCATTTAGGCTGAATGATATGTTAGTTCTTCCTATTAGATGCTATAGCGCAGGTACTACTCACTTAAGGCCGCAGGCAGAACGTAGCCAGCGATCCCTTCGTCTGCGTACCCCAATTTGGCAACAGCGTTGTTCTTCTCCTGCAATGACGTGGTGTAGAAATGGTCGAGCGCGCCAGGAGTATACGCCCGATAAAGCGGGATAGAGCCACATATCTGGTTGGGGTAGATGTACGCCACGATTCCTTCATCGACATAACGTAGGTTGGTAACTGCGTTCGTCTTTTCCGTGCTGTTGATAGTGTAAAAGTGATCACTAGCGCTGGGGCTAAACATGCGATAGAGTGGGATAGTCGACTCGGCTTGGAAGGGGAAGATGAGAGCAGTGATTCCTTCGCCCTTCCATTCTAAAGAGTTGATCGCCGCCTGCATTTCTACACTGTTTGTGGTGTAGAAATGGTCTGTGTGGATGGCGGAGTAGGCTCTTAGGAGCGGGACGGCGTCCTCGAGTGCACCACACGTGAGTTCGGATCGCATCTGTATATGTGGAATTTATTATAATGATTCCCTTATTTCCAGGCAACGAACTTACCTCTGGAATCGTAGTAGTACTGGCTACTGTAACAGCGGCGAGAAACATGAGGATACAGGAAAACTTCATCTGGAGCTGCATGATTGTTTGCGGCGCACAACTTGGAACCTTGGAATGGCCTACTTTATATACCACATTCCAGATGATGTCAACATACGATGGAGCCCAAGACGGCGTACCCAAAGCCCGTGGACGTCCTTCGGGACAGTCTTTCTCCTGTGACCACGAGGGCGTTCTAAAACAATTGTCACTGTCAGTTTTGGATAGTGGGTACGTCAATGCGTCAGAAAGGTAAGCCCGCATCTCGCTCTCAAGCCTACCTCGTTGACGCTCAAGCTCATCTTTCTGAAGCGCCTTACTGGTTGGTCTAGATCTAATCAATCACTCTATGTTCGTGACACGCAGAATGACCGCCTTAGCATTCACATCACATAGGTCAGAAAGATCAACGGTGTGTACACGCTCCGGATGAGAACCTGAGAAGGCAGGAACAGTGGTGATGGATGCTTTCGGCAGCGCAGCGATGCTAACTGTCCGTGGTCCTCTTCCCGGAGCTAGAGCGTTTCCGTTTCTCATCAGCCTTCGACGATAGGGCTGCCCAAGGAAAAGCCATGCTCATAGGAGAGTATCTGCGGTCATACGAGCAGTTGCAAGCGCGCGCGCCGAACTGGCAGTATTCGTGAAGTTGCAGATAATCGTTATTCTGTCAGTGTTTTGTTTGCAACAGATTCCTCGTCCTCGCCTAGAATACTGAATGTGCATATGTACTATTGTTATTGTCTCTGTCTCAGTATTTATAGCTGTTGTCTGCGCCTTCTCTTATTCTAATAGTAATACCCCCGCTAGTTGCTGTCATGACCACCATCGTTATCGAATACCCATTGATGTTGCTGTCATGACCACCATCGTTATCGAATACCCATTGATGTTTTTCGAGCTTAATACTTGCATAGAATTTATAATGCCAGCGGATCGGACAACGGACCGGTCTGACTTGGGTCTGATTCAGACAGGGTCTGGAATGAAACCGCCTAGTCGACTAGTGTTGCCGTGAGCTGAGCCTGAGCTGAGCTGAGCTTTGATCGACATGATGGCTCGTGATGGCTCAGCTCATGATGGCTCACGGCTCATTGATGGCTCACACTCTCCTCATAGTTCGTTCTCACTAGTAGGACAGCCTCGCGGCCTTCTATGTCTGTAAATTCCTAGGATATACTTAGTTAAACCTCTGACAATGTATCCCGGTCAATTCTACACCTATAATCAAGAGGAATAGCAGTGCCGGATGACTTGACAATTCTGGCATAGATTAAGTGAGGTGGGACATTCTGAATTGAGCCAAAATAGTATTGTATGACCTATATTTATGATTGAGAGCAACTTCCAAATGTTACCCTTCCACAACCTTCGAGATATACACTGCTGACCTATTTACGACGCCACGACCGCCCCATCAGCGAGCCATCAATGAGCTGCCCTTAAAAGGCAATGAGCTGAGCTGAGCCGCGGCTCACACTGAGCCAACTCACGCTCACGGCAACACTATAGTCGACGACGACCAACGTTTCATTTAATGGACACACATGCACCTCAGTCTTTTCCCTTACTCATTGGTATACTGACTGTAACTACAGGCAATAGCCCTCAACTTGATGCGTCTGGCGACAGATGCTCTCAACTCTGGGCAACAAATCCCTCATCACTCCCATCGGATCGTCGGAAACATCTACTCTGCAGCGCCCTCACATTGTCGTTCATCCCTCATCAAATTTCGCTCGATTATAGCCGGTTTCCTCAATCACTTGCTATTGGGATTCAAGGAATGTCTTGACTTGTGCTTCGTCGACCAGGCCGCGCTCTTACCACCCACCCACAACGGACACATACCGCTCGATGACGAAACATACACGAAGCATGTCGAGAGTATGCAGGCCTCTATCCAGAACGTATTCACGTCGTCCGACTCTGTCGCTAAAGATCTACCTGAAATGGAGACAGTCTTCATCTCCCAACTTCGCAGCGCGGCCGGTCTAGGATCCTTCATCAATGTCGTCCTCCCTGGTATTAGCAGCTGCATGCGCGCCATACGCGATATCCCGACGTCGTTCACACAACTCATTGAGACCGTTCGGACGACGGCGAACTCTTTCGCCGAGTTTGGTCGCTGCATGCTGGATTTCCATCATCTTGTCCGAGATTTTGGGTGGGGGACTCCTGTGATGTCGGCGAACCTCGAAAATCTTCTGTTCAAATTGGAGGGCACCGCCCTTGTGCTGTGGCGGATTCTCTTCTACATGAGCGGCGCAAATGAGTCGCGTTCTATGATGTGGCTCAAACTCCACGAGGAGCTTCCGCCGGCCGATGTTCCTTGGCGTAAGTCCACGATGTTTTACTTATTTCATGCTCAACGATATCATAGCTGTCCTTGGCGATGAGGATCCTTGTGCGTTCAGTCAGACAAGTCTTTGCATATTGATTCACCCTTCAGTATAGGTAAGGACCAGGACAATCAACATTATCGAACGGCATTAGTCCACCTATACAATCTCCAACAGGCTGCAGCGAAGAAAGAGTTGCGTACTTCGCTTGCATAATTTGTCTGTATGATAGCTACATATAACCGATGCACAGGTTGACTCAAATGAATCTCCCAGATCGTTTGTTTATATGCGCTGGACCCCATACATAATCTTTGCGGCTAGAGAACAAATGTCTTGCTGTGCATTGGTTCAATAACACCTGAACAATATTCCATCTCCTTTTTCTGCATGTCTGCTCCGTCCCTATGACAAAGTGTCAATCCATGACCCACTGACTGTACGTGATGACTGTCTATCTCTTCGTGATGTACATTAATGTGTTCTACGTAGGGTACTGCTGCTTTCACGGGCGTTGAAACCCAGCAGCGAGGCCACCTGTTCAAGGGTCCACTGACGAGTTCGAAGCGAGGAGTCGTCTGGTTCAAATTCAACTACCTCCACGACCTCGAATCCATCTTGTGGATGTGCATCTGGTTCCTCCTTCAAAGGATTCCAATTCCCCTCCTTCCGCAGCTGTCGCAAGTGGTACCTCCTGTGGACCTAGAGCATAGTGACGAGCCGGTCATAGCTCAATTATGCAGGCATATTGCCATGTTTTTCGAGGGCGACTGCACTGGATCTGCGGATCGCTCAGAACTCGTCAAAACTCGGGACCATTCCGTATTCACGGTGCTCCATAGCATATACGCCGCCAGTTCCGCCAGTTCTACTTTCGACTTCATAACCGAGAGTTTTTTTGAACTCGTCCTGATGTTCGGGAATTGGTACAAGGCTGTTGAGAGCGAGGCCACCCTCTATGTTAATGGGTCGCCTCGTTGGAAAGACGAGCTCTTCAAAGTCGAATACCACGAGACGCTTTTCACAGTGCTTTCGGACATTGCAAAGCGTGTCGGTTCGGTCGAGGTTAAATCAGTGAAGCAGTATGAGGACGACATGCAACGGGACGCGGTTGGCCATCCCGTCGACGTCGAGGAAGGTTCGTCTGGAGATAAGCGCAAGCGCAACGGGAAGGACGACGGGACGGTCGAAAAGGAAGCGGATGCGTCAACCAAGGGGTCGAAGCGCAGCAAAACCGGGAAGCCGGTCACCAGCAGGAAGAGGACTAGCAGGAAGAGCAATAGATAGAGCAAAGACATAGATACAAGGCATGATGTGAGCGTTGACGTTGAACGGCTGTGATCCATTTATTTTATGTTAACCATTCCGAGGTCTGACGAGAGCTCGACCTCGGCAGTCAGGAGCTATCAAATGCTAGTAGTGAGAAGAGGCGTAAAGGGCGTACGTAGATAGATAATGATCCAACCCAGTGACGCACCAGGTGAATGATCAGATGAAGAGAAATGTCAGAATCAGATGACTGAATAATGTGCGCCACATTTTGCTTCTGCTCGAGAGCAGACAAGCAGACATCAGAAATTCAAGTTGAATCTCGTTCTGTCATACAAAATACTGATTCTCTGAGGTTTTCTCGGGAAAATACGCGAAAGCGACATGATAGCTCGAGCTTGCGGCTGAACTTGATGCCGGAGGGAGAGTGATGTCAATTCTTCGCCTCTTTCCCTCTTTCATTCACAATCATCATGGCTGTCGTTCAACTCGAGAAACTGTCTTCCAACAAAACCTTTGGCGGTGAATTGACTAAATACAAGTTCAAGGTTAATCAACACACAAGCTTCCGAGCTCTATCTGATCAATCAGCTACCTATAGTCCGCTGCTCTGGGAGGCCTATCTGCGAACTTCAACCTCTTCGTCCCCGGCGGTGCGAGCGAAAGCTCCAAAGCCCCCGTCCTAGTCTACCTCGCTGGTCTAACATGCACCGAAGATAACGGGTCTGTAGCATCTGGATCCTCCATAATCTACTCCGCTTACTTCGTCCAGAGCCCAAAAAGGCGCCTTCTTCGGCCCAGCAGCAGAGCATGGCATCGCCATTCTCTTCCCTGATACCTCCCCACGCGGTGCAGGCATCGATGGCGAAGACGCCGACTGGGACTTTGGAACCGGCGCAGGCTTCTACCTCAACGCCACCAACCCAAAGTTCGCAAGACACTACCAGATGTATACACATGTTACGCTTGAGCTACCTCAAGTTATCGAGGCGGCAGGTATTCCTATCGTGAGTGACATTGGCCTGACTATGTATCTTCCACTACAACCTTGAACTTAGGACTGGGGGCGGCAATCTATCTTCGGCCATAGCATGGGCGGGCACGGCGCATTGACTATCTATCTGACTTCCCGGAAGCTGTACAAATCTGCGTCTGCTTTTGCTCCGATTAGCAACCCTACGAAGTGCCCGTGGGGCGAGAAGGCATTCTCGGGGTATCTTCAAGGCGGAGTCGAAGAAGCCAAGGCCAAGTACGACGCTACGGAGCTCATCGCGAAGCACGCTGAACCTGTGCACATCTTGGTGGACTATGTGAGCTTCTTCATAACTATGAGAGGTATTGTTTTGATGCTGAACGCGGCCACCTACAGGGAACTGGTGACAATTTTTACAAGCAAGGCCAGTTACTCCCTGAGAATTTCCTGGAGGCTGCACGCAAAACAGGGCATGGAGAGGATCAGGTAACTGTGCGTAGCCAAGAAGGATACGATCACAGCTATTTCTTCGTAAGTGGCGCTATCTTTCACTTATTCGTTTCCCGACTTACGGTAAACAGATATCTACCTTTGGTGCCGACCATATCAAGTGTAAGCAGTCCAGATTACGATACTTTCAATTTCTCACACCATGACAGTCCATGCGAAGTTCTTGAATGCATAAAGTATGTAATTGACTGAGAAAGTGTACGATAGGTATTATACTTGAGAAGCGCGAAATCATGAGAAGCACAGTAAAGCATTCAGAAAGGTCGAGAAGGGCGTTCGTCAAGAGGCAGAAGCTTGAGTATCCGGTTCTCGTAGGCAGCGTCGAGCTCATCCAGATTGGAAGTGATCCATCGACTTGCTAGTGCTGAATAGACCGTCGCGCGATGCAGAGGGTTATGGATCAGTAGGCGTCCAATAAGGGCTTTCGCTGAAAGACAGTCACGATAAGAGCTACCAGGAAAGGGAGTGACATACCTTCAGGTAACTCATCCCACGGGTCAGTCGCAAAGTCCACTGCTCCGTGTATAATACGTTCTTTGAGTCGCATTTCGCCGTTGATATATTTCTGAGAGAACTGAGAAGATTCTGGTTCGCGAGAGTCTTTAACGTGGCTGATCCAGTTATCAGACGATCCAAAAGCAGCGTCATAGTCGAAAGGATGTGATCCACTGGGCGTGCATTTGAGATCGTTAATAGGCAAGAAGAGGTGAAACGTACGCTAACATGATGTAGAGAATCAGCCCAGCACTCCAGCAGTCCGATGGCATGCTGTAAAAGGAATGTAGTCGAAAAAAGAAGGTATAAGAATGCACATACCCGACATAGCCCAAGTGCTTTTGATCCAGAGCCAGAATACCCTCAGGAGGCAGATAAGAGACCGTCCCACAAACGTTGAAGGTTTCTTGGTATGATTTAGGACGCGCTAGGCCAAAGTCCGCGATAAGAATACGAGGGAATGGTCCTGGTCCGTGAAGGAGTATGTTTTCGGGCTGCCAGAATCTATGAGACGAATGTGACGTTGAAAAGAAAAGTATTCTGCCTTGATATCTGGGAAACGTATCAGGATGTGCATGCAGAGGGAGCCTGGTCACTTACCACGGTGGGATATACTTTTGTCATGAAGGTATTTGAGTGCCTTGAGGAGTTGATACATAATATACTTTGCTTCAGCTTCGCATAATCGACATTCTGCTTGGGTATTGTTGGTGATATACGTGAAGAGGTCGCCACCGGTACAAAGTTGAAGGAATATATGGCTATGCGAGGGTTCAGACGTCTTCGAGAACACAGAGCATTGCCTTACATGAAGTTTCCGTCGACTTGAGAGTCGTATATGCGGTTGATGTTTGGCTGAAGAAGGTCAGCGAGAAGCATGCAACGAAGGCTTCGACATACATGGTTGAGCGCCATCAGGATCTTGACTTCTTTCATGACCTGCTGTATCTCGTGCTCCTTCTTCGTCCTAATACTCTTGCAAGCAATTTGCCTCCGAAATTCGGTATCCAGCGACAGGTGAACGGTGGCAAATGAGCCTGTCCCTAGGCATTGTGATGTTACGATGTAGCGACCGATGACTTTGTGGGTAGGGATTTGGGGTGGTGCCGATTCGAAGACGGATACTTGTTCTCGAGGTTCCTTCTGCAGATGAACACAGGTGAAGCCTACAAGTTCAAATTGAAATTTAAGTCACAGAATGGATAACAATAAAACGTACTGAGGGAATCCGGGATGCGAAGTTGGTCTCCGTCCATGAGAATAACCGACGTTCTCCTCATCCTATGCTCGTTGAGTATGATTCCGTTCTTGGACAGATCCTATAAGGCGTTAGAAGCAGTAGAACGTCAACAATTAGCGCATTGACCTGGCACGATACTATGACTCCGCCATTGGGTGACTTGACGCTGTGAACGTAGTCAGGAAGACCATAGACAGAGCGCAGAGAGTAGACTTGCGCAGTAATCCTACAATGGATGCCAGAGACAGAAGGATCAGTGAGGACGTAGGTGCTGGCACTCATCAGGACATCGAATTGTGTTGGCGGTCGCGACGCACCAATGCTCTGGATTGCGCCCAATGGTGACAGGTCTTTTCAATCCCAAGACGATGACTAGCCTATCTTTTAGCAGTCGCTGTACAAGACTATGCATTATACTCACCTTCCTTGCGTCCTTTGTTGACTGTGATCAGTTTGGCGCATATACTCGACGCTGACGACTGCCGACGCGTATTTGGGCGTGAAGAACGAGAACGAGAGGTCGTGTGTCTTGCAGATATCATTGAAACGACGACTAGAGTGCGGAGAGACGTTCAGAATGTAAAGGATCGTGGTGGTATCAGGTCAAGATGCAAAGTTGCGCCACGACAAGGCCAAACGCGAAGCTGTCACATCTCGTGATATCAAAACGTCACCTTGCGTGGCGGCGCCCACAACCCTTTTCAGTCTGAGATGTAATTTTTTTACAAATAACATAGATTATTGCAGATTAAGTTTAGTTATGCGATGCCAGCTGCGATGTCCTTCTTGAACTGCTCCACGATGGGTACCATTCCTCCCTGGTCAACGACAAACCCAAGACTTGTCGGGTATGTGTTGTCAAAGGCAGCGGGCCACGAAGACACAATACGACGGTTGATAGGGTCATCTTTGAAAGTGACGAGCTTCAGCGCTTCCTTGCCAGCCACCTTCTCTAGCGCCTCGAGTTCATCCCGAACACTCGCAGTGAACCCAGGCAGACACACAACGCGAGTGTGCTTGAGGAACTTGTCAGCGGGGACATGTTTCGCCTGTACAAAGTTCTTGATCGTCGTCTCGGGACTTGCGAGCCACGCCTGTAGGCCGAGTTCGGGGGAGTCAATAGAGTCACCGACGGGGCAGATCGCTTCTACGCCCTTGAGAGGTTCACGAATTATGCCTAGGAGCTCGTAAGAATGGAAGAGTAAAGACAATATGAAGACGATGGACGAACCAGAGATGAATGCAGACGTTGCCGCTGAGGGAACACCCGGACGCACGACGATGGTTGGTAGACGAATAATGCGTCCATCAATAAATCCACGGCGGGTGAACTCGTTCACCAGGAGTTCAGAGGAGAGTTTTCCCATTCCATACGCGCCTTCGGGAGTGGCGATGGTATCGGGTGTGACGACAGGAGGCTGAGCGGATTCGAAATTAGAGATCTGAGCCATGTCCTCGTAGTTTCAGACTCACTAAAGGTCCGCCGTACACAGCTAACGATGATGTGAAGATGAACTTGATAGGAGCAGGAAGGCTTGCGCCATGTTTGCGGGCAGCTTGTAGCATTAGGCGTATGGAATCGATGTTGACTTTGAGACCGAGCTCAAAGTTGTCTTCAGATCCGCGGGACATGATGCCGTGCAGACAGTAAACGGTATCGGGGACGCCAACTTCGGTCTGGAAGAGTTTGTCGACCTCAGTGGCATCGGTCAAGTCGGCCTTGATGGCGACTGCCTTTGCGCCTTTCGGGATTTTAGGCTCAACGATGTCGGCAAGGATGAAGCTGACATCGGGAGTCCGGGAGTCAGCGAGTAGTGCTGCAGAGAGCTATAGATAACGGACATCAGCTGACGGGAGGAGTAGATTAACTGATCTGGGACGTACCAGTCCTCCGAGCCATCCAGCAGCGCCAGTAATGAGAACAACGTTCTGAGTGCGAGCCATGGTGTTAGTCAGGTATAGAGATACAAGGAAATGGTATTGCCACCGATTTCTCGAGGCTTTATAAAGGCTGATGGATGAATGTGGGGGAGCGGGGATCGCATCGTACCGAGCGGAAGCATATGGATCCGGCCGTCATTAGGTGGTCCATAGGGGTCCATCCATCTTCCTGCATTTGGGCAGAAACGTCGGGCCTGTTCCTCGGGCAGATATGCCCCCGAGGGTCCTCCTTCGCTCCGTTCAAGGGAGTTATATCACCTGTTTGCACATACAGCTCTTCCAACATATTACCATCATATCCCAGTTCACCATGTCCCAAACAGCTTCCCCGCAATGGCGCGTCGTAGTCGGATGTGATGTGAGTGCGCCGTCATAGAGTTTAACCTCCAATCGGCTCAACGATCGTCAATGTGTCCCAGGAGGCTGGAGTTCAGTACAAGGAGACCATTAAAGCAGACTTGAAGAAGGATCCCCGCGTAACCGAAGTCATCGACGTGGGCGTTGGAGAGTCGTCAGACAAGACTGCATACCCTCATGTGGCTGTCGCGGCGGCCAAGAAAGTCGCAGCTGGCGAAGCCGATCGTGCGATCCTGATTTGCGGTACTGGCCTTGGTACGTTCGCAGACATTCCCGACCGTAAGATTCCATTGACCCGGTTTTCTCTTTAGGTGTCGCCATTGCAGCCAATAAAGTCACCGGAATACGAGCAGTTACAGCTCACGATAGCTTCAGCGTCGAAAGAGCTGTCTTAAGCAACAACGCACAGGTTCTGTGCATGGGTCAGCGCGTCGTTGGAATAGAACTTGCCAGGAGGCTCGCAAAGGAATGGCTAGGATATGTGTTTGATACCACTTCTGCGTCGGCGGCGAAAGTGGACGTGATCTCACAGTACGAGGTGGTCCCAGGAGCGTGTTCATGAATATCCTGGATTCAGAGAAATGTACAACATTTACAACTATTTAGATTTCAATTAATGGCTGAAGCGTTCATACGTTCAAGGAGAAGGCTTACCGTTACTTTGAACGAAAAATCATCGCGTCGCACCTTCAGTGTCAGCAACGGTGAACGTGGAATGACAGACAGGTGAGCGCGTTGGCCGTGTCCAGGCAGACGGCCGGCACAACGGACCGAAATGATCCCAATTTGATCCGGCTGTGGCGACTTGCCTTATCCCGGTATACCTTGTTCGATTTTCGACTAAAGGACACAAGGCGCCTCTTGTTCGATAAATTGCTGAAGGCACTCTGACGAACAAACGACCTTCCGTTTCTGGCCTCGCAACATTGTTTTCCTGTAACGATGGTACACATCTCGAACGTACTATCTGGGCGCTTGTCCTCTGCGAGTTGTATAAAGAAGAACTCGCAACTTGGGGAAGAGCCATCCCAGCTGCACTTCTCTCTCTTTCAGCATGGAATCAGTTTTCGGCACCCTCTTCTCTCGACGCGTTCCTCCAACAGACTCGTCCAAACGGACAAGAGGCAAACGACCTCAGCCTCAGCCTCCTCAGAGCCTCCTCACCCGTCTGACGAGACTATGGGAAGACAACTTCCTCCTCCTTACTCCTTCACCTCAAGAACACTCTGCTGTGCGCATCACCACACTCGACGACGACCCTACCTGGCGTTCACGGCAGAACGAATACAAACATCGGGCTCCTCCTCTAGGGTACGTGCTGCTCAAATTCACGATTCTCAACACGATGAGGACCTTCTTCAGTTTCATACGTCTTGCTTTCTACTCCGACCTCACCAAGCTCTACCTGGATATCGAACCGGACATCGAATCATTCATTCGACTGTCACCATCCGGCGACTTGGACCTTCGCAAATTACGCCATCAATGGGGGCTTGAAACGTGTGCTGTGCGTACCATATACTTCGGATATCATCTCCTATTGACTTCCTCTCAGCCGATCCATCCGCTGAAATGGAAGATCGAAGAAACTGCTGACCGGGATTGGATGTCCCCACTCGCCGTTCACAACAATATGGACCATCAAGTAAACTGCATCAAGTTCACAGGTACGTATGATGTGGCTCATACCTACTAGGGATTGACCTTGTCACTTAGAACCTACCGCCTCGCCACTCACGATCTACCAACGACGGCTGCGTGCTGCGTTCCTCGTCCTCCTCTATCCCTCCATGCACGTACCCACGCCCGAGTGGTGGAACAGGCTAAACGACATGTCGCCACGGGAATATCGCGAGTTCGTCGAAACGGTGCATGGCTTTCTATTCTGCTGTGTGGTCGCCTGGGCATGGTACAACGGTTATTTTACCTTCACCTCTGTTGCTTTATGGTTAAGGAACGTGGCTTGGCGTCTCAAGACCCAACTACTCTGATGTTATGGACCCCTCCTACTTATGCCTATCCGTTTCTCTGATCTATGCCAACATATGCCTAACCTATGCCTTATGCAATCATTACCTTTTTTCTTTGAATACTTGTTGTATATTCACAAACATTATCGCCCTTCATCTCACAGTCATTGAAATGTGCCGAACCTTTTGTAATTCAGCCACGACCTGAGCTCAAGCACGGAAAATTACAGGGATTATCATACCCAGCTATCAATATAAACATTCTATCAACAACCACTATCTATCTCTAGAAGCCCTGGTGCTGTTTTTATCCTTCTTGTTACTCTTCGCGCTTTTCCCACCCTTCACCGCTTTCCCACTCTTACTTCGCTTCGACCCCCTCGTTCTCAAATTCAAGCACTGGGGCTGCAAACGATCAGCCTATAATTCTCAATCGGTCGAAATAACTTGCATGCGCGCTGGTTGGGAGTATACGCCGCCCATCGAGCGTCGCAAAGGAAAGACTTGAGGTAGAGATGATTATGGAGCTCATCTGTCAAAATTTCTCGTAGCGCCTGGTTACCGTTGAGGACCTCGTCAAAACAGAGGTAAAGATGGAAATACCGTCTCTTGGTTGACGAGGTAGCTCCGCAAGTCAGCCACAGCACCTATCTCCATCATCTCAGGCTTGTTGATAATCTTGAGGCTGCGGACTAGCATTACAGATGCTTGCAGTACCCGTTTTTCAGACATTAGTGTTTCTAGCATGTCCGGTATGGATTTCAGATGTTCTCTGGGGGCCAGTCAGATTGACATCGGTCCAGGGAACAATAGAGGGAGCTCACATTTGGTCCAGCAGCCTCATCTCTTCCAACGTTTGCCCGCTAGACCCGTTTGCTTCCCAGGGCCTCTTTGGATTCCTGCAGCGCAGCGCGGGTTAGGCAGTAAGGACGGAGGACAGCGCTGCTGGAGGAGGCTCACCCACTTCGGCACGTTCTCTGAAAGCGCATCTAAACAAATCGGTTGGGATATTCGTTTGAGTCCATGTGCGCATCGGTTATACTGTAACTATCGCGCAGACAAATTATGTAGGCGAAGTACCCAACTCTTTCTCCGCTGCAGCTTGTCTTAACCTGAATACGTGGGTTGCCGCCATTCTATAATGTTGATCGTCCTGGTCCTGACCTATGATGGAGCGTGAATCAATATGCAGAGAAGACTTGTCTAAACGCACAAGGATCCTCATCGCTAAGGACAGCTATGGTATCGTTGAGCACGAAAGATCTCAAGGGAAACATTGGGGACTAACGCAATGGAACATCAATCGCCAGAGGCTTTTTGTAGACTTTGAGCCACTGCATAGAACGCGATTCATTTGGCCCGCTCATGTAGAAGATAATTCGCCCCAGCACGCCGAGGGAGACTTTCAACTTGATTAGGAGCTGTTCAACATTTGCCGACATCACAGGTGTCCCCCACCCAAAATCTCGAACAAGATGATGAAAATCCAGCATACAGCGACCAAACTCGGCGAAAGAGCTCGCCGTCTCCCGAACGGTCGCAATGAGCTTGGTGAACAACATCGGAATATCGCGTATGAGACCCATGCATTTGCTAGAACCAGGAAAGATGGCGTTGATGTAGGATCCCAGGCCTGCCGCGCTGCGAAGTTGGGAGATGAAGACTGTCTCCATTTCAGGTAGATCTTTGGCGACAGAGTCGGACGACGCTAATATGTCCTGGATAGAGGCCTGGATAGTCTCGACGTGCTTCGTGTATGTTTCGTTATCGAGCGGTATATGTCCGTAATGGGTGGGTGGTAAGAGCGCGGCCTGGTCGGTGTAGCACAAGGCAACGCATTCCTTGAATCCTAATAGCAAGTGATTGAGGAAACCGGCTATAATCGAGCGGAATTTAATGAGCGATGAACGGCAATGTGAGGGCGCCGCATGATAGATCGCTCGGACGATCCGATGGGAGCGATGAGGGATGTTTTGCCCAGAGTTGAGAGTGTCTGTCGCCAGACGCATCAAGTTAAGGGCTATTGCCTGTATTTACAGTCGGTATGATAATGAATAAGGGGAAAGACTGAGTTACGTGTGTGTCCATTGAATGAAACGGTAAGCTGTTGGCTGTTCGAGACTGAAGGTTAGAAGCTCCGTCTTCTCGTTCCGGCCGGTCCGTTGTTTGGTCTTTTGTTTATTTGGTGTCATTTGTACAGGCCTCCATCAGAAGGGGCTTGTACTGGCTTGTACCAAGATCCTTCATTTCGAGAACTCGCCGTCGCGCTCTGTACAACTACGAACGACCTTCCTACATCTCCCAAGTTCATCAAACCTCAAGGCCTCAAGAACTAAAATCATCTCAAATTGACCGCGTTTAAACCAACTCGTTTGGCGGGGAACACGCTTGTATGTGTGCTGAAAGTTGAATCAAGTTAGTTTCCTCTTCAACGCTATAGGATGTATCCTACATAGACTATACATGTTCTAACGGTATTTGAACCATTCTACTTGAAGCACGTGGCGTTCCTTGGCGGCTTGTGAGGATGTAACGCTCCCTTTGCGCTTCGACGGCCATGAATTCGGCCGTACCCTGCGAAGTAGACGTCAATACTATAGAGTACGCAAAACACAATCACATACCGTCCTTGGATCGTGCATTGAGACATCTTCATAGCAATTCGAGTGTTCCAGATTGGTGATAATAACTCGCCCCTCGAAGTAGAGACTGTTCCCAGGCCTTATGTCTCGATGGACGTAATGTGCGAGGCGCAGGAAGAATAGGCCTTGAAAGTAGACTTGAGTTCACTGTACACTGCCTAAGCAAAGCACGTACCTTTCGTGACCAACGCAAGGCACTGAACGTATGTCTGGAGGTCCCGCAAAGAGTAAAGAGTTTGGCATAGCTCTTGGAACACGATGTGTTGATGAACGCGAGGCTGACTGTCCTCGTCACGAACAGTGGTACGCCGAACTGCACGGACCCATGCCGGGGTAGTCTACCTCCGTCTTCGTGTGCGTGAAAGGTTGAAAGTTATCCAACCGAGATTGTGTTTCATCGTGTGTGCCACCTTCCAACAAAATCGACTCGTCCGCCAAGATCGTCATGAAGTATGGTCTGGCGTCTTGTTCCCGTTCTTCGCGTCTAGTTGGCGTAGCCTGCCGAAGATATCGTCCTGAATCTGGCTCTCTGGCTTAGCATTGTTGTGCGGCCAGTAATCCTTCAGAACGTTGAAATGGACATCCAGCTCCCGTTTATCGCCGTTGACCTTCAACACCTTTTTTACCTTCCAGACGCGAGGAGCAGAGGAAACGATGTCGAGCCATCGACCTTCGTACAGCGGCTCCCCAATTGTCTCGTACCAGTCCTCGCCAACCTTGTAGAGATAAGAGATATCTTTGGTCCCTTGGTCGTCGATCTTTACGCGTTGGATAGTGGAGTCGTAGCCCAGCGCTTCACGAGGTGCGAACGTAACGAAAAGGAGGAAGCGAACGAAGTGGTGAGGATCCTGGAAAGACGATGAGAGTATGGTCAATGTGTTGAATTATGAGAGATACCTCATGAAAGTCCACGCTCTCAGATACAGCGATATGCCCTCGGCTAAAGTACCACAAACGCCGCTATAGTCTTCAATCGTAAATCCAAACATAAACCGGCGACATGGATCATCGAACAGGACAAAGGCACTGCCCCTAACAATTTTGTCTTCGTTCTGCAGCAGACCATTGAGTATCAGTTCGCATCACAAAATAAAGGGACTCACCTCCGCGATACTGCTGAGATTCCGTTCTGGCGCAAACTGTGCAAACAACGCCGCATCGGAAACATCCCGCTTCACCTCGTCCACGTCTCCGTAGAAGATAGACTGAGGCTGAGGAAAATCTCTGTGTTCAGCCGGAATTTTGGCAGTAGCAGGGACTTCAGCCGCGTACTCGAGAATCGTCGTTCATTCGACAGCCTTTTGGTAGACAGTTTCTGCAATCTGCGCCAACTTGGCAAACGCCTCGTCCTCGTTCAAGCCAGGATTATCCCTCATCGAGACCCAACCTTCTTCGTCAAGCCAGCGTCCTTTACCCTTCTTCAGCTTCTTCATAACCGCATTAACGAGGGCATCCTTGTCGTTCATAAACGGCATGTATTGGGCAACGAACGCAGCGATGGATCCAGAGACAAGCTTTCTTTCATGGGGAATAGCGCATTGCATTGTGGCTTTGATTATCCAGTCGAATTTAGAGGGGATGTATTGCGCTGGTAGGCCGTCATGGTGGTTACTAGCAAAGCCGTTTCTTCAATCAATTTCCCCACGTGCCCACTTCTTTGCGCAATGTTCTTCAGCCTTGCATTATCTACTACTAGTGCAGTCAACGGAGATATGTACACATCCCTCATCAACATGATAAATGACAAAATACATAAATTACAGTCAAACCCACCCAATCAAGGTGAGGCCATTTCCAGTCCATGCAAATCTATCACATACATCCCATAATCACGGTTAACAGCCTTCGACACTCTAGGGTCCCCGTTCGTCTGGTCGACACCACACTGCAACCGCAACATCGTCAGGTACTCATCGAAGCTATACTGCTGCTTCTTGCGGATCCCATCGAGCATCGTCTAACCAACCGTCAGCCAGATAACAACAACCAAGCTCAAGTTCAAGTTACCTGAGGCGACACAAAGAAAAGCGAGTAATACGACTTTGCTCTCTGGAACTCGCTGTTCTCGTCATCGGTAATAGCCTTGACACTCTGTTGTAGAGCTAGGATGTTCCTCATGATCTTCTTGATGCCAAAACCCGTCGGCACTCCGAGGTGACGAGCGCCAGAGATCAAAACATGCTCCATAATGTTGCCCAGCCCTACGAAAATGAAACTAAGGAAATCAACAGTGAGCTAAACGACCAAGGCGCAAATATCGTAAACTCACTTTTTGGCGTGTGGCGGTAAGCTCGCGCCGATGTAGTTGTCACACTTGGCTAGTTCCGCGTTCAGATCGACGATGTGAGGGTCTGGTTCACCGGCTTCTTGCTCCATGGAATAGTTTCCCTGCGCACAATCAACGAAGATTCAGGACACATAGAACCGCCACATACATAGCGCATGGACAAGTCAAGATAATGAATCGCCCGACATCGAATGTCGATGCGGATCGTGTGCATGATGAGCTCGCCTAGTAATTCGTACGTCTCAAGCAAAGATTGGAATCGTCTATACTGAACGTTAGACGGGTGGAGATCATCAACGGTGCAGCTCGTACTCAGTCATATCCCTTGTCAAAGGCAGATTCAGAGGCTCGTCCGCAGCAGTCGGAGGAGGGAACGCATCAAACGCAACATTCGACACCGCCGAAGTCGGCTCCGTAGTCTGTGGACTAGTCGGCTCCTCCGTATGTGATTTCAGCGAACTGATCTCCAACGCAAACCAAGCCTGGAGCACACAATTCAATGACCCGCACATCATAGCTCTGACCTGTATACGCACCAAACTCCGATACAAACTAGCAAGTGCCGCCAGATTTCGCGTCGAAGGCAGGAGATGCTCTTTCTCAATAAAATCTTGTCCTAAAAAGTCTATCTCCAGATTCGTCTGTTGCCGGCAAAGTTGCTGAGCCGCCACAGGATCCTGCGAATGCAGTCTATCGTCAATCTAATGCGTTCGTTACCCAAAAGGAGGCTCAACCGTACCTGTGTAGTCCACAATTCCTTTAGACAAGGTCCCAACTCCGACTTCTGGCTCCATAAAACCGCTAGAGGCATGCGCACATCACCTCCTGGCTCCGGAGACGTCGACACAAGTTCTTGGAAACGGTTGCTGCACTGTTTGTAAAACTTGACAATCACACCCAAAATAAGGCGTGAATAATTCTCTCTGTGGAAAGGAGTTGTCCGTAACATGGCACATAAGGAATTGATCAACGCCATGAGTTGTGTCGTTGCCTAAACGATGTCAGCAATGCAGTCAATGCCAGATAAAACGAGCCCACCTTCACAAGGGGCTCCGGAGACAGCTTTTCTGATAACGGATCGGGTTGGAATGCATCAGGACCTGCACTTCGATAAGTCATGCGTTTATGAAAGCAGATGGAATGGAATCTACCAGTGACAGCCTGGTGGAACAAGGTTTCAACTTTCTCCTCCAACTGCGGCAAATACACCTTCAGCACAAACTCGTCTAGGACGGTACTCGAATCTCTAGTCGACTCGATACCCGAAGGTAGAGTGTGTTCCACCCGAGACAAAAAGGCCAGCGTCGGCTCAAACAAGACCGCAACATGGAAAGTATCCGGCTCGATCAACAGGCGATGATGCTGGGTCGTGCCCTGAAGTCGGTCGTCCGTGCCAACGTTGGATAACGTAGCTTGGACACTCGTCTCTGCAGCGCCCTGCACCAGCCCAGGCATTGTGTCCTTTATAACTCGCGTGAGCTCTGCTTCGTGAGGTCGCAAAACTTTGGTCATGAGTTTGACATCAGTATCTGCAAAACGGAAGACAGCCTGAAATCGGTGAATTGAGATTCACAATGAAGTAGCATGCGGGCTTACCTTTGTCTTATCTCGTGTGAACCGCCCATCGCGAAGTATCTCGTTGATCGAAGAGACAGGATTCCGACCAGACGCCGCACCTTGTTCTTCGTTCGTTAGGTAATCATACAGCAAAGTTCGTATCTATTGTAAGTATCAGCAAATATACCTCTGCACGACTTACAACTTACTTCAGCCTCGATAGATATCCAAATATCCGTTAGTGGAAACAAAGCACCCGGTTTGGCTCCAGATGCATCCTTGAAATCACGTCGCTAACAAGACGGACATCAGCATCCATTTCATTCAATGAAATACAATTCACTCACAGACCCAATCCTGTTCGCCACCTCATAAACAACCCTCAAACCCTGCGCAACCGCATCCATTTTCGAATAGAGTGTCCAGAAGAAATCCTTCAACACCTCCAATTCGACTTGTTTTGCGCTCGACTCCAGTGCCGATAGCCGTAGACAAGACGGATTCAGATATGTCTTCATCCCCATCTTCGTTGCTAATGCAGCGCTATCCACACCGGCAAAAGTATAGACACCCTCGGTCCTGGAATGACCACCAAGGATGGTGTACACTGATCCACGTCGACCATATTCAGCACGTTCAGACACTTCTTCCAATGTCGTCTCGACCAGGTTGAAGATCTCGACAGAGACACGCTGTGCGACGATATCAAGCGCACTGCCGAGGCGACTGAGTACGGCAAGTGATTCCAGAACAGTCTCCATGTATGAGAAAGAGTCGGCTTCGGGGTTTAATGAAGACAAAGAAGAAGCGACATTTGTTACGGCGGGTGTCGATACATCCGGCTTCGCATTAGGATCGTCCAGGTCGTGCGGGGGATCATTAGGACGCAATGCCAGCTCATGAAGGTAACGAGCCAGACGTGATCGTTGTGGAGTGGCAGAGGATGGAGATTCGAAAGGTTGAATGGCAAGTGGCACCCCCTCGTTCTCAAATTCAAGCATTGGGACTGCAAACAATCAGCCTATAATTCTAAATCGGTCGAAATAACTTGCATGCACGCTGGTTGGGTGTATACGCCGCCCATCGAGAGTCGCAAAGGAAAGACTTGAGGTAGAGATGATTATGGAGCTCATCTGTCAAAATTTCTCGTAACGCCTGGTCAAAGTTGAGGACCTCGTCGAAACCGAATGAAAGATGGAAATACCGTCTCTTGGTTGACGAGGTAGCTCCGCAGGTCAGCCACGGCACCTATCTCCATCATCTCAGGCTTGTTGATAATCTTGAGGCTGCGGACTAGCATCACAGATGCTTGCAATAACCGTTTTTCAGACATTAGTGTTTCTAGCATGTCCGGTATGGATTTCAGATGTTCTCTGGGGGGGCAGTCAGATTGACATGGGTGCAGGGAACAATAGAGGGAGCTCACATCTGGTCCAGCAGCCTCATCATCTCTTCCAACGTTTGCCCCCTAGACCATAGTTGAACGAGATCTGCGCGTTTGCTTCCCAGGGCCTCTTTGGATTCTTGCAGCGCGGCACGGGTTTCTTCGATCTGGGTTTGCGTAGCGGTAAGGTTGTTGATGAGGTTGGCATGGTGAGGAAGCGCCGATGCAAAAGCCTGGTAATGTTCTGAATGCCGGGTCAAGGACAGCCGCACAATTAGCGGGGAATTCTCTTACTGTCGACGGACCCTTTGAGAGCATGGGATAGCATCTTCTTTGTCCGATGAAAGGAGTCAATGTCCTTGCCGACTGAGGATTCGTCCAGTAGTTGCAGCGCGAGATCGACGGGATTGAACTGAGCATGAATGTGAGCAGTGGCGGAGGCAAGTAACACTTTCCGCGTACATCTGGGTCAATTACAAACTCCCATTCGTCCCGAATCTGGTCCAATATAGCTGGTGGAATGAGCACCGTGTCCAATTAGAGAATGAAACGAGCGCACCATCAATGTCACCAGCCCTCGCCTTGCCATTGACTCTGCGCCCGGGAACTTTCTCTCGAATTCGCTGCTGTCGCTGTCGTTCTGCCTCCTGCTCCATTTGCCGTTCCCGCTGGTAGTCAAAGTCGTCGCTGCCATTGGTCATGGCCCGCTGGCGCCCAGCCGATCGAAAGGCAGTAAGGACGGAGGACAGCGCTGCTGGAGGAGGCTCATCCACTTCAGCACTCCGAGCATTTCGAGGACGCTGCGGAGTCGTCCTGGGCGACGATGAAGTACTTGGATATGCGTTGCGAGAACGAGAGGCCAGAGATACGTCGGAGCGCGTTGTGCTCATGCTGTCTCTGAACGAAGTCGATGCTCTGTCCGAGTCTGAAATATTCGACGCTCGATTTCTGAGTTCGGATCTCTGTGGCCTGGATGGCCCTATAGCTGCTGTGTTCGGCGGTGGCATCCTAGAAGAATTATTGCTCGGCGTCGTTGGTCGCGATACAGATGGAGGTCGGGAGATCTGTAAAGGCCTCGTTGGCATCCCTGACGCAGACATTATTGGCGCAGATATATTTGAAGTACCGTTTGTCACCGACGGCGAGCGACCGCGACGAGTAGGAAACGGAGGCGCCCGCGACATGACCGTCGCTGCCAAAAGTGTTGATGGTGTTTGGTCACTACATACTACTTTGACTTGCTCACTGCAGAAATAATAATACCCAATCCCACCCAAATGAACGGTGTCTTTCTCAACATCATAGTCCCGTCCTTTTCCAAAAACCAAGATGGATTGTTAGATCAGCCTGCCTTCAAGACTCGATTACATAGTCGTACGGCGCGTTGTACCTCAAAGCTACATAAACCTAGCCTTATTAAATTGGATGCTTGGTGCAAGCGTCGATACTCCGGCCAAACACAATACAATGCGAACATGTTCACGCCAAAAAAATGACTTTCACTTCCGTATCGACGTTTGCTTTAATTAGACAAAAAGAAGTACAGGTTGTCTAGCTAAAGCGGTCCAGCCGGCGAGTTTCCTTGCTTCTACATCGCGTTGCTCAGAGCGCATCACTGTAACAAACATCAGTAAGGATCCGAATCGTGAGGGGAGTAGCGACGTGCATTGTGTATCTCGCAACCTTTCAATGCAGCCATAGAAGCGTTCCTCGCTGACAGAGCGCAGCACGTCGACACGCAAATCGACGTCCGCTACGCATTCGAACATACTCATACCGAGTTCCGCTTCATCTTCTGGTAACGCCCACTTGGCGGGGTCACCGGAATTCCACCCAAAGGCTCGTTTATCCTGATGGAAGGCGACTAAATGTTGGCCGAAAGTGTCAATGCAGCCTTCCGCCTTCGAAACCTGTTCGATGAGGCGTTCGATAACGAGCGGTATGTCGTCTGCGACGCGCGTACGATGAGTCGACTTTGTGAAAAAGGACTGCACGTAGGACAGGAAGACAGCTTCACCGCAATGAGAACAGGCTCCAGTTCGTGCAGGACTTGGGTAGTCAACTATGCGGCGCTGATTATGGCGGAAATGATTGATTGGAATGATTCAAGCAAAGTGGCGTCAAAGGGGTCTTGTACAGAGCCTGCCGGACTGACATACACGCACGAATGGCCGTTTGGAGGGATTGTATGAATTTGAATGTGGATGAGCGAATTCGACGCATAGACTTGCAACAGGCTAACGGGGCAACTGCATGAACCCCTGAGAGGAGAACACAGGTGTTGAAGTAGTATAGATCCACAGCAGCTTGGAATTTTTTGAGAAGGGTATACAAATTGCTCATGAATCTCTGTAGAGGGTCAGTAGTATACTTGTGACAGGAATAACACCCACGTCGCATTCCTCGGAATATTGAGACATCGAGGTTTAAAGTGGCGTGCCGGTCCGTGCCTCCGAATCGACTCTCGTTGTTATCCCATCATGGTCGAAATACATTGAACTTAGGCCACTAAAATTTTAAACGGAATGCAGGATACCACGGTCGGTACCTCTCTTCATTCCTTTTCAACCTCCCTGAAAATATTAATAGGCTGAAATCCTGGCGTTAAGCTGTCTTGCCTCTGATATTCTCAACGCTGAGGCACTATACTCCCGTCGCAACCACCAGATTATTGCCAGCATCCATCGTGTGGCGCCCTCGCGCTGCCGCTCATCTCTTTGGAAATTCCGCTCGACTACAGATGGTTTTTCAAATCACCTACTATTGGCGTACAACGATTGTCACACTCTATGCTGCATGGACCTGGCTGCGCTCTTACCGCCCGCGCACCCAGGCCATCTACCACTCAATAACGAAGCTTACTCCAAGTGCAATGGCGAAGTACTGGCCTCTATCGAGGTCATGACGGACTATATTGAGTCCAGCGCTAAGATTTTTCAAGAGTTGGAGACTGTCTTCATCTCCAAACTCTCCGACGCAGGTGGATTGGCATCTCCCATCGTTCACGTCGTCTTCCCTAGTTTTATTGTTCTGGCACGCGACCTTCCTGCGTTGTTCACGAAGCTGGTCCAGGAACTCCAGGAGACTGCGAGCTGCTATATCAAGTTCGCTCGTAGCTTACTAGAATTTCATCGGGGCGTACGCGATTTCGCGTGGGCGACGCCTTCGGTGCTATTAGATCTTCACCAGGTACTGCGGCACCTCGATATGTGTATCGTGGAGCTGACCAATTCCCTCTTCTTCGCCGGGGTCGAGGAGGATCGTTCGACAAAGTGGCTGAAATACTTCCCGAATCCTCCAATAACTTTTGTTCCCTATCGTACGTCCCTTCGTTTATCTATTGGTCTTGAAGGATACTTGACGTCTGTGCAGATTTACAGCCAACTCATCGTGCGTCTGACGAACTCTGTCTTGATTGTTTTGAATTGATTTTCTCTGGCTTAGACCCTTTCCATAATGACGACGACGACTTTGAGGGCGATGTGACATCAGACATGTTTTCCGATGCGACTGTGTTTGCATGCCAGATAAGAGAGGCAGCGGCGAAGAAAGTGTTGTCCACTTCACATGCTCCCTTCTAGGTATCAGTACAGCACATCCTACGCTGTATAGCGCTATCTATATGTTCAAGCTAATATATACATTACACCGGAGGATATAAATTTACAATACTGTTTAATACACATGTAAGGTTTACACTGTGGCGCATACGTTAATTCTTTGAATTTGGTTGTCGCATCAAAGTTCCCCTTTCGATGGCGCAATAGAACAGTAGGGAATTAGGTTGCTGTTAGTCCCACCTAATCATCACAAGCATTGACACTGGCTCCCTCACGTTCCCATTCATCAGTCCAACCAATCCGGAAGGATTATCGTATCAAGCGTTACCGAACAGAGTATGTCGGTCACAGTCATCGCACAGACAATTTAAGAGAGGTGCCCAGCTTTTTCTCCTTCTGCTCCGCTAGCCTCTCGATGTGGCAATAAGCCAGAAAATAATTTCCATTTGGGACTTGCCTATAGGAGATTGAATTAGTCGCAAGTATGCAAACAAGTCAGCTTGAGTATACGCACAAGGATCTTCATCACCAAGAACAGCTATGAGATTGTTGGATATAAAAGCTTGTATAAAATAAGAAGAAAAATACTTACGACGAGGAAGATCGACAGGTGGAGGCTTCTTGTAGAACTCGAGCCACATCCCAGAACGGGACTCATCGGGGCCGGTCAGGTAGAAGATAGTTCGCCCCAGTATACAGATGGAGTCTTCCAATTTGAACATGAGCTGTTCCGACATCGCAGGAGTCCCCCAAAATCCCGTACGCCACGATGGAAATCCAGCAGGCAGTGACCGAACTCGGCGAAAGAGTTTGCTGCCTTGCTGACTTTCGCGATGAGGTGTGTGAGGGCCGTTGGGATATCTCGTATAAGGCCCATGCATTTGCTAGAACCAGGATAGACGGCGTTGATGTAGGATCCCAGGCCGGCCGCGCTGCGAAGTTGGGAGATGAAGACTGTCTCCAGATCGTGTAGATCTTTGGCGGTAGACTCGGATGATGCGAGTACGTTCCGGATAGACGCCTGCAGCATCTTGGCATCCTTATTATATGTTTCATTATCGAGCAGTATATGTGCGTCGTGTGTGGGCGGTAAGAGCGCGGCCTGGTCTGTGAAGCACAACGCGAGACATTCCTTGAATCCCAAGAATAAGTGATAGAAGAAACCGGCCACGATTGAGCGAAATTTGAAAAGTGATAAACGACAATACAAGGGCGCTTGTTGTGGGTATCTGTCACCGAACGCATCAATGTAAGGGCTATTGTCTGTACTTGCAGTCAGCATTCCGGAGGCTAATAGACTGTGCTACTTACATGGGTGTCCATAGCTGTGGACACCTATAAAGGGGCTACTAGTTGGCTGGGTTGTAGCCGAACATGTGATCTATGCGCCACAAATCAAATCTTAGTCGAAATAATCATCGGCGAACGAATGTACAAGATCGTCTGCGGAATATTTTTATTTCAGTTGTACACAGCAGCTCCAGCTGGTAGTCTGGAGACGTCTACGTTTCGTCCTCCAAGTGCCACAGATAACCCGGAAGGAACCCCGAATCAATTCTCGTCGTGCTCAATATCCGCGGTACATGTGTCCAACCGGAGAGGTACTGTCCAATGCATCAGGATCCGTTCAGGAGGCCAAGAACTCGAAAACGTACATCTGCTGTGAAGCGCCTGAGAAACATCTGGTTTTCTTCATCCATCGTGTTCAAGGGAGTTCCGCTTGAGATGGCATCCAAAAGGTCGTTGAGGCGCCTGAACCCGTCGAGATGATGAACAATACACCGTTCCGCGTCTTCAAATGTCGTATTAATGTTACGCAGCCAGGCGGCACGGTCGTGTCCTAGTTGATTTGAGAATTAGGAGAGAGCATATAGCGTGTGGATGCTCATACCTGTGAAGATCCAGGCGATCAAACCGACACAAAGAACCCAGAGAGCAGTCCCAATCGACCAGTACAGTGTATTCAAGGGGGTCCTAGCAACGGATGATACCAGAAAGGCCATGAATCCCATCGGAATGACAGCGAGGGAACGCCAGGCGCCGACGTGTATAATCAACCGGTAGGTCTTGGTAGTGCTTATATCCTAATGTGCCACGCGTCAGAAAGTGCCCTACAAAACGAAGAAGAGCATACAGCAGGCAACAGCGTCTGGTCGCGAAATAAAAGACGGAGCTCTCTTCGGATGAGCGCGCGCAGTGCGTTTACCTGCCTCTGTATGTCGGGACTGAGGTTCTGAAGGTCCAGCTGCGCCACGACCCTCGGAAGGATGTGGGACGCCTTTCTTCCGATGATGTGCGAAAAACGGAGGGTGCAGAGTATCCTTTCGAGCGTGTCTCGGTAAGACGCGCTGAAGCTGTGAGGGACGCGTGAGAAAAGAAACGCCAGCGAGAAGGGACTTACAGCGAAGGAATATTCTCCCATGCGTCGTCGTATGACACGAAGATATTCTGCATCTCTGCTCCGAGACTGACCATGGAGCTGTTGTGCACGCGTAGATCTTCTCCGTAGATGGAATAGAGCACCTGTTGCTGGAGGAGACGTTGCAAGACGGTGTCGCCTATGTCGATCTTGGACGTCTGCGAGCACAGTAGTGGAATATCTTCCTGGGAAAACATGGCGTCTTCAAGTTGCGGGGACGACATTGAGGAGATGCTTTGAGTGAGATGCGTGTTGAGAGCGCAAAGGAAAGAAAGAGAGAGAAGCGTGAGAGAAGCGTCCCGTGAGAATCTGCTTTGACAGTTGCCAGAAGCAGCTAGTATGCAGACGTGAAGATACGCCAACTTCCTATCGCGTTCCGCGTCGAGTAACGAACGTCAGTCTGATAAAGTACCTCGACCAGTGTGAGGTCTACGGAGACTCAAATGAGATGTAACAAGGAGATGATCCAGGTCGTAGTCAGGACTTGGGGCGTTGTTTGTGCGGCGGTAACTCTGGCGGAATCAAGGGGAGTGTTTGAACCGAAATGTAGTCCGGCAAGAAGCCATAAACCTTGAGGGTAGGCCGCCTTGTCGATAATGTAGTCGAGATGTATGGATAGATCTACGTCGTAGTTGGGATCCGCCGTAGAGAGTCTGCGTTTACAAAGTCGGATGTTGTTGAGCGTACTACATGACTGTCGCTGTCCAAGTTGTTGATGGCACCAAACAATGTCTCTTCCGTCCTTTCTATCACCACTTGCTCGACTTCATCCTACGAAATTCCCCTGCCTCAATGCTGTCTTTCACCATGAATCTCTTCATGGCGATGCTCACGCTCTCTGGTGGCCTACACTCGCCGGAAAACAGCCGGACACTGTTCTCTTCTTCGTTCCCGGTATGCTCAATCTCTGTCGAGGTCGCGCTCTGACAGTGCGCAGGCAATCCTGGCCTGGTGGATTTCTACCTCGACTTTTTCACCGAAATACAGCAACAGTGTAAATTGGATAACCTAGCCGTCTTTGCACATGCTCATCTAGGACACACTGCTGGCCTGCCATTCACGCGTTGCGACTTTTCTGTTCAGGTTGATAGTGCTCTTGAAGCACTCGACGCACTGGTCGCGTCGTTTCCGCAAGCCAAAGTCATTCTCATTGCACACAGTATGGGCTGCTGGATATCGTTACAGGTAACAAACTGTCTTTGGTACTCTGACGGTGGCTTACTCTAGCCCTATAGCTCCTAAAGCAGCGCGCCAATAGGCTTACTGGCTTGATATTCATGACCCCAACTATCCGACATATCCGTGACACCCCCAACGGTCGAAAGGTCGCGGTAAGGGATTCATCTCTCCAGATGCATTGATGTTTACTGTTCATGCAGTGGCTATTCCACCCGTTCCCGCGCACTATCATCACCAATCTCACGTTCCTCGGGAGGTTTCTTCCCATCTCAGTCCTCCGCCTGTTCCAATGGGACTGGCCACCTCATCAGTTGCAAACACTGAAGAGCTTGGTAGGATCGTCGAAGGCTGTTCGTGCGTGTCTCGTTACGTCGCACGACGAAATGACGATGATTCTCGACCTGGATATTGAGCTGATGAATGCCCACGCCGAACGGTTGCGGATGTTCTTTGCCGGCGAAGATGGATGGGTTGGGTCTCACAGAGACTACATTATTTCCCGTTTTACGGGGCCGTCTGACCACCTATGCCTTGCCAACGACGTTCCGCACTCTTTCCCTATCAGTACGTTGTGGCGTCCATAATATTTTATGTGCCAAATTGACCGCAATACCTAGACCACAGCTCACAGGCGGCCGAACCGTGCATTAGATGGATTCGAGAGCTTTTGGACGTGTAATTAGCTGTAGAAGATCGAATACTCAATACTTAGCTTTTGCTTGTTCATGTTTGCCACAATTAGAAAGCGTGAGGAAATCCAAAGGGTTGTTTTCTTCAACGATGGACGATTTGGCTTTGAACTCTGCGGTCAGCCAGTCTTTATCGTCGCCGTCGTCGTCGTCGCTGCCTGGAGCTGCTGCGCAGGAGCCGCGAAGGCGTATACATCGCATCGTGCACATCGAGATCCCGCCCAGGCTCACCACAGAAGAAAAGGCAGCGCACTTGCAGGGCTACGCAGCATTCAATATGGTCCAGGATATGGAGCGCGAGTACGATGAAATCGTCGGAGAATGGTCCTGGAACGGCGAAGTCTTCTACTACGCTCGGTTGTCGGGAGGTATCATCCGCAAGGTGCGCGCCTAAACGACTCGAGACGCGACGCTAGCGATATTGACGCGTTTTCCCAGCTTCCCAAGGCTGCATTTACCGAGAAATTCCCTGAGCTGGTCAAGGCTTATCGTACGTTGTCTCTAGTTCAACAATGGCTGTATTCAAATGTCCCTTCTAGTCGAGCGTCGCGCCGCAGGCGAAATGGAGGAATTTGACCCCACGAAAATACCTAGCCAGATTCATCCACTATCACGCGTCTCTGTAACCCTTAAGCTTCCTCAACGGACACGCGCACGGACCGCTTCTAGTGCTGTCGTGTCGGGCGATGACACCGAACAGTCAGACCTTGGCGACGACGACGACAACTTTGACGACGCCGCGACTCCTCCTCCTCGACGATCAGGAAGGAACACTCATCAATCTACCCTTCCATTCAGTCCCAAGAAAACCAGGAGCAAAAAGTTCTACACCATCGACGAGTCTTCCGACGACGATGTCACTACGCGTCGTTCAACTCGTACTCGAAGAGGTCTCAAGGTCAATCTTGCTGACGACTATGAAGAGGACGAGGAGGAAGAAGAGGACGACGACGACGATGAAGATGAAGACGAGTACGAGTATTCGACTTCCAGGAGAAGGGCTGGCAAACGGAATGCACCCAAGAAACAGGCGCGCCGCAAACCTTCTTCACGCCCCGCTTACGGCCACTTCCGCCCCATCGCCGACCTAGAATGTGAAGCCGATGAGGACGATGCAGCCCTTCGAGCCCACAGGGACATATGCGAAAAATGTCACCATCATCCATCGCACAAGAGAATAGATGCGGCTAAGAGGAAAAAGGGCAAGAAAAAGAGGAAAGCGTCTGAAGATGATTTTGACGACGTCGAGGATGAGGTGGAAAGGATCACCAATGCTGGAGGATGGGTTCGGTGGTAAGTCAGAATTTTTACATAGTAATATTTTCTTTAATCGTTTGTCTAGCCTCAAGTGTCCGGTCACTGCGCATTGGGGATGCCTTGCGAAAACTCAGCGGGATGAGATTCTCAAGGCCGTTCGTTCAAAGGAGAGGATTGCCTGGATTATGAAAAATCCTGAGGGAGACGTCGATAAGGATGGTCCCAAGAAGCGACCTGGTCTAGAAATCGACGAAACTACCGAGTTTATCTGCGGTACGCAAATCTCATATATTGCTGGAATCTGACTGACTATGTTGCAGGCGCGTGCATAAAGGGCGGATACTGCATGTCGTGCATGGAAGTAGCAATAATGCCCGATGAGTCGACGCAAGGTGCCGAGGAAGGCTCCGTCAAACCGACGAACATCGAGCCATCCTCCGAATTGCTCTTCCGCTGCTTTACATGCAAGAGGCTTTCTCACTACGCAGAGCTTCCTCCGAAAACCGAAGATGACGACGAGGTGGTTCAGATCGCCGCTTCGTACCAGAAGAATTGGCTATGTATGGACTGCAGCTCCTATATCTACAGCCTCGACAAGATCCTCGCTTGGAGACCGTATCCTGCCACAGTCGTCGAGGAGGATCCCGGTCGCGCCGACTACAAAAGCCACCTCCCCCGCGAGTATCTCGTCAAATGGGAGGAACGAGGATATCGGCGCACGACGTGGGTTCCGCACATGTGGCTACTCTCTACTTCTCCCGGAAAACTCAAGAACTTCGTCGCCGGTGGCTCGAAAGTCGAGCTTCTGACAGCAAATGTCGAGAAGTTAGTGATCGAGGAACCTGCGCCGATATTTGGCGAGGTTGTCGAAGAGAGTTCGAGAGAGTCGTCGTCGAAGCCCATGCCGCTTCTTCCTCAGGATCCATGCCCGGAGGCGGAAAGTCGGATTCCTCCTGCGTGGCAGACCGTTGATCGGGTTTTGGATGTTAGGCTGTGGAAAGTTGCCATGATGAAGAAGAAGAAGGCGAGGAAGGGGAGGAAGAAGAAGGCGAAGAGGGTGGACAGTGATGAGGATGAGGATGATGATGATATGGACGTTGACGAGACGCACTTTGGTCCTGAATATGAAGCCGCGTTCGAGCATGGCGAGCAACCGGATGAGTTTTTGCTCGAGACTATCGAGGAATGGGAAGAGAGGATGGGGACGAAGTTTTCGGTGAACAACATCAAACTGGTTGTCTGGGCTTTTTGCAAATGGGACGAGCTTTCTTATGATCAAGGTATGCCTATTCAAACTCTTGCTCAAGTACGAGACATGGGTGCTAATTTGATGTATAGCTACATGGGACTCCCCGCCGCGTCCGGATGACCCCAAATATCCCGCCTTCAAATCTGCTTTGGGGCGCTTCCTTGCTGCACGCGATGTCGAAGTCAAGAAGCTCACCGCTAAAGACATCGAGTTATACGAGAGCCGCCCCGTCAACGAGTACAAGCGACAACACGCGATAAAAACTGCAGATCAACTACAACTAGGCCAAGCGCCAGAGCTCAGTCTGATGCCGTTTCAAGTTGAAGGCTTCAACTGGCTTTGCGATAATTGGTGGAACAAGCAGCCTTGTATCTTGGCTGACGAGATGGGTCTGGTAAGTACATAGCTCTCCATGTTGACTTTGGATTGACCTTTGCTCGTGAAGGGTAAAACCGTCCAAATCGCCACGTTCATTGGCAAGATCGCGTCGACCTGGGAAGCGTTCCCTGCGCTAGTTGTGGTGCCCAATTCCACTATTACGAATTGGGTGAGGGAATTTGAGCGATGGGCGCCTAATTTGCGTGTGGTACCGTTCTACGGCGAGGCCAAAGCTCGGGATATCATCAAGACGTATGAGCTCAAGCATAAGCACAAGTCAAGCACCTCTACGGGGGCCAAGTTTCATGTTCTGATTACGACGTATGAAGCGTTGTTGGGTAGGGATTTTGGGACGGTCTTCAGGGCTCAACCGCGTTGGGAGGTCAGTCCCGTTGCTGTATAGCGAGAAAGCTTGCTCACGATCTTCTTAGGTTCTCGTTATTGATGAAGGGCAGCGATGTAAGATCTCATTTGGTCTATTCTGTCGTTTTGCTTATACAACGTTGCAGTGAAAAGTGACAGCAGTTTACTCTTCAAGAAGCTGAACGAGTTGAAGAGCATGCATCGAATTATCATGACCGGCGTGAGTCCCTTCTCCCCCCGACCGAGTTGAACGTTTTTTAAATGTCCATAGACGCCGCTTAACAACAATATTCGAGAGTTGTTCAATCTCATGAACTTCCTTGATCCGGATGAATGGAGTGACCTCGTAGCGCTTGAACAGGAATACGAGGAATTAACTGAAGAGCTAGTCAAACAGTTGCATGAGCGTCTACGGCCGTATTTCCTCAGGCGGCTAAAGAGTCAGGTTCTCACGTTGCCACCGAAGGTATGCAGCATACTAGCCACCGATACTCTGATTACTTACTTCGACGCAGAACGAAGTCATCGTCCCAGTCTCCATGGCACCCCTCCAGAAAGAAGTCTATCGGTCAATTCTGAGTTCGTCACAACTCTCAAACGCGTCCGTTTTGCTAATCGATGTGTAGCTCACAACTCTGACCTGCTGAACAACTTGGGTAATGGGCAAACACAGACAAGATCGCGTATCAACAACATCCTTATGCAGTTGCGGAAGTGAGTTTGGAAGACCCGCTGCGTCGTTTCGAAGGACTTACCAAGTGTTGTGGTAGATGCCTCCAACATCCTTACCTCTACTCGGACGAGATTGAACCTCGAGGTCTCTCTGTGCAAGAGAGTCACGAGAAACTCATTGACGCGAGTACGAAGCTGCGGTTCCTCAAGATGCTGTTGCCGAAGCTCAAGGCTCGTGGACATCGAGTGCTTTTGTTCAGCCAGGTACGCTTCGAAATCTTCCATCGAGGACGTTCTCAAGCTGATATGCCACAGTTCGTTATTGCTCTCAACATCATCGAAGATTTCTTGAACGGCGAGGGAATCAAGTATCTACGGCTGGTATGATTTCCATTCATTTTCGTATGTTTGACGACTGATCATGATCACGCGTAGGATGGCAATACCAAAGGCAGCGAACGACAGAAAGGCATGGACGAGTTCAATCGTCCGGGTTCTGATGTTTTCATTTATCTGTTGACTACACGAGCGGGAGTGAGTATTCTTCCTGTGGTTTGTTTGGGTAGATGCTGACTTGACTTCCTGTAGGGTGTTGGCATCAATCTATTCGTATGTATCTCGACGCGTTGAACGTGGAATTATGCTGATTGTAGATACCTAGACTGCCGACACGGTTATTATCTTCGATCCCGATTTCAATCCACATCAGGATTTACAGGTTCGTCGTTCTCTTTTGGGCCTTTTGAAAGTATGCTGATTTGTGTAGGCTATTGCGCGAGCATATCGGTTTGGGCAGAAGAAAACATGTCTTGTCTTCAAGCTTATGGTCAAGCAATCTGCGGAAGGTATGCTATTCTTCTTCCGGATTGATAGTAGTACTGAGCATTCGTTCAGAACGTATCGTTCAAGTCGGCAAGAAGAAGATGGTCTTGGATCACCTTATTGTTCAGAAGATGGACGAAGACGAAAGTGTCGGCGAGAACGTCCAATCTATATTGACGTTCGGTGCGCAAGCGTTGTTTGACGAAGGCGAAGCTCAAGACATCACATGTAAGTATTTTCGAAATATCCGCTAGTTGATATAAATTCTCCCCCAGATACCGACAATGACGTTGATCGCCTCATCGAAAAGACGGAGCAAGAGACCGGCGAGCAAGAAGAAGCCAACAAGGAAGGCGGAATGTTTTCTTTCGCCAAGATCTGGACAGCTGATCGAGACACACTTGAGGATGTCCAAGATGAGGCAGACCAAGGCGATTCGTGGGCGAACACTCTGCAGAAGCTGAATGCAGAACGCGATAGAATCAAGGAGGCCGAGGAGGCCAAATCTGGAAGAGGGAGCAAGCGAAAAGCTGCACAGCTGGTGAAGTACTCTGATGTGCTGGAGTCACCTGTCAAGGTGTCCAAGGCGAAGAAACGCAAGTCGACGGAATCGTCCGACGAGGATGCAGCCTACGACGGTAGTGACTTGGATTCGAGCGACGAGGGCGACCCCAACCCTGACCCCGCCACGAACGACACGAACGACAAGATCAAGGAACCTCCACAACAGAAGCAGGCCCAGAATATGGATGCGCGGCTTTGTGGTTTGTGCGGGATGGAACACGGAGATGGCGAGGGCAAATGTGCCATGACGGAGAGCAGCGAAAACTTGGCGGAGTATCGCCTGGCGCTTCTCCTTCATGCGGGTGACGAGCCCATTGAAGATCGGCGGTTAGCCGTCAATGCCATCGACGCGGTCTTAGCCAAGCGTCAGCACACCCACTTGATTGCTGGACAGCCGTTGCATCTTGTGGAGAAACAGGATGTGGTGGCGTACCCGCCGAAGAAAAAGCAGAAGACTCATAAGGCTGTTGCTAATGGTGCGACGAGTTCATCAGCACCGAAACATCGAGCGCAGGAGGCTGGCCCGTCGCACCATACGAGTGTATTTGACTCCAATAAGCCTCGAGCATCTCTTCCTGTGGCCGGATCTTCCAAACGGGCCTCTTCCCCCGCGTCGATGGCTGCTGAGCCTCCGAAGAAGAAACCCAAGCCGGCGCCTCCTAGAGAAACAGCGTACTGCGAGCTGTGTGGGAAGATGCCGTTCCACCCTTTGACTAACTGTCATTTGGTGACGGCGGGTTCTAAGAGGTAAATTTTTTCCTTTGCTTGGTTCTTCGAGGTGACGTTGACATTTCTGCTAGTGTGGCGAGAGAAATCAAGAGGCTTGATGAACTTCCACGGAAGGCCCATGTGGTCGACCAGTTGAGGACGATATTGAAACAGCAGAAACGACAGGCGTTTGCTGATGCGATAGCGACTGACAATGTTATAGAACTAGATTAGTACTTTTTCCCATTTGGACTCATACCCCACTAACATCTATCTAATTGTTGTTTATTCTTGTATTTAGTGCATAGTCATACCCTTTCGCTTGTAATCAGTCGTGTATAGTTGCTAGAACAGTTTGCTTTGGTATATAGCGATCGGTTTGGAGGTCGTCGTGCCCCGTTCATAAAGGGAACGTCACACAAATGATTTGTGGCGCATGTGTCACATGTCCGGCCTACAAGAAGCCCAGTCAAATATCAACCCTATTACGATGCACCCACAGCCATGGACACCCATGTAAGTAGCACAGTTTATTATCCATCTGAATGTTGACTGCAAGTACAGAGAATAGCCCTTACATTGATGAGATACCCACAACACCGGGAAACAAGTCTCCCATCGCTCCCACTTGATCATCGCAAATACAGGCGAGAAGAACTCAGCGAGAACTCAGTGAGTTCTCATTTCCGAACGAGCCACGAAGGCATTTGGGGTTAGAACGATCGAACATCGGGTCAAATCGGGCCGCAGTACGCCACAATTGAGCTCCTTTTCCTATCTCTGATTTGTGACTTACCTCGCCTTGATCAGTTCATAAACGGGTGGCAGAAGGTGCCTGCAATTCAACAAACGGTCCTCAAACACGTGTAGTCGCGCACAGGAGACTCAGAGAACGAACTTCATCTATCAATTGTACACGTCAGCGCGAAATACCAGTGTTGACATGACGCCGCGTAATTCGTTACCTTTATCAGAGTCTTTGCATTGTTCACAGAGTATGTAAGTATACGACGCGCTTCTTCTGTCTTTAAACACAACGATCAGTCCATACGAAGTCATAATATCGCAAATGTTATGGCACTCAGGGTGTTGAGCGATCATGTTGTTCAACGTTCCACTGGCGTGGAACCCCGTCGCAATATAAAGTGCCAACAACAGCTTGCGCGCACTTATGATGCCAGGATGAACTAAAGGGCGGGCACACCTGCTGCGGGACGCCGTTCACGAAGCGTATTACAGTGTCAGTATTTCGAAAAACGGTCAATGACTATAAGAGTGCTTGTACCGGCTCGATGTCGACCGACGTCCGAGTGATGCTGGGCAGCAGCTATGGCATTATCGGTTAACGTTCGAGATGATCTGGTGGAACAACGAGAACACAGTTTCCTCGTGTTATCTGCGAGTCAGAAAAGACACGAAGAAGACAAGTTGGGGTCGTTGCAGCCTGATCCACAAGATATGCAAATATCACAAGACTCTTTGCATTCAGATCCACGACTTATAGCTTAGATAGTGCGAGTTGTCATAGCATAGGAACTGTACGAAGACTTTAGTGGGCTTGGGGGCCTTGTGAGGTGATCAACCCTTTCTTCACCTCTGCTTCTCTTATCCGGCATGCAAACGTAGTCGCATCGGAAAACATGTCTGATGTCACATCGCCCTCAAAGTCGTCGTCGTCATTATGGAAAGGGTCTAAGCCAGAGAAATCAATTCAAAGCAATCAAGATGAAGTTCAACAGACGTACGATGAGTTGGCTGTAAATCTGCACAGACGTCAAGTATCCTTCAAGGACAGATAGATAAACGAAGGGACGTACGATAGGGAACAAAAGTTATTGGAGGATTCGGGAAGTATTTCAGCCACTTTGTCGAACGATCCTCCTCGACCCCGGCGAAGAAGAGGGAATTGGTCAGCTCCACGATACACATATCGAGGTGCCGCAGTACTTGGTGGAGATCTAACAGCACCGAAGGCGTCGCCCACGCGAAATCGCGTACGCCCCGATGAAATTCTAGTAAGCTACGAGCGAACTTGATATAGCAGCTCGCAGTCTCCTGAAGTTCCTGGACCAGCTTCGTGAACAACGCAGGAAGGTCGCGTGCCAGAACAATAAAACTAGGGAAGACGACGTGAACGATGGGAGATGCCAATCCACCTGCGTCGGAGAGTTTGGAGATGAAGACAGTCTCCAACTCTTGAAAAATCTTAGCGCTGGACTCAATATAGTCCGTCATGACCTCGATAGAGGCCAGTACTTCGCCATTGCACTTGGAGTAAGCTTCGTTATTGAGTGGTAGATGGCCTGGGTGCGCGGGCGGTAAGAGCGCAGCCAGGTCCATGCAGCATAGAGTGCGACAGTCGTTGTACGCCAATAGTAGGTGATTTGAAAAACCATCTGTAGTCGAGCGGAATTTCCAAAGAGATGAGCGGCAGCGCGAGGGCGCCACACGATGGATGCTGGCAATAATCTGGTGGTTGCGACGGGAGTATAGTGCCTCAGCGTTGAGAATATCAGAGGCAAGACAGCTTAACGCCAGGATTTCAGCCTATCAATATTTCTAGTGAGGTTAATAATGATGAAGAGAGATGCTGACCGTGGTATCCTGCATTACGTTTAAAGTTTAGTGGCCTAAGTTTAATGTATTTCGACCATGATGGGATAACAACGAGAGTCAACTCGGAGACACGGGCCGGCACGCCACTTCAAACCTCGATGTCTCAATATTCTGAGGAATGCGACGTGGGTGTTCTTCCCTTCACAAGTATACTACTGACCCTCTACAGAGATCCATGAGTAATTTGTATACCTTTTTCAAAAAATTCCAAGCTGCTGTGGATCTACACTATTTCAACACTTGCACCCTCCTTCTAGAGGTCAACGCAGTTGCCCCGCTAGCTTGTTCCCGGTCTCTTAGTCGAATTCGATCATCTGCATTACACTTTCTACAAACCGTCAAATCGGCCCTCGAGGCGTGTATGTCAGTCCGGCAGATTCTGCACAAGCCTGACCCCTTTGACACCACTTTGCTTGAATCCTTCCAATCAACCATTTCCGCCACAATTAGCGCCGCACAGCTGACTACCCAAGTCCTGCACGAACTGGAGTCTGTTCTCATTGCCGAAATTCGTAGCGAGTCCGTCCTCCTGTCCTACGTGCAGTCCTTTTTCACAAAGTCAACTCATCGCACGCGTGTCGCAGAGGACATACCGCTCGTTATCGAACGCCTCGTCGAACAGGTTTCGAAGGCGGAAGGTTGCGTTGACACTTTCGGCCAACATCTAATCGCCTTTCATCGGGATAAACAAGCCTTTGGGTGGGATCCCGGTGACCCTGCTAAGTGGGCGTCACCGAGGGATGAATGGGAACTTGGTATGAGTATGTTCGCATACGAAAGGACTGTCGATTTGTATGTCGACGTGCTTCGTGTCGTTTCCGAGGAGGACTTTTTCCCCTGTATTGAAAGGATGAGGAATGAACATTGCACGTCTCTACTTCCCTCACGATTTGGATCCTTACTGATGTTTGTTACAGTAATGCACTCTGTTGAACGCGACATAGAGGCAAGGAGACTCGCCGGCTGGACTGTTTGAGGTACAACGTCTTGCGCCGTGCGACTGACTATAGTATCAATAAGATCTAACAGTGCATCTCGGTGTTGAACGATGGGACTAGGACGTTGAGGAAGTCACCATTTATTTGGGTATCATTATTTCTATGTCAAAGTAGTATGTAGTGACCAAACACCATCAACAACTTTGGCAGCGACGGTCATGTCGCGCGCGCCTCCGTTTCCTACTCGTCGCGGTCGCTCGCCGTCGGTGACAAACGGTACTTCAAATATATCTGCGCCAATAATGTCTGCGTCAGGGATGCCAACGAGGCCTTTACAGATCTCCCGACCTCCATCTGTATCACGACCAACGACGCCGAGCAATAATTCTTCCAGGATGCCACCACCGAACACAGCACCTATAGGGCCATCCAGGCCACAGAGATCCGAGCTCAGAAATCGAGCGTCGAATATTTCAGACTCGGACAGAGCATCGACTTCGTTCAGAGACAGCATGAGTACAACGCGCTCCGACGTATCTCTGGCCTCTCGTTCTCGCAACGCATATCCAAGTACTTCATCGTCGCCCAGGACGACTCCGCAGCGTCCTCGAAATGCTCGGAGTGCCGAAGTGGATGAGCCTCCTCCCGCAGCGCTATCCATATACTCTTGGTCATAATCTACAACTAGTACTGTATCCTGTTCACTCAAGATCAACAGCGTGGACGACTTCCTCTTGACTTCTTTACGGGCAGGTTTTGCTACCTCTCACTGTACACTGTCGCTTGGGGTTTGGAGGCGTTTAAATGTTAGGAAAACTGTGATTCCAGGCCTTGTGTGTCCTCCTCGGGTTGCGAAGGCGGACGTTGTTCGGGGCTCGTGTTGAGTTGAATACAGCACGGAGAGGAAAGGGAAGAAGGTCTTGCGGGAGGCCATATCTCATCCTCAAGGAGGCTCCCGTCCCACATCGTTTGCAAGGGGAATGTTAGCTTCTGTGACTACCTACGCTCATCTCCGATATCGACCAATATCCTGCGAGATCCTCCACGCGCCGTGCACCAGTGACGGAGGACAAAAATCATTCCCTGAATATTCGGCCAGAGGCAGCTAACAATGGCCAAAAGGCTACTATCGCTATATCCCTGGCGCCGAGACGAGAGCTCAAACTCTTCTCTGACATTGTTTGCGCGTTATCAGGCCGCCAGATCGAACAGGATTGGTTTCGCTCTCGACACATCCTCAATGTGGCGTACAGCAGTGTACAGATTCCCGAGATCATTGTACATGCGACATGAACCTCGAAGAGATCAACGAATCAGACGGCATGTGGCCTGAGTGAGCAGGCTCTCTTTGTTTGTCGTGCATCACTACTAATCGTGACAATGCCAGGTCACGAACCCTACATTCGAAATCTATGGTCTTGGGCCACTTCACTTCCGAGGCTGAATTCCCCCAGAGCGTTATACTGTTTGAGTATGTTGACACCGACGAACAAAGAATTACCGACTGATTGTGTTTAGGAAAACAGCCGTCATTGTATCTTCAGAACTCTTTGTCCGTCTACCCATTCGCACGCGCGCCTCCCTCAGACTATATAGATTGCCTCTCAATGTCTCTTTCTACTCATCACCACAAACCACCCCGCCAGCTATTGACTAGCCAGCCGACGAAAGTACCTCATTGCACCTTCTTTTATTATGGACGCCACCAAGAAGATGTATCCCAAACAGTTAGTCTTTCTAACAATTATCGTAAACCATTTTCGTTAACAATCTTTCAGCAGCGCCACACCGGACAAGAAGCCCGTTCGCAAGCCGAACGTCGTGCTCCCGAATGACTGGATCATTGAGCCATTGGCATACACTCCTCCTCCCCCTGCCCCTGCTCCCTCTGGCCTTCATCGCTCTCCCGCAATCCGTCATAATCCAAAGAAGCGTTCTCCTCCTAGTAACGATGTCATCCCTCCCCAGCGACTCGGATTCGAGAAAGAGAAACCTCACAGGTCGACTCGGGAGGAGCAGAAAGTCAAAGCGGACCGCGATGATGCATTGAAAAAGCTCACTGCTGGCCCGCGACCGCCCGCCCCCGTCAACCAGGCTTTGTATATGCAATTGCTAAACCAGATGTATGGGCCTAAGGATGCGCGCGCGACACCTGGACAGTCTTCTTCGCCCAGTCGACGGTGATGTCGAACTTGAACTGGAATGTGTCTTGCGAGGATACTTCTTTGGTCCCGGGGCATAAGGGACCTTTAATTGTTAGGAGACGCGTTGACGCTCCTCTGCATGGATGTTGGGTACAGGATATAGGACGCCGGCTGCACATACAACAGATTCGATTATACTTATGAATATTATGATTATGATTTTATGGCATATGTTAGATCTGGAGACACCTCGCTATTCGCTATTCTATGGATCCAGATTTTCTCCAGCACGCTTCGGAACACTCTCGCGCAGCCAGCTGGTGTCTGATGTGGATAATCTTGAGCGAAGTATGCTTGAACTGTATGTGCGTTTCTCTGGGTATCGGCGACGAGGGAATACAATGATATGAGCGATATCCTCGACGTCAATCTGGGAACACTGAGCTTGGTTTCTATATGCTTACTGCTGACTATGAATGAGTTCAAATCGGCCACGTGACCGAGAACGCGATCGCGTCATGACAATAGGCACAAACATTCGAAAGTTCCTCTCTTACCACCATTGTCCGCAACAACTCGCTGCGGCCACAATCGAACAATAGCGACGTAGATATAAAGACAGCGATATGTGCGTTACTTATTCCTACTTTAAACCACCTCACCGACCATGTCACAGCAGGCTCAATTACAAGATACTCCCGCCAAATCATACAGGATCAGCCGCCACGGCGCAGTGACGAAGAACCTCGTGGAACAACGCGCAATGCTGAAAGAATCCACCAAACTCAAAAGCCTCACTGGACCAATCGACGCATTCGTTGCACACTACATGCCCTTCATGGATGGCAAAGATACTCTTGTCAATGCAGTCACGCAGAAGCTGATGAAGGGTAACGACCGCTGCCTGGACGAAGACGGTTGGATTTCTATAAGGAAGCGGCCTGGCCTGAACGAAGACGAGACGTTCGCTGAAATGGCGAACATCGCCGAGGCTATATACCAAAAAGCCGTTGAACACGACCCCGCCCTCATGGACCACCGAACGACGATTCTCGAGTGCCGGCCACGACAAGGAATGGCGGCTGAAGTTTCTGGTGGCAGTGGATTGCCGGATGCGATGGCCACAACTACGAAGCCGTCGGTTCCTACACCTCCTCCGGTGCCCAACGATGGTCGTAGACGGTCCCCTCGTCTTCAGGCGAAGGCTAAGGCTATATTCTACGGGGACGTCAACAAGCAGACCCGGAACGCGTCGGATGCCGGATTAGTGGGAGAGTTTAAACTTCATTGCACTCCCAGCAGTATCGAAGATGTGAGTATCTCTTCCTTTTTAATGCTACTCTTACTTATTCTTTCACAGAATGAAGGAAAGATTCTTCTGGGAAGCGGATTCATCCTGTTCAACGATCCATGCCGACGGTTCACATTCGGATTCACCATTGAAGACAGCAGCTTGCGCCTGTGGCACTTTAGCCGTGGGCATATAGCTGTATCGGAGCGAGTTGATTTTCATGAGGTATTTGTTTTCCTCCTCTATGTTGCTCCCGTTCTCATCATTCACTCAGGACCCCGAGCATTTTGTTCGTTTCCTATTGTTCATCACGTTTGCACCTCCCGAGGCACTGGGCTACGATGCGACCGTCGAGCGCCTGGTCAAGACCAACGACGAAGGAAAGGCAACGGTGGAAATTGCCTATCGTTATCAAGTCGGCGAAGAGTGGTATGAAACTATCGGGAAACCCATCTACGAAGACCGATGCCTGGATATCGTCACACATGCCCCTCGTGTGTGGAAAGTGAAGAAAGTGTTGACGAGCAGGAATGGCATTCACCGTCTCGCCGACGAAATCAACGTCCTCAAGGATTACTACCTATACGACGATGCCAAGACCGAGAGTGAGATCCAGGCCGACATCTTTAGGAGACTGTGTCTGCTCGACCAGAAGAACAGCGCCCAAGGGAAACCGACGAAGCATGGACAAGATGCTAGGCCGCATTTCATGACGATCTTGGCCGACGAACCGGTCTTATTGGGGGACGGGGCGATCGACAAAACACCACCTCGTCCGGATGGATTTGAGCTCTTCCATTATACGCAGACTGAGAAATTCGCTGCTCCGGCCTCCGTGTCTGGCGCTTGTCGCACCGACGGTCGCGATACGGACAAGGATCAACCTGCAGGTTCTATTGGTTCAGATTCTGGCCTAAAGCTACAACCTCGTGTCCACCAGCGCATCGTTTTCAAGGAGCTATGCGACACTCTGTACACATTGCGGGACTTCAATCTTTACGTCGAATGCCTCGCATCAATTGTCAAAGGTACGCCTTTGTTTCTATGCTATTCACAGATTGCTGACAGTTATCATAGGCCTCCACTTTTTACGTCTGGCAGGATATGTCCACAGAGACATCAGCCCCGGGAACTGTCTTTCCTGCGATGGGCGGGTGATTCTCTCCGATCTGGAGTACTGCAAACCATACGAGTTGGCGTCAGTGCACGACCCACGGACTGTAAGTACATATGCTTGTTTCTCTAGCGCGTCACAATCCTAACATTAGTCTGCAGGGCACTCCGGCATTTATGGCTGTCGAAACACAGGAAAAGTCTTATATTTTCAAAGGCCGCTCGGGGGAGGACGATCTTGATTGGTTCAAGTTCAATTACCTCCACGACCTGGAATCCACAATGTGGATGTTCATCTGGTTCATCATGCAACGAATTCCGATACCTCTCCTTCCGCAACTCTCTGTTCCATTCCCCACGGAGCCGCTCTTGTCACGGTTACGCAGGGAGAATAAGGCCTTTTTCGACTGCGGTGTTGAAGGGTCTTCGGGACGCCTAAAGTTCGTGCAAGGCTTGGGCCATGCGGCGTGGCCATTATTTCGAAAACTGTACCCCACCGGTTCTCCCCTTGGCTTCATCTATGGTGCTCTCGACAAGCTGATCACCTCTTTCGGGCAGTGGTACAGAGCCATCGAGAGCTCAACCCCGGTCGACGTGAATGGAACCATGCGCTGGGGAGAAGATGTCTTCAAAGCGGAATACCACGAGAGCCTTGTCGATGCGTTCATGGACATCTCAAAGACGCTGAAGGCTGCATATGCGGAGCCGGTGCAAGTCAAGACGCTAACGGAGTATGTCGAAGAGACGCGCGTTGCGTCTGCGAAGGCGAAGCCCGTCAACGCTCCGGGTGTTGAGGAGGGGCAATCTGGAGATAAGCGCAAGCGGGACGGAAAAGATGATGGGACGGCTGCGAAGGCGGCAGAGGCAACTACCAATGGGCGAAGCCGAAAGAGCGACAAGAAGCTTAAAGTGTAAAAGGTTTGGAAGAAATTCAAGGTGGCGGAGGACCCGCGTATACATATATGTTGAACCAGTTATCGATACGCAGTACTAGGAGTCTTCGCTTGAAGAAATGTCTATTTCTGTAGTCATAAATTTGTCGTATGTTAGGAAGATATGTTCACTGACTATATGCAATTACGACTGAGTTCCATTGAATCTGTACGAGGGTGTTACACAATCCCTAGAATGTTGGTTCAATGAACTATCTAAGCTTTACGCGACCATATCTGGTGCTGCCGACCACAAATCAACACGCAGGAACAGACGGAAGTCTTGAGGAGGTCTATATGGCGTACTCTAAGAAGTGGAAGTTGGAGTGAGCAAGATAAAGGAGCTCATTACATCCTCATTTTCCGTGCGCTGTACGCATTGTGTTCTTCGAAGTCCTTGCTGTTCGCGACCTAATCCAAGGACTTTCGCATGTTTCAAGAGGCTACTAACAGAGGCTCTGGCTTTGTTTTGAAGTCCATATTGGACAGCATGGGGTCTTCAGTTCTGTTTAGCGACGCGTTGGACAGTTGTCTGGTAGTAGTACGAAATATCAAAACTGATAAAGTTTTCCAGGAAATACAACCTGGAAGCGAAGTATGACACTGATAAGTGGCTATATAGTACATGTATTCTCCAGGCTAAGTACATGTAGCGCACCAGCTGAGCTGTTCACATTTATCATTGTACTACATACATATACCAGTGGGAACTATTTTGGTTAAGCCGTCGTTCAAGTCTGAACATGCAACTCTCGTTTTCTCACGAACAGGACCTATCGTCATTATCAGCCAAACAAAATCAAGGTGTGCACGTACCAAATCGAGTATTTAAAGCTTTTCAGTGCCATCGCTTAGTGTTCAATAGAACAGTCTCCTCGCCATGGATCTTTCTCTCCAGCATCCCAATTTCTCTCTCTCCGCTCATTTCATCCAAACACTAACTGCGCCACAATCCAACTCTCTGAAATAATCATGATGACATTAGATAAGTAAACCAGTCCTACATGCCGTTTGTCGCCTACAAATTATACGGCGCGTTATTCTCAATCAACCCATTCTTAAACGCATTGAACTCCTCCGCATACTCGTCGTAAACCGTCCCCTCTGCAGCCTCCGCAGACACAGCCTGGAACCCAGGCGAAGTCTGGATATCGCAAGTATCACTCGGGCACACATTCGCGCGATTCAGGCTCTTATCAATCGGACCTAAGAGGCACCTCCATCAGCTTCACCCCAACACAGTCAACCAACCACAACTCACCAGTCGGCCCCGAAACATAATGATACTGCCCAAAAATCCCATACTGCCTATCATCACTATCAGGGTATTGTCTATCCCCCCACCTTCCCCTCCAATACAACCAATCAACCCCCTCCGCATCCTGCTTCGCACCCCCAATATCTCTCCCTCCCGCCCCACTAAACGTCGTCCCGTCGAACCAATACCCCCTATAATTCTTCGTGGGGTCCCACAGGGGGCCCTCGTCGGTGGTATCATGCAGGAGCCCAAAGGGGAGGGTATAGTCATGCTGCCCGACGGTAGCGTAGTTCGCGTGCGAACCGGTGGCGATGTATACTTTCGGGTGCCCGTTGAGTTTGTCGATCCCGGCGTAGGTGTATGAAGACCCCCCGGAGTGGGCGGAGAGGTATACGTGCTGCGGGACGCCGTCGATGAAGCGTATCATTGTGTGTTCCCAGTCGCCTACGTGGTTCCCGAAGCGGATTCCTAGGACTTTGGGGCCTGTGTTGTATTAGAGGAGGAGGGGGAAGGGAAGGGGGTGGGGACGTACCGCGGTTGTACGAATAAAAGTAGAAATAAAAGACATCGACGATCCCGCCGGATTTCTCGACGGCGATGATGGTTGCTGGGGCTGTGGAGTACCCGTCTGCGTTGGGTTTGTAGGCCGTGGAGGCGAGCCACGCAGGGAGGTCCTCGACGTTGTCGTTGGACGTCAAGTATGCATCTCTTGAGACGGAGTTCAAGGTGCTGACAGTTTGGGCACCCCCAATCGCTTGGAAGTCGATCTAATGAATCGTTAGCTCCGCCTATTAGTACGTGGGTAGAAGCCTACCTGGGGAGTGGTATGCTCAAGGTGGGTGGTGATATCCGAAGGGAACAAATCCTCGCCGGAATAGAGATAGGCGTAAGGAGCGTAGGTAAGAGCATACTCTGGGATAGCAGCGCGTTTGTGATGGTGGAACCGAGCCGACGCGATAGACACGAAGGAGAGAAGGACGGAGAAGCACCCGCGGAACATCCTCAGTCAAGCCAAGTTCAAGTTGTCCTGGTATCGGTGGGTTGAGAATCGCTTGTCTTCCATCAGGCCACTTATATATCGCCACAGAAGGGGTGGGGGAGGGTTCACATGATATCAGCAGAAGAAGCGAGCTCGGAGTCGTATGTATGATCGCACGTTTCTGGCACAGACGAAGGGCGCTTCGGAGGCACATGTGTTGGTGGAGAATCCCTCGTCTGGGACATATGAGCCTTACAAGCATGCGCGTGTCCTCCTGATTGGATCAGTTGGCAAGACGAACCTCGCGGTTCATTGGCCATGGCGCTTCCGGTTTCTGAACAGTGAGAAGGCAGAAGAGATAAGAGTGATATCACTGCTTACAGCAAAAACATGTATTGCGTGGGGAGGTGCTGGGCGTATATAAGTAGTAATTGGACATTCTTACAATATGCTTAAAGAGAGAAAGAGGCATGGAGCTGGTCTTGAGCTGCCCACCTAGCCATATCGCAAGATCACAGGACGATGGTGTAGAGATCGCCAGTAATAGTATATTGCGTCGTCGTCCTGTGATCTTGCGACATGTCCGGGAGGGCAGTTCAAGACCACCCCATACTGTAATAAGCAGCGCGGGCGGCTTCTTCTTTTGCGATCTGCTTATTTCCACCACTGCCGGCACCTTTTGGTATACCATTGACTGACGGCTTGATTAGATGGAGTCACAAGACAAAGGAAGAGAAAGAATAACACACCGAGACAGGTGGCATGCCACTTGCCAGCATGCGAGGGACCGCTAAACTGGGTTCTGTATTCTACGGTGACGTGCCGCTGGGCGGCGGTTTGGTTGAAGAGCGGTAGGAATGCTAGGCCAGGCTGAGCGGGAGAGATGGGATTCGGAGCTGGGGCGTAAGGCGGTGGAGGCAGCGTGTGGGGCACCATGGGTCCGGTGGGCTTTGTGTTCATCGGGGAAGGCTTGGAGATTGCAGCGTTGGGATGAGGTGCAAACGAATACGACTGGAAAGTGTTGGGAGACGGGCGGGGAGGCTGGTACTGCACAGGATTCGGAGTCTGTTGGAATGCTGGAGTCTGTTGGAATGCAGGAGTCTGGGAGAATGTAGGAGTCTGGGAGAATGACGGAGTCTGGAACCCAGGCGTCTGGGAGCGCCAAGTCGTGGAGGACATGGTGGACATGGTAGACGACGAGCTCGACAGCGTGGACGATGCGCTCGACGGCGTTGGGGATACAGACATATGGTGTATGGGTGACATGGGAGGTGACGTCAAAAAGGCGGGAGACGGTGTCGGTGCATGGCTGCGCATGAATGGCTTCTGCGTAAAGGATGCATTCGGCTGAGGAATCTGAGTATTAGAACGAGGCATCGCGGGAAGAGGCTTGATTTTCCGATGGCTCTCCATACCGAGCAGGGCCTCCATCCACTGCTTGACGGAGGACATGCCCTGCTCGATAAAGAGAGCGCCGACGTATGCGTGAAAAATTGCACGAACTTCCTGTATTTCAATGTCAGTGAGCTTAGAGGGCACTCCTGGCGCTGTGGCGCACCTCGCGCGATGACAGGCTGTCCCGCACAGCAGGAACACACCGCAATTTGGTGGGCATGTTGTACTGCTCTGCCCATCTCTCTACGACGTCTCCATCGACGATGTCCTTGGTGCGTGTCTGGGGTGGATGTCAGTCGATAGCAGGCGGGGTCGAGGAGCACTCACCTCGAGGACATCGACACTCAACGCCGGTCGTTCGCCCATCAGCGCATCCAATACAGCCATTTCCAACACCCTCTCACCGAGCGCGCTTAGTCGCTCGTTGTCGGTATCTTCGCCCGCCCTGGCGCCTGGCATTCGTAGAGATTTATGCGTATACACTTGCAGCATTCGTTCGCCATCTATCGGGGGGAGCGGAACGCGGTCTTGGTTTTTTGGACTGCGTGCGCGCTTTAGTCCGCCACTGTTGCTTTGCATTATGACAAGAAAGAAAAGAGAGAAGACGATGAGGAAAAACGGCGGCAGCACTCGTAAAGAAAGAGGTCGTGGCCGTTGTTCCTCATGGCCAAATGGAGACAAGATGATGAGCCCAATGATCTCCGTTTGTTTTCTTGCAATGTCTGACTCAGAGTGGAACCGCCTTGACTCCATCTCAATTCATATCTAAGCGCCAGCCAAGAGGTTGTGTGGCGCAGGCCTATCTAAGTTCCTCCAACCCAAAGAGATCAACCGTATTCTTCCACACTTTCTCAGCGACACTTTCAAACGGCACCTCATTCATCCTGTGCATGACCCACGCCACCCCACCAACAGCCGTGGGCTCGTTCCTCCCTTTGACTGGTTTCCCGTACACGAACTGTTCGGGTTTCGTGGACGGCGGGAAGTACAGCGCACGCAACGCCGGCGGTAGCGTATCGAGATGTGTTTTGGAGGCGTGTGTAGAGGTCATGGAGCACCACGGCGCGTCTGTCTCTAGTAAAAGTCTGTCAGGCGGGATGGACCTTGCTGTCTGGAGGTTGGCGTCTGTCTTTAACCCGCATCCGTTCACGCTAAAAAAAAAACACGTTAGATAATTCTGTGAGGGGAATGCAAGAGCTACCAACCTTATATGAAATCCCATGTCTATCTATAAAGACTCGTCAGGTTCATGCCTTGAACGAAAAGGAAGGCTCACTAATTCTTTCGCTTCCTTCGGCGTGCCGGTGAAGCTATGCACCACACCTCCCTTCGCCCCGCTGGCTCTACCGCCGTCCTCAGCGAAACCTTCTTCACGGAGTATAGCGACAAAGTCCGCATGCGCAGCTCGAGAATGCAGGAAGAGCGGAAGGTGGTGTTTCTTCGCCAATGCCAACTGAGAGCCTTTAGATAGAGTCAGAGGTAATTCGTGGATGGTTGGGAAACATACGAAAATGTTTCTTTTGGACGTCTGGTGCTGCAAAGTGTGTTCGGTCGTAGTCTACGGACTATAATGAGATGCGGCCGCGTTGATTTGGTAGACGTTAGCGCACCTAGACCACATTCGCCTACAGCGACGGCGCGTCCTTTTCCTTTCGTTCGTTCTCCCAAGAGGTCATCGAGCGCCTGAAGATACGCTTCTGGGCCTCCCTTGAATTCGTCAAACTCGGACGAGCGTGTAGGATGGCAGCCTACAGTCGCGTATAGATCTACTCGATAACTTCAATAACAGCTCTCCATCTGGGTATAATGACGCACCATAGTCCTGTGCGAGCTTCAAAGCCTCTCGAGATTCGTGAAGGCTGCCCCCGGTGATGATCATGGACTTGACGCCAGCGGCCTGTGCGCGCTCGAGCATTGCGGGAAAGTCATCTGTAGAAGTTGAGCGATGAGCGATGGATTTGTAGAGAGAATGCAAACGCACCATCGTGTTTCTTTTTTCCATGATGATAGCCTCGAAAGACTGGGTCTGTCAGGTTGACTGTACAGCGGTTGTATGAATGTTAGGACGCGAGAGGTGATGAGTCCGGTACCAGCGATGTCTAGCTACAGTTGTTAGCAGTGGCTTTGCTGTTGACCTTGTAGGTACCTATGTAGCGTAACTTGGACGTGTCGATAGCGTCGTCTGAGATTGACATTGCGTATCGTCGAATTTGTCGGTAGAATGGTCGTGATGGACGAAGGCAAAGATGGATCATGCTCGCTTGATGCTCGCTCTCTGCCATCACCACTTAGGCTCTCTCATATTCTTCGCGCGACACAACGGCCCATCCGCGTCATAGAATTGTCACTTGACAATGCCAGCCGCGTCGGCCGGACCATAGAAGACTTCAGTAAGGACTGGCTTGAACTTGGACTCGCACGACGACCATGGAACGCGTCAAACAACTCGCATCGCATCTCTATTCGCCCAGTGGCCTCGATGCGCTCACACGAAAGAGCCCCGACGACGTGGTCATCACCCTCGCCATCCGCTCGCCGTTGTGCAAGTCGAGGAAAGGCGCATTCAAAGATGCAAGGTGAGAACATTTATGGGTCATACAACGACGACTAACAGCCCGTAGGACTGACGAACTCATGCTCGAAATGTTCAAGGTATGCACGCTCGATTCAATGTCTATATGCGCCCTAAACGTCTCCCAGCAAGTGATCACCCACTCAAAGATCGACCCATCTCTCGTCGGCGACATCTGCGTCGGCACCGTGCTCACCCCAGACGACATGTACCACGCCCGAGGCGCCGCTCTCGCCGCTGGCTTCCCCGAATCCGTTCCCGTACAAACCATCAACCGTTTCTGTTCCAGCGGGCTCATGGCTGTCACCACCATCGCCAACCAAATTCGCAGCGGTCAAATCACCGTAGGCCTCGCCATCGGCGTCGAAAGCTTATCTGAAAAGTACGACCATCCTTTCCTGCATCTCCGTCACTAAAATTATGGTTTCAGCCCCGACAAAGCCGGTCCAAAACAGAGCGAGCTCATCTCTTCCAACCCCGCATCCGCCGATTGCCCCAAGCCTATGGGATGGACAAGCGAGAATGTCGCTCAAGAATTCAACGTCTCGCGCGCAGAGCAAGATAGCTTCGCTGCCGAATCCTTCCAACGCGCTGAACATGCTCAGAAGGCTGGGTATTTCGAGAATGAAATCGTCCCTTTTACTGTGTTCCAGAAAGACGCGAATGGAGAGCGGAAGGAGGTTGTTGTTACACAGGACGATGGTATTCGGCTGGGCACCACCGTCGAGTCTCTGGGGAAGGTCCGACCTGCGTTCCCGCAGTGGGGGAACTCTACCACGACGGGAGGGAACGCTAGTCAGATCACTGATGGTGCTGCTGCAGTGCTCCTGATGACTAGACGCAAGGCGGAGGAATTGGGTGTGACGATTATTGGAAGACATGTTACCACTGCCATTGCAGGTGGGTTTTCTCTTATATTGTTCGTTATCAATCAAGCTGAAATGGACAAGGATGTCCTCCGCGTATCATGGGTATCGGTCCAGTCTATGCCATCCCAATGGTATTGAAATTATGTGGCTTGACACAAGACGATGTTGATCTGTACGAGGTGGGCGTGTCAAGTGATAGATAGACGATTCAGGCTAACGGAGAGCAGATTAATGAGGCTTTTGCATCTCAGTGCGTCTACGTTATGCGAGCGCTTGGTTTACCGCAGTGAGTACTTACTCGCATACACTCTCTCGAAATGGATGTTGATTATTCATCCTAGTGAAAAGGTAAACAATTGTTTTCATTTTTTGAAACTGTATCAATGCATGTTCAGGTGAACGTAAATGGGGGCGCCATTGCACTTGGGCATCCGTTAGATAAGTCCTTTGTTTAATCCTGGCGCAAACTTTCGTCTGATCTTCATCCTTTATCTACGCTGCACTGGTGCTCGTCAGGTAGCCACCGGGCTCAACGAACTTGGTCGTCGAGGAGGAAAGGTAAGTCGAATCTTTGTTTGGCGAACCAAGTTTAACGGTCGTTGAAGGTTCTCGTAACATCGATGTGCATCGGTACGTTGATCTCCTCGCCTGTATCGTTCGTTTGGGATGCTAATAGTGATGATAACAGGTACTGGAATGGGGGCTGCTGCTGTCTTTGTGCGCGAATAGTCAAGATTCCAATAAAGTATTGGCAGACTGGGACTCGTACTTCATGTTCCAGAATGGTATATGTGTCAATAATGCCAGAGATATTGCATGAATCGATATAGATATTGCTGTGGGAGATGAGGTTAGATGGATAAGCTGGGAAAAGGAGCTCAATTGTGGCGCCTGACGGCCCGTTTTGATCCGTTTTTCGATCGTTCTAACCGTCATGGTTAGCTGTTCAGATATTATTGGCGAACCTTTCGAAGGTCAACCGACCAAGGATGAGTTGAACCGGCTTTGCGACTACCACGGGTTCAAGTCCAAGGGCTTTACGTATCCTCCAAACGAGAGACCCATCGCATACATCAAATGTGGCGCAACGATGGGGGAAGCCCGAAACCAGCTTTATGCTTTACAGTGTGGCGCGAATGTTCCTCGAATCTACCACGCCTTCGAACGTGGCCGGTACGCCTGTATATTGATGGAGTACATCGATGGGATGACCTTGGACGGCTGGCTAGAGGAGAACCCATTCGAGCGTAATTGGGTCGTCGAGCAGGTGGCCCGAGCTATCACTCAGATGTCGCAATTCCCTGTTCCGGACGGTGCTGCACCGGGCCCAATAGGCGGTGGTCACGCCCGACATCACTTCTTTCGAGATGGTGTCGCGCCGAGGGTATATCATTCGGTTGAAGACTTGCAAAATCACATGAATAAGGTATCTACCTCGTTTTCATGTATACTCTTTTGTCACTGATACCATTATGTGTACTAGCCGTTAATCAAAGGAAAACGCCCTTGGACGCTCGGGCCTCCCGTCGACTTTTCCGACGAAAGGATGTTGTTTTACTACTCGGACATCCATTTGTTCAATTTCATGATCATCTCCGAAACCCGCGAGATCTATGTGATTGACTTTGAAGCTGCTGGGTTCCTCCCCGAGTCGTTTATGAGCATCGTCCTCCATGCATCGTGTCGATCCCTCAACAAAGCCATGGCCCCCTTTATTCCCATTCCAAGGTCCAAGATGATGAAGACAATGAATTATTCAGGTTATCTGTATAAGCATTTCTCTGGGAGGTGGTAACACGAAAAGGGAAGGTCAGTTGTTGATGTGCGCGCTTCCTAGAATCCTATTGCTAAACCCATAACTTGTAAACAGACATAATTCGCTCTCAACAAGCAAATCCGAGAATCAGGTCATTTGGCGGCTTCGAAGCGCGTTGCATTTACATAACGCCGACCACGAAAACAGAGTAGCTTGTAATTAGGAATTCCGTTAGCCTGAGCGGGAGGATCCAAGAGGAACGACGCTGACGGTGGTTTAATAACTCGCCAGGGCGACGAAGAGCTAATAGAGGCATACCGTAGCTTTCTGAGAAGTCGAGGCCTGAAGTTTGAAGGCGCACTGATCGCGATGGAGCTGGATGATTAAACTGTACGGTTGATATGTAGCGCAACTATTTTATTCACCTAATGAACGTCTATTGGCACAACAAACACTTTCAATCGTGTCTCCATGCCATGAGTATGGACTCATATGGACTCTTGTGGGTGACATTTAAACTTGGCACTTTACATAATCAAAGATTGGCACTACCATGTCCTGTTCAGATATCATCGGGGAACCCTTCATAGGCCAACCAAGCAAGGAGGAATTGATTCAACTTTGCAACAAACACGGGTGCCGGTCCACGGGCTTCACGTATCCTCTGAACCAGACGCCTGTTGCGTACATCAAATGTGGCGCAACGATGGGGGAGGCGCGAAATCAGCTTTACGCTCTGCGGTGCGGCGCAAACCTCGTATCTACCATGCATTCCAACGTGGCTGGTATGCATGCACACTGATGGAGTATATCGAGGGATGGACACTGCACGATTGGTTGAAGGAGAATCCAGCTGAGCGTGATTGGGCTGTCGAGCAAATCGCTCGGATTATCACCCACTGGATGTCGCAATTCCCAGTTCCCGACGGTGCTTCCCCGGGCCCAGTAGGCGGTGGTTACGCCCAACATCGCTTTTCCCGAGAAAGGATGCCATTTTACTACTCAGATATCATCCTCTCCTCCTTCATCGTCACCACGGACTGCCAAATGTAAGTGATTGATTTCGAAGATGCAGGTTTCCCAGAATCGTTCATGAGCACCGTCCTTCACGCGACCGCCTCGTGTCTACCCTTCATATCTTCCGTAGCCCCATTCCAAAGACAAAATCCCCCAGACGATGATATACTCCGCCTATTTGTACAAAACGTTCAGGGGGAAATGGGGCGAACAGAGTCTATTCACCTTGTTTCATGCCAGAGAACTGGCCAGCAGGATTATCCGTCCATACGTTTGAACCATAAAATAAAAATTGTAATATTCACGGCCGATCCTCGTCGTTGATTTATTGGCAGCCAGGAAAATTCAGCATCGTGGTCCTGTGGCGCAATTAACGCTCGGTTTAATTTAGAATACCGATCGACACAGCCACCGCCGATCAATTCAACATTGGAACGGTTCTTTGCTTTCGACTTCGACGTGCTTTCAAATGAAAGCCTCCAGTCTCATTCTTCTTTCGAAAGTACTGGCAGCTTGGGCTCTTCCACATGCGGACATGGCGGTTTCCATCCTTAAACATCATAAACACTACCCAGACCCCGGTTCACCAGAATATTGGTGCAAGATGATAATTAGTGCTGCTCTCGTCCTCGCCGGTGGTGTCTTCGCTGGGTACGGCTCCTGTGGTCTTATAGGACGTCACTGACTGGACCACCTTCAAGTTTAACTCTAGGTTTAATGGGACTTGACGAATTGCACCTCCGTGTCTTGGCCGCTTCGTCGGACAACCCGCGAGAAAAGCAGAATGCAAAACGCGGTACGGCTCGGTTGGACGACTCCTTTATGCGCTCTGACTGATTCGACAGTCCTTGGATTGATGAAAAAGGGCAGACATTGGGTATTGGTGGTATGTGGCCCGTTCGTGTTTGTGGCTCACGGAGACTGATACATGATAGGTTTTGCTACTAGGGAACGTCGTACGTATCTCCTCTATCATATGATCCTATCTTCTGACTTTCCGAAGATCGTCAATGAAAGTCTTCCCATATTTCTTGACAGTGTTGTACGTACTATCACTATGCCGCCAACTTTTGACCGACTATCGCTCCAACAGATTGGAAGTGGTGCTTCTGCAGTCGCAGTTTCTACTGTGGCCATTGGTAAGCCCTCATGATTATTCAGGACTTCGCGGTAACGTCTTTTAGTTATATTCGGGTGAGCCACAATTTGGCAGACTAACCTGTCTCATTCGCCTCATTTTCTCATTAGGGAGTACGTATTCTCTTCATCGCGTCTCGGATAATCTATCTAACAACTCACAGAATCATACCTCAATCAGTCAGTGTCCGGTACGGTCTTTCCATCGGCGCTGCCTGTGTACCATTCGTCACCCTCCTCATGTGGACCTTCGCACCTATCGCGTGGCCAATCGCCAAACTCCTTGACTACGTCCTAGGAACCGACGAAAGCCATACCTACAAGAAGGCGGAACTCAAGTCGTTCCTCCAATTCCACCGTACAGGCCAAGAACCCCTACGAGACGAGGAGATCAGTATTCTCAACGGTGTTCTGGAGCTGAACACGAAAGGAGTAGAATCGATAATGACCCCAATGAAGGTATGTGCAGTGTGCTCTTGGTTGGACCGGGGAATCTAATGCTTCTCGTTCTCAGGATGTCGTGTCCCTTAGCAGCGATACGATTTTGGATCACCAGATGGTGGACAGTATGTTCGTCCTGCTCGATGATTCACGGTTTCTTGGGATGTACTAACCTCGTTGGTATCCAGAATAACTAGCGGTTATTCTCGTTTCCCTGTTTATGAGGCTGGTAAACCCCTCGCATTCATCGGACTTCTTCTCATCAAAAAAGTAACATAAGTTTTGCTTCCTTTACTATTAGGCGCCGTTGCTGACGTACGCCACAGTTATTGACATACGATCCAGCGCAAGCATGGCCGGTCTCAAGAATACCGTTGTCAATATTACCGGAAGCGCATCCATCTATCAACTGCTTTCAGGCGCTAGACTACTTGTATGTTTGCTCGTTCGCATCATCGTCTTCCAATGCCAACTAGATGCCACCACTTTCAGCCAGGTCGGGCGCGCGCATCTTCTGTTGGTCTCACGGACACCTGGATATGCCGGAGGTGCCATCGGCGTAGTCACACTGGAAGGTACGTTGGCTCGTGTTGCGTGATATGTGTGGCTTTCTATATTGACATATCGTGATTAGATATTATCGAAGAAATCATCAGCGAGGAAATTGTGGACGAAACTGATCGATACGAGGATAATATCCACAAACGAAAGGCGAGGCGATTAACTACCACTGAGATTATGAAAGGGTGCGTACGATAATTTCTAGTCCTTGAAGACTGAGGTTGAGCCATACCAATACTAGGATCGTCGAACGCCATAAACGACTCAATGCCGATGTTTGTAATTCTGTGGAAAGTACGCCATTACTTCAGGCCGCTGCAAGCCCACTTCTGGACGCCAACTGCGCTCTAAGCGAGAGTCCGAGAGAGATATAGGCCAGTTCCATAGTCGCTGTTTCCTTCTTACGATTTGTAGCGATACGCAAGCTCAAGGGTTTAAGCATGGTGTATATTAGTTTAACGAATGGAATGAACGAATAGACAAATAGAGCTATGAGCTGATAAGCGTAGTAGAAGGAGCGAGAGAGCTCGGTATAACGAATATCGCAAGTGTACACCAAATCAAACCGGTACATCCTAATATACTAAGTGGGGGTGGGCAATGCCCGCCAACGAAATTATGATTGTTCTTGTTTGGTTGATGCTTCTGCCCACGCCAACAGCAGAAATAAAGTGGCAAATTCTGCTCATCGCGGCGTCAAAGCGATTATTGTCGTTGTTAGCTGTTAGATACCTTATTTATGCGAATATAAGACTTTTGGCCGGGGGATTATTTATATTTCGCACCGGAAGGTATCAAAGAAGCCAAGGAATATCTAGGTAACATACTTTGCATTCGAAATTCAACAATTCCTCCGGCCAAAAGATCCATTTTTATGAGTATATCACGATCCCGCAAATTTTGGAGCAATCGGCGCACTATTGGGAGAGAAAGCGGTAAATGATTTTGTGAGTGATTCGACGCGCTGATAACTGTGACGAAGATGTGACACTACGTCTTTAGTGTCACCTCTTGCTGCGTACCAGCGTGTCCTGCAACCTTTCCATGGTAAATCCAGAACCCCTACACAATATTTACTTCAGATTATTTATGGGACATTTTAGATACAATTTTCGCAATTTCAGAGGTGCAAAACACGTAGAAAGGTGCTGAGCCCAAAGTTGCCACCTTTAAAGAATTGATCTGCTGACTAAGCTGCATAGATCTGAAACCGTAATTGCCCACCCCCATACTAAGGGTTGCCGGCAAACAATTTGCACACACTGATCTTGACCTTGGTGCTGACATCAAGCAGACGCGCCCACTGTTCATCGCTCAGATGATCCTCGCACATAACTTCGAACTCGAAGTTCTCCAAATGGCCTACCCTAGCGACGGCAAAATCTATCATCGACTCCGCTTCATGCACGGCTCTGCATCGAATGCTCTTGAGACCGGGACACGCCGCGCCACTGACACCATCACCACCCATACCTGACAGTGCAACGAACACATCTGCACCTGGATCCGACACGCGGAGTTCTCTCAACGACGACAAGTTGGCGAGGAAGGTTCTCGGGCTGAAGAGGCGGAGGTAATGCAGCTCCAGAGTATGCAGCTTGTCCCATGGGATCTGCATGTCGAGCCATTTCCACTTGATAGTGGAATCAGCTCGACCATGCGGGTCCAAGCTCGAAGAAAGGTCCTCCAATGTGAATGCCTCGAGCCTGGGGGTCGAGATCGTCGAGAGTAGGCGGGCAGCATAGGCGCTGTCGACGAATCCAAAGGAGAAGCGAACGAGGTTTGGTAATACCACCATAGCGCGATCACGACACGCCTCTGGGAGACGCGGGCCCCAGCCCAAGAGGGTCAAGTGCATCAGATCGGGGCACGCAGCGATGATGTGAGTGAATTGCTCGAAGGACGGCGTCACATCGCTGGCGTGGTACTTGAGTTCTAGGCTATGTAAATTAGACAGCTTGGATGCAGTCCAATCGACGTGCACGCCTACGAAGGAGGCCTGGCGCAAACCGGGTAAATGGCTGCCTCCGAATAATGGGAGCGGAGCTCGTTTGTCTGAGGGCTCGAATTTCTGACCCTTCCGCGCGAAGTAGGCGTTACACCGTGAAAGCGACAGGGTCTCGAGGACGGGTGCTGTGATGTCCTGGGTGCAGGTCAGAAAGGTGTGGATGGGCGTCCAGGTATCTGTGAGAAGTTCGATGGATCGCCAACGTGATGAGTGAGGGAGGATAATATTGAGCACGTCCTCCATCTCCCCGGCTTCGAAGTCGCGTGATTCTTCGTCCCAATTCCAGTACTCGTCTCGAAAGTCGATGGAGATATCTAGGGCGTGCTTTTTGGATCGACGTAGACACGCGGAAGAGGAGGACAGCTGCTGTTGAGATATGGGAAGCGTGAAGACAAGACTTGCCCAGAGACGTGCGGTGTCAAGAGCGATCGTCCTCCAACGACTGCAGATGCTGGAAATTATTCGCGCACGATTGATAGATGCGTCACGATGTTGTTCAACGAAACAACTAAAGATGTGCGACAACACTTCGACGGGGAGACGCTGTATAAAAGAGGGTTGACATGAAAGAGTTTGAGAAACAGCTATCTTTTTGGCGCGTCGTCGAAGATGATACGGCACACGAGGAGTGTTCAGGTCCAAAGAATTGAGAGGCCCTCTGTCCAAGTGGGCGACGGATATTGGCTTGTACATTTCCTAAGAACTTTGGCGTTAATTATGGTCGCAAAACGTTAGTAAGATACGAAACATACCGAGGGAGGCGGGCAAGGGGAATAATTGAGCAGAATGGCGCCTGTCGCTAGACTTAAGTAGAGTTCAATAAGTGTCAAAACATTTGGCCTACCATTGTGTGGCCGTCAGTCAATGATGGGGTACCAATTTAGAGATAACGTAAAGGAATGGTGGGGAGGAGAACAAGGCAGCATTCTCGATTTGGCAACATCGATCCACGGCAATGTCTCGAACAATGGGAGTGTGTCGCCTCGTGTGAATTCAGTGTATTTGTGTGTGTGGATGAGTGGGTCCCATCGGTGGAGATCGTATGTAAATCTGCCTCGAGGTAGCCCTCGAATTCAACATACTGCTTTGTAGACCTACCTCGAGGTGATCTGGAAGCGATTTGTGTGGGCGCAACATCAGTATGGTACACGATACTGATAGAAAGGTGGATTTACTCAGCAACGGTCACTGAAGCTCTGAAGAGTTGAAGATGCCGAGACTTCTGCCGGTGAACTTAGCACGTGAAGTGTCACGATCGCGTGATGAACTAATTTGAATTTGAATCTTTGACACTTTGACTCTAACCACCATCGTCCATGACAGCTCACTTGCTTCATTAAAGGTGATATTGCAGAACGATAGGGGACATGAATATAACGACAGGTGTGCTCATTCCTGTTACTTTTGACCCATCATGAGCGCCCAACTAACAAAATCACAGAAACTAAAGCGGGACGAAACTCTTGTCAAAGCCGACATGATTACCCAGCACGGCGCCGTGATGAAGAGCATCAAAGAACAGCGCGAAATGCTCAAGGAATCGACCAAGCACAAGATTCTCACTGGACCCATCGAAGACTTTGTCGCGCGCTACATGCCCTTCATGAACGACAAAGCTGAACTTGTCGATGCAGTCACGAAGAAGCTAAAGATAGGGAAGGACAAATGCCTGGACGAAGACGGTTGGATTCCGATTAGGAAGAAAACTGGCTTGAACGAGGACCAGACGTTTGCCGCCATGGTCGACATCGCCGACGCCATCTACAAAAAAGCTGGGGATCACAATCAGAAGCTAAAGGACCGACGAACAACGATTCTGGAGTGTCGCCCAAATCAATCAATGGCGGGCGAAGTACCAGGCAGTAGCATGCTGCCGGATGCTTGTGCGGTGACCACTGCCGCTACGCTTCCCCAGGTTCAGGCTCGGAGACGCGATGTCCCTCGTATGCAGTCTCCTCATCTCCAGGCGAAAGGTCAAGAAATATTCTATGGCGACATCGAAGAGGAGAAACGAAACGCTTCGGATGCCGTAGTCCTGGCAGAGTTCAAACTTTTGCGCAATTATGCCACTATTGCAGATGTAAGCCCGTCGCCTTCTTTTCTTTCTTAACATGGTATTGATTCATGCTTTTTCAGAACGAAGGAAAAATTCTTGGTGGCTGTGATTATCTGCTGTTCAACGACCCGTGCCGCCGGTTCGTTTTCGGGTTCACCATCGAAGACGAGATGCTACGGCTGTGGTACTTTAGCCGAGGACACCTAGCTGTTTCGGAAGGTGTTAACTTTCACCAGGTTTTTTCTTCGACTTCCTCTTCATTGTATTGTTAAGTTGCTCATTATTGGCCGACTGGCAGGACCCCCATCATCTTGTTTCATTGCTACTCTTCATCACCTTTGCGCCTCGTGCAGCCTTGGGCTACGATTCCACCATGAAACGCGTGACAACAGAGGATGACCAAGGGAACAGACAGATCCGCTATCGCTACAGAGTTGGCAAAGACTGGTACGAGACCGTCGGAGAGCCGATCTATGAAGACAGGTGCCTCGATATCGCCACACATGGTCCTCGTGTGTGGAAGGTGAAAAAGGTGCTCAACGCCGATGGTGACTTGGCGGATGAAGTCAATGTCCTCAAGGATTACCATCTGCACGACGATGCCCAGACCGAGAGTGAGATCCAGCGCGATATCTTCGCCAGGCTACACCAACTGGACGCAAGCAACGCTACTCTAGGGAACTCGACGACGTACGAAGAAGACGCTAAGCCATACTTCATGACGATCTTGGTAGACGAATCTGTTACATTGGAGGACAACACTCGTGACCAAACACCGCCTCGTCTGGGTAACTCTTGGCCCTACAAGTACACCACTGTCGAAAAAACTGCTGCCGACGCCTCGTCCAAGGGTTCTTCCCGTACCACCGGTTGCGACCCGAATAGAGATCCAGGTCGACGTATCAAACGCACAGAATCTAATCTGAAGCTTCAGCCCCGCATTCATCAACGTATCGTGTTTAAAGAGCTATGTGACACACTGTATACGTTGAGGGACTTACAGCTGTACGTGGGCTGTCTAGCTTCAGTTGCAAAAGGTATTTTCTTTCTTTATGCCTCTATCGTACCCTAACAGTCTTCCCAAAGGTCTTTACTTTATGCGCCTTGCGGGATATATTCATCGAGATATCAGCCCCGGGAATTGTCTCCATATCAACGGACGGGCAATGATCATTGATCTTGAGTTTGCGAAGCCTTATGCACGGGTCTCAGTACATGACCCTCGTACAGTATGTCCATCTACCTTCTCACTGTTCCATGATACTAATGATGTATGTTGTTTAGGGCACAGCTGGATTTATGGCGGTCGAAACACAAAAAAGGCGTTACATGTTTCTCGGGCGTGCCAACAATTATGGCGGAGATGATATAGAATGGTTCAAGTGCCACTACCTTCACGACATCGAATCGGTCTTATGGATGCTCCTGTGGTTCATTTTCCACAGAATTCCGGTTTCTCTGCTTCACAGAGTGCCTGACCGCCTTCCCGGATCGCTCCTAGCCATGTTTTCAGAGCGACGCGAAGATCTTTTTGTCTGCCCCACGACAGGTTCAGATGCCCGTGACCGTTTGGTACAAGGTTCGAAGCTTAACGGGACATGGACATTGCTTGAAGAACTCTACACCACTGATCCTCCATTCGGCTTCTTACCTAGGGCCATTTTTAACTTGCTGCATTTGTACGGAGATTGGTGCACTGAGATCGAAAGCTCAACACCTCTCAGCGTTGACGGATCACTGCGTTATAGCGAGGATGTCTTCAAGGCTGAATATCACGAAAAAGTGTATGATGCCCTTTCGGACATTTCTGCGCGTCTCCTAGGACCGGTGCCAGTCAGATCGGTGAAGGAATACGACGACGAACTCCAACGCGCTGAGGCTAGCAAAGGAAAGTCAGCAGACGTTCAAGATGTGGAGGAAGGCAGGCTTAGAGCTAGTAAGCGCAAGCGCGACGGAGAGGATGATGGTGCTGTTGCAAAGGTGGCAGAGCCGGTATCCAAGGGATCGAAGCGCAGTAGGACGTCCAACAGCGCGAAGGCAATGAAGAGTGCGAAAAAGACGAGCAACAGGAGTGCGAGGAAGACAAGTAGCAAGAGCAACCGAAAGAGCAAGGGTAGTAGAAAGAGTTAGATACAGGAACATGCTTGAACGTACATTTGTCCATAGTATATCTACAGGATACATTTTCTATCTTCGAATACTTACTACATAACTTGATACTTACTTGAAGTTGGCCGTAATTCGATGCCGGCGACAAAATGCGACACGATCGGGTGATTAAACAATTTGACTCTGACCATGACATGGATGACAGGCATTGACAGCCCGCTCGTTTTGTTGAGGAGAGCAGGAGAAAACTCTTGTCAGCTGTCTTGACTACCAGCAGTGGCGAAGAACATCATGGAACGGCGCGAAATGCTCAGAGAATCGACCAAGCACAAGATCCTCACTGGACCCATCAAAGACTTTGTCGCGCGCTACATGCCTTTCATGAACGACAAGGAGGAACTTGTCAATGCAGTCACACAGAAGCTGAAGACTGGGCAGGACAAATGCCTAGACGATGACGGGTGGATTCCCATTAAGAAGAAACCTGGCTTGAACGAGGACCAGATCTTCATTGTCATGGTCGACATCGCCGACGCCGTCTACGACAAGGCTATCGAATACAACCAGGCGCTGAAAGGCCAACGAATAACTATCCTGGAGTGTCGCCCACGTCAATCAATGGCGGACGAAGTCCCAGATGCTTGTGCGGCGACCACTGCAACTACTACGCCTCTCCGAACTTATGCTAGGAGGCCCAATGCCCCTCGTAGGCAGTCTTCTCTTCTCATGGAAACAGGTCAAGAAATATTATACGGTGACATAGAAGAGGAGGAACGGAACGCTGCAGATGCCGTAGTCCTGGCAGAGTTCAAACTTGTGCGCAATTATGCGACTATTGCAGATGTAAGTCCCTCGCCTTCTTCCTTAACATGCTATTTACTCAGTATTTCTCAGAACGAAGGAAAAATTCTTGGCGGCTGTGGATATCTACTGTCCAATGACCCATGCCGCCGGTTTGCTTTCGGGTTCACGATCGAAGACGATATGCTTCGGCTGTGGTACTTCAGTCGAGGACACCTAGCTGTATCGGAAGGCGTCAGCTTCCATAAGGTAGTTTCTTCGACGCTTCATCGTTCATATGCTCATCATTCAATGCTCAGGACCCTGGTCACCTCGTTTCATTGCTACTCTTCATCACCTTTGCGCCTCGTGAGGCATTGGGTTACGACTCCACTGTCAAGCGAGTGACCACAACTGATGACCAAGGGAACCAAAAGATCCATTATCGCTACAAGGTCGGTCATGACTGGTACGAGACCGTCGGAGAGCCGATCTACGAAGGCAAACGTCTCGATATCGCCACACATGCTCCTCGTGTATGGAAGGTGAAAAAGGTGCTCAACGCCGATGGCGACCTGGCAGATGAGGTCAATGTTCTCAAGGATTATCACCTGCACGACGATGCCCAGACCGAGAGCGAGATTCAGCGCGACATCTTCGCCAGCCTACGCCGACTAGATGCGCATAATACTTCAGTAGGTACTCCGACGACGTACGAAGAAGATGCCAGGCCGTACTTCATGACGATCTTGGCAGATGAAACTGTTACTCTGGAGGACAACACTCGCGACCGAACGCCATTTTGTTTGGACAACTCCAAACCATACAAGTACACGGGAGCAGAGAAGCTTGCTGACGAAGAGTCTGACATGAAGTTCCAGCCCCGCGTTCATCAACGTATCGTGTTCAAAGACTTATGTGACACGCTATATACGTTGAGGGACTTCCAGCTATATGTGGGCTGTCTGGCTTCGGTCGCCAAAGGTACATCCTTTACAAGTATATGTAATCGACAATACACTAAAAATCGTTACACAGGCCTGAACTTTATGCGCTTAGCGGGATATGTTCATCGAGACATCAGCCCCGGAAATTGTCTCCATCTCAACGGACAGGCAATTATCACCGATCTCGAGTTCGCGAAGCCTTACGCCCAGGTTTCAGTACACGACCCACGGACAGTGCGTGCATCTACTTTCTAGCGCTTCGTGACATTGACACTTACTGTGTAGGGCACCGCTGAATTTTTGGCGGTCGAAATACAAAACAAGAGCCACATGTTTGACGGCGGAACCAACAGTCTCGAGGCGTTCGAAGTAGAATGGTTCAAGTGCCATTACATTCACGACCTGGAATCAGTCTTATGGATGCTCTTGTGGTTCCTCTTCCACAGAATCCCTGTCTCTCTTCTTCCACAGCTGTCTGACCACCAATCACTGGTCACTCAACTAAACCGACAGGGCCAAGATCTTTTCGTCTGCCCCACCACAGGATCAAAGCCCCGCGACCATCTAATGCAAGGTTACAAGTCAGCTAAGCTAAAATGGGCAGCACTCAAAGCCTTGTACACCGTTGATACTCCCTTCGGCTTTCTACCAAAGGCTGTTTTGGACCTGCTGAATTTATACGGGATCTGGTACACCGCAATCGAAAGCTCAACACCCCTTGACGTTGACGGATCACTGCGATGGAACGAAGATGTCTTCGAGGCTGGATATCACGAAAAAGTGTATGACGCCCTTTCGGACATTTCTGCGCGTCTCCTAGGACCGGTGCCAGTCAAATCACTAAAGGAGTACGACGATGATCTCAAACGTGTTGCGGCTAGCAAAGGGATTCCAGCAGATGTTCAAGACGTGGAAGAAGGTCGAATTAGAGCTAGTAAGCGCAAGCGCAAGGGAGAGGATGATGACTCTGTTGCGAAAAAGGTAGAACCGATATCCAAGTTATCGAAGCGCAGTAGGACGTCCAAGATCGTGAAGACAGCCAAGAGTGCGAGCAAGTTGAGCAACGAGAGTGAGGAAGACGAGCAGCATGAACAATAAAAAGAGAAAGGTAGAACAGATTAACATGCCGTGACTGTCCATTGGGCTATAGATTATCTTGATGATCCCTCTGACGGAGACCGAACCACAGTGTATGGTATACTTAGATTTCATTGCTTAAGATATTAGATAGGCTAGAGGAACGAATCGAGGACTTTTCTCGATGCCTCTACTCCAAGCTGTAGAAACGGTTAGTAGTCACGATCATTGTAACAAGGTAACAAATCAACGTACGAATGTCGCAGCATTCGCTGGGAAGGCCTATACGTAACAAAATGAGTGTATGTTGAATGAGGTGGCGCATTTTCGTACCCTTGCCATTGCTGGGCCAAATCCTCTCCACAAAGCGGCGACACCATCCGCCGCGATCGTCTTCCGCGCACAGTCCATGAAACCAGAATATGTGCCAGTAGGAGCGGATTGTATACGTGATTTGATAACCTAAATCTAAATTAGCGATTTCTTCCACAGGAAAGACTGGACTTGCATCAGGTGGGATTGCCAAGGACCACATAGCCACGCCAGCCATTCCACCAGCGAAGATGACAGCGCCAAGGTTCAAATCAGATGGCGACGAGCCTGCCGGCGTCATTGACTTTTTCACGACCTCATATGCTGCAAAATAGGCGGCGCTTCCCGGACCGTCTCGCGCAATGGTAGCAAATGATCCACGGAAGATGCTTTTGACGCCTCCCTCCTTGTACAAGTGCTTCATAACATCAACCACGCCTGTGTATTGCTTCCCGGAGCCACCTTGACCTTGGACTTGAAGCAACACCTTGGCACGCTCCACGGGGGCGGTGACGAGGGTAGTTGGCACGGCAGATAAGAACCCAGCAGTCGCGAGCTCGGGAATGGATAAAGTCTGGCTAGTTCTGTTTGGTGTCGCTGCAAAGATAAGGAGTTTTGACATATCGTAGGCCTGTTCTCTGCGTTAATCATTCACACCAGAAAAGTGAAAACAAAGCGCACCCAGAATGATATGGCAAATATCGGCGTGACACCAACGAGGGGCGGTACCATACCGCGATACAACCTTGAAGACGCGTTCAGATAGAGATTTCGAGTGTCAAGGATGTTGTGAATCACCCGGTGATGCCATCCTTGGCTACTGTCTTCTTCACGACGTCGACAGCCCCCTTGTACGTTCCTGGTGCCGCTGTCTGCAGACGTGTTTTCGTCAAGTCAAACGGATGGCCTGCGAGAGTCAATTACTGCCATCGTTGCCATCGCAGTACGCACCGACAAGCACAGCGCACACGCCTCCAAAGCCGCCCGACACGAAGGACTTGGCCGACTCTGCTGTCGCCGAACTAACACTTTCTGTCGCCTCTTTGCTCTAGAAAACAATGAGAAAATGAAGGAAATATGAAGGAAACAGTACCATCGTCTATAAAGTCTATTCAACGGCTGGTGGTGGTTCAAGTCCAAAGTCCAAGAAACTCCAAAAAGCGCAAATCGGAAGAAGCGGGACACTTGATGGCAGCTGATCAAGTTACCGGACGCCCGACGCACATGATTTCACCCTTCTCCGCAATCTTATCTTATCGCGGAAATTGCCGGTGGGGAAAGGCTTGCAGGCTTTAGACTTGCACTGCACTTTCATGACTTGAGATTCTGTCCCCCCCTCACATCGAGCATTCTATTCCCTCCAAACGAAACCTGAGAGAATATTTACTATCCGGAAAACTTGCTTGGAGCGTCGTCAAGGTTTGCTTACTTTTACCTTTCGATACTTATCATGGTCAAAGTGGCTACTTCGGCTATCGTGACTCTTTGCAAGCCTTGCCCCATTGGCAGTCAGACACACCTGCATCGACCACACTTACCAGCTCTCTGCTTCTCTGAGCCAGGCTTTCCTCAAAGGTAAGTGTGGCTAAATCATCTCAGCCATATGTAGCCCAAATCAGCTCTGAACTCAACTCACTCGTGTTGCACCCGGCGCAGCCTGGCGGAGATCTTCATATCTGACAGGGACACTCTGACTGGTCGGGCCGCCTCCCCGCCCTATTTCGCCACCCAAAGTTTAGCCAAGTCATCATTTGCGTACCGTAGCCATTCTGATTCCAGAGTAAATAACATCGAGTCAAGAAGCTGCTCTAAGTATTATAGGCATCTGGGCCCTGCAATCGACTCAATGGTCGGTCCGGAGACGGTCGGTAAACTGGAGGCTGTGCGACCACGCCGCTGTAAGCCTGTCGTAATAGCAGCGTGTTCCGAGCCGTACGACGCTCAGCACACCTCGTACTGGCGCCAATCTGTCAGCAGTAGCAATAGCTGTCGACGAGGCTGTACTTGCCATTCTTAAGCTTCTTCTTGCCATCGACACTGTTCAAATTGCCATTGGTCCGACCACCTCTGCAACTGTTTCTGGAAGAAACAAACCGCGTGCCTTGACCTTGTTCTTCCCACAAAGCTGTTGGTCTCCCTGACCTATAAAGACGAGGCCATTCAATAGATTTCATTATCGATTTCCCACATTCCCAAGCATCCTCCGAAACAAACACCTTTCAAGTTTTCCTCCCCTTGTCTGCTTCATTATCGTGCGCTATGTCCGTAGCCTTTCTAACATCATTTTATGAGCTGTCATGACTGATCGACTTTCTAGGGCCACCGACGCACCCCGACGCATTCAATTTCACGGTTCGACTTTTGTGGCGTTCCTCACTCCATCCTCGTCTAATCATACTCTTAGTCGTATCCGCTACTGGGCTCCCCATGACTAATTTCCTCCTCAAAGCATCCACACTGGAAGTCTCCGTTAAGTCCCCCTCCGCCAAATCCGTCCGAAAAACTTCCTCGGTGAGGCGACGCGACACGAAGGATGCGGAGTGGCACGAGAACCTTTCTCCGTAAGCCCCTTCTTCGCATCTGGCCTCTGCAATGGTGCTGATCGTGTGATCGCTACCACAACAGAATGGTTCTAACCGATTTCTCGCTCATCCATTTCGATGTGGCGTACCGTCTACCATGGCTCAAATCAAGTCGCACGATAGCGTCCAGTGGAAACTACCGTCTCGACACTCTCATTGGAATGCAGGGAGAACTTGAAAGAGGTCGATGTATGTGTACCGCACCCGCCTCAAAAAATCACAACTAATCAAACCACCTGGGGTCAATAGCACTGTCCCTCATTCTCACGTCTCCAGACAAGCGAACGACTATGACACTCGTCCTGAACATACGCGAACTCTCGACGAACAAATCGGCCGCCATTGAAGCTGCTGTTTTCCGAAGTTCTTCGATCAGCTCGGAGAAGAAGACACTCAGTATTCCTCTCGAGAAGTCCGAAGAGGGAAGGACAAGCATACATTTCGTCGCCGTCCCTTCTACCCCATGATAACGAAGCTCCCGTCATGCTGCAATCATGTATCGTTTATTTCCTTCATGTCTGTCTCTATGTTATTGCTCTCACGTTTATTTCGCTATGATAACGATGTTACGCTTTGACGAATTGAATGGGTTTTCTGCAAAGTTATTTATTGTCAACACACACCGTGCTGTAATGACATGGTTAAGCGTCCTACATATATTGTGGCGGACAAAACTCCGGAGCCTGCGGGTAGCATCTTCACTAGAGAGCGTTGTTGGTAGCTGTATGATATCCATCAATATCGGTTCTAAATCATAAGGAGGAAACTGACGTCTTGTAATTCCTTTACGCTCTCACCAAGGGATTGGTTCGTCCTCTTGGCCTCGTCGATTAGACGCACTGCGTCAACCGATAGAGAAAACGGCGGAGATGTGTTCAGCTGAGAATTTGAATATGCATGATTTCGCAGAGGCTCGACTGAAGACCGTCTAGTAGAATGATCAGAGGTCTGAATGAAAGGAACAAACCATGAGCCAAGAAATAATCACATAGACTCAAGATACTCGAGGACACCATGGTACAGCTTTTCCTCATCTTGGGCGGGAGACCGATCGCATTCCACGAGTTTTACAAGTGTTTTCAACACGTCGTCCTTCTCTAGAAGAATCAGAGGTTGGTGGTCTTCCCGGATATCCACTTTATCAGCAATTGTCAGGTCGCCAATTCCAAGAAGCGGGAAATGGTATACCTTCTGCGGCTTTCAATTCTTCCAGCAGTGATTCGAACAATTGTTCTTCTTGCTGGCCGTGAGGCTCGTCCTTGGTGTGTTCAGTATGCTTCATATCATTCGCAATATCACCGATCTCCTGCTTTAAGTCCGACGCGAGGCCGTTTGCATCTTCCATGAGCTTTTTTAAGAGTTCCCGTTGCTCAATAATACCAACTAGTGGTTTGAGAAGATATTGAGGGAATGCATCTAGTGTCTGAGAGGCGATCCGTTAGTAATATACAGATCAAATTCGGAGGAATATCACATACCTGTTGGATGACTGCGTATTTGGCATCGAGAATCTTCGCTTGGTCTTCATCCCAAGCGGCTGCCACGATGTCAAGCACATCATCTTCATATCCATCATTCGGCTGAGGCTCGTGAATCCGATGCAGCACGCTAGAGACAACTGAGCGCCGTTCAGCGCCTTCCAACTCCGCGCAGATCTCTTCCATGTGACGGGAAAAGTAAACCTCCTCCGCCTGAGCGACCAGATGTCCTTTCCCAAAGAACGCTTCCTGTAATCGCTCCGCTTCACCGGCTACGTCAATATTTGACGGTAATTGAGCTGCGGATATCGATAGTGCCTGTGTGCCCTCAATGACCTGCTGGATAATTTCTGTTCGCAGTTCAGAAATATCTCGAAGCTGGGCTTCAGTGTAATCTACGAATCAGCTGTTAGATTATGTACCAACGTCGTAATTACGGCGTACCTGGGGCCTCTTGCAAAGAGTGCAAAACAGCGAGGAGTTGTATACGAGATTCTTCCAGCGTGGTATCGGCCTGTTGTCGCGTAAATACACCAGTTCATAGCCAAAGTATATGTCGCTACAGACTAATACAGAGACGTCGCTCAGCCGGTCATGCGCTTGAAGAATATCCGATTGTGCGCTGTCTATTTCGCCCTTGAGTGTTCGAATGGTGCTCATCAAAGATTTGGAGGCAGTTCTAATGACAGTATAGGTTAGCAGATATAACTTTGTGTTCGTAGGTGAGTCCTACTTGGTTTGCTTGAGTCTCGATTTGAGTCGTTGCACCTCTTCATCGATGATTTCGGTCTCCGTTTCCAGTCGGGTGATGCGTGTCCTGGGAATGGGGCGTTAATATATACGAAGCATGGATCATCTGTAGGTCGAGTACTTTGCTTCGCTAGGCCTCATATATCTCCCAAGGTTAGACGACACGTCCTCGGACGCGCCGACACATCCTCTACGCGCCTGAGCCTCGTCTAGCCTGGGTTTTGACAGTTAATTACTACTGGCATTTCAGAGCGGAATAGTACATACAATTCCAGTTCCTCCCGTTCAAGGCATATTCCCTGGAATGCGACCGCAATTCGTTCCGCGTCTCTGTGGGTGTTTGGAGCCTGAGAAGCGAACCAGTCGATGACCGTTTTTCCAGCTTGGATCTGTGTGGCCCATTCGATATCGTCAAGGCTTAATGAAGGGCCATTCAAGGAAGAGACAGCCTTGATGAATAGATCTGAAGAATTCGGTGGAGTCATCTCAACTGAAGCTAGTGATGGTGGTCGAAAGACAGGAAGGCCCAAGGTCACGTGAAGTTGACGCTGTGGCGTATACTTTATTTATTTTACAACATAGCATTGGAAGATATCCTACGTTCAAGAGGATTCTGGGGTATAAATAGGTAGCTCTAAGCGTCCCAAGATATGTACTCAGTACAACAGATTTACCCAAGCTAAAAGAGTATCACTTCAAAACCCCTTCCAACTTCCATCTTTCTAGTATGAGAGCAGATATCAAGATATCGTCGACAACATCATGACCTTCCGAAGTCACTTCAAGCGTCCTATTTGCCCCCGCTGTACCTTGGTACTGAAAGATGGCGAGCTTAACGGCTCTATCCAACGTGTTGGATGAGTAGCACTATCATAGAAGGTGAGTATATATTAAACTCGTTTCAGCATTAGAAAATCACTCACGGTCATAGTCCCCGGCCCCGTGAAGTCCCAAAATATCCTTTTCGCGTGGTCTCCAGGTTTCCACTGCCAGGTGTTCTTCACCGCCTTCCAGTGACAGGTGAGAATCAAACTCAACGCGGAGCATTCAAGGACCAACCTGTTTATGCCTCTCCTTCCACGGTACACCTCTCCCCACATACATCGACGATCGCGTTAGAATTTCGCTTATCAAGAAGTGCTTCCCTCTCAGTGAGACAGATCCGCTCTTCTGTGTATATCCCATCCTACAACATGGAATCAGTAATAGCCCACAGTCACGAAATGAGTATCGGCGTACTCAAAATCACCAATCTCCTTCGACCCGCGTCGGATAACTATAGAAACAAGAAAACCCGTCAGTCTCATTTCAACCCGAGTTGGGTGGGACCTACCTCCAGTCGTCGAATATGATGTGGCGCTCTTAAGGAGATGTAGTTCATATGGGAGTTCAGATTGGTAGTCTGGTACTATTGCAACGGCACTGGGGCGAGATGAAGACGGGTGGAACGTGAACTTGATGGGTCTTTTGCTAATGGGTCTGGATGCAGGTTGGATTGCGTGTTGATACCTGAAACGCCGGTCAACGGTGTACGGCCATGTAGCTAGCTGCGATGGAAGCTCACGAAGGCGGCGCAGTCTCGTCGAGCGGTGAATCGTACTCAGGCGCGTCAATATTCCAGTCCAAATCGCAATAGTGCCTTGGGGGGCTGGGGGCGTGGAATGAGAGTGTTGGAAGACCGATTTGATCATAGGTATAGCTACCAAGTAGTGAGCACGAGTACGATGGTACTGGAAGATAATACGCACGTTTCGCGATGAGCGGCTTGCCACCGAACACTGGCAGACATAATGAATGTGTGAAAAGATGAAGGTGAGCTGAAGAGATTCAGCGACAACACCTCTCCTGTTATAACAGAAGTATGGTGCTCTAAGATCCCAGCGCAGGGCTGATCCCTTTCGAGATCAGGTCTTTATTTACTCAGGCTTTGCTTGATAGATCCGGAAACTTGAACAGAAAACGTCGAGCAATGGACGTCGCGTTTCGTGCCCATTGTCGCGCCTGGGTCCATGAGATATGCACAATAGAAGACGATCCATGAAGCTCACCATGGGTAACATTACATTACCGGACGACAAGCGTACGCCTAAGAAGGCAAAGATGCCACCATTCTCACATCAAGCAGCGTTGTTGATCCATCAAAGTGTGAAAACGGCACCTGTTGGGCGATATCGACGATCGTTCGACGGTAGACTCTGAGACTCGGTGGACGCTGAAGCGTAGTAAGATGGTTTGGGTTATACAAAAGAGCTGCGCGCAGCTAGAAAAGCGTTACTGTATTGAGAGATGAGTATCGTATGCTAGGCATCGCGAACATACCGAGGGCCAGATGGTATTGGGATGATGGTGATGTTCGCTATTATCATATCCTCGCGGATCACGACGTATCGCGACTCGGCGTCCAATCATCTGGACACCAAGTGATAGACAAGGTCCCTGTCAGGGGATGAGAATGGGCGATATCAATCCCGATTAGGACTACACAGGAAGAACGCGACGAAGATGCAGCCAGAAGCATCAGACTACTGGGCAGATGTTTCAAGACCCAGGCGAATGACGATTTAGACGAGACGGTAGCCGAAAGAAATGCCGAGCTGAGGTAGATTGGTCGTCACGAGAGGATCGAGGTGTATCGTCGAGTAAGAACAAGAAGAATGCCGCATAGACTTGATTTCGCAGTCAGGCCTTCGTTGTTCTATTTACCCCACCCTGTTGAGTCTACCTCCCGGGGGCGATTTGGACACAAAGAAGAAGGCCGCTGCAAGATCTTTATATTTCACATGCCCATTGATAGTTCCCCTACCTGTGTAGGAGTAGCGCAAGTAGTTTTGTAAGTTCAAGCAAATCACCTATGGCTGTATATCGCAGTAAGTAATATCACAACCGCCACCGTAGACGTACGAGGAACCATGACTTCTATTTTGTCGTTCTCTACTCCTCCTTCCCAAACACTTCGTCCAAGAACGCGTGAGATAATTTAGTACACTGCTGATACACGCGCTCAAATCCGTTCTATGAGACAGTCAGTCTTGCAAGAGAGAACGAACAGAAGCCTTACTATTCCACCATAATAAGGGTCTGGTATGGGTTTATCGTCTAGGTATGACCCCCAGAGCTTGACCTCCGCCGTGGCGTTCTTGGGTTTTCTACGCAGCAGATCGGAAAGGTTCTTATCGTCCGCAGCAAGGATGTGAGTGAAATTTGTGAAATCAGATTCGTTTACTTTGCGCGCAGCGTGTGAGATGGGGACTTTGTGCTGGAGGGTCATTGTCCTCGTAAGTTCCGATTAAAGAAGGCATTGCTGTACCTTTTGACATGTAGAGACAGTCCTGGGGTAGGACTTGAGCTTGGATTCGACACAGAGGTGATCACTGCAAATCACCTATCGTCTGGATCTTGCCCAGTGTGGTAGGCGCCAGTACCACAGCTGTCAACTTGGATATCGTGTCCACGGGCCTTGGCAACATGGCGCAGTACCGCCTCGCCCATAGGAGACCTGCAGATGTTTCCTACGATTACCATTTATCAACGAAAGCGATGCGATGGATACAAAGAGACACATGTACCCAAACACACAATGAGTACTGATACTTCGTCGGACATGATGGCGAGAACTTGAAATGAATGTGCGCACGTGGCCATCTAGCATTAGCACCATCATCATGTCGCCGCCGATTCAGCTGTTCTTGACTACAATTGCGTCTCAGCCGGCTCTGAGGCAGCGACAAGGTATGCAATACCCCCCAACGATGGCGGTAGACTGACTGTGAACCAGAATATCTCTTGCGCGTCTTGCAGGTCAAGAAGATACCTTTTACTTCGTATGATTTGGCCTCAGATGAGGCGGCGAAGAAACTGTGGAAGAGAAAGGCGCCGTTGGGTCCGTACTTGCTCTTTTTGTGCTCGACTCAATCTAATCTGTACCCAGACAAGCAGCAGCTGCCTGGCATGCTCATCGGAGGCAAATTCTCAGGTGTACGTCCTTCACCTATTACAGACACGCTTTTATGCCAACCATCTCGACCATCTTAGACATTCAACGAATTGTAAGTCTTCTTATCTCAGAGTGCGCGTCGTCCTCATGCATATTCACCCAGCGAAGACGCGGTCGAATACGACGAACTCGCCACTTTCCTGCGCCTCAATGATCCCTGGGATCCCGAGGTAGACGAACACGCAGCCCCGCCTGTCACTGCCATTGGTGTGCCCGGAGCCGCCATGCCCCTCGAAATGACACCAGAACGTCTCCGCGACAAAGTCAAGGTTAACCCTACAGCGTCGCCGTTGAATGACAAAAAGCCCGTGCCTGTCAATAAGCGTGAGGGGGAGCTCGATCTCGGCGATGAGCTGTCTGGATACGGACTTCAAGGATTGAAAGCAACTGAGGACGAACTGAGGGATTTGATTGCAGAGCTGGGCTTGGACGGTGACGATGCGGGAGATTTGCTCAAGGGCCTTAGTGGAGAACCGGGCGAAGACGACGATGTTCAAAGAGAGCCGAGTCCGTCTCCGGAAGAGAAACCGCCCAAAACAATAACAGCGACCAAATCCGTTTGAATGCTCCTTCTTCATTGTCAGTGTATTCTTAGTACGCAATTTTTTAGTTTGCATCTTGGTATTTGTCTCTTCTTCATTCAACCTCGCTATCGCGGGATCGACCAATTCTCAGAGCGTACAATACCCGCCACACTATTTCTCCGGCCCGGCTCTACCCGACGAGTCAACGGACTCTCCTCCGATTGCATCTAATAGTAAGAGCCCTCTTAATCGCCAGATCTTACCTGGATACGTAGTATCTACTCACGACCTACCATGACACTATCGGACACTGCTTTTGATTTCCGCATTTGCTATGGCGGCGCTGATCGCGCTGACAACATACATACTTCTTCAACCACCTACAATGTACGTATCTCAGGACTCCAGGCCTGCTGTGTACTTGGACGACCAAAAACTATAAGGAAGAGAAAAGACAACGCGTGATTATCATCTCAGCTGGCTGGATCCCATATAGAGTATGCCGCATCTTACGTCCTTGGTGAAATTTGTGTTCGCCGCCGCGTCTATAACCTTTTTGTTTTCTTTGTCGCACGCTACGTACGTTATTCTGCTCTCAAGATCTATATGGTATATTTTTACTCAGTCCTAGTCCTGTCTCTGTCTCAATAGACAACGCTATGGTCAAGCGCTTAGGATTTATCTCCCCTCGCATAGATATACATGATGTCCCCGGAGTCCGCAATGCGGGAGAGGACAGCAACAGGTATAACAGCCCCGCTGACAAAAAACGCGACGGAGGCAACTCCACGGCAATTGTCACGACCAACACCACGACCAACACCACGACCAACGCCGCAGATAGTACGGCCAACGTCCCCGAACATCATCTTGCAGTCGATGTCAAAAAATTCGAATACAACATCTCTACCCAAAGAGGCAAGCTGAACGACGAGGATGTTATCCTCGTGGACAGCGAATACGAACCGGGAATCGAGCCCGACTCGACAGGCATCTGGAAAAAATTCGTCGTCGTCACGGTCGCCAACAAGACAAAGATCGGTATCCTGAAAGTCACCGATATGCGCAAGGCTGCCAAACTAGGCGCCAACGTTGTAGGAGCTATCGCGACGGAGGCGGATCTGGCGAAGATGGTGCGTGTAAATATGTATTAATTAGACTTTTGGTGCTGAACGTTCAGCTCTGGATTAGATGAAGCACAACATGTTTTTGTGGAAAGGATACAGCGACAAACAACGAGAATATGCAATCATGTATAGGTATTTGCGGGGTCCAGTGTACATGGGTGGCGGTACTGTATCGGAACCGCTTCCCTTAACTCTCAAATTCCTCCCAGAATGGGCTGAGGAAGATAGCTGGAGTCCGTCGACGATGATTCCTGTATGTCAAGCAAGAGCGATAAAGAAACACGAAAGAATGGCATTGCATCATCCATACTTCGTGTACGTGCTCCGCCCTTGACCTTGCACTATCGACCTGTTGTTGACTGATACTATAGGATTGATAAACTCAGTTTATTCTCTTGGGTGACTGACAAAGCGTGCAAGCATTGGTACCCTGTAGAAGCACCTCCGGTTTTCGAGTATAGAGCGGAGAACCTGTCTCTCATAACGATGAGAGGTGCTCAGGTGCTGGACAAGAAAAAGGGGGCAGAACGCTTCAAAACGATAAAGAAGGAACTTCAAGGGCCGAAATATTTCAGTATGCCAGCGCTCGAGGCAGCTAGAACCAAATTAGTCAAGCCACCGTTCCCTTCATGAACTAGTATCCAAAGTACCGTATATAAACGTAACTTTGTTGCTTTGTATAATTAGTACATGGCTAATGATCGTGTATTGAAGCTTGTACAGACAAGCGAGCCTTTCTACCCAGCAGTTGGAAGTTGCAGTGTCAAGCTCTTGAAGTGGGCAATGGTCCGCTTCCCGGAATGTGGCATGAAATAAACACTCTTCCTGCGAAAGACTCTCCGATACTTGGTCACCTCCGCGGCCATAAGATGAAGGGGGCTCTCTGGAAATTGCTGGAATATTATCTGGCGTGATCATATTGGGGATTTGATGGGGGACCTCCCGTGGGAATATTTGCGAGTGGCGCACATCACGCTGAGCTCTAAGAAAAAAAGTAGCAGATCTTGACCTTTAAAATTTTGTTTATTAAACCGAGGTATTCGTCTTGCTGAAAGGTCAAGCAGTGAAGCAGCCTAGATAGTGATGGCCAATCGAGAAATTACGGCGCTAAGTTGATGAGCATACGAAGGACGTAGTGGCAGCGTAGTGGCGTTGAGATGTAAACGAGGGCAACATATATCCGTTGCAATGGGCTTGAACTCCTGGGAGATCTTCCCAAATGAATGGCAAAGATTTCGTGGATTTAGCATCCTCGGGACCGGGCCGGCCGACGAGCAGTACGAGCTTGAAATAGGCGTGTTACTCTTACTTGCCATCCGACCACCATGAAGATTCAATAATTCATTCATCCTCAACTATGCTTCATCTGCAGAAAAGCTACGCGGGTGCTCCGACTACTCGTCTTCATCATCTTGTATTGCCGCAAGAGACGCTGTTGGTGTGTTGTACTCAATTCGAGCCATTCAACGATTAACAGCATCCAGCTGTATCCGTCTGCAGATGGCGTCGTCATCCTCAATGCTGCCAACTTGCAGCTCGTTAGAGTACTCGCGTTCTGGGAAGCATTCACCAGCACCATGCACACAACAGAGAAGGTGTCATGCATCTCAGTAGACTCAAACATGAAACTCGTGCGTACACTCGTCCAAGCCGCGCGTCAATGGCTGCAGTAATCTTTCTCAGATAGTCGCCGCCATGGGCAGTCGGATAGCGTCTTGGTCGCTGTCTGGGGTACAGCATGATGCCTGGCATATTCACTCGACACTGGTGCTTCCTGTGGACCATGTTGTTACAGCCATGCACAATCAATCCGGACTGCTCGCCATTGCGACGTGCAAGAGCCTGTCGGTGTATACCCTTATCCTCGACAATGACCTCCCGACGTGGTCTCAAAAATGGATGATACGGTGCGTTTCACGACGCGTTCGAGAGCTACTCTTATTCAACCACAGACTTGACTCCACCCCGTTGTTGGTCCGATTCGCGCCATCCCTCATGTATATAGCCGCGACTTGCCAGGACAACAATGCTGTTACTCTGTTTTCGACAACGTCCGGACGACAGACCCAAGTCGTGCCTCATCCTCTCCCGATTAACAACATAACATGGCGCCAATCATCCGACAACCTGATCCTCTTCACAGTCACCTCCGATTCCACCCTTCGTATCTTCTTCCCCGTCCTCGACTCACCACAACACCTTCAACTCCACGCAGCTGTAGACTTGTTCTCCTCCACAGCGTCGAAAGAAGTTGATCCTCGCCCATCGTCTGTCTTTTTCCTCGAACACCAAATCCTTCAAGATGCGTTCAGTCGTCTCTCATTAGAACAGGACAATGCTCAAACTAGAAGAATAAAAGAGATCCAGGATGAGGCTTGGGATTTATTCCTTCGTGTGCTCGGAGATGGATCCGTGGTCGTGACAGCGGTCGCTAATATCGACCGGAAGCCACCCACACTTCTCAAGCAATTCACGCTACAACATTTGCCTCCTGGTAGTCTTCCATATCCGCCCTCCTACCTATATCTACTCCCAAATCCCAAGGCATCCACGATTACCATGATCACATCATCCCCTTTGGTGTCCTATGAGCTTTCTCCTCTATCTTTCTTTGATGCTCAACGAGATGGTCTCACCCTTCTGGCGAGTGGTCCTGAACGTATGGACGACGAAGACTCCGAAATCCTCCGCTTCATACGTACTCCAGAAGGCGAAGGGCTCGGTATAATTCGTCGAAATGGGATGCAACAACTTTGGACGCTCAAAGACGATGGGCTCGAGTTCGTCGAGCGAACCAACAAGCAGCTTATCGTCCTAAACAGAGGACACGTCTTTGAGGTCTACGACCCCGATTCGCAGATGCTGGGCGACGTGAAGCTGCCGAAGATTACGGCGTTTTACACCTTACCGAGTCGCAATGGGGGGGAGTTTATGATTGGGATCACAGAAGATCTTTCTGTCGCTTTGATACGTGGCAAAGGGAAGGATAGAAGCGTGACGATTTCGCCACTTCCTATGAGTGATCTTCCTGTTATGATTCTACCGGTTGATCCCATGGCTTGGGGTTTGCAGCCTTGGATGGAGCATGACATTCTTCTGAGCGTTTCTGGAGAGGGAGAGTTGGCGTTTTGGATTCCTCTGGAAGACCACGAGGGGCATTCGCACAAGTCGGCGTGGAGATGCACTGGTACTGTGAGGACAGGGAAGACCTCCATCAAAAACGCCCGTTGTAGTTCAGCCAAGAAAACTGCTTTGAGTGAGTTTTCTACCTTTTCGGAACGTCGTTTTCCTAATGATCCTTCAGCAATTTCTACGAGTGATGGTGACGAGCTTACGATATGGGACTCGAAGGAGTCGGAATTCGCCTCTGGCTTGGAGTACCAAGGGGTGTTTAGGTATGTATGTTATGAAGCCTTCTGCAGAAATCTTATTCTTTCTATGTACAGCGAACCTATCAACGACCTCGACTGGACATCGACTCCAGATGGACAATCCATTCTTGCTGTTGGATTCCAACATCATGTAGAGCTGCTGTGCCAGCAAAGAATGACATACTTCGACCCAGGTCCTGGCTGGTCGATATGTTGGAAGATTGATATTCATTTGTGCGTACTTGCATGTTTTTGTTTCGTTTGGACGCTGAATGCCTGACTACGCAGGTCTGTTCCATATCCGATCTCAGACTCGATATGGCTGGCAGATGGGCGACTGCTGGTTGGTGCAGGGCATCAGATGTATTTGTATGGACAGCGTTTGACTTCTTCCAATGCTAGCGTCAGGAGCACGTATAGTGATGAAAGTTTGTTCAAAACTGTTGCACGTCAGAATAGCCCACTACCGGATTATCATCCTCAAATGCTGCTGCAGTGTTTGCTATGGGGTAAGTTCGTTTTATTTTGTGAATTGGCGTTGTGAGATGACAATGGTTTTCAATTTATAGAGAAGGTTGATCTCGTGAAGGATATCATCGTCAATCTCGCAAAAGATGTTGAGCAGCAGAGGTCTCACCTTGGGTTTGCGGAGGTCCCTCTTGAGCGCTTTATGAGCGTCAATGCTGTTGGAGGAGGGGTAAGTGGTTTACGTCGCATATGGAGAAACGATGATTAACCAAAAGTCGTTAGCATAGGAAGCGATATACTCAGTTATTTGACGGATCAATCAACGGTTCAACTGAGTAAGTGATTAAACCCGTTGTACAATTCGTTTTCATGTACTGACCACGATTTTGTAGCGACGAGCCTGTTTTCTCTCGTGCATTGGTCGATACTTTGCTCAACGGGTTGGAAGAAAATCCTTTACCGCATCTCACACCCAATGAGCAAGCTCACCTCCTTGTCTTGATCCAGACGACGCTAGAAGTACGCCTTTCCAAATGACCTACTTTTTGTGAAGGTTGAATCAGCTATCTTAGATTGATGAACAACGACGGTCTTTGGATGCGAACGGACTGAGATACCTAATTTCCATGCGGTCTTTCTATATTCTCAACCGACGTGCATCAGATCCGAACAGCCCAATGTCTAATGGGAACGCAATACCGAGAGGAACTGGACGTCGGGAGCGTTTGAGGTATAGGGATATAATCTGGGCCTTCCATAGTGAAAGCCAGGGGTTGCTTTTGAGCTCTTCGATATCGGCATGCGAGGGAAAGATGTCTTGGACGGATGCACGAGCCCTGGGGATCCCGATTTGGTTGACGTCGTTGGAACAATTCGTCGGTACAATCATCTCTTGCTCCATGCCAGTGCTCACGGAGTTGACTTGTAGAAACTCCAACTGGAGAACATTGCTCGGACGGAGTACCTAGTTGATAGAGACCCAACAACATGCTCATTGCTGTACTTTGCTCTGGGCAAAGTGAAGTTGGTGCATAGTTTGTGGCGACAGGCTGCGTGGCATAAAGAGCATGGTGCTATGTTGAAGTTTTTGGCGAATGACTTCAGTGAGCCTCGATGGAGGACGGCAGCGCTTAAAAACGCGTATGCGCTGTTGGGTAAACGTCGATTTGGTGTGGTGGTTCATGTTTTGTGATGCATTCTTGCTAATGATCTTGTTAGAGTACGCTGCTGCGTTCTTCCTGCTCGGACAATCCCCCAAGGATGCGGTGAATGTGTGTATCCGTCAACTCGGGGACTTTCAGGCTGCTATCACCATTGCCCGTGTCGTGGAACAGAGCAACGACGGGCCAATCTTCCTCGACATCCTAAAGACCAGTGTGCTACCCATTGCATTTCAGGACGGTAATCGGTGGTTGGCGAGTTGGGCGTTTTGGCTGCTGCATAGAAGGGATTTGAGTGTGAGGGTGCTTGTGGTATGTAAAAGTGTTTATCTGGAAAGTTTCGTGTTTGCTAATGTGTTTACGTTGATAGACGCCGTTACAAGACCTTGTTGGAGCTTTGGATATACAAGTGAAAGAGATTGGAGAACCCCATTATGACGATCCTAGCCTTGCGCTACTATTCTCTCAGCTGAGGAGCAAGACGCTGCAAGCGGCGAAGGGCACGAGCGAGATATCTGGACGATCAGAGTTTAAGTTTGTGTTGCAGATTGCGCGTGTGTTCTGTCGGATGGGTATGTGATTACTCCTTGGCTGCTGTACGCTTCGTTGAGCATTGTCTGTCAGGTTGTCCGGTACTTGCGTTGGATCTCGTACGGTCCTGGTCCTTTGACCCTCCTGCTCCGATACAGAAGAGGGCGGAACCACAACAGCTTCATAGTCCTACCAGTAGTCGGCATGCTCCGCAATACGCGCTAGGGGGAATGAGGCGCCGGTCGTCGATGATGATAGATATGGACATCACGTCTCTTCCGCCTACACGGCCGGCGTCGCCAGTACGTGCACCACCCACGATCCCGGAGGAGACCTTGGTAAAGGGTGACGGGGAGCTGTTGGCCAGGAAGGCAGGGCTGGGAAGCCTGATGAAATCTGCAAAGCAGGATGTGCAGGTTCCGGAATTCGATATGGACTCTTTCTTTTGATAGGTTGTAGAAGTAGAAGTGTGGCGTACATAATGACCGGGTTTGCGATATAGCCGGAGCCGAGAGAGAGAACCGGTGCTCGGTTCGTCTTTTGCGGTGACCATGAGTATGGCAGCGGAAGATTGTCTCTGCGTACCATCATGTCTTCGTTTGAGATTGCAAACCTGTTTAGTGTCAAGGACAAGGTCGTCGTCGTGACGGGCGGTTGTCGCGGTGTTGGCAAGATGGTATGTTTTGTGCAGAGGTTGAATGACTTGCTAACCTTTGCCTTAGATCGCTACGGGGTTCGTCAAGAACGGTGCAAAGGTCTGCCTATGCACGTTCTATGGAATGTCTGGCTATTTTAACGCGTCGAACAGGTGTACATTACTGCGCGGACTGTCAAAGAACTGGACGCAACGGCCGCTGAACTGAATGCGCTCGGCCCGGGAACTTGTCTGACGGTACCCGCCAATTTGGCGAAGCTCGAGGACGTGGAGCGCCTAGCACAGGAGCTGGCGTCCAAGGAGAAGATGATACATGTATTGGTGAACAACGCGGGCGCTGCTTGGGGCGATGCATTGGATGAATATCCTGTATGTCCTGGCTTTCATATATTCTCGGCTTCAATAACTTATAGCCATATAGGACGCCGCGTTCACCAAAGTTTTGACGCTAAATGTACATCGCGTGTTTACAGTTACGCAGAAGCTGCTTCCGCTCCTGCGCGCTGCGGCCGACGCGTCGAAGCAAGGCGATGTCTATGTCGACCCGGCTCGTATCATCAACGTATGCATGTCTAATTGCCTTAGAACCTATCATTAATTGTGTCGTAGATTGGGTCCGTCGAAGGGCTAGGCGTGCCGGCGCACGAAACGTACGCCTACTCGGCTTCCAAAGCTGCGCTACACCATCTAAGTCGCCACCTCGGCGGTAGACTTGGTCCCGAGGGAGTTGTATCGAACACGATTGCGTGCGGCCCTTTCCCGAGCAAAAGTATGAGTGTTCAGAGCCGAGTGATTGGCAGTGTTACTGACGTGCTGCCTGCTTGCTTGTAGTGACTGCCCACACACTAGATACCGTTGGGGATGTCCTCAAGGCGTCAATACCGCTCAACCGCATTGGTAAACCGGAGGATGTCGCGGGTGCAGCTCTCTTTTTGTCTAGCGCTGCAGGGGCATTCGTCAATGGCGCGACGTTGAGGTTGGATGGTGGCTTCCTGGTGTCCATGTCAAAGCTGTAGAGTTTACAATTACTACTAGATGTCAATTTTCGGAGATGGGATGCTCACCCCGCTGCCAGTCATTCCACGTGCCAGATTGTCTACATAGTTCACATGCTGTGGATAAACAAACATCCATAGGTTCAAGCTTCAGTTACAACATATCCCTATAGGTAATACAGATCTGACTCTTCCTAAGTACCCTTGCTCTGTTTATTGCTCTTGGTCGTCTTACTGCGCTTTGGTCCCTTGGTTATTGTCTCTGCCTCCCTTGCAACAGCGCCATCGTTCTCTCCATGGCGCTTTCGTTTACTAGCTCTACGTCGACCTTTCTCCACTTCTTGTCGGCAGAGTTCGATTGACTACCTTCAACGCGTCGAAGTTCTTCATACTACTCCTGTAGTGATTTCATTTCCATCGGTCCTGCTAGCCGCTTTGAATTGTCTGCAAAAAAAGAGGCAAACAGTATTGTAATGTCACTTCAGCTTTGAAGACATCATCGCTCCAACGCAGTGATCCGTTAGCGCTGAGTGGCGTTGAACTTTCAACCAAGGCATACCAGTCCCTGAAGCCTTGAAGAGGTCGAAAACGGCATTTGAGAGAAAACCAAGAGGGGAATCGCGGACGTATAGATCATCAAGTAAGTCGCAGAACGTATGAGGTGCCGCGCCTCGCATGAGGTCTTCACGACTGAGACCTGACGTTCACCAAGCTCGTAATGATATATAGTGTACTTGATTATGAGTTTGAATGTATACGAACATGGAGATTCCCCATCATACGACTTACATTACTTGAATGCAGAGTCAAATGGTTTCTTATCCTTCAACTTCTCCTTAGCTTCCTTTAGCCTCGTCGTAGTGAAAGACTTCTCAACACGCTCTTGTACCTTTTTCAGATACCCATCCCTTTCCTTCTCATCCAATGTCTGTGCCCCTCGCATGTCTACTGTACTCCATTTTTTGTTTATATACTCAAAGCGAGGAGGAGCCTCCACGGGGTACCAATCCTTACATTCTTTGTCGGTCACCCAAGAGAATAGACCAATCCTATCTATGCTGTTGCACTGATAAGTAGATGGGGTTAGAGGAGGGAGAGAATCACGTACGCAAGATACTTGACCATCTCTTCCTGTTTCTTCATCATGCCTGTTTTGCACTGCGAAAGCATTTTCTTTTCGGCCCAGTCCTCTTGGGAAGCCCATTCTGGCATAAACTTGAGCTCGTCTCCTCGTATGTATCTGTACATGACTGCATAATGATTGCCGACATGCCTTGACCACATATACATCTTATCCTTCATCTAGTCCCCATATGAGCTAATCAAGAAATACCCAGTGACGGACTGGTATGACGCACCTTCCTTGCGAATTTGCCTTCTGCTTTTACGGCTTCTTCAACCTGCAATTTACGCGCCACACGGAGATCAGCAACCCTCAAGAAGCCAACCTTCTGCTTATCGGAGGTCCTTGCAACAATGTACTTTGTCCAGATTTTTTCTGGGTCTTGATCGAGGCCTGGTTCGTATTTTTTGCCCACAAGGATGACCTCTTCGCCATTGAATGTTCCCTTGTTATTAGAGAGATCGAATTCGAATTTTTTGACTTCAAATATGGGAGCCTTGATCTTGGCGTTGCCTTTAGTATCGCTATGGCTATCTTCGTCTTTCGTGCCACTATCCGTTTCTCCCGTGTTACTAGTATCGTCTTTGGGGCCACTATCGTCGTCTTTAGCGCTGTTGTCGGTTTCACCGTCTTTAACCTCTGGTTTATCGCCGTCAGTCTCGTCCTGCCGTTTGAAGCGCGCTTTCTCGGTGTGGCTGGGACCATCCGATGTCTGACCTCCAAGTTCCTCTCGGGGAGCCGCCTCCCGAAGATTAATACGATGGAAGATGGATGTGCTCTCCGAGCCCGGGCGCACGACGTTCAGTTTGGAAAGAGAAGTAGGACTAGAAATGGAGGGTATGTAAGGCAGGTTTCAAAGGATGTTTGGAAAGAACAGCGTACATAGCACGCGCGCTACCGAACCATGAGATCACAAAAGCAACAGCGAGAATGAATGCCACCAGGGCTTTGAAACATATGTGGCGTGGGTGTTGCGACATATCAAGCAATGTTCAGCCCAGCTGAAGAAAACTTTACGTCTGAACATGGGACAGCGTCTCTTTTATGTATTTGGTGGCCATAGAACAGGAATACAACAGGTGGTGTGGTAGAACATATAAGCGATGTGAGATAGACGCCATGTCTAGATCCTTAAATTGAGAAGCAAGTCGTCCAGTTCACAGCTAGTCGGAGGGGCCACAGAGTATCAGACATTGCCACATTTGCGATGAAAAAGATCCAGACAGCTTCCCTAGCACAGTCCGTCGTAGCGCCCCAGGTACATGGCAGTTCAAGCTCAAGTTTTGATAGTGAAGATTTGCCACTTGACACACTTACGTAATCGTGGACTTGCGTTGGCAGTGTCATGTTTCTGGCCTTGACGAAAACGTTCAACGGTGAAGGAAGCTGAAACGCTTCCCCGCCACATCTGAAGTCTCAACTGCAAGGATACAGCCACCAAATAATATATAGAGTATAACAGAAGCCTGTACTACGACCCTACACGATGTCGCTTGAAAGCACCCTCAACATCCCCAGCGCTATAATCCAAGCTAACACCAGCGTCCGGATAACACTGCGAAATCCTCTTCGAGAACAACTCCGTGATCCTCAACAGCTCCTCCTCACACGCCTTCCACACACCCACCATAACTGTCCCAGGCGCTATCCCCCCATTCTCCTCCGTCGTCGTCTTCTCCGACGCCTCAGTGAAGTGCTTCTCAACACGTTTGAACAGCGCATCAATCGCCTTCTTCACATCCTTCGTGCTGTACTCCTTGACGACCTTCTTGAGTTGGTGGCGGTTGTAACTGCTATTTGTGGCCACCTCAGTTGGGGCAGTGGTCTTGAGCAGTCGTTCCACTCCTTCGAAGTAATCCTGTGACAGAAGATAATGGTGAGCCAACTACACATCTCATGGTCAACACAGAACGTACGATGATCCTCGCAAACGGTCGCCGTAGCACTATCTTGACGTAGGCGTTGAGATTCTCCTCATATATCCCCTCTGCTTTCTTCAAGAAACTCGAGGCGGTACCCTGCTCCATCTGCGACGTCTCCGCTACGAAATGATGCATGTTCTCTGTCAAAGGGTTGTCAGAAGCCCATCCGCACTCGCTTAGCATGGTCAACTCACCAATGAGAATAACGTGGTAGTTCAACTGGCCCTTGTCTTCCCCTTCTCCGTCCAGCTTGGCCATCTGCTTCAAATTCTCGAACATCGTCTGGACAATGCTCTCATACGCGCCATCCACATGTGCCCTTATCTCAAGATCGTCGTAGCCTACAAGCTGGGACTCGATGTGACCAATGTAGACTGGGAAATGCTTGACGAAAGGTGCCACTCCTCTGCGCTTCTTACTCGTCAATTTCGTTTGCTCGACTATCTGGATTTGTTCGTTCTGCATCGGGACGGATTAGATCGGGTGATGAGGCGTATCATCAAGAAAGGAACGTACAATATGACGATCAAGCAGACCTTTGAGTCGCGTGTGTTGCTTTTCCAAGACAGAAATGAAGAAATGGCTGTTTCGCTCGTCTGAGTCGTTTATAAAACGCTCCAGACATGCTACGACTCCGAATATCTGCCTGATAGACGTAAATAGATGGCTCTCAAAAGCCAAAAAGAACAAGACATACATCTGGTCCTTAACCAAAGAAGCGTCAATCCACGTCTTCAATTCCGCAGGAAGGAAACTGAAAATAAGCTCCAATGCACCCCTGACAAGCTTCATCGTAGTCTGGCTAACGCCCGCGCTTCGTGCAGCCTGGCGCCTGAAGTAGTTATCCAGGCCCATATAATCCGCAAATGTTAATGCCGCGTCGTTTATCTGCAGGAAATCTGTCAAAAAGTCGTTCTCGCGCGTAAGGACAGGCGCAATTTGCGACAATATCATGTCCAGGACCTATTTTCAAGCGATAAATCATTAAATAAGAGAGCTATAGATCAAATTGAGTTACCTCAGCGGCTTTGAGATTACCATCTCCTTTGTCTTTATCCTTACGGTCCATTGGAGAACGCATAATGGTGCCAGCGCGCTTCATTCCCGATGCCTTGATGCCTGTGGGAGTCGTGGCAGCCGCAAAACCTAACCAAAGTCAATCACAGGTACAAGGTATCACACGGTAACTTACCCATGTCTTGCTCCTCGTCAGGCACTTTCTTGACATACTTTGCGTATGTAGTCATCAACGCTCTTGCCTGAGTTCCGTGGAGCTCATTTGCAGCAGAAAAATATGCCTAGGAACAGTCAAGGATGGTGACTTCAGAGATGATAAATGCACTTACCGCGCAAAGCTTGCCATAGACAGCTTCATCCATTTCCTTCAGGTAGAGCATGATACCCGCATACCGACCCAGATAATTCTCAAATTCTCGATGTGAAGCCATGATTGGCCGTCGTTTCTCCACAATTGACAGTCCATCGTTGTCGCCTAACAACATCTTCGACTAAATATCGGTCAAGCGTTAAGAAAAAACCCTCGAGAAAATTGAAAGTATTACCTGTGCTGTAAACATTATTGAGAGGAAATCGAAGATGCGCTTGCAGAATTGCGCGTTATGCGTTCGATATTCTTGCAGCCTTTCGATAGTGGCAGACATATCTTGACGACCATTAGTGGATGCCCGAGAAGACCGCAACTTTCACACACCTGTGTCTTTTCCCGCTAACAAGGCTTTGTACAATTGCGCAGCCGCTTCCTCGATACGCTGTATAGTAGCAGCCTTGTCCAGTGATTGCGCGTTGTTGAGTGTAAGCAGTGCATCCTGATCGACTTGGACAGTTTGCTGGAGATCGTTCAGCAAAGAAACACGGCTGTAAACACGTCGAGCGCACCAGTAGATTCTCAAGTTCAGCGATGAGAGCTTTCTGATTCTGAGTCTGAACCTGGAGTCCCCGATTTTGAGACTGGATGTACGAGATATCGTCGCCTACGGCCTGCAGCAGAAATTAGCGTTATTCATTAGGACGAATAACCATACCCACATTGAGATGAATCTTGTAAGACGACACCAGGCTGCCCATGTTGTCCAATTCGGTCATAGCATCATCCATGAACTTGAGTACTACCCCAATGCGATCATCCGATTCCAAAAACGAATGTATGTTCGCCTTTTCGAGAGCCATTAGCTCGTCGAGGAGGCGAGCTTCTATCAGCTCAGCCGCACCACGGGCAGTCCTGCGTCCAATGATGTCCCCACTTGCCCATTCGTAGCCTTCGATCATTTCTTCAACACTTGCCATAGTGGCTTGAGAATTCTCCTCCTCTCCATCAACATCATTTCCACTGCCAATGACACGGTCGATAACAGCTTGATTGGCGGGATCATAGAATGATATCCTTGCGTTTTGTTCTCGACGTAACGCGCCGTCCGCTCCGTTTTGTAAGGTGTGCGTACGGGTAGAAGGTTTCCTCGTCTGCCTTGCCTGAGGAGGTGGAGGAGTCGCAGCTCCGGCGCGAGATTGGGGAGGAGCAGGTGCCAGGGTGAATGGCTGTGCTTCACTTGCCACGGCCACGGGAGTCATAGTTCGAGGGATTTTCGGACTGCTTCGTGCGGATAACGGGGGCCCCATTGCTGAGGTGGAAGACGGTGGGGGAGGAGGTATGGTGGTTGCTGTCGAGGATATTGATTGTCGACCAACCGAGGAATGAGAGCCGGATCGAAGTCGGGAGGATGATATAGAGCCTGCATGGGAACGAGCTGGTGACGGAGGCCGAGGACGGTTCTGTGTTAGATCCTTTGAGCGACCGGAGGGACCACTTCGATTGGAATGGGCAGGAGATGGTGCTCTAGAGGGAACACTTGAAGCAAGAGTGGCCGTGCTCATGGTTTTCTCATCGTACTGGGCCACCCTAGAGATGTAAGGGGACGTTCTCGAAGACGAAGGACGGCCATTTGGCGACGGGGTTCTGACGGACCGATAATCACTTTGGATGCGCTGTCGTCCATCTACCAGTTATTGTTAATACAAAAGACACGAATACCGCTTTGCTTACGTTCTTGACTGTCCAACCCTTCGACCTGGAGAGGTGCGTTGCCCTTGGTAACTGCACGGAAGAGTTTAATCATGGCGTCAAGGAATGCCTGCTGGTCTTCTGGGCTTTCTGTGTGCCAACGATATGTCCTCGAGAGAGTAATGTTGAATCCGTTGGGCTTAGAGCGGCGTCAAGGTCGAGGATATCATGCTATGGACCGTTACTCACGGTGGTGACGGATAATCCGCGCAGTTCAGACAGCCGCCATGTCTTTCCCACCGAGAAGGAGCCGTTGCTGTTCAACTTTGACTTGTGAATAAATCCAGAGCCATTGGCAGCCTCTTGAAGGAGACGGAAGTCGTCGGATCAGCGTCGCGAACAGCAAGAAGGACGCAATAACGTACGGGAAAGGAGGATGTAACGGGGCTTCCTTGTGTTGTTCTCTCCGTCTTCCCAGATCTTCAAGTGCGCCACATAGACCTCTTCGAGATTTCCTGCTGCATTCCTACGTGAAAATACTGATTCGATAATTTTCGGTTTGTGGTCGACAGCACCAGCCATCGTTGGTCGTGGTGGTCACTGATCAAGTCGCGTAATGCCGAGACATGTCCAAAATGCCGTTCTTGGAATTGCCCGCCACCTCCCACAAGGCACTCATTCAAGGTAGATTTGTTACAAGTCACACAATCTCAGAGTTAGTTACGCCACATATATGAGAGTAGTCATTTCTCCATGGAGAATGCAAAAAGAGTGAGCGATTGTTGCTAAATTCAGCTTCCGTATACATGTCAATGTGTGATATGACATTTGTACTTGCTCTCAGGAAGTATCTACAAGTTTACAACCACTCATATCGCTAGCACTTCGCTACATGAATATGGTAGATACTAGATATACATAATAACATGACATTGAACGTCAACGGTTCCTACTTCACCTAACCCTTCAAGTTCACACCTTAGCCTTCTTGTCGCTCTTTTGGCTACGCCCATTGTTGGTCACCTCGGCCCCCTTCTCAGCCGCCCCATCATCCTTCCCGTCACGCTTGCGCTTATCTCCAGATTTCCCCTCCTCAGCACCTCGAGACTTCACAGCTGCAACACGTAGATCCTCTGTGTGCTCCATCAACGATTTGACTTTCAGACCCGCCGGATGTGCATTCATAAATTTGCTCGAAATATCCAAAAGTGCATCGACGAGCTTCTCGTAGTATTCCGTTTTGAACACATCATCGCTCCAACGTAATGAACCGCCAACGTCAACGGGAGTAGTGCTTTCGACGGCGGTATACCAGGCCCGGAACGAGCCAATGAGATCTTCAAGAGCAGGCGTCAGGAAGTCCAAACCGGTATTGGCGACAAACAGGAGCTCGAGCAATTCCCATGCTGCATGCTCGCAGCCACGCAATAACAACAAGCGGTCCGTAGAGCCCTCAGGACCACAAGCAAATAAGCGTTGGCACTGTGTGCGCAACAGGTTGATGATCGATTTGGACAAGAGTGAAAACAACGAAACCGGAATCCTCTGGAAAATAAACCAGATAAACATCCACAACACTGACTCGAGGTCGTGAAAATAGTTGAACGTGAAGTCGCACTTCGGCAATCGACCTTTGAACATGTGGTGGCGCCTTTGGGTTTCAACAGCCATAAACTCAGGAGTACCCTACGCAGCAAGCATCAGCGACAAAGAAACTATCATACGGGCAAATCACACTCACAGTCCGTGTATCATGCATCGACGCCATTTCATAGGGCTTTGCGTACTCCAAGTCGGTGATAATCGCCTGTTTACCGCGGTAGAGACAATTCCCGGGACTGATGTCCCGGTGGACGTATCCTGCAAGACGTAGAAAGTGTAGTCCTACAGCAACCGTCAGCTTACAGAGTCGTCAATCGAGTAGGAAAAAGAACGAACCTTGAGCAACCGATGCGAGGCAGTCCACATAAGTCTTGAAGTCCCGCAAAGTATACAGAGTGTCGCAAAGTTCTTTGAATACGATGCGCTGGTGGACACGAGGTTGGAGAGTCAAACGTGGTTGCGAGCCAATGGAACCTGCAGGTTGATCCTTGTCGGCATCGCGACCGTCGGTGCGACAAGCGCCAGACACGGAGGCTGGAGCAGCGAATTTCTCAGTCTGCGTGTAGTGGAAAAGCTCAAATCCATCCGGACGAGCTGGTGTTTTGTCGATCGCCCCGTCCCCCAATAAGACCGGTTCGTCGGCCAAGATCGTCATGAAATGTGGCCTAGCATCTCTTCCATGCTTCGTCGGTTTCCCTTGCGCACCGTTCTTCTGGTCGAGCTGGCACAGTCTCCTAAAGATATCGGCCTGAATCTCACTCTCGGTCTTGGCATCGTCGTACCGATAGTAGTCCTTGAGAACGTTGATCTCGTCGGCGAAACGTTGTATGCCATTCCTGTTCGTCAACACTTTCTTCACTTTCCACACACGAGGGGCATGTGTGACGATATCCAGGCATCGGTCTTCGTAGATGGGTTTCCCGATAGTTTCATACCACTCTTCGCCGACTTGATAACGATAGGCAATTTCCACCTTTCCTTCGTCGTTGGTCTTGACCAGGCGCTCGACGGTGGCATCATAGCCAAGCGCCTCGGGAGGTGCAAACGTGATGAACAGGAGGAAACGAACAAAATGCTCGGGGCTCTACACAGATAATGAGAATGTGAGATAACAGATGCGAAGAGACGAAATACCTCATGAAAATCAACTCGCTCCGATACAGCTATATGCCCACGGCTAAAGTACCAAAGGCGCAGGCTGCTGTCTTCAATCGTAAATCCAAAAGCAAACCGTCGGCATGGATCGTTGAATAGGATGAATCCACTCCCCAGAAGAATATTTCCTTCATTCTGTGAAAGAGTAAATAAGAGTAGCATTAAAAAGGAAGAGATACTCACATCTTCGATACTGCTGGGAGTGCAATGAAGCTTGAACTCTCCAACCAATCCGGCATCTGAGGCGTTCCGGGTCTTCTTGTTGACGTCGCCATAGAAGATAGCCTTCGCCTTCGCCTGAAGACGAGGGGACCGTCTACGACCATCGTTAGGTCCCGCAGGAGCGGAAACCGACGGCTTTGTGGTTGTGGCCATCGCATCCGGCAAACCACTGCCACCAGAAACTTCAGCCGCCATTACTTGTCGTGGGCGGCACTCGAGAATCGTCGTTCGTCGGTCCATGAGGTCGAGATCATGCTCAATGGCCTTTTGGTATATAGCTTCGGCAATGTTAGCCATTTCAGCAAACGTCTCGTCTTCGTTCAGGCCGGGCCGCTTCTTTATAGGGATCCAGCCGTCTTGGTCCAGGCAGCGGTCGTTACCCTTTATCAGCTTCTGCGTGACTGCATTGACAAGAGTATCTTTGCCATCCATGAAGGGCATGTAGTGCGCAACGAATGCGTCGATTGGTCCAGTAAGGCTTTTGAGTTTGGTCGATTCCTTGAGCATTGCGCGCTGTTCTACAAGATTCTTCGTCACTGCGCCCTGGCGGCTGATCCTATATGATTTGGCGGGAGTATCTTGTAATTGAGCCTGCTGTGACATGGTTGGTGAGGTGGTTCAAAGTAGAAATAAAGAACGCACATATGGCTATCTTTATATCTACGTCGCTATTGGGGCGGCAGCGACTTGTTGCGGACAATGGTGGTAAGAGAGGAAGATTCGAATGTTTGTGCCTATTGTCATGACGCGATCGCGTTCTCGGTCACGTGGCCGATTTGAACTGGTGAGTTCGAGCCGAAATCTACATGTACTTAGCCTGCATGTCCCAGAGCCACTGCTACTAGCCTCTTAGAGCAGACTAAATGTGTTGGATTAGGTCGCGATCAGCAAGAACTTCAAAGAACTGAATGCGCATAGCGCACGGGAAATGAGGATGTAATGAGCTTCTTTATCTTGCTCACCCCGACTCCCAATTCTTGAAATACACCACACACACCTCCTCGATTATTCCCGGGGTATTTATACCTGAATAGACTAATGCGCTAATTTTCGATTAGTGGTCACTGGCAGCACCAGATGTAATGTTTAGCCAAATCAAACTATTCTGGGAATCGCCTTACACCTTCGATGGAATTCAGTCGTGATTGCACATACTCAGTGAAGACATTCTCCCAATAGATATCTACGACTATAAAAATAGACATGTCTTTATGCGAAGACTCTTGCGTATCAATGACTGGTTCTACTTTACAGGGATATGATAGATATACAGTTCCTTCAGCACCTATGCAATTCTCCTCTACACTTTGAGCTTTTTGCCGCTCTTTCGGCTGCGCCCATTGGTAGTTGCCTCTGCCGCCTTTGCAGCCGTCCCATCATCCTTTCCGTCACGCTTACGCTTATCTCCAGATTGCCCCTCCTTAATACCCAGAGCGTTGACGGGCTTCGCCTTCTCAGACGCAACGCGCGTCTCTTCGACGTACTCCGTTAGCGTCTTGACTTGCACCGGCCCCGCATATGCAGCCTTCAGCATCTTCGAGATGTCCGTAAAGGCATCGACCAGGCTCTCGTGATATTCCGCTTTGAAGACATCTTCTCCCCAGCGCATGGTTCCATTCACGTCGACCGGGGTTGAGCTCTCAATGGCTCTGTACCACTGCCCGAAAGAGGTGATCAGCTTGTCGAGAGCACCATAGATGAAGCCAAGGGGAGAACCGGTGGGGTACAGTTTTCGAAATAATGGCCAAGCCGCATGGTCCCAGCCTCGCATGAACTTTAAGCGTTCCGAAGACCCTTCAACACCGCAGTCAAAAAAGGCCTTATTCTCCCTACGTAGCTGTGACAAGAGCGACTCCGTAGATAGTTGCGGAAGGAGCGGTATCGGAATTCGTTGCATGATGAACCAGATGAACATCCACATTGTGGATTCCAGGTCGTGAAGGTAATTGAACTTGAACCAACGAAGACCGTCCACTCCCGTGCGGCCTTTGAAAACATAAGACTTTTCCTGTGTTTCGACAGCCATAAATGCCGGAGTTCCCTGCAGACTAATGTCAGGATTGTGGCGCACTAGAGAGACAAGCATATGTACTTACAGTCCGTGGGTCGTGCACTGACGCCAACTCGTATGGTTTGCAGTACTCCAGATCGGAGATGATCACCCGCCCATCGCAAGAAAGACAATTTCCGGGGCTGATGTCTCTGTGGACATATCCTGCGAGACGTAGAAAGTGGAGGCCTACCATGACTGTCAGCTTAATGTGAAGGGCATAGAACAAAGACGTACCTTCGACAACTGATGCGAGGCATTCGACGTAAAGATTGAAGTCCCGCAATGTGTACAGAGTGTCGCATAGCTCCTTGAAAACGATGCGCTGGTGGACACGAGGTTGTAGCTTTAGGCCAGAATCTGAACCAATAGAACCTGCAGGTTGATCCTTGTCCGTATCGCGACCGTCGGTGCGACAAGCACCAGACACAGAGGCTGGAGCAGCGAATTTCTCAGTCTGCGTGTAGTGGAAAAGCTCAAATCCATCCGGACGAAGTGGTGTTTTGTCGATCGCCCCGTCCCCCAATAAGACCTGTTCGTCGGCCAAGATCGTCATGAAATGCGGCCTAGCATCTTGTCCATGCTTCGTCGATTTCCCTTGCGCACCGTTCTTCTGGTCGAGCTGGCACAGTCTCCTAAAGATGTCGGCCTGAATCTCACTCTCGGTCTTGGCATCGTCGTACAGATAGTAGTCCTTGAGAACGTTGATCTCGTCAGCGAGACGTTGTATGCCATTCCTGCTCGTCAACACTTTCTTCACTTTCCACACGCGAGGAGCATGTGTGACGATATCGAGGCATCGGTCTTCGTAGATGGGTTTCCCGATAGTTTCGTACCACTCTTCGCCGACTTGGTAACGATAGGCAATTTCCACCGTTGCCTTTCCTTCGTCGTTGGTCTTGACCAGGCGCTCGACGGTGGCATCATAGCCAAGCGCCTCGGGAGGTGCAAACGTGATGAACAATAGGAAACGAACAAAATGCTCGGGGTCCTGTTTGAATGATGAGAACGGGAGCAGCATAGAGGAGGAAAAGAAATACCTCATTAAAATCAACTCGCTCCGATACAGCTATATGCCCACGGCTAAAGTACCACAGGCGCAAGCTGCTGTCTTCGATCGTGAACCCGAAAGTAAACCGTCGGCATGGATCGTTGAACAGGATGAATCCGCTCCCCAGAAGAATCTTTCCTTCATTCTATAAAATGATAAGTAAGAGCTGCATTAAGAAAGAGAAATACGCACATCTTCAATACTGCTGGGAGTGCAATGGAGTTTAAACTCTCCCACTAATCCGGCATCCGACGCGTTCCGGGTCTGCTTGTTGACGTCCCCGTAGAATATAGCCTTAGCCTTCGCCTGAAGACGAGGGGACCGTCTACGACCATCGTTAGGTCCCGGAGGAGTGGGAACCGACGGCTTCGTGGTTGTGGCCATCGCATCTGGCAATCCGCTTCCACCAGAAACCTCAGCCGCCATCCCTTGTCGTGGGCGGCACTCGAGCATCGTCGTTCTGTGGTCCATGAGGGCGGGATCGTGTTCAACGGCCTTTTGGTATATAGCCTCGGCAATGTTCGCCATTTCAGCGAACGTCTCGTCTTCGTTATGGCCGGGCCGCTTCCTTATAGGAATCCAACCGTCTTCGTCCAGGCAGCGGTTGTTACCCTTCATCAGCTTCTGCGTAACTGCATTGACAAGAGTATCTTTGCCATCCATGAAGGGCATGTAGTGCGCAACGAATGTGTCGATGGGTCCAGAGAGGCTTTTGAGCTTGGTCGATTCCTTCAGCATTGCGCGCTGTTCTACAAGATTCTTCGTCACTGCGCCGTGGCGACTGATCCTGTATGATTTGGCGGGAGTATCTTGTAATTGAGCCTGCTGTGACATAGTCGGTGAGGTGGTTTAAAGTAAGAATAAGGAACGCACATATCGCTGTCTTTATATCCACGTCGCTATTGTTCGATTGTGTCGCCAGCGAGTTCTTACGGACAATGGTGGTAAGAGGCGAACATTCGAATTGTCGTCATCACGCGATCGCGTTCTTATTCTCGGTCACGTGTCCGATTTGAACTCTGTTAATGATGAGCTCGTTCTAAGTCGTTCAACGTTCAGCTTCTGCTGTTCAACTCGCTGACTGACTATTGGCCTTATGAAATATGTCATGACACTTTACAGGAATGATCTTCCAATTCGAGGCAAGCGCATGAGCATCATGAATAATAATCTTCTTTCTCTCCACCAAAACCTCATTGTCTTTGATTTTATTTACAAGACAAACGTTTGACGCGCCACAAAGAAAGACTTTAGCTCCAACAAGCAAAGAATACAAGACACTATCTACTTGAATATCTAAAAAGGACAAGGAAGCCACGGCGTATCCTTCTCTTTGATGCACAACTTTCCATCGAGCCAGAATCCTTCTTGCATCTTTACCTCCTTCACCTTGCAGTCGATGTTCTTTGCCTCTGCCACCGTGACGCCTGCCGCTTGACACCAAGCAAGCATCACCTCGCGTCGAGGCAACCGGGCCTTCTTCCAGTTAACTGGCATCTTCGAAGCGTACGCCCCCAACTCCTTGCAGAGGGATTAATGCGGTACAGCTGGGTGCTTCCACGCAACTTTCTGGCACTCCTTCGAGCAGTATGACACGACCCGGCAACCTCCGCAGGTTGGAAAAAGTCGGTCTTGAGTGACGTGTGTTTCTCTACACCCTGGAGCGGAGCACGCGTCCGACTGGGCGAATTGAGATACGATCTCGAATGCGGCGTCGAGATGGTCAAGATCGGGGTTATCCTCGAGCCTGGAATCGTCGGAGCATGCGAGCTCGCGGATTTTGGGCGAGTACATGTGCACGGTGGCGACGATGTCGGGGCATGGAGTGCCCTCCGTGAATTGCCAAAGAAAATCCGACCCGATTCGTGCGATTCGCTGCAAGAGGTCGGGGGTATTAATGTAAGCTAAAGACGGAGGAGGTACAAATTCGGGATCGAATGTTTCGAGAATCAAGGTGAGGAGCAGTAGCAACGTATGGGTGTACGGAATCCAGAAGACCAATCTGGGTGTGTCTTTAAGCTGGAATCGACCGACAACCAGGTCCAAGAGGTTGAACATGTAGTGAAAGGATTCATATTCTGATGATACCAGAGGCTGAAGCCGTAGCAAATGGGAGATATACTCCGAGGGAAAGGTTGGGATGGTGTATATCTCGGAGATGAAGGTCGATCCGCCAGCAGCCATGAGGGCCGTAAGGAGTCGAAGGGTATCCACATGCTTATACCTATTCCACAGTGTCCACATAGCGAGAGCGATATCGCGAGACGGGTAGACGAAAAGGTCCTTCGTTTTTTCTGGCCATGGAAGGCGCTGATGTGTCTTTGCTGCTTTTTTAGCTTTTTTGCGCGCATCCTCCAGGCGAATAACCGATTTTCCGTCCGCCACATCAATAAAGCAGTAACCTATCAGTGTCGAGAGGCTGTTCAAAATGTTGGAGAAGGAGGCAATAGATGTGCCAGCGCAAACGTGAGCGCGGCGGGAAAAGTCTGTGTCGAGCGAGCAATTGCATTGGACGACGCGTTTTTCGAGTGCTGCGAACTCTGCATCGGTTCGAGTACGCGTCAGAAAGCGCATAACACAGTCGAAGAGATCTGGGCGATAGCGTAGAAGGAGTTGGAACTGATTGGGAGTTCGAAGAATGTAACGGGTGCATGCGACGTAGTACTTGGCGCAGTGTTGAGGTTCCTCTGTCGCTAGAGACGCAACAAGCGCGTCCGACGCGCTCTTGATCAAGGGAAAAATTGCCTCCATGGAGGTAAGAGGCAATCTTGGGTTAGGGTTATGCTTCCATGTGGCGCGCCTCTTACGAAAACATGAATGGAGCAAATATGATCATAATGTTGGCCAACGTTCTCCAACGCATAATGCAGGTGCCAATTCTCTACGCCACCACTTCAGAAGTACAAAAAGAATGAAATAATCTAATACAAAGGGTCCGTGATTATAAGTAACAAGCAGAAGATACATGCACCCAAACAGGCTAGCGCTAATGCAATATAAAGAACCAGTAGAATACCAATACGAAAGAGGGGGGTAAAGAAAAGTGAAAAAGGGTGACGTTTACTCCCCAAAGAGCTGGCTCAATTCCTCCAACCGACGGGCCATGAGCTCCTGTTTGCTATAGTTGTGACCCAACGTCATGTTCGCAAGCTCCGTCTTCTTCTTCTGAACCTCCAAAAGTCGTGCTTCGATGGAATTCTCGATGATGAGTTTTACGGTCGTCACAGGTCGGGTCTGCCCAAGACGATGCTGGAGGGAAGTTTATTGAGTGGGCGTCGAATCGACGAGCTGATACACTTACGATTCGATCCACGGCCTGGTTCTCAACAGCAGGATTCCTGGAGGCCAATAAGAAACGGGGTAAGTGTACATATGAATGAGAGCCACATACCAATACGGATCCATTAAATATACTCGCTGCGCAGCAGTGAGATTAAGACCCACGCCGCCAGCCTTCAGACTGACGAGCAGCACTTCACAGCTCGGGTCGTGTTTCAGAGCATCCATGGCACGGATTCGGTCATCTCGTTTCATGGTGCCATCTAATCGATCATAGCGAATGCCCGATGCTTCCAAGGCGTCCTCGATCCTTGAACATCATTAGTGTGACGAAGAGAATAAATCGAAACCAGCATACTTGTCGAGCATCGTCGTCCACTGTGAGCTATTCCAATTAATCAATAAAAGGTTTGCACACAAAACCAAAAGAACGACGTACAAAACAACAGTCTTCACTCCGCCCTCATCAACTCCCTGTCCGTTCTCGTCTACCATCTGCACCTCGTCCGCAGAAGGATCGTAGTTGGCCGAATGCTTGTTGGCGCGCGAGGATACAAGCAAATCACCCAACAAGGCTTTCACCTTCGTGCTAGGATGTATATCGACATTCATTCCAGAGCCCTTCTGTCTCCGCTCCCTCTTCCCTGTCTTCTTTTTTGACGATTCCAAGTATTCTGGCTTGATCTCGATAGCGTCCGCCAGCGAAATGCCAGTCTGACATGCCGAACAGGATCGATACAAGTTTGGTGGTAGGTTAGGCCAGTCAGGTAGGACACATTGTCGGAAGCATCCTATGCAGAACAGATGTTGGCATCGCGTCATGACTGGCGTTGGCGTAGAGGGACTACTCGCGCGAGTCGGAGCCTTCGATGAACTCGCAGCCTTGGCCTTCTTCGCCCTTTTGGGGCCCTCGCCAACTTCCTCCTCCGCCTGAGAGCCATCAGTGGAAAAGCAAAGCTCACAACCGCATTCAACACACTGCGTCGTGGCAGCTTCTCGTAGAATAGACCAGATAGCAACCGCACGTGGCACAGTGAACCCTTCCTTCTCAATCGCCGCCGCCATGTCATCGTATGACAACACCTCCTGCCCAAAGCCATCCTTCCCCTCCACGAGTTCAAAATGGTCGCAGATCTGTCGCAATCGTAGGATCTTTTGCAAGATACCAACGTAGTTCTTCATGACCTCGTTCTTGTCCGACATCTCGTTGAATTCAGCCTTGGAAGCGCTGAAGAATTGATCGTAGATTTGCTGCTCCTGGGGATCGAACTTGAGATAGCGTAGTTCGTCACGTCGTGGTGGCAAGGATAAAATACGCTTGCCGTCCTCGGTCTTGGACTCTTTGGTTCGCCGTAGTGTTATTGTCGACATGAGTGTTTGCAATCGTGCGATACCCAAAGTCTGGCCGAACTTCACTGGAGCACCGATGTACTCCGTCCAGACCGTCTTGTCGTCCAGAGGATCTATACGCAAGAATTTGACGAGGGCAAACACGTCGTCTAATTTGTTCTGAACGGGAGTTCCAGTCAAACACAATCGCCTATCGGCCATGAGATCGCAAGATGCGCGACTTCCCACCGTGCCTGTCTCCTTGATACAGCTTATAGACAATGAGTTTAATCCCTCCTAAAATGTAGAAAACTTACTGTGCTTCGTCCAATACCACCCGGAACCAGTGTATGCTTTGTAAAGCACTCGTAGCTTCCATTGAGGATCCTCCTAGTCCAGACTTCTTCCTCTTCTGCCCTGCCCTCTTCGATTTGGGTAACCGTAATACCTGATTCCCTCGCTCGTCTATCTCTACACCCCCACCGTCACTGCTTACTGCACATTCATCGTCATCGTCGTCTGCGCAGGCTACGCTGCGATTCTGTTTCGAAAACTCGCTCGCCAGTGTTGCGTACGTCGTTATAACCGCGTCAAAGTCTGCCAGGAAGTCTGGATCAGGCCGTCGAGCATTCCCATGGTATATGTATACACGTAGAGGACGTCCTTCCCGTGTTCGAGGGCTGGACTGAGATGTGGAACCACCGACGACGTTAACCTCCCCACGCCAATGCTCCCGGAACTGGTCCTCCCAGTTGGATACTGTTGACAGAGGGCAGATGATCAAAGTTGCACGACTTTTCGCCTTGATCCGGGAAGCCCGTAACTGTTCAGATTCAAGTCTTTCTTGAGCTCGTTGCGCTTTGGCCTTTGCTTTAGCGTTGTTTTCTACAGGAGGCATGCCCCATGCACTCCCTGCGAAATGAGAAACAGAGGGGTCTTCACGTGAAGACGATGCGAGAGGTCCCGTCGGACGGTCCACAGAAGATGAGGCGAATTGGGCAGCAGAACGAATCGTTGCGGCGATGAGCGAGACGCAGGTTATCGTCTTGCCCAAACCCATGTCGTCAGCCAAGATGGCGCCCTTGGAGTCTATTGGCTCTTCGTAAACCTCTTTCTGAGTAACTAGGTGCACCCAGGAGGTCATCCCTGACACTATACGTCTTTGCCATAGCGAGGAAAAGGTAGTCCCGATGGGTCGTTCACGCTCTCGATCCAGAAGAAAAGTAACGGCCCGCTTCTGATGGGGATACAGTTTCGTCGCAACTTCGGGCGCTAAGGATAATTGTATGAGTACGTGCCAACAATGCACTGACAGCCTGAACGCACAAGCTTCTGTCTCCGGCAGCTCCGCGCCGGTCTTAAGATTCTTGAAGAGCTCGTCTACTTGGCTTCTCTGGACCTCGACGCTTTTCCCGGCTACTTGTGGTGTTGTCCATCGACTAGCCTGATTCGGGTACACGTTTGGGTTGCGTACCAGATTCATCCGATTGTGACCGCCGGGGGGTGGATTGTGCGGGTTCATATAAGGGGTTTTGGAGGCGACCAGGTCAGCAAAGTCGAAAGGAATGCTTGGATGATCCAGTAAAAGTCCACACTGCTCTAGGTATCTGCCAACGACGGGAACATTGCCTTTCGGAGTGTGTACCAGCGCATAGAGAGGCAATATTGGAAGCTGTCAGTTGTTAGCACAGGACTAGGGACATACAAGCGTAGTACACACGTTTGGCGGGCCTTTGCGGACTTTAGCTTCGAGACGAATGAGACCTTTACCAATCATATGGCCTATGTGGTCCGCTACTTTCTGTTCGACGACTGCGAACGGCTCGTTCGTCGGAGTTTTGATATGTATACTGTTAGGGCTAGTGCCAGCAGGTTTATCAGGACTATGGTCGTACTGCAGCTTGACCGTGGCGAACTCTGGGAGTGGTGAGCCGGGATGCATCGGCAGGATGTATGGTACAGGATAGAGGACGAGCGCCGTAACGGATAGCATTCCAATGCATACTGGTGTCTTTGGTGGCAGTTCTTGGGGCGGTGGCGAAGGGGAAGATGTAAGATCAATGATGTTCCTCGTCGCCTGCTGGGCTGTATTATGTGGCGTAGATGGCGGTAACGGTCCTGCGAAGGCTGGGCGATAGGCGCTGGGGGTATGGTGGCCACCGTTATGATGCACGGGCTGCGGAACAAAGATGCTAGGCGCCATAGGCATGGCCATTGCAGGCTTCTGGTTGAACGACGTGAACGTCGACATTGTGGACGATGATGCTTGCTGGGGCGGCGTCGGTGTCGGCGTCGGGTGCGTGATATTGTCTATGCGCATTCTCTTCAGCTCCCGGGGGTAGTCATATCTATCTTCATCGTCGCCAGTCAAGTCAATTGTGTTCGAGCCGTTCGATATCGAGAGATTCGTCAAAGAAGGCGTCGACCGTGAGGCCGTTGACGAAAACATGGTCTGCTCGTCGTCGCGGACGATGGCGAGAGCTGTCGGTGGTCGTCGGCTAGTTGGGTATCGTCGTGGTCGTTCTTCTGGCAGTTGGATCTCTTCAAAATTCACCAGACCCGGAATTGCGCCACGTGATGCTCGGCATCCCGGCACATTCAAGAATTCGCCTTTTATGGTGTTGATGACTCAGGGCCCACACTGACTCCGGCTGACTGATCGTCAACTTACCGCTGCACCCACCATCCCACACAGAGAAAACATTATTCATCATAGCCCGGTCGAGACGGCGTCCGAGATACCATTCGCTTTCTCTCGCCGTCCTCAGCTGTTCCCTTGGTCATCTAGCATCCCCCCTCTGGTCATTCACTCTCTTGAGTCATTCTACTTTACGCTCTCAACCGTTGTCTGTCTTGTGGACAGCAATCTACCTGGAAACGCGTAATTCACCATGACTCTTGCTAATGGAACGCGCCGCAATTAAACTTATGGCGTACTGGCGCTTTCTGGTTGATATCCTTAGCCTCTCTCATGTTGATTGCATCGAAGGGTGTTTCTATCACCCTGGGCTCTGCAGCTAGACGGCGATCCGATAATCCTATCGCAGTGATTAAGCCTCATGCCTCATGCCCGAACATTTGTGTTTGCTAACCTCCTTGTTGATTAGAAACCAGTGTAATGATAGCGTCTCGGCAACGCTACGGCGGATTTCAACAATGTAGCCTGCGCTCTGGAAAACCAGTGCTTGGATGAATGTCATGATGTCAGCCAAGGATAAGTCCTTATGCCACCCCAGATACCGTTCTGTGCGTTTTGTGAGTTTATGTTGGGCTACGTGTTATTTCCGACAACACCTTTTCTAATACAACCTAAAGCCTCCTTGGCGCATATTTTCGAGATTCACTGAGCTGATTTGACTAATTTTGGTCCTCGCTTCCTGTGTTCGTTCACCCAACTACATAAGAATGAGGGATTAAGTATAGGAAGTTTGAAGTTCCGAAGATGAGCAATCCATAGTACTCGACGAAATGTAGTCCGTAAATTGCTGACGGGACCTTGGCGCGCCACAGAGTCTCGAAGAAAAAGCTTACCTCCGGCCGTCAAATTTGGCCATGATGCACAGTCTGTGTTCCTCAAACTGCTGTCGAAACTATCGAGACTATTCAGACGACATCCGAAAATTGCTTAAGTAAATCTCAAATGCTTATGGTGCTCTTGCGTCGCAAACGTCCAGACAGAATGGATAATATAAAGCAAAAGCAAGTGGTAGTAGTGTAGTACAGTAGTGTGTATGATCATGCCCGAAGTTCAATGACCATTAGGGTTATCGCTCAGCGGCAAAAACATAGGGAGGCATTGGCGTTGTGGGTACGATCGTCGACACCTTCAATATTTGGTTCAGTTCAGGAAAGAACTTTCTTTCCACTTTCTTCTCGTACTTGACTACCTCTTTCATGGTGTCAATGTTGAGGCGGTTCCCGAATCCGGGAACGGTGTCTGCTTTGAGCACATATTCCTGAACGATCTTGTCCTTGTACGGGATGATGTTTTCCTCCACAAACATCATAAACTCCTTGTCTGTCCATGTCGTCGACCACTGGATGGCAGTGAGTCGCAAATTCAGACTTTTCTTTGTTTTGCTCCCGGAGTTGGAGTTGGACTTTGGGCGAGAGAGCACAAAGTCCTCGACGATGGGATTTGGGTCAACAGATCCCCAGTTTTGGTTTCGGTTGCTGAGGTGATTACTGACGGTTTTAACAGAGCTAAAAGCGAGTTCTTGTCAGTCTACAAGAGCTTTCCTAACAGGGGCTTACACGTGAGGAAACAACCGGCACTGGAGGTACTCGACCCAGGGCTCGGGAAATCTTGGGGTCACAAGTTCAAAGACCTTGTCCAGTAATGCCCAATACTCGATCGTCCTCTTGGATGCCTGCGCACATGTTGAGCGCTTGAACTCAATGATATTGGTGTCAGACGCAGAGCCAGGCAGAGAGACGGAGGGCGAGGAGGGTTTGCGATGCAGGGTGGCATCTTTAGCTTTGGAAATCGATTGCCTCGTTCTGGAGTGAGATATTTTGTTGGACGAGACAACTTTTGCGCTCTTGACAGCTTTCTTCGGAGTGGCGGATGCGAGTCTGGGTAAAGCGGGTGGCAAGGGGGTAGATAACGTCACGCAAGGGGGTTTGTCCTCTGTGGTAGATAGTAGTGGGAGAAATTCTGTCGGAGGGGCGTCCATAGGCGTCGCAGGTGGCGAAGGCATAGATGACAGGTTGAAACAGCAGGGGGAGTTATCCTCAGCGATAGTTAAAACATCCGGCGTATATAGTGGCGGACATTCTGTGGTCGGGAGTACGTGCGAGGAGTGGAATGAGCAGCCGTCAAGTTGAGGGATGGTGCCAACGACCGCTTCATACTCGTAGGCGGAGAGTACTTTTAAGTTGTGAAGACGGTTCTCGTCCAGCGCCACGACGTAAACATAGTCGTCCTGGCGCTCAACGTAGACGCCCTCCGCACGGAAGTGAGCGCACGGAAGACAGCCACATTGCCCAGGTGGCATAGCGGCGCGGGCCAAAATGGCTAACAGCTTGAACGGAGTTATGCTCATGAGTGAACGTTCGGAGTAGTTGAGGAAGATGAGAGTGAGGAGCGAGGATGAAAGAGGATGATGAGAGGATGAAAAAGGTATGAACGTCTTGATTTATACCAGTAGCAGTGGGCTATTGTAGGTTTGTTTGATCGCGAAGGTATTGTTGGGTGTGGTCATAGCAGCGAATTGCTCAAAAAAACAAAAGCCCGGCCAATGCGTAAACAAGGGGCAGATTGAACGGTGACAAGGGACATTGCAACTGGACAAGGCGCAGAACAAGGGATGGGGAGACGATCTTGAATGAAGGCTGCCGAGTACGGCAAGGTCCCCAGACTCCGACAACGCTAGCAATCTGGTGTAGATGATCAAATACGGAATGGCTGTGGAAGGTATACGTAGATACTCACCATGTCGCCACACAATAGACATCTGTTCCACCCAATACATACATCATGGATTCACGTCCTCAGTACCAAGAGGCTCATAGTCCTTAGGTTGCCGGCTCAAGCGCCACCAACCCTGTCCAGAAACCTCTTTCGCCAACCGTACTTCACCGTTGGGCAACATCTCGTAACGTCTCCCACGCCACTCCACCTCATTTCCAAACACGGCGTAGAAAAAGATTGGCAGTGTCAAAACTTCGCGCGCAACCCAAGCCAGCATGAATTCCCAACGGAGAGAATCAGGAAGTGGATGACCAGCCAGAGAATTGTAAATGTCAAGGTCGACATAAAGCCATGCGACATAATGCGCGAAGAGGAAAAGCAGGATTGGCACAGTAAATAGCCGATTAAACGCCCAGGCGCCGATAGCGGACACCAAGAGGCATTCGGTGAAAGGCTCGAGGACGGTGGCAGAAAGAACCATACGCTTTCGCACGCGAATCCACCGCGCGCGCCGCTGGATGTAGTCCATGAGTGACATCTTCCCGACAACATTGCGGGCGACATCGCAAGACAGATCATGCCTCATGTCCAGCTCGTGCCATAGCGCACTCGCAATCATATTGTCCTCGGCCATGAAACGTCCAAACGCGGTAAACCCGCGACCCGCCGCCGAGTCCGCTGGAACCTGTTTCGCCAAAGGTTTTCGCGAGCCGTTGAGGCGGTCAACGTCAGAGCGTCTGTACAGATTGGACTTGCCAACGACGCACGAGTCGACAGCAAACGCATTGATAGCAAGATACATCTTTGCGTGGTTGGTGTTCAGGAATGCCTCGTCGATGCGGGAGCCTATTCTTGACTCGGTCGCAAATGCATAGGGAACGTGATGGACTAGAGCAATCTTCTTGCCTCTGCGGTCGTGGCCTTGTAGTGCGTCCACAGACCGAGCCAAGGTGCCAGGAGATGACATGACATTAGAGTCAAGTACCCATAGAATGTCGTTCTTGGCCTGGCGATACGAGCGAACTAGATTGTTGACTTTAGGATTGACACCCACTATTTCCTCTCCTGCGTTTTGGGTGAGCCAGATCGCGCTGGCAGTGGTACGGACGAACCTATGATTACTGTCGCATCGACTTGTGGGTATTTCGCCATTAAATCTCGAACTATAGGCAATGCTTGGTCGTTCTCTTCCGCAACGGACAACAGAATTTCAAAGCTAGGATATTCCTGCGTGAATGTCGACTCTAGATTTTCGTAAAGATTCGTGTCGAGGCCTTTGAGTGGTCTCAATATTGATACACCTGGCACAGTCGTAGGCGCAGCTGCAGCCAAGGGAGACCTAGGACGTAGTCTATACCGTTTTCGCCTGTTCATTGTCAGCTTTTGGGTAGAAGAACGGTGTACACCGCGACGTACCCGGTCTGGCATCCTACAATCCCTATTATCCATAACGCAGTGTACCAGACGACGCCAATGGTGGCCACAGCAGTTAAAAGCGCTGAGCGTCCATCGTCGACAACGACAGGATCGGTTCCACTTGGCAGTGAGGAGTTCATGCAAAGATGCTGACCGGCAAATCCCGGCAGGCGGCAGATGTTCTACGGCTACCATTGTCAAACCATCATGAAAGCTGACTTGAATTCTCTGCCTTTAGAGTTGCTAGGACTTGTGCTCTCTTTCTTGGATGCCGTTTCCTTGACAAAAGTCAGAGCGGTAAGTGAAGTATCATACCCATCCACAAAGCCACTAAACGTCAAGGAAAGACATGTAAATCTCTTCTTTCTGTGGTCAACTCGTCTATTTACGCGACCTATACCCTGGAACTGGCCATAAATGGCTTCTATGGAAATACGCGATACACGAAGGCCAGTGTATCTGAACGTTTGCATCTCCTTCGGAGAGCTCACGCTGGTTGGACAAATCCCGTCAAGAGATTGCAGTTCAACGTCTCAGACGACGACAACGACATATGGTTACTCTCTGGGAATCTATTCGCCTTCAAAGAGGCATCCAGTCAAAATATTGTCTTTCGAAGACTTCCCTCTGCGTTCTCAAAGCCTCCCGAGGATGGGGGGCTTCAAGAAGAGGACGCCCGCACACTCTGCGTCCCGAATATACGTATAGCGGCTTTTGGAATAGACCCTTCGCAAGATCTACTTGTTATTATCCAAGCATCTGAATCGTAAGTGTCTCTTCTATCACTGAATAATGATTTATCGACAGGACACTTTAGCACTGGTCCGGGCGATAAACTCATCCATCGCATTCATTGTTGGACGATATCAACTGGACAGAAGCACCCTCTCTGTACCAAGTCCACTATGGACTTTGAATCTGAGCACGAATACGCAGGCTACGGTGTTCAGATCTTTGATGACTATTTTGGAACCATGATTGGAACAACTCTAGTGATCTGGAACTGGAAAACTGGACAGATCGAAATGGTTTGTGTACCCGTTCTTTTCTTAGCACGCCGCTACTTAACTCCTTTGCAGCACATAGAAGGCGAGCAAGAGCTCGTTTTCACCTTCTTGAATGAATCATATGTGATCATGGTCCTCCGAGATGATACCCTCGATCTTCTCAATTTCCGCAAGGTGGACAGCAAACCGACACATCACAGTAATGTTAAGCCTTTTCTGTGTCTCCAACTTCCCTTTGAGCTTCTCGGGCAGGACTTCACGGTGTCCATCGACTCGGAGCCGCCTCCTTCCTCATTCAGCTCTACCTCCATCCCATTTTACGACGACCCCGAACAGTTCCTCTACACTCTCACCGTCACTCCCGAGGATGAATCAGGACCTTGGCTCTTTGCCATCCCAAGAGCAACCTTCTTGCGGCAAATCGAATTGGAACATGCATCCCTCACGCCTCGAGGAACCGTAGTCTGGGAAGATTGGGGCCCTAAGGGCACCCGTGCATTTTGTCCAGAGGATCATTCTGAGAATTGGGACGATTGGCCTTGTGCCAGTTTCGGGTCGATGATGGTCATACTGGATCGGGGGAAGGACCATGCCTTGCTCTACGACTTCAACCAGCCGCGCGTTAAGCAGCACCTTCTGAATGATGGGCCGCGACTCACGCCGCCGTGTCGGTCTGGCGAAGAGGTCGTGGTCTTCGCCGAGTCGCGTCCCGTCACTTTTCAAAAAACAGAGTTCACGACGGCACTGCCCTTCCGCCTGAAGGCGATTCCGATACCCAGCGCTCCCACCAGCGGTCATATTGAAGTGGGAGTGATGTGTGGTGAGAACTGCATTATCTTCGTTCATGTAAGTACTCTGCTCGGAGGATATTCATTTATCTGATGTATTTGCTTTTAGATGGGCCATGACACGGTGTTGACCTTTTCGGTTATGTCGTTCGAACTTTGAGTGAGGAACACCTTTTCCATGGCGTAATGTCGTTCTCGTTCAATGTTCAGTATAATCCCGCTGGCAATCGCTTGTAGACGAGAGCAATGTATGCTTATTATCATCTAGAACTCGAAACGTACAATGTCAAACCGCCCACCGTCCTGCTCAGTCTCCTGTAAAGAAAGTTAAGACAGATCATTTTGGAGAAGGTATCTCGCTCACATGGACAACAATGATACAGTTCTGGCTACACATCACAGCAGTGTTACCCACACATTTAGGCAATGCAAACGACTTGACTCGGAAAGGCAACAAACTCTTCAGATTAGCTTGGTCAAAATACATGGTTGAAGAAGGTATGATGCTCGGTTCCGTGCAGACAAGGATCGGGCTGGCACCTCCGCCGATATATCGCGGCAGATGGAGTGGCTGTATAAGCGCAGGAGCGCCTCTGACAATTTCATCGTTTACCCGCCTCTGGTTGAAATCGTAGATCGAGGCGAAGCGCTTCTTCTTGTCGAAGAGAACCATCGTCGATCCGAACGTGTGACATGTCCAGACCTCGGATAACTTGGCATAGAAGTCTGGGTGGAAAACGCGAGTGCCAGTGGTTCCCCATAGCTCCCAGGGTACCGATGAGCGACGATAGCCAGGACTTGAAAGTACCTTGGCTTGTTGCAAGACTCCCAGGATAGTCTTGCGAGGGATGACAACCAGCCAAGGTTCGTCATTCTGCTCGCCGAACCAAAGACTGACGGTGTAGATCACCTGGTCTGGGTCATCGAAGAAGGGAACAGAGCTGGTGTTGTTGGGCCAGGAGTAGGATGGATCGCAACGAATACGAGATGAAGTCCATTCATTGTGGATGGGAAAAGCCAAAGAAACGGAGGGCCCGATGCTGTAGCAGTCGGGATAGGATACAGTGGAATCAGCTTCAAGAAAATTGAAAATCGTGGGGAATCCTTCCGTTGTTGTCACGATGATGTGTGTATTATTTAAGAATGCGAAGGAAAGCAAGCTGGATGTCCTATCTTCAACAAGCTACAAAGAAATGTGAACTAGGCAATAGAATAGTAAGAGGGCCGAACAGACCAGTTGAACCATGCTCGTCATCCAATTGAAGATCACCAGGGTGTCCACACGATCATCTTGAATCATGGCACCTACGTACTCTCCAGAGATCTGGAGGGAGATTTCGACTTCGCTGAATGTATATCCCCTGGACTTGATTTCGACGATATGCTCTTTTGCGACAGGATGGGCCTGTCCAGTCGACATGGTCCTCCAATGAAACCGGAGAACGGACCTTATGCCGTTTTTCATTTGTTGGCCCGTGCTATAATGGTCGTTCAACCAAAAGTCCATGTTGAAATTTGTATGGGAACAGATATAACTCACAGCCTGATGACCTCCAAAAGGACTAAGAGATCCTGAGAGGGATCCATACCAAAATCTTGGAGTACTTTTATGTCAGAGATTGGGATCGACCAAGTATCTTCGGAATCCGATGTGCCACTGGTCAGGGGGGAAGGAAGTCTTGTAAATCTAAGCCTATCGAGGGATTCATCTTGCATAGCGAGCACGTTTCCGTACAGCTCCCAGCTATTGCCGTCCAATAGATCGAGTTGACGTTTTTCTGCGGTGGGCTTACCCCAGCCGGCTTTCCACCTCCGCAAAGTGTCCAAACGTCCGGAGATATCTGGGAATGTGGCGTCTCCGTGCAATCCATTCCTAGCCAGTTCCATGATGTATGTTGCGTGGATAGACGAGTCAACCACTGAGCACAACAGTTTGCAAGTCTTTCCAATTGCTGAAGATTAGGTGACCGAGATTTCAGACCCCAGTGATTCTCACCGTTTTACATCGAGCCAGCGAAACAGCATCCAAGGAAGAGAATATATGGTGAACTAGCTCCAAGGGTAGATCGCAAAGGCTGCTCGCCATTTGTCTGAAGTTGGATTGAAGTTGGAAGCAGCCACGGACCGCCGGGCCGTATTTGAATCGACTGTTCTTTCTTGCCGTCATCATCATGGATTTGGGCAATCTGAACACTTTCCCGCGCGAACTGATCCAAGACATTCTTGCATTTCTCGACGGGCATTCCCTTGCCATATGCAGATCTGTGCGGCCATTCAGCTTGATTTCTCTGAAAACTCATGAATCGCGCCACTCTAGACATGCAAGGCTCTGCGTGGCACCATTGACGCGTCGACATCGATGGTCTACGCCATGACACTTGCTCAGTTTGGCCTTGTAGCCCATCATGTCCCCCCTGCCTCTTCAGACCGCCTAGACCTGCTGAAGAAGTACGTGGGAGGGTGGGTCGAGATGAAGAACAGTGGCTACTCGGAAGAGTCTTTTCTCAATCCCTCAGGTAACCTCTGGGAACTTTTCGGTGACGTTCTGGCCCAGCAATCTGGATTAAACTTGAGTCTGCGACGGCTTCCCTCAAACTCCCTGGGAGTAGAAGAGAAGACTTGGGATATCCCCGTTGAGGCGGGCATGCGCGATTTCGGTACAGATCCATCCCAAGATCTCCTTGTCGTGATCAAAGAGCCACGAGTGTACGTATTTGTCTATTACACTTTTTTTCGTCGAATATTGAACCAATCATCTAGCCAGGGCGCATACGCCATTCATCGCATCGATCTTCTGACACTGTCGAAAGGGATACGACACCCTTTGGCCAAGGAAGCTGTCCTGCATTTGACTCAACTTCTGACGTTCTTTCCAATGTCCTACGGTGTCCAGGTCTCTGGAGACCACCTTGGTGTGATCTTTCATGCAAGAGAACAGCATAATTACGTCGTAGTATGGAACTGGAAAACCGGCGTCAGAGAGATGGTAATATTATTCTCTTTAATCTCTTGTATGACGACGCTCAACAGATTTGTTACAGCATCTTACTGGACCTGAAATTGGATCGTTCGCATTCCTCAGCGAGACACATATCGCAGCGACCTTCACTTATCCGCACTCCGAAAATCTCGCTCTCACACTTGTTAATTTCCGAATGGCCGATGGTTCTCAACCGACGGAATTTATGCGCTACCAGGGAAAGATCATCCTCGACCTGCCAATATTGCATGTCCTCGCCGTCGCCCTCATACGATGCGATCCATCCCCGGCTTGGCCCGTCGTGGACGACTCTATCTCATTCCATGATAACCCAGATCAACTCATATACACGGTGGCGATATGGGCTCAAGGAGGACATCAATTCACGCTGGTTGTACATCGCGCCACACTTCTCCAGTACGTCGATCGAGGCTGCACGGTCATCCGGTGGGTCGACTGGGGTCCACGTGAAACGCGCATGCTGGACGCGGTTAACCACACCCCACCATCTCCGACATTCTCCTGCACCTCGTTTGGATCGGTAATGGTGTCCTTGAACAGAGCGGGAGATATGGTCAATGTCTTTGACTTTAATCGCGCGCGCGTCCGGCGGGATGTGTTGGCCGGTGCCCCTGACGTTAATCCCAATGAGAAGTTTCGATTTCCCTCAGACGACGAAGAACAAACTGCTGTCTGTCGTCAGGACACTGTTATTGAAGGGGATGAGATAAATCCCTCATTTACCTCAATTGTTCGGACATCGTTACCTTTCCGAGCCCGAGGCATTCCCGTGAAGCTCTCTCCAGGTGAGCACTGGTCAGTGATGCGTAGCCAAAATAGTATTCTCCTAGTTACTGTGAGCCTTTTATGCTTTTGCATTATACCGAATGTTGACTTTTGAAGCGCCAGCCTGCTGGAAGGGAGTTCAAAGTACTCTCGTGGTAACTGGATGGGTGCTATTGGGAACATTGAATCTACCCTACGATGTATGGCCCTGACCGCGAAGTGTGTAGGCCCTATTTGGACTCACGCCACACTTTTACCTACCGGCCGAACGGTGGAAACTGTTCTATATTTTGACCGGAGCAGATGACAGAATTCATTTATTGGTGTTGCACATAGTGTCGTCGATTTACTCCTCATGGACGAAGCAAGACCAGCTGGTGTCCGTTATTATTGGACTTGACGAAGAAATCCCGACCTATTTGGGACCAACTGTCAAGTGTACGGAATCACGTACCCGAGAGAGTGCCGTTGAATGGTCAGTAGACAACTCTACACAGCCAGAAGATCATTTTTCCAGTCATTGAGAGCTGTTTCTGCTGTATTTTAAGCGCTCAATAGGTGCTATTCTAAGCGCTGCGCAGTGTTTCCCAGGCGCTTGAGGCAACGTTCGTGATGAACGCAGAGTTATATTGCTGTCCGCGCGATCATTGAGATAAATGGGCTATTAGTTCTATAGCCGCCAAGATCAACAAGCGCGCGTTCATTGCGAGTTCTCGCCTGTTCTCGCGGAAAATGCGAGTGGACAGCCAATACAGCGCTTGCGGCATATCGGCATGATTAGATTTTATCTTATCTGATTGCTGAAGCACACGCCGTACATCATCACTACAGCCTCCGCGTTTTGCTTAAATTTCCACCCTCCATGACTCGTTTTTCGTTTCTCCCTTTTCTCCCTCGATAATTATGCTCTCTGTATCGGCAAAATCGCATAGGGCCTCTCGATCTCTACACGTCAGACGAGGAGAGGCCTTCAAAGCGTTTTACGCGGTACGTGAATAGCTGCTGTACTTTGTTTGTCGCTGAGCTATATCGCAGACGATTCGCAGTCTAAGACAGCAGCCTGTATCTGCCCTTGACGAGAGCACCCCAGCCGACAATGTAAGTGCATCGTGTACTGGGAGGTAAATTTTCACTGACGCCGCATGTTAGGATTTTATTCTGTCGATATTACGTGCCAATCCATCTGTGAGGGACGCGCGTGGATACCTGGCATCGTTCGGGCCCAAACCACTCCCGAAGCCGGAACCCTCGCAGTCGACTCTACAGTTCCCTCTGCCTTCGACGTCGCAGCTCATTGATACGGAGCAGGCGGCCGTCAAATCCGAAGACAAAGTCCCGCCTATCATCGATTCGATTCTCGACCCTGTCGTTCGCAGGACAGCACTTGTAAAAATACAAAACCCCTTCAACGATGTTCAGCTCGAGAGCATCGCCCGGGGCATGGTCTATCTCGAGAAATTGGGTCTTGTCAGTGTTATCGTCGTTCAAGGCGACCAGGCATCGGGCCAGAATGAACGAGCGAACGCCATTGAGGAGGTCATGCGCGTCGTCTCTGCACTGGAACGACAAGGCTCCCGTGCGCGCCCCGTGCTCGGTGCAGTGGTCAGGCTTGGCCCTAATCCAAACGACTCCGAGTCTGATCACGAATTTGCGCCTCCAGAAGCGCACGCCATACCCTCCGATCTTGTTCCCATCCGTTCAGCACTTCGCGCGGGAGAGATTCCCGTCATCGCTCCATTCGCCATCGACTCATTTTGTCGATCTGTTCGTATTGATGCCAACGACGTGATTGCTTCCCTCGCTCGTGGGATGGCAGAGGCTGCTGCCCAAGATTCCATCACAGGCACAGCACAGAACGAAGTGGATCTCACGCCTCTACGACTCATGATAATTAACAGAGAAGGCGGAATCCCCTCATACGCACGATCTGGATATCCCCATCTTCTCATCAACATGTCCTCCGAACACGACCACATCAGCGAGACGTTCAATCCAGCATGGCGCCATTCACATCCTACCGCACTGGAGAATTTATCTTTAGCTCGCAAATGCTTAGCGTATATGCCTCCGTCGTCTTCTGCCATCATGGTTTCTCATCGGTCCCCGAGCTCTCTCATCGCCAATCTCATCACTAACAAACCTGCCGTCAGCTCTAGCCTTCCACATGCACTACTGCAAGGGAACCGAAAACTCACCCCCCACACGCCTACATTGCTTCGTCGAGGACTCCCCATCCGTGTCGCACACTCCCTCGCAGATATAGATCGCACCAAAATGACACATCTTCTTGAAAAGTCGTTCAACCGGACGCTTGACCAGGATAATTTCTACGGGCGCCTGGAAAAGTCGTTGGATTTTGTGATTATAGCAGGTGACTACGCAGGCGCCGCTATCGTAACGAACGAGCACTCGTCCGGGTTGCCCAATCCCATATCCTACCTCGACAAGTTCGCTGTGCTTCCCAGCCACCAAGGGGACGGCACCGTTGACTTCCTCTGGGTCGCATTACACGACGAGTCATATGGATTGGGACATCCATCCTCTGTCAATCCTAATGGTGGGAAAGAGGGTCGTGGAGAGGGTAGGGATTTGGTGTGGCGGAGTCGGGCGAATAACCCGATTAACAAGTGGTACTTCGAGAGAAGCACAGGGCATGTGAGGATGGGCTCGTGGATCTTGTTTTGGTGCGATGCGGAGAAGAATCTCAAAATAGAGCAAAGTCGCCGAGGTATGGCTGGTCTGTCGTATGTGGAATCATGGGAGGAAGGGCGGTTATCTCATTGGGCAGAGTCCATTGACCGGATACCTTCTGTGTGGAAGTGATGCTTCAAATGTATATATTCGGAATTGCTATCGTTAATGTCGTAGTGCTACTTGTAAGTAATGTGGAGATGAGGGTATCGCAGATGAATATAGAATAGTTATACAGTCCGAGTCCAAGTTCTACTTCGCGCCTTTTGCGCTTCGTTTCCTTGTCTTTGGGGGAGCAGTGGGGGAAGAAGCCGTGCTGCCTGACGATCTTCGTCCTTTGCCTGGCTTGAGGGTGCCAACGCGCTTCCATGGGGTGTACTTGCCGCCTTCTTCAACGACAGACTTCTGGAACGCATTGACACCGGCAATGACAATGTCCGTGAACTCGTGACATGTCCAGTGGTCAATATTGCGAAGCAGGAAGTGCACTTGTAGGATGTCGGCCGGCCGTTCTAGGAGCCACTCGTGGAATGAGCGATCGCCGTCCAGCTGTGTCCCACCGGGAAACGGTGCAGATAGGATGGTCGTAGTCTGGAACGTAGTCGTCAGCCACAGAATGAAAACAATCGTGATGAATAGCTTACCGAAGACCCATCGGACGAATGTTTGCACCAATCGACATGAGCTCGTACCGTCCCGTTCGCCCAGACCAATCCAAACACAGGAGCGTTGATCCCTAGGGAGTCGAGATGGCGCACAGCTGTCGTCGTAGACATCCTGTTCTGCCTGTACGCATGCTCTAGCATAGGATGAACAGGCTTCTTGTCTTCCCAAAAGCTGCTTGCAAACTCAAAGCCTTGTGGGTCCGGCAATGTAGAGCGAGGGGTACATTGAAATGGAAAAGACGAGCCCTTCTCAGCACATCCGCTTCGGAGGATGGTTTTGTGCTTCTTGAGGGTTTTGAAAGGGGACTTTTCGGAGTGAAAGAGCTTGGAGATGAGGGGACGGGGAATGAAGAGGACGGTGTCGGGGATCACTGTTTTGGCGTCGAGAATGCGGATAGAATCTGTGTGGAGCTTGGACGTGTGTATAGGTTGTGGGAGAGAGATGGAGCATTGGGCCCTATTAAATCGTAGAGTTGAGTGCGTAATAATGGTACCGTTAGAAGAACAAGGACGGACCTCTGGCGACTTTGAGTGATGGCAGGCGTGCGGAAGATATTGCATCTATCGAAGTTGGTAAATATATGACATTAAGACAGAGAAGGGCCTCACGCGGTGGCAAACTCGGCCTCTGAGAATTTCTCCTCAGAGGCTTTCATTTCCTTCAAAGATTTCCATGCTCTAAACACTGTCGCAAGCTGGTCGTACAAAAGATTCATATCAGCCTGTGTGGTTTGAGTATCGTCAGCGCTGAACAAATTTGAATCGCCTTGTTCAGCGTCTTTCAAGAAATCTAAGAAGCCTGGCATGCAAATCTTGGACACGAGTTTCTGAGTATCAGATCCCTGTAGAGCGTAAGTAGTCATTAGCTTAATGTTCGTACAGAGAGTGACCATCTCTCTTACCTCAGTAATCCATGTCTTAGGAATTCGAGCTGAAACGTCAAGGACGACGTCGACCTGCTTTTTGATTTCCTTTGGAATGTCAGAGTAGAGCACTTGTTCGATACATTGTCGGCTGGACCAGGTCTCAAAGTGATTTGAATTCTTCGCGATCCTTTCAAGAATGAGCGTTCAGGCGCGCGGAGGACGATGCAAGAAAGTTTACTGTGACGCAGACAGAGCGCGCTTGGGTGCAGCTTTGGAGACGCGTTTTTTGCTTGGAGAAGAGGAGGGATACGTTCTATATCAGGATACTCAGCCGGTGGCAATAAGAACTGCTTTGGCAATGAAACTCACGAGGTAGACATCCTTCTGAGTTACCGTACGCGTAAAAAGATTGAATAGGTGCACTGTAGTCGTTAGTTCGTAAGATTTCGTGAGATTTCGCGTGGGAAGCGTAGACGGTAGAGGTCGAACTGAAAGCGCTCGAATTGCCTATTCGGGATCCAACACTTTTGATTCCGCGGAAGGCACAACCACGTGCTGGCGGCATTTGCCGTTGAATACATTGAGTGTGGCGCATATTCAGCGGCATACCTACCCCCTCTGGAGTAACTCTTCGGATGTACTGTGTGCCTGAAATCAATGAATAAATATATTCAGGGGCCTAAGGTATACAAGAACGGTGCTCAGTCGCATGTAGAGAGAAACAGTGCTGGTTTCCACGTAAGATTAACCCAAGCGGTCGCAAGCTGACAATAGAATGGTGTTCGTGGTCAATGGCGTTTAGTTTCAAGCGGTTCATCTAAAAAGGTATGTGATGCATACGCTTTCGTCAAGCCCGGGCTATCAAAGATTAGCGTTCGTTGGTAGCCATCTACTACTAGGAGTATATGATGATTTTCATACATTCTTTAACATGCCTTTCGCGTTTAAACGTTCTACAGAGTCGTCTGCGCGGTCGCTTGTTCCCTGCAGGATGATTCCCACGCCACGTTGCCTGGGCGTATCTAGCCATCAACGCACCTTGCTTCCTTACTGTAACCTTCTCCAAACTTTTTTCCTGACTTCCCACTACAAAGACTGCCATAGTCTGCGCCTCTCTTTTTCCTTCTCTCCTTTCTAGTTGACAGGATGGTCAACTATAACACCATACACGACAATGGCAGCAACCCATACGGCGCAGGCGATCCCTACTACAACGAGTCCACTGGATACATTGCTCCTCCCCCGGTACCGCAGAAGAAGGGCACCAGCAACTGGGTTAAATTCGGCATTCCCATTGCTATTGTAGTCATTGCAGGTGCCGTCGTTGGCGGTATCTACGGCTCGAAAGCATCCAAGGATGGGGACAGCGACTCCTCGAGCTCGAGCGCCAACGGAGGCGGCTCAGGCTCTTCCAACCCCACTGAGGTCGCTAGCATCAAGGCTGAGCTTGGACGCTTTGCTACTGCGACCGCTAGCGAGTTCATGGTCCCTGTCTACCCATCTACCGTGCGTCTACATAAAATTTCTAGAACTAGCCTGACGTGTCTCTAGACCAACGCTGCTGCCTTTACCGCACCAACCTTTGTTTCCACCACCGACGAGACGCTTGCGTGGCCAGAGGATCCCTTCTCAGCGTCCAGCCCAAGCGTAACCAACCTGCGCTCGGACCACCCCCGCCTTATCGCGCCCGCCTACAAGTGGGACGCGCTCCCTACCCTCATTCAGAACGACCCTTACCTCAAAGGCTGGAACGACACTATTTTTGGCAACGCTACCCAGTACTACAACTTGGACCCCGTTGCCTACTTCATGGATGGCGACAGTGGTATTCTTGACAATGCTCGCGAGATAAAAATGAGGATCAAAGCTCTCGCGTATGCATACCGCATGACGAAGGATACCAAATGGGCTGACCGCGCATGGATGGAAGTCCAGGTAGGCGCATTCTAGCCCGTCCAATTATTTACACAACTAACATTTTGCGTCAGAACGCAGCTGGGAACGGTACCACAGAATTTGGCCCCGAAGAAGACAAGTGGAACGCGGCACATTTCCTCGATGTCGCAGAGTTCGCTGCTGCATATGCCATCGCCTATGACTGGCTCTTCGATGTTTTGACCGACGAGCAAAAGAGCCAGCTGAGGTTCACCCTCACCAAGTACGCTTTGGCACCCGGCGTGGCTACATTCACGGACGAGACAAACTACTTCGGTTGGTGGCAAACAAACACCACCGGTAACTGGAACTGTGTCTGCAACGGTGGATTGACATTGGCTTCTCTCGCCATCCTTGACGAAGACGAGTACGGTAACGCAGCCACGCTCCTCGGCCTGACCATCCCCAATGCTCTTGAGAACTGTGTCAACGCAGTGGCGAGCGATGGAACGTGGAAAGAGACACCCAACTACTGGTACTTTGGTACCACCGGCCACGCTGAGATGTCGTCCGCTCTCTTGACTGCCACAGGCTCTGACATGGGCATGCTCGAGACGAACCCCGACTTTTACAAGACGGGTGACTTCCACATGTACTCCTACGGCCCAACCTCCAAGTTCGATTGGGGTGACCACGGTCCCAACAAGTTCTCTGCTACTGCCAACTCGGTTATCTTCTACGGATCCCAGTACAATCAGCCCAGCTACACTCTATTCCAACGCGAGCAGGCTGACGCCGCCGAGCCGTTCTCCATGTTCTGGTACGACGCGACGGTCAATGGTGCTTTCTGGAACGGCAAGCCATTGGATGCGTTCTTCAACAGTGAGCTCGACCAATGGGTTTCGATGAGGAGCAGCTGGACGGACCAGGAAGCTCTCTTCGTTGCGATGAAGGCTGGAATGAACCAAGGCCATCAGACTCACAACGATCTCGACGTTGGTGACTTTGTGCTTGACGCAATGGGCACGCGCTGGGCTGGAGAGTACGGTTCCGGTGATTACCGCTCTCCTGCCTTCTTCAGCAATGATACTCAGGAGAGCGCGCGATGGAGGTACTTCAGGAAGATGACAGAGGGACAGAGCACGCTGTTGATCAACGCGGCAAATCAGGACGTTGGAGCGCGCGCCACTATCCTCAACTCTGGATCGTCTGGAACGAGTCAGGGCTCGAGCACTGTGATGGATGTCAAGACAGACGATACCGCGTTCTGGGTGGCTGATATGACATCTGCATACTTTGATGCGTGAGTTTTTTTCTATTGTTGGCAGATAAAATGTGTTGATCCTTGTTTTTCAGGACGTCTGTGAAACGCGGTGTGCGATTGTTGAATGGAAGGAAACAGGTGCTGATCCAGGATGAGGTGACAGCGAGTGCCCCGATCCAATGGAGGATGCACACGAATGCCACCGTGACTGCCAACGGAGCGACTGCGACGTTGGAGCGGGACGGAAAGACGTTGGAGATGACGATTTTGAACGCGGGCGATGCGACGTTCTCGACGATGGACGCTGTGAGGCTGGCGTCGTCGCCTGAGCCTTTGGTGCCAGATCAGGAGAATCCTGGCATCACAATTGTGCTTATTGATCTTGAAGCAGGAACGCACACGCTGGAGGTGCTTTTCAACCCGCAGTGGGAGGGAGTTGATTTTGTTACGCCCAGTACTGTTGCGCTGGATGATTGGTCACTGACGAGCCATAATTGACGGACCTCTTGTACCTATTTTCTACGCTACAATATAGTACGGGCTGAGTATACCATGGATAATGTTCAGGATAAGTTAGTGGAGCCACTGGAGCGTAACGGGGGAACTAAAGAAATTTTGTATGTTCGTGTTATGTTCGTATCCAAGGGGCGGTGCGATCCTTATTCTGGCTTGCTTCCTGCTCTCATCTTGGCTGGACCTTTCCTATCTGCAACGTCGACCTCAACGCTGCCCAACATGTTCAAATCACTCAAGACCACACTCACATTCGTTACCCTCCTTCTTTTCGTCCTCGCGCTCAGTGCCCAAGTAGAGGCAAAGGGACATGCAAAGGTTGCTCGCCATGCAAACAGAATTATACGCAAACGAGCACCGCAAACAGGCCAGACAGGCGGTGGCGGCGGTGGTACCAACGGCGGGGCTGCTGTAGAGTCGTCTGGGTCGATTGCCCAGTCGGAATCGACCTCTACCTCGACGACTGTGTCAGTAGCGCCCTCGACCTCCAGCACGTCTTCTACCGCCTCAACAACCACCACTCGCGGTGGTCTCCTATCCACGCTGCTCTCTGTGCGTTATTCTACACTTAAAACAACGAGTGGCACTAATTTTCGGGGTTTTTTTCTAGGATCTGTTAGCATCGAGCACGAGCAGTGTCGCATCCACCACCAGCACGACCTCTACCTCGACTACCACCACATCAAGCACGCCCCCTGCCACGTCTGTTCCAGCACCCACTGTCAACGTTGGCAGCCCTTCAGAGGAGGAGACGGTCACCCCAACCACCAAGATCGTATCTGTCGGCGTCGAAGCTTCCCAGACGGCGGATGCCTCGGAGAAGGAGACTACAGGCGCTGCTACTACCGGCTCAGGTGTTGCCTTGACTGTCATCATCGCCGTCGCTGCTTCCATCGGCTTCGTTATCGTCATTTGGACCATCTTCCGCAAGTGGAAGCTCGCCCGTTCCGCGAGGTTCGATAAACGCCTCAACCCGATTGACTGGGAGCCGACGAACGACGACGTCGCGGGTGCTGGTGTTCCAGGCAGCCACCGTCGCGCCACGTCCGACACCTCCTCGTTCCACTCTGGCGTCAACCACGGTAACGGTTCGGATACCAGCCATAACATGCATCCCAGCTTGGGTCCTCTACCTGACCACGACTTTACTGCGCCGCCCGTCGGTCAGGGAGCTTATGCGGGTTACAACACGGGCTACGCTGACCTGAACCGCGGACCGAGCCCGCAGCCGCCCATGAACGAGCTTAACCGAGGCCCCAGCTTGGCCCGCTCAAACTACGATCCGAACGTCCCCCTCCACCACCAGAATGGGTACAACGCCCAGGATTATAGATATTAAAGGTTGAACGCATGATTTGTGCTCGTTGTATCGATACTCTCGGTCTTTTTCCACGCCCATCCTTTTACGCACGATCTTTATAGAATCTGAAGCACCGATAATCCTACGCCGCTGGACCCACCTTCACTTTCTTACGGCTATCCTTCCTCCTTTCTTTGTTTTTGTTCTTTCTGTCGATAATGTCATCAGAGATTCATTCACGGACGACCAGATTTATCTTCCCTTTTTTAACTTTAATCTTCCGTCCTCCAGTTTTTGTGTTCTATATACCACGCTACCAGCCATCTACGCAAATTCGTATGTTGGTGTTGTTCCTTCCTGTAAGTATAAGTTACCAGTAGCGAAGTGCTCGCAACGTAATTGTGTGGTGGCTGTGGAACTGAAGTATGTAGTTCGTGTTGGTATTTTGAGCCATTCTTGGGAGATATCCATTCCGAATCCCTGTTACATCGGTGCGACTACTTACGTGGGTCCCCAGTTGTTGTTAATCTAGGTTGGCGTCGTCAATCTGTGCGCCACACTAGCGCGATCACTGATAGGACGAGCGTGCGGAACTATACGGCCAGTACAGATAGTACCGATTATCTCTAACCTCGACACATGTCCGTAAAGCTAATGGAATGGTAGGGACTTGAACGACTGTGACATCGGAGCGAGAGAGGGTTCGTAGTAACAACATAGCAGTTGGGCTGTTTGTCAAACCCTAGACTTTTGCAAAAAAGATGTTGGCAATGCTATGATTCTACGTAATCACTTGTAAGGGTATGTTCTACAGTAACAAAAGGTATCGCTGCAGGTGGGTCTACGATAATGGGAGAAGAAACACGTTGCCATCGCACGAGAAGCAAAGCTACTGCGAGAGGCAAGACAGACAATGCATAAATCCACCACCAACTCCATATATGTTTGACCACTCTGTCCCCCTGCGAGGATGGTGCGGAAGACGAAACATCGTTCATGGTGACATCCTCCACCAGTCGTGTGCGTTCAAATAGACCCTCAAGCCCCGTAGGCGCTTCCGGTGCGAAGAAGCGCTGCGGGCGAAGCCAAAAGCTTTCAGTCGACGATGCTTGTGACGGTGGTGGTTGTCTGGGTGAGCCGTTTGTCGGTGTCCAGTCCATCTCATCATTGTCCGGCTGGGGCTGAGGAAGCGACGCTCCGTGTAAGGAAGCTATGCCGAAGATGGGGGGTTTGGAGACTACGGGTTTGGAGGATAGCGAGAGGGTTGCGAAAAGGTCGTTTTCGGGAAGGGATGGAGGTGGTGAATGTGGTGAGATGGGTGTCGCGGCTCGCGACGAGGTTAGCGTGGTGGAATCTAGCAGTCGAATAGCTGGTGGATGCTGTAATTGGAGTACGAAGAAGGACATGATGAATATCTATGGGAAGGGATTAGCGGTTGAGGTTGGTAAGAGTATATGACACGAACAGATAATTCCAAGATGATGCATGTCGTGAAATAGACGCTCGCAATAAATGTGTTCGGCGTATTGGATATATGTAGGTAGTCGAGATGCGGCCGATTCCACGTTATCGATATCATCGACGCAGTCAGTAGGCGTGAAAACCATGCGACCATTTGGAGAACCTGCAGACAGTCAGTGAGGGATGGCGCAGCGGATGAGAGGACGTACGATATATTTGTCTTTGCCTCGTAGGCGAACATCTCGCCCTTCCCGACGTGCGCGTTGTAGTGCGGCGTATGTAGGGTCCCAGAAGGCCCAGAAGAAACTAAGAAACGCGACAATAGGTAGGAAGGAAGGTCGACATATGAATGATACTGATGAACCGTAGTGTGCGAGTCCTGGAAATCGGAGATGAGAATGTGTAGCGGAGAATGAGAGACATTGACTTACTTGCTGTGTACGCCCCCATCGCGGCAACAAAGTTGAGGCCCCATAGGAGACCTCGTAGACGCCATAAGAGCATCTTGACAGACTGCTTGTCGCGTGCTACAGTTGGCGCTGAGACGCGGCGTGTGCGCTGTTTCCCCTTGGTCTCTTTCAGGAAGCTTCCGAGCGCGTTTGTGCGCGCCATCTTCTCCTTGTTATGTAGTTCTTCTTCAACGGCTGGTAGACAATCTGCGCAAACGGGAGGATACCGTGCATGGAGGGATTCACGATATTCGGGAAGCATTGCTACTCGTCGTTCGTATTCGGGCGTCTAGATATGGTTTTAGTAGAATAGTGGTGGGTTGAGGTTGATACGCACTTTGGGATCCGGTAGGTAGTTGGAGAGGAGGTTGATGAGCAGCATTTGGTTCGTTTGGCATGTATGACAGAACGGTCCCTTGCCATACATTGTGGGAAGGCGCTCTTTACTAGGAGAACCTATGGAGCGTTAGTATCAGATAGTTGAGAATGATTTAGCGACATACCTCGTTTCGAAAACGAGCGCTTGTTTAGCGTCTCGTCCTGCATCGCTGGCTCCCAAGAGATAATCTCTCCGGATTTGTCGTAACGGTTCCAGCAGGTGCATTCCGAGCATCGAAAGTTGAACGGATCCCGAGGACTGTTTACTAGGGAATGGCAGAAGAAACACTGAACAGCGCCGCGACGTTGGAAGAGCGACATGGTGGATGGAGGACAAGGTGATAATTGCCACGTGATCGAGCGCACGAAATTTTGTATCGGACCGGCCATGCGAACAATGAAATGTCTGTTGCTCCCACGTCACATCCAGGCAAAATACTGCTTCAGCCGGCGTATTTTACATCTTCGAGCTATATTAATGCTCTGAAAAACGATATCGATGCTCTGGTGAAAACATTTGAGAGCGAATTTGCTGAAACGGCAGAGCAGGATAAGCCGTTTACTTTGTTTAAGACTATCTGGTGCACAATGGGATGGCAATGGCTTCACTTCAAGGTCTTCGACGCGCGCAGTAGGGATATGTTTCTTCAAGTTACTTGTCGTATGTTTATGGGTATGGTTCCCGTTGCATTTTTTAACCATTCGCTAACAATATTTGTAGAGCAAGCTGTCTTAGCGGGAAAGCCGTTGGCTAGAGTTGTTGGACTGTTTGGCTTGTATACCTTCTTCAATACTCAGCCATCTGGAGCACCTACGCTTTACTCGCTCCTCCATGTACCAATACCTCGAGGTACGTACTTCTATCCTTCCAACTAACGGTTGTGTCAATCCTAACTCAGTATTCCAGATCATCATTCCAAATTACTGTCTCTTCCAGATGACCTCGACTCCTCTCTCAAATCCGCTGCTGTCAACATCCTACGTCTTCTAGAAGATGCCAAAGTGTTCTTCATACTCCCCGACTCCGAAGTGGGTACGCACTATCCCCGAATCCTGCCCCGAGAGGTGATGGTACTCGAGACAGCCGAATCGGAGGCTCCAAAGAAGAAAGGCCGTCCATCCAAAGCGGATCGTGCGCAGAAGGCTCAGCTTGCCCTCGACAACTTGGATCAATGGCTCCAAAAGACCACGTCCTCGTCGCCTGACGGAGAAACGACTCATCAACTGTTGCTCGAGGAGCCGACTGCCACGCTGGAGACGTATACCCACTGGAAGAATACTCTACTTAATTCTCTTCAAGAAGATCCGCATGGGCTTGCTGGTATTAGAGATGCGAATAAGCAGATCCATGCTCGGTTGAAGCAGGCAGCGGAAATAACTGGTGCCCCTCCCCCCCCAGCCACGGAGAGTGGACCTGGCATTAGACGGGTTGAAAGAGCTATGCTTGAGCTCGATGACCCGTCTGTGGCACGAAGAGGTGGGTTGTTGGCATTGTTAGAGGGAGCAGGAAATCTGGATCATACACCCATGGATATCTAAACATTCCGTGTGTGTAAGTGTCATTCAGATTTTGATAATTATCAAAAATCAACTTCAGTACGTGGCGCATTGCATGGAGTTACGCCACCATTAATATTGCAGTTAGTTCTCTGCTTAGTCAGCCTGTCCAGATGAGCTATAAGAAGCGCGTTGACATAACTCGCTGTCATCCCGCCTTTGCCTTCTGTTCGCCCGCGGTACTCATCGTCGTTTTCGACGTCCTCTCCCTCATTTTAACGACCGTCATGTCATACAACGCCCAACGCAATTACCAAAAGCCTCCGACCTATGGTCCTACAGCAAATCTCTTGACCGAATCCTCACCAAACCTCAGCATTCCAGCAGCTTTCCGAGGCCCGCAATCTCTTCGCTCGCAGGCGAGCACGTCGACTTTGGTACGCCTTTACGCGCCCTCTTGAACGGTCCTGACGGTAGTTGCAGAATCAGGACAATCGATATGGCTCAACGTCCACCTTGACCGTCACTGCTTCAATTTCCGACAAAGTGCGCGCCTTTTACCATTCTTTTTCATCGCTAAACGCGTCTAGTTCTCGCTCGCGCCTGATCCCACCGCCTGGGGCTCTAACCTATCGCCACATTATCCCGAGCCAGACGATTATCTGCACAATCCCGACCCAAAGCGCGACAGACGACACGATGCCGGCGGCACAGTGTTCACGTACCGCGGGGCAACGAATCTAGGCTGCATTATTGTTCTCAGTCTTGGCCTCGTCACTCTTTTGTATGACTTCGCGCTTTCAACCCTGACAATATGCTAACGATAGCTCAAGTGGCGGATATCCTGTAATCAGCTATTTCAATGACCCGTTCTTGGGCACTCAAGGCGGCTTCAACATAGGTGGCATCAACGCGACCGGCCAGATTCCAACCATTGCGGGAAATTTTGGGCTCATAGACGTCGACACGCCGAAGGAAGCATTCACCAAAACGTCTATGGATACAGGCGAAGAGCTCCAGCTCGTATTCAGCGACGAATTCAACGTCGAGGGGCGCAGCTTCTATCCTGGCGACGATCCGTACTGGGAGGCTGTCGACTTGCATTACTGGGGCACCAATAATATGGAATGGTACGACCCCGCCGCCATCACCACCGCGGACGGCGCACTCCAAATAACTCTATCGGAGAAGGAAACACACGATCTTCACTACCAGGGAGGTATGATGTCGACATGGAACAAGTTCTGCTTTACAGGTGGTTATATCGAGGCTGCGACTATCCTTCCAGGAAGCAATAATGTCGTCGGACTTTGGCCCGCCATCTGGACGATGGGTAATCTTGGGCGAGCAGGATATGGCGCTTCTCTGGATGGCACGGTATGCATCCGAATTGTGCTCGCCGTTCCTCAGCTAATCGTCTTTGTAGTGGCCGTACAGTTACGATTCCTGTGACATCGGAACCGTCCGTAACCAGTCACTCAACGGCAAGCCAGAAATGACTACTTACGACGGAGATGCCATGTACGATGGTGTTCTATCTTTTCTACCAGGCCAAAGGTTATCGAGGTGCACCTGTCCTGACGAATCGCATCCTGGACCCATTCATCCTGACGGTACATATGTGGGCCGCTCTGCACCCGAGATCGATATTTTTGAAGCTCAGGTAAGATCGAGCCTCAATTCTTCCCATCATTCTTACCATATATACAGATTAGCGGGGATCCTCTTCGGGGGAAAGTATCACAGTCCGGGCAATGGGCGGTAAGATAACACTACGCTATATAGAGATATACTTACTGTGACCCTCAGCCGTTCAACTACGCCTATGAATGGTTCAATACGAGCGATAATATGGTCATCTACGATGAAAAAACGACGCAGCAGAATACGTACAAAGGCGGCGCGTTCCAGCAATCTACTTCGGGTGTATCATGGACTAGTAAGTTCGCTTTGATCTTTTGTCGGAGCGGCTGCTAACACTACTCTGTAGACCAAGACTGCTATCAGCTGGGGAAGCAATGCTACTCTGTCTATGGGTTTGAGTACCAGCCAGGTATGTAGGCTTTCCCTTGGTTCTCTTTCTGGTCTCATCCCCCGTGCTCGTTCTTTAGGATACGACGATGGCGTAAGTGTCGAACTGCGGAATATATGTAACAGTGTTATTCACGGGCTTCTAGTACATTACTTGGGTCAACGACGATAAGCCTGCTTGGACTTTCCGTGGCTCCGGTACAGCAGCCGATACTCGCGTCGAGATTGGGCCTCGTCCAGTCCCTCAAGAGCCTATGGTGAGTACCGTATATTGTTCTTCCGCTCTTTTGCTCATATCCCCAGTACATTCTCGCTAACTTGGGCATGTCGACCAACTTTGGAAGCGTTGATCTAGAGCACCTCCACTTCCCTTCCGTCATGAGTGTGGATTATATTCGCGTGTACCAGCCGAAGGGGGCGATTAACATTGGATGCGACCCGGACGATTTCCCGACGCAGTCGTATATCAAGCAGTACGTCTATTTTACGGTTCGTGTTATAGTTGTGTTGACGTGTTCCAGGTATATTGAAGCGTATACGAACCCGAATCTGACAACCTGGGTAGACGATTATGGACAGGCTATTCCTAGGAATAGCTTTTTAGGAGAGTGCTGATCTTCTGGATCGTTTTATGCTATTTGAACCAAATAATGCTACGTGTGAGCCATAATCGATATTTACTTATACTTCTTATAATTGTCCCGTAGCTTTTCTGCTCCTCGTACACCATGTACAATAAGCAATATTGATCTCTGACGCCGAAGAGTCCAGATGCATTCATTGGCAACCCGGGCCGGTAGTAATCCGTGTTTCCTTTCTCTCAACTTCAAGCTTCAAAGCTTCAAACTTAAAGCTTAAAGCCTTGTAAAATGGCGGGAAGCCTCTGCGCTCTGCCTTTGGAGCTAGTACACCGCATTTTCTTCTGCTCAGATGGCGTTTCATTGGCTCGATGCAGAGAGGTGAGAAGCACTGAAGTCCGCGTTTATAACAAACTGAATCTTCAAAGACTTGCAGATTCTTGTGCTCGGTAATCGACTCGTCCGTCAACGCGGCATATAGCATGGAACTAGCTAGGAATGGCTTGCATGGAGATACGACTGCTTCTGATATCCGTAAACGCCTAGACATATTGCAGAGGTCGAAAGTCGGCTGGGGTAAACCTACTGAAAAACGTCAACTCGATCCTCTGGAAGACCATAGCTGGAAGCTGAATGGAAATGTGCTCGCTATGCACCAAAAATCCCTCGATGTTCTGAGATTTATACGACTTCCTTCCCTCACCGTGCCAGTGACTGCTTCGGATTCCGAAGACAGTTGGACAATTTCAATTTCTGACATAGCAACACACCCAATCTTCAGTATGGATCCTTCTCAGGATTTACTTGTCCTTTTAGAGGAAATCAGACAGTGAGTCGCAGCTACAGTTTCCTTCACACATTTTTGGTATAACAAGCATTGTAGTACGGGACAATTGAACGACGATGTAAGGAATGTTAACAGGTTCCACTTGAAAACTATACAGGACAAGCCCATCCAGACGCAAACGAACATATCATCGAAGTCAAGTCCAAACAACATTCAGACTTCATCGTCCAACACTGCACTCAAATCTCTGGAGACTGTCTGGGTGTTATGCTCAACGATACCATGGAGAATAACTTATTCATCTGCAATTGGAAGACAGGCGTAGTACATTTGGTATGCTTCACATACACCTCTTATTTCATCGCAGTAATTGACAGTTTCGTGCAGTTTGTTCAAGATATGGCACAAGTCTTGCAATCCTTCGCGTTCTTGAGCGACTCGCACGTCATCGTAACGGCCGTGAAGGGATTCCCTAGGATAATCAATTTTCTTGAAGTGGATACGACAATATTGGATCCGTATCAGGCCCTTCATTTCGTTAAGCCTTCCCATTGCGGAGGAATCCTCCTCATGTCTTGTTACTTGCGATACACCTTATTCCTGGCCCAACAACGCTAGCTCTGTTCCCTTCTCAGATGATCCAGACCAGATGATTTATACCGTTATCCTCTTCTCCGGCGATGTCCATTGGCTGTTTGTCATCCCTCGAAAAACTCTCCTAGGAGTTATGCAACAAGCCAAGATACTCCCAAGGACCGCCACTCGGACGGAGGTACCCTGGGAGTTATGGGGAGCCACTGGTACTCGTCTATTCAATCCAGCCTGTTATTTTCGACTATCCGATACCTGGACATGTCACACGTTCGGATCTACGATGGTCATCTTCGACAAGAATAAACGGTTCACCACGATGTATGATTTCAACCAAGCACGGGTAGAAGAGGAAATTCGAAAGGGCACTAAGGCGCATATGACGCCACATCGGCTTCCCCCACCCACCGGCCAAGGCGCCAGTCCGGTCTTAGTCTGCACTCATCCCAGTTATATGCGTATGCCCGGAAATGTCAATACTAAGACTTGGTTGCCTTTTCGAGTCAGGTCGTTTGCCTTGCCAGAATACACTGAGGATGAAACGTTGAGAGCGATGATGTGCAGCCAGCATTGTGCCATCGCTGTCATTGTGAGAAATATCCTTCATACACCTACCTAGTCTGACGTTCTTTACAGGAGGATGAGCAACATGGTACGCGATTTGACATCATTAGTTTTGAGTTATAGATCGACGAGAGAAATGCATTATTACTACCACTGTTTTTAAGCCTCTTTACCGTTGTCAAGGTACAACCAGAATGTTCCGTAACATCGTGGCATTTTTTATCTAACGCAAAAAGCAGTGGATGGATATGCTAGGTACTTGTGAACAAACCGATATTTTACAGGCGGCCGCCTGAGGCTTTCCCAAAATGCTTTTTGTGAGAGTTCTGACCTTCTGCGTGTCGGCTTATGCATGCTTCCAGTGGTGTTGCGTGGGAGCGATACCTAAATAACACGACTACTTACCTAGAACGCCACGCATGAACATGTACATCAAGCCGGACCGGTGATCCGTGTTTCTTTTTCTTACAGCCATGCCAGGAGGCCTTTGCGCTCTACCATTGGAGCTAGTACACCATATACTCTCATCTTTGGATGCTTTTGCGCTTGTGAGATGCAGAAAGGTGAGAATCGCTGAAGCCTCGAATCAAAATAACAAACGACTAGCAACCTTAAAAGACTTGCAAACTGCTGTGCTCGGCGATTGACTCCTCTATTCACGCGACATACAGCATGGATTTAGCTAGGAATGGCTTACATGGAGATGTTACTACTCCTGACATCCGCAAACGCGTGGATATCTTGCGGAGGTGGAAAGCCGGCTGGGGCAAACCCGCCACAGAACAACGCCAACTCTATTTATTGGATGGCCCAACCTGGGAACTGTATGGAAACGTGCTTGCTACGGAAGACGAGTCTCTCAATATGCTCAAGTTCACGAGACTGCCTTCCCCAACCGTGACTACATCGGCCCTTGAAGATACTTGGTCGATCCCGATCTCTGACATAACAGCACTTCGAGACTTCAGTATGGATCCTTCTCAGGATCTTCTAGTCCTTTTGGAGATCATCAGGTAGTGAACCATAGCTGTTGTTCGCAAGAAATTGTAATTAATCGACGATTGTAGCACGGGACAAGTGAATAACGACTCAGACGTAAGGACAGTCTACCGATTTCATGTGAGGACCATGTCGACCGGACAAGTACATCCTGTCGCAAGGGCACATGTCGTCGAAGTGAAGTCCCTGTACGACGTAGATGACGAAGCCGGATACTCCATCCAAATTTCTGGGGATTATCTTGGTTGTTTGATCATAGATACTCCTTGGGTGGTTATCCTAGCCATCCACAACTGGAAGACAGGCATGGTTCATTTCGTATGTTCAGCCCACACCTTTCTATTCTATCGGACTGAATTGACTTTCCCGCGTAGCTGGTTCAAGATATGACATGTGTCTTGCTTTCCTTCGCGTTCTTGAACGATACACACATCATCGTGACGACCGTACAGGGATTCCCCCTCGTAGTTGATTTTTCGGAAGCGGACGGAAGCAAAACATACCCCAACTGCACGAGCATCGGAGCCTTCGTTTCTTTAGGACTCCCAATTCTTGAGGAAGATTGTGCATGCGATATCCGTTGTGACCCGTCATATTCATGGCCGAACAACGCCAGCTCTGTTCCTTTCTTCGATGACCCAGAACAGGTGATTTACACTGTGAGACTTTGGCCCATTGAGGACGACGATCCATGGTTGTTTGTTGTCCCTCGCAAAACTCTCCTCAGTGCCCTGCAGCAGGCCGACGGGGTAGCCCATGCTCACACGCAGCTACCCTGGGAGCTATGGGGAGTCACTGGCACTCGCATATTCCACCCAGCTTGCTATGACTTGATTTCCGACGTCTGGACATGCCACACATTCGGGTCTACGATGGTCCTTATCGACAAGAAGAAACAGTTCGCCTCGATCTATGATTTCAACAAAATGCGGGTACAGGAGGAAATTCGAAAGGGCACTACGGTGTATACAATGCCACATCGGCTTCCCCAACACACTGGGGAAGGCGCCGGCCCTGTCTTAGTGTGCACTCAAGACATTCAGACTCATATAACCGGATATGGCTTACAGACCAATGTAGAGAGTATGCTGCCTTTTCGAGTCAGGCCGTTTGCTCTGCCGCCACATAGCGAAGATGAAGTTTTGATTGCGATGATGTACAGCCAGGATTGTATCATCGCTGTTCATGTGGGTAATATTATGCAAATACACATCTAGTCTAACGTTCATCACAGGAGACCGATGAGAGTACTATCCGATTTGACATCAGGCATTTTGAGATTTAGATTGCGCCGTCAATGTTCTCGTAGTACATATTGACTCGTTGGATAGCGGATTAAGTAGGTTTCAATGTTCGGAAGTACAGTAACTTTTCAGAACAAGATATTGACGATATAGATACAAATGTGTACAACAAAACTTAGAACGAAAGCAAAATCTAATTAAGTGGCACAGAATCGAGTAAGGTCTGTAGTCGCGTTAAGGTCCTTCCTAAAGACAGAATACCCCCTGCTGTAAGGCGTGGTACAGCCAGATCTTCTCCATCCATAGATGGTTCCGCGGCCACCGTGTTCGGGTTCTGGCTCTTTTCTATCAACTTTCGCGCGTCGCCGACGACCTTGTCCAGTCGTTTCTCCGTATAATATATGTGCTTGATCTCCTCTTTGAGGTCGCCCAGCGGGATTTCAAGGGCTCTTCGGACGAACCCACGAGAGAGCACGTATGCTTTCTCACTGTACAGTCGACTCCAATGAAAATGAGTTTTCGATGCCATCATGATGACGGATAGCACCCACCTATTAACAATCCCTTCCTCAGTTCCTCTGAGCTTCTCGTACGCCGGTTCACAAAACCATCTGAGGAGCGTTAGACGAAGAAGATACAAGTCAAGGAATACGTACGGTTCCTTCACGAGGACTAATCCTTGAATGCTGACGAAGGCTTGTAATAGCGACGATCTTCCCGCGCTCCATGTTTCGTTTTGGTCTCCAGCCCATGTGCCGAGGATGGACAGACAGACTTTGCCTTCCTCGTAAAGGTTGCTATGCTCATGTTAAACGCTTGATCGACACGGAGTCACGGTAGAGAGCTTACGGATTGACTAAGAAGCAGAAGAAGTCAGTGACATTCTTGAAAGCAGAATAGCATGAATATTCACCTCGCCCGTTCCCATTCGTCCAGCTCAGGAAATGCGCTTGCGGTGGGCTATTAGGGAAGTTGGAGTCAAGCATCCAGTCGATGACAAACGGTGCATCTTCATAAGGCGTATTTTGCGGGCCAATTATCAGGGATCGTAATAAATCTGCGCGGTCCTCGTACGTGCGAACGATGATGTTATCTGCAGCTTTCGTGAGTTATCAACGCCAAGAGAGAAGGCGTGTCATACGTACCAGGAAGACTAGTAGAGAGAACACGGTACTCCTTGCGTAACCGGCTATGGAACTGTTTTGACGGAGCAGATGGCGTTGTAGAGTAGTAGGCATGGTCGACGGGTGCTGACGAAAGGATGTCGAATCGTTTCCAAGGCAAATCTGGGTCTTCGTCTGGAGCCTTTTCCGAGGCGTCTATCAAGACGTCTTCTTCTCCTGCCTCTGGAGGAGTTGACACTACAGGCGGCAAGGGCCCAAGCACCACGTCACCATCACCTTCTATGTCCATGTCTATTTCATCATCTGGCAGGTTATCAATGCTGCTTTCGTCTTCATCCAAATCTTCCCAGATGTCGGCTTCTACGACGCTCCCAGATTCTTCATAGTCCTCCCAATCCTCCATGTCCTCGTCCTCGCCGTCGTGGTGGTGGTGATGATGGTGATGATGGTGTTCATGTTCGTGGTCTGTGTCCCAACCTCCATCTTCTAGTAGCTGGTCCATTCCATCATTAAGTTTGGTCAGACGGGATAATGGATAGGTCTTCTTGGTGGTGTCGGGGTGCACAATGACGACCGTTCCGTCGAGCAAGAGCTAAGAATATGATGAGCCTCCAGAAACACACGAAAGAGGACTGCGGCTTACTTGCACAACTTCGCCTATCCAGTTGAAATTGTCTTTACTATGATGTGAAAGACGCAGAGCCGTCTGGTCGAAGACCTCATCCGTTCCCCGTTTCTTCGCAATTTCTGTACAGATGTCCGACATTTCCTTACGCCAACCTTCGAGGTAGCCGTCAGGGTAAGGTAGTTCGCGCACCCATGCTTCAAGTTCGCCGATGCGGGGGACACGAGGAGGCACGTAGCCATTTGTGCTATCTTCAGGATGTATGAAAACAAAGTCACCGATACGGACGCCGAGTCCATCGCCATTTTGGTCCAAGTCAGAAGTCCCGTGCGTGTCCAACTCAAGAACCGACACGACCTCCTCGGTCTGTGTATCAGGGAAATGTAAAGAAGCTAGCCTGTGTTGAGCATCGACTGACTGAACGACGGCTGCACGCTGGAAGTCTTCTCCGCGCCAGATGACATGGTCGCCTGGCCTGTCATAATGGTAAGTAAGATATTATGGCTTAACGACAGGGCATCCGTACCATGAATCATACTCGTCAGTGTTGAGATATGGGATCAGATTTACGGATCGCCATGATTCCTTGGTACCATCTTGCCAGAGGACTGTGACAGTTGTTTCTGTCTCTTTGACCACAAGAGTGGAGACGTGGATAATTTCGGAGTATTGAGAGTCAGTACCATGCACGGTCACCGGCGCGTTACTGTTGTCGACGAGCTCTACACGGTCTCCCACTCGCATTTGGTAGCCAGTATGATTGCGTATCAGAGTAAGCTTGCCGATATGTTGACCCCACCAAAACTTTTCGGGTCGCTCTCGCTTCTGTGCTTCGGTCGGAGTCAACTGTGGCAAGGGTTATATCAGATTCAAGAAGTAGAACTGGAGACCTACTGTTTGATTGATAGCCAGCCATGCGATGGCATAAACTGTATGTGTGACTTCGATGACTGTATCTTCCTGAGAGGAAGGTCTGTTGCCGAGAAGAAAACCAAAGATATGGTGCATGCTATTCCCATGTGGTAGGATGTCCTACGTCGGTGGTTAAGTTATGAAGAGGATAAAATGGCGGACAAGAACGCACTGTTCCCTTTTCCCCTACAACGAAACGAGACCCAAAGTCCGGAAGGCGGACAAGCTGGCCATTTGAGACTTCGATGATATTCTCGTCGCACAGCTATATCTCCTGCATTAATGGATCACGATTTAGGGTGTCTTGAAGGACGAAGAGGTACCTCGATAATCTCAGCGCAAATTCGTCAAGCTTTCGCAGTGCAGTCATATAGAGTTACAACTCACCTGCCCAATCCAATCGTTGTAGAGGACATAGTCTCCTACATCCGCCTCCATTGCTGGCACGACCTCGTGCGGCTCCTTCCATCCGTCGACTGGCGTCGCGTTGATAACATGTTCAAGCCTGCCTCGGACCTCTGTATCGACGACGACACCGGATTGCACGTCGTCGATGCTGCGTTTCACGTAGTCGCCTTCTTGAAAATTGCGATCCATAAGGACGAGCTCATTCTCGGGAAGAATCTTGCGCGCGTTGTTGGCTCCGAGCAGTGCAATGCCGACCTCGCCTGGAACAAGAGGGCGCATCATGGGGTCGTCGTCGTCGTCGGGAGCCATGTCTTCGCTGTCATGCCAACATCGCTGCAGCATTTCAGTCATCATCCACCGCCACAAAGTCGGAAAACGCACCAGGACAATGCCGAACTCAGTCGGATCGTCAACCAGTCGCACGATATCTTGTGAGTATAACTGTGCGCCTGTTATTCGTGGCAATTCGTATATTCAACGCAAATAGTCACCTTGGACGATGGCGTTGCGCGCGACATGTGTTGGTCGTCGTGAGAAGAGTGCCGAATGCCGGTGACATCCTTCTTCTTACTCTCATCATCTGTGTAAACGCTGGGTATCTTCCTCTATAACTCAGAAATATTGGACACCTTGCACTAGCTCTTACACGGGCCGAAGCTTACACCTCAACTTCTTACATGGCCACGCAGGATATTTATTTTGCGCCACATTCTACTTTGTCTACAATCTGAGGCGGAAACTCTTGCCCAGGCGGCCTTCATGTTCTTATTCTCATGTGACACGCTTCTGTACAACAATAGGATGAAGACGACTGAACTGGCAGTGACGACGAGGAGCGACTTGTGTGTAGTGGCGCAATTTTCGGAGGACCCCCGGTTGCAGCCATCTCGAATCGAATCGTTAGCTGGCACTCACGCTGAAGTATTGGCTACGTCGACTACCCATTTCAACTGTACCGAAGGGAACATCCATGTACGATGTAGAAAGCCACATTGAATCAATTGTACCAACATGTTATCAACATTCTCTATCTGCTGATTTGTGTTCCGCATGCTGGTGAGCATCCTCGAACTTAGGCTATAGTCAATGAGTTTTTTCTCTGTCTCATCTATCGATTGGCTTAAAGACGAACCTAGCAAGCCTTCATTGTCTTTTTCTTATCATTCAAGGGCACAATGCAGTAGTAAACACTCGAAAGAGCGAACAAAAGCGACCGGCCAATCAAACTTGACCACTTACCACCACCAGCAGCTCATACGATGACCAACAAATATCTAGTCCAAGGACCAATATTGAAGGAGCCCATTCCTTATATCCAAGGTTTTGGCTTGACATACCCACAACTCGATGCTGTTGTATCTTCCGTCCTCTCCCTCCAAATCATCAATAGCTATGGTGGAAACATTCTTACCGCCATCCGCGCTGAGCTTCATGAAGCTGGCCAAGACTTCACCATCGTCCCCTTTGCGACGGGGCCCAAAGACAATCGTTATGTTCGATATCTCTACATCATCGACGTTCTCCCATCATGGAATGGCAAGCGACCCAAAATCCCTATCTCGCAGAAAATGGCGAACACATTCTTCGAAACTTTTGACCGTGACGAATGGTTAGAAGAATTGAAGCCATACTGCATTCCTTGGCCTGCATGAGCCAGGTGAGTGGTTCGGTTTCAAGGTCCCTAAAAATTGTTCAAATATTTGTACAGAACCAAAATGGTTACAAACTAGGCTCTGGAAATCTGTGAAAAAACTCGAAGACTGGGCTAAACGACGGATGACGCCCGAAGAGATAGAGGCAGCAATGCAACAGCAACAGCTAGAGGTGGAGACAAAGGAGGAACTCAAAGCAATAAAGGCTTTAATCACTGACGCCGGTCCCCCTGCTGCACAGGTTGGAAGTCAATACACTGACGCGATCGTACCGGCTACGGTGAATGTAAAGAGAGAGAGAGAACGAAGCCCACCTTTACCACCTAATCAGCCCGCGAGTTGGGTGAAGAGGGAGGACGATGACAGCACGGAGGCCATCACGAGGGAAGAAAGGTCGAATGGGATCAATATGGCGGAACCTTCAGCGGTAGAACCATGTTCAAAATCGGAGGCCGACGTGGACACTAAGAGCGCTGTGGGAATTTCAGGAGCATCCACTACGTTGGTAGCTGATTCAATGGCGCGGAGGAAGGGAAGGAAGAGGACTCCACCGGAAGCTATAGCTATACAACCTATGGTACGCCCGAAGCGGGCATGTACCATGAAAGGTAGAAGAAATCGTTGAAACCTAACTTTCATTGCAGATTTATGTAGATGCTAGGCTATGTACATTGGTTCAGATTACAAAGGTCCAAAGGTGAAAATCAAAGAAAGGAATATGTATATGGGCCCTACAGAGTCAAACTGGTGTTATAGACGCTGAGAAGCATGTCGTGAACCGCATCACTAGTAGGATCATGCCAGTTGAGAGACTCGAAGAGCCTCTCAGGAAGCGCATCTTCGGACCCGATTCCTACTATTTCACCGCCCTCCGTTTCACGAAGCATGGCAACTCTGAGTCCTTTCGATTTGGAGAGCACGTAACATAAACCAAGCGGCTTAGGATCGCCCGGATTCATAACGTCTTCTCGAAACTCCATCATATAGTCAATAAGTTGCTGAACAGCACGTCGCGCATTGTCGATCTTGTCCTCGACAATAACCAGAGGAGTGTGTTTCTTGTCGACAAGGAAGTCAGGCTTCCGGATTTTGCTGTCCGTTGCGTAGAGGCGGTTGTGGCGATCTAGTGCGACACCTTCTAATATAGAACGGCTTTCGCGAACACGTGGTTGAGATGGGTATCCATTTGGGAAGAAATTACTCTGGGAGCCCTTCGGTTGAGACGGAGGGGAAACAGCAGACCTCGCCACATTCACGAACTTCATGCCAGAAAATGCCCCAGAAGGTACACGGGCAGGGGGTGTGGCGGAGGTCGATGCAACATTGAATAGTTCTGAAATCAAGTAATTCATGAGCTTGTAGAACATTGAAGATATATTATATAGAAACCAACATACGTGGTAATAATGGTCTATTATCTTCCCCATCATCTGAGTCGTCGTCTGGTGGATTGTTTACCGTAGACCAATCGTTCTGGGTCGCAAGGGCATCGAGATCATCCAAAGCTTGATTGAACGTGCCTTGGGGAGTGACGGCACATCCCCAGTCCCAGGAAAAATAATGGTTCAATTGACCATTTACTAATCGGTCCACAGTGGCTTCATATATCTTCGGCGATGGAGTGTAGCTCAGTGTCATCATTTCGTTTTGTAGTTGTGCAGGTATACGGCCGGGAATCGTTGCCTGAGGCTCTATGTGATGTATATCCATGGATTGAAGTGTTTTCATAGCTTTGCGAATGCTATCGATGTAGGTCGTAAAATTCTTGTATGGCCGTTTTGGGACCTAATAAGTCAGAGGGAAGACATCCAGCGTAAAAGTCTAGGTACCTACCGTCTTGGACTTCATGACGCGTATTTCCATTTCATTTGTGCAAGTTTGGAGGGCCTTAACAGCATCCTGTACCGCGGAGGGTAGAGACATGTCTGATAGTGAAAATGGGGGAGAAACTTGGCTCTATGGGATGCATTTTTATACTCGCAACGATACGCGGCAATAGCATGCAATGCGTTAGTGTCACCAAATGGAAAGAAAGGAATAGCAGACTCAATTCGAGAGGTTTGTCGATGGCCAAGGCGTAAGCGCGCCTGAATAGCATCAATGCCTCGAGGGAACAAAGAAATGAGAGAGATTGTCAGCCATATTGCAGCCTGATTGTAGTCCTCATAGTGATCGACTACATGGAACAACAACTGTTGTTGCACAAAGGGTGACCGGCAGTCGGCCCGATCGTCAACAAAGGTATATTTCAACCATCCACTCAATCTGACCACTTACCACCACCACCACCACCACCACCACTGATCACCGACTATACGATGAGCAGAAAAATGCTAGGCATAGGCCCTCGATTAAAACAGCCTATTCCCTATATCCAGGGTTTTGGATTAACACGCCCTCAGCTCGACGCTGTTGTTTCTCACGTTCTTCCTCACCAAACCATCAACAGTTATGGTGGAAACATTCTCGTCGCCATCCGTGCCGAACTCCTCAAAGCTGGCCAAGACTTTACGATCCTTCCTTTTGCGACGGGGCCCAAAGGTAACCGCTATGTTCGGTATCTCTACATCATCGACGTTCTTCCCTCCTGGGACGGAAAGCGACCCGATTTTCCTATCTCGCAACAGACGGCGGATGAGTTCTTCAATACTTTTGGAGCCGATGAATGGCTCGAAGAACTGAGGACTTTCTGCATCCGTTGGCCCACATATGAACCAGGTGAGTAGATTCAAGCTATGATCGCTTGCATGAGTTAATTGCCTGCACAGAACCAGAATGGCTACAGACTAGGCTCTGGGAGTCTGTCGAGATCCTTAGCAACTGGGTTAGGCGATACATGACGCCCGAAGAGATAGAGGCAGCTATGCAAGAGACAGTGGTGGAGACAGAGGAGGAGCTGAGAGTGCTCAAGCTTGAAAGCTTGCAATCCACCGCTATGGACGCGATCTCTTCCTCCAATCTATCAGATCCAAGTCAATCCACCTCGTCGGAAACTGATAAGTCGTCAAGGGCGGATGTGTCGCCTCCTGCATCTACTCCAAGTCAATCCAACCGTATGGACACTGACACAGTGGTGAAGACGACGACGACTAGGAGGAAGAGGAAGGCATCTCCGCCAGAACCCATACAACCTATTACAAGGCCGAAGCGGGCATGCACGATGAAGTAAATTTGACTAGGATCTCCTACGTATTATATACCAACATGTAACAGTAACATTGCTATCTACGTTTGATATCTACTTACTGTACCTTCGTCATTTCTTGTTCTCCCAAAACGTGTTATATCTCGTTTGAGGAGCGTGGGAAACCTTTGCACTCTGATCTTGAACGTCGACCTATCATTTCTCAAATAGTCGACTATCAAGACAGCGTGAACTATCGCTTCTCTATAACGATGCCGTACAAGGGCTCTGCACCGAATGCTTTGGAGATGTCGTTCCAGGATGGCAAAGAGGCGCCGATTCCGGCAAGCAAACCAGTTAATTATGCCCCGACATTGCACCAAGAGCGACCGAACAAGAAGAAACGGAAGGCGGACCAGGTGGAAGAACAAGAGGCGAGAATGGTCAAGGTATTGCTATGACTGGTCTCATCGTCTTCATTAGCCCCCCGTTCGACGGCGCGCCGGTCCAGCTGACAGTGAGTACGGACGTTTGTATCGAAATAGATGAGTTTCAATGATTCTTTAGAACCAGTCGTTGTCTCGCGCGAGAGCTATACGACAGCCTACGCCCCGCCATTCATGGACAAGGCTTCTATTGTTGAAGAGACTGACGACCTCGAGCTAGACGGAGAGATCGGTGACGCTAAACCGGTACGGAGATTGGCAGACTTCGCCATTTACGAATCTCGCAATGACAGACGCAAAATACTCCTTCCTCCATCCTTTCTTGATGCTCCCGCAGGTGGCAAACTGTACGCTTCTGGATACACGTCGCCAACGAATCAAACCGATGAAGACGATGCTCAAGACGATCAAGGCGGCGTCGAGGCATGTTATCTCAACTTGAGTCCCATTCTACAGTACACCTACAACTATGCAGGAGCAGACTTGTAAGTCACTATTTCCCGTTGACACTATTACATCTTCAACAATAATTATTTAGGATTTTTCACATCGAAACAAAGCATGCATGGTATCAACTGGATATCTTGAGGCCATCCCAACAATATCGTATCTACTGGAGGCCCTTTTTCAGGCGTGTACGTGCCTGCCAGCACATTATCAGCTGGGCAAACAGGCAGACTACACGTGCAGCCTTCAATCTTTACTTCGCGCAACAGAAAGATCCCTTTGGCGAGACATTCGAATCAGCTCTTCTAGACGAAGCCCCATTGGTATGAGTTGCGGGCTACTACTGCGTCTCATGACTTAAATTTATTCAGGCTGAACAACTGGCCCATGCACTTGCAGAACAAGATAACTACGACGATCTCAAGGCCACTCCATTTATACGATCTCTTCTTGCTGGTAGAGGTTTAAATGTCCTTCCCAAGAAGAAGGCACGACCACCACCCTCCAATCTCGATCTATTCTATCTGGATCCCAGGAATCAAGCCCAGATTCGTGTGACCACGAGGATTGCTGCGCTCGCGGACGGCTGGTTCAACGAGCCATTGAAGTACGTAGGGCGACGCGCCGACGCGATGATAAATGAGGAGAAGAAGAAGAGGAAGGAAGAGGAAGGCAGCGACCGAAAGCGCCTAGCGGATTTCATCGCCAACGGTAATACCGAGAACAAGCCTATCAAACATCTTGTGCGGCGCGCGCAGACGTACGTGGACTGTATCAAGATCGGCGCGACGGAATATGCGGTAAATTTGCGTCTGTCTTCAACTGTGCGTGCTGAACTGGAATAGGTTGGCGAGGTTGTGGTCATTCGTCCAAGCACAGATGTCTTGGGAGATTTCCCAGCCAATATGGATCGTGTGAGACCTGGGTCAACGGTGGCAGATTTCTTCTGGTGCGTCATAAATAAGTATTGTGTACGTGCATGTTTAATTTATCGTATCTAGGTTTGGTAAGATCCTCTGGATCAAGCCGGAAAACATGTCGATGCACATTCAGTGGCTCCAGCACGGTTCATTGACTGTTGTCGAGGAATTTGCGCCTCCCAAGAGTCTCTACATGCTAGATCAATGCCAAACGATCTATTTCCAGTCTATATGTGGAAAAGTGTCTGTCCGATATAGTGATGACGAGGCTGGCGAGTTTGACTGCTTGTAAGGCATGGCCATTCATTCATGGCACAGACTCATACTTTGTTAGGTTCAAGTACATCCCCGAACAAGCTGCATTTGTCAATCTCGACGATGACACTGAGGTGGCACGCCATGCTCCTCCAAACAATTGCGCGCCCTGCAACCGAGAAGGAGAAAGAAAGCAGGCCGAGTTTATCGACGACATTCCGAACGGAATCAAGTTTCGTGGCCACGAATATCATTTTGATGATTTCGTTCTTTTCCGAGATATAGAGGACATGTCGGGACCTGCGAAGATTGGGAGGATTGTAAGGCTTGATGCCCCTCAACGTGTGACGAGCAACGATCCGTATCGTGTCACTGTCAAGCTCATTGGTAGGATCGCAGAGCTGGGTTGTCTACCTGATGACGAATCAAGAGATGAGGTGAGCTCAAAAGCCGGATCCTCCTTTGGTGTTCATAACTCTTCATCTACAGCGGCATGTCTTTCTCTCCGATGAGGAAACGGTTATCTATAGTACCGAACTCGTCAGGGTAATCTTCGTCGCGCCGCGGCATAAGGAGGAATGGCTGGCTGTATCTCCATATCACTTCTACGCGAAGTACACCTTTCCTTCTATAGATGTGCGTTCATGGAATGACAAGGTGGACATCGATCCTGATATTTTCGATGATATCTGTCGTGTCTGTTTCGACAAGGACCTAGAGCGTTATCGGACCATCCACACTATGGTACGAGAGTACGAAGCTCTTCCGACTTTGGAACTGTTCGCGGGTATTGGTGCGTTTGGTGGGGGTATGGCACACGAGAATAGGGTGTTAAACGTGACGCATGCTATTGAAATATGTCCTTCGACTGCTGCAACTTTCAAGTGAGTATCCTGATTCCTGCATTTGCTCTATCCTCTGACGACCATTTACAACAGGAGAAACTTTCCAGAGACGGCTGTTACCAACCAAGACGTGAATCTGTGTTTGAAGTACTGGCACAGTTACTGGAAGGCGGATACTCCAGAGGCCCGGCCAGAACCGCTCAGGCAGATTTATAATGACGAACCGGTACCAAAACCTCCAAATCAAGATGACATTCAAGTAGTTGTGGCTGGTTTTCCGTGGTAGGCGCCGTCTTTCTTGTGATAGTTTCAAGAAGCTAAATGCATATCTAGCCAGACACATTCTACGTTGAACATGTACAAGTCGGAGACGGACAAGAAGAGTGCTCTGATCCTGCCCACTCTGTCTTTCGTGGATCTTGTACAACCGCGATACTGCTACTTCGAGAATGTCCCAGGATTCCTTCAATACAAGCTGAATGCCTCCCAGGATGGCGTACACAAGTTGACTGGGGGCTTGGAGAAGGGTGGCCTGAAACTTGTTCTTCGGGCTTTGTTGGATATGGGGTTCGTATGATTCGTGTCTCGCCAGTCAGCCAATCTAAATTACTGGACATAGGTACCAAGTCCGATTCGGCGTCTTGCAAGCAGCACATTACGGTACCCCCCAGCGACGAGAGAGATTCTTCATCTGTGCGGCGAAGCGTGGTTGTCAACTTCCCAAGCTGCCTCAGCCGACGCATGATTACACGGGAGACAACAGGACCCTGCGCATCGAGGATATCAAAAGTATACATGGTGGGCGTACTGGGATCCAGCCGATTGACACCAAGACTGCGGGTGTCGTGGCCCATCGTAAAGTCACCATCCGGGATGCCATTGATGATTTGCCGTCGTTTGATTAGTGCGTTCATCTTTTGTCAAGCTCTCACGTACCTGACTGAGAAACAGTCAACATCCCAAACCCCACCAGGCATACCATGCCGAGAGGAATGCACGCAAACGCATGGGCATCGAGGCTGTGAATTGCATTGGCTCAAAGAAGTTTGGATACGAGAAGCGCCGTTATCGACATGCGCCTTTGACGCGGTTCCAGATGGAGGCTCGGGAACGAGATCCTGAGAAGGCGACTTTTGTGTTCACGAAGCCGTTGGATGAGAAGACTATTGCACGGTTTGTTCTGGAAGTGTTCGATGGATGACTGCCTCTGATGGTTTTGTGTAGAGTTATTGCCGTGCCTCTTCGAGCTGGTGCGGATTACCGAGGTGGGTGCCTTTGTGGCCTTTGTGTCAGTGTCAGTGTCAGGTTGATTAACGGTGTCTAGGTTTCGAGAAGAAACACCACCAGTACCAGATGACGAACCCACTGTCCTCGAATGCGCGTGCTGGGTTCCGGAAAGGTAAGAGGATGTTTTGCATTGACGTGAACTGTTTAATCTCATTGTCCGGTGTTCATTAGGAATGTTCGGGCGCTTAGACCTGGATGAGCAATTTTACACGATCACCACGAACATTGGTCCGACTGCGAAGCAGAGTAGAGTGCTTCATCCCTCTGAACAACGGATCTGCAACGTCAGAGAGTGGGCGAGGGGCCAGGGATTGCCGGATTGGTTTGAGTTTGTGGCTATTGATGATGGGGTGACCACGGTTAGTACTTTTCTCACCGTGTGAAGAAGGACTGACATTTGTTGGGTGTAGATGCATCGACATATTGGGAATGCCGTCCCGTGGCAGGTTTCCCGTGCGTTGGGGCGTGAGCTGTTGAATGCGATGTTGGATGATTATGTGGTTGTGAAAGATGATGAGGATGAGACTTGAGTATGAGGGCAGATCTTTTAATGCGTGTTGGAAAGGTGATTTTATATATTACCTTGACCACGTTGACTGTCAATGATTAGACTATATGTATTGCTTCATCGTACCTCCTGGATATTCCGTAACTTAAGAGACTCGTAACTGAGAGGGCCTGAAACACCTTCTTCAGGACTGTCCAGGACAGTTCATGTTTTTCTCTTCTAGAAGTTCTACTGAAGTTACATTTATGAATAGATGTCCATAAGAACTATCAAAGCTTTGACATCAGGTTCTAGAAACATTTGAATAGACGACACTGTCTTCAGGCCAATATTGTACTGAATTGTCAAGTGAGGTATGTAAACAAATGTTCGATGTCCTCTTAGACATCTTTGTCGAACGGGGCATCGTCGTACAACGCAGACGCACGGTGCTCGACGGATGGGGTTGAGGCAACCGAAGAAGACGCCCCGGTGGGTGCGTCCGAAGCCTGGGCGGCCGGTTTACCCTTTTGCAGAGCGCTCACTAGAGAAGGGCCATAAGTGTGGAAGAGGCCCATTGCGGTTTCAAGGCTGAAGCCACCAGCAGGAAGAGGGGGTGCACTGGCACCCGCAGCAGCTGGGGCTTGGCCAGGGGGAGGAGTCTTGTTGATGACACTCCAGAGCAACTCCCAGACTGCGGAGATGCGGGCTTGGAAGAATGAGATAACGCTGGATTGGAGGGCGATGATGCCCTGCTCGATATTGCGCTCGTTAGTGACGAAGAACGGCTTTAGGTAGCTGTTGTAGACGTAGGTTGAGCCCTGTGGCGGGTGAGACCGTTGAGAGGGGTATGCTCGTGTGAAAGGAAATGGTTTACCTGAGTTTGGGGGAGCGACAAGAAGAGAAGGAAAGCGGTCTTAATTTCCCAGTAGAAGGGCAGCCTGGACGCGATATGTGAGTGATATGTGGGTGGCACACGATGAAAGACATGCCAGCTGATGACCCATCCTGCCACGTACTCGAATCCAACAAACGCAGCAATCTTTGGAAGGTTGGCGCTAGTATGAAGAGACGAAAGAGACACGTACGACCGACCAATACATGGAGATACGCTCGAGCTCTGGTTCAGAGAGCGGGCGGTGTGAAAGAACTTTGAATGTCGCGAAACACGGCAAAAAGAATGCGAACCAGGCGCTGTTGAGATATATGAGAGCGCAATAGTGCACGCACGGTGAAAAGCTTACCATAACGCTGAAGAAATCAAAGAGAACATGGTGGCAGGATGAATAGCTGTAACCATCGAGAATGGGATATTGTGACCGATCGGGCCGGGATTTGTGGGGTTAGGGTTTATGTGGGAGTTGTGACGATGTTGGTTGCCTTTCGCTTCTCATCTCGGCCAACGACGAGCGACCAGACGCGAGCCAGTCACTGCCGCACTTTCTGTCGCGTTGAATCGCGCAGGATATCGAGGATTTACTAAACTTGGCCTTGTTTGGCACCCCATCAGCGTTCCGTGGTATACGTACCTCAGTCGCCTCTCTCCTTCCTCCTACCACCGTCGAAACAATAAAGTCGCTGGGCTGGCGCCTATGAAAAAGAGCGACAACATGAACGACGACGGCGGCGACAAACGCGACCAAAAGACCCCAGCAAAGACATTGAATCGGGTCCCACGTATGTCTCACACTTTTCCTTGCATTTTGTCCAACTCAAACTGTGTCAATAGGCGCATGTGTGAGCTTGAACGCTTTTTTTCTGCATTTACACGTCCAAACCAACTTATTCTGCAGAATGCATGCCGCAAACAAAAGATGCGCTGCGAGGGCGCAGACAACCCACCTTGCAGACGCTGCCGGAACACTGGACTCGAATGTCTGTTTGAAAAACCGTCTCGCGAGCCGACGTTGACCGGAGAAGCAGGCCTTGAGTAAGACCTATCGATCGCCTGTCTTCTGCTGCATATCTGATCTTTTTCGCGTTTGCAGGCGTATCCGCAGCCTGGAAGCGAACGTTTTGGACATTCGACACGGACAGTCAATTATACTCAACAGTCTCGCTGATCTTCAGTCTTTCCTGCGTATTCCCCCCATGCATCAACGGCCCCCTCCGGATTTCATGCAACCGTATTCCCCGGTCATGCAGCCATCTCCAGATGGCCAAATCCCAGGTGGTTATCCTCGCGGCCCGCTTGCTCCGGGACCATCCTCCTCGTCTGCCAGGCCAAGATATCCAACTGGCGCGCCCACGACCGGTGGACCGCCTCCCGTTGGCGCAGAGTACATCAGTGCGCCGCCTCACCCTCAGATTGCGCCCCCAGGAATGTTCCTCCCTGGAAACTATCCTCCCATGCCTCCCCAAGGCAATGTACTCCCGTCAATGCCACAAGCGGGACCTCCGTCGGACGCACCTGGTAACGTCTCGTCGGTGCGCTTCCAACCTGCTGAGACCGACCGATCTACTGTTCTAGGCAAGCGACCCAGCTCAAGCAACGACGCCTCCGAAATAGAGGATGGCAACGGAGAGCTTCCCACCTCCGGACTTGTAGCTCCCTGGGAGGTTCTTCGGGGCCTGGCTGATGTAGCCATCGAGCGTGCAGCGCAGGTCGGTCTATTTTTACCGTTGGCAGTTGAATTCCTATTCACGGTCTGATAATAGGAAAATGGAGACGGTCCTGATAGTCGCTCCCGTACACCAGGCGATGGACAGGACAGGCCGGCCAAGAGACGCAAAGTCCGTCACAAATCTTCCCGTATCATGACGTTCCCAGATGGTGTGTCATAAACATTTCGGGACCTAAATTGTAGCACTAACTTCTTCAAGTGGTCACCAAGAATATTATCAGTGAAGCAGAGGCCCGGGACCTGTTCAGAATGTTAGTCCCTCCCATCTCAGTTGGGTGAAACACTTATAAAGTACCCTGCAGTTATTATCACGGATGTTCAACATTCCTGTCAGTCAAACCTTTTCTTTCGTCGGAGCTTCGCCTAACTTGAAATCATAGCCCCGTCTTCGATGCAAAAGTCGATACGTTTGACGTCCTTCATCAGAGATCTCCCTTCTCGGTCAATGCCATTTGTATGGTCGCTGCGCGTTGCCGTGACGGTGGTGGTACGTCTATATCCTCCGATTCGTTCAAAAGAAACTGGCCTTCTGACAGTTGCTAAGGCAAACCAAGCGATGTTTATCTGAAATGCTTGGAAGAAGTTCAAGCGACAAGCTGCGCCACCTTGTTCGTTCCTGTCTCCAAAGTCGAAGCCGTTCAGGCCATGAGTATGTCCGAAGATCAACTATGTTCAATTTACTTATCTTCCTTTCCAGTACTGGTCTCGGGTTGGTCGGATAATGGATGGTTGAGTGGTGGTCATGCAGTTCGTATGGCTCTAGAGTTATGTTGGTGGTATTTCTTCGTGCGCAAGATCATATTTGTTGATACAACTGCATTAGCCTTGCCCAAGGCCTGGCCTCAGCTTCTCAAACGCATCAATACAAACCAGGCTAACACCACCGACGATCGCGACTTAATCGTAGCGAGCCGGACGTGGTTCGCGTTGTATCTTTTCGAACATCAGTCAGTATGACCCATTGCCTTGTTATCTTATCTCATTTCATCTTTTAGACTCTCTTACGGAACTGGACGGCCCGCCATTCTCAAAGATGATATTAGCATAGGCACTTGTCGACTTCTACTACAGCATCCGCTCGCCATCTCAGATGACATGCGCCTCGTTTCTACTGTCGAACTCATGGCGATAAGGGAAAGACTCCATAACGCCATGTCTTCGGAAGGACCTGTACTCGAGCAAGATTTCAACGAACTTCGCATGGCCCAACAGGCGTTCCAGGAATGGTTTGCCACTTGGGACACTGTGTTCTCCAAGAAGTACGAAGACTCAGGTACGCGTGCTGTTTCCATATGAGGTGGATGTGGCTGAATCTGTCGTAGCCTTCTATCGCCAGAGCCTGAAGGTTCAACAATTGCATGCCGAGCTGTTCCATAACGCGGTTGCATTGAGAGGAATCAACGGTCCCGAGGATGTCCAGAATATGCAACCCGTCCAGAGAGAGCTTGCTCTCCATTCTATCCATGCCGCTAGGCAGTGTCTTGACATAACGATCAATTCGGACGCGTATAGGGAAGGTCTGAAATACGGTATGTTTGAAATGTTCACGAGTTGTGTGGCCTTGGCTGACACGGTCTTAGCTGTACACTATACACATGCGACAGCAACTTTCTCAGCTTCCCTTTCGTTGCGTTTGGCAAGGCTCTTGTGCGTTTACCGTTTGATTCCTTCTACGTTGTATTAACGGCATGATAGCCCCGCAGACTCTAACATTGAGGAAGTTCAGCATCAGGTAGAACGTTTAGCGGCCCTCATGGCTGAAGGTCAGTCAATTCTTCTCTCTCAAACCGAAGTTTGTCTAAATTGTCCTCAGTTCCCGGGAAACGGTACGCGTTGACGCTACAGTTGATGTTAAAGCAATTCCGTAACCGGCGAGAGAACAAGGAGACGCCACAAGCTCAGATCGCTCGAGCTCTTACCGAGGCTGCGGGTGCTTCCCCGATGCCCTTGACTGGGACTGACGGTGGATTCGGGATGCCGTGGGCGCAACAATACCAACTCCAACCCGGCGAAGCGGATTCTATTTGGCGTGGGCTTGGGCTCACCTCTAATGCGCAGGCTCCCATGTGGATCTCTGACCAGTCTTTGGGCGGGCACTCGCTGACGGAGAACGGGATGAACGCATTCCTCCTGCCCAATAACTATCTACCTCCAGTCCCTCAAATCTGGTAGCTTGCCTTGTACTGCTACGCGTTTGTGACAGCTGATGTCTCCAATGATGCAGATGTTGCGCGTTTTTCTTGGTCCTGCTGTAATGCTGCTTTGTGTTTTGTGTATACCCTACGTTTTTATTCGTTTTCGAGCGATGTATACATAGATATAACTTGAATTTGAACTTGTTGAATTTTGAAGAGCAAGTCACGTGGCGTGACATGTGGCGCAATCAGCTCTTGCCCATCGACCACGACGACGACTTACTTTTTGCTCACTCATGAACTCCAAAGGCGAGGACGATAATGCGCGCGCTGCAGGCGAACGACCGCCTCAATACCAGAGATCTCTCACTGACGCTGAAGGTGCTCGCTTTGAGGAAGCCGACGCGCCCAACGAGCTGCACGACGCTTCGAACTATCTGCCTGCAATGATTCAACCGCAAGCAAGCAACGAACGTCCAACATCTCGCCGTCGTCCCTCTTTACTGCCTCGCAAGCTCTCTACGTTCGTAACGCCTCTCAAACCTGTCGCCTCCGCCGCCGTTTCTGTCGCAGACGCTGGACTCGCCGGTGTACAAGCATTCTCGACAATTGTCTTGAAGCGTTCCAAGAAAAAGGCTGAGATCGTCGAGAACATGGAGGGTACGGTCGTGGTTGCATATATGCGCCTCGCTAACGACACTGTAGATATCAATACGCGTCGTAAATTCCTCCTCAAGCTATCCAAGGCGCTCATGTCGTACGGAGCGCCTTCGCATCGCATCGGGTCTATGCTGGCAGCCGCGTCTGACATCCTGGGAGCCAGAGCAGGTCGGCGCTCGCCATTAATCTGTGTGATCACTTTACTAACCACGTTCACAATACAGACTTTGTCCATCTGCCAAACATCATCATCGTCTCGATCCGCGACCAAGACGCTGGGCCTACCCGAACGTACTTTGTGCGCGCATCCGGCAAGATTGCTCTGACGAAGCTGCACAACGTCCATCTGATCTATCGCGACGTTCTTCACGACAAGATGAGTGCCGACGCCGGGATCGTCGCTCTGCGTGCCCTTCTTCGTTCGCCGCCAACGTACCCTCTCTCTGTCCGCTGCTTGCTCGCTTTTTTCTCGGCCTCTGTTATCTGCGTCCTGGCGTTTGGCGGTTCTTTGTTGGATATGTGGATTAGCGGACTTTGTGCTTCTGTTTTGCAGTACCTTGGCTTGAATGCTGCGCGCAAGAGTGCGATGTATGCTAATGTTTACGAGTGAGGATTAGTTACCTTGAACTGTCTTTTTCGCTGAACACGTCCTTAGGATCTCGGTGACTATTATCGTGGCCTTTCTAGCAAGAGGCTTGAGCAATGTGCCTGGTAATATATTCTGCTACAGCTCGATTTCTTCTGCTGGTGTCGTCTCGATTCTGCCTGGATTTACTGTCTGTGAGTCAAAATCCAGTTTGGAGTCGGGATCCTTTCTTATTTGCTGCGCTAGTGATTGCTGCCTTGGAACTCATGTCGCGTAACATTTTCTGCGGTTCTGTGAGGATTGTTTATGCGATTATCTATACTCTATTCCTGGTAGGGCAGGCTAACAACCCATCCTCGCTATGCTGACTGTGATTAGGGTTTTGGCCTCACTATCGGATCCGACTTTTATCTTGTTGTCGATCGTAGGGCAAAGCGAAACTACTACGCGGCGGGACTACCGAGTAACCTTACCTACGCCCATGGCACTTTCCGCATGATCAACGATTCTGCTCCATTCATACCATTTAGTGGTGTGCTGGGAACTGGGGAACCTTCGTATCAACAACAACACATAGTCAAGGGTATGAACCGATTCTGATGGTGTCTTTAGACTTATTGCTGACGTTGTACAGGTTGTTTTCGCGATCCCTTGTGGTCTTGGGTGTTCAAACCCTTTCCTTGGTGGACACTTCTTTTCCTTGTTCCGATATACACGACGTGCACTTCCTTGTCGAATCTGCAGCATTACAAGAGCAGACAGCTTCCGGTTATGGTCGTCTTCGCGTGCTGCTCGTACGCTGCCAACCGCGCGGTTAGCATTGTCCTTCCCAATCGCAGCGACATTGTATCTGCGGCGGGTGCTTTCGTTATTGGCCTCCTCGGGAACGTGTACTCGCGAGTGATTGGTGGGACGGCCTTCACGTCTATGGTGACTGGTGTCGTGTTCTTGGTACCGGTAAGCAGTCTTGATGAGACGTCGGGCGTGTACTGATCTGGACTGTGTTTTTAGTCGGGTATAGCACAGGGAGGCGGGTTGACACAGAACTACCATTCGTCTGCGGAGCAGTATTCGAATGGGTTTTCGCTGGCGCTGCGTATGATATCGGTGGCGTCTGGGGTGACTATTGGGTTGTTTGTTAGTCAAGTTATAGGTAAGTCGACGATGATACTTTGCGGGTGATAAGTATACTGATTTGATCTGAACAGTGTATTTCTTTGGAACGCGAAAGAACGCGGCTCATTTTGCGTTCTGAGTGGACAAAGCATGTATGTGTATTGTAGCCTGATTGTAGCTAGTTTACCAGCCTACATTTCACGTATATGAGACCTGGTGTAGGCAAGTAGTGAAAAAGTCGTACACGTCGGTAAATCGCTGCGAGGTTGAATGTAAGTATGAAGTTCTGTTGCGAACTTGCTGGAATCTACTGCGTGTAAAGGAGAACGAACGTCTTGCTGGAGGTTGTCCGCCGGACAGTGACATTCGGGTCATCAGGCGCCAGTGGCGCCCAGGATGAAAGAGAACAATCCCCGTTTTGATTATCGCTGCTCTGTACTGTCTCGCTCGCGGGGTAACTGCCAATTACCCTCAGAGTCAAGGGTAAGCGTTGCCACGTCCTTATACATTTGCCTTCGGCGGCGAAGGAACTTGGAATCCCTGCCAGTGAAAATATGAGAATCGAGTTCAGATGGCCCTCGGAACATGCGGCTCACATCATGTATTGGAGGTTTGCTTGCAGCACCTTCTGGTCCATTACGCCAGTGATAGGATCTCTCAGCTGTCCGAGGGATGGGTTTGGGAATTCTTCTTGGAAGAATTCCTCGCTTGTGATTAAATATCAGTACTGTAGCTTAAGAAACGACGAGAAGATACACACGGGTCCGGAACAAGCTTACCGCCAAGTACACGAAGTTTCGCGTCTAACACTTTGGGAAGTTCTTCCCAGTCAAAGATTATTGGCTCGTCCCAGTACGGGTCGCTGGATATCGGTCAGTGGTAACGGCCGGGGTGCTGATGAATGTGGTAGTGCGTACCCGGTAAGCTCGAATTGTTCTCGTTTTTGTTGTTGCTCCTTAGGCTGCCTGCTCACAGTGAGTACAGAAGATGAGTGCGCCATATTGAGGAGACTGACCCCGGGTCATCCATCGTGACCTCGTCGAGATATAATTCCAGCGCGGTGTTGACAGGGGGAGGAACCGACTTGACGCTCGAGGTCGTTGCTTGCGGTGTCGATTTTGACATAGCGGTAGTGATTCTTCGGTCTACCGAGCACGCCTTGCCGATGATAGAGAAAGTACGATGCTTCTGAGATCCCAGAAAGGCGCGCGAGAAGCGTGGACGTGCCGACGACATGAAAATAGACGCCATGGTAGTGGTGGTACTATACACGAATCTGGTGGCGTGGAAATGGAGTGTCATGGTTAGTCACCCACTTGTGTTGATCCTGGGCGTAAATGTGGATGTTTTTGCTCCGGATGAAGAGCATATTATAGGTACTGTTGTATATTTTATTTTCATGGTAGTTGGGAGCAATATATGAGTTGGAACTGTTGCCAGCTGCCAGATAGTCGATCAAAAAAGTGAGTCCGAGTGAAGAACTCGAGCTAGGGAGCTCGCAAGGGCTGGTAAAAATTGCGGGACAGTCAGAACATATAGATATAGTGTATATACTACGGTTTGATGTCTTACATTCATATTCCGGGCGATGTGCGAGCACCAGGTATCGCCAGAGCCTGAAGGTTCAACAATTGCATGCCGAGCTGTTCCATAACGCGGTTGCATTGAGAGGAATCAACTGTCCTGAGGATGTCCAGAATATGCAACCCGTCCAGAGAGAGCCGCTCTCCATTCTATCCATGCCGCTAGGCTGGAGTCTACCTTATATCCAGTTTGAACCAAGTTTGAACTGAGTGGTGTGTTTTCGGCCCGATCATCCGGTTGCCTTCTCAAACCACCTGGCACCAGGTACTTAACTACATAACTTCTTTTGTCTGTAATAAAAGCTGACACACATTTTCAGATATGGAATCTGTTCGTTCAGAGACAGGAAGTCATACTGCTCCTTTTCCCTCACACCGAAGACGTTTACCACCAATGTGCCCTGCAGCCGCTGGTGCGCCCTCACCATCTCCCATCGCTCTCCTTGGCGCAACATCGACATGCCTCAATACACCGACGACGACTCAGGCTATCCTTGCTGCGTCTCGCCAATCCGCTGACCTCCGCTGTGCATGTTGGTCACGTTTCCGGCGAACCTTCTTGATAGTCGCATCGCTTTTGAAGGGGGATGGTATAGTCTCTGAGCTCTCACAGCACTAGCTACTTGCCAAATCCTCGTTCATTCATCTACTGGGTGGTCCTTCAAGCGCATCTCTCAACTCGATCTAACTGCTTCCGCAATGTGTCACGTAAGCCTTTTGGGACACCCCCAAGGCTGGTACGTGCACGGATGGCCGACCCTCCAAATGCTCGAATTCCACGGGAGAAATTGGTCTTCTACCCAATCTCAAAACTTCGGATGACGAGTTCTCGGTTAATTATTAGCTGTCGATACACTCGTAATCTTCACCTCTTGGATAAGTGGAAGAGTTTGTCTGAATAGGACATAATAACCACTGATTGGCAGCGATATGGCGAATCAAGAGTTTCACTGCTTTGATCGCAGATGATACTTCTATCTGGTGAGTCTTCCTCGGCGTTGTGTACAATGTGCAATTTTGATGGAACGGACGCTTCCTCTTCCAGAATTGTACCCCATTTCTTTCTATCGCCATCTCTGCCATGTCTTTCACTCAAAAGGACGAAGAATCTCCAACATCGATGCCAGCTCGTATGTGCTGCTTCAATAGTGTCTGCCTGCATTCAATTCAAATGACATCAAGATCGTCAAGATCGCTATGATCGACGTTCAGACCACGACGACGAGCAACAATATGATACTCAGCAAAGGCATAGAGACAGAAAGCGCTCGCCCTCGGATGACGAAGACGAAGACGAAGATATTCAGCCCCGCTGGAAGCGCCGAAGGGAGAATTACGAGGAGCAGTGGCGCCCTCAACAACAAAAGAAGGATAGCGATAAGATCACTGTGGTCAATTTGTGGGTGCTATAGCTTTCTTTGACGCTCCTTTGGACTAACTAGCATTCAGGGACGCGGCTGACTTCTCGACTTGTAACAGAGCTGGCCGTTGGGCCATACGTTCAGTCGACCTTGTTTTGGGACTCAAAATCGTCATCCAGACTGGATCCAAGTACCAGGGGAAAGACCTCAAATTGACGCAAGTCTTTTCGAACTCTCTCTGTGATGCATATACTGATGTTTCTATTCAGCGACAAAACTGAAATCAATCTACGGCGCGCTTATGAAGCCTTCCAGGCGTCTGACTCCCCCTTCGTCCAAGACTACAGGGAACTTCTCAAGAAGAATTCGGGGAACAAGCCAGTACTAGATGAATTGCTTCACAAGGTGCGTCTTATAGATCATCTCCCGATATGTTATTGATTCCTTTACAGTTCCAGGACGCTGCGACGGGCGCACGATCCACCGACACGCACAAGATAAAGGACGACCATCTGGCGCTCATCCAATTCGACGATCGACATCGCCTCTCGCTACCACTCCCACGAGAAAAAAGTGAACTTGGTTTCAAGTACAAGGAGACTGCCTTTCTCTCCTGTCCAATCGACGACATCGAAACCTTCAATGAGTCTCCGCGGCAGTGAGTATTCTTCAATATTTTGTTATAATCCACTGACCTCGTATCCTTAAGATACATGAACCGGGTTATAGGCGGCCTCCGCAGGATCTCCTGGTTGGAACTACCTGCAGTGCTATTCGACGTTGAGGCCCATGATCCGGAAGAACCGCTGGCTGCAATCTTCAGAGGGTACTTCCTTCTTCGAGTCAGTCCCTGTTATTCTTTGTCTAGCTGATATTGACCTTTCACCAAGGTTTTCCTTCACATATTCTGTTCGACGGGCATCCCTGGGCGACTCGCGACATACGGGAAAAGGCCCAAGAATTTCGTCGGTGTCATAAATAATCTCTCGACGGTTCAACCGCACCATGTTGCGTACACCGTATTGCAGGTAGGTAAATTATTCCCGGCGCTCTAGCTGCTCGTATTTATCTGTTAGGCCTGTTACGCAATCTCGGACCAGAAGTCCTGGGACTTGTCAGTCGATAGCATCAACTTGTACTTCTGGGTTCTCGAATTCTTCGAGACGCCTGCGTTCAAAACGCAGAGCGACGAGGTTCTCGCTTTCTGGACTGAGTATGTGACTATTTACTTGCTTGGAGTGCAATCGTTGACATCTTCTAGGCTCTACCAGGACAATTGCTCACACTACAAAGCGCCCCCTGTGCCGGACAATGTCGACACTTTTATCCCTGCCGAGGGAAGTACTATGGCCAGGTTGATGGCCTTGAAGAATACAGGATAAGGTGCATGCGATGAAGATCCTGGACCGCAAGAGCTGCTGGACAAACGGCCCAAGTGTTGGTATTTGGTTGGTAGTCTTGGGAAGAATCCAGGATGATCATGAACACACCAGAATATAGTACTCACCCAACGAAATCGTGTCGTTTGTTTAGTAACCAGTAGGTGTTGTAATCCTAGTAGTGGGCCATTATGCCTGCTAATTTCGACGTTCATCTATCATCTTCTGTTCTGAGTTTGATTCTCATAATTTCGTTCACTGGCAGGGATTCCAAGTTCTGTCGTCGCCGAGGGTAAATGTTTAAGGACACGGAAACACTCATTCGTGACTCTGAGGGTAACTGGCAGTTACCCCCCGGCGGCTTGCGACACAGTCAGGGGCATAGCTATTTGCACGAACATGGTGCACGAACAGCATGTGCATGTTCGTGCAATGCTCAATCTGGTCCGTGCAATGTATGTGCAATACATCATATCGTTCGTGCAGTCTGTCCGTGCACTGTTTGTACAGTTTCTATCCGTCGCATCATCGTGTACCGCATCTTATATCTCAGACCGCCGCCGTCGCCGATGATCGGACCCTTCATCGAAATATCACATGACGGTTCACGTCGCGTCGCGTCGCCATCGTCGTAAGTCTATAACAACGTACTATTTAGTCATCTTTTGTTGCTTCTGTTGCTGTTCAGCTATTGCGGTCATTGACCTAGGATACCATCCAAATAGCAACCATGTATTGTGATACCCAAGGAAATCCAGCTACTTGTATTGCTCAAGCCTCAGATATTGCGGATGAGTCCTCTATTCCCATTACTGACGCGTCACCGTAGCGCTATGGCTTGGGCATTTAATATTTGTTCTTAACATTGTTGGAGCATCCTACAGGGTTTGTATGGAGTTCAGACATGTTCGTGCAAGTTTGTGCAATGCATAAATATGTTTGTGCAGTGTTCGCGCATGTTCGCGCATGTTCGTGCAGTGTTCGCGCATCTTTGTACAGTGTTCGTGCATGTTCGTGCAGTGTTCGCGCATGTTTGTACAGTGTTCGTTCATGTTCGTGCAACGTTCGTGCATGTTTGTGCAGTCTTTTTTTTCTTATATATTCTCCATAAGGAAAGGGCCATAAGTTGTATGTACGATGTATGTCTGTCTTTCCCACTATCTACCTTGAACGTTGTCCATGCATTTCATTGCCCGTGACATGCCGCTTGACACTTGGCGGTCATTACAGGGGTAGTCTCTCTCTACCTAGTAGCACCAGTCCAATGTGGACCCTACCTTAAGAAGATTGTATCTTTCATGACGGCCAGACTGATAATTGAGATAGGCGCGACATCTGCGCGCGCACCAGAATAATATCAGTCCAAATTAGGAAACCATGCCACTCGGCATGAACCCGATGGCTTAAACATCGCTCGAGCTCTAGATAGACTCATGTGTCCTCAGTGTTAAGTTAACACGATAAAGGCATGTATAGTAATACAATACATAGCTAGTATCATGTTTGTGAAATGCATGTGCGTGTTCGTGCATGTTCGTGCAATCCCCAACTTTGTTTGCACATGTTCGTGCATTACCTATTTTGTAAGTAAATGTTCGTGCATACGGTTCGTGCACTATGTTCGTGCAAATATCGGGGCCCCACAGTCAGTACAGAGCAGCGATAATCAAAACAAGGATTGTTCTTCCACTGCAAGTCACTCCTACCCCCATCTATCTTGCTCTTCTTGGAAATGCAGAGAACAACTGTATTCAAGTACTTTCGTCTTGGAACATTATGCAGACGATCGAGCGAGCTACAAGCCATTCAGTTCGCTGCACTGTGCAGTGATATGATAAGCTTGAACCTCAGAGGGTATCTCAACAATTGAAGATCCCACAACTAATGAGGGAAAAATCATATCCCCACAGTCGATGTGATACAGCAGTTTTCAGTGCATTGTGCACAATGGCAACCGTGTAGCGTCTAGGAAATCGGTCCAGGAACGGAGGCTAAATTGATCTTCAGCCCACTTACAGAGTCATTCATTCTCGTTCTATCTCAGTTTTACCTGAGGAAAGCTTGAAAAAGTTGATATTTGAATTACACTGAATAAATAAGGCTTTCTGACGCCACAATTTTGCAACAACGGTACGTTCAAGGTATGGTTTATGTTCGCGCAATGTGCCCAGGCTGTCATTTCGGGCCTTTTAATCACCGTTCCTGGACCGATTTCCTAGACGCTACACGGTTGCCATTGTGCACAATGCACTGAAAACTGCTGTAGAGTAATAAGTCTTCAAAGCCCTCACGTCAATGCAGCCCTCTTTTCTCAATTCATCCAGCTCAGATTGATATGCCAGCGTAAACAATACTCGAATTACCGATATCCGAATTATAAGATCCAAAATGCTACTTAAATAGTCCATGAATCGTGTATACACATCATCATCAACCAGTCCGTGTCAAAACGAGAGTAAGGCGATATAACACCAGTATCTAAAAGATGTATCGCAAGTCCGTATGTAGTTCAGATCAGATCAGAGCAGTAATAATCCTGCCACGCAAGATGACAGGAGCGACCAGAAAGCAACAGCTTGGGACGAGAGGGCGCCGTCGGAATCACTACCGCTGCCAGACGACGAGGGGTTGGAGGATGAAGAGGTTCCACTTGTTGAGCTCGAGCTACCGCCGTTGACGTTGTATTGCGCGCGAATGATCTCTGCGGCCTTCTCTGCAACACCGAGGGTCGGCGCCTCCAACTGGATGAGGGGGTCGTCAGTCCATGTACCAGCGAGGCAACAATTCATCCACTTACATGACAAGACATATCGATAGGGAAGATCGACGAATCGGCCACCCGGACGTTGGCGGTACCGTAGACTTGGAGCTTAGCGTTGACAACACCGCCCTTGTCCTGCGGAAGCATAGAGCACGACCCGCGGGGGTGGAACTCCGTCGTCGCACTGTTCTTCAACCATTCTTCCCACTCTTCGTCAGTCGAGACGCTGTCGCCGGGGAACGACTCGGCTCCCAAGTACTGCGACAGAGGCTCAGTGTTGCCGATAGCACGGGCCAGCTTTATGCCTTCGCGGAGGACCGTCAAGTCGGCCGAATGGCTAAGGTATCCTGGATCGATGGTGGGGTATTCGAAAGCTGAGGCGGAGTTGATGTACAGACGGCCGGGGCTGAAAGGATGTTGGAGGCCAGCTTGAATACCGACAGCGCCGTTTCCGGTTATCGCCAATAGAAGCTCGATGTGGCCCACGGGAGTCTTGAGAAGATCCACGGCCTGAGAGTACATCGCCCGGTAACCTTGTACGACCTCATCATATTGACTGGGTACAGTGCTAGCAGAGGCGTCCAAGGCGGCTTCGATGCTGCTTTGCAGGTCAGCTGCAGCGGACTCGCCCATCATGGCGGTAAGGTTGACATAGGCAGTTGCAGAGTTGATGTAAGACGTGAACTCGGGCGTTCTCAGTCCGTCAGCGTAAAGCTTGCCAGCGGTGTCAGCGTCGGTGGTCCAATAAACGGCAGCAACCTGAGAAAAAAATGAGGAAACGAAGTAACACGGATGGGGACGACACGTACCAAATGATCCTGGAGATGTTGGCCAACGCCAGGAAGGGCATTCTTGACTTCGATACCGACATCTCCGAGCACGTCAGCAGGACCAACTCCACTGAGCATGAGGAGTTGCGGGCTTCCAATAACGCCAGCAGCGAGGATGACCTCCTTCTTAACGCTGATGGTGGTAGTAGGGGAGTCTGCCGTGGCAGCATACTCAACGCCAGTCGCAGTCAAGTCGCCCTTTCCTGAATCGAAAATGATACGGGTAACCGTGGCATCGGCAAGAATATCCAAGTTGCTCCGTGGTGGAAGCGAGTCGATGTAAGCAGCGCGGGTGAACGATCGAGTCCAGTTGGAGGGGTTAATGAAAGATTGGGTGATGTATGCGCCCCAGTTTTCACCGCCTGAGCCATCAGTGCGCTCGCTAACGCCGACAGCACCTAGTGTTTGCGTCCAATTTCCGTTTAATCCAAACTGACTGTTGGAACGATGAGTTAACGAGCTTTAAACTGACAAGATGATGGACTTACAAGCCGGGATAGCTGACATGGACGGGGCCATCGGTACCATGAAGGGAGGGGTCAAAGGTAATGCCAGCGACGGACTCGGCAGCGTCATTCGGAGCAGTGAATGTTTCACTCTTTTTCATGGCAGCGTAAAACGAGTCCCAGCTCCAATTATCGGCCGCCTCAGTGTCTCCGTCGGCGGCAATGAGATCCCGCCAGGCGTCAACCTCGACTTGCGCCGGGCGAACATGATACAATCCGTTGATAGCGGAAGAGCCACCTAACACTTTACCTCGCGGCCATGACAGCCCGCGGGCATTCATGTTCGTCTGTGGTGCCGTCGTGTAGGCATAATCGTACTCGGACTTTGTTAGCGACTGGAAGTATGTGTTGTCGGGTATGTCTAAGGCATCGTAAGTAAGTCTGCGACGTCCAAGGCGAGCCATGTCCGCTCACCGATAGTCTCGGCGACATCGTCACCCGTATGTCCAGCTTCAAGGACCAGCACCGTCGTGTTCGAATCCTCAGAAAGACGCGCCGCCAACGCCAATCCAGCAGTTCCGCCACCAACAATTATAAAGTCGTAAGAATCGGAGATGCTTCCATCGTAGACAATATTGCGTGCCCTCAGCGAGTCGCGAAGTTGAAAGTCTGAAGAAGAGGCAACGTTTGAAGCGAGCGAAAGGACAGCGACCGCGAGAGGCCACATATTAGTTGCGAAAGATGAAAAAGTTAGATGCAAGTCGACGAAGAGATGGTTGCTACTTTTGAGTGTCCGGATGGACGGCCAGGCCTTACAAATCGCTTCAGCCGCATCGATGTTCACCCGCGTGGCGGTACGATCTGGACCAACGCGTGCGCCAGAAATAGAACAAGTATCGGGGCTTGGTGGCCATTAACGCTGGTGGTTAATCTTCAAGATCTCGAACGCCATTTGTCGTTTATTACGGGCCGATGCGTTCGAGTCTCGATTTATCTAGTCACATGACCCTGGACGTTTCTTCCTCCTTAAGTACCAGGCTGAATAACCCTCCTTCCACTACCAACACTCCGTCGTCGTCGTTTCGCATAAGTAGCACCTTGACCAGGATGTCCGACCATCGCGTGTTCCTCATGCATCATGTTTTGCAGGGTTTCCGCACGGTTATATTGGCTACTTACTTCAACGTAATCCTACCTATCCTCACGTCAATCACACAAAGTATCTCACATTCCGAGCACCAACACAATTCTGATCGTCTGAGATTTTTATTTGGTGAGTTCAAATTGTATTGTGTTAGGTTATTGAGAAGCCTCTAGTAGTGATGTCTCTGAAGATTGCAAAATGTATTGGCGTGCCAATGAATGACATCGTCAAAGGGACACGCAGTCAAGCAATCAAGTAGTGTTTTTGAGAACAGCCGTTTATGTGAGAACAGCCGTTGTGTCAACAGACGGCCCAGTGGTGGGAAGACAAAAATAATATACGGTTCCTTAGATGGTATCTTATCTAATCTAATGTGGCGCACACCAATCATAGATGGGAAAGATGGAGGTGGGTGATAGACAGATAGACAGGCGCCATACTTAGGCTCAAACATACGTAGGATGTTTTCTCCATCTCGATAACATGACATTGGAAGTACTTAAAAGCTTGAGCTTTAGAGAGAAAAGGTCCCGGCCCGATAAGCCGGTCACTCTTCCAATGCTTACCACCAGGTAAATTTTCCCCGTTTCGTTTTAGCAAAGCTAATTTGTATCCAAGATGTGGAGTCTGTTCATTCACAGACAGGAAGTCATACTACCCTCCTCCCATCGCACCGAAGACGTTCACCTCCAATGAGCCTTCTCCCTCGTCAGACACTTTTACTCTGCGCCAGAGCCTGTCAAAGACGAGGAGAGAACTGGAGCGCGTCAACGCAGAAATGGAACTCGCAGAAGCAGCCATAACCCGTATGAAGGCAACCTGCTCTCGCCTCTTATTATCCGTACTCGACCACGAAAATGCGCTGCGTCCCATTCTCTCCGAGTCCATCCCGGACGACATCCTCCAACTCATCTTCGAATGGGCTGTTCATTTGAATACGGGGCATTTCCTATCAAACTCCAGGATGACACCTCCATGGACGATATCTCATACGTGCAGCCGCTGGCGCTCCCTTGCCATCTCACATCATCCTCTGTGGTACAATATCGATTTCGTCTTACAGGGTTACAAAAATACCGCCGTGCCCTTGCTTGAACTCTCCTTGCAGCGCTTCGCCAGCACCGACAGTGGATTTGTTGTTCGCTCTGGAATGTTAGACAGGGGCAATGACTGATTCAAAAATGTACTCGCGCCGCATCTGGAGTCCACATCGCGACGTTGGCATCGCCTCGATGTCTACACTAGCTGTCATTTCCTCAACAATGCATTGGACGGATGGTCCTTCGAGCGTCTCACCGAACTCCGTCTGTCCTGTTCTCACAATAATTTGCACACCATCATCACCGCTTTTCGGGATACTCCCACGCTGGTACGTCTGTGCTTGTCCTATCTTTCGAGTGATCATCAGCTGGATATTCCATGGGGACAATTGGTGTTCTACGAATCTGAAAAATCCGATTTACGGGTTCTCAGCCAGTTGTCAGCGGTCCAGACACTCATAATTGGCGATAAAATCGAGTACCGCCACCCTCAAACCAACTGGCCTGACATTTTTGACTTCTTGAAACCGAAAGCGCCCATTCGATTGCCTCCCTTGCACTCTCTTTCGTTACAAACCTGTCTTCAGGACGACAATTGTTTGACAGGTCTCTCTGAAATCCTGGATGTTCCTTCCCTCCGCCGTTTACGCGTCAGCTTCGAGGATGTCTTTTCCCAGATGACCCAATCCCCTAACATTCGCTTCCTGGAACATCTCACCCACCTTTCCATCACCATATCGTCATATAACGTACCAGAGAACTATCTACTTGACTTCCTCCGCTGCGCAAGTAGTGTTAGAGTGCTTTGTCTGGGCGACTACGCATTTAATCCATCGGTGTTGCGCGCTCTCCAAGATGCTCATATCTTGCCACTTTTGGAGTGTTTGCAGATCAATGATCAGGAGCGGATGGATAGATACGCGGCAGATATCATCACGATAGTAGAAGGGAGGAAATGTAGGCTGCAGCTTATTGACACGCAGACGCTATCGTCGCAAAAACAATGGCAGCGCAGGGTTGAGAAGGATGTTCTGATCAAGTGGAGGAGTTTTTGTGAACAGGGCGTGATAACAGTGGAGGGTGTCAACCGTGAATTTCAGTTTGATACATATACAGTACTACCGCCCATTAGTATACAACTACGTCTTGACCTTAGGTCTTGCTTCAATGAGGAAATATACTGGTTTCCCTTCGACTGGAAGCAACGATGTTAATGGTACTGAACGCCAACGTTTCGTGACAGGATGACGCTTATGAGCAGCTACTTGGTTGAAGCTGGCCGCCAAAGACAAAGTTCTAGGCCATACCACTGCACTTACTTGTGGCGCGCAAGTACACATGTAGTACCATTATTGAGAGAATGCAATTTCCCTTCGTGTCAAGTCCTCCTTGAACATACCCATCACATCTTCATAATCATAGTATACCTCCTTCCCTCCCGAGACCTTCATCCGGTCCAGGATATCACACTCATCCACCGGACAGACGCCTAGTCGCGTCAAATTCTTATCCAACGGCCCTGCACGAGTTCCAGTCATTCATAACGAACCGGAAAGAAAACCTAAACGCACCAGTAGGCCCCGAGACATAATGGTAAAACCCAAATAATCCATATTGGCGACGATCGCTGAATGGATATTGCTCGTCACCCCATCTTCCCAGCCAGTACAGCCACGACACGCCCTCCGTCTCCTGTGCCGCCCCACCAATCCCAGCACCCCCAGCGCTCGAGAATTCGGATCCGTCGAACCAGTACCCTCTATAGTTCAAAGTAACGTCCCATAATGGCCCGGCATCCGTCATGTCCAGAATAACACCGAACGGAAGGACGATGTCCTGCGCACCAGAAGTGGCGTACATGGCGTGTGTCCCGGTCGCCACATAGGCCGCCGATCACTGCAGGTCGGAAAAAATGTTGTGGGCTTGTAATCCGCCGGAAGAGACGGTGGTGGGCCAACATTGCCGGCGGTTTGTCATAATGACCTGCAATCGTGTTATAACCTTTGGTACTTTTTGATAATATCTGACAACCTCTCATAATCTTTCGGCCAACCTCTAATTCTCGCCTTCATTTTGAGGGATGTTAGTCAGTAACCATGTCCGACATCAATGATACAAGCTTGTGGCTTTGTACCATTGCCAACGGAACATGCACTGTGCTATAGCTTACTGTCCCAGTCGGCGACACATGCATGATGCTGTCGCCTACCGTCGCAGGAATAGGCTAATTCAAAGCATTGTATCCTGTGCGACCGGGTAGCATTGGATTGGTCAGATAGGATACCGGCTAAAGCTGCTTATCGGGATCATTTTTGCGCCACAGCCCACGAGAATGATAAAACGTTGAAAATTAGATCGAATTAAAATGCTGATAGTATATATGTATAGATGCTAAATTATGTTGCTGATTCTCCTGCGACTGCCTCCGGTTCCGCAGCTGCTGCAGCTGCTGCCGCCACTGCTGCCGCCACTGCTGCTGCTGCTGCTGCTGCTGCTGCTGCTGCCGCCGCCGCCACTAGTGCTGCCGCTGCCGCTGCCTGACGAGCTTCGCGGGAGGCGACAAGCGCTGCCATGGACGTATCCAAAGATGCCGCTGCATCTGGAGTACTTGAGCATGCAGGAAGGACTTGCCTGACGATGTGTTAGCAATGGAACTGGAACGATGTTGTGACTCACTTATTCCACCATTTGAGTAGTTGCTTGGCATGTTCAGCATGCTCGTCGTCCAGAGGCGCCTCGAAGTAGTCAACTATAAAGTTATAGAGGCCCGAATAGCTATAGCCAGCATACGCAGATGTCCAAGAACTGGCATCAGAGAGATTGAGGTGGAGCTGTAAGGAAAACGGTTCATATGCGGTATTCAATATCAGCGAAGCTGCTCACCAGGACACTTGCATAGGCGATGGACCGTGGAGTTGCGCTCTTCAATCCAATGAGGTTGGCAACATTGGATCTGGACTTTGCTGCACCGTTGTTGAGCTTTGTCTTCTTCTTGGCTGGCTTCGGATTGTTTAGCGCCGGATCTTCAACGTTCTGCTTGTCTCCCAGTGGGTCGATGGCCCTTCCGTTAGCAGAGGTAGGCGAAGTGAAGATTGCACACCAGGTCTGATGAAAATGAGAGTGATGCCTGCGAACGACGGAAGAAATACGCACCAGAACAAGCAGGGTGCTGCTCAAGTAGCCTGAATCTAGATCATCGATACTTCCCATACAATCCTTGTAAAGGCAATTTGAGAAGTAGTCGACACCAATACTGACTTCACCGTCACGTATGGCAGCGCGCACGCTAGATGAATCAATAAGAAGAAAGACGAAGGAGGAGGACATACACACTCATCGTCGTCCCAGTCTTGCGAGACAGATGCTAGGAGACCGCCAAGAATATCGTGCTGTAATCCACGGCCTACTCGACTGGAAGAGTCCATGTAAGGCATTGCCGGATAAAGTTGGGCGAGCCAGCGTGGAAGAAGCTGCTTAATCCGGCTGTTATCATCGTTTCGAGCACGATTTGCACTAAACTCGAGCTAAAGGACTTCATTGGTGGGGTATCAGGACAACATGACAACCACTCACAGTAGCATAATATTCTGCCAAGTCGACATCGTCGAATGCTTCGTCGGTGAGTGTCTCTTTGAAACCTTCAACATGCTCAGTGAGTAGCTCATATGCTGCAATCTTACGCTGCGCGCTATACAAAACCTCGTCAGATGTGAAGGGAAAGAGACAAATCTGGGATTGAACATACGCAAGCGCATCTGACGGGCTCCAGTCATGTTCTTCATCCTGCTCGTCAAACTCCTTGACCACGGAATCCACAGTGTCGAACAACGTGATACAGCGACGAATTGCCCTGCCAGGTGTACTGGATTTACTGCCAAAGTCAAGTCAGCAGGCAACGCGGCGGGGGTAAAATGCAAGAACCTTTTTCGCTTTTTCGGAGTAGCCTGAGTCAGCTTCTTCAAGCGCGCGTTCTCGCGCTGTAGACGGCATATACGTGCTGCGGTATCTGAAGCATTTGTTGGAGGCCCAGTAGCAGCAGGTGGCTCGGAAGGGCTGGTGCTGGTCGACATGGAAGAAAATGGGGGGACAGCAGAAACCTAAGAAAGTAAAGTTTATCAGCCACTGTTAAGTATCTATTTCGCAGTGCTATGGCAACATACCTGATCTAGAGCATGCAAAGACTGCAACCACTAATTTGCGGATAGAAAATACCCTTCAAATGTGTGCGCGCGCACGCACACCAGGCAACATTTGGGGTTTGGAAAATGGAGATTATGGAATGAGGCTCAATTATGACGAAGAGGCATAGTGATGTGAAGCGATGTACTCCGTATGCTCCACCGACATCTCCCATATTTCATTCCAGTTTGCGCTGTCGACCCAGTCCAACGACATATCGAGGACTCGGAGCTCAGAGCGTACATCAGCCACTGCTCTTCTCATATCTGCCAAACTTCTCTTGGCCTCTCCAAACCCGATGGCGCGATAGGATTTGAGCTTCTCGAAGATTTTTCCTTGCGCCACAAAAAGTCGCCGTTCGTTGTGCCGCATGATGTGCGGTAAAGCACAGGCACGGAGGGGGGCATTTGGAAGACTAGTAATACTGTAAGTTACTAGTGCACCAAGATTGTAAAATATTATACCTGTTCTTAATAGGTGGAAGACCTTTCTTCGACAAAAGATGACCAGGTTTCCGCTTCATTTTCTGTTCGCGTGGTGTATTGCTTTTATCTTTCATGACGGTAGGTGTTGCAGAGAGTATGCACTGAGAAGACGGAGGACTATCGCCAGTCATGGTAGAAGGTAACCAAGTCGCTGTTTGATCCCATCGTGGGAATTCTATCGGGTTCATTGGCTGTCGCACACCTTCATGTCACGTCGAGGAATTTATTGCTTTCATATCTATCTCGCCCGACGATTCTCCTTTCTTCCCCGTTTGCAAGAGGAATGACAACTTGTACTGGATGCAACCGTGAATTTAGTCACATTGGTGCCCACCGGAAGACCTGTGCAGCTTACCAGAGGAGCATTTCTGGAACACGTTCAAGAATTCAGGCTAATGCAGCCAACAATGCTTCGGAGGTTTCGGGTGCTTCAGAGACGAAGGCTCAAAGACGCGCTCGTCTAATGGTACGTCTTTGTGTTATCTATATGTATTGATTGTCTCGTCTCATTCTTGACTCCAGGGCTCCAAGAGTGGACACATGCCAGGCCAAACAGATGCCTCCCAGCTCGCAGACCCAGTCATTACACAAGCTTCCACAATACCAGTTGAGGAGCCCTCAATTGTAGATGATTCTATGCCCCCGCAACTCGATCTTGATGAACTCGATGACCCTATGGACGCACCAACTGCAATGGAAAGCAGACTTCCCACTCGCCGGCATCGCCTACCTTTGCGCTTTGAGGATGTGCTCCCTCAGACTACCCAACCGACAGTATCTCCTTTCTCGACACAGTCCACAGCCACACGTATCCGATTGATCGTGCGGGACACCATTTCAACAAACTATAATGTATTCGGCATACGTAGGCTCTACATGCATCGACCCTCATACGATCCCGACGCATTCCTTTCTCCAGAAGACCTAGTCGTACTCCCACGCCGCCTTTCACCATCCGACGCTCCTTCCCACATTCCTATCCCCAGCGCACCGCTACCCAGTGCACCACCTTCAAATACTCCCCTTCCTAATTCGGCGCCTGCACCCCCATTGGCTCAGACTCAAGCTCCATGGCCGCTCTCAAACTGGTCGAAGTGGCTTTTGATGGGATGGATGAATAATGGAAATGTTTCCAAGTCTGCCTCGGACATAGACCGTCTTGTCCACAATGTTCTCCTCCACCCAGACTTTAATGTCGAGGATCTCCAAGGGTTTCGGTGCGAGACGGAGAACGCACATCTAGACCGGGCGGCCGAAACGTCTGACAATCCACTGTTCCAGTCGTTCAAGGAGGCCACGGTTCATATCGATGTGCCCTCTGGTGAAGCTGGTGTCGACTCTCAACAGTTCCCGGTATCTGGCCTACTTTACCGAAAGCTGACCGACCTCATTACAGCAGCATTCCAAGAACCTCTCGCGTTTCGCATGCATCTATCCCCTCACCGTGTTTTCCATCGTTCACCCGGCGCGACTGAGGATATTCGTGTTTACGGGGAGATGTACACCTCAGATGTCTTTCTAGAGGCCGACGACGATGTCCGACTTCGCGGCAAGCTCCCATTTGGCGAGGAGGGCTGTACATTGGAAAAGATCATAGCAGCAGTCATGCTGTTCTCGGACGCAACTCATCTGGCTAGTTTTGGGAACGCGAAGGCATGGCCAATCTACTTGGCTCTTGCCAATCTTTCGAAATATGTGCGCGCAAAACCGACTTCAGATTCCATGTTCCATTTGGCATATGTACCCTCGGTACGTCTTACAGTGACTGAAAGTTATTTGTTCTAACATAACCAATGTTAGCTTCCGGATTCTTTCCAAGATTGGGTAGCTGAACGTTTCCCTCGCTGGGGAAAGTCTAAGTCGGCGGCCAAAGAGCTTAAGACCTTCTGCCGACGCGAACTCATGCACGCTGTGTGGGAGCTCCTACTCGATGATGATTTTGTCCATGCGTACACATATGGCATCGTTATTGAGTGCCAGGATGGCGTGAAGCGCCGTGTATACCCTCGGATCTTTACTTATTCAGCTGATTATCCCGAGAAGTCAGTCTTGACCAACCATGCTACGTTACCTTCTGACATTTCCCCAGAGTTCTCCTCGCCACTATCCGAGACAAAGGATCTTGCCCGTGCCCTCGTTGCATGGTTCCAAAGAACAAAGTCGACCTCATGGGCCAAAAGCGGGACGGCGCGAATAGAATCAAGCAAGCTCGCGAGTACCTTGTCGAGAAGGTCAAGATTGCGCGCGATGCTATCTATCGCCTTGGACGTGCAATTACTGGAACAGCCGTCGAAGCTCTGCTGAAGGAATCATCCCAAGTCCCGACAATGGTATGTCACTAAAACAGTGTAAATTCCAGCAGATTGACCACAATATCATTCCAGAACGCCTTTATCAAACGGCTGGGTACATCCTTCAATCCGTTCAAGATGCTTGTCGTCGATCAACTTCACGAAATCGAACTCGGAGTCTGGAAAAGTCTATTCGTACATTGTGTGCGAATACTACACGCGCATTTCAAGAAGTCAAAAGAAGACGTCGTTAGTGAACTTGATAAACGGTTGGAACATTCTGTTCTCTTAAATTGATTTCTAACTACTTCGTTCAGCTACCGATTGATCAAGTCTTTTGGACGCGGGACCATTCGGAAATTCTCTGCCAACTCTTCAGAGATGAAGAAGCTGGCAGCTCGCGACTTTGAGGACTTGCTACAGGTACGTCCTTGTGAAATTTGATCATCAAATAAACACTTATTGTGCTTCAGTGCGCAATCCCAGCGTTTGAAGGACTCCTTCCTGAGCCGTATAACACTAAGCTGATGACACTGCTATACCGGTTTGCTGAATGGCATGCCCTGGGGAAACTGCGCATGCATACTGATACAACACTCTCCTGGTTCGAAAAGTCCACCACCATCATTGGCGCACTTTTGCGTGACTTTCGAGACAAGTTCTGCCCAGAGTTTGAAACTTTCGAGCTACCTCGAGAAGCCGCAGCACGAGGAAGAGCGGCGCAACAACGTCATGACGCGCAAGGTGGAGCGACATCAGTGTCTGATGCTGCAACGGCGAAATCTGGTACACGGCGAAAGGTTTTCAACCTTGTAACATACAAGTTCCATTCAATGGGAGACTATGTGTCCCATGTACGTCTATTTGGCACTATGGATTCATTCTCTACTCAGATGGTGTGTCATGCTCCCTTCTTTCTTTCTTGTGATCTCATGAATTGTACAGGGCGAGCTTGCACATCGAACTGTCAAAGCCTTCTACGGTCTTACCAACAAGAAGGACGGAGCCATGATGCAAATTGCCAAGAAATACTCGCGCTCTCGCGCTCTCAAGCAGATGACTGCTGACGTTACCACGGCGCCAGTATCAGCTGAACAGATCGCTGCAGCTGCGGCGTCTATCTCTGACCACCATTTCATTTCCGACAACATCAACAAGCCGATCGATGTTTTCAACTTTGTTCTTGAGTCGACGGATCCTGCAAAAAAGGTGGGTCAATATTTGTTCTAGTTTTTTCAGCGGCTCACATATACATACTAGCGCTTCATCCCGAAACTCAAAGACCATCTCCTGGGGCGATTCCGAGGCCATGATTTCGACGGCGACGAGACCCAGTTTACGGATGCTGACCGTAACACAGTTCAACTCGTCAACAACAAAATATTCCAGCACCAGCTTATGAGGGTGAACTATACCACCTACGACATCCTGCGCGACTATGACACTATCAACCCCAACTCGCAATGCTTCGTTATGCTCAAATCGCCTGACGATGAACCTGGCGCCCATCCGTACTGGTACGCACAAGTTATCGGGATCTATCACGCCAATGTTCAGCACCGTGGGCCGGAGTCTATGGGGCCTCGTCCTCACAAGATGCACTTTCTCTATGTGCGTTGGCTTGGTTGGGAGGTTGGCTGGAAATCTGGTCGGCGTTATGCTCGTCTCCCGAAAATTGGCTACGTTCCGGAGGAAGACCCGTATGCATTTGGGTTCTTGGACCCGAGTCTTGTTATCCGGGGAACCCATCTCATCCCTTCCTTCGTCAATGGTCGCACGGAGAATCTCCTCTCAACCAAAGACACTACATTGGCACGTCCTAACTCCATGGATACAGATGATTGGACTAACTACTATGTCAATATGTGAGTTCTTATCTCGGCAATTACGTGCACTATCAATGACACTTTCTTCAGCTTCGTTGATCGAGATATGGTAATGCGCCACTTTGGAGGAGGCATTGGCCACGTCAACACTCTACGGGTGCAACCAGACGAGGATGAGCCAATCGACGAACCGATGGATGAAGATGCGGATGAAGAAATGGAGCAGGACAAGGACAACGACTCGGAGAGTGACGAGGATTCGGATGAAGATACTAGTGATGTTGACTTAGATGACGACGAGCTTGATGATGGACCCAGTGATGTAGAGGATGATGGCTATGATGATCTATGATAGCTACTTGATTGCCAATGGAAGAGCTTTGAATATATGTACACCTGGACTTAGTACTGTAATTCTTCTCTATATGAAGCACCTATGAATGATGTCAATGTGCAGTAATATATCTCCCTTGATTCTCAATGACTACATTAGCCTAATAATACTATACGTGCGCTATAACTCTTGATAATGACGGTCAGTGTATTACTCAAAATTATAATCTCTGCCAACCCTTTGACCCATCATTATCCGGGTTGCAACTCCGGATATGCACGAACATCTTTTCCACGCTTTAGTGATAGGCTAAGCCTTTGGACGGCCAGCTTCCGTTTTTTGAATAGCACCATAGGTGAACGCCGTCCCTCCCCCATGCTCAGAGAGGAATATATACTCCGGTACGCCGTCCACGAAACGAACCATCGTATGCTCCCAGTCTCCGACATGGTTCCCGAACCTCACCCCCAACGCCGTCGGTCCTAACAATTCCGATTCAAAGTTACATCTCCATCTCGAAAACAAAAAAACCTACCACGGTTGAAGGAGTAGAAGTAGAAATAGAAAACGTCTACCACCTTCCCACCTTCCTTCTCGACCGCGATGATCGTAGCAGGAGCGCTGGAATATCCGGTCCCGTTCGGTTTGTTCGAAGTCGACGCAAGCCATTCAGGGAACGATTCCACTCTGTCTATGGACGTCAGAAACGCGTCGGGAGGGACATCATTCAGAGTCGACACCGTAGCCTCTGGGTGTCCCTCAACAGGTGTGAACGATATCTATACTTGCGAATGTCAGAGTTTTGAGATTCAATGACTCGGAGAAGCCTTACTTCTGGTATAGTATGCGCGAGATGAACGGCTATATCAGACGGGAACGCGTCTTCGCCAGAATAGAGGTGGATGAGAGGAGCGTAGGCTGTGGCGTAAGGTGGTAATGGTCTCAGGCTCCCGAGAAGCGGTGTTTGGGTTTCGAAGGTGGCTCCAGCATGAAGAAGGGAGGATATCACAGCAAGAAAGGCAAATGTTATAGCTCGAGCACAGGAAGGTACACCCATGGCCAACTAAAAGATCCAAATGCTGGAAGGAGGCAGGAGGAAACCTATTCTTAGCCTTGACATCGTCGTTCAGGGTCAAACCTATGGGCCCAAAGTTATCACAAAAAATGGCGATTCAACAATCCAGGTCATCCACCATATCTTTCCGAGATTTGTACATTTTCGTATTCATTGTATTTCCGCGACATGAGAATGAAAAAGTAAAGAAATCATGCAATCATCTAGGCCTCAACCTGCGCCTCAGTATCCCTCTTCTTGAGCACCAAATCCGAGCCAACAACGCGCTTCCACACATCCTGCACATCCTCGACGACAGTCTCAAAGTGGGAGGTCGCGTCGTAGGAACGCGTGATGAAGATGTTGTCGGTCTTTCCGTCTGACGTTGGCGTGTAGAGCGAGGAGATGGAGACGAACCTATCGAGACGTGGTCAGTCAGACGTTCTCGATTATGACACAAATGAATCTTACTTGTCGTGAATAGGCCCAAGGAGGTTGAGACCAGGAGCGATCTCGAGTTCTGGCTTGTCAGTCTCGACGATAGTGCTAACAATGGCAACGTAGACGTCTTTGGCGCAAACATTGTGTGTCGAAGAGATCATGGCAACGTAGATGTCTAAAGCGGTGATCAACACGAGCTGCGATGGATGGTGTTCACCCCAACGTACCGTTCCTCCTCCCAACCTGGTTTTGGGGGATGATGATCTGGCAACTGTCGCTGTCGTCCGTACCAGGAATGGGGTGCTTCAAGAAGCAGATGGCACGAACGACCTTGCCGTCCTCGATCACGCGCACCTTGCCGTTGGAGTCTGGCTGGCCTGCACCGAAGTAGCTGGGATCGCCAATGACCTGCTTGGCCTTGACCGTCTCGCCACCGCTGGTCACACCGACGAACTTGCCCTCATCATCGGTGACAATGGCGTCAACGGTCTTGTCTAGCATGTAGGTGCCGCCGTAGATCGCACTGAGACGAGCAAACGATTGAGGAAGCTCGCCGAGACCGTAGAGCGGGTAGATGTAAGGGGATTTGCCATATCGTGCCATCGAGGACGTGTAGAGAAGAATCCTGTCGTAAGTTTCACGCGCGGGCTTGGTGATGTAGCTACAATCGATTAGTTTTAGAAGCAACATTGAAGGTATAGAGCGTACTCGTCGTCGAGGTAGAGCGCCATGGCATGGCCAACAAAGTCCTGCGTCCCAGGCTCTAATCCGAACTTTTCGTAAACAGATTTCATCGTGTCATTGTTGAGGTTGATCCCTTGAGCACGCGCATTAGCCTCGCAGTCTGACCAGTGCCTCGTGTTTCACTGACCTTGATGAGTGGTCTCATCGTCGTCCTTCCAGTTCTGGATGAACTCGAAGAACTTCTTGGCTCTGCGCTTCTCGAAGAGACCCATCAAAGGACTCTTGACCGCCTCCATCTCCGTACTGGGGACCTTTGAAATCTTGCCATCGCGGTAGACGAAGCTGCCCGCGATCTGCTTGAATTCGAGGTAGCGAGTGACCTCGGTGTGGACGAGGATCTTGGTGAGCTCTCCAGAGGCGATGATGAACTTTGGAATGAGATCCACGGCGTAGTCGCGGTCGCGTCCGAGCTCGGCGGGAGGGCTCTGGTCTGGGCGGAACTTGCGGTACAGCTAGGGGGCAGACAGTGAGATAGACTGGCTCGACGTCGAGAGAGACGACGAGCTCACCTGGGTCAAGTTCAGACTGGCACTGTCGCCGCCGTAGTAGTCATTCCTGTCCATGTGAAGGACCTTCTTGCCCTCGACGGACAAGAGACCTGAGAGGATACACTCAGTGAGGCCAGTACCGAGCACGACGACCTGGAAGAGCAGTCAGAGGAGCTCGTCGCTGTGAACGACGACGACGACGACGAACATCATATTCTTCATCCATGGCGTGAAAGTAGTGGAAAGAGAGTGGTTGCCAACACCTGACCTAATATGTTATCGATCCATGGCCGCCACGTGGAGCGCAATGCCGTTCCTTCTCATCTCATTGCGTATCGTGTACGACACACACATAGGGTCAATATCGGTATTTACAGAACGAAGAGTAGAATAACAGTAGCGCCATAAATTAGGTGAACATATCCATACAGAGAACGTCCAAGCGACACCAAGGCGAGTACACCGCGAAAAACCCAGATGTAACGAAAGCAAGCAATATAGCGTATCATAGCGGAATAGAATAGGACAGACGGACCACTAAGTTCAAGATGATACCTTGACGTGCTTACTCTCCTTATCATCAGCCTCGTCGTCGTCTTGAAATTTGCGCTTTGTCGCTGAAGACGGAGGGTTCAGCCTTCGTATCTTCCTGGCAAGCTTTTCCAATCCTGACACACGTTAATTAGTCTCTAATTGACCCTGAAAAGTACAACTCACCGTTCTCGTTTCGACGATAATATTCAGCCCATGATTTGGGGGAACGTTGTGGATACTGCGAAAACATTAGTTCAATCTCCCAAGGTTTTTCATGGCACTAACTTTCTCGCTGTATGGCCCCCACTTCTCTTGAGCTGTTGGGACAGAGAAGTCGGGAAATGTGGCGATATGCCTCGCCGTAATGGCAAAGTCGGCTTCAGTAAATGGGCCACCCTTTGGACCCATAGCGCTTTCATCGAAGCTGGGTAGAGGACTATCATCATCTTCGTCGTCATCATCATCTTCACCGTCGTCTTCGTCGCCGTCGGCGTCCTCATCGCCGCCCTTGCTAGACTCGTCTGCATCCTCTTCGTCGGAGGTGACCTCTTTGTATCTCGGTCGCCGGCGTCGAGGTGTAATTTTAACCTCTTCTTCTGACTCGGAGGCATCATCGTCCTCTTCTGGAGCTTCGCCTTTCGCTGCTGCAAGAATCTTGTCCGGGAGATCATGGTTGTTTGACCAGTAGGAGCCCCAGGACTGGGTACTATGATGTGGCGCCTGTGGTCTGCGAGTTAGTATATGCTACTGGAAGAGAAAGCTGCTACCAACCTTTTCAGCGAGTTTTTCACAAAGGTCGTTTCGCGTGAGGCTGGGATCCTCTTTCAGGCGCCGTGAGATGAACTTGAGGAAGAAGGTTTTGTCTTGGTCGGTGAATTTGTTGCCACGGCCTTTGGGAACGATTATCGTAGGGGGAGTAGGTGAGCGGGAAGGAGGTTCGGGAACCTTAAGGTCCGCATGGGGTGCAGGAAGGCCGCGATGAAAGGTAGGCGGGTGGACGGTGAGGCTGTTAATGGTGTGACGTCGGCCAGTAGGAGGAGGGCCATGCGCAGAAGAAGGCGTACTCGATTTCCTGGACTGGCCCTTTTGTTGCGGTCTGCCTGAAAGAATGGGGGACACTGATGCTTCGAGCTTGGGCTCTGCTTTGAAGGCGTCGAGCGTTGGTTTCTTGAGGGTCGGAGGGGGAGGTCTGCGGCGTAGATACGAGCCAATGAGGTCGTCGAGACGGTATTTGTGCTCGAGATAGTGATCTTTCCACATGTTGGCTGGATGATTGTTGCTCTGTATAGTGTAAGACGCGGTGGTGAGGAATAGGTGAGACGAGCGCGTACCCCGTGAAGGCTGTTGAGGGCATGTTTGAAGGTTATGCCGTGACTGGTTGCGTGTACGAGTGTGCGTACGAGGACCTCTTCTTCCTGTTTGTGGATCGCGTCTTGCATGACTGGGGGACTCATGAAAGGCATACTACCGTTAGGATGCATCGGCATTCCACGCATCGGATTCGGGTACGACTGGTTGGGCACCTGCGGGTTCCACTGCTGGTTGAATTGTTGCTGGTGCTGGTGGGCCATTGGAGGTGCCGGCATCTGGTGCGCCATTTGTGGGTTATTGGGACTAAAGAGGCCCGGCCACGATCCCTGGCGTGCCATTGGGCTCTGCTGGTGGTGGACTGGTGCGCCAAGGTCCATGTTGGTCGCGTACTGGTTGGTGGGCGACGGAGAGGGAAAGTCAGGATATGGATTTGAGCTGGATGAAGGAAAGCTATTGGTGGCATAGGAATTTGGGTGGCCATTGCTGCTGCTAATGCGCAAGGCTTCAACTTCCTTGTCAAACGGGAGGAAGCCGTTCATCGCGATTGACCGCCGCAACGTTGAGGTCGAAGGAAAAATAAGCGGGTGACAGTCACAGCGGCGTGAGCGTGATGGTCGTGACATGCCCCCGCTTCCCCGCATCCGACCCGATCCCTTCGTTATCTCTTCACCAACGTCCACCACAACACAGATAGTCAACCAAACAACGTGCCAAACAAACACGGCTTGACCTTTAACCACCACCATCGCTATGCTCACTGTACAACGAAGATGCTTCGCCTCGTCCTCCGTCTCCCGTGTTCTCAGCGCCGCCGCTAAGCCAAAGGCAGAACAGATCTCTGCGAACTGGCAGGGAACCAGCGCGACTGGCGCCTCTACCAAGAACTTTATAGGAGGTCAGTTCGTTGACAGCCAGACCTCTCACTGGATCGACGTGGTTGATCCAGTACGTGTTCCCATCGTCTGTACTACACCATACACTGAGAAACAGAGTTAGTCTACACAAACTGTGCTCACCAAGGTCCCCCAAACCACAAATGCTGAATTCGAGCAAGCTGTCGACGCGGCCTCTGACGCGTTCAAGACGTGGAGTCGCACAAGTGTCCTCGGCAGGCAACGTTTTGCGATGGAGTGTGTTGCTTATTGCCGCCCATTCTTTCTCCCCTTGACCTCCATCCAGACTGCAGGCTCTCCTCCGTCAGAACGCAGACTATATTGCTCAGAGCATCGTTCTTGAGCAAGGGAAAACGTTGCCAGGTGTGTAAAGCCGCACCTTCCTTGACCCTACGATCCCATCCCTGTTCCAAAGACGCCCATGGCGACCTCATGCGTGGACTACAGGTTGTTGAGACCGCGGTAGGCATCACGTCAACACTGCTGGGAGAAAAGTTGGAAGGTACATCACTCGAGCCTGCCTATTCTGCGCCGCTGGGTGACCTTTTCTCCAGTCAGCAAAGATATGGACACGTACGTTCGCAAAGTTCCTCTCGGGGTATGTGCAAGCATCGCCCCGTTCAACTTTCCAGCGTACGCCTATTGCATTGCCCATGGAGCTTATCACGAATAACGTGGTCAACAGCATGATCCCACTGTGGTCCATTCCCATGGCTGCTGTGACAGGTAACACATTAATACTCAAGCCGTCAGAACGAGATCCCGGGGCGACAATGATTATCGCGGAACTCTGCCAGCGTGCCGGTACGCGTCGACGCTTCTCTACATCTGAAACTTACGTTTTCCCATAGGATTGCCCGACGGTGTACTGAACGTTGTACACGGAGGCGCTGACACTGTTAACGCTATCTGCGACCATCCAGCTATCAAGGCAATCAGCTTTGTTGGTGGGGATAAGGCAGGGCGTCACATTTACGAAAGGTACGTGGAGTAGGCTCTGACGCGGTCACGCTGATCGTCGTAGAGGAACGCAGAACGGAAAACGCGTCCAGGTATGATGTGACGCTTCGCGTTAATTGATCGACGTTGATTGGTACCTCGTAGGCTAACTTGGGTGCGAAGAATCATGCCATTGTGATGCCGGACGGTAAGTGGTGTTTCGTAGCGCCTTCTGCGTCGTTAATAAGGTACACAGCAAACAAGAATCTGGCGTTGAATTCTTTGATTGGTGCTGCGTTTGGAGGTATGTTCAGAGGACGCAATGCGTATCTATATGCTAATATTTCGGCAGCTGCGGGCCAACGGTGCATGGCTATATCTGTCGGTGAGTGCTTCCAGCTCTGTATTTTGCATAATATTCATTTAGACAGCTTTGCTCATCGGGGAGGCACAATCATGGCTTCCTGAACTCATCGACCGGGCGACCAAGCTCAAGGTATCTGGCGGATTTGAAGACGGCGCTGATTTGTAAGATGCCTCCTGTTCTTTCGGGGATGTTGTTGCTGACCTGGAAATCTTCCAGAGGGCCTGTGATTTCCCCGGCAGCGAAATCGAGGATCACCAATTTGATATCGTCTGCTGAAGAGCAGGGGGGCAAGATCCTCCTTGATGGGCGCGGCATTCAAGTGCCTGCGTATCCAGAAGGCAACTTTGTTGGCCCGACGATTATTGACGCCAACACCAGTATGAAGTGCTACCAGTGCGTGCTTTACTGTTGTTCTCTCGATATTCCTGAGTTCAACATCTTCTTAGGGAGGAGATATTTGGACCAGTCCTTGTGGTCGTGAAGGCTGATACTCTCGATGACGCGCTCGAGATAATCAATACCAACAAGTATGGAAATGGTGCTGCCATCTTCACGCAATCCGGCGCCACGGCTCGCAAGTTTGAGAGTGAAGTAAATGTGGGGCAAATTGGTATCAACGTTCCCATTCCGGTACCTCTTCCCATGTTCTCATGGAGTGGAAACAAAGTCAGTGTTCTCAATCTGATCACCTGGGTTGCTAAATAGGCGTTAGGGAAGCTTCTTGGGAGATATCCATTTCTATGGCAAAAGGTTTGCTTTCTTTTTCATTTGTTTTCGACGTGCTGAACACGAGCGACAGCGGTATCAACTTTTATACCCAAAACAAGGTGAGATCCTCTTTTCCATCGACGAACTAAATAGTGACGTTCGATGAAATTACAGACTACGACGAGCCTCTGGAAAGCAGAGGATGCTGTTGGCACTCGTGCTTCGGTGAATATGCCGACCCACCATTGATGATTTTGCCGCGCTTTCTCCCGCAATGTACCAATATCTGCATGCATTTAACGAATCTAAGCAACCTTAAACGCGTAACGCGCGAAATTGAAATTGTTTGTGTGGCCTACCACGTGAACGTAAGAAATTTTCCCACCTTCACAAGTTGAGCCACCACCATCATGTCGCGAGTAGCAGACTTCCGCGATAGAGCTTTGGTTCTGGAGACGGCTGAAGACATTGATGTATTGTTCGCTGATCTGGACCTAGGAAACATCGAGACGGTTGTCCTTAGCGGCAACACTCTCGGCGTGCCAGCAGCTGAGGCATTTGGTAAGATCGTGAGAAAGATGAAGAATCTCAAGGTAGAAATCTATCCTGAATAATAACAACATTCTCATCTTCTCTTAGGTCGCAAGGCTCGCTAGCACGTTCACCACGCGCGGAATCGACGAAATTCCCCAGGCTCTAACATTCATCTGCGACGCTCTCCTCGAGTGCAAGAGCCTCACCGAAATCGATCTTAGCCACAACGCCCTAGGCGTCCGCTCCGTCCAACCCGTCGTCCCCCTCCTCTCCAAATGCCTCTCCCTCCAAACCATCAAGCTCTCCAACAACGGAATCAGCGCCGAGGGCGGGACCATCATCGCGCGCGCCCTCCTCGCCTCCGCCCACGCCTCCGCCCTCCTCAACTCCCCCTCCAACCTCCGCACGCTCCTAATGAACCGCAACCGCCTCGAAGACGGCTCCGCCTCCTCCTGGGGCGCCGTCATCCTCGCCCACCCCGGGCTGCAGCGCTTCGAGATGACGAACGCTGGGATCCGGGAGGACGGGATCGTCGCTATCGCTTCTGCGCTCGCTGGGTGCCCGGATCTGCGCAGGCTGCGGTTGAGGGATAATTGTATTGCGACGTATGATTATGATGTGGCGCCGAGAGAGGGCGTGCCGAGGGGGTGGAAGGTCGTGGCGGATGTTATTCGTGGGGGGCGGTTGTTGAGGTATCTGGACCTTTCGGCTTGTGTGTTGAGGACGGAGGGGTGCGCGGAGATCATTGCTGCGCTTGGGGAGCGGGTTAATGAGAGGCTTGATACGCTCCGTTTGGATATTAATGAGTTTGCGGAGGAGCATTATGAGGCGCTTGCGGATGTGGTGGAGAATCAGCTTCCTGCGTTGCGGGTTTTGAACCTTGCGGTTAACGATGATTTGGAGGATAACGAGGTGGTTGCTGCTATCGGGGAAACGCTGAAAAAGCGAGGAGGGTGTCTTATCATCGAGGAGGAGGACGAGTCAGACGGAGAAGGCGTAGATGAAGAAGACGACGGTGATGTTGCAGAAGAAAACGACGTCGATCAACTTGCTCAACTTCTGGAGTCGGACCTCAAGGTAACACTTCACATCGTTAATGTTCTTGAAGATAGATCTCACGAAAATTTCAATGTAGGTGACAGAACATGAATGATACTAGCACTACTGCGAGGAAAGACGACGACTTGAACGAAAATCAAAAGTTGATCCTCTCGTGATGCTTTTTGGTGTATGTGGTGATTGTACCGTTCCCGCATAGAATATACCACCTGTCCAATAGATCCACACGAAGCGTTGTCTTCCAATCCTCATGCGGCGCTTTCTCGGGCTGTTTGACGACCGTCAACATGCAATGCCTCGCTTCCACCACCATCAAAACATCTGCCGCAAGATGTTCCATCGACTGAACATCGATGTAGAGGTGCTCCAAGAACGGCAACATATCTGTACTCTGAAGAGCAGACAATACCGTGGTGTCAAATGCTCCAAAACCGAGATGAAGCGAGGACACACGTCCTGCACGACGGAGAAACTCGTGCACATAATCCGGAACCTTGGGCCAAATATCAATGATGATGGAGAGATGGGTAAGGTGTTCCAGGAAGTGGGTGTTGGGACATAGCATGGTACGGTTACTGCCACCGGAAGTCATAGTGACATAAAGGTGGCGGAGAGCAGGAGCCACTAGGATGTCAGACAGACTCTCCAGAGCATCACTACGACACGAAAGAAGTGAAAGAGACTTCAAGGAGGGAAGATGCAGAGGTGCTATCGCTTTGAAGGCGGTAGAGGCGGGTTCCACATTTAAATTATGTCTGAGGACATCGAGTTCGAGTGTCTCCACCGCGGACAGGCGACTAAGGAGCCTTAAATTAGAGCGTTCACTTCGGTAGAACGTCAAACGCTCCCAGTTGATATCGAGGTCACAATCTCCCCTAAGGTTATGCACATTAAGATGTACCAGCCGTGGGGTGTTGTTGAAAGACGTGACAGCGGCATGGTAATGGAAGCCGTCGAAGCTCAGATCCAAATGTGTGAGACGCTCCAAGGGCCACCCGATGAACAACTCATTGAAGAAAGCAGAAGTTGCAGCTGCTTTGAGGCTATACCAGCGGTGCGATGTGGGCTCTAAAATTGGCATGAATACAGTTTTGAAGATGTCGATGAACTGCGAAACTGGACCATCGCGGTATGGTATATCAACAGCGAGTCCGCACTCCGCGTTGGCAGAACGTTGCAAGCATAATTGGAGCAAGCGTGTGCTATTGATGAATGGCACGACGAGATTGCACCACAAAGGGCGGTGGGCGATGGCAAGGGCACGCCAGCGGCTGCATGTATAAGTTATCGTCCACGGGGGCGCAATCTTCAAGTCCAGTAATTGAGGTGAATGCCAGTCAGAGCACAAATGGACGGTCCATTCAAAGATGAGCCGGAGGATATCATCTGGGACAGCGACGATCGGGCGCAGCGTCTCTTCGTAGTCGCGTATGGAGGACAGGATACAAGAGCGTTTTGCCTTCATACGGAAAACAGCTGCCTCTGCGAACTCCAATTCAGCCTCGATGTGTTCCAGTTCGTGCCTCATCTCTGACAGGCTCTGACGCAGAGTGGAGGTGTCGGATTCAGATATCGATGGATCAGAAGAGTCATTTGTGGCGAATGTTTTCGGTGTGAGGGCAGGCGGGCAGTACGCCTTCCTCTTTTCAAGCGAGCAGAACCCGCATCTAAAGCTTACGATTCAGCTTCGGCTAACGGGGAAAGGAACATAGTTACTTGGTGACATACATTCCGTATGCTATTCTAAGGTCAAGGTGCAACCGGTTCATCGGACCGTAAAAGAAAGATGCAAGTCCGAGAGTATAGTCTGCATATTCCAGCAAGCCCAACATTAGTACTTTGGAGATAGATATAGTCTAGAGGATGATTCAATTCGAAAGGCAAGCTGATCGGTGGCTGTATTACCTCTTAATTGAAGACCCTCATCTCGTCAAATTCTTGTTCGTTTCTCTTGGAGGACCGCCTCTTTCGATCTTCCAATGGCGAAAGGCGAAAATGGCGGTATCATTGACTGTAATATGTGATGAGAATATTACTGCGCCTGTTCTCCCCATGGAACAGCCCGAGGACGAGAATGTTGGAAGGTAGTGTGGCGAGCCGCCGGGATCGGCACAGCGGACCGGTTTACTTATCAGTCGCTACAGGACCCCGGCATATACGGTAAGAGGTCCGATACAAAAAACCTGTTTTAGAGCGATTTATGTCCTCGGAAGTCGATGAAATATGTACGAGTTTGACCTCGGGGCTGGTGTTTTTCAGCCAAAAATGTACTACTTTTGTATCGGACCTCAGGCGCGACCAGCGCCGACCACGCTTGGTTTTCACGGACTTATGTGGTAATTTGTATCGAACCTTCGTTTTGACCACCATAGAGAAGGTTTTTGTCCTGTAACGGCTGGAAAAGGCCCAAAATCTTGTGCGCCACCTCGAAATGATGACTTTGGCAACCGAGAAATGTACAATTTGTATCGGACATTGGTACCGGCGGCTCTTTTGTGTACGAGTTTTCCCTCGGACATACCCTTCAAAATGGGCGAAAATGTACTACTAAATATCGGACATCGAGGTCAAATATCGTCGAAAATGTACTACTTTTGTATCGGACCTCATACCACATATGCCGGGGTCCTGTCGCTACCCGTATCTATCGTCGCCTGCCGTTTGCCACAACAACATGTATCTATTGTAATGTGGTACAAACATCTTTTGTCTATTGCTCACGCCCCTGCTACTCAACGCTACGCATACCTGCTGGAAACGAAGCTTGAAACTTAACAGAGAAGAATGTAGGAGTTCCTAGACGTCGTCATGCTGCTACGACGATGGTAGTATGCCCCGCATGTGGCACGAGTTGGAATTGGAATGGCAGCATCATCACTGTCAGCTGTCTCCGAAGATTATATATGTCGCTTAGTGCTTGGCTGTCAAACACTTAGCTCATAGCTAGGAAACTGCCTTTGCGCTCCAAGACCATATTGATATGATAGGTACACTTACTAAACTAGTATCTCGAGCCTTCGATCTCTCTGGGCCTGGCGTATGGCGAGCAATGCAAAGGATTTGTTAATGGTTATACATGATTTACTGCAGGATAATGCATCAATCCTTCTTCTCTTCCCTAGTCTTCCGTGCGATGCAGAAATCAAAGAAACTCATCTCCCGACCCGTAGCTTTCCACTCGCGTGCATAATCTGCTGTTGGGAAGATCGGGTCCATGCGATCGCGAGGTCCTCTATTGTTAAGGCGAGGCTCGGTTCCGGAACACGTCAGGTAGTAGTTGTCGAAGAAGCTTAGTGATGCCACTCCAGCTCGTCGGCCTTCAAGCCACATTCATCAACTAACCATTGCTTCACCTTCTCGTCTTCGTCACCCTCCTTGAGGCTTGGGGGTAGTCCGATTTGACGAATTGTGTCATGAGGACCATGCCGTCCTCTTTATTAGAGGTGGATTGGATTGGATGCGGCACAGCGCCAGCGAGGATGTTCTTTTTTCCCTGTTCAGCAAGCCAGTTGTTGACAGGGAACTCGAGCTCGACGTCTTTCAATCCGCGATCGTGGATGTCCAGGTTGAACATCATTGTGTGAACATTGTCGAAGCTCATGTAGTATCCAGCAACATAGTAGTTATCAGGTGGCCGTGGAATCATCTTCAAAGCTAATGAAACCTTGATCGAAAAGGGTAGTGTATACCTGTTTGTACCTTGTACGAAGAGTAAACCACGAATTGAGAAGTCACGCTAAAATAAACGGGCCAAAGATCCCGGTGGTTATACGAAGTAGTCTAAGTAATCTACTTACGGTAATGTACGTTATCCGGCGTTAGCCGCGTCTCTGATCGGTAGTGATCGCTGCGCCACATAGTTGCAAGTTCACTTTGACACCTTCTGTATGGTATGTATCGGAGATGACCAGTATGAAGGTTTGCATTTTTTTTCCACGGTTCTTTTGCTTTTGCCACAGCACATCGATCAGAAAAGGAAGGAAGAACATTCAAGGAGGTCGATGCTATAACGAAAATTAAAATTTGAGGGTATCGCTCGTCTCCCTGGTGCATATGGTGACTGTACCCTTCTCGCATAGACTGTACCACTTGTCCAATAGCTCCACGCGAAGCATTCTCTCCCAATTCTCGTGCGCTTGCACTCGCAGTTTGATGACCGTCAACATGCAATGCCTCGCTTCCACCATCATGAAGACATCTGTCGCACGATGTTGCATCGACTGAACATCGATATAAAGGTGCTCCAGGAACGGCAATATATCTGTACTCCTAAGAGCAGACGATACCGCGGCGTTCAACGCCCCGTAACCGAGATAAAGCAAGGTTACACGTCCTGCACGACGGAGGAAATCCAGCGTATAATCCATAGTATTTTGCCACTGGATGTTGATGGAAAGATGAGTGACATGTTCCAGGAAGTCGATGTTGGGACACAGCATAGTGTTAGAGTTGCCACTGGGCCTCGTACTAGTGACATAAAGGTAGCGGAGGGCGGGAGCCACCAGGATGCCAGACAGATTCTCCAGGACATCATCACCATGATCGAAAAGAAGCGAAAGAGACTTCAAGGAAGGAAGACGTAGTCGTGATATCGCCTTCAAAGCGATAGAAGTGGGCTCCCAAATAATATGCTGGTGTTTGATGATAACGAGCTCGAGTGTCTCAACCGCGGACAGGCGACCGAGAAACCTCAAATTGGAGTCTCGACTTTGGTAGGACGTCAATTGTGCCCAGTTAATATCAAGGTCACAATTCCCCGAAAGGTTATCCACGACGAGGTGTACCAGCCGCGGGGTGTTATTGAAAGAGGTAACAACGGTATGGTCATGGTCATGGTGGAATTTCAGATTCAGATGTACGAGACGCTCCAAGGGCCGCCCGCAGAACAGTTCATTGAAGAAAGCAGGCAATGCAACTGCTTTGAAGCTGTGGCAGCGATGCCACATGGGCTCTAGTAGTGGTATGAATACGGATTTCAACGCGTTGATCCGCCCCGAACGACGATATGGTATGTCAACAGTGAGTCCGCACTCTGCGTTGGCGGAACGCTGTAAGGATAATTCGAGCAAGCGCTTGCTATCGGTGGATGGTACAATGAGATTGCACCAAAGAGGGGGGTGGGAGATTGCAAGGGCGCGCCAGCGGCTGCATGTATGAGTTATCGTCCACGGAGGGGCAATCTTCAAGATTAGTAAGTGACGCGACGGCCATTCACAGCATAGATGGACAGTCCATTCAAAGATGAGTCGGAGGATGTCGTCTGGGACTGAGATGATCGGGCGCAGCGTCTTTTCGTAGTCGCGTATGGAGGATTGGACCCAAGAGCGTTTCGCCTTCATTCGGGAAAGAGCTGCCTCTGCAAATTCCACTTCAGCCTCGATGTGTTCCAGCTCGTGGCTCATCTCTGACAGGCTCTGCCGCATAGTGAGAGTGTCGGGTTCAGATAGCGATGGATCAGGAGAGTCATTTGTGGCGAACAGTTTCGGCGTGAGGGCAGGCGGACAGTACGCCTTCCTCTTTTCAAACGAACAGAACCCGCATCTGAAGCTGACAATTAGCTTCAGTTAACGGGGAAAGAAAAGGAGTTACCTCATTCTATGTATGTTTTTAAGGTTAAGGTGCAACCTGCACCGGTTCGTCGGGCCGTAAAAGAGAAATGAATTTGAAAGGAATCCTAGTTCTGTGGATATAGATATAGTCTAGAGGATGGTAACCTATGTAGTACTATATCTGATCAAACTGGAAGTCACCATTAACCGTATCAGTCGTTATCATGCCCTGCTCACATAAACTTTTCCACCTATCCGATACATCTCTCTGGAGCCTGTCCAGCCACGGACTTTGCATATTTAGCACGGTGATAATCTTCAACTTGCATTGCCTCCTTTCTATCACCGTCATGGTATCTGCCGCGAGCAAGTCCATCGCCCGAAACCTAGTTTGCAAACACTCTAACGAAGGCAAGAGTTGGATATCCTGGAGAGCCCGCAACACGGGTATGTTAAACGCGTCGCCCCCGAGAAGAAGTACCTTCACACGCCTTGCAGAGTGAAGGACATTGAGCAGATAATCCAACATCCAGTTATCCACGGAGATGGACAGATGAGTGAGATTTTCCAGAAAGTGGACGTTGAGACATTTGACTTGCACGTTATGAGGACTCCGGTCGCCGTAGAAGCTGACATGTAGGCGACGGAGGGAAGGAACCTCCAGGATCTCAGAGAGATCTCCGACAACATCGACATCGTCAACATATAACGAGAGAGAAGAGAGAATGTAACGAGAGGAGACGAATAGGTGCTTTCGTTTTCAGGAGAGCAGAAATGGCTGACCAGCTGGGGGCGCCTTCAAGGCCGTTGATGACGATTGTCTCACCGGCTGACAGCCGACTGAGAACGCGCAAATCGGAACTCAGAGATTCGTAGGACACCAATTGCCCCCACGGGATATCTAGCTGATGATTGTCCGAAAGGGCCTCCAAGCGCACACGTACCAGGCTCGGGGTATCGCGGAAAGTTGCGAGGACAGTATTGTTGAGCGATGTTTCGTGGATGCATGGGTCAAAGGACAGATCCAAATGAGCGAGGCGCCCAAAAGACCATCCACTGAAGAAATCGTTGAGAAGATCACAATGAACGTGCATTTTGAGAGTGTGCCATCGTCGTGATGTAGGCTCCAAAAGGGGCTCGAGGTTGGCTATAAACCGGTCGATATCGTCATCTAGCGGTGGAATATGAACATAGCACTTGGCGTTAGCGGAGCGGAGCAAACATAATTTGAGTAAGTTTGGGTTGTCGTTGTATTCCCGTTTGATGAAGATATTGCTCCACAAAGGGCGATGAGAGATGGCAAGGGCGCGCCACCGAGAGCACGTATGGGATACTGTCCATGGGGATGTTACCCTCGTGTTCGGAGGTAGATAAGCCTCCATCTCGGAGCCACAACTAAGGGACCATTCAAAGATGAGGCAGAGGATATCATCTGGGATGGAGAGAATTGGACGCAGTGTCTTTTCGTGATTGCGTAGGGAGGATACAATGCGAGAGCGCATTGCTTTCATACGGATGACGGCTGCTTCTGCAAGTTCCAGTTCTGCATCGACACGTTCCAGTTCGCTCCTCGTCTCTAACAAACTCTGTCGCACAGGGTAGACTTCTGAAGGATAGAGAGAATCATTACTGTTAAATTTTTTTGAGATGTAGGCAGGTGGACAGTACTTCCTGTCGGTGAATGAACAGATACCACACCTGAGGACATGAGTCAGTTTTTTTGCAATAGACAAAGGAGATACTCACATAGTGGTGGCGGTAAACATACAAGGATAGCCGGCTGATCGGGCCGGGCAGGTGCATTTAAATTCGCGATCATCCTGCCATTCGCTATACTACTCCTAGTTGTAAAGATTTCACCGTACTGCACGTTCTCTTCTTTGCCCTAAGAACTTCATTCGCCTCGTCTGTTTACGTAACAAGCAGCTTTTTCATAGACGCCACATAAGTTCATTGAGGCTCTCAAGGGCATTACCACAATGATATGATGCTATCAGTAAACCAACACAATAGGGCGCTCCGGAGTTGATACTTCCATGAAGGCCTTAACCCATATACCAAGCCCTACACACTAAGTTTAATATGGCTTCTGCCAATGCAAGTTGTAGATCCCAGACCTATTCAGCCTTGCCCTCGTCCTTCGCCTTCTTCTGAGCTGCCAACCGCAGCTTCTTGACACGAACATTGAATACAGTCCCAAGGATGAACTGCACCGCATTAAAGAACGGGACCCAAAGCTATACGTGGCGTCAGCCCGCATTCTGCCATCACTGGTAGAACTCACATGAACCGGTATGAATCTCTGTGCGATCGTCAACGACAACGGGGACACAATCCACGATATCTATCAAATAAAACGCACACCATTAACAACATGCACACACAGAGAATGAAACCAACCCACCTTCAAAACAGAAAAGAACCCAGCCTTAACCGTCTTCTTAACCTCCTCAACCGACCCCGCCCCATTAATAACCGCAATCGACGCCAAATACGCTTGAACGCCACCTTAATTCAGAACCAACCAGTCCCATTACGAATGAACTCACCAGCAGCCTGCACAGGCGCTACAAGCAAATTGCTCGCCACGATCTGCGCCACGCGCGCGCCCACACTCGTACGGCCCGCAAAGGCCCTCTGCAGCGCGCCCACAAGCACATGGCTCAGGGGCGCACTTACTAGGAAACCGTATAACGCCATTTTGAGGGCTTTGGTGTTGACGTGGTATGCAGCTAGGATGCGGAAGAGGACGGGGACGTTCTTGGAGGTGCGGGGGGCGGGGACGCCTGCGATGTTGCTGCCTAGGACTTCTTGGAGGAGGCATAGGACCGCTGGGGAAGAGTAAGTTCACGTTTGAGGGCGAAACGGGACGGGGGTACGAACAGGTGGTGAGCGCTTTGGTGCGTAAGGGGTGCTGCACAAGCTGGCTCAAGTACCCAGCCAGCAACGGATGGACATTCTTGGAGGTTGGAAGTACAGCTGTGCTCATCGTGGTGGTCGCAGACAGAGGATAACGGTACGAGGTCATGAGATGACGGTATATCACCTCAGTCCGGCTTGTCTCAAACACATAGCCGGTCGTAGAGAAGTCTATAAAGTGCGATCATGATAGAGGCCAATAAAGCATGCAGGTAGAATAAGTAGTCTAAAGAATAAGATAGCTCTACTTCCGTCCCTTTACCCTACACGCGAGTTGTTAGTGGAGGAATTGAAGGAGCAAAGACAGGACAAACCAAATTTTAACATAGTCTGCTAGAGAGACCATGCAGATTGTCTGCCATATTCCGAGACCAATACGAGGGGTAACACCACGATATAAGCCCTTGATGCCGTTCTCCTTGTAAATGTAAGCGAGCGTGTTCACAATGGTGAGCTTCGCGGGCCGGTTAGCGTTGGCTGCACCCTTGGCCATGGATTGCATCTACGAATCGATGAGCGATTGTCCAAAGTGCGGTAGAACACGGCTACTCACCTCGACACGGATAACCTCGATAGGCTGATTCCAAGTAGCCAATGCACCGCCGACAGTAGACGCAGCGATCTTCTCCCATGCACTCAAGGTGGCATCCTCAGCCTTACCACGGGCTTTACGAATACCAGTCTCCGCAAGACGAGCGAAACCCATACTATACACAAACCAAATCAACGACCGAACCACCGCACAATAGAAAAGACGTACCGAGAACCCCAGTTTGTGCACTGTCGCACAGCGACGGCATTGACACCCTTGTTAACACCAGCCAAACCCTCCCTGCGATAAATATCGAAAAAGAGAGCCCAGGTCGAGGGGGGCTTGACACCCGTGGCAGCCTGCTTGTGACGCGTGATTTCAGCCGTCTTCATGCACGTCGTAAAACCTGCGGGAGTCGGCTATAGAGCGATCCGAGAGAAGTCATATGCAAACGGGACTTACCCATAGTGGCGTATGCCTGGGCGACACCACCCGTCATGCCTCCAAGCAGACCGGAAACAGCAGGGTTGATACCCATGCCAAGCGTCGCTGTCTCCACCTCGGACGCGGTGAACACGAGCACGGCACCTTTTGTTGAGGCTTCAATCCACGCCTGCGGGAATTTAGAATGAATGAGAGAACTGCGGGAGTGACAGACAAGAGGGACGCACCCAAGGAATGAGACCCTGATAAAACCCGACAAATCCACCGCGAGACCACACCGATTTGCATGCCTGCAGCATCGTCTGTTGCCGGTTGGCTGCCATCTGCGTCTTGAGAACCTCGAGCGGCTGGCCGAGCGTCGTCACTTCCTGCGCGCGCAAGACGTGAGCATGCTACACGTCGAGTATATGCGAGGGTACTCACAAACTAAACGTGTCGGAAAGCACAGGACAAGGTCAGTATATGCATACTTGGTAACCAGCTGTGAAAATATGCACCATGTTCATGATACCACCTGGCGCAGCATGTAAGCCTACGCGACTCGCTCGACGCGCTGTGCAGTCACTCACCGACGGCAATGTTTGACCAGTTGACGCCCTTCTGTCCAGGTTCCTTCTGAATGGCCATGGCGACGAGCTCGTACGGAGAAGATGGAGGGAAGAGGAAGAGGGTATAGGGACGAGGTAAAGTACCAAATTAGCCTCGCTTTTATTTTTGGGGCAACTCTTGATCAAAGTGGGCCGATTTGGCTCATCCTGCAATACAAAATGCTAGCTTGCATGTCTCCTTTCTATTGTAAACGCTCTATAATATTAGATGCCCACCATCCCAGCCCAGCTGCAAATTCCTGCTCGCTAATCTCGCTCTCTAGCCCCGCAAAATGTCCACGGACTTCGGGGCAACAGGTGGGACGCGCCCCACGCGTCCGACTTCGCGAATCCTAACCCCTTCCAGAATTCGTACCTACTAAAACCGCCCACGAGCGTCACAAACACTGACACTAACTCCCGCCCCACCTTCCTGCACATACCGACGCCGTATCCGACTCGGCTCGTCCCTCTCCAGCACATTCACCTCCACCTCCCACTTGCCAACATCATACATCCCAGGGCGCCCAATCCACGCCCGCGGCCGCACCTCGCTCGCCTCGCAAGGCTCCAATGTACCCCGGAACGTCAGCCGACCAGAGTAGCTCAGCGTCCTGTTCGCGTTTGAGCACAGCACCAAAAGGAACAAACAAACCACCTACGGCATCTGAGAATCCCCTCTCCGCTCAGAAGAAACCTTCAAAACAAAGGTAACCCGATGCGTAAGGGAATGATTCCGCACGAAAAAGCACATCTCCGGGGAGATGGGTCTGTCGTCGTCGTCAGTTTAATCTAGCCACACAACATGACTCGAACACACCCTTGCGAAAAGTCATGCCACACATCCTCCCGCCCGACAAAGCTCACCACCACCGGGTCATTCTCCTTATTCCATTCACTCTCCTTCACACTCTGTAGGAACGCCATCTTCTCCCTCTGCGTCTCTGCGTACATGCTCCTTGCCGCCTTTGTGTTCTCCGCCTTCTCAATTATATCGCGCAGTGCACCATGTCCCGCACCAATGTTGCCCGCACTGACACAGACGTGCCCATGGCGGTTTTGTCCAGGTAGAGACCAGAACAAAATAACATCCACCGAGAGTGGGTGATACAAAGGGAATAGAGAGGGGTATGTGTCGGGAGGGATGTAAGGGTAGTTTTGCGATAGACTTCGAGTAGTGGCGATCTGTCGACTAGTGTGGATGAAATGGCGTTCGGCGTTTGTGTGTTGGCTGGTGTCCTATGAAGAATTATTAACGACCAGATTCTTCAAAAATGACAAAAGAAACTTACAGATGGTATATGGCTGCAACAAAGGTCTATCGGTGGCGGTCGTGATGCATCTGCAGGCTGCCCTTGTAGAATGTTCCCCAACTTTCGCGTCACAAAGTCGATCGTCGGTGTCAGCTCTTGCCAATCTTCCCACTTTGTCGCCTCCAAGTAGATATGTGCCGACTGTGATGATCGCAAGGTCCCTCTTGGAAGCGTCAGTTGCGTGTCATTAAAGTGAGAAGTAAAATCCTCACAAGGAGTTGTCGGGCAAGGACATGCATTGCCAGGATGAGCTAACAGTGGATAAGCGAGCGAGTTCGATGTTCGCGCTCGAAACATTGTCAATCTCTAAATCTAGAAGGAACATTGTCTCTTTCGTCCGCGAAGGGCGGGACGACACAGAGAAAGCGAAAAGAGGCTGAACCTCGTAGTCCCTCAACACCTGCACCGAATGAAACTGCTTCGAACCAGCCTATACCAGGATGAGTATCACTTATTCGTGTTAGTAGAAGTATTCATACCTCGCGATAGACAAGTAACAAATGCAGTTCATTTTCCCCAAGCGTTTCCCCGTGAAGCAACAAGTTGATCTCAGTCGAGTCATCTGGTTGAAGAGATGCTAGAAGAGGTATACGCCTCGGTGGACTAGGCGCCGTCGAGTTATCCGATTTCAGTATTTCGAAAGGTGGACCCTCAGAACCTGAACGAACATCGTCAACTCAATTCTGTTGTACCCCGAGAACTAACTCACCACTTGCGCCGTCTTCGTCCGCCTCCGCCTCTGCTACCCAGACCTGATCATCAGGTCCAGTCACGATCCATGCCTCATCCACAGACTGTGTGCCAGAATTCGACAACCACAGACTAAGCGCGACCGTTTCGCCTTGAGCCAGAACCAGCCTGCGGTCGTCCACGAAGTTAGCCAGGAGCCGATGGCTAGCCTCGACAACTTCAACCTTGATCTTCACGTCGGGAGCGTATGTTGGAGTTTGCCTTTGGGCAGGAGTGTCGTGCAGTCGCCTTCCCCGAGAAGCTAGGGACTCGGTGGAAGGTAGAAGCGATAAGAACGCAAACGTCGCCTGGGTGACGACCAGAGAAGCTGGGCGGGAAGCCTTGACACCGACAGATATCTGAATCAAGATGAACAACAACAAAAGCATCTCAAGATGGATGAAGACTTACAATTCTCGACTCTTTTGCGCCAAGTGTTATATCCTCAATGGTCTCCACTTCGATATGCTGCTTTGAAGTGGATGGACTTGAGGGATTCGCTTCTTCCACCACAACGGTAAACTGTGAAAGAGTGACTTCTGTGTCGAGGGGATTGCGGAGCACCACGTCAACCCAGAATGTTTCTACGCAAAAGGACCTGGTTGAGAACGAAATATTGACGTGAAGAGTTACTCACCATCAACCACTGCACGACCACCTTGAGCTAGCACCTCCGTCCCCCCAGTTGACTTCCAAAACGACTTCCAACTCGCTTCCCGCTGCACCCAATCTTCTTTATTACCTTGAACATTCCCACGAGCCAACCTCGTACGACATTGCCCAGGGATACAGAATTTAAAAGGCAACCGCAGATCATTAAGAAGAGTTCTATCTTGTGTAGTATCGATGTAATGCTAGATTTTGGTTCAACAAGAGAATTCAAAGGACAGAGGAGAAAAGCACGTACAGCCAGAGCTACCCTGAAATCGTCCAAGTAGGCTTTATCCGACGAAGTCCTTGCGGATTCTTCATCCTCCGGCTCTAGACTGGACAGTCCGGAGGATGCGTTCTCGTGTAATAGACCTAAGAAGAGCTTGACGGCGCCCTCAATGTCTCCAGTTGTATACAATAACCGACCTAAGGTTTATGAACACTACTGTCGAGCTAGAGATGCACACATACCGAGTGGGTGTTCAATAGTAGGCAATATATTGCTAACGGCTTCCTTGGATGTAGGAGACTTGCCCTCCGAATCCCAGAATGAGGGAGAAAGTTCCTTGGAGACTCGATCCCGATATAATGTGTGGGCTTTACGCAAGAATAACATAGTCATGGGTTTCTGTATTGGGGGTCGGTATCTGAGGATAGTAAGGAAACAAGCGACTTACTATGCCGCACTTCTCCAATCGATGCGCTGCTGACGCATACCAGAATGCTGCTCTGCGGTATGCCCCTTTGCTAGCGGTGATCATAGCAGCGTGCCCCAGTAGCAAAGCAGAAGGTGCCTCGTCTGACTAGAATTTATACATTAGTAAGATAACTTTGAGAGTAAAAGAAACCTTACGGTGCCTGCTGCCCATACCAGCCATCGCTCTCCCTCCATGATATCACTCACAAAGTCCGGTAAGCCAATTCCTATCTCCCATCGTACCGCGTAGAGAAGCGCGCGCAGCTGGGCACTAACCGGTGGCTCTCCCGCATTGGGATTGAGACCCATGAGCGCATTGGAGGCGTGAAGCTGAAGAGCAGGAGATGGTGACAAAAGCAAAGGCAGGATATCCGAGCCCCCAAGTCCTTCTTTGCGAATTGTCTCCCATACATTCACTGCCAGTTTGAAATCTCCTAGAATTGTGGCGAATTCGGCTAATCTACGCTGTTGGGGTTGGGGCGGTGGCCCAGTCGCTGGCGCGATACCCGCAAATGTATTAGACCGAGAGATGGAGCCGGATGAATTATGGGTTGGGGCGGGTGAAGGTGAGGGAGATCCAAAGAGACGACGTGTCGATGAAAATAGACGAGAGGGAAGGCGTCGGGTAGCACTGAACTATTTTCAAGTCCTTAGTCAGTATTCAATGAATTGCTGACGCTCAGACGTACGTTCTCGTTCCATTCGACGACACATCTCTCCATCCAAGGTACGAGGCTCATAACGACGAATTCTCGCGTAAACCGAGCCGTTCGTTGGATATCCGTGTCGCTCATCTTGAGCATGTTCAATGGGGTTTCTATTGGGCCGTCATCATCTTCTCCGACAGCAGGTAGGCGTGGGGTGAGGGCTGGTACGGGTACCGGAGGAGTGTCGGCAGATGGCGCCAGTGGTAAGAGATAACTATGCAGCCCGAACTGTTTCTTGACAGCGTTGAAGAGTGCGCCGGCCCTGTACCACCGTCAGCGGCGTTCAAGCGCATAAAAAGAGCAGACTTACTCTTCGTCTGAGAGAACAGAGTTCTGAGGATGCACAATGAGCGTGCATTTGAGGATATTGGGGTCGATCCAGGATGGAAGATTGAGCGGCCGTGCATGTAATGCCGTTATTGCTTGCAGCGGATTCGGTGAGTTCGTCGAGACACCCATGATGACTGGAATAATGGTGGTCAATGCTGCACGCGATGCAGTACGTGGAACTCACCTGCGACTGGGTGATTCCACGTCTCTGTCCTCAAAGGAACATGATTTCCTTCAATGCATCGCTTCAGCTCGTCCCACCATGGCGCCTTAACCGTGTCCTTGTCGCCGATATCCTCCACCCATTTAGCACACCGATGTCCAAGTCTTTCTCCAATCCAATCCAGTGTCCGTACTGCTCTTTGCTCTTCGTCCTCTTGACATCCCTGTTCGATTTCCACCAGGTCAGAAAATCGTAGCGCGAACGATTCATGTGGAACAGAGGTTAGAGTGGTCGTTCGTGTCGTTACTGCGGGAATAATGAGTATCGTTGTAGACTTCATCGTATTACACACCTTGAGGCAATGGAGAGAATGACTGCAGAATAGCGGGCAGAGGAGGCAACGAACTATCGCGCAGAAGTTGGTTGAGATCGTCGGATGCGATGACGCATATATGCGGGCTCAGCGACGACGGCAGCACGGGCGACATCGAGGACAGAGAAGAGCCGTGGTCGACTTGCAAAGTCGCGTCCTCACCGTCAAGAATGAGGACGATGCCGGCTGACACCATGTTCGGTCCGAGCTCCGCATGTTGGCAGTTGCAATGACTGGGTAAGTATCTTCGTTGTTTATGCATATGGCTCAAGCTAACTCATCCCCAGATGTGGATTCTGCTCATTTAAAGACAGAAAGACATACATTCCACTTCCCTTCCCGCCGAAGACGTTTGATACCAATGAGCCCCCTCATCCCTCAGAGGCTTTCGCTCTGCGACAGAGCCTGACAGAAATGAGGCGCGAGCTGGAGCTCGTCAATGCCGAACTGGAATTCGCAGAGGCAGCCGTTACCCGTATGAAGGCGACACGCTCTCGCCTCTTATCATCCATGCACGGCCACGAAATGGCGCTGCGTCCGATTCTCTCCATCCCAGACGATGTCCTGCGGGTTATATTCGAATGGGCCGTCCATCTATGCCAGGATCGCGATCTGTATGACTTGCATGCCATGAATAGGGCATCTCCATGGACAATATCCCGTACATGCAGCAGCTGGCGCACCCTTGCCATCTCGCACCACACTCTGTGGTGCACTTTCGTCGCACCAAAGTCTATCAACTTCCTCAATCTCTCCTTGCAGCGCGCCGCTAACACTGAGTGTGGATATTCTGTTCACTTTCCATTATCAGAGAGGGATATTGGCAAGTTTAGAACAATACTCGCCCCGCTTTTGAAGCCCACATCGGGACGCTGGCGTAGTCTCACAGCATACGCCATCGCGTGTGATTCCCTCTATGACACATTTGGTGGATGGTCCTTCGAGCGTCTCGCTCAACTGGCTTTGTCCTTCATGGGATGCGCTCACGATGCACAATCAATTGCTGTCACGTCCTTCCGAAATACCCCAAGCCTAAGACGTGTGTCCACGAGATACTTTTCGAATAACCACCAACTCGATATTCCGTGGGGGCAACTGATCTTCTACGAATCTCGAAACTCCGATTTGGGAATCCTCAGTCAGTTGTCAGCTGTCGAGACAATTCTCATCAACAGTCATTATGAAATTGACTGGACGGACACCTTTGACCTCTTGAAAACGAAAGCACCCATTCGTTTCCCCTTCTTACGCACTCTTTCGCTGCGGGTTGAGGACAATAACGACGACAAATCTCTCTGAGATTCTGGAGGTCCCTTCTCTTAAGCGCTTGCTTCTCACCTTCGACGACATGACGATACTACCTGAGGTTGCTCTCAGAGAACCCCCAAAAGTTCATTTCCTGGAACGTCTCACTCACCTATCCGTCACCGTGACCGTTACGGGTCCAGATTATCTACTCGACCTCCTCCGCTGCGCAAGGCGTGTGACCGTACTCTATCTCGGTGCCGTGGCGTTTAGCGTGCCAGTGCTGCGAGCTCTCCAAGATACGCGTGTCTTGCCGTCCTTGGAGTGTTTACAGACCGATCGTTGGAGCTTTCTCACGGATTATATCCTGACTGTCATAGAAGGGCGACACTGTAGGTTCCAAATCATCAACGAGCTGGCGTCAACAAAAAAATCGCAAGACGGAATGCAGGAGGATTTATTGGAGAAGTGGAGGAGTTTATGCGAGCAGGGCATTATCACGATCGATACTGTGAATCGTGAATTCCAGTTGGAGCACATCATGATATAGTACTATTGCTGTGATCCATTCATGGTTTTAGTGGCTTTAATCTGTATATACTCTTGCAAGTCCTTTTCAAGTAAAGTACTAGATCGGTCCGACGAACCGGTTGCTCTTAGAATGCACACTACTAGGTAAGTGTTATCTCTCGTCGTAACAGAATCTAACCGGAAGACTCCAGATGTGGATTCTGTACGTTCGAAAAAAGGAAGACATACATTCCACCTACCTTCCCGCCGAAAAGGTTTGACACCAATGAGCCTCCTCATCCCTCAGAAGCGTTCACTCTGCGACAGAGCCTGACGGAGATGAGGCGCGAGCTGGAGCTCGTCAATGCCGAACTGGAATTCGCAGAGGCAGCCGTTACCCGTATGCAGGCGACACGCACTTGCCTCTTATCATCCATGCACGGCCACGAAATGGCGCTGCGTCCGATTCTCTCCATCCCAGATGATGTCCTCCGACTTATATTCGAATGGGCCGTCCATATATCCTCATCCTTACAAAAGGGGTCGTATTACTTCCAGAGCTTGTACAGGGCATCTCCATGGACAATATCTCATACCTGCAGCAGCTGGCGCGTCCTTGCTATCTCCTATCGCCCTCTGTGGTGCAATATCATTGTACCAAGGTGCTACTCCAGCAACGTGCACTTCCTCCAACTCACCTTGCAGCGCTCCGCTAGCGCTGAGTGTGGACTTACCGTTCACCTCTCATTGGAAGTTGACAGATTTACGAATGTACTTGCGCCGGTTTTGGCGCCCACATCGCGACGCTGGTGCAGTCTCACAGTGCACATCACTTGTGATTCACTCGATGGCATATGTCGCGGATGGCCCTTCGATCTTCTCGCTCGACTAGATCTTTCCTTCAAGGAATGCACTCACAATGCACAATCGACCGCTGTCACGTCCTTCCGAGATACCCCAAGGCTAACACGCGTGTCCACGGAATATCTTTCGAATAATCATCGCCTCGATCTCCCATGGGGGCAATTGGTATTCTACGAATCTCGTTACTCCGATCTGGGGATTCTCAGCCAATTGTCAGCAGTCGAGACAATCCTCATCAACGGCTATATCGAAGAGGACTGGCCAGACACCTTTAAACTCTTGAAAACAAAAGCACCCATTCGTTTCCCCTCCTTACACACTCTTTCACTGCGGGCTGACGTCAATGGTGACCGTCTTCTGCGAAATCTCTCTGATATTTTGGAAGTTCCTTCCCTCAAACGCCTGCTTGTCAACTTCGAGGACGCCTGGACGCCTGGGATGGATCTAGATCGTCCAAAGATTCATTTACTCGAACACATCACTCACCTTTCCATCACCATGGGCAGCGCGATACCGGGTTATGCACTCAGCTTGCTCCGTTGTGCAAGGCGTGTGAGTGTACTCTATCTCGGTGGCAGTGAGTTTGACACACCAATGTTGTGTGCTCTCCAAGATACGCATATTTTGCCATCGTTGGAATGTTTACAAACTAGGTATCAGACAATGAACTTACTCGCGGAAGATATCATGGCAGTGATAGAAGGGAGGCATTGTGCATTCCGAATTATCAACACGCCGCTAGTGTTGCTAAATCAAATGCAGGACGGGATGCAGGAGGATTTATTGAACAAGTGGAGGAGTTTATGGGAGCAGGGCATCATCATGATCGATGCTGTTAATCGTGAATTCCAGTTGGAGCACTTGTAATGATAGAGTACATTACTTCATGTGGGTCAAGGGCGATGCCTGTGCTTTTGATAGCAGCTAGCTGCTATCAAGCGGAGTTTCAATGCGCACCATATGGGGAAGGAGACTGCCGTGGTCCGTTGTGTGGCGCGACGATCTACAATATGCATTGTGAGTTAGAAATGAGGCCGCAAATGGTCATGTACAGTATAATCAAAGTCAACTACACATTTCCAATTTATTCTAATCTAAAAGCCATTGTCAATCGGCAACTTGGCCAAATTTTGGCAGCTTTGCTTCTTCTAATTCAAAAGTCTTCAAAAGTCTAACGTGAAGGCAGAATTTGTGTCAATTATAAGCAATTGAAATGGAACCTCTTCAAAGGGACACATAGTGGCCATGCTAGTGATGTAATGCGTCGTGCGCGAGAACTGATGCGCCTCACTGAGATATTTCAAACTCCGCTAGATAGTGGATAGCAGCGGAAATGGCCGGATAGATGACTGATTTTTCCCTCTTCTTCTCCTTCGCGGTTTTACTTGTATGATTTATCTCATGTAGGTATATATGCATAAAACCCAGAATCAAAAAATCGAACGCATTGGAGAGCTCCTCAAACAGCTAAAATTCTACCTGCTACCGCGCGGCTTGTCACCGGCACTGATCATCGATCACATATTCGGACCGTGCTGGCACGTCGCGTGTAGCTCGTTTCCTTGAACGCATCATACAGAACAAGTTTCGGTGAGTGGCGCTCATCTTCTATCTATTTCCTTTCTTTTCTTTTCTTTCCCTTCTTTTTATTTTATTTTAATTTAGTTTAGTTTCTCTTTAAGCACAGGCATCGCCCGTGCCCCCTTCATGTAGCACTTTCGAAAGAAAATCGGACCGATCAGCCGATTGTTCCTTTACCTTGGAATGCATACTACCAGGTAAGTACTTATCATTTCCTTTCATAACATAGTCTAACTGGCAAGCGTTAGATGTGGTTTCTGCTCATTCGAAAAGAGGGAAACATACTTCCCCCCTGCCCTCACACCGAAAATGTTTGACAACAATGAGCCCTCTCACCCGTCAGAAGCTTTCACTCTACGACAGAGCCTGACGGAGATGAGGCGCGAAATGGAACACGTCAATATGGAACTTGAATTCGCGGAGGCAGCCATCACCCGTATGAAGGCAACGCACTCTCGCTTGTCATCATTCATACAGAACCACGAAAAGGCGCTGCGTCCAATTCTCTCCATACCAGACGACATCCTGCGGCTCATTTTCGAATGGACTGTCCAATCATGCTCTGATTGGCAATCATTTCAATTGTTGGACTTACAAAGGGCACCTCAATGGTCGATATCTCATACATGCAGCCGCTGGCGCGCGCTTGCCATCTCCTTTCGCCCTCTATGGTGCACTCTCATCGTTCCGGAATACAATCGCAATTTCCTATTGCTTGAATTATCCGTTCATCGCTCCGCCAGCGCCCAGTGCGGATACACAGTCGACCTCCAATCCCGTGGTGAGCCGGTGACGGACAATGATGCATTCAGAGAGCTGGTTATGCCAGTTTTGAAGCCCACATCACGGCGCTGGAACAGTCTCACAACATACGCTACTTGTAGCTTCGTCATCGATTTACTTGAAGGGTGGTCCTTTGAGCGTCTCGCTATGCTGGACTTGTCCCTCCAGGAATGCACCCACAACACATCACCCATCGTCATCACAGCTTTCCGAGATACCCCAAGGCTGAGACGCGTCCGTCTGGAATTCCTTTCCCATGACCACCAACTAGACATTCCGTGGCCCGCAATTGGTGTTCTTCGAATCTCGGTGTTGCGATTTGGGGATTCTCCATAGACTGTCAGCTGTCGAAACAATCCTAATCGATGATAGATTCGAAGGCAACTGGGTAGACACCTTCAATATCCTGAAAACCAAAGCCCCCATTCGTTTCCCTTCCTTGCACTCTCTTTCCTTGTATATCTCCACCGACAACGATGTGGTACGAGACCTCTCTGAGATACTGGAGGTTCCCTCCCTTCGCCGCCTACGTATCAGCTACCACGATAGGTTTACAGCATTCAGATGTCCCACCATTCATTTCCTGGAAAATCTGACCCATGTTTCACTCACTGGGGTTCATATGTCAGACTATCTACTGGGCTTCCTTCGCTGCGCCACACGTGTGCGTGTACTCTATATTGGAGGCGGTGGGTTCGATGGGCCACTGTTGGACGGTCTCCAGACTGACATATTACCCTGCCTGGAGTGTCTGCAGACGGAAGAGCGGTCGATAGTCATAGAAATTGCGGCAGAGGTGATAAAACTGGTGGAGAGGAGGCGCTGGAGGTTGTCGCTTGTACAGGTTTGGACTCGCGTCGAATGGGGGGACAGGATTCCAGAGGATCTATCGGACAAGTGGAAGAGTCTATGTGAGCTGGGCATGATAACGTTTGATAGTATTGACAGTAATTTGCGATTTGACAAGCTATAGCACTCAATACCACCACACTCTCTAGAGTATGCATATCTTTCTGTCTTCTAGTTCTACACGTTGCTTATGTTTGAGTGAGAGTTGTTTCTTGGTCATTTCTCGGTCGGCCGGTCCGGAGGATCGCTCACCCCTTGACCTATGCATACCACCAGGTAAAGAGTATTTATCTGTTTCTGCAATATAATCTAACTCGCACGCTTCAGATGTGGACTCTGTTCGTTTGAAAAGAGGAAGAGATACTGTCTACCTACCTTCACAGCGAAAATCTTCGACACCAATGAATCTGGCCCGGAGGAAGCTTTCACTCTGCGACAAAGTCTGTCAGAGCTGCGGAGTGAATTGGAACGCGTCGATGCGGAATTGCAGCTCGCGGAGGAAGCCATCTCCAGCATAAAGGCAACGCGTTCTACCATCTTGTCATCTATGCGCGACCACGCAAATGCGCTGCGTCCAATTCTCTCTATTCCAGACGATGTCCTCCGGCTCATCTTCGAAAGCGCTGTCACCACTTTCTCGTTCTCTGGAACAATCGAATGGAGGAAGACGCCTCCGTGGACTCTATCCCTTACATGCAGTCGCTGGCGCGCCCTCGCCATATCGCATTCCCTTTTGTGGTGTACAATCACCATGCCGGCCGGTTTGCACACAGGCCTAAAGATTCTCGACCTTCACCTGCAGCGCTCCGCCGAGCACGAATGCGACATTGACATTCGATACCGCCATCGCGCCAGTGCCGAGAAATTCGGAGATGTGCTTGCACCGCATTTGAAACATACATCGCGCCGCTGGCATAGTCTCTCGATTCATGGCATTCTCTTTGGTTCAATGGATGGATGGTCCTTCGAGAGTCTCACTCGTTTGCACCTATCCTTTCGCTCCTCGGTCAGGCTCGATCCAAACATCACAATCTTCCGTAACGCCCCAAGACTGACACGTCTCTCTGTAGAAGACCTTTCGGAGGGGTCCAACCTAGATATTCCATGGGAGCGTCTGACGTTCTACGAGTCCCGATTCTCCCACCTGAGTGCACTCAGCCGCTTGGTCTCCGTTGAGACTCTGATCCTCCGAGACATCTATCCTCACACCTCCCTTTCGACCTCTCACGTCTTGAAAACAATCGCGCCCATCTGCCTGCCTTCTTTGCATTCTCTCTCACTCTCTATCCTCAGTGATGATAAAATCGTCCAGAATCTCTCTGATTCCCTTGTTGCTCCCGCCCTTCGCCGCCTATGTGTTCAAGTTGATATATCCTCAGACGATACCCAGATATGCCCCGACATACACATTTTAGAGCGTCTTACCCATCTTTCCATTATCGTGCACTATGACGTGCCACTACTCGATCTCCTCCGCGATGCAGGACGTGTGAGCGTACTTCACCTCGGTGACAGAGCGTTGAACTTGACAGTGTTGTCTGCTCTCCAGAGCGTAGATGTGATGCCTTTCCTGGAGTATATTCATGTCGATGCTCATTGTTTGCACTTACTTCCAGCGATCCTGATGGTGTTGGAAGAGAGGCACTGCAAGTTACGGATCATCGGGAGGAGACCGCATTGTGAATGGCTGGCCAACATTCATGGGGATAAGTGGTGGACTTTGTGCCAACAGGGTATGATAACGACCACTATCATCGACCAGGAATTCGAGTTTTGATATTTACATATTTCTGAGTCTGTTTCTTTCTTCTCTATTAGTTCAGGTCAAGGCGAAGGCGACTGTCTGCACAATTGTGGCATCGGTTCTTCTTCGACGACATGATACTACAACACTACAATGTTACATATCGGTATGGATCATAATAATTCGCATGGTTTGGATCTCTGACCAACGACTTTAGAATCCTGCACTGCTAGAGTCGCCACCCCCACCTCCACCTCCACCTCCACTGTCATAGGTTGTCCCTCCGCCTCCGCCATAATCTCCTCCTCCTCCTCCTCCTCCTCCTCCTCCTCCTCCTCCTCCGCTGCTATAGTCTGTCCCTCCGCCGCCACTATAATCTGCGACTCCTCCTCCTCCGCTGCTATAATCTGTCCCTCCACCGCCGCTGTAGTCTGCCACTCCTCCGCCGCTATAGTCTCCTCCTCCTCCACCGCCATTGTCTCCCCCACCGCCACCACCGCCACCACCATTTCCACCATCAAAGCCTCCACCACCGCCCTCAACTCCACCACCTCCACCGCAGTCTCCTCCTCCTCCTCCGCGGTCATGGTCGTTGTCGTTTCCACCGCCACCGCCGCTGCTGTCATGACAGTCGTTACCATTGTCGAGTATCGATCCGAGAAGCATGCCACCAGCTAATCCACCCCCGAGAGGTAGTCCCATCCCGCCCATCCCGCCACCTCTGCTTTGTTCATCGTACCCGCCGACTCCTCCACCGTGTCTCGCACTTATCGTAGGTCCAGGATTCTGCGTAGCCTGAGGGTAACGCCCCTCTTGTATGCCTTTGGGAGGTTTGTCGTATCCTCTGATACCCTGCGTGTCCTGACGCTTCTGCTCATCTAACTGAAACTGTTGATACTTCTCTGGCTGATGTTTCTTTTCATTCTGCTGTAAAAGGGGTTATTTTGTTATGTGGCGTTGTTGAGTCGGACTTACTGTGGAATGACGTTTACGCTTAGCATCACGCTCTTCTTTCGTACTACCGATGACTTTGTCCTTGAGCTTGCCGAGGAAGCCACGCTTCTGTGTGGGGTTAGGGGTCTCGCTGGCGGGTCCTGCAGGTTGACTGGGACTCGAGGAAGAGCTGTTGGGAGCGTTGAGTTTGCGGCTCAGTTTCTCGCGCACGTCCCGGTGCTCCTTCAAGAAAATTTCATCCTCGTATGGATGGACGTGTATTTGCCGAGGAGGTTGCGCTTTCGTATCCGTCTGAGGAGAGTCTAACACAGCTATTTTGAGCATGGAGAATCACTAACGAAGAGTGCGCGTCCAGACTGATCCTTTTCTTGTATCCATCCGTCAGGTAATTGCTCACTATAGGAGGCCATGGTGGAGGTATGAAAAAACGTTGAGAGGGCCTAGTGCGTCTTTAGGTAGCAAGTCACACTGAACGATGACGCATGTACGATCATGGTATGTGGCGTAATGCGGAAATGAAATTGGTAAGGCATACAGGAAAATTACAGAGGGGAAACTACAGCTACAGTGGATAGGAGGTATATAGATGGTTTGAATATCAGATTATCGACTTTAGTCTCCAAAATCTCCTCCACCGTCAAAGTCACCTCCACCATCTCCGCCACCATAATCATTATCGTTGTCGAGCATGGATCCTAAGAGCATACCACCGGCTAATCCACCGACAAGAGGCATGGCCATGCCTCCCATGCCACCGCCTCTTCGTTGTCCGCCACCGTATCCTCCGCCCCCATATCCTCCACCACCGTATCCTCCACCTCCCATCATACCTCCGCCCATCATGGGTTGCTGACGGTAATACCCGCCTTGCCCCATAGGAGGTGCACCATATCCTCCAACTGGTCGGTTAGCCAGCATTTGCTGTCGTCTTGCTTCCATCTGTTGGCGCCTTTGCTCCTGAAGCTAGAGAACGGATAAGGGTCAGAAATTTCCCTACGAGTGCTGTGATAAAATGACTTACCAGGGCATTTCGTTGGCGCTCGGCCTCACGCTCCTCTTTGGTACCAATAGCCTTATCCTTGATCTTACCAAGGAAGCCGCGAGGCTTTGCCTTAGTATGTGTTGTATGTGAGTTGCGGTTGTCGCTGGTCGACCCTCCAGCATGACCGGGGGGAGGGCCATTGGGAGCTTGGTAGCTGTGGCGATTGTTATTACCGACTTTCTCCCGTATGTCGGGGTGCTCTTTCAAGAATAATTCATCCTCATATGGGTGTACCCATATAGATCGTGGAGGTTCTGCAATCGTATCTACCTAGATATCCCAAAGTCAGTACAGCTATGACGGGAAAAGGGGACAACTCACGAAGAATACACGGCCAGATTGATCGTGCTCTTCGACCCATCCGTAGGGTAATGGTTGGTTATGGTAGGACATGATGGTATAGATGAAGAATCAAAAGGCGCAGCGTAGCGCCGTTAAGTAGCAGTCCGCAGTAAATGATGTCATGATCGCAATACACCGCTTTTTGGCTGTGTGGCGTCACGCGTCAGGACGCGTCCGCGTCATGCATTAACTCCACATGGTCTCGGGTCGTTCGAGACATAGCTCCCAAGGGAAAGTAGAGGGAATCGTCAAAAATTGCAACATTTAGAACCCATTTCTATGACTACATATCCTCGATTAACGACTACAAATACACGGTTGAGTACAAATACCACTCAATAGCTGCCTTTGGAATCTGGATGTACATCTCCAGTGTAACCGTCGGTGATGTGAGCTGTGGCATGAGCCCTCGACCTCCCATCACTCGGGCTCCTGGAAGCATGGCCCGTTCTCGGTATAGGATGTCCAGTTCTATCCCAAGCAGCATCATGCATAGATCCAGTGCTTGCTGACCTGTCTCTCGCATTGCCATTGTACTGTCTCTTGACGTGAAGAGGGTCGGCGCCCTCTGGATCGAATACGCCAAAGTCCATACCATCAGCAATGAAAGGTCCCAAGTCGTTATGAACTCCGGTGCTGTGTCGCGCAGTGCTCACTGTCCTATGCGCAGGGGGACGACCTTCTCGGGGAAACGCGCTCGTAGTCATCGAGTCGAAGCTGCTCGTGTTATCCGTTGATTCGCCAGGACTTGACTAAATATGATAGGAGCCATTAATGAACGCCAGCATCAACGACAACTTCACGTACGTCTGTATCTTGGGGAGCTTCACCCTGGTATTGCCTTTCATCGGGGTCATGATGTTCATGATGCCCAGTGACCTTTTCTTTGAATCTTTCAAGCAATCCGCGTCTGTGTTTGGGTGTTTCAGATTTGTCCATGTTGGTTAAACTTGTGGCGTTTGGTAAAGTTCGAGTTGGTCCGACGATCATATAAATAGCTGTTTGTCTTTGTATTTTCTGCTCCTATGTCAGAAGGATAAAAATAGGAAAGTGACAAGTTTACACATACGGGTGTAATGATAGTGAGCTCTGGAGAGCACATTGATACTGTGCCAACGCGTGATTAGGTCGTGAACACCAACGGCTTTACAAAGGACCCATTCAACATGTAGCTCTGTGCTGAATTATCACAGAAATAATTTCTGAACACAAAGTAGTATCGCGGCCTCAACACGAGTACGATCAGCATACATGCAAACTACGAATGAGCTCGTCAATACGTCGCACTTTGTCTTGGGTCGGCATCTGAAAAATTCGAGTGTCTAAATACGAGATGAACAGAGTATTCGTACCTCAAAAAAACGATGCATCTCCATCCTACGTTCCTCGCCAACCAATTCATGCAAGGCAATATCCTCCACAAACGCATGTCCGTCGTACTCGCTACGACCCGTCGGTACATTCCTGGCCTTCCCCTCAACAGGAATCGCCTCGGAGGGCATCGTCAGGTCGCTTCCTTCCGAGCTATAGAAGGCCGCCAGCGATTGTCGCTCCGAGGAGACAGCACGTTCCTTAGGCCAGCACGCCTCGTGTGCCGCCTCGCCCGCTCTCGATCCACGTCCCTCCAAAGCAATCGCATCCTTCGCCGCGAGGAAATCCTCCAGTTTAAGCACCTCACCTCGCTCCGCTGCCTCAACCCCTCGGATCCAAAAAGGGATGAAGTCGTTTAGCTGATCAACGAAGAAGTGATGCTCCTGCGATTTTTGCTGCTCCGGAGTCGTCGTTGTCGGGACTTGCCACTGCTGCTGACCCCAATCTCCCCAGTCCCCATTTTGCCATTGAGCTCTAGACCTCTCAATTTCATCCACCTTGCAGGTGTGCTCTGTCGTTTGCTCGTGTACCAAAACGGCACGTGCGTCCATAAGTCTATCCGGAGAACATAGCTCACAAAGCCACAGGGCTTTCTTCGGGTTTCCTCGTTTGAAATCTATGTAGAGATTACAGCGGATCAGTGATCAAGTTATTGGAATGACGAGTGCGGGGTAGGACGCGGGTGCTGTTTGGATGGATAGACGACATACATTCTGGCTGTCTAAATTGTGGCGCGATAGGCGCCGATGGCCTAGTGTATTTATTGGGAGACTGAAAACGATTTCTTCGGTTCATCGAGCCTCAGGCCTCGGGTGTCGGCTGGAGCTCCTGTCAGGGGTAGGCTAACTCGCAAGGCGCGAGGCGCAATGGAGATAGAACAGCAAGTATAGTAATATGAGCCGATACTATATGGGGAGAGATATGTTGTTAAGAGCAGATATGAGCTCTGATGAAGGAGTGATCGCAAGTTGTGTCGGCAAAAGCCGGACCTAGTACGATTCTGAACTTAGACCATCTCCAGCAATCATTCATGGTGCCTAAATCTGTTGTTGGCCTCCCGGTGGCACGTCCTTGGTAGGTGCTTTTTGATAGTGCGAGACCGGTCAATAATCCCTGACGACGGACTCGCAGATGGCCGTCCGCCTTGTCCAGATGTGCGCAAATGGTCATATGGGCTCGAAGCGAACTAAATCGGATGTTTTGTAACATACAGCCTACAGGCGTTTGCTGCGCGTGTAAATGTTGAATGTCAAAGGTAGGCACGGGTTTATATGGGTCCGATAACAGGCTGAAAGCCGCCGGCGTCAAGCCGCAAGCGCTAGACGTGCCACGGCTCTCTAACATCTTTATTCAAAACCGGCAATTGTCTGGTATCCACCAGGTTTCTTCACAATGTGCTGGATAACTTTGAAAGCTTCTAGAGGCCTTGCGGTACCGTTTGGTCCGGGACATCTGGCCTCCTCGATACGCGCTGCTACCACGACCTTGAGCCTGTTCGACCGATACATCCCTGCTTTGGAGTCTGTTTGACAGTCGTCTATAAGCTGCATAGACGTCAACCTCCGAGGGGTCTTGGCGATTTCGCACCAGCAGGCACTCTGGAAGGATTCCGAATCGGCAATTCTCAATGTCATATAGTCACGTTTGCTGCTCGGCCATGCTTTCTATCACAATACGCTTTGCTGTCGACCATCATCGTAGTCGTCATTTCTTTTATCTCCTGTTGTGGGCTTTGTGATTTGACTTTCCATAGTTGGGATCTAGAAGGTTCACGTTTACATAGGCGAGCATCGGTTCGTATGTATGCATGCCAAGTAGAGCTAACTATCTTGATGGGGCGGAGGATCCCGTCGAGCCTGCGCATGATATGCACTGAAGGAGAAGAGAAACGTCCGTTAGTGCCAGGTCCGTCAAACCTACAGAACGATCTTCTCTGCTCTTGAGATGGGATTCCACCGTGTGCTTGAGCTCCGTGGCAAACGGCCAACAATACATCTTGTTGCGACCACCGAAATCCGGCCGGGTGCCAACCAGGGAAATATGTGGAAGACAAAGAAGTTATTTAGTGATTGTGGCGGTGGCGCGAGCGGTTGGATTACTGATGTTTCGAGACGTGGCCTGAGGTGCAATACACAACATGCCTGCCGGTGAAATGTATAATACTATGATTGTGCTAGTGCATTGGAAGGACGAGTATGTATAGGTGTGGCAGGGTGTTGTATCGACGATAGGTCGACAGCATCCGAGGCCGTATTCGAAACAGGAATTACAGACGCCAATTACTGACCTCCGCCGGCTTTCTAGCGTTTTCCCAGCCACAAAAAGAGGGTGATATTCTTCAAAGGCGAAATGGATTTCCAATCGTGGTGATGCTTCCGAATTGCCTCCACGGAAGCAGAGAAAAGTGCCTGAAGTATGCTGAAAATGCGCAAAATAAATAATTGGGAGGAGGCGAAAGCAGCGCGCGAAAATCCTAAGCGAGGTGAAGGTTATCAGAGGAGAAATGAAAGAGTGATGGGGGCGATTATTCTAGGAGAAGTGGAGTAAAAAAGGAAAGAATGAGAGTAAATGTAGGTCCATGTGTGCAGGCCCTGCGATCACTTGACCCCCTCTAACCAATTTATCTGTCCGCCCTGTGCGTTCTTTCCTTCTTACCCTCATCTGTCCCCGCATTTTCTGTGCATCGTTTTGCGCCTTTCTCCACTGCCCTCTTGCTTTTGCATCGGTCTGGACTGGACAACACGTGCTGCACCATGCCATTACCATTACCATCTCAGACGCCTGTGGCGTATACAGAATATGAGGACAATAGCCAACATCACACGGGGCGGTACAACTATGGAGGCAGCAGCTCCCACACTGTGCGTCTTTCGTAATTCCAGATGGACATCGCTGACGGCAGTACGCGTCTCTATAGATCCCGGCGTCAGAGCAGCTCTCGGCCTTTGAGCAAACTCTGAAAGAGGACGACGAGCGGTTCTATAGACAGTTTCCGGCTGCGCGAGGGGCTGCTGACAATCCCTGGACTATGGTCGATAACAGTCCCTTGGGCGGATACGCTTTCTCTTACCACGGCTCGTCGGGGACGGGGAAGAGCTGGAAGGACTGTGCGTCCGCGGAGTCCTCTTCCTCGTGGTCGCAAGTGTCGCCCCAACAACTCGTCATTGACGCCACTGCACCCGAAGCAGCAGCTGTCGAACACGAGTCCCCATCCTTCACTCATCATCATCCTTCCTATGCTCTAAGTGGTGCTCTCGTTCCAAGTCCACCACTTCATTACGACTATACCGGACACGTGCGTTTCGATAGCAGTTCTCCCCCAGAGACCGTTATATCTGCGCAGGAAGGCCCTTCGTCCCCAGTCTATGCAAGCTACTCCGAACCTGTCCACGTTCGTCTGCCATTTATTTAATTACCCCTGCTTCCGCTGATTTTGTCACTAATAGTCATCCCTTCATGCAAGTCCCGTTCTCCAGGAAGCACCCTTTTACAACACGTTTCCTACGCATCCTCAGCCGACATACGACTACGACGCCTACTACCCCCCGCCGACGTCTTATGGCCGTAAGATAAAGGAGGAACCCATCATGGATTACCTAGAGCCGCCATCTTCGCCGACGCCGGACCTAGCGACATCTACTCCTTCTCCTTCTGAGACCAGTAGCCATATCCTATACCCACTGTCACAAGCGTCTTCGCCGGGTCTTTATTCTTCTTCAACAGGCGAAATGGTCCCATTAACCCGCAAGGCCCGAGGGCACGCAATGCCGATACCCAACAATCCAAACGCGCGCTCTTTTTACTACAAACTGGCACGTCCAGGGACGTCGCATGCTACTCAACATCCACCAATGGTGACTTCGTACTCTCGCAGGACTCCTGTGCCTGTCAACGCTTCCAAGGCCGCCGACAAGAAGCCACCTCTCGCTTGTTTCTTCTGCAGACAGCGGAAGATCGCTTGTAGCGCGCCAGCACCGGAAAGTCATGATAAAACCTGCAAGTAAGTGCTTTTGTGGCGGCAGCCCTTTACACGATTCCTTACTAATCCACGCTTCCTAGTCAATGTTCTCGGAGAAAGCTTATTTGTGAGTACCCAAAGGAGAGCCGAAGAGGCATGAGAAAGAACTCGAAGAAGAACACCACGGGGGATACTCCTGCGCCACCCCTCCAACAGCCTAATACCAAGGGCACTTAATTCGTGTTCCTTGGTGCCCCATTGTCGACCAAATATTTTTGCTATCGTTCACCTTGCTTTCGATGTTTTGTATACACCCGAGGAGCTCTCGCAATATGAGTATCACCCTACCAGAAGTCCGCCGCACAGTTTAATCTACCTTACATATTCAATACGCAGTTCGCAAATGTAACATATCATTTGTCACGAGCCAGTTCCCATTGTCCGATTGAACATCTACATATTGTACACAAGAGTACCGAGTTGCGCGCCACACCAGTGGTTCGATGCCGATATCAGAAAGATGAGCCAGGCAACGGATCCACCCAAGTTCCATTCGGCCACAACGTAGCTGGCATTGTAAAATCTCCGGTCGAGTCGCCCGACATTAACTAAACACCCGCGTTTAATGGCGCAGCTTCTCGAATATAAAATGACACTCACCGCGAGTCTGAAGAAATGAGGCAATGAAGCGTCAAACGCAGCCAAGGAGAAATTGAGGGCTGGGCCCACATATCGCTGGACATCGTCCACCAATAGGGAAAAACCGTCCCAGCCGTCCGGTGGCGCCGCCCACGAGATATTTTGAGTCGCAAGGGCAATCGATGAGTTGAATGTGCTTGAATTGGTGAGAAAGGTGGGGATATCTGATCCTAGCACAGCATCCTGGCGGAGCTAGATAGACCGTATAAGGAGGAACATAAGGTAAGGAGCAGTAATAACATACCTCTTCCGCTGTCTGTAAAATCGAATCAAAACCATAAGCTGCGCCGCCATTCAAGAACAATCCGAGGAGGAAGCCTTGATAGATCGCAGATAATCGCGTTGGGAATGCGGTAAAAGGCATGACCACGATTCCAATAATATAATGGTGCAGTCGGAATTGCAGCCCCGGCAGAAGCGCAAGGACCATGGCCACCAGGCCTCCCGCGACGTACCAGCCCACATAGTATGGAAGCCATCCCGTCTTGCGTGCCACCCTCACCTGATTGATGGCCAGAAGGACGACAACGACAACAATTATGACCAATGCAGTTATGGCGCCAGACCTCTTGCTGAGATCCGACGCCGTCAACCGACTGATAGGTATTTTGTCCATCGTCATGTTTGAGAGGACGGTCACCCAAAAGGGACCAAGATACCAGATCGTGTACTCTATAGGCGCCTTGAGGTAAAGAGGGAGAGTGAAGCGAACAGCAAGCCTCCAAAGTCCGTATGCTATGAATAGAGCAGGGAGGAATATCGCAAAGCCTTCGCTAATATTTGGAGGGGTTGACTGGGGATCGCTAAACAGCGTGATATGCCAAAATCCGATAGAGATAACAGACCAGTATAGTATGATGGGGCGTGGTCGAAGAAGGAGGAACAGGAAGCAAGTAATGAGGACGTTAAAGGCGAGGGCCTCATTCCGCATATCTTCGCAGTGAGATAACGAAGTCGAATCCAGAAAACGATATGCGAGGGGAAAGACGGTCTCGAAACCGATGGATTCAACACCATTCGCCAACGTCGGAAGAAAATTTGTGTAGTTTCCAATGACGGAAAGTGATGCACATCCGCCTTTCTCGTTAGAGATCAGACCTCTGATAATCTTTCAGTTCGACTGACCAAAAAATCAATGTTGGGAAACGTACTGTTGGATGGCGGCAGCACAGATGAAGGAATCTCCTCGATATGTTCCATCTGGATCACCTCCACCGACCACAAGGGGTTTGAGGTTGATCTGTTCGTCGCCAACGGTACGAGGATTTTGTAGAACGACACCCATGCATTGCGCAGGACATCGGAAGTCCAAGGTCCCGTTAAATGGGCCACAACCCTCCCCGTTCAGACCGCATCCACTATTGGCCAGCCAGTAGGTCGAAGTGCAGCGAATAAACGAGTCGGCGGGTGTGAGGAAGGATTGTGCTCGAGAGAAGAAAGCAAAACCTATGATATAGGCCGGGATGAGGATGACCAATAACCAAGGAGTAGTTAAACGTCGGGTGGTCCGAATTAGTGTTGATTCTATAGGAGCGTATACACGACGTCCTTTAATGTTCAAGTCAATGTCAAGGAGTGGTTTGGGTTCTAAATGAAGATTATTGAACATCTGTCTTGGAAATTCAAGAACTGCTGCGCACCTGGTAGGTTCACCTTTGGTCGGGGTCCTCTGAAGTAGATGGCGGCCTTGTAAAGCCAAGGAAGCCTTGCTAATCTTCCTTGTAGACGAGCCGCCCAGCGCTCGTCTGCCGTAGGGGTTTGTGCTTCCGCATCGACTGTCGAGGTCGATGCCGAATTCTTGAAGTCTGTCAGTTCGACATCGGGATTAGGAGGATTGATATGCAAAGTGCTGCGGTCGTGGACAGAACTCGAGCGACGATGTGTCGAGGAGCTGCTGTGGCGCAAACTGGACGGCATGAATTCAGCTTCAAGCAAGGATGCAGTGCATACTGTAGTGATGGCAAATGTTAGGAATGTTCACGTGGAAATCATTCGGCGGTCATTGCCATATATGGTGCGTCGGTCGAGCGGATATCGGCAAGGTGCTTAACCGGGACGTATACACTGTAAGTTTACAATAATTATCTACGCTATACAACTCATTTGTTCGGGCCATCTAAAAGGTTGCTCAGAGTCATGGAATACCTGAAACTAAGAATGACTTACAGTAGTCATAGACAAGCTTGGCCTCGATATCTTCTCCACCTGGGCCAAGGAACTTAATGTGGCGCACGTAGCGCCTTTCTCCGTTGATGACTTCAATGCCCCATACCTACGTGATATCAGAAGCGATTGGATATAATATACAGAGGAGAACATACCTGGTGGCCGTTCCAAGTGGTTCCGCTCTTGGCAGTGTCGCTCTCTGCGACAGTCTCAACTACGCCAAGCTCATAGGTATCATCCGTCCACCCCTTCTTCAGCCATTCCTCCTCGACTTCTTCAGCTTTAACCCTCCTCGACTTCCCGATAACAGGGCCAAAAAGATGATCTTCATTGTGGCGTTCTTTCCAGATAAGTGTCCTCAGCTCGGTGGTACCGGGAATACCGCCAGTTATAGTCTGATCGATGTCGATGTGTTCAATTCCCTCGTCGTCCTTGTAGTGCTTGATATACAAGGTGACGGTAGCTATGCCTATGGCGCGTCGCTTGAGCCACCCCACACCTTGCAAGCGCAAGATTTCATCCGTGGAATCACTGAGAGACTTGTTCTACGAACACATGAAGATTATCAAGAAGTAGTGTTGAGCACTGCTGCTACATACCATTGTGAAGACACCGCTGATGTTGTCAATGTTGAATCCTTCTGGGACAGACATGTTGAAGAAGGAAGTAAAAGGTAAACAAGCTTGTGAAGAGAAGACGGTTACTAAATACGCCGATCATGATCAGTGGCGCAAATGCTAGCACGCGACGCAGGTGGCGTGCTTGTGGTCCTCAAGCATATGAATCCTGGACCGGGCCGAATGCTTTCTTGCCTCAGAGGTTACTCAGAGGTTGCTACTCCTCCAAGCGGTACGTACTTATCACCACCGAATACGACTACCATAACAAGTTTGATTGCGTACCCTTAGGACCCGTTACCCTAACAGTACAAAGCTATACACACTTACAACTGAAGGTAGGTACAGTAAGTAACAGCCAGATTGATAAACATGATACGCTTCACATGGTATCAACGGTAAGAAAGAGCCAGGTGACAGTTGGCAGACATGGGGCACTGCAGCCACGGTCTCGACGTACTTCGAAGAGAGAAAGCGAGCTTGGGCCAAGCACCGCAATGATCCACAAACGCATATGGCGCACTGAATGAGATTGAACCGCGGTAGGATCCAAGTATACATCAGCCGAACGAGAACCAGCAAAACTGTGTGCTCCTAGTACATTCCAACAGATTGAGCTAATATTACACCAGTACCATCTACTTATATGACAATCATTCTCAGCTCTCCTTGCAAAATGTTAGTACTGTAGGTTGTGCATTTGAGAAAGAGCACATACATCGTCGACTTCCATGTCTTCCTCGCCGTCTAAGTGGTTCGTCGCTTCTCGAAGTGGCGACTTGGCTGATGGAGTATTTCGTGTAGGATCTAGCGACCTAGACGGTGAAGGCGGTACGACCGGAGCGCGAGGTTTTGGTTTAGAAGACGGTGACAGTGAAGGGGACACGTTTCTTGGTCCCTTCCCGTTTGCATTAGAACGCCTTGACGGGTTGAAGTGCTGACACTTTGGGCAAACGTATTCTGAACGAAATTGAGAGTCACCCGACTCCGAGAGGGAAGGCACATACGGATATCTTCCCAAGCAGCCTCCTTTACGAGACCATTATGGGCAAAACATTCTTCGCAAATTAGGGCGTAGCGTGCGGTGTCATCTTGATCTCCGAGGATCGTTTCTGCAAGCTTATCGTACCATTGTTTTTGGCCCGCGTTTGTGGGGGCCGGAGGCTGCGGAGCTGCCACGGGAAGTTTAAGGAATGGTGAACGATGGAATTGGACAGACGTACAATTGTTGGCGCCTATAGTGTTCGGTGTACCTGCAGCGCTTGAATTTGGCTGCATTCGCTGCGGTGTGGTAGGCTGCATCCCTTTTGATGGACGCGCAGGGGAGCCATTGGGAGAGCTCTCATCATAGCGTTGAAGAAGTTCTCGAGTTATATAGTAATTTGTCTTCTTCTTGATTTCGTCCACCTTCGCGCGCTGTTCCTTCATGAGCTTTTGTAGGGTCTTCTCTGTGTGATACCGCTGATGAGATAAAATTCAATCCGTAGCCTATAGAGAAACGAACCTTCGGCGTCTCCTTTCCTCGTGTACCAGATTTGCACTATTCGCCGAATGAACAGTATGCTTGGATAATGTGAGTGGCTGCGGTTCCTTGAGCAGGCCTTGTGACATACATTATAGGCCCAATTACGGTGGGCAAGGACCTGAAGAATCTTTCCAGCCCAGCATTGCGCATTCCCATTCCGGGTAGCGTCACGTTGGTGTACCATAGCCCAACATAAAGCACCCATGCCGAAAGCGTGTAGAGTGTTACAGCCAATTTTGCTCTCTGTTCGCGGAGTCTTATATCTGCCAGTTTCGTCCGGCGTTTGTCGATGTCCATTGCCAACGCCGACAGCACTGTCTCATAGTCATCATCTTTCGCCTGCAAATCGCGTAAAGTTATGCATTGTGAGAACCAAATAATAAGTACCTTTCTGAAAGGCGGTAACCACGAGAACAACGAACTCATTGAATATTTCAACGGTGATGGTGGTGAACAGGTGGCGAAGTCAAACTCTGCGTCACTCAATGAAAACACGTCATGATCAAAAATGCGATCACGTGATTTAAGCGCGCGCTTAACCATCTGCCTTGCTACCTTCGAAGTCAGAATCAGTGTATGAGTCATGAGCAAGATAAATCCAAGGCTGACGGATCTGAATTCTCCGTCAGCAATTTCCGTGAGATAACACTCTTGAGCTGAATATATAGAATGTACTTGCATCAACGGCGATTTTTCTATCCATGGGAATCCACTGAAACCTTTACATACTGTTGCCATAGATCTGCTTGGGATCTGCTCATCTGCTCTTGAATGATCTGAACCTGCCTCGATGGCGACTGTTCCGAGTTACATTACATGCCAGCGTCTACTTGGTCCCTTCACGGTTATAGAAACAGTCTAGTAAGGAGCATCCGCGTTTTATACAACGGAGAGCGTATTAAACCGACGATGAAATCCGAATTTCTCGCCAATCCCCAACTTTAGGGTGACTCAAACCTGATGGGATTTGATGCCGCTGTTGAAGTTGCCCTCTGGCTGCGCAACACTGCGTACCATAGAACTGCCACTTGTCAGCTGACCGCACTAGAACATGGAGACAAGCGCTCGACGCCATAACAATTCTAAATGCGCAAAATCTGGAATGCAGTAGTCCTTACTCCAGGTTCCTCCTCCTCTCGCTCCTCGCCGACCTCCACGGTAGAGAAGCCTATCCACTGGCATGCGGGTCTGAAACTCGACGCCTCAAGTTAGCTACTCCGCAATCGATACAGGGACATAGGGTGGACCATTGCTGAACGGTCTTTGATGCTGCCCGTTCGTTAAGTGCTTGCTGCGACCGTCAACGGACGCCCGTGCCAAACGAATAACAATAAGTTTTTAAAGTTTTAGCCGCCCCTAGGTCGTTTCGAATTGTCTTCGAGTTGAATATTGAATAATATCATTCCATTCGTTGTCGTAGGGATTGGAGGACGATGTATAGGATCCGCCACGAGCAGCTCCCCGCCTCTGCCCCGCCTCCGCCATCGGTGGGATAACCAGGGGCAATTGATTCATTCATGTGTTCAGCTTGATCAGCGCCCAATGCCTAAATATACAGTAATCGGTATCCAGCCAACCAGCCACAACATTACAAGGCGGTGCTCGTTTAACTTTTCACATCGTTGTTGGGCGCAGGCCCAGGTCACTAGGTACCTCGTCTGCTTCGCCAATCCCCCTGATCCTTTTTACCTTCTGGTCGACGTGTCTGCCCGGCTTTCTGTACGACGACGTGGAGACTATCTATGAGTCAATTTCCGCGTTTCCGAGCTGCCAGAGGGTGATTCATGCAGAGGTGCACGGGTCCCTTTTTGTGTTTGTCTATATCCGACTATGTCGGTCCTTCCCTGAGCTCATCATCCGAAACTGATGATGGGTTGACTCGAGGTCTCGGTATTAGATCACTTTTGCCGTTCAAGTACAAGGGCCATATATAAAAGACGCGCTGTGAATTAGTGATGTGCCTCTCCCTATTTCCCGACTCGAGGTCTACATCTCTCCTCACAGCACTTCGTTTAGGTGAGCCACCTTCCCCGCCTCGTCCTCCCTCGTCTCACGCCATCTAGCACGTCGGTTTAGCCGCCGTTACAAAACCACGCGTCTTTCCCTCCCCCCAGTTGCCCACCACGCCTCACTATATCTGGGACATGTACCCCCAGGCCTTAGCATTCCCGCTAGGCCCACTGGACGAAGAGTTCTCCCCCGACTCATTTGGAATGGCATCGCCTTACTCTGGCATAGACTCGACAATGTACCCCGGATCGAATCCCACATCTGATATTATCCCGTTCCGTAAGTGTACACATCACCCATCCTAGTCTCGATATTAAACCAGTCCAATCCCACAGATCCAGAGTCAACAGCATACCCTTCCCGTCAACACACCACCGTTCCGTCTTCCTCGTCCTACCAGCGAAACATGAATATGGACTGGACGCCACCTGACTTCTCTCAGCCAATGTACGGGCGCAACTATTCCTCCATCAGAGGCTCTAGTGGCCAATGGACGCCAACTTCGGGAGGCTCTGTATCGCCTCAGTCTATTGTTGACGCGCGTTACTCAGCTAGTCCATCTCCCTGGGAACCTCCCTCGCTTTGGGATCCTTCATATCCGCTTGGAGAGATGCCTGAAACTAAACCTAACATCGAACAACTCGAACAGCGTCTTCCCGCACCCCCTCCCCCCGCTACTCCAAGTTCCCCGCGCGCCTCCCCTCGTCGATCATCCGCAGCATTGAAGCGCGCCGCTGAATACTCAACCCCATCGCCAAAGTCGTGTTCGCATTGCCACGCTACCTCCACTCCCCTCTGGAGACGTGAGCCCGGGACACTAAAGCCTCTTTGCAACGCATGTGGCCTCTACCTCCAACAGCGCAACAAGCTCCGACCACAAGAGCTCATTGATGCTGATTTGGATGATGAAGAGGAAGATTCGGCTCGCGACGCAGGGGGACCAGAATGCAGCCACTGTCACACGCGGAACACATCAGTGTGGCGGCGGAGCAAATCTGGAGCGCAACTGTGTAACGCGTGTGGCGTATACGTACGACTTAGAGGTCGCGACCGCCCCCTTTCATTAAAGCGGAACAAGATCAAGCCTCGGTCAAAACACGCGAACGTTTCCAAATAACCTGAAGAGAAGAAGAAGAAAAGAGAAATAGTACGGTCACTGGCAGTAATTTATCGTTTCTTTCTGTTTAAACCGGACTTTCCTTGCATTTACCTACCCAGTTATAAATTCCTGAAGGTTCACGTCAGCGGTGCCACGACCGATCTCAGACTTTTCTGGTGTCGATGGTGGCGGCGCGACGTCTGACTATAGATACCCTCTCGTTGTATTCCGTAGTTTCCATACCTATTGCCAACTCTACAGCAATATTGTTCGAATTCAATGGTTCGATTAGCACGGACATGAAGTCTCCAGGGCTGTATCGACTTCATCGCCTCGTTCCTTTCACGCTACCAAAAGTAGACGGATTCCCTTTGACAGCTTTGAAGCCAGGTCACCAGCGGTCTCATATGCAATGAAATGCCCGCCTGGCAGGGATTCTACTGAATATTGTAAATCAGTACCGCCTCCAGCCCTTTCCTACCGCTAGTCAAATTCAATAATGATATCCCCTGATTGGCTTCGATAATGGGATTTGCACCGCCCCTTCCGACTCCCGAGGATCGAGGCTTCGAGTTGTAGGTACCTGTGACGAAGGTGTTTGTTTTATTATGCCTCCGCCACACAGGAGGCGAGCAACGTTCCTTCAAGTTTCTACCAAGCTAAACACCTTTTCCGCTGTTCACTCTTCACAGGTGCCGGTATCGAGGTGCCGATGTTTTGACTACGATTCTGACAGATGTATTTGCAGGATGAGTGAAACAAGGATGATCCTTTCCATATATCCCTGTATATCCTAATTCTTCCATTTAGATTCAGGATACCATTGGTTCGGTAATACGGCGAGTTGAATGTACGTGGCCAGATCTGTTCCACGGCACGGCATTTCTTCTCACACAATGTCCTAAGACCCGAGATGACCATGCACTGAACCTGCTTTAGTCATCATATTATGGTGGTTACACATCCAGATTACAAAATGTCCAGTCATGTCGAACGAGGAGGAGGAAAACGAGTAGCTGATGAGTAGTAGGAGAGGAAGATCTTCCGTGGCGTAGTCGAAATGAGATTTATACCACGCAAATCTCTACTCAGGGATTCCCGACGGAAGGTAGTGGACTGTTGTAGGTCCACCATCGGAATCGGGCGATGAGTATCATGAAGGCTCCGAGACTCGGTCAAGCCGGGCGAAGTTCGTATAAGAGTGCGTTTAGGTTTCGCTACGGGTGCTATAGCTTCGACCAAACATCATTGTTGGCCGTTTATCGTCTGTGGCGCTCCTCGTAACCTGGCGATGATCACATTCAGCAAATCTGATTGACAATGTGCTCAAAATATTCAACTAACCAAGATATTCATGATGCCTGTGATTCTCTCTTAGTGTTGAACACTGTGATCACCTTCCAGATAGCGTCCTTTCCCCGTTCCCAAGCCTGGGGTCCATTGGCTTCATCTCCTCCAAATTCCACCAGTACGCCATCGCTTGACCACTCGCACCATATACCTATAGAACCCGAGGAGGGACCTACGCCACCGCCTTTGCGATCCGGCTCGCCGAGCGCCTCAACGAAAGTCTTCCCCGTAGTGTCGGAGGAAACTTCAAGTTGCGAAGGACGCGTCAAGGCTTTCCCATCTTTATCCTTAGCTCCAGGAGTGATGTGGAGCGTCAGAGACCTGGGATAAGTGCTGAACGCGAGCTCTGCTCTTCGAGCCGAAGTTCCTTTTGTTTTTGGGTCCGAAGCGTCAAGTTGGGGGACGTTATAGAAGTCGAACGCGTCAAGGGATAGACGCGTTTGGTCGAGTGAATCTCCTGATCTTGGTTTGTAGCCGTTCGTGGGGATGAACTGAAGACTGAGGCCAACAGCAAAGTAGTTGTAGTACACAATATCCGGATAGACTTTTACAGTTGGCAGAGGCTTAGATGGTGGTGATATCCCTTCGATAAAATTCTGGAGGGGCTCAGAGGAAGGCGAAAGGCCAAACAAGTCATGGATGGTGGTGGACATGGATTAAGAACTTGTATACTTAAGCATGCGCGTTTTGGGAATATTCTTAAATTAATATTTATTAAGTACCTTGCCTCCTCCCGCCATGGACGTCGACAAGAAACGACGGAACAGGCCGATTGAAAAGCGACAGCCGCCTGAACCAACCGATTCTTCCTTCTCTCTGACGACGATTCCTCTTTACTTGCTTTCCAAATGCTTTGATATCGTGAAACCATTGGCCCCTCATTTCATTCCGCTCCTTGTCTTTTCCGTTCTCGTTCCACTTGTCTTTCTGATTTCTGCTGGGGCCGGATACGCAGTTTGGATCAATGCAGCCACAGGATGGGAAGCACCTTTGTATCTCCAGTATGGGTGCGTCGTCCGTATGTCCGTTTAGATAGTATGCTGAATGTCTCAACAGAGACGGAACGTCCCCGTACGCGTCTGTATCGCTACCTGCATTGGTTACGCAGCAACCGTACGACATATCGCTACACCTGAACGTCCCAGCGACTCAAGGCAACCTGGAACTGGGCAACTTTATGACATCACTTCGCCTCGCGTCTAACAGCAACCAAACGCTCGCGGCCATTCGTCGACCAGTGAGGACGCCCCTTTCGGCTCATGAATTTATTAAAGTCTTTTATATAGGCAATCGTTATGCCTTATCGTTCATCTCTATTTGCCTCTCGCCAAGTGGTGATCGATATTCCCATGCTTTCTTCATATGCTCCTACAACGTCAAACCTGCATGCTACAGTGTCTCTGGGACGCCAGGATAACTGGAAAACTATTGGTGCAGGTGAGGGCCGAGAACTTGCGGTATATGAGGCGTCGTTGCGCGGTGTCGTCGTTCACAAAGGCATACAGTATGCGTTCAACCGCTCAGCAACCTTTCTATGCTGACTTCTTACAGGGGATTGGTGACTCGCTTCCCTCTACTTGCATCTACCGCGGCCTCGACCATTTTCCTCGTCGTATTGTTCTCACTTGTCGCGCTTTGCGTGCTCCCAGTTATGCTACCACCAAGAACACTGTTGCAATCAGAAATCGACGGGGATACATCATCAGATCCTGCCGAACATGAGGTAAAGAAAGAAGAAGAATCCGCCAGGAGAAGAAGGAGAGTGGCAAGGGGAAACAGAAGTACAAGCAATCGAAGACCAGTAAGTCTGTTTTGTCTCCCTGGATCTTCTATTCATATTGGCCTGCAGTTTAAACAGGAATCTGAAGAAGAGACTGTTCTTCCCGAAGCCGAGACGAGCTCACCGCTGCGCAGGCGACGTTCTCGCATGTCAGAATCAGAATCCTAATTGCTTTCGATGGGACACCACTGCAATTGTATTACCGAGTGTATTTGTACGTATCCCTGTCTATTGCGATTGTGCGCGCTAATGTTGTTACATAAAGGAAATTAACTTTTACGAATCCCAGTGCCAGTAATCTACTTTCGTTTCTGCAACTTGTAACCCCACTGGATTTGGTGAGCTTGGTGGATTGTGACGTCCAAAGCTTGTGCGTACGCCAGAACAAGCCCTGGATTTTGTTGGAATGCTCTGCCGCATAGAACAACATCAGCTTGTCCGTTCTCTAGGACTGATTGGGCTAGTTCGCCGTCAGCAATGCCTCCTACAGTGGCAACGAGCAAGCCCGGGCTGGAGGCCTTAACAGCGTGAGCCCACCCTGCCTGATATGCAGGTCCTACGTGGAAATGTTGCTTGGGATTAATGCCCCCTCCAGAGACGTCGAGCATGTCCACGCCATGAGCCTTGAGAATGGGCGCGATGCGGACAGTGTCGTCCACGATCCAACCTGGCTCCTCTGGAGTAACCTCTTCGACTCCTTCGCTGCCGGAAATCCTAGGAAGAGAAGAGTTAGGCCAGTGATAGTTGGAGGTGTGGCGTAATCCACCTAAAGGACAGAGGCATATCCTCCGGCATCACCGATCGGACTGCGTCAACCACTTCCAAGGCGAATCGAATCCGGTTTTCAAATCTTCCGCCGTAGTCATCTGTACGCTTGTTGCTAGTTGGGCTCAGGAAAGTGCTGACAAGGTATCCGTGCGCGCCATGGATTTCGATGGCCTGTATAGTCGAACGGAGTGTCAGGTATAGTTCGCCTGGGTGGAGGCATGCTGCTTACGTCAAAACCAACAGCGACAGCTCTCTTGGCTCCCTCTTTAAACGCCTCTATGACGCGGTCAATCCCTGCCTTATCTAGCGCATGTGGTTGTGGCCACGACTCCGTAAACGCCACCTCACTTGGTGCCCAGGTTTCGTCTGGCCAACCCCGCGCCTCTCGACCACTGACGCTCCTCCCTGTACCTATCCATGGCGCAGAAGTCGACGCCTTTCTTCCGGCGTGGCCCAGCTGGATCGCTATCTTCTGATTCTGGGAGTGGGCAAACTCTACGATGGGCTGGAAGCGGGCTGCGTGCTCGTCAGTCCAGATTCCAGCATCCTCCGGGCTGATGCGGCCTTCTGGGAGCACTGCGGTGCATTCGGTGAATGTGAGGCCTGGCCCGCGCGTGAATATGCCCCCGACTGAAGCGTGGATGAGTTAGGATAGGCAATTTGGTGTCTGGGGATGGTACGTACGATGGGCGAAGTGCCATGGCGTCAAGAGCCCTACGGGGATAAGTCAATCGTGACTTAAGGAAACATCAATGGATCTTATCTCACCGTTCTCTGCACTGTATTGGCACATGGGGGATACCTGTTTGGAGACGCGAATAAGATCCAAGGTAGGAACGCGCCTTTGACGCGTAACTTACAAAGATGCGGTTCTGGAGGGTGAGGCCTCTCATGGTGATGGGTTGGAAGAGCGTCGGGATGGCCCTTCCATCTGGCTGTGGGGTCACAGCGGTACCTGCAGCGGGATCCTGCAGAGGGGTGAAGTATGGGACATTGGGAGCTCCGACATTGAGGTTGATAGACATGATGAGAGTGGATTGTGTAGATGTGAAAAGTCGCGTATCGGCTTTATATGTTGGCTGGGGAGTGTACCGGATGTCTCACCAAATCACTCACATGGTGTATATGATGACACTTCGCCGCGTTTTGTCCGCGCAGGACCATGTAAGGTGCTGGTAGAGTCCTGGGAGGAATTACAACTGGAATGTCCTTCTTCCGTGCCTCGGTCACCAGCGGTGCCCGAGTGAAAGTGCTTTAGCCAACTCGTGGTTATCTATCATGCGCGTAGCGATGGCCTGAGAATAATGCTTAATATTCTTTTCCGACATGGACAAGAACGAGCAGCTAAAATGAGAGATTACGGCTTCTTTCGCAAGAATCACGATTACGGCTCATACGGTGGACGATGACAAAACTGCACTGTAAATTTGGAGGGTTGCTCTAATTATGAATATGCCTAGAGTATTTTATGTAAATAGGCGCTGGCACCGCTGTCCACCTGGATCTGTATGAATTCTTGAGGAGTTCATGTCTGTAAAGCTGCACCTCGGGGTGCGTATACTTACTCCCCGAGGTCACCAAATATACATAGGGCTAATGGTAACATGGAGGACTTACCTGCGGAGTGATGCATTCCCAGCGCGACGATAGGGTGACGCTATTAATTCCCTACGCCACACAGTCACTCCTTGATCGTGGTGGCGTACGTATTTTCTGTTCTCGATAAAATCATAAACATATATGTAGTCCTTATCGTCATCTTGAAAATCAAGCGCTTTTCTCACGAAGGATTGCCCGCTGCTGGCACCCAGATCGTCCTGCCAGTGCTATGATTTACCGTTGGATGATTGCCAGGTCATCAGACTACGCCCAGTGTCGACGTCGGCCTCGGGCTCACTCCAAATATGTAGCTCTAGAGGAATTTGTTTGAAGGAAATGTACTCTATACATATGACAGTTGGTCCCGAATTACCGTTGCTTTCGAATTCTTTCAAGCACTCTTCTCCGATACGGGCATCTGGTCAGAAACAGAGTGTATGTTTGTAATGAGATACTACTATTAAAGCGTTGCGCTGATTCATAAATCCCGACAATGAAGAAGGACTGTCAGAAGGAGGAGTCAGTAGGTTATGCGTTTACTGTGGCGCAACCGGCAAATGCCGTGCCGGATGTTGCCGAACTAATGCCTTTATGTCATGACGCAGCATCGAGGTTACTGCTGGACAACGTTGAGGCCTGTCGACATCTTGACTTCTTACCACCATTATGCGCCCGTGGTGCTTTGCGTTTACTGCTACAATACTCGTTACAGACGCTCTCGCTGCCCAAGTCGCGTTCTCGTCGCCGTCGACAACGTCAAAGACGCTCGTTAGCGAGCTTTCAGCCGACCCGGATTATACATCTTTACTTGGCTTGCTGCAGCGAGCACGGCTTATCCCCACACTCAACCGTCTCAATGGAAGTACCTTCTTTGCACCCACCAACGACGCCATCGAGCAACACTCCTTCTGGACCGACATCCTCCGCGATGACTCGGTCGTTATAACCGACAACATCCAAGAGAAACTGCGCCAACAATTATTCTATCATCTTCTCAACTTTTCCATCACTGCTTTTCCCGACGAGTCACATACGACACAAGTCCTAAAGACTTTGCACTATCCTCGCACGCCTGTCCAACCGCCATCGCATGAACCGCCACCCAATCCTCCTTGGATGCCTATTCCCGGAGGCACGCTGGGCGGAGAACCTCAGCGACTGCGTGTATCAGCACGTAACCAGGCTGCCTTCGTTGGTGTCGATTCGCACGGCCAAGGGGGCATCGAGATCACAAAGGGCGTGGTCGATGCCGGCAATGGTATGCTATTGGGTATATCGGGAGTGCTCGAACCTCCTCCTGACTTGGGTGCGTCATTCCTACCGTGCATCAGACGTAGTCTCATAAATGACGTCCAGCCACTATCATTTCCCGAATCCCTTCACTTTCATACTTTCAACGCGTCCTCACACCCGAAATAGCCAAAACGTTGAATTCCACCGCGGCATTGACATTGTTCCTGCCTGTCAATGACGCCTGGATGGCGTTGGATCCACTGGAGCGTATCTACCTCGAAAGCGACTTCGCCAGTGATGATCTCACCAGGATCCTCAATATGCATGCGGTTGTAAAGGATGGTGTTACCTGGTCGGACTCCTTCGATCCCGCTATTAACTGTACGTACGTTTCGTACTCGTAGCAGAGGTCAGCGCTGACATAGCGGCTATAGTGACCACGGTCGAAGGCCAAACACTTGAGATTGTAGTTTCTCCAGAGAAGACAATGATCTCAACGGCAGACCTTGTGGAGCCCGACATATACGCTTCAAACGGAGTCTTACATCTTGTCTCCTCTCTACTACTCCCACCGGGTGCCCTCCAGCTCACCCCGGAAAAGTACCTACTTGCGCTCAACTGCACTTCATTCGTCTCTCTTATCCATTCCACCAACCTGACCAACCTTATCAACGACATGGACACCAAATATACTATTCTGGCTCCTAGCGACGATATCTTGACGTTGTTTGGCGATACGAACTTGCCACCGCCAGGGAGTGACGAGTTGAAGAAATTATTGAAGTACCACTTTATTCCTGGCCGATGGACACCCAAGAAGCTGGAGGATGGGTTGCTACTCGAGACTGCCCTAGATGAAGATGGCTTGGAGGGCGGAAGACAAGTCCTGGATATCCAACTTTCGGCGGGTAAGAAGATTCGGTTTGGCGGTGCATCTGTGATTGGTGATCCCAGTAAGTCTACTCTTCACCGCTTTTTTACCGTAACTGACCACACCTCAGTTGAGGTCAATAACACGCTGATCTACTTCATCTCGCGACCTTTGGTCCCTCCAACGGATGCCCTCCAAACTGCGCTTCCAATTTTGGACCTTTCCTCGTTTCTCGCCGCAGTCTTCTCAACTTCAACTGCGGAAACTCTCAAATCTACCCCACGAACGTCTTTACTCATACCCCATAACTCGGCATTCAAACGACTTGGGCTGCTTGTCAGCGCTCATCTTCTCGCCGCATCATCCAAATCAGATCTGGAAAAGGTCCTTTTACACCATTCTTTAGACAGCGTTCAATATTCCAGCGCTTTCTATAACGGATCGCAACACTCATTCTCGACGTTGGAAAGCTCTGATCTTACCTTGGAACGCGGGAACAATGCCACTCTGTACATGAGTGCCAGCGGTGGCTGGGCAGGCATGAAGACGCAACTATTCACCAAGAACCTCCTGACGCAAACCGGTGTTATTCACGAAGTGTCGGACGTGCTTATTCCTCGGTCTGTGGATTTGACGATTGAGAAGTTGGTCAAGGCGGCGAAGGGGAGTACCATGGCTTCCTTGGTTTCGAAGGCTGGGTTAGACTGGGTGTTGAACGGTACTGCGCCTCCGGAGGGTTCGCGGTGGGACGAAGCGGGACTATCAGGTGTTGGATGGACTCTGCTGTGCCCAACAGATGACGCGTTCAAGGAGTTCAACCTCACCGAGCTATATGAGGACGTTGGAAGGCTGGAGGAGATTGTCGCACAACATCTCATCCCTACACCTCGCAGCGGCTCAACGTCTCTTGTCGAGGCTGACGATAATCCGTTGAACAACAACCGACCATTGAAACTGGATGAATCCGCCACGTATTCGACGCTTCGAACAGCAGATTCCGAGTACGGGGATATTGTGTTCAAAGCACAGGATGACAAGCCAGGACAGTACATTGTTGGCATCCGTGGGGCTAGGGGTACGGATGGCCAAGCAGATTGGGCGAAGGTGGATGCTTGGGGACGATCTACCTCTGGAGGCGGGACGGGAGGTGTCATCCAGATCAACAGAGTCCTTTTGCCTTACCACCCATCGGGCTGGAGAGAATATGGGGCGCCAGCTACGGTCGGTGGCTTGGGCGGCGTGACCATCATTTTCTTCTTCCTGGGAGTGAGATGGGTATGGAAACGGGATACCACAGAAGCGACTTACGAACCTAGGGATGGATACGGCCGGGATGACGGCGACAGTTCTTAAGGAGGGACCAGCTAAACTTACATACTGTATATTAATTGTTATGAGGGTAATGTATTCTTATTTCCGTGCTTTTCACGCTGGTTTTCCATATACGATATATCTAACTATGCGTTACATATGTATTCCGACTTTCCTTAATTACGTTGTTCGTAGGTGGCCGAGGTTACGCCACAGAGTTTGCCTGTTTGACAAGTGCCATTGATTTGCCAGAGCGAGGAGATATTTCGAATGGGAACGGTTTCAAGATCCTAGCAATGCGTCAGTGTTTTGAATACAGGATGCCAAGAGGACGCACAGAGCTGTCAAATTGTCCGTGAAGTCCACCTTTGGCACGATATGTTCTTTGCAAGAGTTGGTAGCCATTGACAAATTGCAGGTGGCGACGATGGAGCTCAAAGCCAACCAGACACCGTTGTCAGCTAAGTATCTTCCTGGGCATTTCCTATGTAGGTCGATTGTAAGTTCAAGACAAGATGGGGGGTACCACTGCAACGTTACCTTCGTCCGAAGCCGAAAACGTGGGTGGAGTTGAAGGGCTCTCCTCGCCCGCCTTGATGCCTCGGTAGAAAGCGTTCTGGGTAGAAGCTCATTGGGTCTTTGTATATGTTTTCGTCCAAGGTCAGACCACTGCCAGGAGTACTCAATACCTCTGCGCATCCGATAACTTGAAGGCGACATACCGGACGTTGGGAACAAGTAGGGTTCCTTTTGGGATGAACATGCCACGGTAGATGTTGTCTTCGGTGGACATATGAGGAACACCTGAGATGATCTGGTGAGCGAACCGATAGATTTGTCTACTTCGTCCATACCTGTTGGGACAACGGGCATCCATCTGCGATAGCGCTTCAGCCCTTCTCAGTTCGGCTAAGAGAAATTCGGCATACCTCATTGTTTCTTGCATCACGCATTCCAGATATGGTAGCTGTTCTCTATCCTGCAATGAGGGCAGTCGGTCGTGACCGACTATGGCGTCAATCTCCTCTTGGGCTTTTGCAAAGCACTGCGGATGCAGCACCATAGCCAAGATGAAAGCCAGGAGAGTACCATGAACCTGTAGGCGTACATGCTTAACGAAAAGGAAGAACAATCAATTTGAATATTCTCACTGGGTCAGACGAGGCTGCCATACACATTGCAGCCGCATTCTTCAATTGCTCGACATTGTAGGGGTCATTCATTGCTTTTTCTATGTTAGCACCAACGAACGAGCGTGCCATTCTCTCGTTATCGTCCTGTGGAGTCAGTCAGTGAGTATGTCATAACGTGCGCCACACATGGTACACTCACCTTTCCTGAGACTGTTTCTTCAAACTTTTCGTTGATGATCTGCCTCGTAATTGATTTTCCTTTTTTTACAGACTCCCGATATTGGGGCAGCCATTCCAATAGATGGACGTCTGTCGATATCGTTATCAGCCACAACACTCAATAGCAAAGAGTAGATGCTTACAATTCGGGAAGAAATCACCAAAAGCCGTATCGCACTTTATCAAAAGTTTCATAAGGTCCTCGAAGCGATTGACACTCTCCACAGACGCTTTGGATCCATACAAAACTTGACTCATCACCGATATCATATACCTGGCAGTGGATCAATAACTGAATAGAGAATAGAGACGATGCGTACCATTGACAAGCGTCGCTCTTCTCCTCCTCCGCGTGGCTGAGCCACAACCGTGAAACCATCTCAGCCGCAGACTGCATTTGGACATGCTCAAACGCCATACAATCCTTCCTTCCAAAGAAATGTTGGATCATTCCCTTCTGGACGTTCGCAGCCCGCCCGGGGGAGAGAAACCCCAGCAGATCTTGCCATCCAAATCTGTACGGATATCAGCCTGCAACGAGTGGATAAGGGATGGAAAGTACGAACAGGTTAAACACGGCCATCTCGGGTCGATCACTGTAAATCGCACTTCGTTTATCGAGGAGATCGTTGATAGCCTGCAACGAGTCCAAGATGAGGAGTTTACGCCCCAGGACATCGAGATACATCACATCTCCTGCAAACGAGCGTGAGCCATCGAAGTCCATGGAGACTAATCGTGACCGACCATAGGTTTGTGCCCATTTATGGAACGTCTCCGCTCGCACAGGACGCTCCAGCTCTCGCGCATGTTGCAGTACGAGCCTCAAGTTACCCACCAGGAAATCGGGGGGCGGCCCTGGAGGGAGTGGAGGAGCATTACGCCCTTTGCGTTTGAGGTAAACTGCCACCAACGCCACACTAAGCAGGAGTAGGATGAAGGGAAACATGCCTGTGGAGATGGGAAGGGTGGGATTGCAGGACCGCTATAAATGTGGTGGGATTGACACTAACAAGGTACGAGCGCAGAGTTTGCACAGAGTACGCGTCGAGATTGTCAAGATGCCGAAAGAAGAAAGAAGAGCAAATGGTGGCGGGGGAGGAATAAATCTCGAATACAAAGCCACAAAAGCCACAGGAGAGATTTTATAGCAGAGTAGAGCGCTGAACTGGTCAAAACTTCGAGGCTCCGGACGGGTGGAATTGAACGCGTTTCATGTAAACAGCGAGCATGACATCCTAGATTGAAGCATTGACTCTGAAGCATAACGAATCAGTTTAAAAACAGCTCAGGACCCCATACAATGTAAGACGCACGATTATCCATTAAATAAAACCCCTCCTCGTAGCGTAGCGTAAATATACTCATCACAAAGCCCAAGTCAAATCATCCTCCCCACTCTTCACGAACGGCTTATCCAACCCAACAACCACACTCTCGCACAACGGACAGCTACTCGCCAACATACCATCAAGCTCCGCACGCAGCTTTTCCCGCCGTTTCTCCCCATCCATCGCATCATTCCTCTTTCCGCCCATCCCAGGAATCCATCCAGTCGGCGCAGAGACAACAGCGGCCAACGCATCCGGCACAATGAGATTCCGCAGTTGATCACCCGCGTTGAGCAGGTTGCGTCCCACGAAATTCGCCCCCTTGTGCAGTGGGGTCCCAAAGTTGGCCGAGAGCAACGTTCTCTGAGTCTGGGGCTGCCGTCCATTCGCTACGCCAGGGCTTTTCGGCGTCGTGAGTTCGTTTTGCAATGCGAGCATGCGCCGGAGCGTATGGGAGGGTAGGTATTCTTTGGCCTGAAGGGAATTATTCAGTATGTATGAGGGAAGCGGTGGTAAACGGGCGAAGAACAACATACCAAGCCGATGAGACAGTCAGCATGAAACGTATGGCGACACGGGAAGACGTAGAATTGTCTGGTCAAGAGGAGATGAGAGCAAACAGAGCATGCTTCTCCAGCGTCGATCGTCACAAAACGGTTCTTCAAAGCCGTGATATCCTCTTTGATAGACTCAGCCGTCTTCGTAGCCTCGTCCATGTCCTTCTTCAAGGTATCGATATGGGACGAGTAACCCTCCAAAGCATGTGCAATCTCCTCCTTGAAATCATCAATGACGACAAAGTCAGGAAAGAATGGAAGGATATCCTCGATCTTGAGAAGATCAGTGTTCTCCAAAAACCGCATAGCCCTGTAGATCTACTTCGTGAGTAATATGAATGCAAAACGTTCAAGACGTACGTTTTGATGTCCTTCTTGTCCTGAACAACGTATCGCGCGATTTTTAACCACAGCTTCTTGCGCAAGGGCAGGTCCTGCTCCGGCATGTCAGCATTGATCTGAGCCAGTTCCAAATCGCCCTTTTCTAACGCCAAATCCACGCTGTTCTCCCACAGCCCCATCTTCGAATATATGTGGACACAAGGTTGTATTCTGCCGCTTTGTTTGCATAGGCGTAGAGCATAGTCCAGATCATAGTAGGGTTTGTCGGATAATGGATCAGAGGGGGCGGTGGACAAGAACCGGAGGAGGGGAGCGTCGTCGATGGTAGATAACGGTGATGCGTAGAATGTTATGAGAAGGTTGTGGAGCGTAGATGAAGTGTTGTGTTGCTCAAACACGACATGGTGCAGATACCGTATCGCATGATTAGGCGATAGCGGATCCCGCGCGGTGTGTTGTACTTGCAAGAGTGCCGGTATCAGTTTATGTGGATCCAAGGAGGTCTGCTTGAGCCATGAATCAACCGCCTCTTTTGGTACATTGCGTATAAGGATTGGAGCGAATCGGTAATAGAGCGTCAAATCTGTCTGCAAAGCTGTTTAGGAGCCCATACAGCAAGCGTTCGCGAAGAAAACGCACCTGTCGATCGATCGCTTCTATTGCCTTTGCCCACTCTTCCTCGAGTATCCAATGCTCGATCACACGCTCATAATCCCCAATAACAGAGGCGTAATGAAGATACATGTCAGTCCTCCCATGAGATTGTATTAGCTCATAAGTGGTTGTTGGATCAAGATTTTGCTAGACGGGGTTTAGCACACATTCTGCAGACTAAGAAACGGAGCGACCTTGTAAGTATCGAGGAATTGGCGCAAATCATCCTCCAGAATAGTCTTCTCCGTTCGCAAATTCTCGACGTCGCCGGACACAGATTCTGCAGCCACGATATCGTCTAGTTCATTGCACTTGCTCAGATAGAACTCTACGAGCCATGTCGCGAGCATCATGCGTTGCGTGATATCCTGAAGACGAAATGAACGTGAGTCTACAAGCATAACTAGCATTCATACCTTCTTCCGAGTTCTTTCTAGCCTAGATATGAGGTATGAGCGCAGGGCGTCTCGTTCACCGGCGTCCAGGAATTTGAGTGCAACCTCTTCGAAAGAGGTGGAACATTGCGAATAACACTGTGCAGCTTGGAAGTAACGTCCTTCGCCGAAGAAGGCAGTCGCCTGAGCAGAAAGAATATGATTCCTTTGCGTAGCGGTCTACACCGGAATTGTGAGATAGCTGAGCGGAGAAAATAGCTAACGAACCTTGCAGTGCTTGAGAGCAACGTCATACTGGCCCTTTTCCAGGTAAATCTTCCATACATCTCTGGTTTCGTTCCCAACTACTAGCTCCAGTATCGTCTGGTCGGTATAGATCCAATAGGTTTTGCGGATGGGGTCGGAGACGATGCCACGAATTTCCTCGCCAGGTTTCTATGTTTACTCCTCAGCAGGACTCAATGACGGTCTGATGTACACTTACCAAAGGAAGAGGCTCTTCGTACGCGAGCTTGTCGTCTAGGTGGCATATGGCGATGATCCTGTCCCGGTATAGAACCATATAGTGGAATTCTGTTAATGCTATTGATAGTGGGATGTCGGTAGATGGCGGAGGGTAAGGGAGTACGTCTGCAGCGTCGATAAAGTCGTCGGATGTGGATGTAAAGTTGAGGTTGCCGTGGTAGAGGCCGAGCCCGGTCAACCAGGCGACAGACTTTGGGAGTGAAAGGGCTTGTTCGGCATTGGGAGTGTAGTAGTGAAGTTCGGAATAGTTGATGTTGCCGGGAAGATCGACCACCTCTGGGTTGACACGTCAAACACGAAACACTTGAGTGAAAGCTAAGTACACGCACTGGGAGGATTGCTAGCAAAGACTGTCCCGAAGACACGACCACCGTCGTCGTTCCTTCGATCTGGGGTTCCAATGAATTGGTATATCCTCGAGGGCGTCGTAACTACGATCAACACTCGCGAGGGATTCGCAGGCGGAAAGTAGTCGTAATTGATACCAGTGACTGGCTGGCGCTCCGGGAGTGCGAATACTTTCTGAAAATGGCGTTCGACCGACTTGAAAAAGTCCTCCTCTGCGCTAAGGACCACCTCGTATATGCTCCCGTCCCTCGATCCAACGAGCATTTCACGCGTCGAAGTCGGATTCGTGGCGGACAACAGCGCTGCCTTATTCCACGCGACGCTCTCAACTACCATCTTCAGCGATTTGAGCTGTCGAGGCTTCTTGGATGGCCGATAGAGATACCAATTCTCCCCTTGCAGCGATGTAATAAGGATATGTCGTCCAGATGGATCCATAAAGACCTTGTAGATGGTAAAGTCTGCCTGCTTCCGCGGGATGGGTATCTTGTGTATCTGTGCAGAGTGCGCTAGTTCGATGATGAGCAGGTTCTGCGAGGCGACGGCCATGATTAGAATATCTGAGCAGACGACAAGCGCGACGACCGGCGCGTCCAGCGGGACTTGGACCTGCCCCAGACTGAATAACGGCTCCTCGGGAACATTGGCCTGCGCTGCCTGTGCTCATTGTCAGCGTACAGCGATCAGCGATGGTTACAGCGAGCTCACTGGGTCGGCGTCTGCGAGCTCATCGGGTTCTAGCGGCGATGGCTCGAAGCCCTCGTACTGCAACGGCGCCAACGACGACGGTATCGTTCCGGGGAACGCAGAGGTCGCATGCTCTACATCTGCCAGACGATGAGCAGCCAATATATGCGTCTGAATAATACGCACAGTCGGAGAACATGGCAAGAGACCCACGTGGATCTTCCGTCACGGTCCCACGCGGGATCATGACGCGCATGAGTATTGCTAACTGTGAGCTTTCTTGACCTCTAACTACCATGTCCCGTCCAATGCCTCGTCTGTTTCTTATCCGCCACGGTATTCTCTTTCTTCAGTTCTGCGCCACACCGATCTTACGTCTGCCATAGGGGAGACTGAGTGGTCCATGAACGGGTGTGTCTATTCCATCTACGCGTTATTTCCGCTAATCAGTCAATAGGCGCCATGTAATCGCGTCCTACATCTTCCTGGAGCGTTTTTCTTATCGTCTATTAGACCGGTCGTAGTGATATTCCTCTAACGGCTCGAGGAGAGGCCGAAATCCTGGGAAAAGCCCCGATCCTCGTTGGCGATGACAGTACATCACAACCTCTCCGTGTCGCTCATTGAATAACGAAATCCAGAGCCCATCGATCCCAAGAACCTCTGCACCGTCTTCGTATCTCCTCGCATACGTGCCCACAGGACCTTCCATCTTCTCTTTTCCGAGGTCGAAACTCCTCATCACATTCTAACGGAAGAGTGTCGGGAATGGGATTATGGTAGGCTTCTTCTTCATCTCGAACACGACCGAAGTCTGATTTCCTTCGAGGTGACTACGAGGGTCTCAAGCCCGCTGAGATCCAAGCTAAGAATCCCGGCTGGAGTATCTGGACCGATGGGTACATTTGTGTACGTCGGTTGAGAATAGTAGGCTAATTGCGCACAGATGTCCAAATGGTGAAACCGTGCAAGAGATGCAAGATCGCGTCGACACGGTTATCAAGAAGGTTCGGGAGTATCATCGCCAGTACAAGGAAGAAGGTATCAACACACGAGACGTCGTGATTGTTGCCCATGGTCACTTTAGCCGCGTATTCCTTGCACGATGGATCAACTTCCCTCTTCGCCTGGGTAACATTTCTATCTCGCGATTGCTTATTGGTCAACTGACGAGGACACGTAGGAACTCACTTTAATGTCGAAGCCGGCGGCGTAAGTCCAAACGTTTCCAGGATACTGTGTATACTGAATAAGCTTTAGATTGCGGTACTTGGATACAACCACAACAACTTGGCCGAGCCTGCGATGAATGCGTTGAATTTGCATGCGAAAATTAACTAAAATTTAGACTATGTAGAGTACTTGTAGAGAGTTTCCTAAGTCAATTTCCGGAATGGAAATGCGCAACTTCGATCTGATTTCCAGAAAAGTATGTCTAAAAAACGCGACTCTAGGTCAAATTTGCGGAAACCCAAGTTTATGCCAATCTGTGGTCTACGAAACGGCCTCTTCGTTGAATCCCCGGTCGAATTCGGTCAGTATCTGGGGATTCTTGCGCCACAATGGTGGGGTTGACCACAAGTGCCGCGCGGGTGTATGGGACAATGATTACAGATATTAAGAGTGATTTCTTTGTATCGTATCGTTCTACTAAGTGGTTAACACTTACCAGAACCAGTCGTTTGATATTCCATCCGAGTCGTCGATCCTTAATACTATTCAGCTACATAGAGTCATAGACCACTACATTGCACTCCTGGAAAAAGACATAGGTTCATATGTTGCGCCGGCCTGTCATCCTTTGCCTATGAGTCCTTCCGCTGCAGCCTCATCAAGCAAGCAGATCTTTAGATTGGTGGTGGTGGTGCGCTTTACAAGCTCTAAATATCTACAGAAAGTCAACCAATTGGCCGTGAGTTAGGTCAAATGGGAATGTGTGTCTAGTAATGCACAAAATAGAGAAATTAACTACGGGTCTCCTGAGATTTCTGACATAGCTAGACCTTGTGTGGCGCACCAGTAGCTCATCGGGCCTCCGGAACCATTCAATATGCGGAGATGTCTGAAAGCAAAGCTAAATAATAATCTACTAGCTACGCCACGCAACTGACTCAACTGTGCAATCAAAGCACTGGCATCTGAGTCCCGTTTGTCAATGGGCTGTAATGTTCCCACACACCAATCTACATTTCTTGCCCGTGTGTAGGAATTCAAACATGAAATATTCTCTTCTGGGAGAGTCTCCCCGGATATCCAATGCTTGATTGGGCATTCTACCAACCCTTCCGACCATGTCGTACAGTTCCAGTGGCCGTGCCATGTGGCGCACATCTGGATTCTCTACAATCTTCTCATATATGGTGCTTCGAAAAAAAAGAGAGGCCATTGTTACTATCAATCATTGGCCCGCACACCCATGCGACACAGATGCGATCCCTCTGGTCAATCCCATCAGTGTGGCGCAAAATCCAGATTTGGTCCGGGCCGAAACCGGAGAGAGGCCGTTTAGTCTGTCTTCGCGATCGGACGAATGGCGGATACTTGTCTTTGAATACACAAGATGCCCTCAAATTTACAACAGAAATCGCGATATGTATCCAGCAAAAGAGCGAGTACTATGGTGTACAAACTTTTCCGCTTTCGGTATGGCCGTAGATAATAACATAGAACCCTGCATTTTCCGACGCGTACATTATTTGATTGTCAAAAGCTTCAGGCCAAACTTTGTCGGAGACCTCCACTTTTGTTTATTCCTCTGCTTTCCATGGCGGAAACAGACTCACATATCGTTCCAACGGCGTCGGAGAGGGACGACGAGCTCGACGCGCTCTCGACGACGTCGGACAGCCAAGGTGGGCCCATAATTTGACATCCTCGTGTTCAACACGCGGTCTTATTGTCTCCAATAGTCGACGTGGAACCAGCAGCAGATGATGCTCCCGAGGGCAGCACTGCCGTTACAGACGAGGCAGTCGGCAACGGCCATGACGAAGTAGTAGAAACGAGTGACACGACCACCACCACCATACCCGCATTGGAAGCCCCCATACCCGCATCGGACAACGCAGCATCGGAGCCAGTAACAGACGATAAGCAAGACAAACAACCAGCAAAGATGGCCACGAAGCCCTCACCGACGAGCAAAGTCGGTGCTCCAGCGTCCAAAGTGTCTTCCACGCTCAAGAAAGTGCGTCGCAGTGCAAAGATCTGTCTTTAATTACTTATCTGACGTGATTTCTTTCTTGCAGCCTCCAGCGAAAGCAGCCCCCGCTAAACCAACGACGACCGCAGCGACCGCGAAGCCTGCTCCCGATTCTTCTGCTGCAGCCAGGCGACGGTCCATCGTGCCCACTAAGGCGCCGATATCTGCCTCGTCGTCCAGCGCCACCGTCAAGAAACCCACCGTCGCAGCCAGAGCCCCGCCTCCCGCCAGAACCGCCGCCCCTGCACGCAATGTCACTTCTCCCGCTGAATCCAAAGCCGCCAGTAGCACTACCACTTCACCCGCTAAGCCACGGGCATCGGTCTCCGAAGGCGTCAAGAGGGCTCCTCTGAGCAGCCGTCAGAGCATCGGTGGCGCAGTAAGCAGAGCTCCCCCTCCCTCCACTAGCAAGGCCTCCGCGACTGGCACCGTCACCAAGGCGCGCACCGCGTCCTCGATATCATCCATCCGCGAAGTCAAGGAGGATGGCAAGGCCCTCGAAGATATGCAGAACAAGGTCATTGGGCTTCTTCTCTCGTCTCTGACGCGTCTTTTCTCATCCGTAAAACTATAGCTTAAGGATGCCAACGACGCTCTAACTTCAAACAATGGGCAGGTGTCCAAGTTGGAATCTGAGCTGGCTGAGCTCAAGGCTGCACTCGAGAGCGTCCAATCTGAATTAGATGCCAAGAACTCGGATGCAGCTGGATTAGAGGAGGCAAAGGCAGCTTTGGAAGCAGAGCTCAAGGAGACAAAGGAATCACTTCAGCAATTCACCTCGGGTGAAGAGGACACTTCAGCTTTGCTAGAATCCGTCAAGAAAGAGGTGCAATAATCCTCCGCTCTCCTTTCGACCTGCCACTGATGCATTGATATAGCTCGCCGACACCAAGGCTCTCATGCAAGCAGAGGGCGGACGCGTCCAAGAGCTACAGGCCGGTATCGTTATCCTCGAAGAAGAGGTCGTCAAAGCCAAGGACAACGTCGAGGCGCTCCGCCAGTCGAACTCTTCTGCAGCTGCTGATGCTGCCGCAGTCGAGCACGAAGATTTACTAAAGGCGCAAGCCGACTTTGCGGCTATCCAAGCTGAGACCGAAGCGCTGAAATCCGCCCATTCCAAGGCGCTGGCTGAAGCCGTTGAGAGGATCACCCTCCTGGAGAACCAATCCGGCGCTGTGGCGACTCTCGAGGATCAAATCGCTGTGCTCCAGGGGGAGAAGGCGGAGAGTGCGACTAAGGTATCTGAGTTGGAAATTGAGATTCTGGAGTTGAAGGAGAGTCGGGATGTGTTGGAGGACGAGCGGGAGAAGTCGGCTGCCACGCTCAAGGCGATTCAGCAGGAACTCACCGAGGCTAAGGCTGCTACGGAACAGGCACTGAAAGATGCACAAGCTAAAGAGGCGGAGTTGTTGGCTACGATTGAGACCACGAAGGGAGAGCACGCTGATGCCTTGAAGCTAGCTGCTGACGACCAGGCCAAGGTTGTTGCCCAGCTGGAGTCATTGACGGAGGAGTTGGGCGGCGCTCAGGCTGCCCACGAGACCACCAAGGCTGAATCTACCGCGGCAACTGAGGCACATGCAAAAGCCCTGAACGAAGCTGAACAACGCTACCTTGCGAAGGAGAAGGAGCTGTCCGAACAACTTCAGAAGGTTACGACTGAGCTTGAGGTTTGTCCAGCGAGATTCTCTCAAATTTGTGCTAATGATTTGTCTGCCAGGGCCAAGAAGCACAGTACAATGCCAAAGTTGATGCTGTGAAGGCGGAGCATGAGAAGCTTTTGCAGGAGGCTTTCGAACGCGCAAAGGTGGGAAAAACAGTCATAACTTTACTTTCATTCCCAATGCTGATGTGTGCTCTGTAGTCCGAAGCTATGGAACACCACCGCGAAGATCTTAATGGCGTTCGCCTGAATTTTGACTCGACGACGAGCCAAATGACAGCGAACCACAACTCTGCTTTGGAGGACCTCAGGAAGGAGCATGAGACGGCTCTTGAGTCTCTAAGCCACGGCTTCGAGAAACAGATCAGCAAGCTTAGCCTCGAGTTGAAGGCGACGCAGGATGATTTGGCGAAGACCAAGGCTGCGTATGAGGCGTCCAAGTCGAGTATCGCGTCGTTGACGGACCAACGGGACCAGGCTCGCGCTGCGCTGGCATCCACGCCGACCACCTCTCCAGAGGCCGCCGAGGAGCTCGTTCGCTTGACTACGGAGCTCTCGCATACCAAGGATGACCTCCAGGCGTCCAACGAGATCCTCGCTCTGACTAAAGAGTCCCTCACTGAGATGTCGAAGAAACACTCGCAGGAGCTGGAGGACGCTGCGAAGGAACGCGCCAACGAGTTGACTAAGCTCCGCGCTACGCACGACGAGGACATTACAACGTTCGCCAGGGAGAAGTCTGATCTTCAGATCAAGTTGTCTGATTTGGAGGGAGAGATATCGACGCTTAAGGCTACGCTCGCCGCTGAGCAGCCGGCGCCGAAGAGTAATGGGGTGCCGGCTCCGCCGCAGTCTCCTGGTGTTACGAAGGAGGAGTTGGCGCGCATGCATGAGGCTCATAATCTTAAGATTGGTGACCTTACGGCTGAACATGAGAAGGCGCTGAAGGCGCTGGTGGCGAGGCTGGAAGCGTCTGAATCTAGCGTTGAGCAGGCGCGCCAGGAAGTCATGAGGAAGGCTATGGAGATGGATTATATGGAGAAGGAGCGGGAGGAGGATGCGGAGCAGATTAAGGCGTACGTTTCTCTTTTCTTTCCATAGGACCGCGAACTGATTTCTTTTTTATAGATTGCAGGAAGATCTGAATCGCCTGACGGAGGCGCTTGCAGCAAAGGCGCATTGAATATTTTATTATTGTCGATGGGAAACCATAATCAAGGCCAAAGGGTCCATCCTCCTCTTATGCATATTCTACTTACTCAGTTCTGGTCTTTCACATATTCTGCATTAACCTATACTTTTTTTCCCTGTCTGTGTGGAAAGTGATTTGATACCCATTCTGTTGTTTGTGTGACTCATTGAAGACGTGACTCTAGTGACGTACCGGTCCGACTTTCCGATCGGCCTCCCTGACATGCTCATCGATCATGCCAATGTTCCAAAGGTCCGTCAACAGTACTTATAAAAGCATTCAATCCCCACTCGGGAAGTGCCGCCTACGGCGGCGCACAACCTTGCTTGTTTCGCATTGAGTGGCTGAGTCTGCAGAGTGATGTTAGTGTTTTTCTGAACATTAGTCTGACATTATGGGCTCAGCGACAACAGCGCCACTTATTGGATGAGGGATGTTGAAGCCGCAAACAAGAGCATTGACAGTGATTAGGGTATTGACATAAATTCAGTAGCTTTACATAAAGTGACATGATAAATTGGGAACCTACGCAGCTGCAGTGGTTAATATTGTATACCGTCAGAATGATGTGTGGCGCAATCCGCCGGTTTGTACTTATTTGTGATGTCGGACCCGGCGGCTGAGCGCTGAATTATCACAAACGAAGGAACCTTGACGAGCAAGGTGACTTAGCGAACGACTTCATTAACAGCCTTACCACCATACAGGTCGTCCGACTTATGCGCTACGCGGATGCAGGTGAAATCGTCCTATAAAATGGTAGAGTGAACCATGTACAACAAATTATATTCTCCCCAACACTACCATCCATCAAAGTTCCCAAAGCCCAGCTTCCGCTTCTTCGTCGGCTCTTCAGACGCTGCTGTAGGCGGTGCTGGTCTTTTCACCGCCGCTGCCGCGGGTGCACCGAGATACTTCCCAACGCCAACACTTGGCGACGCTCCCACAGCAGCAGCCTGCGTACCCACTTTCGTGCCAAACCAATTTATATCGTCCCCTTTACTCTTCTTGTCAGACCCCTCTAGCCGTCCGCTCTCTGCTGCAGCCCGTTTGGCAAGCTTGTTGGTCAGACGCGTCTTCCACTCCTGGAACGGGTCTTGATAGCTAGAGAAACAATTAGGACGACAAAGATTAGGCAGAGACGTGGTAGCACGTACATAATGATCTCTGTTATTCGGACTTGTTTACTAGGACGTTCGGTGCCCTCTTTTCTGGGAAGTCGTTCCAGTGCATCCAGCACGTCTTCGCCGCCGACAAGCTTGCCAAAGACTGTATGCTTTTTGTCGAGATGTGTGGCTGGTTTAAAAGTGAAGTAGAACTGGGAGCTATGAGGTTGTTAGCACAGAACATGAAGAATGAAAAGACGAACATACCCATTTGTCCCCGCTCCCTTGTTGGCCATAGCGACTACACCACGACTGTCGTGCGATGCCGCATTCTTCAAATCATACTCATCCCGGAATGGTGTTCCCCAAAATGATTCTCCGCCAGATCCTGTGCCAGTTGGGTCTCCAGTTTGTATCATGAAGCCTGGGACCAGTCGATGGAACAAACAATTTTCGTATTTGCCAGCCCGGGCAAGCATCAAGAAGTTATAGCATGTCTTCGGCGCCTAATGAAAATGAAGTGTCACTTGGCCGAGAAATAATGTTATGGCGAATTGAATACCTTGTCGCAAAAAAGCTCCAAATTCAAGCTGCTACCGCCCAAGCTGGTGACTACACGCACGTACGCACGTCGCTTACCGACATCTTTCTCCTTGCCTTTTCCTTTCGGAGGGTTTGAGATTTCTTCGAACATCAGTTCTTCCTGAAAACAAGATTAGACGAGGGCTGGCTAGAGCCACGGAACGCACCTCATCCCAGACGAGTTTGGTCGAAGTTTGGAGGGGATCGATAGATGTAGATGTTAAAGAAGCACCAGGAAGACCATTGGAGTATGGGGATACATTCCCTAAGTGATGATTTAGTGGGATTGAGTTGTGAAGCTTGAAGTACATACATGGCAAGGCCTCTTTGGCTTTAGGCGGTTGCACCGCTGGAGTGGGCTTGGTGGGCTGCACTGCAGCAGAGGTGGATGCGGTTTTCGTAGCAACGGACGCAGGGGGGAGTCCGTGAGGGTTTTGGAGTGTTATGACATCGGTTCTAATTGCGCGTTAGATGATTATAGAATGAGGGGAGAAGATGCGCACTTTTTGAACGGAACATCGTCAATGAGGTCCTTTCCACCTTTTATGCTATCTGCGAGAAAGACGTTGCCCGTTGTGGCAATGGCGACAATGTGCGAGTGTTCGCTGAATGGCTTGAAGGATATGGGGTCGTGGATCTCGCCAGTAGCCTCTTTGCGCGAGTAATTGAGGCTGATGAGGTCTGAGGGCTGCAGCGGCTCTTTTGTTATGGGATTGGTATTGTTATGCTGTCTGCACGAATGTTAGACGAGTGGTTGGAAGAGTAGAGCTACGCACTTTAACCAAGGAATGATGTTGACGAGATCGTAGACATAGCCAGTGCCGTCAGCATTTCTGGCACATACGGGGTGCTCAAATGGCTGATACGAGAGCGCGCAGCAGTTGAAGGGTGTCCTGACGCCGTTATGGGGAGCTTCAGTCTTTCTGAAGGGATAATGAGATTTGTACAAGCAGTAGACGAGCAGAGCGCACGCTTTGTATCCCGTCGACGAGGAATGCCAGCCAAACTTTCCCGAGTGCTCTTCGTGGGTGATGTAGAGCTTGTTGGAATTTCCGTGGCCCATGTTGATGGTAAGAGTTAGAGTGCCGTCGGCCCTATCGCTTTGGCTTGTATTCTTACGTCGACGACCATTAATTGCTGGGGAACGCGTTCATCGCGCTGCAAGCCTGCTTTCACGCTGCTCGTCGCTGCCTGGTGATGCTGCTACAGCCCACAACGCTCCTGAACGTCTGCAATGGCTCTGCATATCTCAAGACCGGCTAGAGCCTTCCACAGACTCTCCAGGCTTCAACATGTCGCAAAGTATCATGACTATGTGCGCTCGGTGACTCCTGGTGTGTATCTGTAATTTTATAGATGTCTATCCAATCTTACTGCTACTCAGGCGGTGGTGGAATGATTCGCATACCTCTCGCGTCACCCAAAATAATCGGTGTTGCTAATTCTCGAGGCACTCGAGGGTATGTTGCCTGCTGCTGCTGTTATATTCCAACCTAATCAGAATTGTAGTCATCAAGAGGACTTTTACGCGTTTGCTACCCTATCCATAGACCCCGAAGAGCTGCGGGAGAACGTCAAGAGGTCTCATCATATAGACTGGGATCCTACCGCAAATGGACGTTTACTTTCCGACCAACTCACGTTCATCGGACTGTATGATGGGTGCGTCGACTTGTTAATATATCCAAAGACTTATCTAATGCATCTTCCAGCCATGGTGGTTCCGCCGTATCTCAATATCTTCGACAAGAGCTTCATGGTCTACTAGAGTCCGCAAATAAAGAGGACATACCCGAGCTGTACGCATGGATCAGCGAACTTGGAGGCTACTTCAAACGTTGGAGAGGAGGAGCCCTCGCTCCTTGGATTGAAGACCCACAAAATCCTCATTTTTACGACTTGGAAGCACGAGCAACTCAAGCGTTCTTCGAGGTTCGTTTCTATCGCCTTACCAGCCATGCCATTCCGAATCTTACATGCATGACAGGTTGACCGCCAGCTATCTATCGATAAAGTAGCACAGTCATGCGGGGCAACAGCATCTGTAGCGCTCATCCAATCTCTTGACACACCTCATGTCCCATTCTTTGCGGCGGAAAAAGTATCGTTGACTGTCGCACACTGTGGGTAAGTCTCTACGTCCCACATTGTCTTCTCTTCGCTTATTCTGTAGAGACACTCGAGTTATTCTAGGGTCAACTGGAGGCGACGTATTCCCAATGACAGAGAAACATCACGCAGATGCTAGAATTGAATCGATTCGCCTGCGACGAATGATGGGCTCTTCATTGATTACTGATTCGTTTGGTGAATCTCGGTAAGCTCGATAACGTCGCCTCATAAATTGTCGACTGACGAAATGTCTAGGTGGATGGGTGCACTTGAAAATACGCGATGGTATGCACCTTCTTGGTCTCTCGCGACATGCTAATGGCGTGCTCCCAGCTTAGGTGATCTGCGGTTCAAGAAATTTGGAGTAACAGCTGAGCCCGAAGTACGCACGAAGCTCCTTGAAGGTCGGGCAACCATCTCTTGGCAGCGCCGCACACCTGACACTCACCACAGGCAACAAGTGGGCATACATGATCCTTTTTTCTGATGGTGTATCCTCTCTTGCATCCGACAGCGAAGTCGTCGACTTGGCTAGAGACGCAAAAGATCCAAAACAAGCTGCTGATCGCATATTGTCATATGTCGATGAGCTGGGTGGAGAGGATAATGCTACGGCAATTGTGGTACCCTTGGCTGGGTGGGGGAAGATCACTGGTGCAGACAAGACTAGGGCACTTCGAAATTATCGGAGAGAGCAGGCTGGTAAGTGCTACGTCTTGTGGCCTCAAATTGTCGCTGAGAAAATTGTCAGTCGGCAGCGAACGGCTTCGTAGAATGTAATCTTCATAGTGTTGGACTCCAACAAGGACTCGATACACCATTCCCAGGATCATCCCAAGTATGTGGACTAACAATTACCCAGTTGTACGTGGTCTCACCACCGTATAGTATATCACTGCATACAGTAAACTCTGCGAAATAGTTAGGAGTATGCCCCGCTATGGCCATCCTAGAACAACTTTGCGCTCCTTTCCAAAGCTACCCCCTTTTCAACCAACAATGGGATTCTCGCCTTCAGAGAATTCTCACTCGCGATTTCCCGTGTGGTGTGGGTAATAAAGGAAAACGAAGTAACACTCAGCCTCCTTTCTGCGACCATTTCAACTACATATCACCACTATGGCACTTGAACTTCACGTTTTCAGTGGATTGACTTTTGGAAGGCGTTCGTGCAAAGTATAAAGTCGATACTATATTCTGAACAAGTAACCATCAGTTAGGTTCAATGCGATAATCCATGCAACTTCTTCGTTGTTGTTTACCGTGAACGCCACGTAGTCAATCTGTGCGACACGAAGAGGAAAGCTGGTTAACATCCAACTTAAAGTTCGTTCATTTAGGTGAGGTCAAATTTGCGGTGAAGCATGTCCGTCCGCACGAGGGTCTGACCCAGCGGCCCATACCAGCGTACCCGACTGATTCTTGACCTTCTGGATGACCTGACCCCTCCCCACCATCGATCTCTCGAAGCCAGACAACGCGCGGGCGTCGTGGCCCATCTCTCTCAATTTCGCAATCACATCATCCGAAATACCCTCTTCAAAGTACACCTCGCTGTTGATATCACCTGCCACGCCCGTGCTCCCCGTTTGCGAGTCAGGCATCCCTGCAGATATGCAGAAGCGGGGTGCGTCGAGGGCTGCTTGGGGTGTGTATCCTCGGAGGATGTTTAGGAGGACTTGGACGTGTCCTTGAGGCTGAGGGGAGATCAGTGGGGAGCGCTCGCTCTTGGGAGGCAGAACTAACCTGCATGAAGCCGCCCATGACACCGTAGCAGAGGAACAGCTCGTCATTTCGAGTGGCCATGCACGGGATGATGGTGTGGTAAGGGCGTTTCCCGCCCTGTGTACTGCTCAGTGGCACGTCAAAGGGAGGGCGATAAAATTTATCTACCTCCAAGGCATTCGGATGTCCTTCTTGTAAGATAAATCCTGATCCTCTGTTCTGAAGTGTGAAGCCACACCCATCCGGAATAGCTAGAAGAAAGAAAGCGCTTAGCATGTTTCGAGACTGTCAGTAGATCGGTTTGTACCCGCAGTTCCGAATCCTAGTAGATTATCGTGAGTTTAAGGCCAGGGATTTATAGACGCGTGCGGACTCGCCTGCGTAGTTGCTTTGAATGAAGCTGCACGCGTTTCCCCATTGATCAGTCACTGTAGTATCTTGTCGTCATACAGTCGGATAGCAAACGACAAAACTCTTACCAGAGAAATAGACAGTATCTGTCGAATTGATGGGATTGCCCTACAACAATAGGAATCAATGGAATGTCGCACAGGCGAGAATCCAGTTCTTACATGAACGACTTCCGGATTCGTCTTCGTCGGGTCGATTAGTTTGGCACGAGATGCGAGGTATTCCTTCGTCGGCGAGTTAGGGCTAACATCTTCGAGAGTGTTTGCGAATAAACCTTGCTTAGAAGTTCTTTGACGGGGATGTATTGGAAATCTGGGTCTGTCACGTAATACTGGCTATCTAGAGGATAGGATGTCAGCCAATGGATACAAGTTGGAGGAAGCATACCTGCAAAAGCAAGCCTGAAGATAATTTAGTAACGGTCAGAGTACTCGTAGGACAATGCGCATACCTCATCGCCTCAACGAGGACATGAAGATACTCAGCAGAGTTGTGTTCCAGCTCAAACAATGGTTTGATAGTACCCTGTTCTTGTAAATTCTCTAGTATACCAAGAGCCATGAGAGCCGTTATTCCTATTAGAATTCAGCTGTATAGCAAGCAGCGAAGGCGCTCTCGGTACCTTGACCGTTCGGAGGACACTACACTGGTAATTAGACAACAATGAATGTCACCAGAGAAGACCCACACCTCGTATAGCGATACCTCGTTGGCATATGTGTACTTGATAGGCTCGACGAAACTCGTCTCGTGTTTGGCTAGGTCGTCTAGCTCCATAAGACCACCTTTGCTCTTGATGAGGTCGACAATCGCCTGCGCAATGCGACCTTTGTAAAACCCATCCTTTCCTTTCGTCGAAATTTCGCGAAAGGTCTGCGCAAGCTTCGGGAATTTGACGACCTCTCCAGGATGGGGAGCTCGTCCATTCAGAAGCATGTCATCACCATTGGGGGACGCGGTCTTTATGAGGTTCTGCCAATGTTTGAATGAGATCAGTACAACGATCCAAGAACTCTAGAAAGTCGTACTTCTGCACGCTGCCACTATAGTCCGATGTTAGAAGTGCTACTGAAGGGATCAGACGAACGACATACGCCATGACTGTGTATCTCAGACACTGGGACGCTTCGACATCCATCAGGCCGCATTCAAATGTAGTAACGTCAATCAACTCACCCTTCCTCTGCCAGTCGGATAGCAGGTGCTAAAACATCTCCCACAGTGACGTTCCCGCTTCCGAAAATTTCCACTGCGTCTACCCACGCTGCCACAGCACCTAACAGAAGCGCTTTGGTAACAGTTCCCGTCGATAGGGAGAAGTACTCACCTGGAACGGTCACAGAATTGAGGTCGGTTGCGGGGATACTGTAACCAGTGATTCCGCGCGAACGAACGTGTTCGATGGTCAATTTAGCTGGGGAATGTCCAGACCCATTGAGTGCTTTGACTTGTTTCGTTTTGGCGTCGAAGAACAGGCAGAAAGCATCCCTACACTATCAGTTACGACGGGTACCATACATTGGGCATTGTTACGCACCCGCCTGCACCACAAGAGCTTGGCTCGGTGACATTCAAAGCAACGGACACGGCCACTGCCGCATCAGCTACATGGAAATTGTTGGAGAGAAAGTTCATGATGAACGCTAGTCGACGCACCAGCATTGCCTCCTTTCCTCAAGATCTCTAAACCAGCTTCTGTCGCCAAAGGCTGGCTCGAAGAAACGATACCTTTAGTACCATAGACCACAGATCGTCTGCTAGGAAAGCGGAACGCAACCTCTTCAGGTGAGTCGACCTTGGACCAGTCAATTTTTACGGGGGAAGACATATTGCGTGCGACTTTGGAAATATCATGAGGAGCCCGTTGCCTTTATAGTGGACCAAGCTGGTGGTGGCAGGCATTTCGTTCCGCGAAGGCCATCCGGGCGATGATTCGAAGATGATAAGATAGCACATGATCACGACCATTTCTGGCCACCCACCCTCATCTCCGCCATTAAAATGTCGCAGGAAGCAAAGCTGCAAGTCGTCGCGCAGGAATTCCAAAAACTGCAGGCGGACATGTCCAAAGCTGTAGAGGCCCGGGAAAAGCTGGGCACCCAATTGTCAGAGAACGAGCTCGTCAAGTCTGTCCGTACCCATAAATTTCGAATACAACTTGGCATGAATTATCGGATTAGGAATTCACGAAGCTCAAGCCGGAGAATGCAGTATACAAGCTCATCGGGCCCGTACTCGTGAAGCAAGACCAAGCCGAAGCCAAAACCAACGTCGACACCCGCCTCGATTTCATCCAAGGCGAAATGTGTGTAAACCTTCCTTGCTGCGACGTCGGAGCTGATGTATGGATTAGAAAACGTGTAGAATCGCAGATTAAAGATATTGAAACCAAGGCAGAGCAGAAAAAGAGCGAGGTGTGTATTCCTTTCCAGTTCTCTAGTGCTCTCCCGTTCACCGCACCAACAGTTCGCAGCTGCCCAGGCTGCTCTGCAGCAAAGCCAGCAAGCATCATCTTAACGTAGTCCTTCCATTCTCTGTATCCATAATACATGTATTATGCCGTAGTCGGCTGAGACAGTGTGGGCGCTGCTTGGGCGAAAAGCGAAGGGTTCAAATTCATGCTCTGCAGCACCTGCGCCTTCCTCTTCTGCGCCTCCAATTCCGGGCTCTTGAGTATCTTCTCCAGCGCGAACCGCTTCCTGGCGGAGACCGGCGGACAGTTGCGAATCACAACAACATCGTCCTGGCGCATTTCTGCGAAAGGCCAGTTAAAGAGAAAAACATGGCGGTGTGGGAGTCACGAACCATTCTTGGGGTCATGGGTGAGGTACTTCTTCGTCCTCTCAATAAGCTGGCGAAGAAAGATCGTCAGCCGCTAGCGTAACGTCCAGAGGTCAATGTAGCGCACTTTGCCCGTTACTTTGTGTGTCTTCCACCGCGAAACGGTCACCGTCGCCGTTTTATTCATGAATCCAGCTTTGGTCACGATGCCCTGCAACGCCATGGGAGGCATTTTGAGAGAGTTTTATGTTGGCGAAACGTGAAAGTAGTGGTCAAAGCCTCGACGCGCCAAGTTGATTATGCCGGAGCGGCATTTTCCCACGTGTCGAAATGTGGCGTTTCCCACAATGATTTTCGCTTTCCATTTCTTCGATGCAATCCAGGATAATGGTACGACGAAGGCAACGACCGCTTCAATTAAGCAGACAGGATACATTAACGACAAAATCTATGATCCCCCTGTAAGTAGATAAAAATACATCAAAAGAGTCATGACTGTGATGGTTGGTTGGTATGTATGCGAAGGATGCGTGTAATGTAAAAGAGAAAAATCAAGTCCCAAATCGAACAACAAGATCTACGCCGCAGATGTATCTGACTCTTTCGTTTTCGTCGGTGGCAACGTCTTCGTCGGGGCGAACTTGGACTTCTGTCGTAGAAGCGCACCATACTTGATGAAGACGAAGGGGATGGGCACCATGGCCAGCGCAACGAAACCTAACAGGGAAGATGCCCACCGAGGTCCAAGGGCATCGAACATCTGGCGAGCGAACAGTGGGAACGCTGCACCGAATAGGGAACGAATAACGGTATTCGCGGCGAGCGCAGATGCAGCAATCATGAGATAAGTGTCAATCATGTAGTTGAAGAAACCAAGCTAAACGTTCACGGATCAGAGACATGTAATTCCCTCAAAGCATAAAGACTTACGAAAATCCAGCTGATAGCAAAGCCCATCGCATATCCTGCCATCATAGGAGCCCAGTATGAGATGGACGGGAAACTCGTCCATCCGAACCAGAAGAAGGACGCGGCGAAGAGTGGGGCAGCGTACATCGTCATGTGAAGACGGAATTCAGGTTGGACAGGCGCAGGTGCCACACGAGCAGCCTCCTTCTCGTACGCTGGGTTCCATATGAGAAGATACTGTAAAGTAGTCAGTACGTAAACGGAAGAGGCGCGCAAAGGTACTGACCAGAGTTACAGCGGTGACTCCACCAAGAGCGATGGGAAGGAACATGAGTCCCGAAATACCAGCATTGAAGCCATGTCCTTCGCTGAAGACGATCGGGTAGGCTTCAAAGAGAAGGTACAAACAGCCGTATACGAACTAGAACAAGATCAGCTTCTAGCCCAGGAGAAAGGATAGATGGACATACACTCATGTAAGCGGTGCTGGCTATTAACATAGGCTCTTGCACCAGAATCTTGAAAGGGCGAGCCAGCACGTTTTCGATCTGTTGCGCAAGTGTCTTCTGCTGGCGCTCCATAGGAGCATAATATCCGTTATCGCCAGTCTCTTTCCTTAGCTTTTCAGCTTTGCGTACGAGGATGATCGGCCTAATCTCAACGTCAGCGCGGGACCCCCTACAAGCGGCGCATAACTTACGCATAGGTCTCGGGAAGAGTGAAAACAATGACGAGCCAACAGAAACCAGCCTGTAATAACGGTCAATGCACGTCCTTCATCAGAAGGGCGGAGGTAACTTACGAAGATGGTAAGGACCCAGAAGAGCCATCTCCACGAAACACCGGCAACAGATATGAAACCAGCGATAGTTGGGCCTAGTGCAGGGCCTGCAAATGGCGCGACAGTGAAGATGGCGAGAGCTTTTCCACGGGTCCTGGCGTCCCAGATATCTGATATCAACGCTCCAGAGTTGGTTAACGGTGCGGCGGCGAAAGTACCACCAATGAAGCGGAATATCAAGAGAGATGCGGTGTTCTGGGCTAAAGCCATACCAACTTGGAAACACTAAAAATAATCAGTGATGTGATAGATAGGATGAATGGTGGGAAGCGTACGGTATATACAAAGAATGAAATGATGAACATTGGTCGACGACCGAATTCTTCAGACATGGGACCCCATAGAAGGGGACTGGAGAATGGGAAATCAGAATTAGGCGAGAAACAAGGTAGCGAAACGTACCCGACGCAGTATCCCGCCACGAAGAGCGAAATCATGAGAGTAGCAACCTCGGAAGACATGTGGTACTCCTCCACGACTTGTTGCACGATACCGGCAGCTAGAGGATGGGTAAGGCGAGATTGAATAGCGGCGACAATATAGACGTACGCGCTGAACTGGCAAAGGTGCTATAGGCGAGTCGCGTCAGTTGGAGGCATGTTGAGCAGGATGATTTACGCACGCGTTGAGGACCAAAACACCGCCAACCATGGTGAGATACCATTTTTTTGCATTCGACCAGTTCTACGGACGCGTTAGCGGTAGCAATGAGGTATGAGGGGAGAAGTATTTACCTTGGGGTCTAATTTATCGGCAGGGTCAAACTGGACGAGGTATGGGTCACGCTTCTCGTCCAAAGTACTTGGCTGAGTAGCCTCCAAGTCTGTTTGTTCTGGGAGTTGGATAGTGCGAGCATCGTCGTTCATGCTGGACCGAATGGACATTGTCGGTGGTGGAAGAAGCGATCAAAGGACAGTCAGTCCCATCGAAGTCTGGCTCCTGTTATAAAGGGTTAGAAAAATCATTATCCTCCTTCATGGTTTGTAAACAAAGTAATGCCGTCCTAGGTGGCCGAATCCGTGCCCCATCGGACTCTCCCATGTCATTGTCATCACTCTTCACCTAATGCGTCATGTTTTTTGACATAGTTTTCACTCGATTCTCACTTGTCAGAATTTTCGTAGCTGCTATTATAGGCTACACAGGCTGTTGTCTGGAGACCAAAATCTGTCGCCCGCCAGCCAAGAACGAATGGGACACGACGCTCCCCGACTCCGTACAATTTGATTGCAATCTCCGAGGTCGGAGATCCCCGTCAGCGGATGTATTCTACCGACTGTCTGAGGTCTCTCAGACACGCACGAATTGACTCTCAACCTCAACTAGACAACGCTCTGCTTAGGAAATGAAACTGTCGGGCCGTCAGCATATCGCGATTTCTGACGCAGTGAAACACTATCGTAACTATGATATCTGAGATCAATCAGTTTTGGACCGATATAGATCTATTTAAAAGTCACCCAATTGACAAAAATAAAGGGTACTGGATCGGCATCAGAGAGCCACGAAAGCCACCAGAGTGGACGCTTATTGGGGGGTTCATCATCATGTACATTCACGAGGAGAACAACTAGGCAGTAATGAGAATATGTTTAATAGTCGAGGAATGGAATACCGGGAAGGCCGCTCCAAAATTGAACGAAAGATCGTATTGGCGGCGAGGACAGAAGCCGCGATGGCCACATATGTATCAATGATGCAGTCAAAAAAGCTCAACTACCGTCTATAGAAGGATCGAGCGCTTCCTTGAGACTCGCAAAGAGAAGCCCATCAGGCCACCAGTAAGCATTGGTAGCCAAGACGAGACATGAGGGAACGAGGTCCAGCCGAGGATTGTAACAGTCAGAACATACTTCTTTCCGACGACATATCTTGACAATAACCCACCCGAAGACGAAGAACGAGATGGCGAACAGCGGCGAAGCGAACAACGACATTTATAGTCGTGTCTCCCTCCCTCTTATGTATATCTACGATTGTATATTATTATTAAGTACTGGAACAGGGTGAGCAGCGCGACAAAATGATGTTTTGAGGATGCGTACCATAGCCACAGCAACCGCCACACCAAAAAGACTAACACTTGTTAAGCGTGCTGGCGATTAGCATCGGCTCTCGTGGTAGAATCTTGGAAGGCCAGGCCAGAACTGAGAACATAGTCAGCCTGGTGCGCCAAGGTTCTTCTGTCTCTCTCCATTAGCGCATAGTACCGAGATCTCTTTGCGGAGCCTTGCCGCCTTGCGCATAAGCAGAATAGGCCTACGAAAATTACGAATACTTGAGGTGCTGATCCGAGAAGAACTAGAAGCCCACTAGTATGTCTCGGGGATGACAATAATGATTAGCAGCTAGCACACGCCAGCGAAGACGGTCACCACCCAAGATAGCCAGCGCCATGAAGCACCTAAGTGACGAGATAAGTATGGCGATATCCAAGTATCAAGGCATGTACCTCCGACAGATATGAATCCAGAGAGACTGTGGGCCCTAGAGCTGGGCCTGCAAAAGGCGTAATGACAAAGACCGCAAAAGCCTCTTGTCGCAGTCTCGCGTAGCCCACATGTCGAAGACTATGGCTCTGGCTGCGAGTGAGAAAGGACTCTACGCCACATAGGCAGGAATAAGTTGGTCCACGAGCCCGCGGCGAAGACTCCTAGAAACCGGAATATAACGAGAGACCCGATGTCAGGAGCGAGAGATTTGGAAATACTGGCCTGGTATTGAGTTAGCAAACGGAGTTGAAGAAACGTGTTGCCCTCACGATGTACACGAAGAAGGTGGATATGGATATGGATCTTCTGCCCTGCTTCTGCCAGGCTCTTCGGATAGAGGGCCCCATAGTATACTGTAGGACTGCGGATGTTGAAACCCCGATTTATTATTGTAATGAAGGCTGGACGTACCCAACTCAAAAGCCGGCCACAAAGCAACCTTCCGTGAGAATGTGAACTCGGACATGAGATCCAGAAGATTTCCAGCCGCTAAACTAGACAATAAGATTGAGCTATTAGAGCCGAAGAGATCCCGTACGTGCTGAGCTCGCAGAGTTCCGTTATACTGAGTCTATGTGCCCGAGTCTGTGGTAGATGCTGGACGGGAATGGGGAGCGCCAAAGACTAAGATCCCTCCGAGCACAGTGGTTCTTCATCGCTTGGCTCGCAGTCAGTTCTGTGTTACGTGTTAGATGGATGGAGCAGCAATAGAGTGTGTTCTTGCCTGCGGGTTAGCGTCTTCGTCCGGCTCAAAATCTACAAGGAAAGAATCGCTCTTCTCTGCTTGACAAAATTTGTTCTCGTTTGCGCCATTCTTCATGGCAACCGAGTGCTCGAACGAGGATATCGTATACGCTGGTACTTGCATATCGCGAGTCGGGGAGAGAAGGTTCGGTCCGCGTTGCCGAACTCCTCTTTCAACCAACCTCGATCATGGATTTCACCGAGATCTATAAACAGTCTGGCTCGCTCGTGTCGTTCAGCCCGGGTGGCCACTTTATTCTTACTGCAGTGCAAGATAGGATAGTCATTCGTCGCACAGACTCTTGCCAGATCGCACGAACGGTCCTCCTCGACGCAACACCTTCACCGACGACCGCATTTTTACAGAAGAATGTACCAGAGACGCGTATCTCTCATGCGGCGTGGTCTAGCGACTCTGAGTACTTCCTAGCGGCATGCGCGCGGAAAGGCTTTGCAAGGGTCTACAAGTTACATGACGAAACTTGGAACGCGAGGATAGACGCGGGCGTTGAAGGTAACGACTTTGGTAAAGTCGCCTCGCCACGATCTAACTAGGAAAAGGTTTAGTAAAGGCGGAATGGTCTCCAGATGGTCGATATATTCTGTGCTTTTCGGAGTGGGGAGTACGTGTCTTCCAGGATTTCACATTGTCATGTTGAAAGCGTCTGAGTAGTTGAGGGTAACGATCTGGTCTCTCGTCACTGGAAGCGCAACATACATACAATTCCCCGTTCATCCAGACAGAGGTCTGCATCTGTTTATTGTATCGAACATTCGACATTGACCAAGTATATTGTTAGGATATGCTTTCCGTGCGGACGGTCGATATTTTCTACTCGCGGAACGACATAAATCTAAAGATACCCTCGGAATCTACGACGCTCACGACTCCTACCAGTTAGTACGGGTAACCATAAACTCCTCGACGGCATTGTCGTATAAGCGATTGATTCTATGAATCAGCATTTCCCGCTGCCTACAGCCTCTTTGGCGGCGCTCTCTTTGTCCCCGGCCGGAAACCATCTTGCAGTCTGGGAAGGTCCATTGGAGGTTCGGAATCATCTCTACTCCTCAACAATGCTCTGACAGCCAGAATAGTACAAATTGACCATTCTTACGCTTACGGGCAATGTCCTTGCATCTTTTTCACCGGAACCCGATCCAGGATTTGGTATTAGGATTGTATCATGGCACCCTACGGGCGCGTTCCTGCTTGTTGGTGGATGGGATGACAAGGTTTGTATCACTACGTTTATCGGCATAATCCACTGATGTCTCCGCGCAGATCCATGTATTGGATAGTCTAAGTTGGTCATGTGTTACGACATTGGAACTATCAAGTCGCATACCATCGGGAGTGGTATGTAACCCATTCTGAGCGGTTCATGAATTGATGACACATTTCCAGAATGTGTGGCGTGAGCCAATGAATTGGCTAGAAACAACGGAAGGCCGAGGATTCCTTTCTTGTGCGTTCTCCCCTTTTTTCTATCATGACCATTGGATCGTAACAATGATTCAGACGAACGTCTACAGCCACCACATACCCTCCCTCTGACAAGATCCGACCACTCCAAACCCCATCCCAAGAGTGGCGTAGTCCAAATGGAATGGAATCGAACGGGGATGCTCCTGCTTGTGCGATTCGGTGGGTTACCCAGCTTCATCTTCCAAACACGTACTAAAATAAGATGTTTCCAGAGACGACACCGACCGCTGTCCATATCTATGATTTCCCTCCTCCGACGGCCACGTTCGATCCCCGACTGCGGAGTGTGCTGATACACACCCGGGCAGTAAGACATGTGCGATGGAACCCAGAGCGTCAGGGAAATCTGGCTATTTGCTGCGGCGCGCCGACTTTATACACTTGGAGTGACGAATGGTTCGGGGAAAGCGGCACCGAGGAAGAGATTGCGGAGTGTGTCGGTGTTCCAGCGCGTCAGTCGAATCACTGTTCATCTATGAGTGCGGGCTCACACGTCGTCAACAGAGAAATTTGATACGCACGATATCAAATGGTCCTCAGATGGGAAGGGGATCATCTTGCTGGACAAAGATACTTTCTGTTGTGCGTTTGAAGTTGAGGACGAAGCCTGATGCTCGATTTCTATTATTTATTCTGCTTGTCTTGCTTTTTCTATGCTGTTCCCTGCACAATTGTATACATATGTGTGAAAGTCGTTGAGGATCCCGTCGTTCATAAGTACTGCGCACAGTAGATACCTTCTTATCAGATACAGATAATTAGCGCCACGCGGTCGCATCTAATCTGATAAGTTCTTAAGATGGCGCATCAATGATTCATACCATCGCCTGACGATGTTTTACTTCCTTGCCCATCGAGCACATAGACAAAGTAGGCGGCATTTGTAGGTATATGGATAGAGTACATCGCTTTTTTTGACACTATGGAATACATTATTATTATTTCTTCTGCAATTGATTTGACTCCCCCTCATACAAAATCATGTTAGGGAAGGGGCTGTAAACGACCTGCAATGCGGCGACATGAGGTAAAAGAATATGGACACCAATTCGAAACTTACATCACGGTACAGGCCCTGTAGCCTCATTCTCATCAAGCACTTTCCAGAAACAGTCCGATGCGCTGGGTTTAACCAGACGTCGCGAAGCTCATGCCCAGGCGGAATTATCTCGTCCAAAAAACGTCGGAGTATGGCGTAGCCCCGTCCGTCATAGTGCATCCCAAGAAGTCGGATCAACCGCTGAAGATGATTGTGTATAAGTGTGTGATAGAATTTTGGATATGCGTCCTGGGTCGTATCGGTTGCGATGCAATGCCCAGGCAGGAACGCGAAGTCCACACCCGTGGATGTGGACAGGGTAGGTGGATGGATACGAAGACCACCCAAGTCGCGCATGACGAACCCCAGGAGTTTCCCGGTGACTACGTCGAAGCGAAGGAGCATATTCTGAGCATGTGCTTCAAACGCCACGCCATTATAAATCAATGGGGGAAGTAACGCTCGACATGCAAGGCTGATATAACTGGTGTAATTTTATGTCAGAACGGGGCAAAAGACAGGATCATGGGGGACATACTTTTCGAGGAATTGCGTGCGTTTTTCATCCGAGTCCAAATGGAAAATATGTTCCACGGCAGACACGCCACCAGGTACGCCGGTATGACCACTCTCTAACAGGGCAGCGCACACTACGACGTTTTCGCCTTCGGACGGCTGATATGTCTCCCTAAAGACGGCGGTGAAGTGTTTGGCGACGTCTGGGCGTACACCGCGAGCAACGATGCTGGCCGGTTCTTTCTCGATGTAAAAAATCCCCGGGTCCAGGGACAGCTTGGGAATGATTTCTGCTGAGAAACGTGGGCCGAAGTCTGCGGTATAGTGGGATATCGTTCGTAGAGAAGAAGAAATCTTGACCCCAACCGCAAGCTTCAAAGCCATACCCGGCAAATCCGGAATAATGACAGTTCTACGAGGACATCAGCATGTAGATTAGTATAATCTGCGGAATAACTTACCGAATGCTAGACTGGCCATGGGCCTCAATAGAAATATCCGGGGGTAGGATCTCCACCTCAGGAAATTTCGAGAGAATATTCTCTACCTGCATCTCGTGAATCGGGACGATGACTTTATTGTCATTGGTGTAAAGCTGTCCTGGTGCCACTTTGTTCATCAATTTCTGCGTGTAAATTTCGAAGGGCCCCAAAATGTCAAGAGCATCACGCTCCACGCGAGCGAACCGTATAATCGGGTTATACCAATCGTAATCCAAGGAAGCTGAAGAAAGCATCCTCGCGCGATGCATCTGATAATCACGGGTCAAGTTAGGAAAAGATGGATGAAGCCTAGCTTACTGGGTGTGTTGGGTGGCCCTCGACGAGGCTTTGCTCCCAAGCCAAGGAGGGTGACGAAGCCGACGGGAGAGCCGGCGGGTTTTCGTACGATTTTTCTGGGAAAAGGTCAATAAAAGATCATCATTTGAGAAAGAACCTACGCTGCCAGTATGAGGAGCTACGCAATTCTTCCTCGATGAAGGGATCATAGACGGCTATGTTGGCTGCGAACTTCTGCCAGAGCTGGGCAGGATCGTGGATCGGGATTTGGCATTGCCCCTCGACATCCCAGTCAGGGCAGCGCAGTATGTTTAAAGGCGCGCCGACCTCCTGTGCGTTGCGCGTCAGCAAGATGCTTGCCCGGGAATAGGATCGACTGACCTCATTCGCTCCACTCGCTGGCTTCAGCTCATAGATCGAAGGCATCATATCCAAAGGATCGACAAGACCAACCGAGTATCCATGATTATCTGGAGTGGTGGCGCTGAGAACTGGTGCCCGATGAAGAGGGACAATGGCGAAGATGTCGTTGCTGCGGAGGGTTCTCTGAATGTTGACGCCCTCGTTGATGAAGCCGGGCGACAGAATGACTACTATCCCCTTCGAATCTTTCGATTCAACAGGTATGAAGAATGCGCGCAACAAAGACTCGGTCACTAAGCAGGAGAGCAGGCGGGAGGATATAGCCAATGCGGCTTTGTTGCGTGTATCCATCTCGAATCGGATGAGATGACGGTTGAGCACAAGTCAGAGACCTTTCCAAATGTATCCTGCCATGCCGGTATTTGTATCAACCGCGGAACTAACTGCCGACAAAAGTGGGACGAGCTGCTCCCCGTCCAGACCAGTCTGAGATGTGGTAGGAATGCCCGCTTTGTCGGTTAGAAATTGTTGATGTGATCCCCAAATGTTGGACGTACTGCAAGTTCACGGTTTTAATTACACACACAGGTCCCGAGATGGGATAGATCCACGGAAAGCTCAAGATCAAGTCAAGATTAGCATCAGTTGATTGATGACAGGGCAAGGATGCAAAAGGATCCTCAGATAGCTCCTTATCAGATTAGCGGAGACGGGGACTCGTAGAATCGCGAGCCTTCGGGGTGAGGTCGAGGTGTGTATATGTGCACGTTGAGACTCACAAGAACCTCCGAGTCGTAGACATATTTCTTCTCCAGTTGTTCTAGAATTCTCAGTAGCCTTTCAGAGCGTTAGAAGAACAGAGTCGCTGGCTAAGTAAGAGCGTGGATTGCAAGGACATGCTGGGACGTTGAAATCACCGGAGCGTGAGAATTTATGATTTCCGGCCGATGTGGGCCGATTGCACCTCCAGCTCTGAATAAACTTTCTTCAACCTTCTTCAACATGTCCTTCCAACAGCTCGAACATTTGGCTGTCGACGTTTACTATTCAATTACAGCACTAAATACTCAAGCCAATGGCTCTGAATCGACCGTTGTTCACATATTTCTCTGAATCTCGAAGAAGCGACGGCACATCGGACGTGCATGACAATTGGCTTATCATCGACAAAGATAATACCATGCTTACCAAGGTGCTCTCTCTCTCTCTTTCTTTAGGACCACGACTGTAAGATGGACGAGACTGGCTTGAAAGAGAAAAGGTCTACTCCGCGCGCTGCTATGGACCGACTGGAACTTGATGCTGGAGAACAAAAGTATCGAACGCGGACGACATGGTGGAAATTATGGTGGGTCTCAATGCCCCCAATACGTCTTCGTGTCGCTGAATTCTGGCCAGGCTTCCCAAGAATGCACCCCCTCCTCCACGAACATCTCTGGCAGATGCACCTGTATGCCGTGACTGTCTCTCGATTCAAAGAATAATGACCAATTTAAGCAGATCACACCCTTCGTTGACGCGTCTTTACTGTCGAAACTCACGTACTCGTGGATTACGCCTTTGATGGCCAGTCTCTCTGTACCCACTTCAGGCTTCCTCTATTCATCTTATTATGACAACAGGTGTTAGGTTATCAGAGGACATTACAGGCCCCCGACTTGTGGAGAGTTCATCCTTCACATGAATCCGGCTTATTGTCCAAACAATTAGATGATGCTTGGGAACGACGAAGCCAAAAGGCCCACGACTGGAATGTTGAACTGGAAGCAGGTCACATCAATCCCAGTATAACGAAATGCGTCCAATGGACGATACAGAGCATGTGGTCTGGCACCAACTACAAGACACGGCGGTCAACTTTGGAAGCGGAGTGGAAGAATGGCGGCGGGAAGAAGGCTGCTAGCCTTGCATGGGCGCTCAACGACGTCTTTGGACATATGTTCTGGATCGGAGGCGCGTTCAAAGTGACTTCGTTCTTACTCTCATCTCTTGTATGCTCATCTTGTCCAGGTATTTGGAGACACGACTCAAATGATGGGCCCACTCTTGATCAAGGTCGCACATTAAAGCTCTTGTCTCCAATTCACCTAATTTCATGTTCTACAGGCCATCATCAATTTTGCCAAAGACCGTGCCTCTGCCAGTCGTGATGGAATTCCCCCACCTAACATTGGGAAGGGAATAGGAATGGCAATAGGCATCTTCTGTCTTACCATCGTCAGCAGTTTGACACAACATCAGGTTTGTCGACTGGACAGGGGACTGATGGGTTTTACTAAACGCTGCTTCTCATAGTTCTTCTGGCGGTCTATGACGACTGGTGCACTGGCACGAGCGGCTCTGATCAACTCGATATACAAGCGAGGTGTCACGCTATCTGGGGAATCTAGGACCCAATACACGAATTCTGCACTGATCAACCACATATCAACCGATGTAAGTATTCAGGCATCTTAGTGAACGCCACTCAAATTCTGAGTAGGTAAGTCGAATCGATGCTGCAGCACAGTGGTTTGTGAGTCGTTTTCGTCCTCCCTCACTCCCATCTCTGAAATCCTTGGACGTGTAGCATGCTGGTATGTACGAAAAACTAGATGGCCTTCTTGTATCTTTAACGCTCTATTAGGTTGGACGGCACCTATACAAGTACTTGTTTGCTTGATCATTCTCCTCGTTCAGGTATGTGATACCGCTCCCACAGCTCGAAGTCTTGATTCAGCTCCTGTAGTTAGGTCCTTCGGCTCTGACAGGTTTCTTATTATTCTTTCTCGTTGCCCCACTACAAGAGCGAGTGATGGCCCATCGTTTCACAATTCGAACGGGGTCTATGAACTACACAGACCAGCGAGCGAAAACACTCCTTGAAGTTCTGAGTAAGAGTTACATCTTGATCTATAAACCTTGACTTATCTCTCGACGAAGATGCCATGAGGATTGTGAAATACTTTTCTTACGAAGTACCATTCCTCAAACGTGAGACTTTCCTGTAGCATCTCTCTTCGGCTTCTACAAACCTCACAACAGGAATCTTCGAAACAAGGAAAAATGAACTGAAGGGCATACGACAAATGCACCATGCGCAGTCCCTGAAGTAAGCTAGTCTTACCCTCGTCCGTTTCAAACCTAATGTTGATGGTATATGTAGTACTGCCTTCGCGTACTCAATTCCTGTGCTTGCCTCGACTGTAGCCTTTGTCACGTATACAAGCACCACCTCGGACTTCGACGCTGCCATCATCTTCGCCTCTTTGAGCTTATTCCAGGTTCGTTTGCATGTCATTTGTCGGTACTAACAAATCTGACGTGAGTGGCCATAGCTCCTACGCCAGCCCATGATGTTCTTACCGCGTTCCTTGTCAATGACTGCCGACGCTATCAATGCTCTCGAGCGCCTTACCGGCCTATTTCACGCCAAGGTTAGGCAGGGTGCCGCCTTTGTTGTGGATATCGACCAAACTCCTGCACTGCATGCTCAAAACGCCACTTTTCAATGGGAAATGGCGTGGAAGGACGATATGCCCCCGTCTAAGGATCGATTAGGCGATGACGACGGTAGCGATAAGTCCGAGTCTGACTATTCAGAGCCAACAGAAGTACCTTTCCGTGTAATGAATGTCAACTTGGATGTTCCTCGGGGTTGTTTGGTGGCTATCGTTGGGAGAGTAGGCAGCGGAAAGGTAGTCGTTCATGCAGTCTGCAGTCCCATATCCCTGACCCCTCCTTATAGTCGAGCCTTCTTCAAGGACTGGTTGGCGAAATGAAATTGTCAGAAGGCACATTTTCCTTTGGTGGACGGGTTGCATACTGCCCACAGACAGCCTGGATCCAGAATGCTACTCTGGTACGTAGTGTCGCATCTCATTCATCATCCAATGTTGACAATAGCACAGAGGGACAACGTGGTCTTTGGACAACCTTTCGACGAGGGCAGGTACTGGACCGCCATGGAAAGTGCTTGTTTGGTACCCGATCTCCAAATGTTACCAGACGGAGACTTGACTGAGGTAAATCCTCTTATATGCGGCGTCCGATAGTTGTTGACCATTATGTAGATCGGCGAGAAAGGTATCAATCTAAGTGGTGGTCAGAAGCAAAGGGTAGGCCTTACAACTGTCTTAGCATTCAGATCGGCTGAGAGATGAGTAAACAGGTCAACATTGCTAGGGCGCTGTATTACGACGCCGACATTATCTTGTTCGATGACCCTCTTTCCGCGGGTTCGTCTATCTTCATACGAGTTTATTTGCATGACTGACTTACACTGGTATAGTTGACGCTCATGTTGGAAGAACACTGTTCCACGAGGCTATTCTTCCGCTGGCAAGCGCCGGCAAAACCGTAATCTTAGTGACACACGCTCTCCACTTCCTCTCCCATTGTAATCGAATCTACACTCTGGACAATGGACGCATCGTTGAAGAAGGATCATACACTCAACTTATCTCCGACGGTGGAGACTTTGCACGTCTGGCTAAAGAGTTCGGTGGAAGCAGTGGCTCCTCTGAATCCCCCGAAGAGTCGCCGACTTCCGTCGACGTCGACATCAAAGATGCGAAGGCGAAGTCGGATCTAGTGAGTCGTGCAGGAGGCAGTGGGAAATTGGAAGGGCGGTTGATAGTGAAAGAAAAGCGAAGTACGGGATCTATGTCCTGGTCTGGTATGTATCATGCCCTCATTGTTGCTTGGATGGCTTGATGATTACTTTTTGCAGTTTATCGAAGTTATCTCGTGGCCGGGCAGGCGTACTTAACGGGCCCACTCTCGCTGATCGCGATAGTCATCATGCAAGGCAGCCAGATATTAAGCACATACACGCTTGTGTGGTGGCAAGAAAACTACTTCAATCGGCCCTTCTCGTTTTATCAGGGCCTCTATGCAGGTCTCGGGATATCACAATCCATTTTCACTATGGCAGTGTATGTCGCCGTGCAAGATTGGTTCATTGGGTTGACATTTTGGCAAACATAGTGGCCTTGCACTCGATTTCGTGTCCACGTTCGTTTCCAAGAATCTGCATAACGAGGCTGTCTGGCACATTTTCCACGCTACTATGGCGTTCTTTGATACTACTGTACGTTGAGCAGCTGGATCGCTCGTAACACATACTCACAGTCTCTTAGCCTACTGGTCGCATCATGGGTATTTTCGGAAAGGACATTGATTGTACGTCTTGGCTTCCCTCAGGTTGAACATGATACAGTCCTCATCACTTGTCGGATGCAGCCATTGACAATCAGCTACCCAGTAAGCTGATATCAACCTGCGGTAGTTTTACTTACCCATTTTATCATAGATTCCATGCGTTTATGTGAGTTCACACAACGACCTTCATCCCCATGAATACTCACAAGGTTTATGGAATACTAGTCGTCATAACTCTTGCAAACGTTTTAGGTTCTGTCATCATCATCACGGTGCTGCAATATTACTTCAGTGAGGACTTGTAAATTCTTAGTCCTCGACGGCATATCTGACAAGTGTTGTTCAAGTCATCGCTGCCTTCGTGATAGCGTTCGGATACGCTTACTTCTCCTCATTTTATAGAGCCAGTGCTCGTGAAATGAAGCGGTTAGGTGAGATATCTTCAATTTGTTCGACGTCTGTGTTCTAGCTGATACTGGTAACAGATGGCATGCTTCGCTCGTTGACTTACGCCCACTTCTCTGAGTCGTTGACTGGTAGGCGGTGACCACAATGGTTTCATTGAAGTTCTAAATCCTCTCTAGGGCTCCCTACGATACGGAGCTACGGGGAGATTGATCGCTTTGTGGACGACAACAAATTCTTTATTGATCTCGAGAACAGGGCCCTCCTGCTGACGGTCACCAATCAGAGGTGAAGTACACTTTGCCTGCCTGCTCCTGACATACTGAAGGCTAGCAATTAGATGGTTGGCTGTTCGGCTAGACTCCCTTGGAGCTTTTTTGGTGTTTTGTGTGCGCACCAGGGTAATATCAAGCTCTTATAGACCTTCTAACGTGCATTTTAGATCGCTGTTTTCGCTGTTGTCGGCGTCTCGGGAATAAGCCCTGCCCAAGTGGGGCTCGTCCTGACTTATTCAAGTTCGTGCTACCATTACGTCTGTCTGTCTGTCATAGTTTACTCACGGGTATCTCAGCCAATCTCACGCAGCTCTACGGCATGATGACAAGGCAGTCTGCAGAGGTTGAGGTATTTCTTGTCGCTGTCTTCTACGTCCTCATTTAACGTCAACATCCAGGGTTACATGAATGCCGTTGAGCGAGGTGAGAAACCCGCTACCATTGCTTCCGTTTGTTAATCTTGGATCTGTGGATTTAATAGTTGTCAACTTCAGCAAAGGGAACGCCACAGAGCAAGAGGCACCCCATGTCATCGAAGATGCCCGTCCACCCCGGGAATGGCCTAGTCAAGGCGAAATCACATTTCGCGACGTCAGCATGTCCTACCGTCCTGGTCTACCCAAAGTTCTTCGAGACATATCCATGGAGGTCCGCGCAGGGGAAAAGATAGGTATTGTTGGTCGGACTGGAGCCGGAAAATCTTCTCTCATTCTAGCACTACTCCGTATCGTGGAATTTGAAGGGACTATCACCGTTGATGGGTATGCTCTACGCTTGTTCTCTCTCGAGAAGTAGTGCATTGATCCCGGCTTTGCAGGTTGGACATTTCGAAAATGGGCCTGACGGATCTTCGAACTCGAATGGCCCTTATTCCGCAGGATGTAAGTCTGTTAATGTTCGCAATGGAGAACTGAAGGTTGACACTTGAAACAGCCCACCCTGTTTAGTGGTATGTGTAACCTTCCCCTCCCGACACAATGACTGGACCGTCATTCGTTTGCAGGAACGGTTCGGACGACGTTAGACCCATTCTCCATGTACGATGATGCCCGCCTTTGGGGCGCTTTGCAACGTTCGTTCCTCGTTGAAAGAGACTTTCCCACCGCTATTGGTGCAGCGGACACACAGCAGTTCAAGATAACGTTGGATACGCCAGTCGAAACTGAAGGCGCAAACTTCAGTGTTGGACAGCGGTCGTTGTTGAGTTTAGCGCGCGCTTTGGTCAAGGACTCTAAGATTGTGATTCTAGACGAAGCTACGTAAGAACCTGACATCTCCACGTCGGGATTGACTATGACACTGACCTATTACTCAGTGCTTCCGTCGACGTGGAGACCGACCACAAGATCCAGCAGACTATCCAGACGGAATTCAGAGACAAGACTTTGCTATGCATCGCCCGTACGTACTCTCGAGAGCGACCTGGAGTATTTTCCGACCTGATCGCCAGATCGTCTCCGAACCATCATTTCGTACGACCGCGTCCTTGTATTGGATGGCGGTACCATCGCGGTAAGCGCCAGATCGTCTATCTTGCTGTAAGCCTTCATGTAACCTTTTCCAAGGAATTCGACACGCCATTAAACCTGTTCAAGGTGGAGGGTGGAGCTTTCCGTAACCTTTGTGAACGCTCGAATATATCATTAGAAGATCTAGAGGGTGCTGTTGCTGTATAAATATAAGATTTTAGGTCACGTTCGTTGCGATCGATGTGCGCCACAGAGGAACTCAGTGTCAAAAATGGAGTGCCTCGTGTCCGCCTCATGGCATCGAGCCCACCGGTAGGCCTCAAACGCCTCGTACTTTAACCTATCCTGGCAATATCAGAGGCTTCCTTCTTCCACATATGGTAAATTTCGTCTTGTGTGGGTCCATATGCGTGGCATCCATCAATAAATTCCAGGGGAGATCGCGTCTTCCATCAAACGGCAACTTATCGCTTGTTCCCTTGTTCTCTGAAAATTAGTACACGGAAGCGGTCTTGGTCGGGACGGGCTCGTGTACTTATACCGCCAACACGCTCTTTCGTTGGCATTCTTCTCTTCTTTCTCCTTTCTCCTACCTTTTCTTTCTTTCTTCATTAACTTGCCCTTTCTTTGTCGGATGACGCCTGCCATGCCACCGCCATACCCCACCGAAAGGCTTGATTCTCCTCAACACTTTGCTCGTCTACCATACGGCATGCCACCGGGACGCGCACTGTCCACTACCAACGCGTCGTTTCCCCACTATCTACCCTACCCGCCTCAACGACCAGCGTACGATCTCCGACACCTCCCAACGCCACCGTGCACAAACCTCCCCTACCCTCAATCCCCGCTTCTCTTACACGAAGATCGTATTCCTCATGCCAATCCCAGCCCTATCCACTCTCCATCTCCCGCTCTGAGGCCTTCCCGGCCCAGCATCCCGCCACCGTGCGTCTCTCCGACTATCTACGTCTCTCCCTACCCCGACGCCGGTGATTTCCTCCGTAACGAATTCCAAGTCCCTCCAGACACACCAGTAAACCTCTATGTCCTCCCCGATCCGCTCTCAAACGACGTTCGACCATCATACACATTACACACCCTCGCAACACTTGCCATATATGGCAATTACGCTCACAAAGCTACATTACACGAAATTCGCCTGGCGATAACGCAGAGATTCCCGTTCTTTGGGAAGAATGAGACCAAGTTCAACGTATGTCCTTTCCCATGGAAAGTTTCGTGTATTGAATGAATATGACATATAGGGATCGTTGCGCCACTTGCTCTCCTTTCACGCCATGTTTGCCAAAATCCCCCGTCTTGTAGCTGAGCCGGGCCAAGGCGACTATTGGACGTTGGATATCACCCACGCGTATGATACCAAACGTCCAAGGAAGAGGCGTACCGCCAAAGGCAAGGTCACTACCAGCCAAAGTAGAGTCAGACCCACAGGGCGCGCATCGGTGTACGACGAGATGATTGCCAAGGATGACGAAGCAGAATGGGCAGCCTCAACGTCTACTTCGTCTGTGTCGTCGTCGACGCCACCTCCCCCCTACTCGAGCACTGTTCGAAGCCTGACGGATGAATCCGGTTCACCGCGGGATGACGGACCGGTTGCGCCACAGATCTGTGAGCATCGCTCTGGGGGGTGGGCTCGTGTGTATCCCGACCCACCGTCTCCCTACGTCCAACCACCTGGCCGCCATCGCCACCACCGAGACACGAGACGCCGGGGCAGCCCTTACCCCGCTGGTCGCCAGTCTGAATGACAAAATGTATAGAGGTAACGTATTTTCGTTTTCTTTACCCCGTTATCGCGCTATTTCGTTTTTGCTGTCCTGTTATCTCACATCGCATCGCTTTTGAATCGTGCTACTACCTTTGCGTCTTCTATTCCTGTTTTGTTTGTTTGCTGTCTACACATGTCTACCTATATTTTGTTTTGTAGTTTGCTTTTTACCGTTTTGCTGTTCTGTTTGTCGTTGATTCCTGCTGTCTACATAGTCGTTGGTATATTTGTGTACAAAATAATATTTGCTATGCCTTAGCACTGATGTTGGAAGAAGGAGACGGCCCCGTTGTGCGCTTGTAGGAGTTGAGAGACGACGACCACTAAGCCGCCTTATAGATAGCCAGGCCAAGGGCCGCTTCAGCTATCTTCAAGTTCCACACGTTCATTTGCGTACCAAGATGATCGAACACGGGGCGCTATGAGGGTGAGTGTGGCGCGGGATTAGGTGCGATCACAAGACTTCCGCCTTTCAGACGATGCCCTGCTTTACCAAGGACGGGGACTTGTTTGCCTTCTACCTGTGAAATGGGTTAGGTAGGCTAAGAAATCGTCTCAAATTTTGAAGGTGGGCTCCGAACTTTTTGTCGTATCCCTTAAGAATATCGCATGCGTTAAGTGCCAATGTCATTTACTTACAAATAGGACATAGATTATGGGACAAAATAGAACTCGGAAAGATTAACTACAAGTACTTACAAGGGATTACTGTCAGTGTAAGGCAGGCTCAATGTCTTTCGACCAGTCACTGACAGCGCCACAAAAAATAATCATCTTAGCACGTATACCGGACACTGTAGGAATTGAACCCACGCCCTCACCCATCACCTGCCTATGCGAATGGTACGCGCTGCCCTTGTGCAAAGTGCCCGATGTTCTGTAATAGTTATTATACTAGATGACATGCCCACTGGCAAGAAGCACAATACAAAGTATATTAGAAACGATGTATTATAGAGTAAGTCTACATGTGTACAGATCCATGGAACAGGCAATTCAAGCAGGAATAGCCACCATTTCCCTCTCTTCTTCAGCGCGAACTGGTACGGCTTCTACAATGAGTTGATGAAACAGAGATGGTGAAGATGGAAAGAGCGTACTATCGGGATGAGATTCGAACACCACTGGTTCTGCCGTGGGTGCATCTGGCAACTTCGTGGGTTCCGCCTCCGAGAGCTATGAATGGTATAAAGATCATCACATCCACGGTCGTAGCGGAGATAACCCACCACAATCTGTTCGAGTTGGCGAAGTTCGTCTTGGACGGCGTCCTCTTCATCGAGTGACAGTTGGTTGGCCAGCATCTCACTGATTTCCTGGAGATAGTTTAGTTCAAGGACGAGGGAATGACAATGACGGGAGCATACCTGCTGATAAGCCTGCGCCTCGTGCGTCTCCTCCAAGAGTTGCTCGACGCTCTCGACGTTGAGCTCCTTGTGAATTTCCTTCAAGACTTCGTTGCCTTGCTTGAGACCGTGCATGACCGATACTTCGACGAGGGAGAATTCGATGGTAGAGACCTAGGGAATTGAGGACCTGAATTGTGAACCAGGAAGAGGCCGTACGAGTTGTTCGAGGTTCTCGAGTTGTCCATCGGTCTTGACAAGTAGACTTTGCTGATACTTTCGACGGCGGAGTGCTATGACAGCCCTGTCTTTCTGGCCCGCAGCGAGATGTTGTTTGGCGATGGCATGTTCCCTGTCTAGCACCACTTGAATCTGGTCGAGGTGAGTATAGAGTGGATCAAGCTTCAAGGTATGACCTTCTTCTGGTACTGTCGTAACTTGTCGCGTTGTAATTTCAGACTGCAGAATAGTTAGTTGTAGAAGGAATTCATTAATGCAACTCACTCGAGAATAGCCTTGTCCTGAGAAGTGATCTTTGGCACCGACTGTTTGCCGCCCATGGGGGTATAAAGACAAGTCGATTCGCCGACGGCACAAGCAGCCAGGAGCGTGACCAAAAATGCTGCTTCAATAATTTGTGCTCAATGCTTCGAGCAAGTCTAGTCAATGCACGACAAGCCCTAGTCCTGCCGTTTCTCTGTCCTCGTCTTTTCACTCATCCTCGTCTGAAATACTCGACAGCAGACTATCTCACCGCCAATCTCAACGAAGCTAGCCAACAGCAACCCGTACGCGTCCCGGACAACAATGCTGATCTCTTCAAAAGCCTGCTCGGGCAAACCGCACAGGCGCTGGATGGAAAGGATGTCAATATGACTATACGCTGCTGGGCGGCGCTGAAAGAGCGCGACCTCCACCGCCATCTCAGCCCGACGCATCTCGCTCGCATCTCGCAGCTCATCATGGACGACGCCCTCCCCAAACCCGGAGAACAGCTAGAGCGCCCCAAAATGGCGTTCTTCGAGGAAATTGCGCTGATGGCAGCCATCTCCCGCAGCCCCGCATTCCTCGAAGCCTGCATGAGTCTGTATCTCGCGGCCAAGGACACCACCGCTATCATTGCCCTCAACGACAGATTCATCGCAATGCTCGGCGACGAGGTAGAGGCTGTTCCGGACGCGGGGACGGAGCCCGTGCTGGACTTTGAATTTCTCGGAGTTCGCACACACAGCGACAGCGCTCCGTACACTGCGTTCCGCGTCAATATCCTCCTTACAGTCATTACTGCGCATGCCCTGCGCGACGACTTTGGCAGCGCTGTCAATGCTACCGTCAATGGCATCCGGCTGCACGACTACACCGTCAAAGCCTTCCTTGCAGGCATCCACGACCAGGCGCTGAATCAGAAACTCCAAGCCTGGCTACCCCGCCTTGAAGTCGCCAGGCTTTTGTCGTCCCATGTCTCCTACTCTATCCACCTGCGCGGCCTGGGCAACTCACGAGCCTACAACACCCTTGTCTCGCAGTACAACACCATCATAGACGGAATCCTTGGCCCGGACCCGTTCATCGCTGCAGCAGAGTCCAAAGTAAATGCAAAACGCGTCGTATTCATGAGCGAGCGTATATGGACTGCCTTTCTGTCCGCTTTCCTCGTGGGCGGATACAAAGAGCGGGCGTCGCAGCTGTGGATCGACTTGGGCCGGTGTGGACTACAGCATACTACGCCAATGTGGACTGCACTCATCGACTCGTTTGCTCAGCTCCGGCAATGCGAGAACGCGTACCAGACCTTCCTGCGCATGCAGAAGGAAAACGCCGAGCCCGACGTTATAACTTATCGAGCTTTAATTTCTGCTCTGCTCCAGGACAAGCGGTTCGAGCTCGCGCAACGGTATTTTACAGAATTCCAGACGCGGATAGAGCCTACTGCAGAACCCGCAAAGTCCCTAGCTGTCTACAACACATATCTGCATGGATTACTCTCAAAGGGCAAAGCAAATATCGCGAATGAGCTCTTTGACACGTTGATCGCCTCTGCGCGCGCGGGATATCCTGGAGCAAAACCCGACCTCGTTACGTTCAATACCTTCATTGGGCACTATGGACGCGAAGGGGATTTGAAAGGGATCTCAAGGATGTTGAAGACGATGGCAGAGTTTGATGTGTCGGCGGACGTGATCACGTACTCAAGTATGCTGTCTGCTTTGCTGCAGACGGGGACGCCAGACGCCATACCAAAGGTGTTCCAGCTGATGTCGAAGCAGGGGCTGGAGGCCAACATTGTTACTTACGGAACGATGATTGTCGAGCTGATGAAGGGCAGGACTCCCATGTCTCTTCGGGCGGCGGTAAAGGTGCTGGAGAGGATGGAGATGAAGGGGGGAGGGACTGCTGCTCAAGCTCAAGTGTACGAAGCCTTCCTGGTGGAGTACTGGCGATGGCCTTTCCTGCCGATGGACCGAGGGGCGGTGATTACACAGGACATCATGTCGCGGTTGAAGAAACGTGGGATTCAGCTAACAAGTGGGTTGTACCACGCGATTATTGGGGCGGCGCTGCAGGACGAGTATCCGCAGGGTGTCGAGGTGGCGTGGAAGTTGTACCAGCACATGCAGAACCGCAACCTGGCGATGAGCCCAAAGATATTACAGACGCTGCTGGATGGGATGGTACGGCAACAGCAACTGGGGTATGCATTAAAACTGTGCGCAGACATTGACACGGCGGGCTACAAACAGACGCCGTCAATTATGGGACTGTTTAAGCGGGTGGAGGCGCTGAAGCGTAGAAGAAGGAACATACCTAGTTATTAATTAGATCAGGTGGCTGCTACGTAGCGTGCATACACTAAAAAGATCGATAAGCATTGATGAATTTTAGAGTGGGTGAGTGCTTACACCAATAGCTCCATTTTCTGCCGAGGTACTTGCCAACGACAGGCAAAAGGACCATGGAGACGAGCTGCTGCAGCTGTTGTATTGATTCCTCCCATTCCTGCTGTGCCAACTGATAGTCGTCGCTATCGTACGAAGCATCAGAGAGGCCGTCGAGAGAGACGTCCGAGGCGGTGTCGAATGGCATGGAAAGAACAGATGACGCCGTTATTTGATTTGGACAAGGACAACACGGTCCGTTGGTGCTTATTTGCGCAAAACCACGTTTTAATCTCCACCTTGCCTCTTCACTCTGGACCACGACCATCTTCCTATGCATTATGGTAAACTCTGCCTCAACGACGCGCAGCAGGCTGGTCGGCCAGCCTTTGCTCTATGCAATCTCAATATTTGCCAGTCTCGGTGTCTTTCTGGTGCGTTACAAGTGTACTTGAATACCAGCGTGTACTGATAGCTTCTAGTTTGGATATGACCAGGGGTTGGTGTTTCTACGATTGCAACTACACTATGCTCACCGTCGCACAGAGTAATGAGCGGTATCATCACCGGGCCTCACTTCCGGAGATACTTCAACCAGCCAGACGCGATTCAGCTCGGAACGATGGTAGCTGTCCTCGAAGTTGGCGCCTTTGGTACGGTGCTGCGCTTCGACTCATGCGCGTTCCCGCTCACGCTCGACAGTAACATCCATGGCCGCCGGCACAGTCGGTGATCGCATCGGTCGTAAGGGTACCCTTTTTGTTGGCGCTATCGTCTTTACGATAGGTGGTGCTATCCAGACGTTCACTACTGGCTATTCCGTGATGATTGTTGGCCGCGTCGTCAGTGGATTCGGCGTCGGTCTCCTCTCGTCCGTCCCTCCCTTTCACCCATCAGACCAGACTCCCTGACATTATCACCAGGACCATCGTGCCAATTTACCAAAGTGAAATCTCCCCTGCAGACCATGTACGTCATCCCCCCACACCCCACACGCCGTCTAACAGCACCCTCTGCTCAGCGAGGCGCGCTGGCGTGCATGGAGTTTACTGGAAACATCATTGGTTACTCGTCCTCTGTCGTACGTAACCTCCGTGCCAGCTCCAACGCGTCGCCTCACCGTTCAATCACAGTGGCTAGATTACTTTTGCTCTTTCATAGACTCAGATCTCAGTTGGCGTATACCGCTATTCATGCAATGCGTGATAGGGGCTATCCTCGGAGCAGGTTGTCTGTTGATGCCCGAAAGTCCAAGGTCTGTCCTCCTACCGTTGCATGGTCGGATCTTGGCTGATGCGTATCCGACAGATGGCTCATCGACGTCGACCGGGATGAGGAAGGCATGCGTGTCATTGCCGACCTTCACGGCGGCAACTTGGAAGACCTCAAGGCCATTGCAGAGTTCCAAGAGATCAAGGACATAGTTATGGAAGACGTGGGTTGACGTCTCTTTACTTCTGGACGCGCTCGGTATTAATTTGCGTCTTCGTTTCAGCGTGCTTCGGGAGAGCCAAGAACATATACAGCCATGTGGCGCAAGTATAAACGTAGAGTGCTCTTGGCTATGTCCTCTCAGGCATTCGCTCAACTGGTAATTTGGTCTCTTGCCTTTCGACTAAATCTCACTGACTTTTCTTGAAGAACGGTATCAATGGTAAGAACTAATACTCTCCTCCTCCAAACTTGATCTCATCGTTTTACAGTCATCTCCTACTATGCTCGTAAGTCTTCTTCTCCCATCTAATCACATCACTCTAACTAACTAACTTCCCTTGGCAGCTCGCGTCTTCGAAGAGGCAGGCTGGATCGGTCGTGACGCTATCCTCATGACCGGTATAAATTCGCTTGTCTACGTTCTAAGTACTCTTCCCCCGTACGTTCCACGTCATCTGATCTGTGGGGCTTTCTCTAACGCGTCTAGGTAGGTGGTACCTTGTTGACCGTTGGGGCCGCCGTCCTATCCTTCTATCAGGAGCCGTTATCGTACGTGACGTGTTCGACGCTTTGGCGTGCTTCCGCTGACACACATTAGATGGCCATTTCCCTTGGAGCCACTGGATGGTGGATGTACATCGATGTACCTCGTACCGCTAATGCCGTGGTGGTCTGTGTTGTCATCTTCAACGCTGCGTTTGGATATAGTTGGGGTCCTCTCCCATGGCTCTACCCTCCGGAGGTACGTTCTCTTTTGGTTTTGTACCTCGTGAGGTTGCTCATGAAAGTAGATCATGCCTCTGTCGATTCGTGCGAAAGGTGTCTCGCTGTCGACGAGCACTAACTGGGCGTTCAACTTCTTGGTTGGTGAAAGTACGCCTTACCTCCAGGAGCTCATAGAGTGGAGACTGTACCCCATGCACGGCTTCTTCTGTGTGTGCAGTTTCATTCTTGGTAAGCCCCCTCCACTCCCTAGCGATTTGCTTTTGACGCGAGGTGGTAGTGTACTTCCTGTACCCCGAGACTATGGGTGTGCCCTTGGAGGAGATGGACGCTGTGTTTGGTGAAGAAGAGCTGGAAGAGCGTATGGATAACGAGTCGGATGATGAGGACGACGAGAATGCTGCGCTGCTGAGAGAGGAACTGCCGAGTTATGGTGGGGAGACGGGGGCGCGCAGACGAGCTCGAGGATGGTTTGGATCGATGTTCAAGGGCGACGAGGGCTCTGCTACTGCCCAGGCTACTAATTAGATGCCTCGCCTTCACGTCTACGCCGCGTTGACGGCTCGCGAGCACGTGAGTTTGTGCTCCACCAAGGCGATCATGTTGCGCCACATTATAATATAGTACTGTACGAATTTCGTAAGATATCTAAACGACAATTCATGACTTTTTTGCAGATTAGATTGGTTAGTTGTAACCTTGCTCAGTTAATGGAGGGTATTCGGAACGACTCATCTACGAATGAGATTGGGATGCAGGTGCACATACATGTATGGTACAGGAAACTGAACGGAAAGATGCATAACGATAAGGTAAAACTTGAAGAAACCCGCAACCCCAGAACCCAGTGAAACTGTATATCTAATTGACGAGGAAAAGCTGAGACCACTTGCCTCCCTCCTGGAGACCATCCAAATCTTCCCCATCCTGATACTTTGGCACAGCCTTAACGCGCTGAGACCGAAGATGGAGATACAACGAATCCTCATCAACTGATTCCCCTACGGAGTAAGGCGACACCAAACGGTCGTCTGCTGACCAGTATTTGAATAACCCACTAAGAACGCTATCTGTCGGTGTCGGTCTCCGTGTCAGCGTCATCCCCAATCCCCAAAACATTGTTCAAGAGACATACCGACGGATAAGACCCCAAGCTTGTCCTCGCTGTTGATCACGTCCTCGACGTCCTCAGCGGCGTCGGTGGGTTCGGCGTGCTCTTTCATCCAGGACCATTCCTCCTCGGAGGGCCCCGACCAGGATGCACCGGCGTCTTCGAGCCCCAGAGGCGCGGGGTGCCGTCGTTCCGCCCAGATCTTAGCTCCCGAGTCGGGCGCGCGAGTGGCGGGTTTGGACGCGAGCTGGTCGTGCGATAGGGAGCGGGGGATGAGGGCGGGACGTTGCTGCTGCTGCTGCAGAGACTGAGGCGCGGTTTTTGAGCGTTGCAGGAAGCTGGACATGGTTCGTTAAATTTTTGTGTGGTATTTGTTACTGTAGTATGGATTAGGGTGGGACTGGGCGATTAAGACTGGATGGATTGCTCACTGATTTGGGGGCGTAAAAAGGCGTCGAGAATGATATGATTAGGGAGAGAAGGAAAAGGTTGGTGCTGGTTTAAATGCAAGCTTCGGCTTGGCTTCGGGCAAGCTCGATCTCGCATCGTGACGTCATTTTAGCCTACCCTCCTCTCGACCGTAGACTCGCCAGCGTTCGAGGTTCACAGCCCCGAATCTTCCCATGTTCAATCTGCTGGACGGTCGTGGTCAATGGTCAAGAGCATCTAGCTACCTCGTACCCACACTAAATCCGAGTTGTCACACCGGTCCCCAGTTACCTTACAATGCTGCATGTCTTCGAGTTCATCGTGCTAGAATCATACAATCTGTCGTGGTACATCTTCGAAAACCGCTCTCGCCACACCAATCTCAAGTTCACCAATTTTGGAACCATACATGATATAATCCTCGAACAGATTCTACTACTTATGCAAATGTGAGCTAGTGTATGTATGCCTTGTCCATAGACGTGTAAATAAGAAAAAGAGCGCGAATAAACCGATACTATGAGGATGAAAGACAACATGTTATAATAAGTTCAAATCCCTAACACAAAATCGAATATTGTCCGAAACCAGAAATAACAAATCAAACAACTCAGCTCAATGCGTCCCCACTCCGTCGACGCTTCCCTTCGGGGAACGGTACAGGAGAAGAAGACGGCTGTTGGTACTTTTGCCAATCCTGTACCTTCATAGTCGAAAGCCGCTTTCCAGACAACTTCTCCACACTCCCACTCCTCCGCCGCTTCGAATCAACATGCTCCTCAGATGAATGCCCCCGCCTCGCGAGTTGCGCCTGCTTCTCCGCCTGGCGTCGAGTAACAGCCTCCTTCTCAAGCGCTTTACTCCGCTCCCAACGTTGCTTAGCAGTAGCCAGCTCTGCCTGTTCCCGCTCAGCATTGCTCAACGGCGCCTGCAAGTCCCGCATCTTCTCCCGATGTCGCTCAGTCAACTCCTCAAACGTCTTGGTACGCGCCTGAGCAGACCGTTGAGGCTGAGGAGCTGCAATCTTCTTCGGTGGCAGGATCTCGACGGGTCCACCATTTGGACTCCCCGAATTACCCCGAAGCATAACGGCGCTACCCGCCGAGCGTGAACGTCGATGTAGGTGCTTCAACTCTCCAATCGGTATCTCGTCACTGGAATCCGTGCCGTTCGCTAATGAGCTCTCCCGCAATCTCCGTAGCTCCAAAGCATCTGCAACGGCAGGAGACATTTGAATGCGCGACGGATTGATAGGTGGCGTCACACCAGCCGGAGGTTGCAGTAGTTTGCGTTCTTGGATGTAATCATCCCAGTCGGGATCGCGCAGTGGCGCACTGGTAGGTCGACTTATCGACTCCCCGAGTGAGTTGGCGTTGGCAAGCGCACTAAGTTCCAAGCTGTGAACTCGTCCCCTAGGCGCTTCCGCACGGGGCGGACGAAGATGCGATTGGACGGGAGGAAGCAGTGCGGCAGTGGCATCAATACTCAGTGTTCGTCGTGAATTTAGAGACGGTCTGCGAGAGTCGGCAGACGAGGACGGGTCCGGCGTATCCGACTTGAGCGCATCGATAGATCGACGTATAGTCTGTATTTCGGCGAGAAGGTCGTCCTTGCGTTTCTTGTCTTCTAGCTCTACAGCGGAGAGTGGCCGCCTCGATGCGCCATCGAGGTCTTTGGAGATGAAGCTCGTGGGTACGTCGTCCTCTATCCCAAGACCAAGGTCTAGGGCAGGGAGGGCACCAGCGCGCTGTAAGCCGCCTGACGCGGTGCGGCGCAATTGCTCGTCCTCTGGCATAGGCGATGCCATAAACTCCGAAACGTTAGATTGATAGCGTCCACGCTTGCTCCCACCCAGGTCGGACCAATCGGCAGTAAGAGGGGTCGAAGAGCCGTCTTGATCCTTCATGAGTGGCGTACTGGAGTAAGCGCTGTCGACGCGACCGTGACCATGTATCTTCTCCCAAGCATCTCGCTCCTGGAAGACCGAAGTGAATCGCGACGCCGCATGAATTTCAGCTTCCTCGTCTCGTTTCTTCTGCTCCAATTGAATTTCTTTGAGTTTTGCCTGGAGGACAGTGAGGATCCGAAGTTGGACAGCAGCACCCATCAGGGCGACGGCGCCGATGAGACCCAATTCAATTTGCATCGTCTGCGAGACGGGGAACTGAATCCCATTGTTCACATACTTCGGGAAGACGGCGCTGAAACCCAAGTTCCAAACGTAGAACTGAATAAATGTGAGCTTTTTCTATTCGGGTCGAGCAAACATCGATTTAAGCTCACCTCTTTGAGGCCCGCGGTAGTGAAGCAATCGACACCCAGAATGAATGCGGACGAACCGACGAAAGCCGTGGAAATAAGAAGTATGTGGTAGTGAATCTGGAATGTTGACGTTAGTTCTGGTTTACCGGGCAACAACGCCGTACACGCACCTTGGGAATCGTGCAGAGAACGAAACCAACGACGGCACAACCTGTCAATGGCGTGAGCACTACTGAGGGCGACGGTGGCATTATGATTACCTATGAATAGTAGCCATCTGAGGCCAACACTCTTAATAACGCCACCATCATGGAAACATTGGATCCACCATCCAAAAGCGAGGCCACCCCACGCGCCGATGCAATACCGCGCGGCCTTCCAAAAGAAGATGGCAATACCTCCGCCAGCGATGCCAGCGATAGAGGATGCGAGGACGAACATACCGCGAAGTGTTTTATTTGGGGGATGGATGGCATCGAGGATACCGAATTTGAGAATAAGGACAAAGCAAGTGAGCGAGAAGGTATAGAAACCGATGAGGAAGAACGAGGTCCTGCGTATGACGTTATAAGTAAAGTGTAATGAAGGGTGGAGTGTGCTTTACCATCGATTCTTGTGTCCCCAAAAGGCACTAGGCAGACCAGTAATAATAAGAATAGCGCCCAGTACGCCAAAGGCGGGATCTAGCTTTGTTTCGAGAACGATGTTGGGAAGAGCAGACGCCGAGGATGAAGCCGAGGATGTCGCTGAAGCTGAGGATGCGGTCGGGGTGTAGGTGACGTTGAATGTCGTGGGCACAACGGTCGTCAGGATATCTGTCTGGTCACCGTTGCGGCGTGTAGTCGTAATCGTTCTTGAGCTCGTCGTGGCAGATAACGAGAAAGATGGGCGTGAACTTGGCGGTGGGGTCTCAGTTGAGCTCTGGGCAGAGACGACTGCAGCGCTGAGCAGGCAGCTGGCCAGCCATGTCCACCGCATCGCGATGAAGAAAGAGAATAGGTGGTGGTAGGAGGAAGAGTTGGAACCAGCCCCGGTCATTTGATTCCGCTCGAAATTCGGCAACTTCGTTCCTCGTCACGATCAACTCGTTGCAATCACTCACTTGACCCGCACTCGCCGATACATATTCAAATGACGCTAATATTCTGTTTGAAATTCACCCACAACGCGTCGATTGACAGCTCTTCAAGTACCTCCCAAGTACAAATATTAGTTGTGCGCCACATATATCTTCTATTCGGCTTCTAGGAAGAACGACCGTCGCCATATCGTCCATTCAGTAGCTGCTTCAGCCGTATCATCCCAATAAGTACGCTCCACTCCATATGCCAGCCAATATGCCAGCACGCATGGCCAGGTCCGGTGTGGACAACCATCATGAATCCTTGTTTTCTTGATATCTTTCCAGTCCGACTGTCCGAGACCTTGGGGAAAGAAGCTATCAAAGATGTCATCACAGGAGTACGTACGTACGTACCAGAAGCATCACTCAAAATGCTCAAACCGCACAGGCTTCACGCCAATATGATCAAAAGCATGCAAGAACCTCGGGACCTGCGAATCGCTCGGAGGTTTTCCATTCTCCCCTTCCCTGTTGTCATTGATGAATGACACAACCTTACCACCTCTTCCAAACCTTCCAACGCGACCAGCGATCTGGAGATACTCGTCCACAAACTGGCTCTTCATGCGGCTTTCGAAAAAGTCCACCACAAACACATGCGAGAGTTCTGGAAAGTCTATCCCTCGGAAAGTGGCCCGTGTACACACGAGTAACACAGGGTTTGCTTTGAATTTCGACGTGTCCGGTACGTTCAACAAATGCGCGCCACCGCCATCCTTTTCTGCAATGTTCAGTGCCATCGCGTTGACGCCAAGAGATCGTAAATCATAGACGGCACGATGGACAGGCGCGTCGGCCTTGAGGACAAGGAGTGCGACAGAGGGAACGTCAAGAGCAAACGCAGCGGCAACGGCCTCGAAAACCTCTTGGTCGAAAGGCGAAGACGTGTCTCTGTACTCTGAGAAATTCTCAGCTGTTTGATCTTCTGTTAATCTTAGAGCACTTACTTTGTTTATCCTCCTCGCTAGCGTCGATCTCAACGGGAGCCTCTCCGTCGTTGTCTTGAATACCAGCGGCGTCGACCACCTCGCCGGGTCCAGAAGCCCTCATATTCTTGACCCGACCATCTTTGACCACCACAACAGAATGCTGGATCTTTCCACCACCCAAGCCTCTGCTCGAAGCCGCGTTGTTCGAGTAGTCCACTCCGCGTACAAACAAGGTATTGGCTCTATCCATCCATCCGCTCTCCTGGAAAAGATGAGCGTGAAGTGTTCGTCTAAGCGTGGCGCTAGATGCGATGAGTTGGGGAGAATGCACAGCCTCTTTAATGATACCCTCGCTCTCTCCATCTCGCAGTCGGATACGCCCCTCGTATATGATACTGAGCAGCTCCGTCGTCGCGCCGGGATGTTTCTCCAGCTTCTTATGCGCCCGTTTGAGTTGTAGCTTGTTTTTCCTCGGGTTGACATTCCTAGGAACAGTCTCGACGAGGTAGTCAATCTCATCGAGGGCCACAGTGGAGAGCTCCGAGAACTTTAACGCGTCGGGGTCCTTTGCGATTATATCCGCGATCGCCTGTGGCGTCGCAATGAGAATATGAGGTGGATCTTCTTTAAGCAACTCAAGGCCGGTAGTCGTGTGTTTCGCGCCATCCCGAACGAGCACTTGTGCAATCGAGGACATTCGGGCGGCCTTGGAAGACTCGACTGATGCCATGTTGTGGATCCATGTGTATAGTTGGTTGGCCAAATCTCTATGTGGAACTAGTAGTAGAGACGTCACAGATAGTTTGTCGCGCGGAAGAGCGGTCTCCGGGTCCTTGTATCTCAAGCGCGGTTTATTCAACAGAGCCAGAACGATACCCAGTGACCTACAGCCAAAATTCAGTAATTTAGCTAGTACCCGTTGAATGCACGCGACGCACTTTCCAGAACCAGTTTCGTCGGCAAGAATAACATCCTTGTTCTCAAGAATTGCTGGTATTAGCCTGCATTGCGTCTCGGTGGGGTGTAGGAGGTTCGGAAAGGCGGTTTGGGCAGCTTTTACGACGGACCCTCGCAGTCCAATAGATTCAAAGGTCGGCGGTGTTTCCAGGGGATTTTCTGGCTTTGAATGCAGAGCTTCAAAGTGAGCTTCATATCCGCTGCTCATATAGCGGTATGATATCTGGAAGGGAGGACATCGCAGATACTTCGTCGTGGTCCGAAAAAGAAGCATATGTTTGCACGTGACGGCTCAATCGACAAAATTTAATGGAAATTCGATATTGTACATTTGTTCAAGCTATTCTACACTACATCAACCTATGCATCCCAGGCAATTTTAGCCGTCCTGAACGTCGACAATAACCCCACCGGAATCAACGTTGGTTCAACGATCCTCGACCCACCAAACCAGTCAGTGATTTCCCGCTCGTACAGTGCCGCAATCCAGTCCTCCACATCTGTTTTGTCCCAGGTAGCTCCAGGGACATTCCTAGCCTCAGCCACCTCCTGCATACCCTTCCACACCGCCCCCCACCCAGATAGTCGTGTCTCCCGACCTAGAATGAACTCTTCAAACGACATGAATGTCTCGCTCTTGCCATCCCCTACTCCGTTCAACCACCGTAGTTGAGCCGAATCATACTCTTCCACATCTCGTTCCATCCTCTTGGTGAACTCCGTACCCGGGACAGTCCAGTTCAAGCCGTCACGAACAGTCAACAGCGACACAATAGGGTTGACAACCTCCAGCCCACCCTCCGACACAGGAAGGAAACACCACCCAGCGGGGATGTCCTTCATGCCAAAGCGCTCTTCGATCATCTGCCGCACTTTGAGGACGACTGACCCATTGGTGTCTGCGAATACGGCCTTGAGGATACGACTGAAAGTAGCGACGACTTCGTCGACGTGTTGCCGTCCGAAGCAGGGCGCAGGTTGCGCGAAGTTTCGACGGAAAAACTCCAGGTACTGGAAGAAACATATTAGAAATGATCTCAAACCTCAGGAATGGGATCAACTCACCTTGTTCAATGCGTTCACAAACCCAAAGACAGACCGAGCAGAGCTCAACTGTCTCTTGAGTTCTTCAATGTGGACGTCGACCGAGTTCTGGTCGACGACAAAGCTGCCTTTCGTAGAATCGAACGTCAAGAAACCCCATGTGACAGCGCCCTTTGGGAGACTCGGCTCGAGATCAGCACCCACACAGACACCGCCCGTCTTCTTCATGTTGAATGTGATACCCACGAGGTCTGCGTAACGAGTCATTTCCTTCCAAGCAGTAGCGCACAACTCAGCGTCATGCGTAGATAGCCAAAAGTCGTCATAGATCCTGTAGACGTAGAGGCCCTGTGCGCGTTGATTGACTGCAAAGTCCATACCAAAGAGCACCGCCTCTCCGCATAAGACAGAGAGTGAATGCGCGATGGGTACACCTCTAACACGCGTCCGAATGCCCGCGTTTACGTCTCCGTCGAACCGAAGCTTCGCATTGAGCCACTTGCCCATAAACGTGAGCCACTTCTCGGGCATGCCGTAGAACTCCAGCACCGCCAAAATCGAAGAATGCGGGAGAGACGGACCAAACCTATATAGGAAAGGTAAGTTTAAGTTGACTTTAAACTTCAACAGAAACTATACCATTCCAAATCAGCACGCATGATCGTGCAACTGCCATGCAGAGCCTTTTTCAGATGTACCTCCGTGCTTATGAGGCGAAGCAACACCTGCTGAGCGTTCAACCCTTGGTTGGGTTTCTCGCCGGGTTTGGGCTCCTCGTCGTATGGCGTTTCGGACGCGATAGTGGTGGGCAGCTGTGTCATGAAGAACTCGTCCAGCTGCAGCTCTCGTCGCCGTTGCTCTATCGTCCCTTGGGGGTTGCTAGGTATAGACGCAGTGACTGACGAAGGTACTACTCCTCCACGGCCCCGGCCCCGTTGCCGCGCAGTGGTGCTAAGGGCGGGCCCTTCGTCGAGGAACTCCTTCCTACGTAGCAGCTGATCGCGACTGAGGGTGGGCGTTTCGACTTTCCACGCTCGGGAGGAAGCAATATCGCTGAATGCTTTTTTGATTGCAATGCTCCACTTCATTCCAATGTATTGGAACAGGAGTGCTTGCATCAGCTCGTTGTCCATGTAGGCTCTAGAGGAGCATATGAGTAAATCTTCAACGATGACGAGAAAGGTTTTGTACCTGTACTTCCCGCTGAGATGCCTTCTCATCTCAACGTTCACGCCTTCCTCCGGCCACTCCCATTCATCTATTCCGGCCAGCTGCATGTTCAAGACACTTGTTACCTCCTGGACAATGACCGGATTGTTTACGAAACTCTTTAGCGTCTCCGTCTTTTCGGCGTCAAGCAAGTCTCTTGCCAGCAGCGAGTTGATCAGGTTTTTCATCATATCATCGGTGACCTTCTCGCGGACGAGTTCCGCACCGAACGAAGCGAGTTTGGCGCGCAATTTGTCCAATTCGCCGACAGCTTCGGGCTCCGAGAAAAGCTCTTCCAGGTACTCACGAATGGCATCGGTATCGGTTTCTTTGCTGGTAAAGATGAGTTCCTGTATCTTGTCCTGCTGGAAGGTCCTCTCTTTGAGGACATTGTTAGCGAGAGACAGCGTCAAGAAAAAGATGAAGTACCTTCTCGCATTCCCTTGACATGAGGCGCCTCCGTAGAAGGTGACTGTGCGTCGCTGTCTTGAGAGACAGTCAACGAGTCCCCGCTCTTTAACCACTCGCCGAGCAGGTCTCCGAACAGCTTTGCATAGTCGTACCGCATGACTGCCTGCCGCAGCTGTTTCTCTAGTCGGTCGCTCCAGTCCTGGACCTGTGAAGGCGCTATGGAAGGATCGTTGCGAGACTGATACAGCCATCTAGCAATTCGTCAAGATGGCTGCAACAGAAAAATAACAAACATCCTACTGCTTGTAATGGCTGAGCGTGACACTGGACGAAACGAGTTGGCCGAGCCCTCGCCATTCGTCGATTCTTTGGATGAGAGTGTGTAGGCGAGTGATAGGATCCTTCGCGGCGGAGGCGGTTTCGACAGTCTCGTTGACATACTTGGTACACGCCGCCCGTTGACGCTCGACCTCGTTCAACTTGATAGTTGTGATGTACTGGAGCGTCTGGCTGAAAGCGGAGGCTGTAGACGAAGGTGAGTCAAGCATTATATGCTTATAATGGAGAGGAACTCACTACTCATCGAGGATTTTTGGTGGATGTGTATAGAAGGCAATGGGGACCGGAAACTGAGAGTGTTCGATTTCCTTGTCAAGCTCTTATACCAAACGCCAGCAGTACGAGTCACGATCAGATACGGATAGTGAGTCATTTTCTAGGCGAAATGAACCTTGTAGAAGGTTCTCGATGGTAGAAGTGCTGTGTAGGTCTTGCATGACCTGGTAGGAATCTGCTAACCCTGGGATCAGACCCACTATACGCGAAGGCCGTGACAAGTAACATGAAAAGAAGAGCAAAGAATTGGCGCCCAGTCAGTCACGGAGAGGTTGTGATCGTTGTGTTGCATCTTGACTCAACCTCAGTCTCCTGACATGAGCGCGCCACATTGAGTTGCGGATGTACGGGCCGAACCATCACCGATCGCGACGCGTGTGGAAATCACGGCTGGTCCCCAAAAGAATGTCTGAAAAAGTTTTAGGACAGATTGTAAGTAGTTGAACCATTTCTCCATCTATTTGTATGTAGATAACACGAGTACGATAAGGATTGGCCATTCAGGTCGACCGTTCGTCGTGCAAGCAAATCAGAGTTGCAACGTTGGCCGCAAATATGTACGATCATCGATCTAACTCCGCTCAAAAGAATTGTTGATAAAATCAAATTTACCTCGGCTGGCTAGCTTTCTTCCTCACTCCCATCACCAGAAAACAATGGCTGCCACACCTTTTGAAGACATTCGCTCGCAGCTGCACTGGAACTCGAGGCTCAGCACTGCGAACGCCCCCGTTCCCAGTGAAGAGACCAAGTACCATCGCAAGGTTTGTCGCACTTTTCGAGACAACGACGATTAACCTCATTTTCTTCTTAGACTAGCATTATCGCTACCATCGGGCCCAAAGTTAACACCGTTGAGAAGCTTGCAGAGCTCCGTCGCGCTGGTGTCAATGTCGTGCGCATGAACTTCAGCCATGGAAGCTACGAGTACCACCAGAGTGTCATTGACAACACCAGAAAGATGGTTGCTGGTGCGTGTTTCCGCTTCTCGCACACCGCTGGTAACTGATGGATTGCGATTAGCGGATCCGACTGGCCGACCTGTCGCGATTGCCTTGGACACCAAGGGGCCGGAAATTAGAACAGGCCTTATGAAGAATGGTGTCGATGTGCGCTTTTTTCGTTTTTCTTTCTCCTTCGCGTCGTTCTGACAATGTTAAGATTCCCGTCGTTGCTGGCCACGAATTCATTGTATCCACTGATGACAAGTACAGCGAGAGCTGCGACGATAAAGTCATTTGGGTCGACTACGTGAGTCTCCATTCTACCTTTGGGGTCGGGTAACATTGATGTTTGGGGCTCAGAAAAACCTTCCCAAAGTCACTGCCCCCGGCAAACTTATGTACGTGGATGATGGTGCGTATCTGTATCTGCTCCGATAAGAGGAGACACCTAACTAGAGAACGTTTGTTAGGTATCCTAACTCTGCTTGTCATTGCTATCGATGGCACGAACGTGCACGTTCGCACTGTCAACAACGGTGTCCTCTCATCCCGCAAGGGTGTCAACCTCCCCAAAACCGATGTTGACCTCCCAGCTCTGTCGGAGAAGGACAAGGCCGATCTTAAGTTTGGTGTCAAGAACAATGTCGACATGATATTCGCCTCTTTCATCCGTCGCGCCCAGGATGTTCACGATATCCGTGAAGTGCTTGGCCCCGACGGTGCCAGCATCAAGATCATCGTCAAGATTGAAAACGAACAGGGTGTCGCCAACTTTGACGAGATTTTGGCCGTCACCGATGGTGTAATGGTGGCCCGTGGTGATCTGGGTATTGAAATCCCAGCCAGCCAGGTCTTCTTGGCCCAGAAGATGATGATCGCGAAATGCAACATTGCAGGAAAGCCCGTCATCGTCGCGACCCAGATGCTCGAGTCCATGACCTACAACCCCAGGCCTACTCGTGCCGAGGTTAGTGACGTTGCGAACGCGGTTCTCGACGGAGCAGACTGCGTCATGTTGTCTGGCGAGACTGCCAAAGGATCCTACCCCATCCAGAGTGTGTTGATGATGGCAGAGACGTGTCTTTTGGCCGAACACTCCATTTGCTACCCTCCCCTGTACGAAAACCTGCGCTCTATGCAGCCCCGGCCCACACAAACTGCCGAGACTGTTGCTATTGCTGCCGTCGCGGCCGCATCTGAGCAGAATGCTGGTGCCCTCCTCGTCCTCTCTACCAGTGGAGAGACTGCCCGTCTTCTTTCCAAGTACAGGCCCAACGTCCCCATCATCACTGGTATGTCTCCATTCTGACTTTACATCCGTGATAGTTTGTTGACCTATTATGCTAGTCACCCGCAACGAGCAAACCGCTCGCCAGATCCACCTGCACCGTGGCTGCTACCCATTCTGGTACTCCGAGCCCAGGAATGTCCAGAACCACCAATGGCAGATTGATGTACGTTTCACTGACTGGAACTATGCTCACCTAGGCTCATTTGTTTCTGTAGGTTGATAACCGTATCCGCTTCGGTATGCGCAACGCGCTGGCACTCAACATTATCAAACCCAACGACACCATCGTCGCGGTGCAAGGCTGGAAGGGCGGGTTGGGCCACACCAACACATTGAGGATCGTGACTGTACCGACCGATTTTGCTGACTTGGAGATGCAGGTTCTAGGTGCTTGAGGAGCAGAGTTAAAAATGATTACTTACCTTTTGTTGTACAATAACCACATAGACTTTTCTGGGCAATTTCGTGTAATGTTTGAACGTTGCGAGTGTGTAAGGTTGAGCATCAGAGCGTGGGAAGTACCTCCCTTGGTCACCGCCGCTCATGGGCTCCGTGTACTTTCCTGGTCGGCGCCAACATCTACCTCAATATGCGTCGTCGTCGTCGTCCGCGGTGAAAGAGAAGATGCACGCGCAGTCGCGTCCGTGGCTAATACCAATCTCAGTCCCAATTCCTGGCCTCCGGCGCTCGCGTGCTTTGCGAATATGGATCCTTAATCCCCAGCGCCTGCACCAGTCTAGCATTTCAAGATTTGGTTACAAACGCGGGTCGCTCGTGCTCCTGTTTGCCTTATTAACTTGTGTACTTGCGACATGGGCACTCGCCAAAAGATTCGGAACGGAAGAGAAGAAATGGCCCGCACCGTTCATGGACCCTCCTACACTGGTGTTTAGAGGTGAAGACCTGCAGAAAATATGGCTATGGGAGATTGAGAGTGGGCATTATCCTAGTCGACGCAAACGTAAGTGTCCTTATTCAAATTTGTGTATCAATTGAATTCTATGGATGTATACAGTCCCCGAAGGATTAGGACTCAAAACTGCACCTGCAAATCCAGCACTACCACCGAGCGCTGCACCGTTGCCTCCGCCACGACTTCGTCCACCACCTGGAGTCATCTCATCGACTACGGGCACAGGTCCTCATCGCGTGTATCCAGAAGTCAAGGCGGAACGACCACATGTTGCATTTCCGCCTCGTCCAGCGCCGGGAAGTGTGGCTGACTTGGACGTCGTGATGGACCACTGCGACTTTTCCGAAAAGAAGGTCCGTCACTGAACGCAGTTGGCGATACCTGTGATTGACGTTCAATTGTGTAGTACGTGCGCGACTGTTTACAAGTCCTGAGGGTTGGTGCCGGCTTGGATAACGCGAAACGCGTTCGACGAGGAAACTACGACGAATGGAAATACATCTATCTAGAGCAACCTCTAAACGAGACAGAGCCCGTTCCGACCCTTGTCACCCGCGACATGCCTACGCCAATGGCGACAGCGTCCGACTCCTCTGACCTCAGCGGGCTATCCAAAAAGCGTGGCGTTGATTGGGAAGCACCACTAATTCTCCCCCCTTCGCTTCAGCACGTACCATACGCCTCCCTTCCTACGCCTTGTGATCCAGAGAGTCCGCGCATATTCCACATGTTCTGGACTGGGACATTTACCGACAAACCGTATCTCGCCCTGCTCTCCTTCCTGTTCACACAAAACACTGGTCTACATACCACATCAGCCATCGCAGCATGTCGCCCCCAGTTCTGGCTTTGGATCAATCCCGGACCCGCCGCCGCCGTTCCTAATCCTACAGCTTTGCAGGACATGTTCAACGAGTTGAAAGCGAATCCTTGGGCTTCACCATTCTTGCACCCTCGGTTCCAGGAAGTTATCAAGTTCAAACTATGGAACACTACCGAGCAATTGGACGGTGTACCGGAGCTGAAAGACGAGTGGAGATCACGCGATACTCTCTTCAACTCAGGTGGCCATGTCATCAACGTTCCAGCCGCCAAAAAGGATGGAGGAAACTCCACTGGTACGAGCACTACGAGCACTTCCTCTGGAAGCGAGGACGATATGATGAATAGGACCGGAAGCAAGTCGTCATCGTCCTACGATCGCCTCTCGGTCATTCTATCAGATATGGCTCGATTTATCTTATGCCATAGGTTCGGTGGTATCTACCTGGATGCAGACACGATCTTTCTGCGTGACTGGGAGGAACTATGGGGATGGAAAGGTGCATTCGCCTATCGTTGGTCTCGGTTGGAAAAGTATAACACTGCTGTTCTACATCTCAACAAGGGTTCCGCGTTGGGTACCTTCTTGTTCCGTACGGCACTCAAAAACGACCTCGATTTCCATCCTATGACAGTATCGCGGTACACAAAGGACGCGTATCTGGAAGGCCTACTGCTGCGGTTACCGGATGCACTATTCGATTCTGCGTGGCTGAACACGGAATATTATCAGAGAGATCGGCCTCCCCAACCTTTCTTTACTGAGTGAGTGTCTTTCTTTGACTATCTAGTGGTTGCTAATTACATCCGATAGCTTTGGTGATTTCTTCGATACGCCTGCTCAAAGCAGTGCCGCACCAGAATCACTAGGCTTTGACGGATTCTTCAAAGGCGCGTTCTCCTACCATTTCCACAACTTTTGGTAAGTCTTCAGGCTTCATACTAGGGATGCCGTTACTCAATGAATCATAGGTGGAAACCTTTCGACCCAGCGCGCAATTGGCCAGATTTAGGAACTCGATTCATCAATGGGGAACGAGTTGCGAGGGCAGCGTTATTACAACAGCCGGATGGAAAGCCTGCGACCAATTTCCCACCCATTGCGGACATACAGCTACCAGAGGACAAAGTGTCGGACGACCAGCGAGATCTTGATTGGGCAACGGTCTTAAAACGGACTTTTGAATCGTATCTACGTGGGGAGAGGCCAAATATGTATGGCGAGTGGATACAGTGGTAGATGAATCTTATCGGGACGTATACCTACTAATTAGCAAGTCCTCCTAACTACTTTCATGATAATTTCTAGCCTTCATGAATCATCCTATTCAATGTAATCGTATCAATTTATTCAATGTACATATTGTTGTTTTTATACACTACTCACGTCTTTCAGGAACTTGAATTTCTGCTACTGCGCAACTATTCAGAGCGCGTTTCCACAACTGGTCGCTCTCCATCGTTTCCCTGTCGCCAACGATAATGAGGCCCCTGCGAGCTCGCGTCCACATCACGTTAAGCCGCCTCGCATCATCCAAGAATCCAATATCGTGCTGGGCATTACACCGTACCGCGGAGAATATGATTACGTCGCTCTCTCGCCCTTGGAAAGAATCTACGGTGAACGAAGGAACATCGGGGAGGCGGTGGCGCAACTCTCGGATCTGATGGGTATAGGGAGACAAGTTGGTGACCAGCAGAGGGGCCACATTCGAACGAGGCTTAAGTAGTTTGATGATGGCCTCGACAACATCTACTTGACCGTGATTGCACTTGGACATGCCTCCCATGTCTTCCTCTACCGAACATTGGACAAACACGCATGGTATGGGAACGTTCGTAGCATTCCTTGGCCAAGGGAAATCGTTCCCATCCGGCAGAGTTCGTAACTTCTCGAGACCGTTAGGCAGGCCAGACCTCAGTTTTCCTTCGTAAAATTCTCGGGAAGGAAAGGCTGCTAGCTCCTGGGGAAAGCGGTATTGTGTCTTGTCAAATATGAGCACATGGAAAGCTTTCGATCCAGGTAACACTTACGTCGAGCATAGTTTTTGATATCTCTGGGGACGCCTCTCTACCCGTATACAACCTCTCCATCAACGACATATCGAATTGAAGCACCTTCCCCATCTTTTTGACTGTAGGTCTGAGTTGTACACTATGTAATTGAGATTTTGAGATTGGAATCACAATATGGGCTTACAAGCTGAAGGACTTACTGATCACCAACAAGGATTGCTCGCTTGACGCCTTTCACAAGCGGGATGAGCGCACAAGGCTCAGTGACTTGAGATGCCTCGTCGATCAAGGCAACGTCAAATTCTGCTTTGCGCAAAATTCCCAGCCCAGCGCCTGTAACGTTGTCAGCTTGGATGTATGAAACACTCAAGTCGATAAATACCAGCACAAGTGCTGAATATCAACCTAGCCTCTTCCAATCGTTTTTGAGCTTGTTTTATCAGCTTGTTATTTTCGTTCAACTCTCCTCCTACTCTCGCATCCACGGTATAGCTCCGTAAGTTCTTATTTACCTTGGAAACATCGGTCGCTACTCTCAAGATCTGCGCGACAGGAAGGATATTGTGCGCTTCGTTCTCTGCGATGAATCGCTCTAAGACATTGTCGACAGCTGAAAGCAGTCAGGAAGAGCCAACCATGTGCTGTGACACTAACCGTTATGAGTAGAGGCCGTCATGAGGATCTTCAGCCCTTCTTCAGTGGCCTCCTCGATCAGCTTTCGAAGAATTTGGACAACAACAGTCGTTTTTCCCGTTCCTACAGCACATGTCAGAATGGAAATGCAGTCCGTCTGTAAGGATAATCACCTGGAGGACCCCAGATCAACGATATAGGTGTATCGATTGAATCGATAGCAAGTTTTTGACTATCGTTCAAGTCAGGTCCATAAGAGAAATTGGATGATGTCGGAGTGGTAGTTGGTATAGTATGGTCTGAGCTTTCACCAACTAAGAGGTGGTAGAAGGCGCAGCACTCACTACGCTTTTCAGCGAGGCGTATGAGAGCGTCCATCATGGCTTTAGACGTAGCTACAGTAGAGATGAAATCAGCCATCGTAATATCAGTAAGTAGACAACGAGTTTTTTCTCACCTGTGATTCCAGCATGATACAGATTCCAATCCATTTCTTCCAATTCTGGTGGAAGAGGCTGCAGAATTTCGAGGGTAATCTCCCCTTTTGCGGCCTGAATAACCATTGCATCGAGGAGAGGCGGAATAGTATCGCTGTCTCGAGTTGATACACTCAGCTCTAGGTGGGATGCTGCTTGCAATCGAACATGGGAATGAAGGCGTATCGACGTTCTCGCATCAACTCGCAGGACAGCTTTGACTTGTAGAGGCTCGCCAGGGACAAAATTCAGTGTCGATTTCACAGGTGCCGTCTTCTGCTTCCTGGGTCGTCCATCTTCGTTACAAGGACACTCGTCGGCGGCTTCTTCAGCGCGATCAAAAGCGACGCCTTTGCCGAACTTGTGTAGGTAGACGTGGACTGGTGGAATATCCGGCAAAGATACTCGGCTGTCGTCCAATACAAGCAAGACTTCTTGTACCAGCTGCGGAGCGCGAACGGAAAGAGATGTGAGCCAAAGGAGGTCAAGGTAATCCACGGTCGAAAGCTTCGCGATGGTTCCCGATATCTTCTCCATTGCAACGAGTACCGGAAATGGAAAGTCGTTCGCCGATCGGATAAGATTGCTAAGAATGGGCTTAACGAGACCCTTCAGTTCCTCTGTGACTTCCTTGGTGTCCGGATCCGGAGGGAATTTGTGCAGAAGAGTATACACAAGTGGAGGGTGCATGTCCACCATCATCGTGATAGCTGTGCGATGTAGAGGGGCCGGCTGGGAGATGACGAACTCGAATAACCAAAACATCTCTTCCTCCGCGTGGTATCGGACGGCAAAAGACATCGCATCCTGCCATTGCGACATGATTATACTTGTTGAGAGTACCTCCAGGAACTTCTGCTTCGACAGACGTCGTTTGAACAAAGCAGTCAGGAAATCTGCAGGGCGAGGTTCAGCTTCCCAGTCGACCTCATCCAAACTATATCTTCTGTACGGGCGCGGTTCGCGATCAAAACGACGAACACGGTTTTCCGTCGGGATACTGTGAATCCTATGAGGATATGTCCCCGAGCTATGAATGTTGTACTCACTGGTCGAACCAAAGATCAAACAACTGGTGCGCAACGGTGTCCCGATTGGACACTACGTGCAATTCAATACCCGATATGCCCTGCCGATTCACTCTGCCAAGGTTCTGCGATTATAATGAGTGCTAGTCATGGTCTATCGAGTGAGCTTGACATACCTGCTTGACTCTATTGGAGATCTTCCCCAGAGCAACGCTGACTATCACTTCAGAGCCGGAAGCTTTGGGAGGTACAGTCATGAAGACGAACGAATCCGCTATTTGTTTGTCGTAGAGTTGCAGTCTCGAAGGCCCACAAAAAAGCCTATACCCAGTCGTACAGGGGATATAGTTTGAAAAATTCGAGGTAGAATGGGGCAGGAATGCACAGACAACGACATTCTCGTCAACGTCCGTATCATCTTCCCACATGATCTCCCCTCGCATGAATATAGCTAGCACAAAGCGCTCATCTGTCTGTTGAGGTCTTGAGTATGAATCAGTGAATGATACACAGATCTACTACCTTCAAAATCAGTATCTTCCGGGTGTAATCTTGCAATGCCATGTTGAGATAACGGAAGAACGGTCCCATGCCCTGAGACTTCGAAGAATACAGACGATGAAGCGAAAACGGTCGGGATAAGTTGCGTTGGTATAGATCTGCTCTGCTCAGCAAATCTGAGCGCAGAAACGAATTCCACAAATGTGCATACTCGTCATACGAGAGATTGAGCGCAAAACAGATAGAGTGTTTTTGGCTGGTCGTCAGCGCTCCGCAGTCGAGATGGCCGAAGAACGAGCTGTGGTCCAAGCCATCCCGTAGTGCTATCCGATAGGCCAGCGTGAATAGCTCGTACTCTGAGAGGGCGAGTTCGACGGGGCGGCTTTGAAGGAGTCTCAACACTAGTTGCATGGATGATTCTTTGGGAGTCGATGTGATTCCTTCCTCTCTGGTTGTCCGGCTCAAGAACGATTCAGAGAACGCAATGGCTCGCTTTTTAAGAAGCTCGGTGATATACGGTGGTTCGGTCTCTGCGCGTTTCGGTGGATTCGTCAGCCTTTCTGGAGGCTTGACGATTGCGCCATCCACGCATTGTGAGTGTAGAGCACTAAGTTCTTGACATTCAGAGCAAATGGCACCGTTCGGCATTGCCATTGCCCATAGGTTGTGAAGTTTGCTGACTCGACCTAGGCTAGCACTAATGACTCAGGGTAATTAGCAAAAGTAAATAAATTTATTGTGGCCTAACTTGTTGTAATTCGCAAAATGGTTTGCAAGGTCTTTCCTGCTGATGGAGGTGTTTGTGCGTTCTTTGTTTGGTGGATAGTCGTACGCCTGAGTAACTGTTCAATGAACAATGCCACCTAACAACGGAAGAGGCTGTCTAACCTCGGACACTGTCGATGGCACAAGGGCGGGATCCCAGCAGACAAAATACTGGTCGCCTAGCAGAATCTCAGTACATCTGGAGAATGCAAAAGTTCTAAATTCACCGTCAAGGTCACCTCCACTACTCATAGACGGTGCTGAATGGTGGTCAGGGCGTGCCACAGATGCAAACACGATGCAATCGACTAGATGAGATAGCAATGGGTGTTGGACGGCACGTAGTTTTAGGCAGTCACCTTGAAGTTGTTAGACAGGCTGCAATATTCTCAAGTACAAAACACATATTCACCGGGGTGTAAACATGGATTGCGTACAACCAGCACATTCACCGTGGATCAGCGCTGTCGCACCTCCCCTACCTGAAGTTATCTTGACATGAACTTCACCCTCCTTCAACACACGATATGGGTCGCACACGCCATAAATCTTTCGAGACTGCTTGACGATAATCCTGGACCTGTCTTTACCATCGTCCTTCTTGAACGCTGCAACCTCGCTCTTCTGAGCAGAGCTTATAGCAGAACGAACAGCGGGTGTATCCATGCCGTCCAGGAGAAGACGCTCCGCGATATCGAACTTCCCCATCGCAGAAAGGAGGTCGACGGCGGCGATAGGGTCGTGTTCAGCCTGTGTAATCCAATCGAAGTAGTCCTGTTGGCGCTTGACGAAGTTCTCGGATGGTACACCTAGACTTGAGAGGAGCACGATGATTTCGTTGTTTAGACGGCCAAAAGAATACGGCTGGGAATAGCCCACCACTGAGAACGTGGGTGATTGGGTGGCAGTAAACTTCTTCATGCTTCGACGGAATTGAGCGAGGCAGATGGACCAATCGGCGTCACCGCTATGCAAGTATTGTTGCTGATCCGGCGTTAATGAGGACGCGCCGGCATCCTGCCTCTTCTTCAGTTCGTTCTTCCTATCGATATCTGGGTGAAGCATCAAAACACCCTTGTATCCAAGGTATCTAGGTGGGGTCAAGATTGGGATGATGCTATGCGGAATGCATGCTGACCGTATTTGAAAGACGCAGGGTGTATATCTCACACCTCTGAAGATTATCTTCTTCCGTTTGCTGACTTGAATGGCAAGGCTCCTAGATATAAGGCCACATCCATCTGAAAACACTTCGTCTCCTAATTCCAAGTCACGGATATCCTGAATGAAACGTGGATCAAGAGAAAAATCAACTTGCGATTCAGAGTACAACAATCCAATTCGTTTGGCACCTGGATCAAAGTCAATACAATCACACCACGATAGCTTATGAACGTACGCTTCGCGACGTTCATGATCCTCCCAAAATCACCCAGTTGATAAATACGACCGTCGAGTTCCTCATCACTGCTAGCCTGCCGCATATAACAACTCCTGCTTTTCTATAATCAATGTGATTAGCAAGAGCAGAATGAACTCGCAAAGTCATGTACCAGCTGGCTATTGCTATGATGGTAGAAGCGGTACTGGACGTTATTCACAAACAATCCTGCAGCAAAGAGCTTCGACATGTATTCGGAACCTTCTCTTGGTGTCCAGTCTGGATACCTAGGAAGAGAAAACGACACGAGAATGAATTTGCTTGGATCATCGCCTTGAAGAACTCGGTTGTTCGACAATTGACCCATCTGGAAGAGAATCTGTGTTCCGCTGAATCTGATTGTCTTCCCAAATCCTGGTCGACGAGGCACGAGTTCGTTTGGTGGGACAGTAAACTTCCATGAGTCGTCCTCCTTGGTTATGTTCGGGCGTAGAACGCGGGGCGCCATGGGGGTATCGATGGAAGAAGCGATGTCGTTATATGGTTTGATAGACGCCCAGTACCGTGACCGTAGGAACAAGGATCATTCAATTGTTTTGGGACGAACGTGGGGTTGAAAGGTTAAACATCCATGGGCAACAAGGCAAGCGTCAGCACGGCACCGGTCCCAGTCGACAGAATCTATGTGATTGGGCCATCGGTGAGTGCACTTGTTGCATATGGAGAGCAACGTACCCATTCCGCATGCAGTCCACGGGGAAAACAACTCTATGTAACCGGTTGGCCGAGACGATGTATCTAGAAAAGGGCACCTCGTACATCAGCGAAGTCGCCAGAGGCGTCATTCGGCAACGGGGATACACGAGAAAGGACGTCCACCTCCTGCAAATGCAGAAGGACATCATGGAGGCACAGATTGAGAGAGAAAGAGAGACGCGGGGAGTTCATCCCATCCAGCTTTTCGACCGGTCTGCGCTTGACCCCATCGTATACGCGAACCTCACAGGAGTTGATGCAGAGGACAGTCGACGGAGAATGATAGAACTGGGAACTTCGGATGCGTTTAAAGAGACGCTGGAGAAATACAAGAAGAAAAGTTCTTTTTTCGTTCTGCTAGGCCCGGTGAAAGAATGGCTGGTTGACGATGGAGTCCGCCATTTGGATGACCTGGATAGGACGGCCGATATTTTCAGAGACCTGTTAGGGAGCTTGAAGGTGCCGTATATAGAAATTGGAGAAGAAGTGAAGGATCTGAGAGAAAGGGTTAACATTGTGCTGAGAGAAGCAGAGATTCAGATGGTATTGTAGGCGTTTGTTGTACATGGTGGTCAAGGACAGAATGGCACGCCATCATTCCTCATCAAGTTCGGGTTCTGACGTGACCATGACTAGATTCAACTTCTCTTCCTTACCATCTCATGGATTCAAAAGCGTTGTCCACCGTTAACGACCTGCTTGCCGGCAGCGTCGCTGGCGCTGCCCAAGTTCTCGTTGGACAGCCGCTGGACACTATCAAGACGCGTGCTCAAGTAGCTCCAAGTTCGTCCTTTTTTATCAATATTACTGCTCCCTATCTCACATATCTATCTCTAGAGGGGATGTTTGTCAGTCACCGTCTCTACTCCGAACCAACGAACAGTAAAGCTTATCTCCTTGGTCGCAGAAAGGACCAATGGACATTCTATCTCAAACGTTGAAGAAGGAAGGATTCTTCGCGTTGTACAAAGGTGCGTGATCGTTCATTCTTAGTGTCCCATCTAATCATAAACCAACAGGAATGGCCAGTCCGCTTCTCGGAATTGCTGGTGTAAACTCCCTCCTTTTCGCGTCTTACGCCGCCTCCAAACGGCTTGTGTCGCCGTTCGGACAACTTTCCCTAACCGAAACAGCTCTCGCGGGAAGTATGGCAGGTGCCGCCAATGCTATCCTTGCCAGCCCTGGTATGTCTTGAGAATCACTAACGTCCTCTTGTTAAATCAACGATCGTAGTGGAGATGTTCAAAGTTCGGATGCAAGGCCAGTACGGTAATCCGAGCGACAAGAAGCTCAGAGTCGTAGCGAGTGAGATGTGGCGCCAGTGGGGCTTGCGGAAAGGTGTTATGCGAGGATACTGGGTAAGCCGACGCCGCCACCATTCTATCAACATCTTACATTATCACCAGGTGACCGTGGCGCGCGAGATCCCAGCGTATGCCGGGTAAGCCAACCGACATTCAACTATCCAATTAAACTGACCCTCAACAGCTTTTACACTGGTATTTTATGGCTCCTCGAACGCGAAGACGTTGGAACTAAAATCTCATAGCCTTTGAATTCTCGAAGCGCAAGTTCACGACGATATATGGTTCTGAATTACCAGTATGGGCCCTGCTTGCCAGTGGATCCACGGGTGGTGTAATGCGTTCCAAATACGCCGAGCTGAACAATCTTTGACTTGTCTAACAGATCGCATATTGGCTTGCATGTTACCCTCTAGGTCCGTCCATTATTCAGACCCCACTTTCGAGTCTGTAACGTCTCTTTTTCTAGATGTCATCAAATCTCGAGTACAATTGCGTGCGACACCACCTACAGGAACTCCAGTCCAGTATATTGCCCATGAATTTCGAGCGATATTAGCAGAATCTGGAACGTACGTATCACATGGTATCTGTGGGTTTCCCCGGGGGCTAATAGACAACAGAGCTGGCTTGTTTCGCGGCTTGACGCCATCATGTGCGTGAATCCTTTCTTATCTAGGCTTCAACTCATCATGTCTTCCACGACCACAGTGCTCCGAAGGTTAGCTATTCCTCGTATAACACTTAACCTGCTCTGATCTCTTCCCCCAGTATACCGGCTGCAGCAAGTACCTTCGCTGCCTACGAGCTGACTCGCGGTGAGATATTCGTCGATGTCTTCTGATTGCTTCCTTATTTTTCAATCAGTGTATCTGACTGAACTAACTGGTGTCTAAGCATTCATATAGATGTGCATTGATTCTACTACATGTACGAGGCGTTAAACCTATCTCACTTGATATACATATGACTGCTGGTATCACGTACAAGGCCACATTGCTCCTGCCTCCGAGCCCAAACAAATTTGCATGTCCTGTCGAATACGAAGGAGACCAAGGATGGAAACAACCACCTGCACCGTAGACAATAACAATGACCATCACTGAGTACTGATATCCCACAACACATTAAGATAGGCGTGTAAGCATACCAACTGAGGAACCCACTGCGCCATATAAAGAAAAGAATTATTTTGAGCTATCCCGCACACTACCAACTGGTAGCGCACACTAGACAACATCAAAAAGAAAGAAAGGGTTCCCCCGACGACACAAGCCGGTACTGCAGTGGCAAGGTCATCGCGTCCCCGTGTTGCAAGCAGAGCACGAAGAACAAGGGCGGCAAAAATTAGATAACCAAATACGGGAGGCGGTGCCTCCGTAATAGTGGTTAAACTATTAAGAACAGATACTACACTTGATCTAAGCCAAAAGGCCAGAGTGGTGAGGAATCATTTTGGTCGGAGGCTCCTTTTATATGGTGAGTGCGCACGGACCATGTCGATGCTCGGAATTATCCGTTGACTTTGTGGCGTAAGGACGGTTGGCCACCATGACTGGAAGGTCATATTCGCCGATCGGTTACAATATGGCACGTACCTTTTGTGGACGGGATAAATTTTGCCTTACGAGTAACGATGGGTATCACGACTTGTATTCAGGAGAGACAATGGATCAAAGACACAGGAAGGTCGAAGCTCTTCGTCTCAACAGAAATGGAGGAGAGAACCAAGTAAGATGCCACATTGGGAATACCATTTTTGAAGCCACAGAAATGGAACCACAACTGAAAGGTTATCCGCGAAACATTCCGATTGCCCGTAGATTACAATTACAGGATTACAAGTGTTCTTAATTATGTTTTACTGGTGATCCATGATTTACTTCTTGAGGTCGAAGACTATCCTTCCGGCAACCTTGCCTGCGGACATGCCATCGTACACACTGGAATGAGAGTCAGCACAAGGAGAGGCGATACAAGAGGGGAATGTGCGTACTCTTTCAAGTCCTTCAAGTCTTTCGATTCGAAGGTGACCTTCACCTGGCCGCGAGCAGCGATGTCAAGTGCCTCACGGGCGTCTTGACGGTTACCGACGTAAGAACCGATGATGCTGATGCTCTAAATGACACGGCTTGTTGAGAAATGAGTTATGCGCGAAGAAAGAAGGTACGCACCTTGAAGACAGTGAAGAAGATGGAGGCGTTGAGGGTGGCGTCTCCGGGGAGACCAACAGCCATGAGAGTGGCGCCACTGCGGAGATAGTCCAAGGCTTGGGTATAACCACCGCTCTGTAATTTGGAAGCACATAAGCAAGGGGTCGTTATAATGACGAGAAAAGGCATACCGAGGCGGAGGTAACGACGGCGGAGTGCGCTCCCTGTCCACCAGTGGCGTTCTTAACATCGGCTACGATGTCTTTGGATTCCTTGAAGTCGATCCAAACGTCGGCACCCAACTTCTGGCACAACTGCTTTTTGTGATCTCCGGTGTCTGTAATTCCTGGCGTCAGACGCGTAAGGGTATGAATCTGAGTCGGGCTCACCGATGGCAATGACTCTCAAGCCACGGGCACGGGCATACTGGACGGCAAGATGTCCAAGTCCTCCTCCAGCACCGGGGATGACAATCCAGTCGCCTTGGCTGGTTTGGCTGTACTTGATGGCGCGGTACACAGTGACACCCTAAGAAGGCATCAATTTCAAAGAAGCGATTGATCGAAGAGAAGTCTTACAGCACAAAGAACGGAGGCAGCCTCGTCACTGGGGAATCCTTCCGGGATGGGAGTGACGTGGTTGACGAAGGAGACGACGTATTCGGCGAAGGTACCGTCGACGGTGAATCCACTGAGTTTGGCGTCGGGGCAGTCTGCGGATAACCGGTGAGATAGGATAACACGAAAAGGGGCGTACTACTTACTCTGCTCGCGTCCCTTGCGGCAAGCCTCGCAGTTGAGGCAGGAATCAGCAAGCCACTTGATACCGACGCGCTCTCCCAGCTTGACGGGGGATGCGGCGGTGTTGCTGCCGATAGCGACGACGATTCCGACACCTTCATGTCCACCGATCAGAGGGGTCTTGGCCTGGAGGGGCCAGTCACCAAGAGCGGCGTGAAGATCGGTGTGGCAGCAGCCTAGGCGTATATGCGTTAGCGATAACGCGCCAAACTAGCCAGAGCACGTACCAGTCGCCTCGATCTTGACCAAGCACTCTCCGGGAGCGAGATCCTTCTGCTGCTTAACAGGCCAGTCATTCCTGATTTCGATTGTGCCGCCAGCTTTGGGGACAACTGCGACTTTCTGGACACGGGGGATGGTAAAAGACATGTTGGATGGAGTATGAGAAGTGTGGATAGAGTTATGGCCAACTCCTTGGGCCTTTATACTGTTGTATCGGAACCCCGAGACGCGGTCGAGACGCGTGCTTCCCCGTGGGGTAGCCATGTGACAGTTCCGCAGGTAACTCCGCGACAAAAAGGGGACACTTAACCTGGTTCCATACATTGTAGGAGCTTGTAGGAGGCAACGTCGTTCGCAAAGTCAGCAGGTCTTTAAATTGGCGGGGAGTGTCCAGACACGTACAGGGGCGCTGGGTGAACCGGTGACGATGGCTACCCGTTCGATTCCGTTTTCAAATTCACAAAATGGAAAGGACGGAATCTACTGGTTACACAACGTAGATTGGTACAAGTCGGCCCTATCTCGAAATCCCTCAATGATAACAGTGACACTGATAGGACATGGTACGCCTTGACCTCTATCGTCCCAGCGGCAGAACACTTCTATACCGTAGGGCTTGATGACACCGAAAGCCTGGCAGGCGATGATCGCGAAGTCCAAATCAAATTGAGAATTAAAATAGGGTGTCCTAGAGTGACGGTCAGCTTCAAGTATTTTCCTGCAGTTCGAGAGCTCACCTCGTCTCTCAGATATTCACCGACGTCACTACAAACGAGTTAGCTTTCGAACAAGTGTCTCACGAAGGACGTACGCTTGGTGGAACACTATTATGGAGGTGGGGTCAATTTTTCGTGTATCGATGGTTGATCGAGCCGTTACGCCAAAGCCCTGGGAAAAGTAAGCCCGGACGCCACGATCAAATGATGTTGTACGCCACCAGAGGTATATCATTCATGCTAAAGACAACAACTCCTTGGTGTTCTGGCGTGTCTTCTGTTATCCGTCCCAGATGTGCTTTCACGACGTGGTTGCCGTAGAGGAAGGGCATCTCGCCATTGGGTTTTATCCAGATCTGGGATGTTGAGACAAAAATATCCTTGACAAGAGCCGTGCAGGTACCTTGAATTTTGCATACTGCGCCAGGTAATCCAACGAGGAGATGTGCAGCTTGAATTTGCCGCTTTTGCTGAATTTTCCGAAGCATGTGCCCATGCTAACTAGACTTGGACGCGCCACAGATGTTGCTAGTCGCATAGATGATTCGGATACATAGTAAACCCTGTCCTTGTGTAGCCTGAAGCAGTAGGGTTCGTCGGGGCGGTCGATGAGATGAACAAGGTTCTTGCCCTACAGATGTTCAATTTGAGTGTGAATTGCGCATAGCAGTAGACGCACGATGTAATTTGCAAGTTTCGTAAAGAGAACCTTGGACTCTTCTTCAGTCAATGGCCGCATTTTGAGGTGAATGAAAAAGTTTGATCGTGGTGAAAAATCAAGTACAGTTGATTACGTGATTAAGACACCGTCATGTCTGCACCTTCATTTGCCTCCTTTCCTCCTTCATTTTCATCGTTTCCGGACGACGAGCCTGGGCCCAGCACGACCGTAGCCGCCAAAAAGGACAGAAAGCTTCGAAAGGATGAACGCGAACGCGACCGCAAGAACAAGAAACACAAACATGAGAAACGCGACGAATCTCAAAGACATCGCAAGGAGCCCGTTCGAGACGAGGATGACAATACGACGCGTCTCTTCTTCTCTGATAAGCGTCCAGATCCCTCCAACCTTCAATATGGTGGGCCAGACAAGAAGGACGTTCCGAGATATAAATGCGTCAGTCGTACGTTGTATATCGTCGGCTATTCATCCGGCTTAACATCATCTACAGGAGGGAAAGCAGTGTTGGGCCTTCCTTCACTGACGGTGCTCTATAGGCAGCCACACAGTGTCGAAATAGGCAATAGGAAAGCATACAGTCATGTACGCGGTCGGATGATTTGCCGCCCCCACTTGCTAACATATCGCCCAGGGACCTTCATTGACAGACTCTGCGACATACGCCGTCGTGACCAAACCTGCATTACGTCGAATAGCCGCCACCGAAACGCAAGAAGGCGAGGACGAACAGGACCATGACTTTGTTCGTATAGCACCCAAACGCAAGGCCAAAGCCAAAGCCGAACAGTGGTCCATTTTGGACAAATCCGACGTCGACTCATCCGCGTCTGGGTCCGACGAAGAGGAAAGCTCAGATTCGGGAGACGATGTCGGCGAAATTCTGCGGACATCGCAACAAGAAGCCCTCAAGTCACTCGAGGAACAGCTGTCCCGAAATCCCAACTCCCCCGGAGTATGGCTGAAACTCCTCGAAATATCCATTTCAGACACTCCCGTCACCCCGCGCAAAGCACGAGCTGAGATAACGTTATCCATCCTATCCTCGGCCATGGCTTCGGACCCTAGGAATTCAACCAACGCGCTTCTACGGCTTGGGTATCTGCGCGCGGGGGAGCAAGTATGGGAACCAAATCAGCTTCAGGAGGAATGGGAGAATGCGTATCGCAATGCAGGCACCGTTCAGATCTGGATGGAATGGTTCGACTGGAAGTTACGGACTGAGGGTATTGTGTGTGTAGTTGAAGCGGCAAGACGTGTATTGGACTCCATTGTGAAGAAGGATGGAGACGAACTGAGTCAACTACGCGTCTTTTGGCGCGTCGCAAGTGCTTTCCGAGAAGCAGGTATGTCTGGTTATTTCGAGTTCGGAACGTAACGCTAACATCGTCCAGGCTTTACAGAGCGTGCAACGGCCATGTTCCAAGCGCAGGCTGAACTGTTAGTTCCATTCTCTTTGTTCGTTCGCTTTTCTAAGCTTAAACAGGATGTTCGAGATACCACAAGCGCTGTACGGACTTCCCTTCCCCATATTACTCAACAAACTCGAAGAGTTTTGGGATTCCGAGGTACCGCGTCTAGGAGAGGTCAACTCACGAGGCTGGGCTCAATGGGTATCCTCTGGGAAGAAAGAAGCTCACCCTTCCACTTCCAATATCCCTTCTACCCTGCCGCCTCGCTCTGATCGCTACCGACGTTGGGCTATCCGAGAATTACATTCTGATTCTCACTCATTTATTCCCACCAAAGCTTTGGATCAGGCTGATGACGAGGAATGGGATCCTTACTCAACGATAGTGCTGTCGGACATCAGGCCTTTACTTCTCGACTTACAGGATCCTTTCGTCAAGAACACTTTTCGAATATGCTGGCTGTCCTTCTTAGGACTACATGTCCCTGGCTTCACTCTGGACAATAGTGACGAGCAGAATGGTTGGGATGATAGATGGACTTCTACGCATTTGTCAAGTCCGTCTCATCTCACCGCGCTCTTTCCACCCCGAGATCAAGTCGGACCGACGGCACAATCTGTATCTGGTGTATTGGTTGGCCGAGAACGACAGTATGCCAAAGGGCCGATTCCAATCAAGTCATGGGGATACAGAGTATTCGACGCTCTAGATGCAACGACTCATATGGAGGGCTTGTGGGGTAAGATCGATGTGCAAGATGTCGACACTCCGTTCATTCAGCGGGTGTTCAGTCAGCTGAGACTGGGAGGCGATGATTGGGAGTGGGATGCTCTGTCCCTTGCGTTTGAAGCTACCATAAGCGTCAAGAAGTGCGTTTTCCGATATCTCTGACGAACACTGATTGACGTGTTGTTGCATCTCAATAGTGCATTGAAGCTTTCACAAACATATCTTTCCGATGCTCGCGACTCGTTGCCTCATTGGGCGGCCCACGCACATCTACAGCGAAGGCGGGAGAAGTTCATCGACGCGAGGAAGGTGTACATGAACGTGTTGGGCGCCACACCCTCGTTACCTGGTCGGCTGTGGCTAGCGAGGATGTGGTGGGATTGGGCGGAGATGGAATGGCTAGCGAAGCAGTCGGACGCAGCGCGCACTGTCATACTCAAGGCCGCAGGAGTTGAAGGGAGTGGTAATATTGCCCTGCTTAGGGCGAAGCGCACGCTCGAAGAGAATGTTAATGCACCTGGGGTGGAGTGGAAGGATCAAGAGGCCTGGTTGAAGCTGCGAGCACTACTGGAGCTTATTGGTTCCGGTAACATGGAGCAGGCGTTATCTGTGCTAGACGGCCGAGCACTTGACGGGGTCGCAGCGGAGAGTATGGCGGTGTCTGCTCTCCTTCTCGTTTATAGGCATAGCATCGTGTTGAAGAACCCATCGCCACCTTCTATTCTGCGCGAAAGAGCTAGCAAGGCACTGGAACTCTATCCCAGTAACTCGGTCGTGCTGGAGCTGTTTCTGGAGGGAGAGAAAGGTCAGAGTGTTTGGGGTAGGGTGCGGGATATGTATGCGGAGAAGCCGGGCGTGTCAGACAAGGGCGTTGAACGAAGACTGCAGGAGGTCTGGGTCAGTCAATGGCAGATTGGGCAGTGGCTGGCTGAGGTTGAAAGGATCCGAAAGGGACTGGCGGGCGCTGTTGAAAGTGACAGGACGAAACACAGCTCGGCACTGTGGCGAACTTATATCGAGCTAGAGGTGCGGGCTGGAAACCTCAAGAGAGCGCGAGATCTATTTTGGAGGGCTATTATCGACTGTCCCATGTCGAAAGGTCAGGTTCAAGAAAAACTTGCTATCCTCGTCATTAACATTTTCTGATAGAGCTCTATCTGCTGGCGTTTGACCCTTTGCGCCGCGTGTTTACCCCGCACGAGCTCGCGCAGCTGGTGAGCACTATGGCTGAACGGGGACTTCGAATGCGAACGGAACCTGATGAAGAGGGTGATTTGGAGGGTGGCGCAGAGAGTGACAACAATGGTGACAACAATGGTGACTCTGATGGGGATTCCGAAATCGAGGAGGATGCCCGGGAACTTCGTCGCTTAATGCCTTATTGACAAGTGAAATGTATCATTATGCGATAGGATTTCTGGCTTCCATCGGAATCGAAATTAATACTTCGGCATGCTTTGTCAGCACGTCAATAGCCGATCGTTGATGTTTTGGCGTATTTGCACACAAGGACGCACTTTGTACACCCGCCGCCAGCAAAAGGACAGCGCCCAACGATGGAACCCCTGTCAACTCCCCACATTTAACGATCCCGCCAGCCAACATTTGAGCGCCCTTTTCCTTCGTTCTGCTGCTCGTTTAACCATTTGTCTTGCAATCATCTCCCCATTGTTTCTGCCATTCTATTGTCTGCAGTACCGCACTCGCCGGCCACTCAACTCATTCTACCGCGATACATATATACTCTAATATCTCTTGGACTCTTCCCATACGCAACATGACCACTATTCCTGCGAATCCAGGTGCGGCACAGGAAGAATGGACGGACGCCGATTTCGATCTTCCGGAGGGCCAGCCGCTGCATACACCGCCAGAGAGGGACGACGACGACGACGAAGACTGGGACACGGAAATGGATCTCGGCAAGACTGGCGGCGCCAAAGTACAAGCTGATCGGTCCATTATCTCTTCGGAACCACACATGCACATTATCCGACCTCGGTCGTCGTCGCTGTCCTCCACGGAGGAGGACGAAGAGGAAGACGACGAGGGCCTTTCGACGATAAAACTCACCCTTCGACCCAAGCCCAAAGTCGATGTCCAGGAGCCTATCGACGAGGACTTTGAGGACGGGTTCTCTCTCCCGTCCGACCTTACACGCTTGTCTTTGGCCCCTTTGTCGCTCAGCCATCGCGCCTCGAAACAATCCCTCGATTGGGAAGACAAAGACACAACCTCTTCGTCGCAGTCGTCCGATTCATATTCCACGTTAGGCTTTGCTGACGCATCGCCATCTACTTCTTCTATTTACACGGCCGAGACGGACGACGAATTCGAAGATGATCTCGAAGGCCTCGTGTTCCCATCTGCTGTTTTTGACTCGGGAAAGAGAAGCAAGGACCATCTCGCTCGCGTTCTCGCCTTGAGAGAGGCTGCTATCGAGGTGCAAGCCGCTCCCAAACCAACGCCTGATGATGACTTTGAAATGGACCTCATCATCGACGACGACGACGTTCTTAGCCCGACGCACTTGCGGAACAAGATGCAGGCACAGGCCGCACAACAGCCACGTCTTCGGAGGGTCGCCAGCAGGAGTAACAGCGTTCCTCCTCAAAGACAGACTTTGTCGACTAGACCACCCTCCCGCATAAAGTCAGAACGTTCAGAATCCCCGAGCTACCCTCCCAAATCATCCGCCCGCCAACTCCAAAAACTCAGGCTTTCTCCGTCTCCTCCTTCGCGGCCTCCTACTCGATCGCAGACATTACAGGCATTTCCCTCTCCCACCCCCTCTCCTTCCGTGTCTTCATTTTTATCTCCCAAACCAGGAAGCCTTCGTGGCCAAAAGTCACATTCTGGCCTGCAGCCACAATTACAGAGTGGCTCAAAGAGGTTGACGAGGAAAGCTTCATTATCTTCACTCATGGTCCCTACCTCACAACCTCCAACTTCGAGCCCAGGCTCTGCGGCAGGCACGTCAAAAGCTCGCTATGACCAGCCAACCGCGGCGTCTCGTGCTAAGACGCAGAACAAGTCATCTAATAGACTGCATCAAGAGTATCAATCCCTTGCTGCCCGGCCATCTACGCCCACATCAGCCAGTGCTCGTCTTACTACCATGCCTGCAGGCGGAAGGTTTAAGATACGCCCAACACTGTCGTCTGTTTTTAGCGCACCAAACGTGTCTCCCCGTACATCATCGCCACTACCTCCGCGACCTCCGTCAACGTTGTCAAAGACATCTCGTCTTGCGCCACCACCAACACCAACGCCTTCATCAGCACCGCCGGCTTCGAAGGTTCTTCGTAAACCCAAACGCGTCCGAACTTATGGTGACGGAACCGAGCTCGATGCCTTCGATGACTTGCCAACGGATCGAGACAAGGAAAGTCGGTTCCGCGTCCAACCGAAGGGCTATGGCAATCGTATACCTGGTGGAAGTTATGCGTCCAAAGTAGCGGAAGGTTCTTCTCGTCCAAGTGACCGTCGATCAGGTATGTTTTTTTAGTCTTCCACTCCGGTAAATTTCTGACTGTAACTTCGTAGGTTCTTTGGCCCCAACACCTTCAATGAGACGGGTTAGCAAAATGGATTTGTCTGCTCATAAGGGAACACCTCCTGTCGTTTCACCTCCCAAGAAAAAGAAGGCCTCAACTACTATCACACCGCCCAAAACCAAACGAAAGCCTACCCTCATTCGTAATCTCGGAAGTGCCAAATCACCCAAAGGTAAGCAGTGTTCTATTCTTTCTTTTCACGTGTAACTGACTTGTTCACAGTCGTGGGTGATATGAAGTGGAATCCCCACTCTCTTCGCTGGGAGGGCAATGATGATGCCCTAAAGGAATTCGACGCTGTAGTCACATCCACACGACCAGCACTCATCACCCAGCATCATACTGGCTCTTCTGACTCACCCATGATGGCGCTTGCTGCTGGTGCGCGCCGTGTAGGCAACATGATATTTGATCCTGCACGGATGTGCTGGATATCCGCTTTACCTCCAGAAGAGGACGAACCAGATGTTTTCGCCAACCTTGCTGATGACGAGGATGACGATGACTGGTCTGAGAAGGGGGGTACCATACGTGCCACCATTATCCCCCTTCCAGTGTCGGGCAATAGCTCGTTGGCATCTGACATATCGTCAGTGGACTCTCCTGCCAGCCTTCGACATCACACACGGACGCCTTCTGAATGTGGGAGCGAACGTGGCTCGCGCGCGTCTTTCGTGTGCAACGTTGACGAAACATTTTTGGATCGCTGTCGTGAGGCAGAGGAGCGACATCGACAAGAGATGAAGGCGTGGCGAAGTGCGCTGGCTGTACCAACGTCTTCCGCCCCATCTCATCTCTATGATATCCGGGCACTTGCAACGCGCAAGTATTGATCTGGATCTGACGAAATGTATCATGTGCAATACTGTAGAGCTGTTTAGTCTTTTGGGCCTTTGGTTTGCTTCTTACCGCCCTTGTGTATGTGTTGAACGGACGGACGATGTACCGAGTCAGTACACCTTTATCCTCATTTCCTGTGCATAATTTTTTTGTCACTTTCTACTTGTATGATCCTCTCTCTCTTTCCTATACCGTCGTCATTCTTTCTCCTCGTGTTCTGTTTTTGCCATTTGATGTGTTGCTGTACGACCGGCTTATGTTATGCAATAAATACTCATGTTTCGTCTTCTCTCCTAAGCTTTTACTAGGTCTACTACTAGCTTGCGAATGGGTAGTCTGTGTATCCACGGCCGCTCTCGTCTCCGCGCAAGTAGAAGGTTGCTCGGTCGTACTCGGTGAGTGGTATGTTATCTTTGAGGCGTCGAGGAAGGTCAGGCTAATGATTATATCAGCGCCACCGATTGATTCTGCAGATTTTCGTGGTACTTACGTTCGACACGAAGTAACGTCCGAAAGCAATTAAATCGCCCTTGTCATTCACAGTCTGTATTGCTGTTTCCCTCGAGTACCGGCCAGCTGATATAAGGGGACGTGGCGCCCAAATGTCACGAATGAAATCGTTTGAGTCGTCCTTACCTACCAGTGCATCCTCTGCATCAGCACTTCCGCTGATACGAGGTTCCACGACGTGCATGAAGGCGATGTCAGGATGCTTCTCCTTGATCTTGTTGACAAGGTATGAAAATGTGGGTATTGGATCTTTCATGCGCATATCTGTAGGATTTCGACCCTCGATTCTCTTTGAGAAAGGATGAATGGTATTTACCTTGAAAGGGACTCCAAGGGCTAACGCGGACGCCTACTTTCTTGGGTCCTACACGCGCCACTACTTCATCTATGATCTCCAGGGCAAATCGTGTTCTTCCTTCGATGGAGCCTCCGTAGGCATCTGTCCTGTGGTTAGATACATCCTGCAAGAATTGATCCACGAGGTATCCATTGGCAAAGTGCAGCTCCACGCCGTCGAATCCCGCACTGCTCACTGCCAGTGCCGCCGCATCGCCAAACTGGTTGACATACTCTTTGATCTCTGGGATGGTGAGTGCGCGGGGCGTTTCGCCTTTGGTAGAGAGCCGGACGGGTGATGCGGAGACGTATTCCCAGGCTGGGTCTTCCTCGCGAGAGGCAGCGTAGTCGGCGGATCGACCCAGTCCCCAGATTTGGCAGAACATGAAGCAATGGCGGGCGTGGACTGCGTCTGTTATCTGATGTATTTCATGTTTGAGGAAGGAGTTGGTTTGACGCCGCCGAACGGACTTACCTCTCTCCAAACTCGAGCTTGCTCGATGGTGTAGATCCCTGGACAGTGAGGGTTTATTCCGGCACGGTGCGCTACGAAGGTGGCTTCTGAGATAATGAGCGTGCCAGGTGTGCTGGATCGCTGGATATAGTATTCCTTGACTAGGGAAAGTTGGATATGTGTTTTGTCAGCTTTGTAGCGTGTTAGAGGAGCGTGCACGATGCGGTGTTCGAGGTTCAGATCCCCAAGCTTGAATGGACGAAAGAGGGCTGGCTCGTTGGTCTGGATAGTGGCGGAGGCATCGTCCTGCGGTTTGGAAGAGTCTGCGCTCATGGTTCACAGAGTGAAGGGACAGTGGGGGCCGAGATGAAGACGGCATTCATTCCCCTTTCAATCAGAGTTCTGTGGACATAACTATCGGCCCATCTTCCCGATGTCCACATGAGAATCTTCAAAGCCTGGACAAGTGGACAATGGACATGCTAGAAGATCATGAGTCGTTTATAGAGGAGGAAAAACGGATGAACGCGATGAACCCTACCGCCAACGGGCTGAGCACGAAATAGGCAATGAACGTTGAATGAATGCCCGGTGATCACATCAAAGCATATTGTATGGCGGCGAAATCGAAACACCTGTCTGCGAAAACTAGGCGCGTACTGTCAGTCTTTCTTCTTGTTCTAAGATCCCATATCCATATCTCTGTCCTCCTTCTCCTTCTCCTCGGGTTCTGCTTGCTCGACGCCAATACTTCCAGCGGGCCTCCAAATGCTTCCACCAGACGTGGCTTTCCATAATCTGATTTTGCCATCATTCCCAGCGGAAGATAATACAGTCCTAACTCAGTTGTTAGCATCTGCAATGATTCTTATGTTCGTTTGCATACCCTGTGACATTCCACTCCACTCTTCCAACTGAGCTCTGGTGTTGCTCAAAGTCGGCTACGATACGCGCCTCCCACTTGCCCTCTTCGTCGTCCATATCAGCTTCCTCAGACATCGAGTCCTCGTTGGGTTTAACTCTCCACACCCTCACCTTGCCATCCCGACTTCCCGTCGCGATAAGATGATAGCTTCGACCGCAAGATGGTGCCCATGACACGGTCGTCACTGCACCTTCGCATTCTTCTCCAGGGTTCAACGTCAAAATGGTTTCGGGCCTTTTGGAGGGCGAGAGTTGAACTATCTTCACGGTGGGTGTTGTCCCACTGCTGCAGGCGATGAGCTCGCCCCAATAATGATCCTTGCACCAGCTCAACGCCCACCCCCCATCTGCTTCGCGGTTTCCGGTTGAACGAGGGAGTTGTTGCATGAGGGCTTGCGCGACGAGGGGTGCAGGCGCGCCTTCGGTGGCGCTGGTTGTTTGGGTGGGAGTGGCGACCGCGGCGGTATACATACGCGACTGCTGCGTCGGTGAATGTATCGTTTGTACATCGATTTCCTCCGCAAGCTGCCATGTTGTCGGTTCCAAACATTCGTAGATGCGTAAATGGTTGTCCGTCGATATACTTGCCTACCTTTATTGAGCAAATTCCAGTTGGGATTAGAGGACAACGTACAAGTTTCAAGCCAAATTGATGAGGTGCGAACTCCACTCCGCGTACTGACCCCCGTGCGTCGTGTAGAACGGCTTTTTCAACCCATCTGCCAGTGGGGTTGCTTGTGGTGGATAGTATCTGCTCCCATACTTTTACTGTGCGATCGAAGGAAGCAGATGCTATAATGGAACCAAATTCTGGGTGTGCCCAAGCCACTTTTGATACTGCTGCGTCGTGCGCCTGCAATGATTTCGTTGTCGAAGCTCGGGCCAACGAAAGGATACACACATACCTTCCAGTCATCTTCGACGCCCCAGCTGCCGTTCTGCTCATCCAACTGCCACACTTTTATTCTGCTTGGTCGTGAACTTCGTGGTAACCGAATTATGGCTGCCGCACCTCTGATCCAAGCTACATGTCGCCAGTCGAGTGCCGTAAAAGTCGTATGCAGCGTCCGTGACAAGGTCGGAATGCGCGTTGGGTATTAGGCCTGTTTGTATCATCCTGGAAGTGTTCAATGGCGCTCTAAGCTTCTAAAGCGCTTAGAATCTGGTGAGTCGAGTTATGGTTGATGGTGGTTCGCCACAAAAGAAGATCACTCGCGGTCACGGGATTCCACTCACACTCTACCAAACACTACCACCATGTACGTTCAACGTTCACTGTCCGGAAACTTTCCCTCTGTTTAGTACAGAATGGATTGATCATACCTATCTCAGATCCATTGTCATGCTGTCTGCTTTTTGGCAAAAATTGTACCGACGCATCAGGTTCTCACATGCGTATGGCCGTTACGCTGTTTGGACAGCCCCATTGCGACCTATTCTCTTTTGTGATCATCCTTGGCGCGCTCTTGTTGCCATACTATGGCCTTTCCCTCGTCATTACGCAGTCCCCCGTCGATTATCCATTCAGGAGATTCATCAGGACGAAGGTTTGGTGGTCGCAAATCAAGGAGACGTATATTATCTACGCAACTCTCATCTATGGACCAAACGCGATACACCCCTTCGCTCTCTGTATCGCCTTTACGAGCTACTTGTCCTAAGCGACAACAACAATCTTACTGGAGAATCTGAATATTTCTTCAATCACTCCGAAGAAGAATGGCATGTCGCCAACATGCCTGATCCTCAGGATCCCGACCCCGTTCGTTATGCTGTTCTATCGCGCCTGACTATAACGTTGGCTATGGTCTGCAACGACCGAATAAGCAAAGGCATATTGCGAACTATGGACGCACATACGTTGACGCTGGTCGGATGCGGAATGCGACCCCTACCAACAGAGGAAGAACGGAGGGCAGCCTACGAATGCATACCGCCGTGGACCTTGTGTGTTCCTCCAGCCCCCGAGTTGACCAGATTGTTCAGGGAGAGAGACGATCCCGGGGAGATGTTATACTCTGATCTCTTTCTGAAGATGAACATTGTTACCAACGTTGGCAACATGTTTTTCATCTAAAGGGAGGTAGGGTGGAGGTAGGTCTTTTGCCTTCTCCTACAATCTGAACTCAATACATGCCTTCCAGGTCCATCCTTGGCCTTTTATCAAGTTGTCGTGTTGAACTTCATCGTATTTACCTTGAGAATGGAAGAATCATAATATGAGAGTGTACATACTTAGTTATAGCCTTCTGGTACGTACTCAGTAGTAGGTTATGAATAGTGATAGGAACGATTGTCTTCATACATCTCATACAGTCAGGAAGCGAGACTAGGTAACAGGTTATGAAGTGATCGGCTTAGACAGTTTGGTGATCGCTCGGCTTGTCCTCTTCCCGTCACGCTCGATGACAATCCAATGTCCAGCGCTTCAATATCCAGACTTGCAGGTGGATCGGGTCGCATAGCGATCTCTTGCCATGGTTCTAGAGCTATATTCTCAGAACTTTCAGCCGCTTATCCACTGAAGCTCTTATCGCCACATGTCTACGAGAATGCTGTCGCAGTGGTCTACATTCTTTCTTACGGAGGCGGACTCGTCAGTGGGGACCAGATCAACCTACAAGTACAGGTCACCGATGGCGCAAAACTCGTGCTACTTTCTCAAGTAAGCTCTCTTCGCGTTATTAGTGACTTGAGATGTTGACCGAGATACAGGGATCTACCAAAGTCTTCAAGACTAGACCAGGGCGTAGGTTGGCGACCGTCGACGGGGAACCCATAGCTCCTGGAACTCCCACTCGTCAAGTTATGACCTTCACCGTTGCGCCATCTAGCACCCTTTTCCTACTCCCAGATCCTGTCACCTGCTTTCGCTCCGCTTCATACAACCAGATTCAAACATTCCATCTTGCCACTGGGTCGTCTGCCGCGATCCTCGACTGGGTCACCTCTGGTCGAAAGTCTCTCGGAGAGGAATGGGTCTTCTCGCGATACTACAGCGTCAACGAGATATTCATCGACGGAAAACGCGTCGCCAAGGACATCATGCTACTACAAGAGCAACAGTCAACAATGCCAGGCCTACCCGCTCGCCCGCTGGTAGAGAGGCTCGCGCCATATTCTTGCTATGCCATGCTTTTCCTTATCGGCCCTCAGCTGCAATCTACCATTCGGCAGTTGGAAGCACGCTACGGGGCGATATCTGTCATGAAGACACGGACGCCAGACGACTTGATATGGTCTCTCAGTCCAATCGTTGGCGTCTCTGCTTCATCGCCAGCCGTAGTCGTGAGGGTTGCAGGAAAGGAATCGGAAACAGTAAAGAGGTGGCTCGAAGACGCGCTCATCCCTGTCAAAGACTGTCTTGGCCCGGACGTGTTCAAGCAGTCGTTCTCGTAACATGGCGTAACGCAACACTTGGCACAAAGTTCAGCGGGAACATGCTCGTAGCAATGTATTCTGGTCTCAGCCAGGAGCTTATCTCTGATGGGTTCCAAAATCATTTAACCCCATTGCCATGTCATGTGTGATGAAGGTCGAATGTCCGCCTTTACCCCCGAGGGCAATCGTCCATCATATATATAGGGATTCATCTTTGGCTCTTCTTCCCGCACAATCACGATGCCCCATTCAAGTTCCTTCGAAGGTGATAGAAAGGACACTTCCTCTGATAAAGTTATCGCACAACAAACAACAGATGCCGTCGGGAATGACTTGGACCTATACCAACCTGACGTCGACACTTCCAGTGTAGACGAACGAAAGCTTTTGCGTAAGGTCGACCTTTACGTTATTCCATGGTTAGCCTTGCTTTATCTTCTCAACTTTTTGGACCGAGGGACTATTGGCAATGCCAAGGTAAGTCTCCAACGCGTTAACCCGGAAGTGATTGATCTATAGCCTACATACTAGTTGTATGGCTTGGAGGAAGACATCAAGATCTCGGACAACCAATATCTCATCGCATTGACTGTCTTCTTCTTTCCTTACTCATTATTCGAGGTAAGTATACATCTTTTCCAAGCTCATGGTACATCTCTAAACTAAACTGTAAAGCCTGCAAGCAATGTTCTATTACGACGACTCCGCCCGTCTATATGGCTCTCGATGATGATATTCTTGTGGGGAGTGGTCACGGTACGCGTCTGAACCTGAGGCGGATCGGCTTTTCATATTGTTCGCTAGGTTCTACATGGTATAATCAAAAACTTTGGCGGCTTGCTCTGTGAGTCAACAAGCTTATATCGCGAACCATGCGCTGAAGAATACAAGCTGTACGCATCTTTTTGGGCGTCACAGAAGCGGGCATGTACCCTGGAATCGTCTTCTATATCTCTAGGTGAGGGTAGAGTCTATCGAGTTGTGGATCCTATTCACCTTTAAAATAGCTGGTACAAGCGTGCTGAACTAGGCTCACGAGTTGCATTGTTTTTCTCCTCCGCCACCATTGCTGGTGCTTTCAGTATGCACTTTTTCGGACCAATTTAGTCAAATTTTCGACTAAAAATGTGGCGCAGGTGGACTACTCGCCGCGGCTATCCACAATATGGATGGTATTGCGGGTCTTGATGGCTGGCGATGGATCTTTATCCTCGAAGGTCTCTTCACGGTTGTCATAGGCGTCGCGAGTTTCTGGGTAATCCAAGATTTCCCAGAGACGGCCAAGTTCGTGACAGAGACTGAAAGTCAGTTCATCTCGATATCACTGAGAAGTGGAAACATATTCATGTCCCGAACCAGGAGTGTTTCTTATTCGTCGTTTACAAGAGGACATGAAACTTAGTGCTGCTGGCGAGGCGTACAAGACCAAATACATCTGGCAAAGTTTAAAGGATTGGAAAACTTGGGTTGCCAGTAGGGTTTATCATCTACCGTTCGATACTTTTCTGAACGCACATTATCCAGTGGGCATCTACATGGGATTGTACGTGCGGCTGGCGACATTCTGTAACGAGTCAGTTAACCTCTCTACTTAGCGATGGACCGCTTTTCGCGTTCTCATTGTTCACGCCTTCCATCATTCAACAGGTGCGCCATCCATTGCGACACACTCTTTATTCTTGTGAATTATGTTGTTTAATTACGCAGCTCGGGTACAAGTCCACACAGGCAAATCTCCTCTCCGTACCAGTATATGCATGGGGGTGTATCATGACATGCATCATCGGGTTTTTGGGAGACCGTATAGGACATAGAGGATATATCAACATGTACGTTGCTTCTTCCTCCTCGGAAGCTTCAAAGTCTGACGAACGGTGCTAGGGCTCTATTTGGGATTGGTTTGATCGGGTACATCATACTCATCGCGTCAAGCACACCCGGCCTATCTTATTTCGCGGTGTTCCTCGCTGTTTCGTGAGTGAACATACTTTTGAATCTTTGTTTTGACTAATGAGGACTATGATCAGTGCGATTTACCCTACTATCCGTACGTGACTAGACTTCCTCGTATTTCCCGAACTTATCGTCTCCCTGTAGCCAATTCTGTGTAAGCCATCCCCCAGAGCTGATACCCGACTGACAGCAAGCTAATTTCTTCCTGAAAGTGCATGGGTAGCTGGGAACGTCGAAGGTGTGTACAAACGAGGCGTTACACTCGCGATGGCCATCGGTTTTGGGAACCTCAACGGGGCCGTAACATCCAACATCGTAAGCCTTCTCCAGACATCGTGTCCGGCTTCTACTTACGCTAACAGTACCGTGCCAACGACCGACCGTGGTATCGCATGGGACACGGCATAGTCCTTGCCTACATCTTTATTGGCTGGGCCTGCTCCGCCCTCTTCATCGTTCTTCTCAAGCGCGAAAATGCTGCTCGCGATCGTGGCGAGCGCGATGAAGTGATTGAAGGAGTCACCAACAAGAACGCGGATCCTAAGAATGGTACCTATCCAAGCGTACTGGCAGCGCGTATCGACAAGGGAGATGAATGGAGTGGATTCAGATACGTGCTTTGAGCGTCCTGGGTAAAAATGTACATTGCCGAATGAAAGAATGATTGTTTACTTTACTTGAGGTGCAGTATGTATGTAAGTAATGGAATACCCATGAATATAAGATACAGCAGAGGTTGATTATCGAAAGATGGTTGGTCATGTCCGCGAATTCAATGATTTGAATGCGACAGATGGGTCTGGGAGGGGTTGGTCGGGCTCTGGAATTGGTAACGGCGCTCTCTTGTGCTCCGTACTGTGCTCATCCAGCCACTTGTCCATGTCGTCTTTTCCTGAGAAGGGTCTCTTACCCAGCAGATCAATCATATCCTCCCTATATCCGTTGTCAGTCATGGATATCAACGACATGAGAAAAACATACCGTGTCAACACTTCTTTCTCTAATAGCCTCTGTGCAACTTTTTCTACATCCGCCCGATGTTTAGTTAATAGCTCTCTCGTCCTTGCATACATCACCCTATCAAGAGGTCAGAACGCTGTGCATGAAGGAGAATGTAAGGACTAACGTGATCATCTTTCGCACTTCGTTATCCAACATCTCAGCCGTCTTTTCACTGAAAGGTTTCGTCCAGCCTTCCCGTGCGCCACGCTGTCCGCCATAGCTGACAGGGCCAATAGCGTCGTTCATGCCATAGTTTGCGCATGCTTCGAACGCCATCTTGGTGATTTTGCTGAGATCATCCTGAGCGCCAGAGGTGATGTTCTCTGCACCGAAGAAGATCTCTTCAGATACACGTCCACCAAGTGTCATACATATTGAGTCGTTCATTTGCGGAGTCGACATGAGATACCGCTCGTTGGGTAGATACTGAAACACATTTAGTTGAATATAGAAGAGAGACGAAGTTAACATACCTGAGCATATCCCAAAGCACCTGCTCCCCGAGGAATAATGCTGACTTTGAGCAGAGGGTGCGCATGCTCCAAGAACCAACCGCATACGGCATGTCCAGCCTCATGGTACGCCACGGTCTTCTTCTCTTCCGGCCCAAGGACCTTGGTCTTCTTCTCCAAGCCGACGATGACACGCTCAATAGCGGTCTCAAAGTCGATGTTGGCTACGGCCTCAGCCCCACGACGAGCAGCGCGAAGAGCGGCCTCATTACAAACGTTGGCGACATCCGCTCCAGAGAAGCCAGGAGTGAGGACAGCGAGACGGTGTGCGAGGGATTCGATCTCTTTGGCGAGCTCCTCAGTGAGTTTGAGTGGCTTCAGATGAACCTCATATATGCCCTTGCGACCAGAAACGTCGGGGTTGTCGATAGCGATATGTCTGTCGAAACGACCTGGTCGCATTAAAGCTGGATCGAGGACATCCGGTCGATTGGTGCCGGCCAACACAACGATGTGTTCCTGCGAGCTGAAGCCGTCCATCTCCACCAGTAGCTGATTCAACGTCGCCTCTCGCTCGTCATTGCCGCCACCACCCATTTTCCCTCCACCTCTCGATTTACCAATGGCATCGATTTCGTCCACGAATATGATGCAAGGTGCGGATTTGCGTGCTGACGCGAAAAGGTCGCGCACACGTGAAGAACCCACACCGACAAACATCTCGACGAACTCGGAGCCAGATACGGAGAGGAAGGGAACGGATGCCTCGCCTGCGGTCGCCTTTGCAAGCAAGGTCTTACCAGTACCAGGAGGACCCGACAAGATGGCACCACGAGGGATTTTTGCGCCGAGTTTCTCGTATTTCTGCGGGTGCTTCAGGAATTGAACGAACTCCATAATCTCCTCCTTGGCCTCGTCCATGCCAGCGACATCCTTGAACTTGACCTTAACCAAGGTGTCCTTGTCGAACAGCTTTGCACGACTCTTGCCGAAGCTAAAGATTCCACCAGTGCCTCCTCCGCCAGCGCTTTTACGTGTGAGCCAGTATATGAACGCGATGGTAGCGATAGTTGGAGCGAATTCCAGGATCATTCGGCCAGTCGAGACTTCGTCGTGGTAGGCGACGGGTATGCGTTCATGAGGAGGGATGGAGAGTTCTTGCTGGGCTTCGTCCAATCGTCGTTCAAACGCATCAACGCTGCCGATGGAAAAGTAGTAGTCGCCAGCCATGTTGGCATTCCCGTATAGCGTCCCGCTGGCATTGGCATGTAGCTTGACGCGAACTTTGTGACCGTTTACGACCGTAAGTTTCTCAACGAGGCCCTTGTCAAGGAATGCGGTGCGGAACTCTTGCCAGGTGATTTCGCGTGAAGTAGAGGAGCCGGTACCGTTGAGAAGGAAATGAGCGGCAATGAGGCCTCCGATCCAAAGCATGACATTGTTGTTATTTGGGTTGGTTGGTGGAGGATTCGAGGATGACTGTTTCTGGGAGTCTTCTTTCTGGTCCTCCTCCGGCGCCTGTTTCTGAGATGAAGAGTCCGTATGATCCTGCTTTTGCTGCGTCGACGTTTTGCTGTACTGGCGGAAAAAGTTCTCCAGGGCTTTGGGAACCTCGAGGGGCTTTTCATCCTGCTTCTTCGGCGTCTCGTCTGCTTTCTTCTCCTCAGCCTTTACGACAGGCTCGTCCTTCGCAGAGTGTTCCTGCTTTGCGCCGGCATTCTCCTTGGCCTTGTCGGACGGCTTGGGAGGAGTTACCGGAGTAGCATAGTATCTGAAAGTGTTGTAGGCGGCCGCTCGCGCTCTGAACGTCGCAGAGAGACGAGCAGTTCGTATTGAAGCCGACAACATGGAAGGAGAGCAAGTGCGATTCGCTTACCTGATCACTGACGAGGCTCGGCTTGTCGATAAAATGTCCCACGGCCATGTCCGACGCGCGTCACGATTGCCGTTTAGAGCAATCACTCGGGCGACTCTTACAAAATTGGTGTTCGTTTTCTATCATTATGTAGCACGGTAAGCACATGAGCCTCCTGTTCCTTGACCCATGTGTTGCTTATAAACCCGCTATCCTATCGTTTGATCCATCATCTACTATGGACACATCTCTCTACAAAGATTTCACTGTTTCCCGAGGCTTGAACTACCACTACTACCATTCTGCGCCCCAGGACGGTAAACCAGTCTTGTTTCTACTTCACGGATTCCCCAGCACCTCCAAGGACTGGAGAGAGCAGGTTGCCTTCTTCAAAAAGGAAGGATATGGCCTCATCGTCCCCGATATGCTCGGCTACTCCGGCACAGCCAGCCCGAAGGATCCCAACGACTATCGAGTTAGTTTGATCGTCAAGGACTTGGCTGACCTCCTCGACGCTGAGAAAGTCGACAAGGCCATCGTCATCGGCCATGATTGGTTTGTGTCCACCTTCTGACTTCCGAGTCCTCGTACTCACTGTTTAGAAGGGGTGCCAAAATCGCTGGACGCTTCGCAAACTACTATCCCGATCGAAGCATCGCAACGATCTTTCTAGCTGTTGGATATCAACCCCCGAGCACTGACAATACCTACGAGCAATTTTTGGAGATGGTACGTCGTATTCTGCTTCCCGTTGGACCCCTATTTACATGTCCCAAAGTCCAAGAAGATGTTCGGATACGAGCTCTTTGGCTATTGGCGTTTCTTTTCCGAGCCAGACGGTCCCAAACTTGTCGAGGACCATATTGACTCTTTCCTAAGCCTCTTGTACGCCAAAGATAGAACCCTTGGGTCCGTGCACTTCTCTCCTCTTGGTGCCCTTCGCGCCTGGCTCTCGGAGGACAAAACTACCCCTACTGCTGGCTATATCTCTGCCGAGGTGAGAAGTCTCTTTCGCGTGGACCTGTTAAGATACTGATTTATATATCAGGAAATTGAACTTCATAAACAAGACCTCTTGAAGGCCGGATTTGAAGGCCCGTCCTGTTATTATAAGATCCATACTTTGGGCATCGATGCGGAGGACAACAAAGGCATGTCCCCACTCTTGTTAGCGACTTGGAGTTAATTCTAATACATCAAGTAGGTGTCCCGCCACAAAACGTCAAGCTGGCTCAGCCGACATTCTTCGGAGGATGTAAGAACGATCAGGTCGCGAGGGCTGACTTGCAGAAACCCATCATGGAGGCCTACTGCTCAAATTTGACTTACCGCGAATTCGACGCTGGACACTGGGTTCTTTGGGAGGCAAAGGATGCTGTCAACGAAGAGCTGCTCAAGTGGATCCAGGCACTCTAACGGGACGATACAATTTATCTGGCATCTAACAGCGACATGCTCTACTGGCATTGCAAAAATGTATAGGGTATGTAAATATATGTAAGGCTACATGAAGTCCGAGTTGCTAGCGTTGGATATAGCGATTTACTTCCCATTAACAGCCTCGACAGTGTGATTCCACAAAGTCTCCCTCTCCTCCTCGCTGCCAAAGTAATTCTTCTTGCCTATGTCTTCGCCCTTGCTGCCCATTCTCAGAGCGCCGGCCTTCGCTGCGAGCATACCATGCCACATATACTCAGCATTCTCCTCAGAACTGAAAGAGAATGGGTATGATAGGCCCATCACGACCGGGGCCGTCCATCGAATGAGATGTGTCTTAGAGTTGGCAAGGTAGGGTGTTCTAACGACGCCAGGGAATGCATGTATGAATGAGTGCTTGGGGTATAGCTTTGCGAAACTCTGAAAGAACGATCAATAAGTTAGCCGGAATCGAGCGCCACACAACATGAATACTCACCTCCATAGCTAAATCGTTATATGTTGGTGTCACAACCGCCACTTTGGAAACACTGTATCCATTCCTGATAGGCAGGTCGTCGATGTCGACCTTGGCGCCATGTCCTGCTCCCAGCACAGTCAACACCTTGCCTCCACGCTCAGGATTCAGCTTGTCCGCCAAGTCATAGACGAATTTCCACCGGCCATAATAATTCACAGCCATCTTCTTGTCCAGCCCCTCGCTTGTTTCTTCTCGTCCGTCCATGGAAGCATAACCCGGCGTCAACACGAGGAAATCGATGGTGGGGAATGTGCTTCTGATACGCGCTGCAGCTTCGCCAGCAGCTTTCATACTAGTGACGTCGCACGCGATGAACTCGTGCTTCAACGGAGGTTGAGGTGGAGGGAAGGAAGAGATGATTTCTTTCGCAGCTTGTTCGTTACGACCGACGATGACGATATTGGCCTGGCCGTCTGTGTGTTGCGCAAAGCGCTCCGCCATGGCGCGTCCAATGCCGGAGGTACCACCGACGAAGACGGCAGTCGGTGTCGATAGTGAAGATAGAACAGATTTGTTAGAAGCGCGTATTGAGGCAATGGAGGACATGATGAGAAGGAAATGGATAAGGAAGCTAAAGAACATTCAGGAACTTCTTCACACATGAGACATTTATATGGCAACAAACCTTTGACTGCCGAAACGAGACGCGTCTCCGAGTCGGAATCGCGAAGGGAAGACCGAAAGCGAGGTTCATTGCGATTCGGACTGCTTTCGTAGTGCGGGTATATTGCTCACGGGAAGATTGGGTACTATGGGATGAGCGATATAACGTGTATGGCGGGAGGGCTGTCACGTGTTCGCGCCACTTTTTTGTGGACTTCAAGCCTCAAGCCTCAAGGTAAGTCAAGTAGCGACTGAGTCCGTTATACACACGCTATTGATATTCATCCACGATGAAACATTGCAAGAAGACTCCACACAATTAACCACGCTGTCATTAGGATGTAGCCAATCATTATGGTATAAGAGATATGCTGTGTGTATTCGTACAGGGTTATTGCTCTAGGAGACCCATGGAACCTGAAATCAAAGATGTCTACTCTTCGTCCAACCTGTGCAGTATTCTTCTTCTATACCACTGGAACAAAGGGAGGGTGATCATGGATACCGCAGCCCAAGCAATCAATATCCCTATGTGCATACCGACTAGAATTAGGTCAGTCGAGAGCGAACATGAGAGAGATATGACAACTGACCTTCATTCTTAGTCCCGAAAAGAACTGTACGAACCGCACCAGACACGTTGTAGAAAGGCATCGCATATCCGTACCGAAAGATGGTGGGTAGAACTTCGATGGGCATGAAGCATACTGATACGTTCGCTGCAAAATTGTCAATGTAAAGCTCTGACAGATCGGAAAATAGGACACTTACAGATGATCCATAAGATCATGAAGAATGGCATGAAGCGCGGTGTGAGGAGTGTGATCATAGACTCAAGGGCAAGTCCGACGCTCAACATGCCCAAATAATTGATCATCCAGAAAACGAGGAAGCCAGAGTGACCGAACCTAGAAGACGGGAATCAGTGACAGTTCTGAACAGTCCAAGTGCACATCCTCACTTCCTGGAGAAATCGACCTGGAATGCCCGACTCAAAAGAGAGTAGAAGAGACTGATGAAGAAGTATGCAGTGAAGACGGTCGTAAGTCTCGTTCGAACAAGACTCGTGGTGGTCAACTTTCTCTCGAGCCCCGAAGCCTCGCGTGCTCCCAGGCCCACCATGACGATAAAGAATGATAGGATGAGCAGATAGATGAGACCAACGAAGGTGATCGCCGATGCCACTGGAATGTCGAAAGGTGCGAGATTGACAAGCGTGTGTGCTATCGGTTTGGACACGGCTTGGGGAGATACGGAGGCAAGAGAAGTGAGAGCTGAAGACGATAGGTTCGATACGCGCTCAGCAGCGAACTTGTCATAGATGGCCAAAAGCGTGGCTTCGGCCGTCGGTCTAATGATAGAACGGAAGGCGTTCTCACTGCGTGCTTCAACACCGAATAAGGTGATAGCGGATGTTGGGTTGTAATCTGCACCGGCGTTTTCGAGATTTCGTGATGCGTTCTCGTTGACTGCAAGATGTGAGTCTAGCGTCGGGACTACAGAACCGCACACTCACTGATGATCGCCACCCATGTTTCTTGCTCCCTCACGAGCGTACCGACATTCTCAGCCAAGACTCCCGCCTTTGTTTCCCATCGGATTCTGCTCGATGATGCAGATGAGAGCACGGCCTGGGAAACTGCCGCTCCAACGGGGCCATCGTCGTAGTTGATAACCCATCCAGGGAGCTGATGAGCGGGGACTTTCCACAAGGCACCCCAGTAGATGCTGAAAATGCAGAAAACGACAAAAACCATCGCTGTGCATCCGCCAATGAGTATCTTCAAGTAGGCGGCGCGTTCCGTTGCATTTGAGGCGTCGGTGAACTGCGAGCTGAAGAGCGATTCAGCGAAAGGTGTGTCCTCTTTTTCCCGTTTCTCAGAGGTAACCGGAACGGTGTGCATGGAGGCTGAGTCGCTCATTGGGCGTGAAAGGGAAAGATGCAGAGGGGGACGCCTAGGCGATATAAATATAGCGGGTGGAATCTGGAAGATCGGCAAACCCAGTCCAGTTTAACCGCGGATTACGATATTCGGCTGTATTTTGTCACGTGCGTGCCTGATATGATGTATCGCCGTCGGCGTAAGGCCAGTGTTCGTAAAGCGCGTTTGATACCAGTTAAGTGCATCCGTGGCTACGATTTGCGCCACGAAGACGCGTACGCGGGAGCTTAGTCCAGAACAATGGGAATAAAGACACGTTAGCTTTATATTGCTGTGGCAACTGCACAATGAATCACCAGCAAGTATAAATGACACAATCCCAGTCTCTTCTGCCCCACCACTTGCCACCACTTGGAAAGAAAGGTACGTTGCATCATAATCTCTGGTTCTCGAGCTGCCATCCAGTTATCACCTCAATTAGGGTAAGATGACATTGCACTCACCAGAAATCATCAACGTCAGGTCGTCCTACTTTGCTAAACTCCCCCCTCTACCCAGTCCTACTCCATCTGAATTAGCATCTTCCACCGGGAGCATACCGACGCCCTTCCGTAATCCAAGCCACGTCGATGCAGTAACACCTACATCAGACAGAGAGAATCCGCGTCCTTCGCAAGACGTCTTGTCGGGCATCAAGGCCAACCCTCACAACATCCCAAGATTTCCACCGGGACAATTCAACAAAAGGCTGTTCCCGTTCGATAATCCTCCCAACAGGCGTCGCATCCCCAAGAACAGTGGGCCAATCCTCTTCGATGGACGAGTCAACAAGGACAAGAGCTATATGAGACGAATGTTTCCTATACACGGTGATGAGGACGACCCCTTGAATACGATGGCTAACATACATAAGATGGACAACGAACATTCTGGCCGCCTGATGATCCACAGGGGGTGTCAAATTATGAACAATAATCTGCAGAAGGAGCGCCAGAAGCAACGGATAGCTCGTATGCGTCAACATGCAGAAAGAGCAAGGGCATTGCGGGTGGAGGTGAACAGCGCTCAAGAATCGTAGGGGTTAGATTGTAGATGGCACAATCGCGAATAGACCAATGTAATTGTAGCGAGAATTTCGATGCATTAGTTCAAATATATCAGCCAACTACGACCAGAGCTGGACCAGAGAGTCGTCTGGAGTGTCGACGTCGCGACGTCGTGGTAGAAAGCAGAGTGAGCTCACGTAAGCAAGCGGCAAAAATTCTTCGGCATCTTTCTTCTGTCCACCGACCAAGAAAACAAAATGGTGAGTAGTATCATCTTTCTCCAATGCTTTCTCTCATATTCACTACGTAGAGACCCATACTGCTACAAGGTATGCAGCCTCCGATCTTCCATGAAATCCGTATCAACTATCTGTCATAGGCCACGAACGATCTCTCACGCAAATCAAGTTCAACGCAGACGGCGACCTACTATTCTCATGCTCAAAAGACAATGTCATCAACGTGTGGTACTCCCATAATGGAGAACGACTGGGAACGTACGAGGGGAACAATGGAACTGTATGGACTGTCGATGTAGACTGTGCGTTTGCCACCGTTTCTGCCTTGAAAGTTAGCTGTACTAACTGCCTTCTAGCAGAATCTCAGTACATGGTATCTGGTGCCGCCGATAATACTCTCAGGCTATGGGATGTCGCGACAGGCAAATGTCTCTTCACTTGGGAATTCCCGACAGCTGTGAAGCGGGTAGCATTCAGCGACGATGACAAGCAGGTTGTGTGTATCACCGAGCAGCGTATGGGTCACCAGTGTGCGATCCGTGTGTTCGATATCAACCGAGAGGGCGATGGAACAAAACGTACGCCGCGCCTACTCGTGTGTGCAATCAATTTAACTGATCCTATGAAATTAGAATCAAAAGAGCCTGTTCACATGTTCAATCCCATTGGATCCAAGGCCACTGTCTGTGCTTTCACTCTCACTCCCGACGTTATCATCACTGGCCATGAATCTGGTAAAGTCGCCCTTTTCAACGTGAAAACTGGAGAGGAAATCGGCAATAACGAGCGCGCGCACGGCGACCTCGTCAACGACCTTCAAATGAGCAAAGATCGCACGTACTGCATAACAAGCAGTAAAGATAAATCTGCACGGGTGAGTCTAACTTCTTCTATCGAAACTGCGAGCTGAACAATCATAGATACACGATACGAAAACTCTCATGGTTATCAAAACATACACCACCGAAACACCGCTAAATAGTGCCGCGATTGCGGCGGGCAAACCATATGTCTGTTTATCCTCTCATCATCTTTCCAACTAAACGCTAACCTGCTGTAGGTCCTTCTTGGTGGTGGCCAGGACGCAATGAGTGTAACGACGACGTCTCTACGCCAGGGTAAATTTGAGACTCGGTTCTGGCACAAAGTCATGGAGGAGGAGGTTGGTCGTGTAAAAGGACATTTCGGACCCATCAACACGTACGTTTCCGTACACCTTTTTAAACTGGACCGTATTGTATTGACTCCCTCGTAGCATTGCTGTACACCCTGCAGGCATAGGTTATGCATCTGGAGGAGAGGATGGTTTCGTCCGCATGCATTACTTTGACGAGTCATACTTCAAGGCGGAGCCGTATGGGCCATTGCAGATAGAAGATTAGGACTCGGATGCTTGTATCTATATCTTGTTCGTCTGTCTCCATATACTTTCTGTATAACACGACTTGAATGCGAGCACGGATTTTGTTTTCAATTTCAACATGGAATATTGTACATATTTTTGGTTTATACGGCGCCTACTCAACCTTTCCTTGAACTTTTGGGGCGGGAGCCTGCGCTTCGTATTTGAAGGTCTGACTAGACTTCAAGTTATTGATCTCGTTGGCCTTGACGTCGTTGCTTTGAGCCTCCTCCGAAAGACTGTATGATACAGGAGTCCAGTTTTGACCATGCGCGACGGTCTGAAGCAGATCAAAACGGGAACTGGAAAGTATAATTGTCAACGACACGATTTTTGAGTCGATCCGAGCACAACTTACTAATTACCCAACGTGTCCGCCACAGTTTTCACCTCGTCGATTTTGCTGAGCGAGATATCGGCGTATAGAATGACCTCTTTTCCGGGATCGACGGGCTCTGTCAATGCAGAACCGTCGGGTCCATATATCTGCGCATCAGAGGATGTTGGTATGGATTCGACGCTATCCAGGTTGAAAGCTTACCGTGGAGAATCCTCCGCCGGGAAATACGAACCACGGGAATCCTGTCAACTTCATCTTGTCTGCGCCAGCTGGACTAACAACATGGCAGCAGACTAGTCCAAAACAGCCGCCCTCCATCGCAACGGATTGGGTCATCCTGCTAGACGCCTCACCACTGACGATGTAGGGCGATCCACCAGTATGAGGAGGGAAGGCGGGCCACCAACCTCCGACAAAGATTTGTGGGTATTGGGAGTAGAAGTGGGTCTTGAGCCACGGCTAGGGCATCGTTAGAACTCAAGCTCATAACCATAGTATACGATTCTTACTTGGATATGTTCCCAGCAGTTCAAGGAACCCAGCCGGCCATATGGCGTCTGAACGACGTTATGGATAGACTGAGCGCTCCCATCGCCGAATATTGTCTTCTCGTAATGAGTGGGCTATAGAAACAGGTCAGATGCATTGATATTCGGCACCGGGGAAGGGAATTGCCTTGATCTTCCTGCGGTGGTTGGCAATGGAACCGTCGGGAAGAATGGTAGCTTGAGATATGTAAAGAGAAGCGCCGTCACGCTCAGCAAAGCCCAGGACGATGGTAACGTCGGCCTCTCTGACGGCGTCTCTGATACGATCCATCTCGGGGGAATGAAGAGGGAGAGCGTTAGCCTGGTATTCCTTCAGAACAGCAGCAGTGACTACAAAGTTATTCGCCCAGGGGGTCCAAGGGTAGCCTATAAAAGGAGTAAGTACCATATCGCGATTTCTAAATCCTCTGTACCTGGGATGAAGACTTCAGGAAAGCCGATGATTTTGGCTCCCTCTCCAGCGGCCTCTCGAATTATGGTGATGACTTTCTCGACGCCGCCTTGGAGGTCAAGCCATACCCTGCCTGGCTTAAGTGACGAGCGGTTAGATGCAATTGAGTAACGTACGGTTCTGCCTGGACAGCAGCAACCTTGAAGACGGTAGTGTCAGAGTTGGAAGGGGATAAGGTGATGGGCATTGTTTTGAAAGGTATGCCAGAGGTAGATTGCTCAGGATGTAAGAAAAATCTGAAGAAATGCCAGACACTTTATACTAGTATGCAGGATACGTTCGTCTCCTCGGTAGCCTCGGAAGAGCTTAGAAGGCTTGGACACTTGAAGGGAGAGGACAAGAGAAGAAGCGGTCTGGGGATAAATCGAGTCCAGGGCTGGTCCTTCGGTACAGCCGGTTGTTCACGTTACTGAATTGAAGGCTTAGGAAGGCCTCAGGATAAGCCTGGCAAAGAAGCGGAGAGAAGCGGTCGTATGGCGCAGGTGTCGTGAAGGTATATCATTTCGCTTGGAGAGATAAGCCAACCTGTGCAAAGAAAGCCCACCACCTAAGTGCCCTGAGAGCGTGACAATAGAAGGAGCCACGACCATCCGGTCGCTGTGAGAGTTCAGGAAGTTCACTGAACCGAATGTTGACCGTATGACACAGATGACCATCAGCTAGCAGTTTGACTTGAGCTTCATATCGCCGAAGCGCGTAATCGAGTCAAGTTTGCTTTGTTTCAGCACGGAGGATAGACCACGGCGGTGGAGGACATATTTTTGAAAACGGTGCACATGATGGTCGTAGTAAAGCAAGTGTGCGTCATGGCAGTTACCAGAAATGGCTTCTTCCACCGACACGTCCACCAATGCATACACGACATGGCTCAACCTTGCCGACGACGACCTCACGCCTGCCAATGTTCGAGGACATTTGCAAGTGCTGCAAGACGACCTTTGGGTGGCTGCAGCATGCCACGACAGACTCGTAGACGACGCTGAGGTACAACAAACGTTGCTCACCATCGGCCTACAACGAACATCTCCGGCCTACCAGAGATTCAATGATGCTCTCAAACTAACAGACGCCAACGAAGAGAATAATGCGCTAGCGTACTTCCAGGATTTGCAAGTGGACGCACAGTTGTGTCGCCTGCATGGTCTACTGCTGCGTCGTTCACAGAGGCTAGACACCTTTCTTGAGATGTGCAAAGAGTTACCGGAAACATATGGTCAATCCGACGACACAGACGACGACTGGGACGATGATCCGTGGGCAGAGACGTCGGAACACCAACCCTCAGCGCCCAGCATGGAATCCACGACATTCCCCATTCCGTTGTCTACCTTTCTCACCCAGGATTTACTCCATTCGGCGTGTCGGTTAGCACTGGAACAACTATTTCCCTCTCTGCGTATCCTACTCAGCAGATATGGATCCTCCTTATGGCACTCCCGGTTTTCCATCTACGACTCATTCCCTGCTCATATCGACCCGTCAAAATATCACGAATTTCTGCCTCGAATCAATGGGTCGGAAGAGATGGAACTTATCCCTTCGTGGAGATACGCCACTCCTTTCGAAGACCCTTCCCTCACCCTCGCCTTCGATGCAGCCACCAATGCGCTCCAAATCAAATCTAACGCGCCCTCTTCTCATCCCTCAGTTGGCGACCAGCCATTGACTGCAAACGAACTTTCCGCATGGTACATTTCCCGCGTCGAATATGTCATGGCTAGCACTGGGATTTTGGATTCCGCGCTTGCTTTGGTCCAGCACGGTGCATCGCAAGGTGTTCCAGGACTCGATGAGCTTGGGGAAGACTTGACACTTCTTACACGTCTCGTCTACGATGCACCTGCCGCAGACGATCGGGAAGAAGACGAGTGGACGCTGGCGCGATGGAGGAGTATGGATCCCAAGGCCACTATTCATGCATACACCGCGCATTCTACCCCGGAATCCCTTCCTGACGACCTCCTTCACCTTGTAATGCCATATCTATACGTCCTTGAATCCCGCGCTGAAAGGCTAGGTCAACCCAACTTTTCCCTCCATCTCGAACTGTTATACGACTACATCCTTCACGCGCCGTTGGAGAGTGTCGCGTCCATTTTCGAAGCCTCAAAGCCAACACTCTCACCTACTCAGAGGGTGGTAAAGGATGACCAAGATATGGCACGCCTAGCTCTAGCATGTCTGTACGGCAGCAATAGCCTGGACGAATGGCCAACCATGAGTCGTATCTTCGAATGTCTCCCAGCTTGGGACATGTCCACAATAGAAGACTACGACGAAGACGTTGCAGACACCACTATTGCATCCTTAGGCGACTTTGTCACCCCCACAATCGCTCGCCCCAGGTGCAACCCTTCCGATCTCATGATTTTTTTCAAACCTTTGCCACTTTCCTCGTTGTCAAGAGCGCTCGATATATTGGATGTTCATCTCGAGTCTGGCGAGATACTGTCTCGATGGAAAGTGCCAGCGCCCTTCAGCTGGTTCTTACAGAGCAGGAATAACGAGGCAGAGCAGAGAGCTTGGGCCAACCGAATGGCACGCCGTGCCGGCGCTTCGGATGACGACATGGAAACGTTGGAAGATTGGGATTGGTTACTCGAGGATATGCTAAAGTTGGCGGGTGCTGGGGACAATGAGCTGAGAGGTGCCTTTGGGTTGCTTTCTGCCGACGAAATTGTACGAATATTTTTCAGCGGTTTGCTAAGCGTTGGGCGTAAGCACGTTTCTCCATCGCGTCAGAAGCTTTCTGATGTACTTTTTAGGATTTGACCTGGCGAAAGTCATGCTCCGGGAAAACGCCCGCGTATCTTCGTTGAGCGGGAAAACAGTTGAAGAAATCTGCTTGTCGTGTTCGCGAGAATTCTATGACAATGCCGCCTCTGGGAACTATAAAGTCGGAGATATGAAGCTGGCTTATGATTGGTATGTCATGGTCCTTGTCTGTATTGGCTTGAGCTAAAGAAACCCCTAGTCTGGATGTGCCTCGAGTATCCGAGAGAATCGCGAGTGAAAGAGAGTTCATTGAAGCCACTTCTCGTTTATCTTCATTCAACGTCATGTCGCGGCCTGGCATACCCATCTCCCCCATCGAGATTCGCCTCACAAAGGATCGACTATCTTTAGTATCCCGCCTCCTCGCCAGCAACAACGACGCTTACAAGCACACTGAAGTTATTCTTGATTTAGTGCACATGCTGGGGTTCCGTGGCAATGTTGTAGCCGAAGTGAAGACACTTGCTATGCTTGCTGATGCTGCCCTTCAATCCGAGGACTTCCCCCGTGCGTACTCGACCAGCGAGCGCATGGTCAACGCTGTTTTGGATCTGAGCTCAGATCCCCAAGTCAAGGAAGCCAGGGAGGTGTGCTGGGTAGCATGTTTCCAATTGGCGCGACATCCGGAGTTCGAGGCTACGGAGCAGAAAATGACGCTCTTTGGGCGTGCACTGGAACTGTGCCCTCCGGAACAGCTTCACGACGTTCTCGCTGCTTGGAGTCGCCTCGAAGCCGAGGACATCGAACAGAGACAGGCTAGGATTTCGGAACGGCAACAAACAGGGAGGGTGATACCACGAAAACGTGCCGCAGCAGCTACCTCAAATACCTTTGGATCGTCGTACAGAGGCTCATTACGCTCCCAACTTGCCAACTTCCAACTGCCGTCGACGCCTTTGTTGAATACACCTGATGCTGCAGCGTTGGCGAGCAAGACGTTCAAGAGCGTGGCAGCTAATTTCCCTTTTACTAGCCGGGGTAGGAGGTCGGATATTGACAGCCAGTCGAACCGGAGTGATAGCAATACTCGAGATGGTGATATTTCTGCGACAGCAAATAGGGTATTTTCGAAAGGGATTGGGTGGCTCATTGGGGTGGACGACGAGTAGGGGCCTGGATCTCTGCTGTATTGCGAACGTGGACACAGAGTCGCGTTACGCGGAGCGTTCACAGAGGCTGGCAGCTGGAGAGGGATCGAATAATGGGCTGTAGAGCTTACGTATACCTTGTCCACCGGGAATAGCGTAGTCATATCCAGTGTGTCAATGACACGGCGGGAAGCTTGGCAAATCCATGTATACTCTCAAAATAGCTTTCCCTTCTTCAAAGCTTCATTTCTCATTTACAGAGATATATAGAATCATAAACGTAAACTCCAGCCGTTGCTCCTAATTTTTCTCGGTGATTCTGAAGGTATCACCGCCACAGTGACACTGTCACGGCTCCTCACGTGGATGTTACCACCATCGCGTCTCAGAGTCATTGTCTCCTACTTCCTACCATCATCTTCATGGCCTCTCTGGAAGATATTCTGCGTCTTGAAGACTGGGATACGTATGAGGGGCATGCCATCGAAGATGAAAAACCTCTCCTTTCTCCCTCACTCGACGTGAAGGTGTGTTAATTCACTTTGGAAAAACATTATCTCTCAATGATTGGTGTAGGACGACTTGGAAGCTGCACTTTCCGGCGATTTCAGCTTCAATGGGACTTTTGCCCATTCAAACTCTTATGCCGACGCACCAAATCCCTGTATGGACCTGGAGCGCGTCGGTCTCCTAGGACTTCCTTTTAGCGAAATACAATCGAAGACAATAATTGCTGCTTTCCCTGACATCGTTGAAGACGAGGGGACTTGGACCATTCCTGGTGAAAAGGTGCGTTTACACTTGCTGTTGAGAAGCATAGTGTCAATCTTGGGTGCAGATTCGTTTTCACAACCCAGCATGGGACACTTGGATCAAAAACATCGTTGTCACGTCCTTGAACACTGCACTTAGTGCTTCCGTGGCAAATTCTGTGCTACTGACTCGCCTCAAAAGCCTTGTTATCCATTCCAAGCATGCTGAGTACGTCGCGCACATATCTCGACGTGGATGCATACTTACCTTAACGTACAGGCCCAAGTCTTATCATCATGAGTACGTATGAAACACGGAATTCTTGCGCGTTTACTGCCTAACGGTCTCATCAGCGTCCACGAGGATTCCCGCACATATGCGTTTCTCTCTGTCATTCTCCCCTCCCCGCATTCTGGAGGTCAACTACAATTAAGACATAAGGAGACCACGAAGACGTTTTCCACCTCTGGAGCCAGCTTCATGTCCTCCATCGCTGTTGGTGCATACGATTCCGTCAGTCAGATCGTAACCCCTGTGGAATCAGGGTATCTTGTCTACCTTTCCTACGAACTCTCAGTCCTCGGCGAAGCCTACGCAGTTCCACGTCTTCCTCAGCTGGACGGCGCGAGTGCTAGGCTACAACAAGTATTTAGGTCCTGGAGACAAGCTTTAGACACTACTTCCGATGCGGACGAGGTTGATGAGGACTCGAGTATACCCTCTCTCCTCCTCCTCAAGTTGAACCATAAATATGAGGTGAAGTCTCTGAACTTCAAGGCAACATCCCTTGAAGGATCGGATCGACTTCAGCTCTCCTATATCGCGCCGCTCGCGAAGGCTTATGACTTTAATTTGCACCTCGCTGCGGCCAAGTATGTCGAGCACGGTTTCTTCACCATCGAATCTTCTGGCTATGGGGGCTGGGGCGGCCGGGGCTGCTTCGGAAGATATGGGCGGTCCAGGTATGATCGGTACGGGGACTACGACGACGACGACGAATGGAGCGAAATTGACGAGGGCGACCTTGAGATGGATGAAATCGAAGAAAGAATCTTCACTCTGAGCCCTGTGAAAGCCCTTGACGGGACACCAATGCGATGCATTCACCCTGATTTGGACGAAGAGTCGGAAGATCCTGCTTGTGAGCATCTGTTTATCAATGGTCCCCTCACAGACGAGGAGAGAGAGACCAACTTTTCTCGCGATGATCGAGAGGTACGAATATCTGTCTTTCTCCTAAATTAAATTAATATTGTCTCTAGTCCGGCTCCTTGACATACGGTCAGCCAATCTTGTCTTCGTCTAGAACGTCGCTGACCCTCTGTAGCATGGGAGACTTGTGTTTTGGTTATCACGCCAGCAGAACGCGCAGGTCAGGACTTTGAGGAAGGAGATACTCATATGTTTGCGTGCAGCGCGCTATCCACCTCTTTATCGGAGAGTCCTACACCAAAGGAGAAGAAACTAACGTCGACCCTTCTCACTTGGATACGCGGCCGAAAACCTTCAGATATGACGGCTCTGAAAAATGCTGCCACTGTCCTAAGGAATAGTGCCGATCGTTGGAACGATGTTGACCTTTTTGTTCAAGCATGTCAAGCCTGTGGACCAGACCGTTGCATATCTTTGATAGGTGTGGACGGACTGGTGTCTGCGTACCAGGCATTTGATTGGAAAGGAATCCGGACTTTGTGAATTACTACCTGATTAACCTGTCTGCCTTTTCATTGACGTCTTTACAGGTACACTGATGCCCTTTCTGCGGAACCATCTAATCAGCTTCGCGCTAAAGTCCTCGAAGGCATCCTAGCAACTGCTACAGAGCAAGGCGACGCGGATGTTATCTCCTGGTGCAATACCCAGCGCACGCTTGTCCTTGACACCTTACAGAAGCTCGAGGCTAGCGAAGTCGATTGGGTCGTTAATCTGATTCAGTCCAAACCGAACCCCGCTCTTTTTCTACGAGACATGTAAGTCAATGTTACGTTCTCCTGTCATTCACGCGTTAACAATCCGTTCCACAGATTTTTCCCCCGTCTGCATGTAGTCAAACTTGAGGTTCCCGTGTGGACGGCCCTCTTGAGTCGGCTACAAGTTGTCAGCCAGACAGAGTCTGTCTTCGATCGGGATGCCTTGGTTGAACTCACCAAGTCCACCCTAGTACGCCTTGGGAACGACCTAGGCCCCACACCAGTCCGGAACGCAAATACTCCTTCCTACCTCTCCAGCAGCGTGGAAACCAACTTCGTCGAGTCGATCATGTCTTTCGTCCGTATCTGCGAACGTTTTGAGGCATTCGACGCATGCGATTCGCTCTTTGCGCGGATGTACGCTGCGCGAGTTCAATACGACGCAGCCAACACACCTCAGTCTGCGTCTAGGTACTACAGTATTCTTTGCTCGAGAATGGTTGCATTCATACAGGAGAAACCAGCCATCAAGCCGCGCTTGATGACTTTCTTTGGTCATGTCACAGATGTCTTGCTCCCGTCCATCACTACATCGGATAACCAAGTCTTCCGAAGCGCACTGCAAAACACTGCAGATCCAATAACAACATTGAGTCAATGGTACGTTCCCTATCAATACGAATATGAGTGTTAATTTAGCCACTGGAAGTCTGACACCAGAACGGATCAAGGAGATGGCACTACGACCTGCCTCTCTTAAATCCCTCTCGGAATATGTTGCAACAACGCTTCGTCCCATGGCAATGACGGAGGATTCGAAAGCTGCATTGCGTCGCATCCTGGCATTTTGCCTCCAAGGAATCCTCAACAGCTTCAGTCTTCAATCTTTGGAGACCACTTCTTCCTCTTACACATCATACGGATACGGCAGAGATATCCAGACAGTCAGCGGTGTCGAACTACTGAAGCTTTGCTTCACCCTCGGACTTCCTACCTTCGCCGAGCGCGTCCTTGGAAAGTTTCTGACGATACCCAAGTCAAATGAGCCCAAATACATCAAATTGGGACTCGTTACCTTCCTTCGTACCTTGCCCGCAATAGTGGAGCCATACCAGAAGTCACTGACTGTGGCCCCATTTTCTATCTTTGCTGGCGAGGTCGTAAAGAAATTTGTACGGCACATCCTTGGAGCCAAGCCGAATGCGACTGTGGGCGTGCAGGAACTGAGAACTGTTGGTTGCGGATGTATGGAGTGCAACCGATGGCTCGTGCCATTTCTCGTTGGAAAGGATGTACAGACTAGCGTAAGGGAGAAGCAAAAGGTTCGCACGCACCTTGAAACACGACTTTCGAAGGCGCGTGGGTGGGGTGTTACGTGGACGACGATTCGCGTAGGGAGTCCGCATACTCTTCAGGTGTGTTCAGCTTCTCGAGCATTCTTCATGCACTTATCAAGCTCGGTGTAGATCATCAAACCGAGACATATGGTCGCGGTTGGAGAATGGGCGGGGAACCAGAAGGAAGCCGCCACGGTAATTGCACTTCTAGGTGACATTCAGCAGCAGAAGGCCATTCTCGGTGCAGATTATAACTGGGTGGCGGGAACCATTGCAGGGACCGCAGTTCCTCCTCCTCTCGCGGCAGCCCCAGCCAAACGCCAGTCTGACGCTACAACCGAGCAGACGGCGAAGAAGCCTCGCACCACATAACTGAAATCCAAGTACGCATTCTTTTGACTACTCATTTTGCTACTGTACATAATTACTCTATCGATATCGTAGCCCTTTTCTTGACAATATACTCGCTTTAATGTATCGTGACGACTAAAGAACGGAATCGATTGAGAAAGGCAATGAGAGGACGTGCATATAACAGCTACGAGTAGGTAAAAACATAATAGAACGTAAAGGACGGATGGCAAATCAAAGGTAGAGGGATTAGTGAATGTGGTAGTACAAAGGAAAAGGGAGGGGCCAAAACTACAACAACACATTACTCCGTGTAAGGTAAACGCACCGACCGAATGATTAGGTAGAAGTCCCAGAGAAGTATATACGATAAATAGCAAGATAGATCCTGTGAGTGGGCGGGAGGTCACACAGCACTCCCGAACCTCGATGTACCAGTCCCAGTGCGTGCTCGTGGTCTATTGACGACACTGACAGACTTCGTCTCCCCCAACTCCTCGCTCTTCTCACCTCTCCCACACGCAACACACCACTCCCCGCCCACTCGTCTCAGTCCCTCCACCTCATCCTTCAAATCCCTGATCTGGCCTTCCAACTCCCAAATATGCCGTTGCCAAACTTTCTTCGAAGCTGTGATCTGCTCCTGAAGCGCACGAATCACAGACGATTGGTCGTCAGAGGGCGTGACGATCGACGGCAAATCACCAAAACGCATGCTTGACGTTGGAGACACCAACGTGCTCGAAATCGGTGTATCAATATCCGGCGGGGAGGCAGAGCTGGGGGAAAGGATGTCGCCAAAATGAGCACTGAACATCGTCGATACAGGCCGTAACTTCAACGAAGGGAATTCCGTCACGTTCGCTGGTGCGCTTCGCGGAATGCTGTCATTTCCACCGAGTCGACTGGGGAAATGGCCTATACCAGTTGAGGGAGCTCGAGGTATAGGCGAACTCGTATCGATAGACAGATTTAATGGTGGAGGAGTGCGTTTGGGACTAGTAGCAGGCGGAGAAGGCTCGTCAACGGCAAGCGGAGGGTCAAGCTTGGGAACTGGTATTCGATGGGGCGACGTCTTTGAAGGCTTGCCCTGGTGAGCACTGTAAGCTGCAAAGTTGTCCGAAAGGGACGGCACAGGAGGCGGTGGCGACTTGTCATCGCGTCCATTGAATAACCTGAGGAAACCACTTTTCTTGTGCTTTAAGTTCTTCCCTGGCGACATTCCAGGTGTCACAGCATTAGGAGCGACAGACGGCTCGGAATCACGACGGTCGGGTTTGACAGGTGGTCCGCCAACAATGCTAGTAATTGCGTGTTTAGCGCGAGCTCCAGCGCTAATGGATCGGGCTCGGGCTCTGGATGCCACACTGTTGTTAGGGCTGTGGCCAGAGGTGATCTCTCTCTCCGGGAATGGCTGGGACGAGGCAGAGCCATGCATCGTAGTACTGCGAGACCTCTGCGCCCGCGCTTCCTCTAGAGAAATGAGATTGAAGTTGGGTGAAGAGCTGCCCTTATCCATCCAGCCTGGCAACTGACTCGGTTCAGGCGGTTCATGGGCGCGTTGAGGATTTGTCTGATGGAACGGCAAAGGGGAAGAAATTTCTTTTCCCTGGAAAATAGATCGAGGACTCCGGGGCACAGGGGTCAAGAGGTCCGCCTGCGAGTCGGACATGGACGCGAGCCTTCCAAAGGGTGTCTCGGTCGCTGTAGAATCCGCCGAAGATAAGGAGTACGAATGGGTAACGTCCAAAGGCGGTTTGTATGAATTGGAAGAGGAAGAGCGTGCGTGATTGGGATTGGCATAAGGGTGTGCTTCTTCGCCAGAAGACGAGGAAAGCGAAGGCCTAGACGAGTTTGAACGAATGCGAGAGAGCGTGCTGTTTTCATCATCATGAAGAGAGGAAATATAAGACTGTGGCGGGGAACGACTGGTAGTTGGAAGAAGGAGAGGAGATTGTTCTTGAGCAGACGGGAAGGGGACTCGGGGCAACGGATAGGCGGGACCTGTGGCGACACTTGAATGGTATCAGTATGGTACTAAAAGTACATCTAGACAAAGCTGAACTCACGAATGAAATGGCGTGTTACCAGATCCAGAAAAGGCGCTCATTTCACCCTCGTCGTCTTCAATAAGCGGACTGTCGACCTCCCACGGAGCCTTGGAATGAACTCGCATCTTGGGTCCAAGTAAACTCATTCTGGGCATAGGCGAGCCGTCTAATTCATTGTCAGAGTCGTCGCGCATATCGTCCTCATAAGTTGAAGCAGAAGCGAAGGAAGTGCGGTTGTCCTCCGACTCGTCCAGGTCTAGCATGCTAACGGCTAGCTCATTGATTCGATTCCTCTCTAGTCGCCTAGGCATAGAAGATGAACGAGACGCTGGTGGCGATGGCGATGGGATCCGTCCATCTCTGTGGTCATCGCTCAGACGGGGCGTAAGGAAAGCACGACTGTAGACCGACGGCGTATCCTCGTAGTCTGAGAACGAAGATACTCGCTGGAGGTCAGCGCGAGTTGTCCGCTGGTCGAGCAGCATGCGGACGTGCTCGTCGTGAACGTCGGGAGGGGACCTCAGCATTGTCGCCGGTGCTCAGTGGTGGTGAACGGAACGAAACGAACGATCAACAAATGCACACAATTCAAGTCCCGTTCCGATAGTTCTCCGGATTGATATTGGAAATTGCTATATAACACTGACAAATGGATTGCTGCAAAATAGACATCGGTGGACAGCTTCCAGCAACTCTTCAACGACCCAACCACGCCCGGCTGTTGGGAGCCATGTCCTGTCCTGCGGGACCCCAGCAGAAGACGGAGGCAAAAAAGCCTTCCTTGTACATCCTATACACGTGCGCACATATGGCGTGGCCAATACAAAAGTCGTTATCGAACACCGCGCTAAAGGTTACCCATCAGAAAGTTCATTCAGTTGAACAATACACAAACCGTACCCCAAGTATGTCCTTTCGTACACACCGCAGCTGTAATATTTTGCAGCGGTATCTCCTCCTTACATGCAGGGCAATGTTCCACCAGCGCGAGGTCATCCGGAAGAAGACCACGTATTTTTTCGGATATCGCATGTCCTTCGGAAGACAGATCTGGTGGGCTTTCAGGAAGCCGCGACTGTCCTACCATTCGTAAGACAAAGGGAACATCCGCCGCTACGTTTGCTCGATCAGTTGATACTCACTACGAGAAGACACGCACGCGTAAGGTGTTGCATTACAGCTGCTAGATGTCGAAGGATGGTACGAAGCACTCGATGCGATATCGCATTCAAGAACGTTTGCGCCACATACCCTAACTCCGTCTGACGGGGTGGGTCTGACATTTTCTGTTAGGGGAAGCGATTAGGGTGATAAAAATTCTAGCCGGAAGACAACTCGCCCAAAGATAGTCCGCGAACGCGAGTCTCATCCTTAGCCTCAGGAGTTCGTCCCAACCGAAAAGATGCTGAACAAGACTGCGTCTGAAACCGTGGCGGATATCGTCGATTGGGGAGCCTTCGAGACAATGCAGCACAATTCCCGTCGTATGGTCGGCAACCTGCGGCGCTAGAACCTTGAGAAGGGTAACATGCATAGCGGCAATCTTCGCTTTTGTTCGGAATTGATAAAAGATGGGTCGCAGATTATTCATAGGCGAGGTATCTGCATCAGAAAAGAGCTCAGTCAGCGGTCAACGCACAAAAAAGGACAGCCTACAAGCGTTGGTAGTCCACAAAATGTGCTCTAACTTCTTAATTGCATCTTGTTGGTCCTGCTGCCAAAGGGAGGCCACAACAAGCGTGCTAGAAAGCTTAGCGTCGTGCTTGTAGCTGAAGTCTGCCGTACGCGACACCCTTCCCAAAAATTAGCCTTTCAAGCGCGTAGAATCGTACAACTTACTCATGTAGCCACGCAACGCCCCCCATCGAATCGTACGAGATGAAGCCGCTTGTTCTATTATCATCGATATCCGCAATGGCCTGGTTCTGGGATTCGCATTTCACAAATGTAGTACGTATCGTCGCAGATAGACTCTCCGCCGAGAAGGAGTCGTCCTGAGACGTCCAGGAAGGGTCAGAAGTTAACTGATGGACGACATGTGCAGATCCATCAAATAATATCACGACGAGCGCATCAAAACCTTCCGCATATTGTATCCCCGAGACGGGCAGGAAAGGCGACGAACCAGATGAGACGCGACGATACTGAAAGCGAAGATTACGTAGACCACTCCAAGTAAAAGAATCAGTGGCGTCTGTCCACAAGCCAAGTAGCCCCGGGCGGCAATACACCAAAGTTTCCTGGGAACATATCAGCAGAGAGACATCTACTTTCTTCAGGACCAACCGCGTTTTCTTTGACTTGGATCCATTTCAGTGTCGTAGCGCCTTGCTCGTCATCGACAATTTTGATAGGTTCCTGCGAAAACTCGTAGGCCAGATCCATTTCGGTGCCGAATTCCGCTGGTTTCGAGGAGGGCGTTATCTTGACCGTGACCTCAATCGCAGCTACGCCACCAGAGGCTACGCCGTATGCTACTCTGGCTCGACCTGTGACTTCTCAATAATTGTTGAATGAGGATTTTGGTGGGTACTGACAGGTCCCAGCACCAGTGAACGTCCAAGCAGAAGGTGCGACATGTTGAATCCATCCGGTGCCCACAGAAACAGTTTCCACATGTTGAACCGCATAGTCTTCAGTGTACCTGTAAGATATTATCATCGATTAGCGGACGATTTTCGAATTTCTTGCCTCACAAAGGTAAGGGAGCCATCTCGACTACCACATATCAGAAGTGAGGCATTCTTGTTCGGTCTTGGGGACAGTTGGAAGTCGGGTTGTGTTGTCCAAGCAATACCTGCGAATGAGCGTCATGGTGCGAGAAATACTGGGATGGATCTCGCCGCGTACACATAATTTGCAGCTTGAGTACGTCTTGCAGGCTGGGTGTTCCCTTGGGCACAAATTCCTTCAGTAGCCATTGCGTCATGTCCAGAGCCTGTTGAAGAAGGTAAGACGCGTAACATTGACAATCGTGAAAACTGACTTTGCACCATTCTCCCTTGAGACTATTCTTTCCGGACACCCAAAGCGACAAGTCCATGTTCGAGGTCAACACAGCGATGACACATCTAAGAATAATGAGTTGAATCAGAAGGCATTAGGAAAAACAACGCACCCAGCGTGCGGTGTGATACAGCTTGGAGACACGGCAACGCTAGCAATGCATGTATCGATAGATCCCAAAGAGCCAGCGCCCCAATCTATCGTACATCGTCAACGATAATTCGACGCGTCGAAGGATGGCTGACCTTGCGAATACTCTGGCCATTTTATGAGAGAGGTTTTATCAAGTTGAATCATCGTTCTGAACCATCCAATGTGAATGTCGTTCTTCTTCGAGGTGTTGGATCTTAGAAGCGACTCAAGGTCAAAGTTGATACCGTGCTCCGGTGTCTGCGAATACGTTTAGGATCGAATAAAAGTAAAATCGATGCTGGAATGTACCATGATGAACACGGAGGCTTTGGTGGTCATAATGAGCTGCCCGTCTTCTGTCCACTGAACACATCGTGGTGAAGGGCGTGCCGCAACCGCAGGCACACCGAGGGAGGTTTGAACCGTTGTAGTCATATGTCTTGATTATTTGGAGAGCATTTGCGCGATAATTTCCATTCCAGTCGTCGAGGTTGAGAACAAGAATGATCATGGCACGTGCACGCGTGGTGCTCCCACAAACGTCCACAACTTCTTCAAGTGGATTTGGTAGAAATTTATAAAGTACATAGAAGTATTATAAGTAGACCATAAGATACGATTCAACAGCGCCATTTCATCGTTCGAATTCAAGCTTCCAACTCCACCTCAATCGCAGGCCCTCCGACTTTCTTTGAGGCTTTCTTCTTTTTTGGTACTTCTGCCCCGGGACAAAGACCAGCGGCATTGACCGTGCAGTCGGTACAATTTGGTCGAGTAGGGAAACATATTGTCTGGAGAGACGTCAGTGACACCAAAGACATGTGTATCGACTCGTACCTGCCCAAAGCCAACCAGTAAATGGTTGATGTCGTGGAAAAGCTCAGTAGGAAGCCATGACTGAAGGTTCAACCTCGTCTCCTCAGGTGACTTCGTCGGCGGATGATGCCAGCCAAGTCGGTTAGTTATTCGCTGTACATGAGTGTCGACGGCAATTCCGTGATGCCTGCAATGCCTCATAAATAAATTAGAAAGTATAAGGATGACACGTACAAATCCCAAGCAATTTGGAGGACCAGATACGCCATCTTTGGACCAACTCCAAGTAACGAACATAATTCATCCGCCGTCTTGGGTACTTCAGAGTCAAAGTTGTCTCGAATTTGTTGAGCGGCAACCTTTATATACCTACGTACGCGTGTTCATGTCTACGAAGGCTAACAAGAGGAAAGGAATCACGCACTTGGTCTTGTTATTATGAAAGCCGACTTGACCAATAGCATCGTCTATGGTCTTGTCATCAGCCTGCAATATAGCATCGAGCGTTATGCTGCCTCCCAGTGCAGCACGCAGCTTAATCACCGCCGCATGCGTAATTTCGTCCTTTGTCTGAGAAGACAGCATGAGGGATATCAACGTCGACAGTCGGCGACTCTTCTCCAGCTCAGTATGTACCCCACAAAGGACAACATCCCGAACTTACCTTTGGGTCTGTTTCCACAGACTGAGCCTGTTGACAGCCCATGGTATCCACCGGCGCGACAATTTTGGTTCGCATTTCTTTTATGAGAGCATACGTTTCTCTCCAGCGTTCTGGGGCAGGATGAGGTGTAGCCAAGGATTGCTTCAGCACTTTGGGTTTCTTGGGAGAGGCTGGCTTCTTGCTAATGGGCCTGGGTGGTTGTGATTCCTCAGAATCAGAGAGAACAGACGCGTCGGCTTCTTTCTTCAGCGTATAAAGAGTAACTGAGGCGTTGTAGGGGCTTGAGGCTTCCACTAAGCGAGTCGAACGGCGAATAGAAGAGGAGGCTGCTTTCGCCATTGAAGGTTCAAGAATTAGATGCGGAATTCCGGCCCGATTTTATCATTCAGTCACTGAATCGATCACAGTCACAAGGATTTTTACAGAAGTTTACAGACCACCATGTCAACGTCGCTCGAGACAATAATCCCCCTTGCAAGCTCTTCCAACGGACGCGTTTCCTCGAAATCATGGAAACCCTTGAAGTCTGCAACTGTGTGCGTACTTTGAGCTGTCGTCCAGCTTCTTCTTACATTGCACTGTAGACGAAGCCATCAGTCGGAAGGCCGTAAATCAAAAGGTTTCGCAGACAGGATGGAGAAAACGAAGAAGGCTCTATCAATCAAGAAACTCGAGACAGATTTAAAGGAGGAGAAGAAAGCTGAGATCACTCGGTAAATATATGATCGTGTTTTTATGCTTCTGGATCTGACTGTCTTCGTAGACGAAAAGAGATCATAGTGGAGAGACGGAAACTTGCCGAGGAACGCAAGCGGTTAGAGGAAGAAAAGGCGAAGGTATGTCATTTCGCAACAATGCTGCAACTTTGGGCGACTGACAAATTGGCCTTAGATGGGCGCGCGCAAGGCTGCTAGGATGGCTCGGAGACTCGGCAGGTCAAAGAAAGTCAACGGCTGAGGCCTTTTTTTCCCGACACTTCGACTTTCCGATTCTGTATTCCGCCAGCTTGTTTGTTGTCATAATAAATCTGGACTATCCCGCGTGTACGCATAATTATGTTGATATTTCTATCAACCAAAACGCTGCTTCGCCAACTGCTGAAACATTGACATGGTGGCGCTCTCCTTCTCCTTGTAGGCACTAGCCCGCTCACGTCTCTCAGCATCTCGTTCTTCGTTGACTCTCTGATATTTGGTCTTAGTCGCATCTCTACGAGCCAGTCTAAGAGTACGAATTAGTAATGAAGCCCAACAAGAAAAAAAAGTAGGCGACGCACTGTGCACGGAAGCTGTCCCCACCACCCATAAGTGTCGTTTCATCAATCTCCAGCCCATCATCACCACGTTCTCCAAAAGCCTTATTGCTCTCCCGCTGCATGCGCTTCTTCTCCATCATACCCTCCCGCCCGACCTCCTTCGGCCCCACCATATCCTCAATACGTTCCTTGTCTTCTTTACGATCCCGCTTCCTCTTATGCTTCCGTTCGTCTTCCCGAACATCCGCTGCGGATTCTCTCGCCATGACGAGGTCAGACGCTGAGGGCAGAGTAGGACCTTTTACGCGCGCGGAACGCGATGCTTCGGCGCGCGACGTGACAGCAACTGATTCACGGGCTGCTCGAAGTTCGGATTCAGAGGTTTTGCCTTCGCTTGCGAAGGACCATTTGTATGACGTGTTGGCGGCGGCGGGTATGGAGGTACTGTCGACGCCTGCGTATAGCTTTTCTGCGATACACATCAGTTGTGATAATTGGAGCATCGTTGTCGTGATCACTTACTGGATAGTTTGCCTCTATTCCAGGCCTGAGGGGAGTCAGAAATGGGGAACAGAAGACGTATGGAGAGTGATCAACCTTGACGAATTTGCGAAAGTAGCTATGTAGAGAATGAGACGTCTGGCTGTAATCAGAAGGGGAATAGCGCACCTGCGAGCCTTGTCACCGGTCAGCTCGTCAAAGTACTACTTATGGGTTATCAGAGATAATTCCGAGGACGCTGGAATACAAGTCGACAAACCCTTCTCTTCTCATCCTTCAACCACACCCTAAACTCGTCACTCTTCAAATAATAGTCTGCCTCAGATATTGGAGATGCGTCGTAGGGGAGTTGGTCCAGATCAGAAGCGGATGGCGAGCGTACTTTGCGCCGTTTGTGTGAGCGTTCTAGCGACAAGGAACGACTTCGCGAACGAGATGGTGGCATTGAGTCAAGCGAGGACGGAATACCGGGCCGGTTGCGCACGGCGCTTGGGCTTGAAAGTAAACGCCTGTTTGCCTCATACACTTATGCGAGGTGTAGTGGCGAGAGCCAAATGGTAGTATACGAGTAGGGGTTATTCTAATTAATCAGTTTTACTATCGCCCACCCCCTCCTCAGGATCTTTAAAGACCCTCAAGATGCCCTCAAACCGCCTATCCCAAGCAACCTCAGCCGAGGGCTTGACAATATCCCATCCAACCAACATACTCCTCCACCTCTTCTCCTTCGCCATACGCTCCGCAGACAACTCAACCTCAGTCGGTGGAGGATTCTCCACCTCCGCTTTAGTAGGTTCCCGCACCCCACTCGACAACTCACGCGCCACACCCAACTTCTTCGCAAGCTCCTCGTAATACTTCTTCCGCGCCTTGTCAATATCACTCTCCGCCGAATCCAAAGATTTCTTGTAATATCCCTCTGAGTGTTTGTCGAAATCTAAATCCGACACGGTATCGTCGAGGGTGACTTCATTTTGGGGTGGGGGGTTGAAGGGCCGGGTTTGCTTCATGACGAGTTGGTACGCAGCACTGGCACCGGAACGTACGAGGTGGCGCTGGTTGAAGAAGTCGTATATCATGTTGGGAATGAGCTTGATGCCAATATAGTCGGTGAACGACACAAAGAGGATGGGAGGGAGAATGGGTATCGTTTCCGGCATATTGGGGTCTTCCGGAAGGGGAGGAACAAGTGATTGGCGTAGAGGAACATACGGTGGTGACGGCGGAACGTCCGAGCCCTCTTCCACAAGCGGTAGCTCGTCAAATCGACCGTCATTCTCCAGTGTACGCGCAAGAACCTCGTCCTGGTCGATAGTTATGGGGGATTCCGTCCAGCCGCGCTTCAGGCCGGTCATGAATTCCTTCCAAGTGGGTCGGCCGACAATGACAATCCCGCCGTCGAGTTCCTGTTGTCGCAAGAGTTCTTTGGGTCGGAAGGTGTAGGATGGGGGCATCTGGGCTTTGTAGCCTTCCTTGTCTATACCCGCCTCGAGGCGCCGACGCGCTTTGATTTCTTCCGCAATGCGGTTCGCTAAATCACCATGCTTTTTACCAGTGATCATCTCATAATCTATCGCTGCCGCCACCAGAACCGGCTAGAGAGAAGAAGAAGAAGAGGCGTGAGTGGGGTAAGAGTAACCGGCAAACGACAGACCTTGACATACTTGCGAAAGTATTTCATGCACTGTTCATGGTCCTCGTCTCCAGGCCACTTGACGCCATACACTGTGACTTTTCGCGGCCATCCCAGGTGGTCTGATATCTCCTCCGAGAGATGGGAGACCTTGTCCACGTACTCCTTCTTAATCTTCTTGCATTGCTGGCGGTCGTAGATATACGCTCCGAGGATGGACGAAGTGACGGAAAGGAATATGAGCGTATTTCTTGAAGGAACTTTGAGGTATGACCGGACCCAGGAAAGACCCGTCACTTGCAGAACGGGGTTCTCTGGCGGAGGCGCGCTCATGAGGAGGAGGGAGGAGGAGGAGGAGGAGGAGGAGAACGTCGAAATTTTCCGAAATAGGCAGTATATATCGGCCCGGACAGCCGTATTACACTTTGCCATTTACCACAATGCTCTTAAGATCCAAGAGAGTTTTAACGCGCCTACCTCGTCGGGCAGCGATGTCGACGGTGGCGCCTCATGCATACCTCGAACCCATACAGTCTCACCCTGGGGTCTCATGTCTCTCACTCAACAGACCCACTAGTAAGAACGCTATTTCCATGCAAATGCTTCAGGTGGGAATGCATATATCCTTCCTTAGAGCTATCTCATCCTCTATCTCCCAGGAAATAAGAACAAGTCTCGAAAGAGTCCATTTCGACAACAAGTAGACACTCCCACGTACACCTGTCCTTCTCTAAACCACCACCCAGCGTTCGTGTCCTGATTGTGCGCTCTACGACCCCAGGCTCCTTCTGCGCCGGTGCGGACCTCGTGGAGCGACGTTCTATGTCTACGACTCAAGTCGCAAAGTTCCTTTCTGATCTGCGGGGCGCTCTGGGGCAACTCGAAGCTTTGCCGATGCCCACCATAGCAGCCATCGACGGGCCCGCCCTAGGAGGCGGCCTGGAGCTGAGTCTGGCGTGTGATCTACGCGTTGCAGGTATGTAGCTTTGCGTTACGATGTGTAATGACTCTAACGGAACCACATCGTTAGGCAGTCAAGTCACCAAGATAGGTTTACCAGAAAGTAGGTAGAAGATCATCCCTCCCTTTCCCTTTGACACCATACCTCAGCGAAACTTGGCATTATCCCCGGAGCGGGTGGAACCCAGCGCGCGACACGGTTGCTCGGAGTCTCCAAAGCTAAAGATCGTGCGTCCTCTCACTCTCCCTCTTCCTCGTTCGTCTCATTTCAATGTTACGCGCGCAGTGATATTCACGGGACGCATGCTCTCCGCCCTAGAGGCATGGGATTGGGGTACGTCCCGTGTCCTTCTCCTGCCAGTCTTACTGATCGCTTCGCTTCTAGGCCTAGTCGACTACGTCTCCGACCCAGAAATCACCGCGTTCGACCGGGCGCTAACGCTCGCAACCACTATATCAGCTAATGGTATTTCTTTCTCTCTCTTCCTCTTCATTCCACCTATTTGCATTTGCAGCCCCGCTCGCCCTTCGCGCGGCGAAACAAGCTATATCGCGGTCTGAGGACCTCGCCCTTGAGACGGGTGTGTTTGTCTTAGTGTCTGTGTTTTGGGAATGTACTGATGATTTATTGGTTAGGCCTTGACTTTGAGCGGGCATCGTACGAAACGTTACTCGCCACCGCTGACCGTAGAGAAGCTCTAGATGCGTTCAAAGAGAAGCGAAAACCAATCTTTAGAGGGGTATGAGAGGGATCACTTGGGATGCGCCTTTTAATGAAGCTAACCCGGGGAGTAGACAGAGTGGTAACGAAGCGGAAGACAAGATATCTGATTGTATAGCATTGGACTGTAGGACTACATGTCTGAATCGAGTAGTCACTCTCTGGTCTATCGGTTAGAACGCGAATACACACCGGGTCACTTCTGCCTAGTTTTTCCTTGCATTGTTCATTTTTATTCTTATGGATATCCGTTCATCGTGATTTAGGATACGTATGTGGTGGCAAGATACTACCTGCAAGCTCATACGCGGGGTCTATGCAAGATACCCAGCCCTCACGGTGAATCCTAGGTCTTGCCACACCCTCCAAACGCACACCCTCTGGTCTATCGGTTAGAACGCGCGTCCGCGCGCCGTGTTCGAATCCTGGCCAGAGAATGACAGACTGCTACAACATGAATTTTTCCCCGGGACAGCAGGTACATGTGAACGAAGCAAACGGCATTCTCTCGATGGTGGAACACTTCCACTGCGTCGCTGGGGGAAGCTATGTAGTGCGAGCATATTGCGTCTCTCCGTGTAGACGGTACTCATGACATTGTAAAACCAGAGCGACCTGAGTACTACGCTCTGGTCTATCGGTTGGAACGCCTATGAGCACCTTCAAACCCCGGCCAGAGTATTGAAATATAGCGACGTCAATTTTGCTTCCAACGATATCTGATGTGACCGCGACAGGACTTTGTGAAATTCTCCAGATCCACGGCGGCAAACTCTGGTGGTGTGTGATACATGCCTTTCCGAAGATCACTAATTGCTCATGCGTTCCACAGATTCCATACCATCTGGTCTATTGGTTAGAGCGCTCGTCTGAGCCCCGGGTTCAAACCCTGGTCAGAACATAGGCAAAGGCTTGTTTTGCTCCCAACGGCGATGACGCGAATCGCAGTATTGGATGATTACCAGCGCGTTGCGCTAACGAGCGCGGATTGGAGCGTGCTGGATGGACGGGCGACGGTGAATGTTATCGATGAAGCTATCCCGGAGGAGGATGTAGTCGCGCGGCTGGAGGGGTACGACGTGATATGCGCGATGCGGGAGCGGACAAAGTTCCCTGCTGAGGTTCTGGGGCGTCTGCCCAACCTCAAGTGCGTTACATCTTCTTTTTATCGCTGTGGCTGACGAAGAGCAGATTATTGGTGACGACGGGTATGCAGAACCGGTCGATCGACGTGGGGTACGCGCGGGGGCGGGGAGTGGTGGTGTGCGGGACGGGCGGCGCGGGCGGGTCGACGACGGAGCATGTGTGGGCGTTGATACTGGGTGTGGCGCGGCATGTAGTCGAGGAGGATGCGGGTGTGAAGAGTGGGAGTAGGCAGTGGCAGCGGAGTGTGCCGATGGGGCTGGCGGGTAAGACCCTGGGGCTTGTCGGCGTGGGGAGGCTGGGCACGGAGGTGGCGCGGGTGGCGAGGGTGTTTGGGATGCATACCCTGGGGTGGTCGCCGCATCTCACAAGGGAGCGCGCGGAGGCGGCGGGGGTGGAGTTGGCGGGGAGCAAGAGGGAGTTGTTTGAGAGGAGCGATGTTGTTAGTGTGCATATGGTGAGTGTCGAGGCCACGCGCGGCATCGTGGGGAGGGAGGAGCTGGGTTGGATGAAGAGTGTGGCGTATTTGGTTAATACGTCAAGGGGGCCGTTGGTGGATGAGAAGGCGCTGGTGGACGCGTTGAGGGAGGGACGGATTGCGGGGGCGGGGTTGGATGTGTATGATCAGGAGCCGTTGCCGCTTGACCATCCTCTGAGGGCGCTGGGGAACGCTGTTACGCTGAGTCCGCATATTGGATATGTGTCGGATTCGAGCTACAAGGTGTGTTGGACGCGAACTGCAATACTATGTGCTGACTCTTGTAGACGTTCTTTGAACACACGGTCGAAGACGTCGTGGCGTATCTGGATGGCAAACCAATACGCGTTTTGCAATAACTATGTTGTACAGCCCGCACATTGAAGCAATTCGAGAGTAGACCTACTCGCTCTGTTCGGCTTTTGAACCCAGCTCATCCAGCTCGAGAGGACATGTCTACGTTCACCTTTGGATCGACTTGTACGATTTCACTGGCAGTCATGGAGTGAGTGCGGCTGGTCAAGTGTGCGGTTACGACGTCCATTGGGCAGCCAGTAGACTCCCACGCCACCGGATAGGTACGAAGTGCTTTTCAACTTCCAACCATCACTCAGCCAAACCTCGCCACTCCCGTACTCGTCATGCGCACTATAAGGCATCCCCCCACGTATTTTTCTGTCTTTCCCAAGTAAGTACCTCTCTGAGTGGAAACATTCAATAACTCAACGGTCTTTCTAGCAATATTCGAGGTAGAATCCTGTGGATAACCTGGGAGCTGCTCGTCGATGTCTTCGCATGGGCAGGTCTTCTCAAATTCAAAAATAAGCACACGGTATATTATATCCACGCCTCCTATTGTCGTGTCACTAAGCAAAGCCCTAACTCAGGCCTCCGACATTGATGGGTTGACGCCACTCGAGCTCAAACTAAAAGTCATTGACGGTTACTGGGACTACCGAGAACAGTCTACGAGTAGAGCTGTAAGAATCTCCACGGCTACCATGTGGAAGACGGTCCTACCTCACGAAGTCCAGGCGATGGAATTACTTGCGCATCACACCACCGTCCCTATCCCCCACATCCGCTGCGTAGATTCACTACCAGCACCAGAAACCTACCTTGACATGTACATGGAGTACATCCCTGGCCATACACTTCAAGAACTCTGGCCAACAATGTCCTGGTGGCGACGCCTGTTGGTGGCGATGAAGTTGCGCCTATATATTCGCCAATTCCGCAACGTTCCATTCATCCCTGGAATGCCGCCTCAGGGAATATTCTGGCAGTTCGCCGACTGTCCCTCCAAGTTCAACGACGGACTTGAGATGCAGGCTTTGTTCCGTGACGCCATCCATGCGTACGACATGACCCTCCCCGCCGCACACGAACCTCGTGGCTGGGACAAACTGGTACTCTGCCACATGGACATCCACCCCGGCAATGTCATTCTCGATGAAGATGGCCAGGTGTGGCTTATTGACTTTGACTGTGCTGGCTTCTACCCGGAGTGGATGGAGGCCGTCAATGGGCACCTGGTCATGTGCAGTGGTAGACAGGCGCTTGTAAGCCTGGTCCCCCAGTTTACTACATACACACACTTTCCCACACTGCCACCGAACCATTATTTACGATCAATTCTCCTTCGTCGCTCTTTACTCTGTATTGCACGCAACGAAGGTACATAACTTATCTCTCTCTTGTATTACTAGCTGACTCTGTATTGCACGCAACGAAGATTCTTTTGTCCTGTCTGTCTTGCCCGTTTAGTGTTGGTTGTCGTTTACACGACACCCTTCCACTTTTTTTTTGACACCGACAACCTTCGTACCGGCAGCCATCGTACTGGGATCGCCCACTACGGAACGGTTCCAGCTGGATACTAGTCACCACGTCCTACTCACGTAGACAACCGTCAACGCCAACCCCACTGGTCACCCGTGCCCACCACCGCCGTCACCGTTCCCCATCACCTGCCGTTTCCACCGATTCAGACCTCTCGTCGCTGCCACCGTCCCCCACCACCGATACCATTACCGATTCTCCACCAGAGTCTTGTATACCGTCACCGTCACTGCCACTGCCACTGCCCTCACCCACCATGTCTTCCACAACCCCCACGTCCACCACAACTGCGTCCGTCAAACAGGCGAAACTCAAGGACTGTCCAATCCTCTCTGCAGGAAAGGTCACTCCTGCCGTCTTTGTCGAATACTCTGACGCCTGTGAAAAATATATGCGCCATGGCGCCATTGATGCCGCTGACATTGTCAAGTACGTCACCGACGGTCTCGAACAACCTATCCTGAAACAATGGTACCGGGCCGACAAGACCCGTATCAACGCTATGGGTCTTCCCTCCTTTCTCAAGGAGATTCAGAACCAGGTCTTGGATTTTGACTGGGACGTCAAACTCCTCGACTCCATTCAGCTCTCCCAACAGGGGAAGCGACCCTTTTGGGATTGGGCCATCTCGCTTCAGGATAGCAACGCCACCCTCTCCAACGCTGGTTCCACTCATGCTCTACCCGAGGCTGGACTTCGGCAACATATCATCTCACACATGAGTACTCGTCTTCGTGATAGTATCCGCAGTGAGCCTCCTCTCGCCAACTCCCTCTCCGTCTGGATGAAGGAGGTCAAGGCTCGAGAAGAGAAGCTCGTCAAGGATGAAGATGAGGTCAGGAGAATTGTTTCCGAACAACGTGCCGAACGGACCCACCGGAAAGCTGCTGCCACTCCTGCCCTACTCTCTCGCATTTCCAATCCCCCGCTCGCTCAACGTCTCACTTCCACGCCTAGCGCTGGAACAGGCTATACTGTTGCGAGTGTCCCAAAGCTCACTGAAGCTGAACGCGCACTTCTCTCTACACACGAGGGATGTTTCAATTGTCGCACTTTTTACGCTGGTCATTATAGCGACTCCTGCCCTATGCGCAGTCTTCCTATAGATCTCTTAACGAGTCTGAGTTCGTTGTGATGTTGAGGGGACTACCCGGTGGATTCCTGCTCTTGTTCTGGCGCACCGAGGTCGCAGACCTTGGTAGGTGAAGAAGTCGGGCAGCGAGCTGTCGCAGATGACGGTGGCGCTTCCAAGTACGCGTTCGTCGAAGTACTAACGCGTGCGCGAAAGTATAGGTTCCAAAAGTCTCTCGACAGTTGCAAGGGGCTTCTGTGTTGATATTGTGGGGTGATAATTCTATATATATGTTTCTACGACATGCTACAGTATTTATACTGTACGCTGTCGGCTTTCTCTTCCGTCTAGTTCTACGCTTAGGCCTCTCGATGCCTGCGTCATGTACCCTGATCGAGCGATCGTGCGACGATCCGGGGTTTGAGTCCGTGATGTGATTGGCGTTCCGTCGCGTCGAGTCAGACCACCTCGCGATATGACTCTTCGAGGGTGGTAATTCTCTCCGTTCCTGTCGGCTTTGGCATCCAGATTCCCGAAGGTGCCTGGGCGCCATGCATGGCGCACAGCCTTGGTGTAATCTCTTCCCATCGATCTGGATCTTCTCGTTATCGATCGTTGCAATCCATCGATTAGTTCGGTAGCTTCCGTGTTCTGAAACGTCCATGCTTGTGCCGTGTGAAGTGCTGCGCCATATGTTCCTAATGCGGACGCGCCGTGGATGGCGCGTTCACACGTTCCGACCTATATGGCGCTGGCGCCGTCGTGCGCCACACCCATGTTTAGTATCAGTTCTGCACTCAGCCCAAGTGCAGGCTGTACATCTCCCCCCAACTTGAATGTGAACTCCTCCATGGTGTGAAATCGGCGAATTTGTCCTAACCCGTGTGTCCGCGCCATAAATGTCGCAAGGATTTGGCTCCGTCTTCCATTCGGTAATTCCTGTGGCGAGGGGTGGCACTATAAAGAGGGCCGCGCGGATAGGAAAATTTCCCAGCCAACGCTACCATCTCAAGCCCCAAAGCCTGAAAAAAAAATTTCCACCATGTCCAACACTCCCAACGCCGCTTCTTCTCCAATCGAGAACCCAGTTGTTCAGCAGCGCTACGATGAGCTTGACCGTCTCGTCAAATGCGCCCTTAGCACTGTCAAGGCGCACGAACATTTTGGCTTGGAGCTGTCCCCTAGGCAGCTTGAGGACTACCTCTCCATCTTCCGCAGCCAATATGCAAGTCCCTTCTCTCGACTCATCTTCTCCTCCTTCCTAACCATTTCCCAGGCGGACGTTCGCGAGCTGAACGCAGCCCTCGTAGCTGCTGGTCATCCCCACTTGGATTGCACCGCTCTCGACGTCCTCGCTCAGCGCCAGCTCACCCAAATCGTGAACTTCATGTGGAGCCACCGTATCTTCCTTTTGATCGTAAACAATCCCAGGTGGGATTTGGATGCAGAGGCGCTGTCGCAGCGTGCGCAGGATAGCACGCGTCTCCGCTGTCTCCGTGGATGGGGGTGCATTCCCGACGTGCAGGAACGTCCTCCTTCGCTTAGGAACCGCCCGTTATCCCACCCGGCGTCGGGTACGTCGTCCTTCGAGCCAGTCGCAGCCTTCATGACCTCCGTTGTCCAGAATCGAGCGGTCTCTTCCTCAGCCGTCGACAATTGGCGATCCTCAGTCAGGCCGTCGGTCAGGCCGTCGCATCTTCCATCTCGTCCCCTCCAATCTCCGCCCCCTCTCCCCCGCTACAGTCCTACTCCCAGAGTCGCGTTTACCCAGCGCATAACCAGGTCAGGGAGGGTCGAGGACCCCGAGATCCAGTACTTGGGTCGACGGCGCCAGAGCCATGGGGGCGACCAGCGCGCACGTCGGGGGTCCCGGAGAGACCTAGGAGCGCGCCTTCCGGCTCGACACGCCTCGCCTCCAACTACTCTTCCAACCTCCCGGGCCACCGGGGCCAATGCACTTGTGGCGCCTTCGACTACAGGGGGTTCTTCCCGACTCCTGTCCCCACTCGCGTACCATCCTACCAGTCCTCCCCCTTGGAGTCCCGTTCCGGGAGTGGTCGCGGACGACAACGCCATTCCGCCCCTCGTGGACGTCCAAACTAGCGATTCCACTCGCGAATCCATGAGCGAAAGTGATGACGAGGGGGCGGAATACAGGGACCATGCCGATTATGTCAAAAAGGAGTTTGACGTCGACTTAGAGTAGTGGTTTTCCTGTTTGTTGTCGTGTAGGTTCGCGCCCGTAGTTTGAAAGCGAATGCAGTTGATGTATCCTATTTTTCCGAAGTTTTTCCAGTGTACGCGCCTCGGCTCCGTTCCCTTCGCGTCCTTCCTCCTCGTGTTCGTGATTATAAGCGTGAGTTGCCGATCCCATCCATCAATCTTGTCCAAGTTTGGTATAGTTCGCGCGACGACCAATTCCTTTCCCTGGCCGCGCGTCCCAGAAAGGCAAGTGCGTCATCACTACCCTTCATCAGTACAGGCTGTGCAACGCAATGATCGTCCCGTGTCCAGAGTACGCGGTGGTATGTTCTTGTCCAGTTTCGGGTACTTGGCTTCCAATGTCGGGAGTTCTCCGTGCTTCGATTCCAGTAAGCTTTGGTGTCCGATCCTCTTCTTTGGCAGATTTCCCTTGATAGAGTTCGTCGGCATCTTCCGATTCGTTGGACGCGTTTGAAACTCCGCTCCATCGTTCTACTTAAATCCGCCACGCGCCTTTTTCTTCTTCCTCTTCCCATCCTTCCTTCCACTTCATAGACGATGGAACCCTTGTCTCCTCCAGAATTGCGTCAAGTTCAGTCCTTTATTTTCCGCTGCCAGGCCCTCGTCCTCGATGGTGCCCCCGCCCTGGCAGCCGCCCTTCCCGGGGTGTATCGCGGTTGGGTGCGTCTCCTTTTTGTTTTCGGTTTTCTTCTCTTTCCTCGTCGTCGGATCAGGCTGATGCGCTTCCTTCCGTAGGTCAACCTTTTCCATAGTTTGAATCCTGCTCGGGCTCTTGGTCTTCTCGAGCAGCCGCAGATGTCTCCCGTGCTTGCCGTCCTCCGCCTCGCCCACAACAATTACGATGCTTCGTGGGGCTCGACCTTCGAAGTCGCACCTTTCGACAACCTCGACTTATGGGAAGATCCCTCCCCCGAGGCGGAGCAAGGTGACACTGATGAGCTCGCGACCCTCCAGCCTTCTGCTCCCGCCAGTCCTTCGACGACCGCGCGGTCTCTTCCCGTCCCTGTGGAAGAGATTCCAGTAAGTCGTCGTTCCCCTCCTTGGACCATGGGGCTCCCGTTCTTCCTGCCCTTAGCCCCGACCGTGAGTAATTCCCCTTTTTGCCCTTCGCCCTTTGCCTGACCAGCCTCCTTTCCTTCCCAGCAACTGATCCTCCGACCCCTTCGTTCCGCAACCTGTCCCTCGTGGTCAGCCCCCGTCGTCCTCGCGCGCCCTCGCCCATCCTCGCCATTGCCTCTTCTTCTCCCCCGGCTGCCTCTACGGGCGGTAGGTTCGAGAGCGAGGAGGTCGACGAGATCGTAAGTGATGGGGTCGTGGCCGCCGACGAGCTCGACGATGGTCCCGCTGCCTCCGCCGATTCCTCCTGGTCTTCGCTCCCGGTCATCCCGTTCCCTCGCTCGGTTACCGGTGGCTTCCATATTCGCTGGATCCAGCACTACGGGGGCCTTCCCGGGTATTCCGCCAAGAACCGTCGGTATGGCGAACGCATCCCCGAAATCCTGGAAAGCCTACGCGAGCACCTGGGAAACGGGACGCTCCAGGTAACCTACCTTCCTACCCCTTTACATCCATTTTTCTGAAGGTTTCTTTCAGCTGTACGATCCCCAGTGTTGGCGCTGCAGTCACGGCAAGAATCCCCCTTGGTTGAATGGTCTTTGTATCAGCCGCGCTGGTCAGCCGACCCGCTGCTTCGGTTGCGCCCTTGCTCGCCATGGAGAGTGTAGCGCCAATAGTCCCGCCGATGTCACCAGCACTTCCACCGTCAAACGCAAAATCCTCCCTCTTCCTGCTGGCGCTGGTTCCTCGTCTTCTTCGGCTCCTCGTCCCCGTCCTCGTCCCGCTCGTTCGACCGGCGCTCCGACCGCTGGTCCTGTGTCCGTTGTCCTTGCGCGTCGCGCTACTGCCTCCCCTGCTGCTACGGCAGGCAAGAAACGTCCCCGCTCCCACCCTATTAAGTAACCACAAACAGTTGTCCACCCATACCTTACAGGGGGCCGCATTACATTGTCTGTCTGTAATTGAGTAGTGCTCAAAAGTGAAGCCACAACTAGTTGTCAATTCCCTTATGTGGTAGGGCCCGCCAGAGGGAGCAGCTCTGGGGCGGGCGGGCTGGTCCATATATGGATAGACATTGATGGGAGCAGCTAGGGATTGATGGGGAGGGGGAGGGGGAGCAGGAGATGGGGAAATGTGGCCACACAGAAATCCGGACCTAGGGATTGATGGGTACTGATGTCATTGATTGGCCAGGGGAATGGGGGATGGAGATAGGAATTGTGGCACCAGGAAAATCCGGACCTAGGGTCTGATGGGAGCAGGAGAGGGGGGATGGGGACAGGGGAAATGTGGCCACACAGGAATCCGGACCTAGGGATTGATGGGAACTGATGAGATTGATGGGGGAGGGGATGAGGGATGGGAGCAGGGGGATTGGGGGCAGGGAACAATTGTGGCACCAGGATAAATACTGGGCCATTGCCAGGGTATGAGGAGGGTATGGGAGGGGTGATTGTAGGTTGAAAAATAGAATTCTTTCTAACTATCAGAAACATGAATGGGGATGTGGCAGCTACTGAAACCAATAATAAAACGATGTGTGGCGCATTTTTAATCGAGGAGCACATACCTCGGATCAACCTGGGGTTGGTCTAGATGTCTTCTTATTGAAAAATGGATGTGTGCAGCACAAAGAACCATGTAAAAACACGAAGATTTGGCTGAGAAACAAGCAGAACATTATTGAAAATCCATCAAAAAGCACCAAAAAGGGAGCAGCACTTTGCCCTCGCTTGGGGGTGACCTGGAACCACTTGTAGGTCGTCCAGACACCTTTGGGGCATTGTATATGTCACTCAGTTAGGTCCCCAGGTCAACAGAACCCTTGGATATGATCAAAATGCCAAAAACCCGGACCACACAGCTTTGGGCCACACTCTCAACTTGCCATGACCTGGGGACACCTTATATTCGAAGATATATGTATATAATGCTCTAATCATGAGTTGGATGAAGTCTGGAGTGTCAAAAATGCGGTCAAAACCTTGGATATATCCCAAATAATGTCCCCCAAGAAAGCACACATACCATCAACTTCCCCTGACCTCTGGGTCGTCCCAATGTGTTCTATTATCATTATGGATGATGTATTAGCATCCCAGAGGTGTCCCTAATGTGTCAAAATGCGAATAGAAATGGTACAATAATTTATATCCCCTCCTTCTACAGCAAGAACCACCCCAACTATCACACATCTGAGTGGTGGACTATTGATTTTAACATCATACAATGTGTTTTTAGCTTCCCAGAATATGTCCCAGGTTGAACACCCTTCAATATAGAGCATGGACATTTGAGAATTAGTACAAAGATCATATCCTCACCATGTACCAAAGGGGTGTATCTTCGAGGTCTACCTGTGACCTGGGCCCCAAGATATCATCTATATGATGTCAAATGACTATTAGAACAGTCCTAAAGATGTAAATATGCGAACCAGTGGGTGTACTTGAGGAGGAAGGGTGAATAAGGGTTCACCTAGTATTATGAATATTCGCATTTTGACACACTGGGGGAACCTCTGGGGTGCTAATACATCATCTATAATGATAATAGAACACATTGGGACGACCCAGAGGTCAGGGGAAGGTGATGGTATGTGTGCTTTCTTGGGGGACATTATTTGAGATATATCCAAGGTTTTGACCACATTTTTGACACTCCAGACTTCATCCAACTCATGATTAGAGCATTATATACATATATCTTCGAATATAAGGTGTCCCCAGGTCATGGCAAGTTGAGAGTGTGGCCCAAAGCTGTGTGGTCCGGGTTTTTGGCATTTTGATCATATCCAAGGGTTCTGTTGACCTGGGGACCTAACTGAGTGACATATACAATGCCCCAAAGGTGTCTGGACGACCTACAAGTGGTTCCAGGTCACCCCCAAGCGAGGGCAAAGTGCTGCTCCCTTTTTGGTGCTTTTTGATGGATTTTCAATAATGTTCTGCTTGTTTCTCAGCCAAATCTTCGTGTTTTTACATGGTTCTTTGTGCTGCACACATCCATTTTTCAATAAGAAGACATCTAGACCAACCCCAGGTTGATCCGAGGTATGTGCTCCTCGATTAAAAATGCGCCACACATCGTTTTATTATTGGTTTCAGTAGCTGCCACATCCCCATTCATGTTTCTGATAGTTAGAAAGAATTCTATTTTTCAACCTACAATCACCCCTCCCATACCCTCCTCATACCCTGGCAATGGCCCAGTATTTATCCTGGTGCCACAATTGTTCCCTGCCCCCAATCCCCCTGCTCCCATCCCTCATCCCCTCCCCCATCAATCTCATCAGTTCCCATCAATCCCTAGGTCCGGATTCCTGTGTGGCCACATTTCCCCTGTCCCCATCCCCCCTCTCCTGCTCCCATCAGACCCTAGGTCCGGATTTTCCTGGTGCCACAATTCCTATCTCCATCCCCCATTCCCCTGGCCAATCAATGACATCAGTACCCATCAATCCCTAGGTCCGGATTTCTGTGTGGCCACATTTCCCCATCTCCTGCTCCCCCTCCCCCTCCCCATCAATCCCTAGCTGCTCCCATCAATGTCTATCCATATATGGACCAGCCCGCCCGCCCCAGAGCTGCTCCCTCTGGCGGGCCCTACCACATAAGGGAATTGACAACTAGTTGTGGCTTCACTTTTGAGCACTACTCAATTACAGACAGACAATGTAATGCGGCCCCCTGTAAGGTATGGGTGGACAACTGTTTGTGGTTACTTAATAGGGTGCCGCTCCCCGAGTCCTTCTCCCAGTACGTTCTTCTTCATACCTTGAGTTCCCTTTTCTAACCTTTTTGAAACCTCCAGCTCCCCCCGTGGGCAACAACGCCCTTTCCTCCCTCGACGAGGTAACCCCCGCCTGGGTCGCCTCGCACGCGGCTGAACTTGCCAGCGCCCTCGCCTCCTTGGACCAAACCTCCAATGTCATTCGTGACAGCCTTGCTCGAGTCCGGGCGCTGGAAACCTTGTTTCCCAGCGCCCCTCCCGCTTCCTCCGGACCCTCCAAGCGTCGTGTCGTCAAGAAAGCTTCCAAGAAGTGAGGTGGCTGGGTGAATTTCCATAGGGGTCTGGGTCCATATATTTCGTAGTATTTTCCTCCTCGCGTCGCCTGTACTATTTCCCGCATGTTCGTGTTTTGAAAATGTAAATCGTTGCAGTCCTTGGTAGTTTTCGAACAGTTCCCCTTGTGTTCTTTCCCTTTGTATCAAAGTCCTGAGGCCTCTTTGGCGTCCCGCTGAGTACCCCTTCCACACCGTCCGGGAGCCACCCGTTCAGTAAGTTGATACCGCGCGACCTTGGTGGCGCACGCGACCTCACCAGTAGTTGTAGAATTTCTACAAATGATGGGTTATATCCCAAAAAAATTATAGGTAATTGTTGGGTTCTATCCTTGTGGGTTATATCCCAAGTCAAAAAGCACTGGAAAATTGCCTTTTCTGTAGGAGATTAGACAGGGAACTGATGATTAGATAGAGATATGCCTAAAGGAGTGTTTTTGAATTGATGGATTGATGGAGAGCAAGGAGGAGGAGAGGATGGGGAAATGTGGCCACAGAGGGGGATGCAGATCAGGAACATTGATGTCATTGATGGGGAGGGAGGATGGGGATGGGGGATGGGGGATGGATAGCAGGGCCTAAATGTGGCACAAAAATACGTACTGGGCTATTGCTAGGGTATGAGGAGGGCAGGAAAGGGGTACCTATAGGTCAAAAAATCGAACCTATTCTAATCATCTACATTAGGTAGGGACAGCTAGCAGCTGCTGAAACCAGCAATAAAACGATGTGTGGCGCATTTTTAATCGGGGAGCACATACCTCGGATTGACCTGGGGTTGCTTTAGATCTCTTCTCCTTGAAAAATGAATGTGTGCAGCACAAAGAACCATGTAAAAAGACAAAGATCTGGCTGAGAAACAAGCAAAACATTATTGAACATCCATCAAAAAGTACCAAAAAGGGAGCAGCACTTTTCCCTCGCATTCTGGTGACCTAAAATCACTTGGAGGTCGTCCATAGACCTTTGGGGCATTGTATATGACACTCAGTTAGAATCCCAGATCAACAGGATCATTGCATTTGGTCAAAATACCCCAAAAACGCGCCACACATTGTTGAGCCACCCCACCTGCTTGCCATCACCTGGGGACACTTTATACTCGAGGATATATGTATATAGGCTTCTAATCATGAGTTAGATGGACCCTGGAGTGTGAAAAATGCGGTCAAAAGCTTGGATACACCCTCAAAAATGTTTCCCATGAAAGCACCTACACCATCAATTATCTCTGACCTCTGGGTCGTTCCAAAATGTTCTAATATCATTATATATGATAAATTAGCATCCCAGAAGTGTCCCAAGTGTGTGAAAACTCGAATATTCATGTATCTCCTCATACCCTTTCTGCTCAATTGTGCTCAGAAATTCACATATTTGTGACCTAGGAACTATTGATAACATGTTTCCATATCATAATAAGTATCTTAGATGATCCAGTTTGTTCCCAAGCATTGTATATTCCTGCAAATGCATAAATGTCTGAAAAACCAACATGAGTTCCTAAAAGCTTATAGGGGAATAGGTCAGATATGCACATTTTGATGAAAGTTCGCATTTTGGGTACCCAGATTGATGAAGGGAAGGTTGAAAACTGTGTGAAAGCACTATTAGAACATGTCTGAAGAGTCTGCAGGTGAAAGAAAGATGATTATATGTGTCAAAAGTGAATACCATAATTTGGGGTGTACCATTAATATTCGAGTTTTCACACACTTGGGACACTTCTGGGATGCTAATTTATCATATATAATGATATTAGAACATTTTGGAACGACCCAGAGGTCAGAGATAATTGATGGTGTAGGTGCTTTCATGGGAAACATTTTTGAGGGTGTATCCAAGCTTTTGACCGCATTTTTCACACTCCAGGGTCCATCTAACTCATGATTAGAAGCCTATATACATATATCCTCGAGTATAAAGTGTCCCCAGGTGATGGCAAGCAGGTGGGGTGGCTCAACAATGTGTGGCGCGTTTTGGGGGTATTTTGACCAAATGCAATGATCCTGTTGATCTGGGATTCTAACTGAGTGTCATATACAATGCCCCAAAGGTCTATGGACGACCTCCAAGTGATTTTAGGTCACCAGAATGCGAGGGAAAAGTGCTGCTCCCTTTTTGGTACTTTTTGATGGATGTTCAATAATGTTTTGCTTGTTTCTCAGCCAGATCTTTGTCTTTTTACATGGTTCTTTGTGCTGCACACATTCATTTTTCAAGGAGAAGAGATCTAAAGCAACCCCAGGTCAATCCGAGGTATGTGCTCCCCGATTAAAAATGCGCCACACATCGTTTTATTGCTGGTTTCAGCAGCTGCTAGCTGTCCCTACCTAATGTAGATGATTAGAATGGGTTCGATTTTTTGACCCATAGGTACCCCTTTCCTGCCCTCCTCATACCCTAGCAATAGCCCAGTACATATTTTTGTGCCACATTTAGGCCCTGCTATCCATCCCCCATCCCCCATCCTCATCCTCCCTCCCCATCAATGACATCAATGTTCCTGATCTGCATCCCCCTGTGTGGCCACATTTCCCCATCCTCCCCTCCTCCATCTCCATCAATTTCCCTGATCTGCATCCTGTCCTAAACGAGATAGATTGTACCTGAGCTTGTTGGCTCTCTGAGTTGCTTACATGATACATCCAAAATGGACATAGCTCCGGACCCCTTGGGATTCTATCCCTACAAATACCTATAATTTATCCCACCAGATCCCAAAACATTTGTAGAAATTCTACTACTAGGGCTCGCGACCTCCATAAGATATCCTGTGTTTTCCGCGTATGGTGATTGGTGTAGGTCCATGTCGTTCATGGGTGGTTCGATCGATCGCCGGTTGGTGTCTTTCGCAGGTAGGTTGTGTTAGGTAGATTGTTCGGTGGTAGTGGCGCCTGGTCGTAATTCGGTCCCGATGTTTAACGAATGACGTGCCACTGTATTGTAGGTACACATGTGGGTTATTATATCGATTCGAGAGTCGATAGTCCTTCCCCCAACAAAAATTTTGTCTTGATCTTGATTTTCCAGATTTCATATCCGTGCGCCAGAAATGGCGCTCCCCCCAACTTGTTGAAAAACTCCCATTTTACTCCCCCTTCTCGTCGCTCTCCATTAAGCGCTTCGTCTCCTCATCAGTCAAAGCTCCCGTGTAGTACCAAGGCAATGATATCCGGTCCCACGCCAGATATTTCATGACACGTCGCGCCGCTACCGTGTTAGCGAGTCTTGTGCCAGATAGTTCGCAAAGCTGGTAGGCGCCTCCTTTCGTCCTGAATAGTACCACAAGGGGTCCAAAGTAGCGGGCTTGCATCTTGTCTTGAAGTCCCTTTCGTCCTTTAGAATTTTCCAGTAGTACGAGATCGCCACGTTTGAAATCGAAATCCACAACTCGGTTTTGGTGCTCCTTCTCCCAACGCTTTGCGGCGTCCACTCTAGACTTCCAAACGTCTTCTTTCAGCTTCTCCATCTCCTTCTCCCTGTTCCATAAATCCATGGCTCTTTGCACGATGACATCACCGTGGGAAACTATACCACTGAACGGCGTAGTTAACCAGGTTGCTTGCACAAAGTCCAGAGGTAGCAGAGGTTCCGCTCCTGTCGCAGCTCGGTAGGGGCTCATGTGCATAACACGGGAGATAGTAACTCTCTCTGCCCACATCATGGCGAATGTCCCTTCCGACCACTTGGATTCGTTTCCTTTGGCTAATTTGAATAGACCCTCCCGAACATCGTAATGCCTGTTTTCGATGATACCGTTTGCCTGAGAGTTGTAGCCAGAAATCCTGATGTGTTTCACTCCGTATTGTCGGGATAGTCGGTCCATTGCAGCAATAAACGCTTGCCCATTATCCGTCACGATTTCCCTAAGCGATCCCCATCGACATATGAGCTCCTCGAATATGAAAGCTGCTAGAGTGTTTTCGTTCTCCTTCCTGAGCATCCGGAATTCGGGGTACGCCGTTAGAGAACACCTCGCGTGTACGAAGTATTTGAAACCGTTTGAAGGTGGCATGAAAAAGGTGTCGATATATGCTTTCGCAAACAAAGGTGCTGGTTCCGCTACGACCGGTGGAATATGCCAGTGCTGCGTGCGTCGCAGCTGACACTCGTGACATGTCGATAGGTACCACTTGATGTCGTTCAACAGTCCCGGCCACCAGAATCGAATCTGTACGGTATGGCGGACTGAGAACGTTCCTTTGTGTCCCAATCTGTCATGCGCCGATCGTAAAATCCCAAGTCGAGCTGGTGGCTTGACCACTAGTTGATGCTTCCCGTTTTCCATCCTGCGCCACAGGTCACTTTCCCTTCGAAAGAAACCCGTTGCGTATTTGATGAACCTCTTCCTCTCCTTCTCTCCCATCCTCTCCGGTATTTCCAATTTATCCAAGAAACGCAGGATTTGCACAAGGCGCTCATCCTGCGCCATATGTTTCTTCGACCTGGGAATCTCCGGTGTGGCGTCTGGCTGGATGTTCGGATTTAACTCGTCGTACGAGTAGTCCGGGACTTCCACCAGCTCCCTCAACAGTACTTCACAAACGGTTGCTTCAGGTTCCACGTGCGCCGACGCTATTACCTGAAGGAACCCGTAATGCCTATCCACCCAATCTTCGTCGTCCTCCTCCAACTCCTCTCCAGGAAACGGTCGCCGACGAGATAGACCATCTACCCCGTGACGAATCCCCGGAACGTGTACCAGCTTGAAGGTAAATAGCAGGACACCTGCGACCCATCGGTTTATTGTGGCGTTCGGGTTCAGATCAGGATTGTTGATCATTCCCTTAATAGCTGTGGCGTCCACTTCTACGACCAGATTCCTAGCTCCGATGATGTACATGGATACCGCTTTCAGAGCCCTGTAGAGTCCGTATAACTCCAGTTTTGGCTGACTGTAGTTGGTTTCCCTGGGGTTCAATGCCATAGATCCAAAACGGTTTGGGTACCGCAAGCGTGCGTCCTCTTCGTCTTCCTGGAAGAGAGCGTAGCCAATCGCGATAACGCTTGAATCTACGCATAGAATTATAGGTGCGCCCGAGTGGTAGTCCAAAGGGCGCAATGCAGGTGAACTTAGCATCGCGGCTTTCAGCTCGTCCTGCGCGTCCTGTTGTTCTGGTCCCCAATAGAATTCGGCATCCTTCTTCGTCAAGTCCACTAGAGGCCTAGATAAACCCGCGAAGTTCCATATGAACACCCTCATGAGGCCCACGGTCCCCATGAATGCTCGTACATCCGTGAGGTCCCTGCATGGTCCCCAGTTCCTAACTTTCTCCATCTTCGTTTCGTCGGGTTCCCTCCCTGCGTAGGTACACTTGTGTCCAACAAGCATGGCTTCTGGAACGCAAAGGAAAGCCTTTTTCCCGCTCCAAGTACATCCAATGTACCAAATCCTCTGGACGATCCGTCCGAGCGCCTGAAAATGCTCCCAAACGAATCTCCGTATCCCCTCGTTTCCTTCAATCGTCTCGTACCCTCCGTCCTTGGTCTCGTATCTTGTAGGTGGTCCTCGAATACCTGCGTCATCCATAAAAGGTATTGTGAATTCCGGTATTTCATCCTGCAGTGCGTAGGTGACGTCCCCATGTAAAATGGGTACACTATTCGTCCATCCCATTGGTAGCTTCGTGAGTCGAAAGGTGCCTAACGGTGTCTGGAAAGTCGTATAATCCCTAGACGGCTGCGCAAGTCCTCTTTGATCGAACGCCACAAAGAGATCCAGAACTCCATAACATGCGCGCCCAGCAAATGACTCCGCCAGCGTTTCGACAAACGGTAACATCCCACTATCGCGTATAGTGACCGCGTTCAGAGGCTGTAGGTCGTGTACAATCCGCAAGGATTTCCCGTCCTTCTTGAGTACCGTGAACCAGCGCGATCGGTAGGAAGAGCTTGATGGCTCGTACGCTCCGGACGCGACCTTCTCCCTAACGATGCGAATGACTTCGTCGTATATCCCAGGTGGTATCGGCATGTTCCTATTGACCCAAGGAATATGTTCTGTTATTCCCATGTTTACCGGCGGGAAGAAGTCTTCCCGAAAGTGTCCCTTTTCCGTTTCGTCCCAAGCGAATCCTTTTTCGTGTAGCGCCATAAAGTGATGCATCAACTTCCTCTCTTCTGGCCAGAGAAATCCCTCGGGATGCAAGTCGTCGATGATCTTTTTCCTTTCCAGAGTGTATCGTCCCCGTGGCTCGAAGTGTGGCGGGCGCACGGGTAGTACGGGTAAGGTTTCCAGAGGGTTCCCCACGATGTTCCTGACTATCCTGAAGTCCTCTGGTAGAGTGGTGGCGACTGGTTTGATCCTGTTCGCGACCTTTTTGTATTTCTTTCCTGCAAACACAGCGACCGGCGCTTTCGTATCCAATATCACAGCCATTCCACCCCTTCCATGACTTCGCGCCTTTGGAACTCCCAATGGACGCGATGAGTCGCTTTTGGTCGGGGTACAAGTGTCCGCGTAGAGCGCCGCAGCCAGAACGAATGCCTTCTGCGCCAATGTTGCTGCGCCATCCGTCTGTACGGCCTCTTCCAATACTTCCCCTGTAAATCCTGAAATAGATATTCCGTATCCTGGTATACTTTCCCAATCTTCGAAGGTTTGTGGTCCTTCCAGAAGCTTTCCGATGTGAGGTGTCCTAGATCCAATGCCGTTCCTGTGTGTAACCGTTATAACAAGCCCTGTTTGTTCGTCTTCTTGCATAATCATCATTGGTCGTGTGTGTTGGCGCGAGCCGTATGAATATGTGGTGAGTCCAATTCGTGTTCCCGTGGTGCAGAGAATCTCGGTACGCCTTTCTTATGCGTCGGAATTGCTATTGTCCGTTCCGAGTTAGGGTCCCTGAGAGTAATGGTTTGTTTTCCGTCGATGTAGTTCCTTGTAACACTTTCGGTAAGTACGCCGAAAGGTCGTCCTAGTAGAATGTCGTAGGCGACTCCTCGTAGAACGTGGACTTGCAAGAATATCGTAAGGTCGTTTCCGATAGTGAAAGGTACGTTCCGGCAAACCCCCAGTGCAGACTCAACACCTTTGTTGGCAGACTGGACTTGAATTCTTGTTGAGGTGTCCAATGGCAGTCCGACGTGCTCCCACACTTCTTCTGACATTGCCACTAGTTGCGCCCCTTCGTCCAAGATTGCTTCCACCTCGTACTTGTGATCGATCACCGGAGTGATCGCGCGTAAAGCCAGACTTTCCGCGCCGACGATCACCCCTTGGTCCGCGAGTGATTGATAGAATGCGTCGATCAATTCCCCCGCTTCCACGGATTCCAAGTTTTCTTCTGAGAGCGGTTCCTCGTCATCGTCCTCGATGGCGAGCATTCCCGTTTGCGCCACATCTTGTAATATCCTTCGGTTTGATACCACTTCCTTGATACGTTTCCTAATCTCCGGTGCTACGGCCAGTAAGTCTTTGTTTGACAAAGTGGACGATCCTCCTAGTATAGTGTCGAAGACCCTATCGCTAGATTCCTTTTCGTTCAGGCCCGGTCCTAATTGGGTACGATATTGTTGATCGTCGGCCCGAAAAGGGTTCCTTGATCCGATCTGCGGATTTCCTTTTTGCTGAACCTGTTGTGGCTTAGGTGCTGATGGAGCGGCAGTGACGGTAGGCTTCGTCTGCTGCGCTTGTTTAGGCAAGACGTATCCTGGTGGAAGGTTCGGTCCGGGCGCTGCATCGTGAGCTGCCTTGGGGTCCACCCCAAATGGAGGTTTCTTCCACGTCGTCTTTGGTATCTCTACTCCTCGAAATGCCATTCGTTTGCCTGGCGGCATTGGTGGTCCTTTGTAGTTGTTTCCCGGCCCCGTGTTTTCCTTCTGGTTAAGGTTCAACGTAGCGTTCCAAAACTGTTCAGGTTGTTCGGTGATAATCTCGTTGCTGAGAAAGGTGGAGGAAGGCGGTATCCTCGATCCTCCTCCCCCTGGTCGAGTCACTTCCAGTAGGAAAGCCTTCCCTTCTGGTTGTCCCGTTGGTTTGAGATGCGGATTTTTCAGGTTCCACTGTACGATACGGTCGTACAGCGATCCTTCTCCCCTTGGGAAGTCCCTGGATCCGTCCCATAACGTGGTCCTTCCACCTGGAGAGATCAAGACTACTTTGTCTTCGACCGCTTTCCGGTGTACTGGACAAACGTTCCAGCTCCTGCATTCGGTTCCTCCGCAGAAACATCTAGGTTGGAACTGATTTCGCCTGGTTGATTCCTCGAACCTTTGCGTACTCGTGGATTTCACGTTTCCGCCATTCGCTTGTGGGTTCCTTTGTGGTTGTGGTCCTTGAGCGTTACCTGGTCCATTCTTGTTCTGTCCCGTCGATACTCCTTGTAGAGTCAGCGCTTGTAGTACCGCTTGTACCACAGCCGCTGGTTCAAATCCTTCGATTTTGACGCTATGTTCTTTCACACCCGCTTTCTGGTTGGCGATAAACGTAGAGGTGCCAGTGAGACAGAACTCAGACGCTGATATGAGGTCGGCGAGCTTATGAGGCCTAGTTGGAGGATGGTCTGGGAATTTGATTTCCAAGCGCCTCTTAACCATTCCTTTCAAGGCTTCTCCCAAGCCGCGCTCGAACAGGCGCGCGAGCTCGGGGTCCGAAACCGCACTCTCTTCCTTGAGAGCTAACCCAATCCTCTCGAATGTCCGCGTATATTCTCCTAGGGTGTGTAGGTCCTGAGGTGGCGCCAGATGGCGCTGATCCGATGCGTCCTGTAAGTCCGATAATTCGTATCGTCCTTTCTCCCTTGCTCCTGGGTACTTGTTGAGCACCGCCTGTACGAAGGCGTCCCATGTTGCCTTGGTTATGACTCCTAGCGCGGATGTCACATCCTTTGCTTCTGGGATACGGCGCCAGTACTCTCGTGCTTCTGCTGGTAGATAGTACAGGGCGTACTGGATCCAGTCTGCGTCGTCCTTTTTCCCATGTTCCACACAAAGGTTTTTCACGTCTTCAAGGTAGTCCATCAGGTCTTTCGGATTTTCCGTAAAAGAGGGGGCGCTTTTGTTTCCCCTTCCCGGCATCGTTTTGTTAGACATGTTGGGTGTAGGTGTATTGTTGGTTGGTGGGTTGGTAGGTGTATTGTTGGTTGGTGGGTTGGTAGGTGTATTGGTAGGCGCGGGGTTGTCTCCTCGGCCTTGGTTTCTGGCTTGATGCGCCAGGAATGGATTTGTAGGTGGAATTGTTGTTCCAGGTGGTCTCGCGGTCGTGGGTACCGTGAAGTCGAAGGGTTGTAAGGTGAGGGCAGTAAAGTCGATGTCCAAATTTTCTTCGCGAATCTACCGCTGCTCTCTCTCGGCCTCTTTCCTCCAGCCAGAGTCCGACCCTCGGTTGATTCCTAGACTCCTTTGTCTCGCGACGACAAGGAAAGTGTTCGGAAGAACAAATGGGATCCTTGTTGTAGTATCCCCTCGCGGTGGGCTCCAGATATAGATCTCTTAACGAGTCTGAGTTCGTTGTGATGTTGAGGGGACTACCCGGTGGATTCCTGCTCTTGTTCTGGCGCACCGAGGTCGCAGACCTTGGTAGGTGAAGAAGTCGGGCAGCGAGCTGTCGCAGATGACGGTGGCGCTTCCAAGTACGCGTTCGTCGAAGTACTAACGCGTGCGCGAAAGTATAGGTTCCAAAAGTCTCTCGACAGTTGCAAGGGGCTTCTGTGTTGATATTGTGGGGTGATAATTCTATATATATGTTTCTACGACATGCTACAGTATTTATACTGTACGCTGTCGGCTTTCTCTTCCGTCTAGTTCTACGCTTAGGCCTCTCGATGCCTGCGTCATGTACCCTGATCGAGCGATCGTGCGACGATCCGGGGTTTGAGTCCGTGATGTGATTGGCGTTCCGTCGCGTCGAGTCAGACCACCTCGCGATATGACTCTTCGAGGGTGGTAATTCTCTCCGTTCCTGTCGGCTTTGGCATCCAGATTCCCGAAGGTGCCTGGGCGCCATGCATGGCGCACAGCCTTGGTGTAATCTCTTCCCATCGATCTGGATCTTCTCGTTATCGATCGTTGCAATCCATCGATTAGTTCGGTAGCTTCCGTGTTCTGAAACGTCCATGCTTGTGCCGTGTGAAGTGCTGCGCCATATGTTCCTAATGCGGACGCGCCGTGGATGGCGCGTTCACACGTTCCGACCTATATGGCGCTGGCGCCGTCGTGCGCCACACCCATGTTTAGTATCAGTTCTGCACTCAGCCCAAGTGCAGGCTGTACATTCCTCCCCCCAACAACCGTGTCAACCCTGCCACCTATCGTCCCCTCACTCTTGACATGGCGTTAGCCGCAAAACCTGCCACCGTCAAGAAAGAAACCTCGGGCGCTGTCTACACCACCCAGATCGAGGACGTCGATGATTCGTCTGATGACTCGTGCGTCCCTTTCACTGTCCCCCACCTCATCCCTCACATGACCATCACTGGTCCCGCTATACGCGACTTCCCCATACCCATTAAACCGCTCATTGACCATGGTTGCCCCTCTACAGTGATTGACGACCAGCTGGTCACCCAGCTTGGTCTACGTCGTTTCCAGTTACCCTTGCAAGAGGATAATTTGGCGTCGCTGTCGGGTCATGGGCTGGGTTCGCGGGAGTATGTGAAGCTGCAAGTGTCGTCGAAAGATGGGAGCTGGACCTCGGGTGTTCATCGAGCAAAAGTTCTTCATAACTGTACCATTCCCCTTATCCTCGGACTACCCTTCCTTTTACAAGAAAAAATCGTTGTTGACGCTGAACTCCGCACTGCCATCGATAAGCGAACTGGATTTGACTTGCTGAACCCCCCACTATATCCTCCCCGTGAGTGGGCCTCTGATAAACCTGCACCACCCCCACCACCTGTCATCAAGAAACTACCAAAACCCAAACGAGACTTTACAGTTCCTCTCGCTCATACTCTCCTTCCCGCTGCGGTCATGCTACAAGTTCGTGATCGAATGGAAACCCTAGCCTTCGAAGCGCACCTTAAGCAAAAGGATGCAGAGATGAAGGCGCGCTACACGGATCTTTTCACCCATCGTCTCCCTGATGTTGGAGATATTCCCGACCACATCTATCATCGCATACGACTCAAAGACCCCACCAAGGTCAACAATGGTCGTGGTTACGCAGCTGCCAAGAAGAACCAGGCAGCTTGGAAAGCCCTCCTCGACGATCACCTAGCAGCTGGACGTTTACGTCCATCGTCTTCGGAGTATGCCTCTCCATCCTTCTGTGTACCTAAATACCGGAATGGAGTTCCCGACCACACTGTCCCACCTCGCATGGTCAACGACTATCGTGAACTCAACAAGAACACTGTCCGTGATCGTTATCCCCTGCCCCGCGTTGACGATATCCTCGCCGACTGCGGGAAAGGAAAACTCTGGGCCAAACTCGACATGACCAACTCATTCAGCCAAACCCGCGTACACCCCGATGACATCCATCTCACTGCTATACGCACACCCTGGGGACTCTATGAATGGGTCGTCATGCCACAGGGTGGGTGCAACGCCCCCGCCACTCATCAACGCCGTATGACAGATGCCCTTCGACACCTTATCGGGGAAATCTGTCACGTCTATCTAGACGATATCATCATCTGGTCTGACTCGCTCGAAGAACACACTCGGAATGTTGAGCTTGTCCTAGATGCCCTCCGTGAAGCTGGCCTCATTTGTAATCCAACGAAATCCGACCTCTTTCTCACTCGCGTAGAGTTCCTCGGACACGTCATCTCTCGGGAAGGCATCGCTGCTGATCCCCGCAAGGTGGACCGTATTATGTCCTGGCCTACTCCGAAGACAGCCACAGACGTCCGCTCCTTTCTCGGATTAGTCCGATACATTGCCGTTTTCCTCCCAGCGCTAGCTGAACACACTGCCGTTTTGACGCCGTTAACAGCCAAGGAGTATAACAAAGCACTCCCTACCTGGACGCCAGCTCATCGTATCGCATTTGACGCCATCAAAAAGCTAGTCCTCAGTCGAGAATGCCTCACAGTAATCGACTACGAGGATACCACCAAATAGATCTTTGTTACCACCGATGCCAGTGACCGCCGTACCGGAGCTGTCCTCAGCTTTGGAGAGACTTGGGAAACTGCCCGTCCCGTTGCCTACGAGTCTTATCAGCTCAACAGCGCAGAGCGAAACTACCCCACGCACGAGAAAGAACTCCTCGCCATCGTCAAAGCACTGAAGAAGTGGCGTAGCTCCCTTCTAAATGTCACCTTCCAGGTCATGACCGATCACCGCACCCTCGAGTACTTCTCCTCACAGCAGGATATGTCTCGCCGACAATCTCGCTGGGCCATGCACTTTGCCCAGTTCGACTTTGAAATCCACTATGTCAAAGGCGAAGATAACACTGTTGCCGATGCACTTTCCCGTTTACCAGACGAGCTGCCAACCATCCCAGAACCAGTCATCATCGCTGCCTGTTTAGCACGCTCTGGCACTGGGGAAGACCCAGTCCAATCTAGACGTGAACGCCTCACGGCTGCCTTCACGTCCATCGTCATCACCGCTGATACTGAACTCCTTGAGAGTATCAAGAAAGGCTATACCGAGGATGATTTTTGCCAACAACTCCTCACCAACCTGTCCAGTACCGAAGGCGCCATGTTCGATGTTGCTACAGGCCTTCTCTATGTTGGTCGACGACTTGTCATCCCGCGCGTCCTCAAGGTCCGCGAACTTCTATACAGTCTCGCGCATGATGCGCTAGGTCATTTTGGGTTTGACAAAAGCTACGCTGCCTTGCGCGGATCCTACTACTGGCCAAACATGCGCCGTGACTTGGAGGAAGCCTATAACCCGTCATGCACTGATTGTCAACGCAACAAGAGTCGTACCTCCAAAACACCTGGTCCCCTTCATCCACTTCCTGTCCCAGATAACCGCTTCGATGTCGTTGGTCTTGACTTTGTCGGACCACTCCCCGTCGAGAATGGGAAGGATACTATTGTCACCTTCACTGACCTCCTTGGAGGCGCAGACATCCGCATGGCTGCTATCACCTCCACAATCACCGCCGAAGAGTTCGCTGTGGTCCTCTTCGATGAGTGGTATTGCGAGAACGGTCTAATGCTGCAGCTCGTCTCTGACCGAGACAAACTTTTCATATCCAAGGTTTGGGCTGCGCTCCACAAGCTCACTGGCGTCAAGCTGAAGATGTCCACCGCATATCATCCCGAGACTGATGGCGGAAGCGAGCGCACCAACAAAACAGTCAATCAAGCTCTTCGATATTATGTCGATAGACAACAGAAGGGATGGCTCGCTGCTCTACCTCGCACTCGTTTTGCCATCATGAACACTGTCAACGCGTCAACTGGATACTCGGGTTTCCAACTGAAAACTGGTCGCTCACCTCGTATTATTCCCCCACTTGCTCCCTTACCTGCCAATGCCACTCCGGAAGAGTCCACCGCTCAAGCCATTATTGCGCGTATCACCACCGACGTCCAGGATGCCCAAGATAATCTGCTCGCTGCCAAAATCCGCCAGGCCTTCCACGCAAACAAACATCGCGCTCCAGAGATCGCCTACGCTGTAGGAGACCAGGTCATGCTATCCACCAAGAACCGCCGAAACGAATATAAGCGAGCAGGAAAGAAACGCACTGCCAAGTTCATGCCTCGGAACGACGGCCCCTACACCGTCGTCAAAGCCTTCCCAGAAAAATCTGAATACACCCTCCAACTCCCTGGCCATCGTCGCACGTTTCCCGGATTCCACGCTTCCCTCCTTAAACCATACCACCCAAATGATCCTGCACTGTTTCCCGAACGAGAACTACCCAAGCCTGGTCCTGTCGTCACTGAAGATGGGATTGAGGAGTGGTCGGTCGAGAAAATCCTAGACTCAAAGCGCGCGGGCCGTGGAATGCGCTATCTTGTACGCTGGGCTGGATACGGAGTTGAACACGACTCCTGGGAACCCGGATCTGCACTCAAGGACTCTATCGCACTGGACGCATGGGAGGCTGGCCAACAACAGTGATGTAATGGCGCCTTTCCCCTGGATCGCGCCATGACGCAATGGATTTTGGACTTTGGACCGGAGCTTTTTTGTCACGTCACGTCACGTGTCACATGACGTCATGGCGCGGGCCCCCTGGATCGCGCCAGGAGACGATTACATAATCGAATCACCAATGGGCTCAAGAGTTCAATTCCCATCGGAATCGCTTCATTTTTTCTGCACGTACCTTTTTATTTTTTAACGGAATGTTTCAGAGGGGGGAGGGGTGTAAGCCTGGTCCCCCAGTTTACTACATACACACACTTTCCCACACTGCCACCGAACCATTATTTACGATCAATTCTCCTTCGTCGCTCTTTACTCTGTATTGCACGCAACGAAGGTACATAACTTATCTCTCTCTTGTATTACTAGCTGACTCTGTATTGCACGCAACGAAGATTCTTTTGTCCTGTCTGTCTTGCCCGTTTAGTGTTGGTTGTCGTTTACACGACACCCTTCCAGCGCTTAGCCATCCACCACATCATTCTTTCACCCTCCTCGTTTTTTTGCTTTGTGGGTGGCACTGGGACGAGATCAATTGGTGGGAGCAATACTCCCCGGCATGGTATCCCGCATACCTGCCCCTTCTATAACTGCTTCTTCCATACCATATACTTTTTCTTTTGTTGTTACATGTCCAAATTCATCATTCTTGTGTTACCTAGTATATTATCATGGGTGAGGGCTTTGAACCCGGCGCGAATCCACATGTTCTAACCGATAGACCAAAGATTCGGAGGCGTCCACACTATGATCCCAGAGACTTTCCTTAGATCTATGTACACTCTGGTCTATTGGGTAGAGCGTGTCTCTGCGCGCCGGGTTCGAACCTCGGTCGGAGTGCATGAAACGATTGCGACGGCATTTTTGCTTCCAACGGCGAATTGGAGCGGGCGGGAGATGGTAGATGTAATCGACGAAGCTATCAGGCGGCTGGAGGGTATATGCGCGATGAGGAAGGGGACAAAATTTCCTGCTTGGTATGCCTGCCCAATCTCTACTTAGTGCGTCTTCTCAGCACTGGATATTACTGTGACGGATGAAGAACAGGCTATTAATGACGATGGGGACACAGAACCTGGCGATGCAGGCTACTTGGTGGTGAGATTTATTGGAGTAGCGGTAGGCGGGAAGTACGGAAAAGCACAACATAGAAGAATCCGAACTAAAAAAGCCAGAACTTCAAATTCTCCGCAGTCTGTATCATGCCACGCTCCTTTAGACTCATGAACGTAAGCAACTCGTCAACAGAAAGACGATATCCAGTATGGTCCTGTTCCCCTTCATAATGGTTGACAATCCACAGCTTACAATGTTGCTTCGCTGCGAAGACCTCCATAGCCAGGTTGTCCATCGTGCTCTGATTAACATGCAGCCACTCCAACAGCGGCATGATATCTCGACTTTGGAGAGCGCGTAACACCGTCGCCTCAGCCGACGAATGTAAAGTACACGTACACGCCCCGCGCGTCGGAGGAGGTCAAGTATATAATCCTCCGAGTTTTCTATGATATAGAGGCCAAGATTCAGATGAGTGACATGCTCCAGGAAGTGCCAGTGGGGAATCTGGCCTGAGTAGCTTAGATGGATACTCAAGCGGCGGAGGGCAGGCAGTCGGAGAGGTCCGACAACATGCTAGGGCAGAAGCAGGAGTTAACTACAAGGGAATGCAAGGAAGGAAGATAGATCGGCGCGATCTTTTTCAAGTCGCCAAAGGTGACTGACCAGTCGTCAGACATCCTATCGTCAATGATAAGTGTCTCAATGGCTGACAAGTGCATGAGAATGCTTAAAGTGGATTGTCGACACTCGTAGAATACCAAGCTTCCCCAGCGGATATCCAGGGCAGCGTCGTTTGGAAGCGCTTCCACGCTGAGACGTACTAGGTTGGGTGTATCTCGAAAGGCTGTGATAATAGCATCGGGTTCAGCCGACGTATATTTCCGTCCGCTGAAAGATATATCCAGACGGATGATCCCTTTGAAGGACCATCCACCACCAGAGAACAGCATGCTGATAAAATCCCACGAACCATGCGCAATCAGACTGCGCCAACGCTGGGAGGTGGGCTTCAGGATTGGCGCGATCACGTTTACGAACGAACGAGTGTCGTCCAACGTATCGTGGGATTGAATGTCAATATCTAGTCCGGCATTCGCAGAGCGCTGTAAAGAGAGTTCGAGGAGGAGCATTCCTTTTTCATCAGGTGGCATGAGGATGTCGCGCCAGAGAATGGAATGGGAGATGGCGACAGTGCGGCAAGTATGGGATAGCGTCCACGGTGAGTCTACCCTCGAGTCCAATAAATCATCTCCCCTCATGTCGGGGCAGAATATGACACTCCATTCGAAGATCAGGCGGAGGACATCATCGGGGATGGAGAGGATTGGACGGAGGGATTTGTCGTGTTGTTGCATCGATGATAGGATCCGACGACGCGTTAAGCTCATGCGAGAAAGAGCGGCACTCGTGAGCTCTATTTCTGCGTCGACTTGGTCTAGTTCGTGTCTCATCTCCGTCAGGTTTCGTAGGAGAATGGCTTTGGACTCGGATGGGTGTGAGGGGGAGTTGGCGGTGTGATTGATTGGTTTCATGGTAGGTGGGATATACACATCTCTATTTTCGAACGAACAAGCTCCGCATCTAAGGATTGGGATCTGAGAGTGAGCTATTGCTAGAGGAAAGGAAACACTTACGGGATGGTATTTATGTTGGATCGAAAGAAACAACCGGTCGATCGGCCCGATTCTGCCTTTCTCTTCCATGACACTCTCAGACTTCGTGCGCGCGCGAATACTTGCCACGGGAGGGTTTATCCCTCACGCTACCTCTCTGGGGCAGCTGTCATCATTTCACCATCTGTCTGAAACTCGGACGTCGACGAGAATTTCTTCTATACACCATTATGGACATCTCATTCATCGCGCTTTGAGGATTCATGACACTTGCTTGGCGACGAAAACCCGCAGCCCCGGAGGTACGTAGCATTCAAGAGAGTATTGAGAGCAAGGGATACTCTTCCCTCTCAGCTCTGCTCCGATATGCAAACTGTAGTGTCGCGGATCTGAGAAGGAGGGAAGAGGTGACCTCCTAACTGCTAAATACATCAGGTTACTCGCACGTACCCGCAGGGATCGAAACCCTTGTGTTTGTCGTATGGTTTTTGCTTGCGACGGGAAGCTACGCTCATTTTATTCTGATAACCATTTGTATCGCTTTAGGTCTGTACCCATGCAAGATATCATTGGGAACGAGGATTCTATGTCACTGCTCTCTGGAAATGGCTCTCAACGACTACAAGTACCCTCTGGTCTATTGGGCGCCAAAAAAGAGCAGTTCTCAAAACGGCGAACAGGCTTACCAGCCTTAACTTGATTCCCGCTGGGTGATGGTAGACTGCTATTTAGTTTCCATCAGTGAATTAATCCTGCACACCGCGACGACGCGCTACCCTGGTGTACTTACGCTTTCAGCCAGAACAGGGAAGGCTTTGATATTGAAACCAGTCCGCATTTTGAAGTGGAGCTATCGGGAAGTGATACATACTCATAGGCAAGCGTCGTCGGGAAGTAGAAAGTATCACGGGTGTGGGTACCGTCAGAGAAGCCAGCCACTGCATTGTCATTTAGCTTGGTCGGTGCTGCTTAGTATCTACCCTCTGGTGGACTGCATGTCAGCGCGTCGGGTTCAAACCCCAGTTGTACGGTTTTTTGAAAGTCAGCATTTTTTGCTTCCGAAGCGAACTACCTTGCGGAGCAGAACTATGCAGGAGGCACGCTATAATTCCAGAGACTTTCATTAGATCTATGTACACTCTGGTCTATTGGGTAGAGCGTGTCTACATATGCGCGCCGGGTTCGAACCTCGGTCGGAGTGCTTGAAATGATCGATAAGGCCTTTTTGCTTCCAACGGCGAATTGGAGATGGGAGATGTTATAGTCGAAGCTATCAAGGAAGAGGGGATATGCGCGATGAGGCAGGGGACAAAGTTTCCTCCACTACGTGTCGGATTCAAGTACAACTTGAACTGTTGAACTGAGCTGATTCTTGCAGGAGGACGTTGGGGCGTATCTGGATGGAAAGCCAGTGCGCGTTTCGGAATAATAATGTACATCGCCGTCCATCCACTGGCAGCACCATTATTGGAAGCAAACGCAAAAATTCTCCAGCACGACTCATACTCTGTTCGGGCTTTGAACCCGGCGCGTTATCACGCGTTCTAACCAATAGACCAGAAAATCATGTCTTTGACCATTCTTATGTTGTACACCTCGACTTGGACTCTTTTTCTTAAACTTGGATCCTGCCTGAGTATGTATTTGCAGTATACCGTATACGCGAAGCAAAGGCACGGGTGACGGAGATATGGTCTATGAATTCCAAGTCTTCTACTGCACATTCCGCTCTGCAGTAATCTTTGCCTGTGCGCTGTTAACGACTGCCTTGAGGGTAGTGATGACGCCCTCGGGGTCCGACGCGCCAAAGATGGCAGTCCCAGCGACGATGACATTGCTCCCCGCATGCGCACACTGCCCAATCGTCGCCGGCCCCACCCCGCCGTCAACCTCGATGTCCTTATCCGGGAACCGCGCCCTCAGCTCCGCGACCTTGGGCACACACCGTTCCAAGAACTTTTGACCGCCCCGCCCGGGGTAGACGGTCATGACCAGCAGCATATCCGCCGCCTGCGCGATATCGTCTGTTATAGCCGTGGAGGGCGTGTCGGGGGAGATGGCGACGCCGGCTTTCATGCCGGAGGCGTGGATGGAGGCGATGAGGGGGAGGGGGGCGGTGGTTGCTTCGATGTGGAAGCAGTAGAGGGCGCCGCCTGCTGAGGCGATGTCGGGTACCCACTGAGGGGAGGGGGGTTAGAAGAGGAGGGGGAAGGAGGGGGGGAGGGGAGGGTACCTTTTCTGGTTCGGCGACCATCATGTGGCAATCCATGAATATGTCGGGTACGCCTTTCTTGACGCACGCTAGGATCGGGGCGCCTGTCAATGGGTCAGTTGGGCGTATCTTCGTCTAGTTGTGGGGGATGGACGCACCCATTGTGATGTTTGGCACGAAATGCCTGCGAGCGTTAGTATCCTAGTGAACATGGTATAGGTAGGCGTACCCGTCCATGACATCTGCGTACGATCAGCCTAGATTCGAATGGCCGAGGGATGCAGACGCACCCATATGAAGCCACTCTGCGCCTCCTTTGATCATCCTGTTACATTCTGCTGTGAGCTGCCCAAAGTCAGAGGCGAGCACAGACGGCGAGATGATTGCGCGGGGCATGGCAGTGGTGGATTGGATGAACGCGATTGATCGATCAAGTGTGAGTTTACAAACAGCCGTGATGGTATTCGCTAATCGACTTCAACTACGTTCGCTACGAGCTGCGCAGAAAAGCGAGCGACACGGACCGAGCGCTGCTGACTAGCTTCTGACCGTGTCTTCAAATCTGTCTCGCGTCGGCCCGATCATGTCCGCATTCGGTGGCGCACGCCCGCGACTTGGCGATGATGCTGTGTTGTGGGGCGATGACGCGCAGTCTCTCGCAGCACGCGGATCCTCATTCCTGACAGCCAGGGCCCTCCTTAAAAACCCCTTCGCAACCTTTCAAACTTCCTCACCTCTAACGACCCCCTTTTAACGATGTTCACTTTTACAAAACTATTCCTCGTTGCTCTCGCTTCCACCTCCGTATTGGGAGCTCCCAACGCTGAGGTCGAGAACCGTCAAGGTATGCCTCCTCCTCTAAAAAAGTAAATGGCAGTGTCCCTAACGACCTTCTCCCCCCAGTCGACTCAGTGCTCAATGGTGGTCAGTCCTATAGAAACTCCAATCAATCTCCACAAAAGCCTAATATAGAATCTCCCCATAGCAAGCTCGGTCTTTGGCGAAGTAACAGGGGGCGCAGCCTCAGTCTTTAGCGAGGTCACTGCAGGTGGCGCATCCGTCGTCAGCGAAGTAACCGCCAAAGCCGGTGAACTATTCACCACCGTCACATGTCAGTATCTCCCCTTCCCCCCTCCCCTCCTTCTCCCTTCTAACTTTTTACACAGCCGTGGGAGGCTCAGCATTCACCGTCGTCACACAAGGCGGAGGCGAAGCCATCACCCTCGCCCAATCCGGTGCGGGCGTCCTAACCACCTGGGGCGGCTCCGTCTACACCAAAGCCACCGCTGCTGCCCAGTCCGGCGCATCAGAGGTCGCCAACGGGAACGACAACAACGCCGCCTCTACCTCGGGCGTCAATCCCATAGCACTGCTCGCCGTTGCCGGTGGAGCGCTTTTCGGTGCCATCGTCACCATCATCTAAATATTATATACGGACGGATACGGATACCCCATTTACTGCTTATTCCTATAACAATTTCCTGTGCTCAAAAGTCAAGTCGTTATGAGAACCAATTCACCGCTTTGATACGAGCTAAGTATGAGTACAATAAATACACGAGCACACCCTCGGATTGGGGAGTAAACCCACAATGCACGCCCCCTCCTTCTCCTTCTCTCTCTCAACTCTCCTCCTCATCGCCGCGTGCCAGGCGCACGCCCAACCCATGAGACGCCAAAATGAAGAGGTCAACATCCCAGGCGAAGTAAAGATACCCGAAGGCGTCTCCATCGACGACGTCAACTTCGACACACTCGTAGCATTGGCCACGTCCATTGGCATCGACGGAAGCGTCGTCACGTCCCTAGCAGGAGAGGTACCCACTGGTATTCTCAACACCGCTACCGCCACCACCGCCACATCTACCAATGTCCTCCCCACCACCACCACCACCGGCCTACCGACCGAGACGACAGACTCTGAATGGGACCTCTTCCCCACCTCTACTGACAGCACCAGTACGGGTAACCCCAAGAGTGAGTTCCTCTCATTCTTCCTTGCGTTGGGTGGGTCTGACTAGGTTTTTAGGTACGAATTCCCGCACGAGCACGAGCTCCGGTACGGGAACGACGTCGACGTCTACTTCATCGGCTTCGACGAGCACTTCGACAGCGGATAACGATAATGGTGCGATGGGCAAGGCTGCCATGTCCTCCTCGTTATTGGTGGGCTTCACAGCGGTGCTGGGAGGTGTACTCGCCGGGATCGTTGTGACGCTATGATGATATTAGAGAGACTCACACAATCACAATGTACCACCATCCAATATTTATCTCACTGTAGACATGTCAATCACAAGGGTAAAACAACAACGCAGTTCTTCATTTGATGGGACAGGCAGCGGTCTAAGAACTCTACGCCTCTTCCTCCATGTTTCTCTGGATCTGAACAATGAAAAACGTTAGTATGAAGAAGAGGGAGGGGGAAGGGGGAAGGAAAGGGAACACACCTCCCCGTTGTAGAAAAGCGTATTATTCCCCCAGGGGAAGGGCTTAACCCGGCGGTTGAGGTACTCGTATTGCGGGGGCTGCGGGAGCACGCCGTCGTTCTCATGTCGGACATGCTCGATGTGCGCGAAATGTTTGGTTTCGAGGTTGTACACCCATGCGCTGATCACTGCGACTGCGCAAACGATGTGGGTTAGAGGGGTAAGGGGAGGGAAGGAAAGGGAAAAGGCGTACTAGCTGGAAGACAAGCGTAGTAGCTACAAGAACGAGAATCAGCAAACCCTCATTATTCCAAGAATATGTCGTGCTCACCTGATCTTACGCCAGAGATCCCCCGTTTCTAATCCGCATCCACCTTGAGCTACCAAAGCAAGAGTGTGGAGGGGGAAAACGCACCAGCACCGTGGTGCTCGACCTTTGCGAGCTCCTCGAGGAACGGGCTCTTGGCGCCTGTGGCGATTTCAGATTTGTAGATTTCGGGGGCTGCGTGTGTTGCGTAGCCGCGTGCACTGGTGCGCGCGCGGAGCGCGGTACGGAGGGCGAGAGACATGGTTAAAGAGAGAGAGGGAGGGGCGGGACCAATCGGGCGCAGGGTATTTACGCGTGTTAGGATTGGCCTGGGCCGGCTCTGGCCCGGACACAGTGTTTGGATTAGAGGTGGAAGCCAAGCAATGAGGACGCGTCACCAGAAATGCGTGCTACTCGATTCTGATTCTATTCTACGATGGTCGTACGCTCCCAATCCTCCGCCGCTGGCGTCCTAGCTCTATTATCAGAGCCCGATGCGGTGTTCAAGCAACACGCGCTTAAAGCTCTGAACCCCCTCGTCCCGCGCTTTTGGGCGGAGATCTCTGAGCATATTGCGTTGATGTTAGTTATACCTCCCTTCTTGTGGAATGGTGGACTGACGGGGATTTGGTGGATGATAGAGAATTCTTGTACGAGAGCGATGACCTCCCGAAAGACGCGCGCGACTCGGCGGCGCTGTTGGCGAGCAAGGTGTATTATTATTTGGGGGAGTATGATGAGTCCCTTTCGTTTGCGTTGGGTGCGGGGAGCGCATTTGAGGCTGAGGCGAGGACGGTGGGGTCGGAGGAGTATGTTGAGACTGTTGTTTGTGAGTCTTTATTGTCTCTTGAAGGAACGGGGTTGGTGCTGATTCGGGATGGGATGTAAAGCCAAGGCAATTGATAGGTACATCCAACTGCGAGTCGAATCGGGCGGGAACGAGGAAGGTGTCGATCCGAGGTTGAGGGGCATTGTGGAGGGTATCTTTACGAGGTGTATTGAGGATGGGGAGTATAAACAGGTGTGTTGAGTTTGTATTTTTCGGTCTAGGTGGTTAGGCTCATGGTTTTTGGAGGCTATTGGTATTGCGCTGGAGTCGCGTCGCATTGACGTTATCTCTGGCATCTACAGCCAGACCAAGGACTTGTCTCTCCTCACGTACGCCATGGAGGCTGTCATCGATACTGGCTTCTCTCTCGTCTATAGGGATCAGGTCCTCCGGTTCTTGTTTCCTCTTTTCCCCCAGGTGGACTCCAAGGACGGCGCGTCCCATGTTCATACCTTGACGCGGCTCCTCATTACCCTCGGAGATTCCTCCTTAACCGTGCCGCTGTTCACGTCACTGGTGTCCAAAAACATATTATTGTCGTATCAACTGGCTTTCGATCTCGTGGAAGGAGGCGCGCGAGACTATCTAGAAACTGTTCGGACTGAGTTGCCGGAAGGAGATTCAGTGAGTGGGATTTCGAGCCCGTCGTTATTCCCATATGAACAACGTTTTTAGGCAACAAAACCTGTATACGACAAAATTCGCAGTATTCTGACTGGGCAGGAGTCGGTCAAGATCTACCTCGAGTTCTTGAAGCGCAACAACCATACGGATCTCTTGATTCTTAAACACACCAAGGTACGTCGCGTTGCACCATCTCATGGTAATGTATTATTGAATCGCGACATTAGGACGTGCTCGAAGCGCGCTCGTCTATATATCACACAGCACTCACTTTACAGAACGCGTTCATGCACTCGGGCACGACGTCCGACCAATTCCTACGTGAGAACCTGGAGTGGCTGGGATTGGCCTCCAACTGGAGCAAGTTTTCCGCAACGGCGGGGCTTGGGGTCATCCACAAGGGCTATTTCGAGCAGGGGATGACAATCCTGGGGCCGTACCTCCCGTCGGGCCAAGGTGAGAGCACGATGCAAGGAGCTGCGTACTCGGAGGGTGGGGCTCTGTACGCCCTTGGGTTGATCAGTGCCGGGTGTGGAAGCTCCGTATCGGACTACCTGCGCGATACGCTAAAGAATGCCCAAGGGGAGGTTGTGCAGCACGGAGCGGCGCTGGGGCTTGGTATCGCTGCCATGGGCTCGAAGAACCTAGAGCACTTTGAGGAGTTGAAGGCGGTGCTGTTTACTGATTCTGCGATTGCTGGGGAGGCGTGTGGGTTTGCGATGGGGTTGGTTATGCTGGGTACTGCGGCGACTGAGCCTGTGCAGGAGATGTTGACGTATGCGCGTGAGACGAACCATGAGAAGATCATTCGTGGGTTGGCGGTTGGACTTGGGTTTGTGTTTTATGGCAGGCAGGAGGAAGCTGATGGGACTATTAAGCTGCTTTTGGCTGAGAAGGTATGTTTCTTCTCTCTCTCATGTTGGGATGGACTAATGTTGATTGTTTGGTGGTAGGATCCCATCCTGCGGTACGGAGGTGTCTACACCCTGGCGTTGGCGTACGCTGGTACGGCGAACAATGACGCTGTGCGCCGACTTTTGCATATTGCGGTATCGGACGTTTCGGACGACGTGCGCCGGGCTGCTGTTACTGCCCTTGCGTTCCTACTGTTCAAGAACCCCAGTCAGGTCCCGCGGATTGTGCAGTTGCTGAGTGAGAGTTATAACCCTCATGTAAGGTGTGGAGCTACGTTGGCATTGGGTATCGCGTGTGCTGGGACTGGTCTTCAGGTAAGTTTCGGTTGGGTGTGGTGGATTCAAGCTCATTTTCTTTGATTTTGTAGGATGCGGTAGAGATTTTGGAGCCGATGACGAAGGATAGTGTGGATTTCGTGAGGCAGGGCGCGTTCATTGCGCTTGGGATGGTTCTTGTCGAACAATCCGAGGCGTCCTCGCCTTCGTTAGCGTCTACCCGGGCGATGTACGCCAAGGTCGTTGCGGACAAGCATGAAGACCCGGTTGCGCGATTCGGTGCTGCGATTGGACAGGGATTCATCGATGCTGGTGGGAGGAACGTGACGATCAGCCTGTTGAGCCGCGCGGGGAGCCGGAATACGAATGCGATCGTGGGGATGGTGATGTTCTGCCAGTTCTGGTATTGGTATCCCCTTGCGCATTGCGCGTGTTTGGCGTTTGAGCCTACGGGGATTATTGGGTTGGATGCGGATCTCAAGGTATTTCTTCGTGCTTTTCAGTGAGGGGAGGAACTAATGTGTGGGGTGTGTAGGTTCCGAAATTCGACTTTGTGTCCAATGCTAGACCGAGCTTGTTTGCGTACCCCGCTGGGACGAAGACGCAGAAGAAGGAGACTGCTGCGAAGGTTGCTACTGCTGTGCTGTCTACAACTGCGAAGGTGAAGGCTAGGGAAAAGAAGAAGGCTGAGAGTGATGGGATGGATTTGGTGAGGCTCCTTCTTCGGGTCGTTGTCTGATGTTTCTAACAAAATCATTTTATAGGACGAGGCGAAGAAGGACGGCGAAGACGACGTGGAGATGAAAGTCGACGATTCCCCCGAAAAGAGCGGGGGCGACATCTCCCCCATCACGGGGACGATATCGAACCTCCCTCCCGATTCCGACCCCTCTCCCCCGAAGCTCCTCACCAAACGCAAATCCGAGCCATCCTGGGAGAGCCTCCCGAATTTCTCGCGGGTGACCCCAGCGCAGCTTGCGTTCATTTCGTTCCCTGGTGAGGGGCGGTATCAGCCCGTGCGTGCTGTCTCCTCTTCTTCCTCCCCTTCTCCGTCTAGGAAAGGGAAGGGTAGAGCAAATGCGAATGTCCATTTGAGGAAGGGAGGAGGAGGCGGGGGGATATTGTTATTGAATGATTTGAGGCCTGGGGAGGAGGGGGAGTTCATTGATTTTGCGCCGCCTGCGGCTGTGCCTGTTGTTGATGTTGGTGGTGGGGGGGCGACGGCGGCGGTACCGAGTGGACCGCATGTTGCGCTTGATGAGAGTGCGCCGGAGGCGGATGTTCCGGGGCCTTTTGAGGTGCGTTTTTCTTCTTCGTTCTTTTTTGAGGGGGGTTTGGACTGATGTGTTTTGTGTAGTATCCGTTTGGGAGCGATTGAGTGTGTATGAATGAGGTCTGGTATTTTAAAGATACGGATGACAAGTAATGTGTGCGTGCGTGCGTGGTACCATACATACCTAATGGCAATGCGAGTGTAGATTTTCGAAAGACGTTTCTGGGTCTACTACTGGTGCTTGAGCTAGTGTTGCGCAAGCCTGATGTACATGAATGTTGGGATACATCCTGGCCCATAGGCATAAGGATTGTGCAAATTTGCCACCCGTCCTTGACCTTTGTATTCGCTCGTAGCTGTTACTTATATATATACTTAAGCACGTCCTCTCGTTTCCATGATTCCCAACCGATTCCGTTCTTTCTGAAGTCTCCACAAAGCATTACGACGTAAAAGCTACGATAGATAGAGTAGATAAATCATGGGTCGCGATACTACCTCCACCAAAAGAAAGAAAGAAAAGAAAAAAAAGATAGATAGAGTAAATTATATACCAGTCGGGGTACTTGTATCCCAATTATGCGGTGCGACGCTTCTTTGCCACCTGCTTGGTTGTACCGTCAGACTGGCGTTTGGCTGTCGCAAGGGGAGGGGGAACAGCGCTCCCAGCTATAGTCCCCGCCACCCAACTATAATCACCACCGAGAATAGCTTTCTGCTGCTGAACGTCACCTAAGATTGCGATCACATTAGCGGCTGCCTTTTGGGTCCCCGCCCATTCTCCGATCGCGACCATATGTCCTGGTTTCACGATCTGCATATCCATAACTTGATTAGTAGAGTTACACGCACTGTAATGTTTAATGTTGAAAGAACTCACCTGAAGCGTATGCGGACTCCCTGTGCGAAGCGTCGTCCACGTAACACCCCACTCACGCGCCCTAGCACTGAGCTGTGCTTCGAGGTGCGAGCGAATCTTCACCACCTCCCTCACTTTGACCTGCACGCCACATCCAGTAAGGAAGAACGGCAAGAGGAATCGTTTGCACTCCGTACACCCACAACTAATCGTCCTCAATTCCTCCACGTCCACAATCGCGTTCGGCTTGGGTCCAAGGATGTACCGCACGAATTTCTTCACGACCTCGCTGGCAAAAGTAGAGAATGGGGCTACGGCCAGCGATTTCTTGTATGGCTCCACTATGGAGGGCAAAACATGGAGCAAGGGGACAAGTCCCGACATGATGTAGTTTGGTTCGTTTGACTTGGGGACTGTCAAAAACTTTCCGAGGATCCGTTCGGCGAAGGGAGTAGAGAGCCCAAGGGTGAAGCAGAGTTTTAGTAGTTCGACACCATTGACTGTCTGATTATCTCGATAGGAAGAGGTGGTCTCCAAAGATTGAAGATTGAAGTTGTTGAGTATTGCTTGGAGGCAGACTGCCAGGATGCGATCCAAGGCAACTTTCGAATCCGCGGATTTTGCCATGGGACGAAGGGTTGTTGCAACACATTCTGAGAGGGTTTTGAGAGAGAGAGGTCGTGGTGCCATCTCCTTGATCCTTTCTGATGTCAGACTTGCAGCAGGAAAATCAGTGGACAATACTCATTTGTTTGTTGAATGAAAACGTACCATTGATTCAATGTTGTTATCGGATTTGCAGTGTTTTGCAACGCGCTTCGGAAGACCTCGTTATTTGACGTAGTAATGACCGGGAGCAAGACATGTATGACTTGAGCAAAGAACGTCGTCAAACGGGGCTTGATGGCTGGTTTTTCATGCATAAAAGCAACCATTTTCGAGCAGAGAGTTCTATAGTAGCTAGATGCATACTGGAACTGCCCGGCCGCCTCATATCCAGCTCTAGCGGCGTACATTCGCGCAAAGAGTAAATCACAGGCGTCGAATGTGCCAAAACGTTCGCAGGTGCGGACGAAAGACATGGTCGACTCGATGAAGAGCGTTTCGGCCTTGTCGCCGTGGTAGCAGGGAGTAGTCGCGTTCCGTACTGGCGTGATATGCCGTAGCTCTCTCCCAAGGCGCATTAAGGTGGACTTGATGATTTCGACCAGGGCATCCCGATCGAAGACAGATTCCGAGTCTGTTTGACTGACAACTTGTAGCCGGCCCAACAGCGCAATCCATACGGTAACCTTGAGTTTGAGTGCATGCAGACGGGGGAAAAATCTGGTGAACAGTTGGTCAATGTATATGTAACGGGAGATCATATCATAGACCTACGTGTCTCGTAGAAAGAGAGTGGGATTCGGTTTGGATTGTATCACATCAACGACCCAATCGACTTCACTAGTGTGGAGCTTCTGCAAGGTGTCGACAATGAGTACGCGTTGGATATTGCACCAAGAGACAGCATCTGCGTCGCCTTGCTCTGTAGCAGTTGTCAGGATTCCTTCGAGAACTTTGACACGGAGTTGGTTGGATGGTTCCGCGGAAAGAGCATCGGTATACCTAGAAAGACGTCAATAAAAAGGCGGACAGGTTAATCAGGTTGTAATTCACAAAGTCTGGATTCCTTTCCAATCAAATGCCTGGTACGCAGACACCAATCCGTCCACACCTATCAACGCGATGCAACTGTCGGGTCCGCAGGCTTGGCATGTTCGAATGAAAAGGTTAGAATCGTTCCAGCGATCAGCACTATTCCTCAGGATAGTGGCAGCGTTTTTCAGAGCCGCTATATCTTGAGATTTTCTACGTTGTAACCAAGTTAAGAGAGACATCGTTAATTTCTTCTCCTTCCGCGAGGGAGCCTCGGATAAAGAGGTAGATAGCACACTGCACGCAAACTCGTGGGTATCTCCTGTCTTAAAGTCCTGACCAGCGCGTTCTGCTGGAGTGATAACCAAGACGGAAGCCTGCCATGCTACAGAGGGGTCAGCGACGTTCTTGATGATGGCAGAATTGGCTAACTGTAAGTCAGAGAGCCATACTAGAGACCGTTAGTCTGATTTATGAGGCAATCAAAATATCCGTACATCTCGTTCTTCGCGAGAGAAATCAGTATCGATCTCTTCGTCTGTGAGGGGACCATTGATAAACAGGTCGTCGCATGCAGAACCTTCCGAATTTCCGTCCAACTCAGAGCGAATGCATCGCATCGGTGTCCCGTCGAGAGCTTTCACGGGGTCCAGAGTGAATATTTTTTCATCGACTTCATCCATCTTAAGTTTGTCCTCGTCGATTTCGCTCCATTCGTCGTCCTCGTCGGAATACCGGTCATGCCAGCCGTAGCCCCTGCCCCTACGGCGAGAGGATTTTATAGCGACGGAACCATGCTCGAAGTACTTGGCCGTAGCGAGGTATAAATCGAAGCCATAAGCTTTCGCAAGCGGTGCGATATAAGAGAGCTCAAGTTGATCCGATCCTTCGAGGGATGTCGCCTTGAAGTCTAGAGATTTGACCTCATATATCAAGTTCAACTTGAGGAAGAGAAGAGAAGGAGCACTCGAGTGGTCGATAAGCATCGCTGGGTCGGAAGTGCCTAAAGCCTGTCTCCAGGATCTGAATACTTTCTGCAACCGAGCACTGGCGCTGTCCAGCTGAGGAAGATGTGGGATTGGGTAGTCCTCGCCGAGGACTGAGAGTTCATAGGAAAGGTAGACAAGGTACCCGGATTCCACTGGGGTTATGATTTGACTGACGGAATCGTATGCGCCAACAGCGATGGAGGTCATGAAGGCGGCTCCAGAGGTGGAAAACGTCTTCGTGGTCTCCTTATGTCTTAATTGGAGTTGACCTCCGGAATGCGGGGAGGGGAGAATGACAGAGAGAAACGCATATGTGCGGGAATCCTCGTGGACGCTGATGGGACCATTAGGCAGTAAACGCGCAAGACGTCCGTGTTGCGTACTCGTGAGGATGATAAGAGTTGGACCTGTACATTGAGGTGAGTATACCTATGCATCTAGAAATGTACGCTCGGTGACACACTCAGCATGCTTGGACTGAACAACAAGGCTTTTTAGGCGAGTCTGTAGCACAGTATTTTCCACAGAAGCACTAAGCGCAGTGTTCAAGGACATGACAACGGTGCTTTTGATCCAAGTATCCCATGCTGGGTTGTGAAAACGAATCTGTACCCAAATTGATATTAAGCTTCTCAACAGCGAATAAGAACACACCTTGTCACCAGGTATGGTCCAAATCCCTTCGCCTTCAACGACGTCTGGGAATGCAGCAATTATCGTCTTCAATTGTATTTCGTTAAGAGGGAGCCCTAAGGGACCAACGCGCTCCAGGTCTATACAGGGATTTGGCGCATCGACATAAGAACTCGAGTGAGCAAAAGTGCCCGTAAAGTTGAAGTCTCCGGATATCGCAGCTTCCAAGTCGGCCTATGTAATACAAGCCAATTGAGAGATCAGGTTTTCCAAAGAGAGGCGGCATACCTTGATATTCAGTGAAGGAGCGAGGAGAGGTTTTCCATCTTCGGTAGCATGCCCTTCATACGTATCCCAGTCTTCAATACGCAGAATATCTTCCAAAGAGGCCATATTGGAGGTAAGAGCTAGGACTACTAAGACTTAGGGACGCGATGGTGACACGGGTAATGGTCACGTGACAGCGTCACTGTGGCGGTTGTGAAGGTCGTCCGGTAAAGGAGGGAGGTAGTATGTAGCAGGTCAGCAGAATTTGAACACCGTAAAGGGTGATAAATAGACATCTAGGACATAAAGAATAGAATCAACATACCGTTCTCGGAGATAGCGTAGCTTCCGTCGCAAGTAAAAACCGTACAGAGCGATAACCTAATGTCCGAGGTTTGAACCCGATGCATGCACGCGTTCTAACCGATAGACCAGCTTGAGGTGTCAACGATTAGGACCATAGCTACATGCCATGGCTACCTCTTCCCTTCTCTCAGATCCGCAACGCGACAGTTCGTGTCCGGTAACCTCTTGGGGCAGTGGCGGAGGACATAGCTGAGAGAGTAGAGCAGCATTTGCTCTGCATACTCTCATACAGACCTCCGGAGCTGTGGATTCTCCCCGCCAAGTATCACGAATCCTCAAAGTGCGGTGAATGAGACATAATCCCGGACAAATGGCTCAATGATGACAATCTCCCCGGAGAGGTAGTGTAGACGAAATAACCCTCTCATGGCAAGTATTTGGGTGCCCACCACGTCTGAGTCGGAGTGTCATGGAACTTTTGGAAGGTAGAGAAAGGCAGAATCGGGCCGATCGACCGGTTGTTTCTTTGGATCCAACATCAACATGATTACCATCCCGTAAGTGTTTCCTTTCTCATAGCAGTAGCTCACGCTGACACCCCAGTCTTCAGATGCGGAGCTTGTTCGTTCAAAAATAGAGATGTGTATTTCCCGCCTACCATGAAACCAATCAATTACATCGCCAACTCCCCCTCACACCCATCCGAGTCCAAAGCCATTCTCCTACGAAATTTGACGGAGATGAGACACGAACTAGACCAAGTCGACGCAGAAATAGAGCTCACGAGTACCGCTCTTTCTCGTATGAGCATAACGCGTCATCGGATCCTAGCATCGATGCAACAACACGACAAATCCCTCCGCCCGATCCTCTCCATCCCCGACGATGTCCTGCGCCTGATCTTCGAATGGAGTGTCATATTCTGCCCCGATATGAGAGGAGATGATTTATTGGACTCGAGGGTAGACTCACCGTGGACGCTATCCCACACTTGCCGCCACTGGCGCACTGTCGCCATCTCGCATTCCATCCTCTGGCGCGACATCCTCATGCCACCTGATGAAAAAGGCTTGCTCCTCATGGAACTCTCTTTGCAGTGCTCTACGAATGTCGGACTAGATATTGACATCCAATACCACAATACGTTGAATGACGCCGATGCGGCTCGTTCGTTCATAGACATGATCGCGCCAATCCTGAAGCCCACGTCCCAGCGCTGGCGGAGTCTCATTGTATATAATTCGTGGCATTTCGCCAACCTGTTATTCAGTGGTGGATGGTCCTTCAAAGGCATCATCCGTCTGGATACATCTCTCTTCCATCACGGCTTATTTCGGTCATTGGACGAACTAGATATCATCACAACAGCCTTTCGAGATATACCCCCAACCTGACACATCTCAGCGTATAACGCCTTACCCAAGGCGCAACGCTGGCTATTCGCTGGGAAAACTTGGTGTTCTATGCGTGTCGACGCTCCGATTTAAAAATTCTTGGACGCTTGTCAGCCGTTGAGACACTCATCATTGACCTTGTATCCTTTCGCGGCTGCCAGTCACTCGCTTTCGACAATTTGAAAAAGATCGCGCCGATCCGTCTTCCCTCGTTACATTCCCTTTCAGTCAACTGCCAATACTATGCGAACATACTGTCGACCTCTCTGACATTATGGAAGCTCCTTCCCTGCGCCGCCTGACTATCGACCTTCAAGGCGCCACAGAGCAGATCAAGAGATGCCCTAATGTCCACATCCTGGAACCCGTCACTCATCTATCCATCTTCATGAAATCTAGCTCGGCTTATCTACTCGACATACTCCGCTGTGCAGGGCGTGTGCGTGTCCTTTACCTCCGCGGCGCAGCGTTGAATGTAAGTGTGTTGCACGCTATCAAAAGTGAAGATACCTTGCCGCTTCTGGAGTGGATGCATATTGACAATGCCTTGATGGACATCTTTGCGACGGAGGTCTTTATGGTGATGGAAGCGAAGCGGTGTAGGCTGTGCATTGTCAACCAGGAGAAAGAGGACTACACTGGAGCGCGTCTTTCTGTTGATGTATTGGAGAACTACAGGGCTTTGAAGGAGCGTGGGATGATAACGACCGATGGAAAGTATGATTTCGATTTCTTCTAGTTCAGATTATTCCACATCGTGCTTTCTCTGTCTGTGCGCAAAAATAGACCGTGAATTAAATTCTTGGGCCTCTCTCTGAGTCTCTCATAGTCTCCCCTTTCGCTCGACCTGATACATTATCCATATCGCATGATCAGAGCACACGTCCTTTCTAATATGCAAGCTAGCCACATCACTTCGAACTCACCATCACAGCATCATTTCAAGAGCAAATACAGATTCATTCATTCGTTATTTGATATACAACGGAACGCTGAAGGGGGGAAAACAGAAAAAGAAAGCAAGTACTCATATCCTCTTCAAGTCTCTAGTTGCCGAAATGGAATCCTCCCTGTGGTGCTTGCACGTCTTGGAACTACACAGACATCATCAGTCAAGCGCGAAAGACCCGTGAATAAAATACATACCGCAAAGTTTCCTTGCTGATCCACACTCGCCTCCTGGATACCCGCCTCCTCCTCCTCGTCCGGGAAATACTTGTCCATCATGTTAAAAGCCTTCTTATATATGTCCAAATTGTCATGCTGCTGCAGGTTGTGGATCGCGATCATCCCTCCAGCCTCCTCCACGTACACCGCGTACTGGTTCACAGCCCCAGGCCCAGCAGCATTCTTGTCCATCTCCCCAATTTTCAATATGTTATCCAAACCATCCAGCGCAACTTGGATAATCTTGTTGTCCATCATCGTCAACAAGTCGCACAACGGCTTGATGCATCCCTGTTGGACGAGGTACCGGATCTGGTTCGGCTCCTGCAGAGCTCCAGACGTCGCGTTCGATATCGCCCAGCACGCCTCCTTGCGCGTCTTGAAATCCGCGTTCTGGAGGATGTTGATGAGAGGCGGGATGATGTTCGCGTCGATCACCGCTTGGATCTGAGGCGGGCTTCCGGCGGTCACGTTTGAGATCGTCCAGCACGCTTCTTTGCGGATGCCTTCCTTGGTTGACGACAGGAGGGCGAGGAGCGCAGGGAGCGCACCGGACGCGATAACCACTTGTGTCTGCAGGTCGTCGCCAGTCACGATGTTGCCCACAGATCGCAGAGCAGGTGTCTGTACCGACGTCGAGCTGTGCATCAATAAGTCGACCAGTCGGCGGCACACACCGCTCTCGATCACCGCTTGGATCTTGTCGTTCGACCCGTCAGAAAGGTACGAAATGGCCCAGCACGCGTCAATGAGGATCTCATCGTCGAGCGAGTAGATCAGCTTGGTGAGAATCGTCAACGCAGGCGAGATCTATCCTATCGTCAGTCGATGAACCATCAGATGTATCGGTGTACGCACCAATTCCCAGTCAGGCTGGGGGCTTTTTCCACGACAAAAGTTGCTCAGCGTCCAGGTGGCATTGCGCAACATGCTCAGTTTATGCTGTTCGCTTAACAATGCCAGCAATGGGCGAAGGGCACCAGCCTTGAGGACATAGTCTCTGCACTGCGGGCTGTCGCCAGCAATATTTCCCAAGGCCCAAACAGCCTGCTCTCGCACATCCGGGACAGGCGATGAGAGCAGGTTGATAAACTCGGGGACGGCCTGTGCGTTGATAACGACTTGGGTATGTTCTGCCGTGCCCGACGCGATGTTGGTCAAGGCCCACGCGGCTTCGAACTAGTCGCGATGAGGGACGATACGTAACCGCAAATGAGTGAAAAAACGCACCTGCAGCATATGGTTGCCCGTCTTGAGGAACTCGACGAAGCGGGGCACGACACCGCATTCAATGACACGTTCAATCGGTGGGTTTTTCTCTTTGCTGAGGAGCTTGCGGAACTTTGTCGTCGAGTCGAGCTGACGGTCGGGGTCGTTGGAGAAGACGGATTCCATGAGACCATCGGCGCCCTGGATAGCGCCATGAGCATCGTAGAGAGAATCAGAGATAGATATATAGATTTACATCGGTGTCCCAAGACCCAACCGCGACGTCGTCGTCTGAATCCGGGCCAGAGGAAGGAATAAAATTGCGGCGCTTGGAGATATTTTCCTCGCGCTTCTGGCGACGGATCTCGACCTGCTGCTCCTCACGGCGTCGGCGGAGGTCGTCGGCTTTCAAGGCGCCTTTTGCTTTGTATGCTGTGGACGGGAACGGTTGGGTGATCAGAATGGGGATCGCAGCACGGCGCGACGGTACTGACCATCGCGTCGCACCTTCATGGTGCGTGATTCTGCGTTGTTCTCCATCGTCGGTGGCAAGATTAAAGTGGAGGTGACAGTGAAAGAAAGAGAAAGAAAGAGGCAGAGTGAAAAAGGCAATCAAATCAATCAAACAAGTCAGAGTTGTCACAAGTGGCGATCGTATATCGTGACTCTTCTGTTCGTTGTAATGCATTGTTGGATGTTGGAATATTCTCGAAGAGGGCGAGCGATGCCTATCGACAGGGAGCGCTGTCTCACGTTAGCCGTCGGGGCACTGGGAGGTCAAAAGTCGGATTTTTACGCTTGGATTGATATCCTTTTTCTCGTGTACCATGAATATGTACTCCAACAGCTGAGATCCCTTGGCCAGTAAAGAGCATGTCTGGACTCTGCACGATGTTTGTGGCGTGAGTACGGAAACCGGACCGGAGTGCCGTACCTCTGCTTGTTCCCACCACCACGGTTTCATTGGGCCATCCCAAGGCATAACCAGACAAGACATGTACGCTGTACTACCCATAGCACTTCTCCTCCTCATTTCCTCCGTTCAATCACAACTACAACAACCGCTTATCCCTCCACTGTTGCTCGAGTGGGACCTCACTAACTTGACGGCCTCGACATTTCACGACACCTACCATCCTCTGCACGAGACTGATGAATTTCTTACGCGTCTTTCGGAGGCATTCCCGGAACACGTGCGCCAGGTCACCATCGGTTGGTCCAGTGAGGGACGCGAACTGCGTGGCGTAGTCATATCCCCTTCCAATCCCTCCCTTCCTCCCCCAGACATGCTCATCCTTGGAGCTCAACACGCCCGAGAATGGATAGCAACATCCACGGCCCTATACCTTGCCCATGCACTCGCCCTAAAAGCCAACTCTTCCTCCCTCACTCATACCGTCCACATCTTCCCCACCCCCAACCCCGACGGTTACCTCTACACATGGGAGTCCGACCGCTTCTGGTACAAAACACGCCAACTCGGTCGTTACCCAGATTGCATCGGTATCGACATGAACAGAAACTACGGCTTCAAATGGAAAGCCGCTGGCTGCGACCACTGGTTCCCCGGGACACGCCCATTTGAAGCACCAGAGACGAATGCAGTAGCCAACTATGCTTCCGCGCTTCAGGCCCCCAAGGGAAAGGGACGAATTTTTGTGGATTTGAGGAGCTATGGACAGATGATTTCGTCACCGTATTCTCATTCGTGTAAACGCGTACCAAAGGATGCGGAAGACCAGTTGGAGGCTGCACTTGGTGCATCCCGTGCGTTGACCTCGGTGCATAACACTCCGTTTACCGTTGGCCCGCTATGCGAGAGCCTGTATCGTGCGCCTGGTAACGTCGTCGACTGGATGTACAAAAAAGCGCATTTCAAATACGCGTATGCTGTCCACTTGAGGGATACTGGAACTTTTGGGTACGTTTTGCCGGAGGAATGGATCGTACCAGTAGGCGAGGAGACGTTGAGTATGATACAGTATCTAGCAAAATGGGTATCAGTGTAGACAAGTCTAGTACTTGAAACTAGAGTGTAATTTGATACTACGCACGCCACAATCACTTTTACGAAGCGAATTTCGACCCTAGTAAGTTAGCAGCGGGCCTTCCTGGGGCCTTCCGGCCCGGACATTCCTTTCCCTCTTCCCTCCATCATCCATGGCCTCTCAGATCCTGCCACTTGGTGCGTTCCCTCTGCCCTTCATCCACCCTCTAAACTCTTCTCATAGAACTCATCGACCGATGTATCGGCTCGCGCATCTGGGTCATCATGAAGAGTGAACGCGAATTCTCCGGGACCCTTCTTGGGTTCGATGACTTCGTCAGTGCGTGTTGCCATGAAATGCTTACTCCCCTGACCTCAAACTGACCTTCCTTGGCATGTAGATATGGTCTTGGAAGACGTGACAGAGTACGAACGCACACCGGGGGGAGAGACGAAGACGACGAAGCTGGCGCAGACGTTGTTAAATGGGAATAATATTTGTATGGTGTGTGCTTTTCTCTTTTGGCGCGTTCCTCTTCCTCACGCGGATTTGTATAGCTTGTACCAGGGTCCGATGGTCCACCAGCGTAGTCCGATTTTCGCTCATGTACATAACGCTTTGTTTTTTTCTTGTCGAAATGATTCAACGCATGCTACGCTTAGCGTCATGAATTCTCAAACTTTATCTGGCTTCAAGATCATCCTCAATCCAGACCTTCATCGGACTGGAATGGCACCAATCAATTATAATCGACAAAGACCTTCCGTATCGTCCAGGCGAAAGGGATTCACAATGTTTTGGCGGCGCACGAACATTGTTGTTCGATTTCTTATATGCATGTCGCCGCTTGGTTTTTTCCGCAGAATATCAACGAGGTGAGTGACGATACTGCTCGCAGAAACTTATGTGTAGTGAAATATGACATGGGAATAGATGTAGCAATAATTAAAACTCGAAGTCACGATTCGTACCGGTCGTTATCACCCCTCGCTTGTTTAAATCCCTGTATCTCTCCAATGCGTCGTCAGAAAGGTCAGACTCCCAATCATACTCCACTTCCATATCGCTGACAATGTTCAGCCTACAGTGCTTCGCTTCCATCACCATGAAGACCTCATCCGCAAGGTCATCCATCGCGCTCTCAGCAACATGCAGACACTCCAAAAATGGCAAGATATCTTGACTTTGCAGAGCGTTCAACACCGTTGCACTCAAAGCGTTGCCTCCGATGTGAAGTATGCGCACACACTCTGCACGGTGGAGAACGTCAAGTAGATAATCCGAGTCATCCTCCATTACGATGGAAAGATGAGTGAGATGATCCAGGAAGTGGACATTGGGGCATCTTTTGTCTGGAGCCAGGTGGGTTCGAAAGCTGATATGCAGGCGACGGAGGGCATCCACCTCTAGGACGTCGGAGAGGTCAGACACCATGTTATCATCGGAGTTGAAGAGGACTGAAAGGGAGTGCAAGCAAGGAAGACGAATTGGTGACATCGCTTTCATGGCGGCAAATGTGACCGGCCAGGAGGTATAATCATTATCGTCGATTATGATTGTCTCAACAGCTGACAAGCGCTTGAATGTCCTCAAATCGGAGTATCGGGATTCGTAGAAGGCCAATTTTTTCCAGCGAATTTCCAGAACGTCATCACTTGTAAAGTTTTCAACGCTGAGACGTACAAGGTTTGGGGTGTCTCGAAAGGCTGTGATTAAGCGGGGTTGATCCAATGCCATGTATCGGTGGACGCGGAAAGATAGATCAAGAGAGGTGATACGCTGGAAGGTCCATCCACCAAACAACTCGTTGACGAACTCCCAAGAAGTATACACAGTGAGGCTGCGCCAGCGCTGAGATGTTGGCTTCAAAAGCGGCGCGATTACTTTTACGAACGACTCATGAGGAGCGTCATTCTTAGTATCGCGGTATTGAATGTCAACATATAACCCGCACTGAGCGCTGGAGGACCTCTGTAAAGACAGCTCAAGGAGGTGCCTGCGATCTTTGTCGAGCGGTGTGTAGATATCACACCATAAACGGGAATGGGAGAGGGAGATAGTGCGCCAGTGGCTGCAAGTGTGGGATAGCGTCCACGGTGACGCTATCCTCGAATCCAATACATCATCTCGCTTCATGGCAGAGCCTAAAATGACACTCCATTCGAATATGAGGCGTAGAACGTCGTCGGGAACGGAGAGAACCGGACGCAGTGCTTTCCCGTGTTGGTTTATAGATGAGAGGATCCGAAGCTGTGCTGTCTTCATGCGAGAAAGAGCAGCTTCTGTGAGTTCAATGTCCGCATTGACCTTTTCCAGTTCACCCTTCATCTCTGTGAGGCTTTTACGGAGAGCGAAGCTTTCTGATGGATGCGGAGGCTCGTTTGGGGCGAAAATGTTCGACGCGACGCGTACGGTGGGCGGGAAGTATGCATCTCTGTTTTCGAACGAACAAATCCCGCATCTAAGGGCTGCGAGTTAGCGCTCAGCTCTTGTTATTCTTTATATGGAGAAAATCACATACCCCAGCCTCTCATGCATAGTAGTAAGTATCTGGTCAAGCAACAGTTGATCGGGCCGGGACAAACTCTCACGCGTGCGACGCACGCGCCACCGCAATTTTTCCAAAGCCTTTCCAAGATCCAAGGTCTACGGCTATACAATTTCATTATATAACACATACACTAACGTTTCGAAAGCTCAGGTAGATATAAGTAGCTTACGACAGGTCAGAACAGAGGTATGTGTTGCTAGTTATGCTCGTCCTCGTATCATGTATGTATAGTAATACGCATATGTACTAGCATGCTCCTTTATCTCTTCAGATACGTAATCATTGATACACGCTGTCACCAAGGCTCGCCACCTATTCATCTCAGGCTTCATGATGAAATTCGCCCCTAACCCGCGCATTATATCCTCCTGGCTAGCCTCCGGAAAAGCCCATAATGTAAATAGTGCGGGCACGTTGCAATCGATGATGCACTGTAGTGTAGGCTTCCACTGAGCCAGGGAGGGCAAATCGGATATATACATGCCAGTATGCATACCGACTATCAAATCGGCTGAGTATACTTCGCCTTCCTTTTGAAGAAAGTCGTGGTAGAGTTCAGCAGCGAAGATCGTTCGCCGTGATACTCCGGCTTTACAACAATCCTCGCACAGTGCCCACTCGGTCTCCTGCACGGGGATAGAATAATCCTGCAGCGCGGGGCCAACAAGGCAGATAGTAAGTGCCCTCAATTTAGGAAGAAAATGAAGGATGTCCTCCATCATGGAAAGGAGCGAGACTTCTCTGTCCGCAGCCGCCACGAAGTGGATGCACAGTACGATACGGAAGATCTGGGATTGAGTGTTCCAGGCAAGCCATAACGGTGAGACTGTGCATTGTGTTGCTGCAATAGATCAACGTAGCGGCTCTGACTGCGTCTTTGTTATATTTCGAGTGAGCGCGCGCCTTTTGAGCGACCATTACGTCCCAAACGGGACCACCGAGGAATGTGAGATGGTAGTTGGCCCAGTCGGATATGGATGCTATGGGTATGTACCGTGTACGCTTGGGCATGCACAACACCAACTCGCTTCGTCTGTCTTGCGTAGAAAGCACGAGGTCGATCCGCAATCGATTGGTTATCAACGCGTCGTACAGTGCGTCACATTGATCTGGCCCAGAATGTGTGCGGTCGAATTCGGCTTTGCACTCCGGTGAGCAGGACCACGCAAGCTCACAGCGAGGGCAGGGAGTCATCATTCCAAAACCATGCCGCGAGCCGATGAGAAAGGGTGTTCTCAGGCAAATATTGCACTTGATTTGGTGTCTAAATAATAATCAGAACGTAACCAGTGGACGACCAGCCGCGAGGCATACATAAAGATTGGGTGCGACTGGGATGTATTGCCGAAGTATATGGCGGTTTGGAAGGCCTATTGTGAGTAAATTTGGTCAGCAAGAACGCCTACAACGAAAGATGCCTACTCGAATCGCAAGGAATTCCCGCTGTGTATACCTACGCTGCTTTATGGAGTTGTGCTCCCAGATATCGACATTTTGAAAGCGCTGGCAGTCTTTTTTATGATCCTTCCAATCCCGTTTCTGGCATTCGACGCCACCTGCGAAGAACACATTCTATGTCGTTGCATTGTGAACAAATAGACAACGCACAATAGTAGATTCGTTGGCATTTCGAACAACGTGATCGTCGGTTGTTTGGACCAGGCTGCAGACAGAATGCACAGCACAATCCAGCAACTTGGAGCGGTGTCATGGGCCACGGTGCGACGTCTTTGGGACATAATTGCTCCATCGATGGTGGTCAGAAGCCTAGATGTATGTGCGTTGATAAGGTTGTGGAATTGGTGCGGACCGGACATAAACCATGGTCACATTCACACTTTGAAATTCTGGAACAGAAGAGAAAGGTAGTCCAAGTAAGAAAGAAACGGAAAGATGTGGTACTCATTGGGCAATAGTTGGAGAGCAAGGTCATTCTTGAAATCTGTAGTACACACTCGTACAGCCGCCTCTCTCACGTGAAGCCCAAGTTCAGTAGCGACATGAGCTAGAGCGTTCACAGAGAACGCAACGCTGTCACGTTGTCGACAAGGCGAAAGACGCTCAAGTACCCAACAACCTAGTGTATTGTGGTTGTCTCCGCAGCTGACAAGCGTCGGAGAGCGCAGAATCGGAGCGTCGAGATTCGTAAGGCTTCTTCCCATGACTCGAAGTGTCTAGCTTTAGCTCGGACACTGGGCGGGTAGAAGTTGGTGAAATTCATGATTCATTTCATGTCCTTTCGTCGTACTTTTCAAGTCATATCCTAATGAATTTCAACTACCTAATGATGAATTTCATTTGCTTTGACATGATTTTATTCATGTACTTTTTTGCCCATATCATGTTCCTTTTTCACGAGGAACCTGGTGAATCTCAAGTGAGATTTCCGTGCGGTACACAGCCAGTCATGATACTGTTGAATGATTCTCATTCTCTTATTCCAGTGACTTTCACAAGCAAAGAAAGCAAAAATGAATCAATTCTGGTGCTACACTAGACACGATATATGGCGACAGTAAAAAGATAAGTATAGGATGGAACAGGATCGCGGAGGGACATAGTAATGACACGGTGATAACGAGGTGAGGGTGTAGTGAGTGGTGGGGCATGGGGATGACGGGGAAGCCTAACGCGGCGACGACAGGTGGGGCATCGGAAACGATGGTGTTAGCAAAACATGATTCGTTGAGGCAAAATGTTACGCACCATGTTGGAGTTGTCTCTAGCCGAGGCGCGTTTGCAGGCGCACACATGATGTGGAGCCATGAGCGCCATTGCGGAGTCCGATGTTGTTTGAGTACGGACTACAGGCTACAAGAAGCCACAAGGTGTCAGTCCAGCAGCATTGGGTGATCAATCATGAATACCGATGGTAAGAGCGACAACGGTCGGCGGGCGGCGGGCGGCGGGAGGGAGTGATTCCCGGTGGATTTCTGTGGTGGAGATGATGGTGGTGGCAGGAAGTCAAGGCGTGGAGACCAGTTGGAGGCAACTTACGATGACGATGTCATCGTTCCCACGCCATCTCCGTGCAAAAAAACCCAAGTGCGAACACAATGAAAATATACTCATGTCATTTTCTGATGACTGCACCATTTCATGTGGAATATATGACTTGAAATATTCATGATAAAAGTAAATGAATAATGAATCTCATGTTCCGGTAACATGAATTTCACCAACTTCTACCCGCCCAGTGGGAGTCTTGCGATCGAAATGCTGTAACTTGAAGTCTTGAACAACCTTGGGTCCGATTCTTGCAACCTCTTTGAAAAAAGACAGGTCCATTATACAGTCATCGGCTACTGCAGTGTGCTGAAAGAAAATTTGCATTGCTCGGCCCAAGGATGCGACGAGTCTGAGGCCTGAGGCTCAAGGGTGCGCCAATGCCCGCATTTGTATAGTCGACCTTTCAGCGTGACGGTAGGTGGTATTCCTGTTGTAAAATGATAAACGTCCGTTTATCAAAGGCTTCAAAAAGCATACCAGTCATCTCTTGTAGGCTATCCCTGCAAGTACCACGGTAAATCACATAAGTACCTCAGCCAATCTGAACATGCAAGTCAGGACCCCGGCATATACGGTAAGAGGTCCGATACAAAAAACCTGTTTTAGAGCGATTTATGTCCTCGGAAGTCGATAAAATATGTACGAGTTTGACCTCGGGGCTGGTGTTTTTCAGCCAAAAATGTACTACTTTTGTATCGGACCTCAGGCGCGACCAGCGCCGACGACGCTTGGTTTTCACGGACTTATGTGGTAATTTGTATCGAACCTTCGTTTTGACCACCATTGAGAGGGTTTTTGTCCTGTAACGGCTGGAAAAGGCCCAAAATCTTGTGCGCCACCTCGAAATGATGACTTTGGCAACCGAGAAATGTACAATTTGTATCGGACATTGGTACCGGCGGCTCTTTTGTGTACGAGTTTTCCCTCGGACATACCCTTCAAAATGGGCGAAAATGTACTACTAAATATCGGACATCGAGGTCAAATATCGTCGAAAATGTACTACTTTTGTATCGGACCTCATACCGCATATGCCGGGGTCCTTGCAAGTCCAACCAGGTGGCTGCCGGTGATCGGGCCGGAAGCCACGGTCAACTTTAATTAGATATCTCAGTCGTCTGCACCTGGATCTGACGCTATCGCAATGGTTCTCAACCTTGCCATGACTGGTGTCAACGAACGATTGGTCTCTTTTCGTCAAGTCAATTATTACTAAATCTGGACGAACGATACTTCGAGTTGGCTTACCTGCACGATTCGATTCGTCGTGTTGATTCCGTATCTCTATTTCAAGTTCTCCTCGGAGCAAAGTGGCGTTGATGAACAGATCCGGTACGAGAACAACCCGGGCCCAAATCCAAAGCTCACATACTGCACAAGCTACTTAGTTTGCCCAATTAATGGTACGCGCGTGATTCAGCTCCCGCCTCATGTCCCTGCTGCCGACATGTTTCATTCCTGGAATACTGATCAGTCTGACCAGCTGCTCCCGGCAATTCACAGGCTAAATCCTTGTTATCAATGGTTCCCTCGGGACGAACGGGCCTCAGCCACGATAACAAACTATATATACTCGTCACGACAACTATATCCCCAGGGGCCCTATCATGAAGAGCACGAACACTCAAGACGCGTCTCGAGGCGATATTGAATCCCCTACCAAACAGGACTTCGTTGACCAAGATGCTCCCCATGACTCAGATATTGAATTCACCCGTGCTGAAGAGCGCCAGCTCTTGCGGAAATTCGATTTCTGTCTGTTGCCGCCTCTGACAATCATGTATGTCTGTTTATTTTTTTATTGTTACGATTGCTTATCGGTGAATCAGGTATCTGTGTAATGCGTTGGATAAAGGAAACGTCGGTAACGCGAAAACTGACGGCTGGGACAAGGTATGCTTGTTCATAGTATCCCTCTTATGCGCGCACTGATACTTACTTGCGTCACAGGATATCGGATTGGTTGGAAACCAGGTAGGCCACAATGTCTAGTTGACTCAATGCCATTCTAACAGTGGTCACAAGTATTACATTCTCGTGATGGTGTTCTATGTAAGTCTTCAGTTTACCTCCCACCTTCACTCAGTAATTGACCTTGTGGCTCAGGTTCCTTTCTGTCTGTGCGTCAGAGGGCTTGCTCATTTGAGCTGGTATTCTGATATGCTCCATGCCCCATAGCTTCGGTACCCCCATCAGTCTCTTGGTCAAAAGATTCTCTGCTGCACGGGTCTTGCCCATCATGATGATGGGTTTCGTACGTCTAGTTACTGGAAACTCTTTCTCCATAACTGACCTACAATGTTTTCCAGGGCTCCATGTATGTTACATTCGCAACTATGTTGGTTTTCACTAACCCGTGTCAAGGTCCATCTTCGCTGGAATTGCCAAGAACTTCTCTCGTGAGACTGCTATCTCACTTTTGGAATTCGAGTTACTCAAAGATATCTAGAAATTTTCGCGATTCGCTGGTTCTTGGGCGTCTTCGAATCCGCCATGCTTCCCGGTGTTGTACGTTGAATTTGTGTCTTTGACAGATGGTGGCTGAAGCAACAAGGACAGGTTTTCTATCTATCGACGTTCTATACGCGTGGAGAGCTAGCGTCCCGTATCGGGCTTTTCTATGGTAAGAATCTTATCAAACCCGATAGTCCATGGGCTGACCTGCATACTCGAGCCGCCGCGGCGATATCTGGTGCATTCTCTGGTTCGTAGTCATAATCAAGTACGCTATCTAGCATCTGACCTGGTCACCTCCCTCTAGGCCTAATCGCATTCGGAGTCTTCCAGATCAAGAACGGCAAACATCATGGATGGCAGTATCTCTTCTGGATCGAAGGTAACATACCCAATTATTTCCCCCAGACCACTCCATTAAGATACATTTCCAGGTGCTGGAACATGCTTCTTCGCAATCATCGCGTTCCTCTCGCTTCCGCCATCCCCGTCCAGATGGTGGTTTTTGACTGAGCGCCAGAGAGCCATCGCTCGGAGCCGCATCCTCTCCAACTCATCTGTCACCATAGACGAAAAACTGAATATCCGCGATGCGTTCCGCCCCCTCAAGGATCCACTCTACTGGCTTTGGGCGGCCATTAGCTTGTGCTTGGGAGTCCCACTGGCGAGTGTCAACAACTTTTTACCCCAGATCGTGGCTAGCCTGGGGTATTCAACAATCAAGACCAACTTGTATACCGTGGCGCCGAATATCGTTGGCACTGTGGCACTTTTGTGCTTGACGTTCTCGTCGGATTACTTCTTGGAGCGGTCTATCCATATATGCATCCCGCTGGCTACCGCTCTCGTTGGGTTCATTGTTTTGGGGTCTATTGATGTCACTAAGCACATCGGAGTACGCGAATGACCTTACCATGCTATTGATAGCGATTTCTGACCGCTTGTTAGGTTGCATACTTCGCCTGTTTTCTGTTGACCATGGGGGTACGTGTCTTGACTTCGTATTGACATGATATGTACTCACCACCTGCTCAGGCTTCAGCACCCTCCGTCCTAGTAGCGACATGGTACAACAACAACACGCCACAAGAGTCAAGGAGAGCTGTTGTCACCGCTGTTATGGGTGTGTGCCCTCTTTCCTCGAGACCCGCTCTAGACTCAATGCGCCTCTACTAGTTGCCATCGCCAACTCATCTGGTCTCATCTCAACAAATGTCTTCAGATCTCAGGATGAACCAAAATACATTCCTGGTACGCTATTGCAATATGGCGTCCACAAAGTTATATACTGATGTACGCACAGCGCTTGCCACTTCGGCGGCATTTGGTGGACTTTGCCTATGCCTCGTCGCAGGGTAAGTGTCAATCCTTCGTAAATACTGCATACTGACCGCATGTGTAGAACTGGAATTTGGATGAGGATGGAAAATAGGCGACGAAACAAGTCGCAAGGGGTCGCTGACGATTTCTCCGCTCGGAACACCCACACAGAAGATCTCGGAGAAGGAAGGCAGTCTGAATCTTTCCGATACATGTATTAGAGTAGCCCAATGTCTAAATGTTCAGAAACGTTCAGTGCAGATGCGCAATATATCAGGTTTTTATTCCATGAGAGGCACACACCACAAGAAATTGAAGGACAAGGCATGTATGTATATCAAAGGGCAAGGCATAGACCAAAACCTACAGAAGGTGGTTAATTAGAATCCGGAAACCGATTACAGTTGCAGTCGCGGATGCCATTCGAACAACTAGAAAAATTAGAAGCGTATATCTGCGTTTTAGAGTTCAGCAATTTTGTTTGTTTTCTTTTCGAGGTAGAACCGGAATCCAGCCGCCGTTTCGAAATTATTGGTGGGCTTGCATGATGGCGTCGGAGATGAAGACAGCGGAAACTTGCTTGCCGCCGAACCAACGACCATTAAGACCCTGTATGGCTGCTTTAGCAGAATCCACAGTGTCGAACTTGACATAAATTTCGCCCTAGTTAACGGTAAGACACCCATTTCACGAGCGAAGATAAACAGGAACTGACCTGCGAGTCTTTTTCCACCTTGAGGGCGACGACGTTACCGTATTTCGTTTGACATTCATTCTTGACTTCATCTCCGAGGTCCTTGTCCCAGTTCGGTTCAGTCTCCCTGATAGTAGTGTTAGTCGTCGAGGAGATGACGCAACATTATTCATGACATACTCTTCGGGATCAAACATGTTTTTGAGGAGAACAGACCGGGAAGTCATCGTCTGAGGGATGTTGGGTCTTACGCTGTTATGGAAAAGGCTAATTAGAGTCGAGAAGGCCCGGAGTGCGTCGGAACGTACATTTCAGGTAGTTCGAGTGCGGGCTCAGTTCTAGCAAGTTTCTGCATTAGCGCTTGGCGAGAGGCTGCGTTCAAGTTACCGCCTATAAGACGATGAGTTAGTGTTAACCAGAGGAACTTCTCAAACTTACCGCCCGTGTCTTCAAGACTATCAGTGGTCGTATATCGGACCGTCCCTTTCTCGTGAACGGTGTTCACGCGTAACTGTGCTTGGTGAGGTTGTGAAAAAATGAAGAACGAAGTCGACCAACCTGTCTCCCTGCAAGTTCAAACCCTTCCATTTGCTCAAGAGCCATCCTGGCATCATCCGAACGTTTGTACCTATTTATGATTCAGTACAACATACTTGGACGAGAAGGGCACATACTGGACAAAGGCATAGCCTTTGCTGCGTCCGGTCATCGGGTCACGATGCAGGTCGACAAACTCAAGTTCACCAAATGGTTCAAACACCTGTTTGATATCCGATTCTGTAAGATTAAAATGCAACGACCCAACGTAGAGTCTGGTTGGAGATTTTAGTACGTTCCGACAAAGTAAACATCTGGACATACTGCATGGCTCCATGAGGCGCAGAAACTCCGGGAGGCAGGTTTAAGTTGCTTGAAAAGTGTGAGCTGTCGAATCTTACGTATCAACGCGAGGGCTTACCCGTCGCCAGGATGCAGCCGATTCCTTTCAGATTCAGTCAACTGTACGAGGATAGGAAGCCCCATAACGACAGTGCCGGAGAGGTTTAGGGCCTTTTCTACCAAGTCAACATTTCGGAACTCCACATAGCCAATACTGAGAAGGAATTGTGTCAAATATAACAGGAGAATGAAGAGCGAAGCTCACCCTTTTGAACGTCGCGAGAGGCGATCAGTCACGATTCTAGAGTCCATGACAGTGTTGGTGCCCAATTTGTCCTCGAAGAAGTAACCTAAATCTCTTGCAGTGAGCCTGGCAGCCAGCTGCGATACGAACACTGAGCGGGCTTCTGAGTCGTCCTCTTTCGGTTCGTCTGGGTTGTAGGGTTCAGGTTCTTCGGGAGGTTCATCTAGCCCTGGAGACGACGGTCTGGGAAGAGTAAACAATTAGCAAGTCCGTACACATTGAGAAAAGAATTGGCATACCTCATGCCTGGTGGAGGTGGTGGAGTTGGGCGCGGAGACGGGAAGTCAGGACGAGTACCACTGCGTATGCTGTCTTTGCGGTTACGGAATTCATCACGAGGTGGTCGAGAGCTTCTGTCGCCATTCCTACGCTCTGAAGAACGGTCTAGACGGTCTGAAGTCCTACTCACAGCAGGCGAGCTGGTCCTCATTCGTTTGGTCCTGTCTTCATCTTCGGGCGCGTCGACATCGTCGCGCTTTCTGCGGCGCTCTCTGTCGTCGTAATTACGATCTCTGTCGCGATGACTGTGTCGGCTTTCGGCTGGATCCCTGCGCCTTTCGCTGCGGTGACCTTCGCGTCTGCGGTCGCGGTCTCCTCTGTCTCTGTATCGATCCCTAGAGCGGTCACGGTCTCTGGTTTTGTCAGGTCTGTCTAATCTGTCTTTGCTCCGACTACGCCTGCGACGGTCGCGGTCATCGTCACGCCTTCTTTCGCGCCTCTCTCGAGAAGGAGACCTATGGGAGCGTTTTGTCCTCAAAGTATCTGTCGAGCGGTCGCGAGTGGTGCTTTGGAGTATAAGTAAAGTAGAAAAGATATAAAGGATAATAATGCATACGATTTGCGAGTTGGAGACTTGTCAACTTCCATTTTGCTGCTGGGTGAGGACATGGTGGTTTTAGCGAAGGAAGAGCCAAACACGTGTACACATTCAAACCCTCAATTTATATCGACAAGTCTCTCTTCATTCTTCTCTTCTTACTGTTCAACGTTTAATCATGATTCGATGTCAATCTCAAGCTTTTCCGTAGAGCATAAGCTGGCACATATTCGCCAGTCTGTCATCCCCCAGCTCCGGCGCACCGCACGGCAGCGACGGTCCGGCTCTTCCATGACTTGTGTGATCTCAACAGGACCTGTGCAGCTTTCTTGTCGTCCACCATGTCTCTCGCATCTCAAAAGATCGTTGTTATTACTGGCGCATCCAGAGGTATTGGCCGGGGATGGTGAGTCTTGTCCTTAACCACTGCGCTCTACCTCATCTATTCACAGTGCGCAGGAATTCGCCAAGCACGGAGCCTCTGGATTAGTTCTACATTACTACGGGGATGACGATACTACAGCGGAAATAAAGTCCCTCACTGCAGAGATCGAGAGTGCTACAACGAAAGTGGTCTCCGTCCCAGGTGATATAGCAGATCCAGAAACATCTGTCAAAGTAAGTCAAGCTCTTCGTTCTGTCACCCAAATATCAATCCTCCTTCCAGATAGTGAAGGCTGCCGTAGACGCATTCGGTCGCATCGACGTCCTAGTATCCAATGCCGGTATATGTCCATTCGCCGAGTTCCTCACAATGCCTCTTTCTACTTGGGAGCGTACACGACAAGTCAATTTGGATGGCTCGTTCTACATCACACAAGGTTGATACACGTCATGCAGTTGTGTGCGCTTCTAATCCAGATACAGCTGCTGCAATCCAAATGAAGAACCAACAGCCTCAAGGTGGCTCCATTATCGGTGTATCTTCGATTTCTGCATTCTTTGGCGGTGAACTGCAATGGTTAGTCGATCGCTTTGCTGTGTTGTTGGGGTCCTCTCATCTTGTTCCAGTCATTATACACCTACAAAAGCCGGTATATTATCCTTGATGCAGAGTTGTGCTGTAGCACTCGGAAAGTACAACATTCGCTGTAACGCAGTACTCCCCGGAACAATCGCCACAGACATCAACAAGGAGGACCTTGCCGATGTCGAAAAGCGCGACTACATGAGCAAACGTACTTGCGTTGGTCGTCTTGGAGGTCACTTAATTCTTGCTTGTCTCTCAAGCTTGCCGCTGACATCTTCCTGCAGCTCCTGATGATATCGCCGGCCCGGTCGTGTTCTTGTCAAGCGATTTGGCCAAGTATATAACTGGAACGTCTCTGCTTGTAGACGGTGGCCTTGGGGTGAACCTCCAGTGAACATAATTTCCTACAGACTATATGTAAATCTACTACGAGTGAGGAACCTATTGCGCCACATGCAGGAAATATCCGTACTGCCCGGACGGCCCGCCTATTGTACTGACGGTAACAATGATTTTCCACCTACCAAGACCGGCTCCGCAGAAGTCAAAACGGTTACCCATCTTGCCCACTCTGTCTTGGAGGGGTTCCTCCAAGCATGCAGTCCCCCCTTCATCACAATTGTATCGCCCGGGGTCTTGAGATATGTCTCCGAACCATCTTCCATGATCAGAACTATTTCACCTTGCACTAGCGAAGAAATTAATCGTCGTATCATCTCGAACGACCAAGCCAACAAACCAAGAACGTTGTAGTCTTGCGAAGAGCTGCGATGCTGAAAACGCGTCGCTCAGAAACTATGATCACCGGCAGGATGAGATAAAGTACCATGGCAGTCAGACCTCCTGGAGCCAGCATGGTCGCACCGACATTTGCGCCCGGGCCGTCCTTGGGTGTGAGCCCCAAGTTGTCTTCATCGAGCTGGCGTGTTGCCCCATCTTCCCTGTTGAGAAATCAGCTACAGTAATGCTTTCCGCATCTACGTACGTCGAATTGTTATCATTCGTCGGTAATGAATCCTGGGTAACGTAGATGGTCGATGCCTTCGCTTTGAAAGCTGGAACGTCCTATAACCTCGTCAGATCGATGCTGGAGGAAACAAGTATCCCAATCAACCCTCCAAACCATGGGGCTGTCTATCTGGATATTCGATACACCATCTTTGGTGTGCGAAGTCACTATCCGACGACAATTCTCAGGTAGCGGCACTTCAGACATGATGGAAGGTGATCAAGTGCAGCATAATATCTTTCGGACCTCCAAACAGTAATGAGAGATGACCGCCAAAAGTGTTCCCAAAAATCACCACTGTAATACAGATGTAATAGAAAAGGATAAGATATAACAACACATGCAGCAACGCCTAAGGAGCGGTATCTGGAGAGATAGTCAGCACTTGCCCAACATTCAATATTGGAGTACTTGCAATAATAATACTCGTCGATGAGCGGTATCCAGTCTTTCATCAATGCACCGAACATGCCAACAAGCGGCGCTTGCATCGTTCGGTCGGCAATGGCGTCCAGTTTTGGTCTGTTATGGGTTAGCGAAGGTCTCTAAGAGGCCAACTATGGACTTGCCTTGTGTATGTCTTCCATATCGAATCCCGCAACAGATACCAAAGCATATCCTTGTCTCGTTGAGCGTATTCGGATCGTTCAAGCTGAGCAGAAGATGGCGCATTACGTCTTAGAGCGCGATGGACGAGCTCTAGAGTAAGGGCGGTGGGGAGGGCCCGACTGGGATTCTTGGAGAAGAGTAGACTCGCTGAAGTGAAGTGTCAGTGACTGCTCTTCAAAAGCATAGATGTCACGTACCATATACCAACGGACGCGAGATATAAATCACTTCAGCTGCCCATTCTTGAGGGGAAGATAGTGTTCTGACGAGGGAGAGAGAAGGCTTGACAGAATTGGTAGACAATGCCTTTGGAAGTAGATAATCTTCTACAGCCGAACTCGATCGTGTTGGTGGGGGTGATATTAAAGGGTGGGGCAACGGGGCGTGGTTGTTTTTCAAATGATCTGGTGTAGTTGAAGATGAAGCACTGGGGCTGGAAGGAGCCAGAGTAGGAGAAGACGTGGCGGATGACGGAGGGAGCGTGGTAGGATCGAATTCGCGTTCGGGAATGGGCGGTGACAACAGTGGCTTCCTTGTTATGCGAAGGAGTAAAAGACGAAGACCGGCTCTGAGCCGAAAATGAGTTTAGATTGAACCGAGATGGAAACAGCACCTACTTGACTGCTTCAAGGATCAAGATAGCTCGCCATCTGTTCTGCGTTGAGACCTTGCGGCGGAGACCCATTTCGACAACGAGTTCGGTGAAACGAATAAGCTCTAGAGTCCGCGCAGCCCACTTGTAGACGTCGCTCTTGATTGACCATGCTCGTGTGAAACGCGAGTGCAGTGACGCGGGAATGAGAGGCTTATAATTGGGATTTCCCTGGACAACCTTGGCGAGGAGCGTGTCGTGGTATATGCTCATGACGTTGAGGAGGGCCGACACTGTCTCAGCGTTAGTTTTGGCTAGGAAAGCAGACAGGACTGGAACACACAGGCTTCGGATGCCAGCTCAGCATCTTTGAATCTGCCTGGAAGAAACCAGGTTACAGAGCGCAACGTCGACTCCAACGACGATATCGTCGAGACGTTGTTGATTAGAAAGGATTCGTAGCGAGCTACAGCCATGGTGGCGAGCTGGAAGATGTGGGGAGGACTGGGGTAAACAGGTTACCGGATAGCCGGACTCGACTTGACAGCTGAATTCATGTTTTGTATGAAGACAAAGCATAATTTGCGAGTCGAATAACGATCTGCATACACCGTAGTTTGTATACCAGTCTGTATGCCAAAGCTATGCCGTACGCTTATTGTCTGACAATTCAGGCTCAAACTCGATGCATGCCTCGAGGCAGAGAACGAGGAAAAGAAACCCTGTCTGTTCCTTGCTGATAGATTTTACCAGTCAACTTTCCACCACGAGGAGCTTAGCTTGATATAAAGCATACTCTGGCTACTGCGTCTTATGAGCCTTTCATATGCACCAGCCGCCATCCTATTTCCCTCTCGATTATTACCGTGTCAGCCCTGTTCGCGGTCATCTGGAGCCCTATGATCCTGCATCACCCAGAAACTGGCGGTACATACAGACCACAGACACTCCCAACGAGCTCAAGGTGAGTATCCCACCACTCACGTTTCGAAAAAAAGCCCATCGCTGTTTAGGTCCTCCTTCCTCCGCCTGTAGCATCTCAATATGATCAGCTACTAAAGATTGAGCTGGCGGAGTTAGGAAAAAGGACGTCTATCTCCTGGGAGCGCATACTCGAGATACGCCATCTCAAGGACCGTATGATACGCAAATGCCAGAGGCTATCGCGAATTATCCCTCCGAAAAGACTCGGACGCGGCGAACCCTTCGTTTTTCAGACACTGCTCGCCCCCGAAGATTTTCGCCTGAAGGAAATGGAGGCGTGGTTCCAGCAGGATGCTCGTAGCCACAAGACCGCGCCGGCGCCGCCTGTGAAGAGCCGACCCGTCGTTCACCGACCGGCAGCGCAGAAGGGAATCGCGCGTAATACATGCTGCACTCGCTGCTCACGATCGACCACACCCGCGCCTGTTGTTTCTGACGATACGAAGAGTCAACGTGCAGACCACCATTCGCACGAGCACCATGTACACGAGCAAAAGACGCGGTCTACAGACACGTCCCAAACGCCAACACCAGAACGATCCCCTTCTCCAGAAAGTCCTTCGTCTCCCGAAACGGATGCGGATCCCACATTTCCAGATTCGTCACCCTCAGCTGCACAACCAGAGCCAGATCCTCCACAGGTCAAGCTATCTGAAGATAATGACGGATCTTCCTCGGACTCGTCCACTGTCGCTCCGACACCTCCGCCCTCACCGCCGCCATTACCACATCTCTTGCGAATATCTGACCCGTCTTTACTCAAGGACATTTTACACCTGGAGCCGGAAACCGTGGATTTCATCCCTGCCATTGACGAAATACCATCGCCTCCCACGCGCCCATCTCCGACTCCCGTACAATTACGTCCAACTCTAGGTCGTCAGAGAAGTTGTATCAAACGGGCCAGCGGAGATTCTGTCAAGACCGTATCTTGGGCAGACGATCACAATGTTTCTGACCAGATTGCGAAGATTGCCTTCTTCACAGCTGAGTCACCAGTCGAGGAGCCAGGTCAGTATTCTCGCTTCCCCTCACACGGCAATTTACTGAGCTACCTCCAGAGCATCAAGGACGTAGCAGTGACGAGGACGACGAGGATGATGATGATGACGGGACCGATGCAATGTCGAGGATTGACTCTCTGCATCTTGAGCTCAAGAAGAGTTTGGAAGAGGCAGAGGCGGACCCAGCGCACTTCCAACTGATCGAATCCCTCATATCTGACCACAAGCAAAAGATGCGGAACGGTATCGCACACGAGGGATTTCCGTCCGCGCTGCTTGAGCAAGGTGAGATCATCCTGCTTCTCGTCAACATGCGTTGATGCTAATTCTTACAGTCTTGGAAGTGGACGATGAGGATTCAAAACTGGGCGACTCCGATTTCGATGATATATGACTGTACATGATTTATGAAGAAGAGACTACTTATCAGTTTGGATACGCACATGTACAATATCTTATGCAGCAAATTTTTATCTGTGACCATCCAATTATATATCCAACAGTTACTTATCCTGCCTATTCTGGCTCCTCGTCTTCGCTGTGGCCGTAATCTGCTAAACCCCCAATGCCGCTGTTTTCACCTGCTTTGGCCTCCGCTGCCAAACTTTGGCTCATCGCAGAGCAAATTTCTTTCCACCGATGCTTCCATCTCCCCCTGAGGAAAGCAAAGCTTGGTTCCTTCTCTCCAAAATCAACAAGGATCTTCATCTCCATCTGAGTAGGATTCGACGCGGACAAGATCAGCCGTGCAGTCTTCTGCATCACCTGCCTGACGGCTTCATCTGGCTGCAGGGGGACTATCGTTACATCTGGATTGCGAATTCCATGCGCACGAACGTACCTCTTCATCGTCTGAACCCCAAACATTCGATTCCAGCTTTTCTTGCTCCTCCGAGTCCTCCTCATGTATTGGGAGGGCACGTAAACGATGCTCTCTGGCCTCTTCGTTCTTTCGCCGCTTTTTTGCCCGACGATGATCTTCGACTTCTTCAGATGAGGCAAAAAACGTATCTTCCGAGTCGGAAGGAAGGTCGGACCATCCGGTGGGTGACTCTGAGCGGTCATTACGAGGATCGGCAGTTGTGGCCAAGCGTCTGTCGAAAGGGTCCAGGAGGAGGCGGATGTCGTACCTGTTGTGGTTTACTTTAGCAAATGGGCGATAAAGGCATGATACAAACGCGTGTCAAATTATTAGTGACCACACCAGGACCACACTTTCTACGGGTACAACGTCCAAGACAGAATATAAAGGGAACAAACCTGTCCACCCACACATCCTTAGGCGAAGAATCGAGAGAAGTAGATGGCTCGTTGACGCGTAAAAGAGCCGTATTAGAGTTCCCAGCGGAAGAGGATTCCAGAGACTCCGCCAAAGATTTTGCTTGGGGACCACGCACGATGTCTGCTTCGTATGCCTGGAAGTACAGCGCGCCATGTGGAACGCGACCATCCTCAGAGTCAGGTTGAGAGTCTCGCCAAGGACGTTCCTTTCGTTTAGTGTTTTGCTGCATGAGCGTCGAAAGCAGGAAGTGCTGACGTGACCGATCGCGACTAGAAATCTAAGGTACACTTCAGTCCGCAATGGTCACTCCAAGGCATCTCGTCAGATTTTTCGCCTGGGTTGGGCACCTCAATAACTCCAGGGCGAAGGACCTCCATTTCTTCAACCTTCAAGCCCATCATTGCAACCTTGTCCAGCCTCCCTGGCCCCAGTCCGTCCCGCCGTTCAACGCCAACACTCCACGTAGCTCCATCTTCCCTCCCGTGCAATGCGACCCAAGCATCTACCAGTCCGTTCTTGTCGACGAGTCCATCATCATCGGGGCTGATGGCGTTGAAATCCCCCGCAATGATCCCGCCACTGCATCCGGGCTCGCGCAGAACATTAGCCAGTATTTCCACCTGCTGGGCGCGGTAGTGTAGCGTATGCCATAGCGAGTCGAGGTGCACGTTGATGAGACGGAAGACCGTGTCTGGAGCGGTTGGGGGGATGATGTCCACATAGAGCGCGTCCCTCTTGTACTTACTAGGGAGGGTTATACGAGAGACGCGCCCGAGCATGAACTTCCCCCCTCCCTCAATCCCATCGCCTTCCTTCTGCAAATCGAGCTCAGACGCAAAGCGCGCCGTGGACAGCAATGCCATGGTCGCAAAGGGGACATCCTTGAAAGATGTTTGGTCCTCAGCGTCGGTCACCAAGAACGCAGCGCGCACTCTCGCATCGTTCAGGAGAGAATCCCGGACGCCAGTCGTGACCTCTTGTAGAAATATGATGTCAGGAGATGTTGGTCCTTCTAGGATACGGTCGAGGATGAGTTTGGCGCGTGCAACGGGCCGCGAGGAGAAGGCGTCAATGTTCCATGAGATGAGAGAAAGCTTCGGATTGTTGCTGGGTGAAGTGAGAGAAGGCTTCTGCGTCAGTTGGCTCTCTGCGTTTCCTAAAGGTATTGGTGCCCAGCTTCGAGTAGGACGGTTGAAGGCAGAAAGAGTACGCCAGATTCTGTTGTTAGCCATGACGGGCGGACAATTTAATGATGACTGAGTCCAGGCTTCCCTCGTTGGTGTTTCAATATTCAATATTTGAACGTCGAAAGCAAGAGACAGTGTGTGACGTGACCGATCGCGACTTGAAAGCTACGATCATGGCGCGCTTGAAGAACTATGCATTCCTTTCCTTCCTAATCTTTCGCGTCTTCGGCTTTGTGATAGCTAGACAGGCGGCGCTAGCTCGCAAAGAGCTACCTGATCTCTACGAAGCATCTGTTTTGGAACTCCAAAACGGGCTAGACCAGCGTCTATTCTCCAGCGTCGACTTGGTAAAGGTGGGTGTCACCGAACCTACTCAGAGTTAGTAGTAATTTGAGTACCCCAAGGCTTACTTGGCCAGAATTGAAGAGGTCAACTTGAAAGGCCCTCAGCTTCGCGCAGTGTTGGAGATCAATCCCTCTGCTTTGGAACAAGCTACAGAACTCGATAAGCGCCGCCAAAGAGTGGGATTCAAAAGGCCAAGTGCGCTCTATGGAATACCTATTCTTATAAAGGTAAACACCACGATCCCATGCTAATCCGTGCTATCCAAACCTCCAGTAGGACAACATGGCGACAGTCGCTACGGAGGGCTTGAACACTACTGCTGGATCGTTCAGTCTGCTCGGTTCGATAGTCCCCTCTGATTCAGGTGTTGTCAAGAAGCTGCGTGCAGCCGGCGCTATCATCCTAGGCAAAACCAATCTTAGCGAGTTCTCACACTTCCGTGGCGCATTGGCCTCAGGATGGTCGGGGCGCGGTGGCCAAAGCTCTGGCGCATACTATCCTAATGCGGACCCTTGTGGATCTTCATCAGGATCTGCAGTGGCAGCATCGATTGGTTTAGCTGCTATTGCATTCGGAACAGAGACAGATGGCAGTATAATCTGCCCTTCTGGCTACAATAATCTGGTTGGCATCAAGCCTACTGTTGGACTGACTTCAAGAGCAGGAGGTTCGTATCTGTATACTCGCAGTCATTCAGATGGGACTCACGCCTCATTAGTGATACCCATAACGATCAATCAGGATACAGTGGGCCCCATGGCGCGATCTGTAACGGACGCCGCTCTTGCTCTTTCTGCGATTGCTGGCCCAGACCCCAATGACAATGCAACACTGTCGCAACCTTTCCCTGTACCAGATTATTCAAAGGCATTGACGATAGATGCGTTCGTTGGGAGACGCATCGGTATCCCACGCCACGTCTTTTTTGATTCGAACGTCACCTCGTCAAACCAAATCGTTCTTGACGCGTTCGAGATTGCATTGAAGACCATCGCGCAACTTGGCGGGATCGTGGTGGACCCAGCAGATATCCCATCTGCAGCTGAGATTATGGATAGAGGTAATCAGAATGAGACCATCGTCGCCACAGTGGATTTCAAAGTACGGCATCGTTCTTCTTAAATGTGGGAATCTGACTAGTATCACAGGTGCAAATCAATGACTACTTCTCCGGCCTTATCGACAATCCCTCTGGTGTTCGAAGTCTGGCAGACCTTATTCGATTCAATGACGATCACCCAGACCTCGAAAAGCCAGCCAATTACACGTCTCAAGCTACGTGAGTACCACGTATGCTGAGTCTTCGATATTTCTTATTCATTGACGTGCCATGTTCGGCAGTTTGATAATATCGGAAGCAACTAATGGGTTTGACGATGCATACTTCCAAGCATTATCATTCAACCACGACCTTGGACGTAAACGGGGAATAGACGCTGCGTTATATGACCACAGCCTCGATGCGTTGGCGCTTCCGACATTCAAATCTAGCCTTACAACGCCTTCCGCCATAGCGGGTTATCCCATGGTCACAGGTACGCCGGGGATACATATTCATTGTTGGGTTCGGAAATGCTCATTGGCTCCCTAGTACCTCTTGGTTTCTACCCAGAAAACACCACGATAGGCAGCGCGGGTCCAGCCACAGTATACCCTGCTCCAGGCATTCCATTCGGCATTTCCTTCTTTGCATCTGCGTTCTCTGAGTTCGAGCTCATTGGCTTTGCTTATGCGTACGAGCAAGCCACACAGACGAGACGAGGCAGAATGGCATATCCCGAGGCAATTCCGAAGACACAGCTCGTTGATATTATGCTGAACCCGGTGCAAGCATGATTGGTTATAAAATAAGTGTGGCGCACCAACGACAAGGCTCATTGTTAATTCTAAAATGGTCCTCGTGTATGTACATAAATAAGCGAATTAAATACTGTATCTGATTAGCTGGAAGATCCTTATGTAGTGTATCGGTATATGGCCTTACTATTTCGGAGATTTGCCTGGCTGTATAATGTGAGACGTGAGGAGAGAGTTCCTATACTGAGAGGGGAGACCTACCTCTTTATGGGGCGCTACCTGAGCGACTATCACTACTACCACCACCACTAGGACGAAGTTTCCTCCAAAAGTATTCGTCGAATTCTTGTTTTCGTTCCTCTCGATCCACAATCCACGCGTGCAACCGCATCCAAGTCGCGTCCTCAACATCAGATTGTGAGATCAGCTCGTAAAACTTCTGCCTTTGCGATATATTTTCTAAGCCACCGCCACCGTCAAGAAAGTTGCATATCAGCGGACACAGATCTTTGTGAGGATGCGGACCCTCCTTCCAGTCCGTCTTCTGACATTCAGGACCGCAATAAGAAACCACCCCACACCTCCCACACCTTTGAAAAGGCTTCCCTATTTCTTGGCTCGTCTTGGAGCATCCGGAAGTTGCGCACTCTCCTTCCCTCCTCACCTTCCATAGATCGCCACGGACAGAATCCACGGTCGGCGTTCTTTCCGTCGATGGACCTTGTAGACTAGGATGAAGTGTCGCCCGTTGTTCTTCCGATACTAGATCATTGAAACGTGACCCAAACATCGCAAACGTGTCTTGTATCCATTCATTGACTTTCGGATGGTTTTCCCGCCACACTGCAGTTTCCGCCAAGGTGATTGTTTCTGAGACCACGGTAAGCATCTCCATCTCTCCTCCGTGCATCCAAAATCGTATGCTGTCCTGTGATGGGGAGTCCTTTATTAGTTGACGCAGAAAGCTTGCGGAGAAGAAGTGGGGGTTCATTCCGAGAGTCTCCATTCGTTCTTCGGCTATGGCGGCGTTAACCTTGCGTAAACGGGATGCGAAAGAAGGTCGAAAGCGGTTTGACGCCAGCACAGCCAATGTAAGCTGTCGGCCACACGTCTGAATGGCAGAAGCGAGGAAGCCGAGAGGTATGGGAAGGGGGAGGTGATCTTGCCATTGGGTGATAGCTGTAACGAATGAATCTGGACCATTGACTAGCACCTGTGATATTTGTGTGGGCCAGTGGCGTGTTTGCGTTCCTTTCACTACACGTGGTAGGCTGGATGGGCGACTGGTGTCCTTTAACACAGCCGTCATGCGCTCGAAGATCTGGAACACAAGGAGGTGAGCTGGAGTGCCATGAATAACGCCATGTCTATCCCAGATGCGGGTTCCGCTATTAAGGAAGCCCTCGGGACGCAGCCGACCACCGAACGTGAGGGTTGTACAATGTAGACATTCAGAACGGCCGACAGACATGAAGTTTTTCAGTAGCAGAGGGATGGACTTGGGTGTGCGAGGGCGGATGAGGAAGTGGAGGAGGATTTCACAGAGGCGTTGGCGTTTAGCCAGTGAGCGAGCAGTAAGTTCATGATGGTCAGATTCTCCCATGCCGTTGAAGATGGCTGCGAGACATCCAAGAACACAGAGAGCGCATGCTTTAGGTTTTATAGGGTCAGAGAGAGAGTTTCCGATATAATTTGTGGCCACCGTCTCGTACTCTGCATCGGTGAGCTGTGGCTTTTTGAACATTTGCTGTTCGGAGGATTGATGCAAGAAGGAAAGATGTACAGTCACACACTGTGACGTCAATATTGGCTCCAAGAATGGCCAAGGACGTGGAATGGGAGCCCGCTGGGCGATATCGTGAAGATGATAGCGACTAAAGTCCCATTAACAGCAGTGCGTTTACCTCACCTGTGGGCGTTGACCGCTGATAGATGTGTATCCCGGGCGATTTAGTGCATTCAACAGTCTTTATCGGGGCCACCTGCTTGCTGTTAATTGGAGGCGCGCGCTAGAAAGTGTGGGAAACAGCGAAGTGCTCATCGCTTTAGGATCAACTCGATTGGTTCCGCCACACATGTTCTTCGGCGGCCCGGACCGTGACTTTACCGGCAGCTTGTTCTGGATTTCCGCAAAGCAGACGTATCTCTTTCTTCATCCAACATCATGTCTATCGAACGCATCAACACTTCTGAGCTCAACACCAAAATGGCGGGCGTCCTCTGTAAGTCATCCTCATCTCATCCTAGATCGGTACTGATCACCATCTAGCACACGCCGTCAAGGTACCTGGGTTAATCTTCTTGTCTGGTCAGACCCCAGTGGACAAGGATGGCAAGCTTGTCCCCGGTGGCATTCAGGAGCACACTGTATGTTCTCAGCCATATCATACTATGAAGCTTGACTGACGACAAACATTAGGCCCAATGCATCAACAACCTTGGTAAAGTACTTGCCGAGGCCGGATCGTCTTGGGAGAAGGTCGTAAAGGTCAACGTCTACCTGAAGAACATGGATGACTTTGCTGCAGTGAACGAAATCTACGTCAAAGTATGATGTCCTTCCATTTGTCCTTTGAACATGGTTTCTAACGAATGAATTAGTTGATCCCGGACCCAAAACCCGCCAGGACTTGTATTCAAGCTGGAAAGCTTCCTTTCGATGTTGGCGTTGAGATCGAGGCTATCGCAACCGTGTAAAATGTAGCATCTGCACAAATTGAAACAACTGTGTACAGTATTGTGCCGAAGCGGACCGCCCGCATTGAAGAGGTGAAGCGGCGGCTATGATAAGGGCGATCGTAATCAGTGAATTGACGCATCAACGGTCCGTCGTGTTATCGTTACTGGAAGCACTCAATCGAGCTTCGTTTCAACATGCCGTTGGCAGTTCTCTGAGCTCTCTGCGCGCGCTTCAAAATACACCATCCAACACGTGCATTTGCGATTAAAGCAAATCTGCTGACTCGATAGTGTTCTTCTTCATCACCACCATGCCATTCCAGACAAAGACACCCATAGACCTTCTTCAGCTTCCCTCAAAGGATGTTCTGGTCCGTCAATTCGTTGGAAAATCTCTGGATGAGGTCAGGACGCCAGCGTTCATTATCGACCGCACCATCTTTGCAGATAATTGCGCCAGGATGCACCAGAAAGCAACGGCTTGGGGCGCCGGCTTCAGAGCACATCTGAAGACACATAAGGTTCGTGAAATGTTGTTCAAATATTCGCTGTACTGACCATATCAAGACTGCTGAAGGTGCCAGACTTCAACTCGTCTCGAGTGTGAACAAAACAGATCGGGTAGTAGTATCCACGCTGATGGAAGCGTGGAACATCGTGAAGGCTGGTTTGGTCACCGACGGGACGGTCAAAGATGTATGGTACCACCGATTTTTACCTCTCAACCAAGCACTGATTCCTGCCAGATTTTGTATGGCCTACCTGCTGGAATCGACAAGGTAGGAGACCTGTCAGATCTGTGGGACACCGTTTCCTCAGACGGGGCTGTCGTGCGACTACTCTTGGATCATCCTGACCAGGTTAGATTCCTCGAAGAATATGAAGCAAAACGCAGCTCTCCGAGAGTCTGGAGTGCGTTCATCAAGATCGACGGTGGACAGAAGTTTGTGGATGACTTACTTCGCAATTTTTTCTCATTAACGCGACAACAGACGTGCTGGTGTTTCGATTAAAACCCCGTATTTCGAGGAGTTGTTAAGAAAGATATTTGCGTCGGCAAGTGTGGCCGTTCATGGATTCTACTGTCACGCAGGAGACTCGTACGCTTCCACGTCCTTGGACGAAGCATCGCGATTCCTTTCTGGAGAGGTCCAGGCGGTTAATGACGCGTCTGCACTCGCGTCGTCGATCTTGAAGTCTTTAGGGAAAGATCCGGCGGCGTTCCCATTTACATTGTCCGTTGGTTCGACACCGACAGCCAATTCGGCCAGCGCGGAATCACGGGCCAAGCTAAGCACTCTTCTTCACGGAGAGCTAGAGTTACATGCTGGTATGTTGAGCGCGTTCAACATTCTAAGATGACGTTGACACGTTCTAGGCAATTACCCTATGCTTGACCTGCAGCAACAACACACGTCGCTCATCGAAGCTCCACAGATTGCCCAACGTGTGAGGGCCACAGTTGTGTCGTATTATCCTGGCCGGGGGGCGGACGGTACTGACGAGGCAGTCATTGATGCCGGTGCCATCGCGTTCAGCAAAGACACAGGACCCTCAGGAGGATTCGGGGATTTAGTAGGGTCCTCGTGGCGTGTCGGCAGAGTTTCACAGGAGCATGGCATATTGACGCGACGTGACAAAGAGGAGCCGTTACAGTTGGGGCAGAAAGTGGATGTTGTGGGACAGCACGCATGTTTAATTGCTGCAGCGTATCCGTGGTACTATGTTGTAGACCCTTCCGTGGGTGACGGGAAGACGATAGCTGACGTGTGGGTGCCATGGAAAGGCTGGTAGAAAGATCTTGTGTAGTAGTTTGAGTAAAAGAATGGCGTGACCAGGCGTGACCATGCTTGTGATTGTGTCACGGCATCCCAAATGCGGTGAGAGCGACGACCGAGGTGTCATAGCGTCCACTCTTTCTCTCTTGCCACCACCATGGCTTTCAATGACTACGACGAGGATGGAACAGAACTACTAGAAACATACGGTGCGCTGTCGTCTTCGTCGTTGCTGACGTTCAGCGCTCAATTTGTCTCCAGACTTCCTCATGAAATACATCATTATCGGTACGCTTGCCTCATGGCAACATGACCTGTTACTTCGGGTTAACATCGAATTATCATTATAGGCGAGGCTGGATCCGGAAAGTCCTGTTTGCTGCACCATTTCACACACAATTCTTGTCCGTCTTGCACAACCAAACGTCACCTCATGTCCACTTAATTGAAGCTGTACCAGTCAAGGACCATTCCCAACATACTATCGGAGTCGAGTTCTCTAGTCGAACGGTTAAACTTGGAGAGAAGCGGATAAAGCTACAGGTGCGTGGGTTGAATGTTCTGTATCATAAACATTCTCAAGATCCATTTAGCTCTGGGACACGGCGGGCCAAGAACGCTTCCGGTAAGTCACCGCTAAATGTCCCGCCTTCTCCTACTTGAGCTTCCGACCACAGATCTGTAACCCGGAGTTATTATCGTGGCGCAGCAGGCGCCATTCTCGTCTATGATATCACAAAGTTGGTCATGCCGTGGACAAATAGAGCGTGCACTCATCTCTTCTATTAGTCGCGATTCATTCGTAAACCTATCCCGCTGGCTGGCAGATGCCAGAGCGTTGGCCAGTCCTCATCTCGTTGCTGTGCTGGTAGGAAACAAGTCTGATCGAGATGACGATAGAGAGGTTGAATGGGCAGAAGCTAGTAGATGGGCTGCTGAAAATGGTGTGTTCTTATAATCCTTCTGTGTACTTCAAAACTTATCTCTCTTAATAGATGTTCATTTTCTGGAAGCATCATCTCTAACTGGCGACAACGTTGAAGCACCGTTCCTTCTGGCGGCCCGTTCAATCTTACTCTCAATAGAATCAGGTGTGCTTGACCCAGAGAAGGCTGGAAGTGGCGTCAGTTATGGAGATCGGGCTTTAAGGCGAGTCAATAGCTCCAGCCGGTTGAGCTTCGGTAGTTTGAGCGGGAATCGTAATCGACGTAGCGGCACGGTCAAACTCAAGGTGAAGAGCTGGATCCCTGGTAGTAAATGCTGTTAATTCTTCCGTGAGTATTTATCCGTCTCGCCGCGACTCCACAAACTAACTACTTACAGACTCCATCTTATCGCATGATTCATCATTGGCCTACCGGGAATTTCTTGTTACTCGAACTCATACCCATCCACTCTTTATACCAGCGCGTGTCTATACTCCACCCTCACATAGGGTTACTATTACTCCCAGGTGCATCTCATCTTCATTGTATTCTCAGTCACACGTTCATTTGTTCCATCTTTGTTACACCTACTCTATCTACATGACCATCTAGATTGTCCTATAGTACCCGTAATCTGTCGTTGATCTGTTTCTTCCTTGCAGGATTTACCTCATCAGTGGCACATGCCGATAATCTGTGAGGCTAATGGACTTGGCCGCCAAACATACAACAAGACGGCTTCAAACCCTCGGCATCCCGTATCGAGACACAGGTGCTTTACCCATCAGAGCTAGATTCTGCTGACATGTTCCATGCAGTCCCGGCGATTCCTTCTCCAGCTCTGAACTTCGACGTACTTCATAGCGCACATGATCAGCGTTCCCAATGATTTCTCGAGAATTACCCGCATGGACTTCAAAAGTTCTCCACGTAGTTAAGCTATAACGGAGATGCACATCCGTTCGTAATCCTGTTGCCCTCTCCCATTCATCTCCAAGGACGACGATGGTTATCCCTCATATTTGGTAGACATGTCGACGATGTTCGCACCATTCAATCTGTCTAACGTTTAAGTAGACTTCTATAAGCCGGCTATCGCCCTTCCCCTGGTCAAGTGCAATTAGGTGACGAGAGTCGCGCCTTCGGTTCCTCCATCCTTACCGCAGCCATCTTCGTCGAGCATGGGGTCGTCTACGTCGAGGTGAGTGACGCGGCTTCTGGATGCAACCTCTTCCTGACGATTGAAAAGGATGTCATCGAGTAAATTGACGTCGGAGAGTTTTTCCAGCTCTGGTTACGACTCAGTGACAGCCTCGTCAAGCGGGAGCGCCACTAGCTCTCAATCAAGTGCATCCGTGAGCTCGAAGCCAACCCTTTCGTCAAGCAGTTCAACCAGATCTGAGCCGGCGCCTTCGTCAAGCCTATCAGCAAGTTCGCTTGCGTCGAGTTCTGCGCCGGGCTCTGATTCATCTCCCTCCTCGAGCCTATCATCGAGCTCAGAGGCAGCTGCTACTGTGACACCCAAGCCAACTCCAGCTAAACCTCAACCGGTACCTGCATCGAACCCTGCGTCGAGTTTAGAGTCAGAGCCTGCAAGCTCCCAATCCGCTCCTTCCACGAATCCCATGCCTAACGATCCCGCTACCATTGGCCCTCTTCCAGTGTCTTCTGAGAATCCCGAGTCAACTCCGTCCAAGAATCCGCCCTCCCCTTCATCCGCTCCGGAGGCCGGATCAGCTTCTTCGTCGAATGAGGCAGAGACCGTCGGCCCTTCCCCAGTCTCGTCTAATCCCAAGCCAACTCCTCCCAACGATCAGCCCGCTTCTGTACCTGCACCAAACCCCCAGCCAGCGCAAACGCTAAGCCCTGCGCCAGCTCCTTCAGTTAGCCCTCAACCGCCGGAGAGTTCTCCATCAATTCCCGAGACAACTCCCGATAGTCCTAGGCCAGCACCGGATCCTCAATCAAGTCCTACAAACGATCCTCAAGAAACGTCCCCATCCAGCCCAGGGACAACTGCTCCTCCACCAGAGCCAACACTGCCAGACGATTCGCAGCCTCCATCTAGCCCGTCAGTGTCCATCCCTCTAGGCAATGCCTCATCAGGCCCGACTCTCGCCCCATCGGGTGCTGAATCTTCTCCGCCAAATAGCATCCCGACCCCCGTGAATTCAGCTAAGCCGACTGTCGGTCCTGCTCCAACCGATGTGTCGGAAGCGGCTCCCTCTGGTGGCGTTAATCCAGAAAATAGTAACGACGATGGTCTGCCTACTGGCACACCACGAACCGTCACGGCTGCAGATCTTCAAGTCAATAGCCCGGCGAGGCGACCTTCCACGACCACCACTAATATCGGGGCGGCCAAAAGACCGACTATTACCACGACAGATACGCTTGCCGGTCCGTTCAGGCTGAAATACACTTCATTCTATCTTACTAACTAAAATGCAGCATTTTCAGGTAGTCCGGTGGTGGGGGTCGGGGTCGCAATGTCTGGTTCTTTTATTGCTCCCCTAGCAGTAGGGACTGGGGACCTCATCACCGTACTGAGTACATCAACTGCTTCAGACGGTACACGAATTACGGCGACGAATGTTATTCCTAACCCTTCCACGCAACCCAACGGGGAAGTACACAAGACCTCTTCGTGAGTTATTTATCCCAAGGCAAGCAGACACGGTCTAACATTGCGTTAGGTTCTTTGACAACACGGGAGCAGTCGTAGGCACATTTATTGCAGCTGGTCTTGTTGGTATAGCCTTATTGTCTCTCCTCGTAATCTGCCATCGCCGCAGGAGAAGGAGGCGGGGACAATTCCGGTGGTTGCAGGGCATACAGCAACCTCACAGTCCGATTAGCTCAATGACAGCCACGACTGAGGATCCGTTCGAAGACCCGCACCCACCTCAGATGACCCAACGAGCAAACCACTCATCTTCCGTAATGACGCCTGCTCATCCCGGTCGTGGTGTGGCGCTCTACGATGGCGAGCCACATACGGTACAACGAGATAGGTTCCATCCACTGTTCATGCCTGCTAGTGGTCCAGGAGGTACTTTTGGAGGTGCCACCTACCACCGAAGCATATCTCCCGACATTTTCTACGAGACCTCCCGCGCGACTACGGATGAGAGCCGTCAGAGCGCACTGATATTTGCTGCCGGTGTAGCGGGAGCACCCCATAGCACATTCAGCGATTCCGAGGAAGGACCATTCAGCGATATATATGCCTCCGACCGCTCTACCCCGGACTCCGTCTACTCGAACCGAACGTTGTCAGAAAGTCCCTTTGGCGACGAATCCGATAATGTTCGATCGGATGACTCCCACCATTCTTTCATCAATGTCGCACCGTTGGTACCATTGGTCTTATCGCCTCCGACTCGCCCTCCACGCTCACATCTCCGAGAGAGCAACTCGAAGATTCCGCCGTACAGACCTTTAACGCCTCCTTCTACAGTCGAACAGGACTCGTCTCCCCCGTCTCCCATTTCGGCTGTTGGACCTCGACGTGTTAGCTTCAACTTCGAACAAGTACAACCACAACCACAACCACAACCACAACTCACTACCAAGGCGACTACTCAAGCTGTTTTGACCCGTAAAACCCTGCTCGATGTGAGTCATCATTGACCTCATTTTTATCGACATGGATTTATCGTATACCGTTTAGATTCGCCCACGGCCAAGTCGTGATAGCGTCGAGGTCGATTTCAACAGGCAGTGAGACATATCCCATTTGTACTTCTACACATTTACGCAGAGCGATTTCATTATTCATTGACATGCATACATACTATCCCCACATCCTTTCTGGAATCTGGTTTCCGTAAGCAATACCTATAACAGTGTACTTGTATATAGGACATTCTTTGATGATTGTTTATGACATCTTGGGGGTATATCATTATAAGAGACGAACAGGCATTCAATTCATGTCATTGTCATTGTCAGACTGAGATTCATTGTCCAAGCTGCGTGACCCAAGGCGACGCGATACACGTGACGGCGTTGTGTCACAAGTCACGTTGACAATGATGACCCCGCGGGATAGATTTTCTCACTGTAACCACCATCGTCTATCTCGCGCTACCCTCTCTGCAATGACCTGGCCTCAATACAACACCCCCCACCGCACATCACACAAGCCACAGAACTCCTCTCCTCTTTCTTGGAATGCACCTTCGTCCTCCCCTCCCTCAAGTCCGCCATTCTCGTCACCGTTGAGCGCGGTCCAGTCGCGGCGCCGTTCGCAGTATAAAGCTCGCCAACCTTCTTCAAGCCAATCATCCTCCGCTTCGTCCGCTTCTCGCTCACCAGGGTGGCTCTTTAGAAGGTCTACCGAAAGCCATCCCGAAAAGGACATTATGCGACATAAATTCCAAACCAAATGCTTTAAACGCGCCGCTGAAGCTCGACAGAGTGCAGTAAAGAAGAAGAGGTTCAACGACAACATGGGGAGTGACCCGTTTGGAGAGGATGAGGATATGGATGATGATGTTGAGGAGACGGAGGACATGGGAATGTCGGATGAGGTGTGTTCCTTCGTCCACTGCTTCAAGGATACTCTAACCTAACTTGAACCTTAGCTTTACAGGCGAATCGTTGCCCATGCGAATAGCAAACTGAAGCGCCGCTATCTGGTTTCTGACCCATCTATCGCGGGCGAAGTTATTGACCCCGACGTGGATGATATCAGCGCGTGGGAGGCAGAACTACAGGGTATGTGCTCTCCCAGCTGTGCTCCCTCTCAAGATCCACTGACGTGTTGGTAGACTCCTGCCCAGTTGATATTGAGGAAGCCGAACTCGAAGCTTACGCAGAAGAATACGAGAAAATGGTATCAGCCGAGAACGACTCGGACGCCATTTGGGACGAGTTCGACGATGACTGTTTCCTCGATGATGAGTCTATGGACATCTCCTGAACTCAACATTCCACTATCAACATATCTATCCGCTTGTCTCATCTCCTCGCTTTGTTGGCTTTGCATTTATTCGAATTTATTGTACCCCCTAGCCTGTAAAATACGTGTACTTGTCATCTGCTGAATGTCAATATCTTTCTATACGGGAACTAGATCAATGTGTGGCGCAAATATCGAGCGCGATGCGCACGACCAATATTAAAATACCTCCCCAGGCCCGTTGAGTTGCGGATGCTACTAGCGAGCAATACGTCCACAATCCGCTCTTATACGAGTCCGCCAGCTGTCATAGGCGACACGAAGGTAGCCCAATGCGGCCAATGGTCCGTGCGCACCGCGCGAGTATAAAAAGCGAAACTCAGCACCAGAAATCTTCATACTTACCTTGATGGCACAAGTTCCTTCAAGTCCCGGACTTTTGGGCTTCAGACGTCCTTCATAGCACGGCGACCTTGTCCTTACAAAGGATGTTTGTTGCTTGTGTGGCCTTCGGGTCATGCACCGTCTCAATATTTTCCTGTCCCACTTTGGCCACTCTGGCTGGGTGGGCCACTTTTTTTTGGTCGGTCGGCGGCGCTAACCCTAACCTTAGTACTGTGGCGCTGGGGAAAGAACTGCCTATTTATATCTTCTCCAAGCTTCATTCACATGGACCGCGTGCTTGCTTCACAATGTGAATATTGTATCAATGTTCTACTTACTCCTTGAATTCATGTCATGTAAACGTCTAATTACAATGCTTACAGCCTCTTCGACATCCTTTACATCTTCCTCAACAACATTTGCTAGTATCTTGGTCAACTTATCCGGATGCCACCGTAATAACGAAGATCTTATCCTCTCTTTACGCGTCACCGTCGTGCCTCTAACCGTTAATGGATCCATTAAGAACGACTCAACCTTCTTCATCGTCACGTCAGCTGGCGTCGCAGGAGGAGGATAAACCGGCCATGGAATATCCGAAAACCTCAACAGAGGTTTTACGCTCGACGCCGACAAGAGGCTTTGCCACGCAGCTTCGTACGCGCCCCACCGCGCGTTCAAAGCCTCTTCAACATCCCGAAGTCGAATATCCTCCTTCATCGCCTTCGTCCGCACAGGATCGCGCCTCCCCTCCGCATTAAGGAGCATCCCACCCATCCTAACCCAGGCTTCCTCGCCACGACGCGCTTCAGCCCGTTCGGCATCCAAACGCGCCTGACGCGCTGCGGCCTCGCGTTTTAGTTGCGCTTCGTACTGCTCGCGCGCTGCGGCCTCCGCTACTGCTTTGGCTTTAGTCTCAGCTTCTTCAGCAGCGTTGTTAGACGGAGGCAGAGGGGAAGGTGGAGGGTTCGGAGGAAATGCGAGGTATCCGAGGCCTTGCTTCTGATAAGGCGAGAGGCGAGAGAAGGAAGACAAAGAAGAAGTCTTGTTGGGACTGGCAAAGAGGACGCCAGATGGGGTATTGTCGAACACGAATGAAGTAGTTTTGCCAGAGGTAGGTGATGAGCCAGGCGACTGAGAAGAGGAAAATGAGAACATGGCGCGCAGGTCGTAAAAGGTAAAGGTGGTTGAACGTAAATACACGCAAATACAACTTGGGGTGGCGCAAGCTTTGCGAACACAAGTACTTAACCTCGCTCATGACAGTCAAATAAAGAATGACGCAGAGTCGGACGTCACAGTTGGGATTACTGAGTTTTAGATTAACGGGCAAAACGAGCATACGTAGAGAAATGAACTATCTGCAGTACTGTGTCCATAGGTACTCGACAGCGTCTAAAGAGGTTAACAATTGCCAAAATACAATAATGATGATATATGTATGCCAGTTGAGGAATGAAAAATGATCGTGAGTATCTAGACAAACCAGTCCATAAGTCCATTATATGTACATACAACGAGTCTGCCATGCATTTTCATCAGTGTGAAAGCACACTGGCGTCATCTGGAATATTTCGGACCTGCGAAGAGAAGAGTTAGAACGGGGAGAAAAGAAGGTAAAGAAAAAGCATACACCAAGAACAGGACGCGAGTAATCTTCATCGTCCCGCAAATCACCCTTGAAGCTATTCGCATCTTCGTTCATTCGGCGACGAAGGTCTGGGTCTAGACGTTCGTCTCCCGAGCTGATAGAGTATGTTGAGCCCGCGCTGCTCCGTTGTTCCGCTACAGCAGCAGCAGGGATGATGGGGCTTTTTTCAATAATCCTCTGTGGATTACGCGGAGGTGGAGTGGGCGGCTGCGCAGCTTCGTTCGGATGTGACTGGTAGAACGAGGCCAAGAGCGGCTCATAACTGCCGGCGCTATGGGAGGCTGAATGACTGATCTTCTGTTCGCTGCCATTGTACGCATTAACAGCGTTGAAACCTTCGCGTGAAGGCCCTGCGACCATGCCTGGATCAGTGTACGGATTGAAGCCTCCTTCGATGTTCACGTCGTTGAGATATGAGGATAAGCGACCACCGCTGGGAATGGAGCTCCTCGGAGAATGCTGTGTCATCTCAGGAGTAGGCAACGTGGGGTGACGGTCATCCTCGTCGTCGTCTAATGGCGCCCGGTGGAAGCCCGCAGCAGCTAGAGTAGCTGAGACAGCAGAGTCATGTTCTAGCCGCTTGGTTCGACGTCGGCGCCGAAGAGCGAAAAATATCCAGAGCAAGATGGAGGCGACAGCTAAACCGACAAGGACAAAGACACCAGCAACGGCACCGGTGTTATCGAAAAAGCTAGATGGCTGTCAAATACCGTGGAGAAACGTGAAACAAGTGGGCACGCACGATGAACCATCCCCCGAGTCATTGTTTGGACTGAGAGTGGGGTTTACGCCGATGTGCGTAACAGTGACTACTCCGCCATTCGACTGAGTTGAAGTCGATAAGCTCGTGATTTCTGGGGGCGCGGAAGTTATCGTCTCGCCTGCGCTATCTGTAAAAGTTATGTAAACAGTAGACTGGAGTGTTGTTCTGTAAAAAAAGATTAATGAAAATAATCCCGCGCAGAGACGGAAAGCACACACACGACACCCTCCTGGGTGGTGGTCGCTGTCACTGGTTCATCACCGGCTGTTGTGACAGTGGTCGTTACTGGCGGTGCAGGCGTAGTCGTAGTCGAGCTTGGCGGAGGCACTGTGGTGCTGGTGGAACTTGGTGGGGGCGGCTGCGTGGTTGACGTGGTCGTTGGTGGAGGCGGCGCTGTCGTAGAAGAGCTTGAAGACGACGACGTTGACGTGGGCGGGGGCGGGACTGTCGTTGATGGCGCAGCCGACGTCGAGCTGGAGCTGGAGCTGTCAATCGACGGGGGCGGGTCCGACGTGGACGAAATAGTGGATACTGATGACATGGAGCTCGGTGGTTGTGTCGCTGTCGTCGACGGGGAGTCTGCTATCGAAGATGGAGTGGTGGTTGGCGACGATCTGAATGGAGATAGGCATTAAAACGCGCGCCAAGACGACGGGCTAGACACTCACGAAGGAGGGGACGACGTTGACACAGAGGCCATAGTAGTTGTAGCCGGTGGAATTGACGTTGATGGAATCGTAGTAGATGGAGGAGTCGTAGAAACGTCGGGAGGAACGGTCGTAGGAATAGTAGAGGGGATGGACGGCGACGAAGACATGAAATAAAAGAAATATGAAATGAAGCTTTCGTCAGAAAAGAGTATTGGCAGAGAGAAACTGGCGAGACGATGGTAAGCACCAGAAGGACTGGGCCAGCCACAGGCGGGTAACCTGACTGTCTCGGCTAGAAAAGAAATCTCACCTGTGAACGTTGACGACACTGATTGTCTGCGTACCAAGCCAACAGGCATCTACAAGGCCACAACCATGAAATCTAACCAAAAATGCAAGCAAAAAAGCCGCAGAAAAGTAGGAAAGAACAAGAAAACGAGGAGAAAGGTCGAGTGCGACGGTGGCTCCTGAACAAGCAATTCAGACGTGAGCACATCTGACGTCGTAACTGATCGTGGCTGTGCATCCGTCGCGATGGCAGGCGTTCTTACGAACGGATCCGTCTGCCGTTCTCTGGACTGCTCTATATCACTCTGTGCTATACTCGAATAAGTAAAGACTGAATTCTGAAGCTTCAGTTCAATAGACTCTGTATATGTACTTTGTTAATCATTTCGGCTGCGCCTGCACAGCTTGATCATTACCGGCCACGCCTTGCCTTTGCTTCATCACGACGATGCTCCTCGTCGAGTCTGACTCCGCCAGTAAAGCCTCGAGGCAGCCCCTCGAGATGCCGATACCCTCAACGTCCACAGAACCTCCCCCGCCATTCTCGGACATTGACACGGAGAATAACCACCTTCTCATCGACCTTTCCCAGCCCCTTGAGCCCGGATTATACCCAGATAACACTGAGGAGCCCCCGCCAGAGTTTACGCCGTACGATGCAGAACACTTCGACGTTGGCAACGGCAATATCATATCACACGACCCTCACCTCAACACAGATGGTCGGTGGCGCTATTTCTTCCTACGGGAACTTCTGACCATTCCGTTAATTTTATTTAGGCGAGGCGCTCTATCGTTTCTTGCTGTCACAGGCACAGACCCCTCCCAAACTAGCACTCCACGTTCGTGGCTCCCACTCGGAGACCCACCACAGAGACGTGACGGTCCGGCGGGACGGCAAGTCCCATACTGAACGTCAATCGTACACTACGACTGTCGTCGACTTTGACTTTACAATCGACTGTGATAAATATGTCCTTCCCAACGTCGTGCACTGGTCCGTGGGCGATACGGATCCCGCGTATCGCGGTCGCATGGTCAAGGACCTTTCCATCACTGGCGGGCCCATGCGAAAAGCCAAACGCAAGGAGAATAAGCAGTACAGTAATTACCGCAAACAGCTGGAGGCCTCTGGGTTACCGCCTTGGCTCGCCAACATAGATGGACGGCCAACGCAGGATGGCCTCAAATCGTCCAAGTCGATGCGTGAATGGGCAGATGACTATTGCGCCTCTCCGAAGCATTTGAAAGAATTCGTCTATGTCAAGGTAAGCGCCCATTTATCCTGTCCCCTTTTTCAACAGGCTGACAGCGGCCATGCAGAGCATCTACGGCTGGAGATTCGACAACCTAGAAATAGCCGTGCGCAAGGCCATCATGAGCGCCACACTCTATTCTGGGAACCTTATCGTCTCCTTTGACAAGTCCGCCACTAAAGTCTATATCCGCCCAGATAATCGCCTCTCCCGTATGCTCTCCAATAAATGGATCAAGTTCTTCTCCATCATTCTCTTCATCTTCCCTTTCATCTGGCTCTACAAGAGGTTTCACAGAAAAGGGGGTGGGAGATGGGAAGTGTGTGGCGGTGCGTACCCGACGAACAAATGGGTTGCTTTAGATGGCCCAGACCAGAAGGACGGGAAGACGGGGTTGCTTCTTGGATGCCGGGAAGTCGACTGGCTAAAGGAATGGGAGGGCACAATCTTGGAGGCGGTACGAAAGCGGCACGAATCGTACGTCCCCATCGATACCCCAACACATCTCGCAAGCAGAGCAGCACAGGACTTGTTGGTTCATCTAGCATAGTTCTTCAATCTTCGGTTTCAATGTTTTGCTTAAGATTATATATTTCGCAGTCTCATTCATGTACAGGAAGGAACCCAAAATGCATATAATAAACATCACTCCCAATACCTAGCTGTCTTATTCTCATTCTCCCCTCCAACCTCCAAAAAGTCAGATGGTCGATCCCGCTTCAGAACTCTCCTCCTGTTATTCACTGGCAACCTCTGGTAAGCCGAGTCTTGCCCCGCAACCGGCTGAGCCCCATACACATTCCCCCAATTTTGCGCATATCCTGCGCCACTGGAATTCTGCATCTGGAACGACGCCGCGGCTGCAAATGCCACAGACATCGCCTGTGCTTGTTGTAATTGCATCTGCGCCTGCTGATAATGCATCTCCGTCGTCTGCCGCACCTGCGCAGGAAGGGAGGGGTTCTGCAGCATTACGGAAAGCTGGTTGATCTGCGCCTGCAACTGAGGGATCCCATTTTCTATCATTTCTTGCATCTCCATCTCGTTCGGTTGTTGGTCAGAGTAAAAGTCTTGGTCGAGAGCTACGTTGTCGTCCTATTTAGAAAACGTTAGTATCGAAAACGAATTGTGGGTTCAATGGCTTACGACACTGGGACCTTCCCCGGCCGCGGCCTCGTCTTGCTCTCCTTCCGCCCTGCTCTTCTCGACCTCCTTTTCAATGTATTCATACACCCGTGAACGAGTCGTCTTGTCCGCCTCGAGCCCGTCCAAAGATGGAATCTTCTTGGAGCAATGGGGACACACAAAGTCACGTTCCAGGAGATATGTCTGGATACACTCTTCGCAAAACAACGTTCCGCAACATGGTGCTTTGACGGCATCCCGAAGAAGTTTATTGTCGATGGAGCAGAGTAGAGTTGGGTCGGAGGGGACACGGTCGCGTACATCGCCGGCGGTTAAGGCTTTCGCTTTTGATACTTGCTTCTGCCATGATGCCCTAAAAATGAGAAATTAGTCATGTCGTAGAGGATACACGAATGAGAACTCACAAATCGGGTTGGACAACGACATATCCACCTTCAGGTGTGACCATAACACCAGCTCCTAGCTGACCAGTGCTATTAGGGTTGTCCACGGCCTTCAGCATGCTACGAGGTATACCAGTCGTCCTCTTAATTCGAGGCTTGTTGTCGTATTCGCGGTCGTTATTCGTGGGGCAATCCTTGATCCAATGACCTAAAAGACAGTCAGAATATACTGGGTGCTGAACACCGCACGTCTATACAGACCTTTTTGACCACATCGATAACAGACATAGCTCGGAGGAAGTGCGCGGTCGGGAGATGACGCCTGGAACGCTTGATGTGGGACGCCACCGCCTGGTTTACCACCCCGGCCAGTCCCGCGAGGATTGAAGGCAATTCGTTGAGCGCTAATGTACACATAGTGGTGAGGAAGAACAAAAAGAGGAGTTGATTAGATCTCAAGCTACTATACAGATAGAAAACCCCCAAGGGTGCCACGAACTGGGACATTTTCTCTTGTGTCTCTTCCCAATTAGCCGATTGAGCTTGGAACATGGCTGCCATGGCTGCTGCCTCGTCGGTATTTTCGTCCACGGAAGACGGAATTGCTTCCAGCGTGGCCTAACAAGTTTATTGGGGGCCGTGCTTCGTTTACTTCTGGGTTACTCACAGGTTTCGATTGAGCCTCATCTTTACCGTCGAAACGTTTGGACATGGCACCTTTATGCCATGTACCTCCACCTCCGCCACGGTTAATAGGTTCGGAGGTAGGAATCAAGCTCCCGGCGCCAGCAGTGTAGAACGCGGCCTTTCCTTTTCCAAGACGCGCCGCAGGCATTCGTTTGACAATGACATACGATGAACGGGGAATAATTTCGCCATCATCCTTAAACTCTGAGTCCAGTGAGTAGCAATCCGTGAGCCTTGAGTAAGACGCACCTTGATTCGAAGTGCTGTCGTAGAGATACAAGTCAAAGTCATTCGCCTTGGCCATGTTGTTCGCGAGAATTATGTCGCGTTTAAGGTCGAAGACTGAGATTCCTGTGCCATCGAATGTAACTCTAGAGTCGTCTTTTCGTGACTTGAATCGATAGAAAACCGAAGATGCCATGGTGGAGGGAGAAGGAGGAGGAGTGTGACAAAGTGTGACATTTCAGACTTTAGACCACCGCCATGCTACGCGCACTGTTCGCTGCCACCCGCCCATTCTTGGCTTTCCGGTCATTCCAGTCTTCGTTAGCGGGGCACCAACGCCATCTACCATACCACAATGCGCTGCAGTTCCTCCGAGCGTCCCCCAGTCTCGTCCGAGGCATGAAAGTCCGGTCATCTGTGAAGAAAATGTGCGACGGTTGCAGCATAGTCAACAGGAAGGGCAGGATGTATGTCATTTGCTCAAAAAACCCAAAGCATAAACAGGTGCGTCTTTACTGTGCTAGCTAGTGTTGCTATTGCTAATACCAACATTCAGCGACAGGGATAGTCGAACTACATATATGTCATGGGCCGGGAGAGCGTATCCACATTTGAAACTCGTATTGCACACCATTCTCCTCCTGCACACCCTCTGCAACCTCAAATCCTACCCATTCAACCAGACTTTGGTGGTCCGTTTTCCTCCATTCTTGTGTGATGTCTGCCATGAAGGTATCGCATTCAAATTCCGGTGATAGGATTCGCGTGAGTAGGAGACGGTCGACGAAGGCTGGCCCGGACGGAGGAAGCGCCAATGATTCCGTGTACAGAGACGCGCCGCCAATGATAAAATGTCGGTGGACGTCTTCGAGGGTTTTGAGTTTGTCGAACGCCGCCAGCAAGCTGGTCTCGCGGTACGCAGGTGCTTGTATCTTGGTCTTTCCCCTGCGCGTATCATCAGACGAGGTACTCACACACGACGGAGGGAGCGTACAGGTCGTATTCACTATTCGTGCTAACCACGATGTTTGCGCGCTTGGACAGCGGTCGAAATTTCAAAGGAATGCTTTCCCATGACTTCCTCCCCATTATAACCGTATTCTTCTTTCCTTCTGGCGCGTTGGATGTCACTCGCGCGAAGTAGGCCATCTCCTTGGGTAGACGCCATGGCAGAGAACCATTTTGTCCGATTCCACCAGCCTTTGTAGCAGCGACGATGATGGTGAGAGGATAAGACATGTTTGCCCACTGGATGTTGTCGATTCACAAAATACTTCAATTATTACTTTTCTCTACTTCCACTGCTTCCACTCTTGGCCCTGTGGCGGCTTCACGGTAACCTTGCCCTTGCCCACTTCGTCCCAGTTTGTGCTCAATGTGGTTCCGCCGCTCTCAGAGTAACTCTTCAACATTGCACGCCTGGTATCCTCATCCGCATCGGCGTACATTTTCTGGAAGAACGAGTTGAGCGTAGCATCGCCGCCTACATTGGGATCTTCATCGGTGGATTTCTCTTTTTCGGTGGATAGAATGTTCTCTGTTATGCCCTCCCAGTTCTTGTGCTTGGGTTTGACGGAAGTTGTGGTCACAGCAGGAGCGACAGGGAACGGGGTCAGAGCTACGCAGCACCGACTTAATCAAGCGCTAAAGCCGAATGTGATGGAAAGAGATACTTACGATCGGGAGAATCGCCTACGAGGGCACCCCATCGGCCAATGTTCATCTTGGCGAACTTGACTTCGACCTTAACTTTGCCAACGTTGAAGGTGGATGCTTCAGTGTTTATTTGACCTTTTAAAGGTTCGAGCACGAGGGACTTGTCGCCATGGGTATAGGTGAACTGTATTCCGAGTTAGATACACTCCTGAGATGGCTAGGTGGCTCACCTTTCTGGGCTGGAATTCGACAACGACCTGCGCTGGGTCTGCGCCGCGATCGAAGATGGATAAAGTGAGATGCTCGTCGGTCTCGTAGAATTCGTGTCTACTGGAATTAGACGGTATAAAAGACAATTAACACAGGGCATACCTGATAGTAGCAGCCATGATGGTAATGGTAAGAGTGAAAGACGCGCTAGCCGCCACAAAATTAAAGTGTCACAGACCAGTGACAGAAGAGACGAGAAATACAAAGAAGACCACGTGAGTTTCGCGTGACAAGTTACCCATACGTCATAATTGATTGCCCGCATTCTCAGTCTGGATGGTAGCCAGGCGTCCCCTCAAACCACTACCATCATGTCCAGCATTCCGAAAGCCGTCCTATACTATTCGCAAGATTCTGTCTGGTCTTCAGTGGGTAGGTCCACGGCTTTCTCGTCTTATTTGTTGTCTAATTCTGCACGATAGTCCTCCTCGCGCTGTAAGTACTCCAATGACGCTCATATCTACACATCTCAACCTACCCCAGGGACGAGAAGGGCTACGGAGACGATGAATACGATCTCAAAATCGTTGACCTGGGTGAGAAACACCTTTCTCTCAGCTCATTCACAGCTAAATCTTTGTTCAGCCAAGGGAGAGAACTTTGATCCAACGTTCCTTCGACTGAACCGCAAAGGTCTGTACGCACAGTCCATCGTCTGTGTCTGTACTCAATATTTGCCAGCGACCGTTCCTACCTTGGTGGTTCCCTTGGAAAACTCGCTCTCCGGAGAAGTTGAAAGCCGCTACAAAGCGCTGAATCAATCAAGGGTACGTCTCCATCTTCTCGGGTGACCGCGTACCAACAGTGCACAGGCTATCGTTGACCTTCTCGACAAATCGCGTTCATCGCTCTCGCGGACACATACGACCTCACAGGCGCCGGCCATGGCATTGGCCCCAGCGACTGTTGCCTTCTCCACCACGACCAACTCTCTCCTTGATCTGATCCATTCAGATGAGGCGAACCCGAACAACTTTTTGTATCTGAATGCAACAGACGACGCGTCTCTCAAGATCCTGGCCGCGAAAATGACGCCTTACCTAACGACGCGTCGTGATGCGCTGGACCGCTATCTCGGCGACGATAGTCTCAATGTCTCCGAAAAGGTAAAAACGTTTTGGAGGGAGAAGAAGGACGCGACAGAGCTCTTGCTTGAGTTGTACAGCGATGGTCAGACCGCAACCTCTGAGCTCCCTGCTGCGGTCCAAGCAAAGCGTGCTGAGCTTTTCGCGACGTCACAATCTGCACGCGAGACGATGAAGGATATCTTGGTCAAAATCAGCACAGAAATCATCGGGCCTTACACTTTGGGTACGTTACCCGTTTGTCGGCGTGCCAAGGATGCTGAATGTGTTGTAGGCGACCAGTTCTCGATCGTCGACTTGCACCTAGCTGCTTGGTTGACACGTATTCTATCATACGCGGATGTTGACGCGAAGGATGATGGGGACGTAGCTACAGAGAAGTTAAGCAAGTATGTTGGTGGTGTGTTCACGCCAGAACAAACAACCAAGGTTGGTGCGTATTGGGAGGCTATCAAAGAGCGACCGAGCTGGAAGAAAGTGTACGCAACTGGCCTGCATTGAAGATAGAAATGTAATTTAGTAGTGGTGGGAAAGAAAGGAGTCGCAGATTGATAGCGGAATTTGATGAAATAATCAGCCGTAATTTCTCCCTCTTTCCCTAACCTATTCCAATACCTGCACATTCGCCGCAGACGACGACGACGACAAGCTCGCTATCGTCGTTCGTAAACGTGACTATGCTTGGTTGCGCATAGACTACAACAGCCTTGACGCTGTGCGCTTTGATTAACCAACCTCCATGCCTTTCCCCAGCACCAGTCGGCATCATGCAGAGACGCCCCAGTTGCCGAGTGTTATGCTGTCCGACGACTACGACAACGGCAGCACTGATTCGGACGACACCGCCAGGCTGCTCGTCCCGTCGACGTACCGTCCGCCACCGTCGCCGTCGCCCCGCTCCACCTTTCTCTTTCTACCTAATTCGCCAGGCCAAAACTCGACCGCGTCGACGGCTAACTCGACGCCCAATATCTCCCGGTCATCGTCACCTCTGCCCCAATTCTTCACACTGAACCACCAGTCATCATGTTCGTCCGAGACGGAGAGCGAGCCGAGCACCCCGCTCTTCTCAAGACGAACAACCTCCGGCACGTGGAGACAGCAGGATAGGCGGTGGTGGGAGTTTAGTCAGCGACGACGACGACGGGATGGCCGAGTCTTCCGGCTAATGAAAAAGTGGATGCGCCGGATAGTACGGCATCCGCTCGTCCCAAAGCAACCTATAACTATTGTGCGTCCACCTTGTCCTCACTTACACTTTTGCTAATGAACCTAGATACTTACACTCCTCCTGCTCTCCGTATTCGCCGCCTTCCTCAGCCTTCTCTTGATATACATCTTTAATCCCGACAAGGATCCGTTGCCATGGCGTGGCTATTGCTCAATACCATCCATGGCAGCACCAACTGACTATCTCATGTCGTCGACTTATCCTTCGCCTTATCCCGGTCCTTTATCAACAGAAAGCACTTTCCCTCCCGACAATCTTGATGCACTGCCACCCGCAGGCGTATTCATTGGTGTCTTCTCCATAGAAACTGCGTTTGAGCGGCGCTCGCTAATACGCTCGACCTGGGCCAGCCACGCCCACAGTCGGAACGGCGCGGGGCCCGGTGACGACGGTTTTGGTACTTCCCGCACAGCCGTGCGCTTTGTCCTAGGCCAGCCCAGTAAGGACTGGGAGAAACAAATTCAACTCGAGATGGAAAGTAAGTGTTTGCAGCCTTCCCTTCGCTGTATTCATTCTAATGCTGCCCTACAGTGTATCACGATATAGTAATACTTCCCGTCGCAGAGAACATGAATGGCGGCAAATCGTACTCGTTCTTTTCTTGGGCATCACTGAATGCCTGGATCCCACCAATATACCTTGACACACCGGTCCCTCCTCCACGCTACTCTTACTCCAATTTGACCACGCCGCCCCCACCACTAGCACCGCATGATTCCGTCTATGCTTGGCGTGATCAGGATACACCCCGACCGCGATCCTGGGTACGTCCAGATTATGTTGTCAAAGTCGACGACGATTCCTTCGTCATGCTCGCCGAACTCGAAGCGCGCCTCCGAGTCGCTCTCCACGAGAAGAAGACGAACCCACACCATCCCCGATACGAGGAGTGGAACATCACCACACCGCGCGACATTTACACTCCCGGCGCACCAGGGACAGATCCGTTCCACGACCCCATGATTTATTGGGGCTATCTTGTAACGAATCGGCTGCATCGGTTTATGGCAGGCGAGTTGTATGCTCTCAGTTGGAATTTGGTCGACTGGGTAGCTAGGGACCCTCTTGTCAAGGGAATGGTGCGAGGTGCCGAGGATAAGCAGACCGCCAAATGGATGACGTCCCACCCTCGCGCTTCAGAAATTCAATGGAAGAGCGAGCGATGCTGGATATACGACCATCCTCGATCTGGCACGGTGTATGCTCTCCTCTTCCCTGTCCCGCCTATCTTATTAATCTTATCGATAGTTACTCTCACGGCTTCCTATTCCCTTCGGAGGCCAAACGCGTCCGAAACAATGTGGCGGCCTTCCTGGCTGCGGCCCCAGATGAAAAGCCGGGGACAAGTACTGCAGTTGATAACATTCACGGAAATATTCCTGCACCGAGTTCTTGGGCACGATCGACGGTGTCTACTTTCGGCGTGAGGTACTCCTACCCAGTACCGGGTTTATCTACGCAGTACGCCGTCGAGGCCATGGTCGAAGGCAGTGACATGTCTTCCATCGCTGAAGGTAGTTTTAGCCTTTCTGCGCTAACAGACACGCTGACGGGTTAATTCAGGGACTGCAATAACTCCTGACTATGCATGGACGCATAGAGAAGGACGCGCCACTCGTTATGAGAACCGACGTGTCGGTGGCACGGTCGTCGTGCACTTCATCAAGAAGAACATGTGGTTCTTGGAGGCCGCTCTGGCGATGCTAGAAGGAGAAGAGTACTCTGAAGTGGAGAAATTCCATTATGGCCATGCGGAACAGGTCACCGCGCAAGGACTACGCCATACCCCACCCAATGAAGAACCTACTGTCCTTCCGTAACAATCGCTCCTTATACCGACCCCCGCCGACGTTATATTCTTCGCATGAATTCACACTGTCTTTTTGTGCTTTTATGTATTTTAGTTATCGTCAACCGCTGGGATAGATCGTTCCCCAATGGGGTTGTATTTATTGCAGGTTATAGTTATAACTATCTCTTGATCTATCGCTGTGAGGAGTAGACTTTTGGGGCGACTATAGAATCAAGATTAATTTGTGCCACATAAAACCTAATTGCATGTTGTGTAACCTCCCTTGCGCACAAGCGTTTTCAAGATCAGCGAATTATGATGGTATGTAGATGCTATGTACACTAAATATCGTTAAGTATATGTGGTCATGAATGCAGAGGTATATCGTCAGTATGATTGTTTATGAGACTCCAAATAACTATCACCCCCCACCGTACTTCCATCATCGGTTATCACATACCGACCATTCTCCAACCTAACATCCAAAGACAGTCCTTGAGATAGTCCTGCTCTCCAAAGCGGTGTAACACCCATCCACGTCCCGAGTTTCGCTAAGAACTTTCTCCGTTGGGGTATACCGCCAGTATGCACCGGGTCACTGAGCAGACCCTCCCATTTGTACGTCGGCCGGGCACGAATAGAACCATCGTCGTGATCTGTACCACCACCCGTTCCGAGGGTGCCCATCGTTGAAGGTTGGACAAGAGTTTCCATATCTAGATCCTCCATGTCCAGCTCTTCCAGTGCGTCCCCGCCGACGTGAAACATGATTGCCTATATATTTTGTGAGGAGTGCTCGGTGTATAGCTGATATTTAACTCACTTTGTTTGAACCCCGGAAGACGGTCTCGTTAAGACGGAGGTAGAGTTTATTCAAGAAACCTGAATGAAACAAGTCCATCCGCTGAGACGTTTTAGACATCAGCCCACGCTGTATCAAGAATGATTCCAGTGCAGGTCTTGGAAGCGGTGTGTATGCGATCGAGGTTGGATACCATGGGTTGAAGTCTGCGGCGTGTAGTTCCAACGCAGCCATTGTGTCGTGATTTCTACGCCACAAGTCATCCTACACATTGATAAGTAGAGAGACGTGTGCTTCGAGAAGATGAAGAGAACTTACCCAGAAAATGTACCACCAGGTCACTGTTTCGCTACTAGATGCAGCAGAAAACCGAGCAGACGCTGCTGAGAAGACTTCCTCACTTCCAGACATCAGCTCCCGTACCCTGCAGTCCTTCTCCCTCTCTACCGCACTCGTTGTCATGCGATTAGGATCTTGAGGGTGATCGAAGACGTGTGATAAGAAGCGATACGTAAGGACATCGGCCTTCCAGCGACATTCATCAAGGTGGTGTTGGCGGTACCGCTCGAGCGCACCTTCTACATCGTGTATGCGCGAGGAGATCAGCCCTCGGTTTAGTTGTAGGAATTTGGCTAGGAGAGAATTGAGTTCCAGGTCGGCCGTAAGTCCTATCACACTGCCGTCCAGATCAAGTTTCTTCGCATACGCGAGCACAACGTTGAAGCCACTCCCAAACTGAAATCCGTCCCAGCTGAGCTGACCCCTTCGTACGATCTTGAGTTTGCAAGTATCGTAGTGTACCGATGTGTGTGTAGTCGAACCGCCAGCCCATGAAAATAGAGAGCTTGAGCCTACAGGCTAGAAGGAATGAGCCATGAGCTATGATTGCGAAGACCATGCCTACCTTTACATGATCATAAGGCCATCTGACAGTTTGATTCTCGAGGGCTCTCAACGACATCCTGATTTGCCTCTTCCTGATGACATTTGGTGCTTCGTTCTGCGCAATATATCTTTCTAGGTCTGATATACTTTGCAGAACGACACAAGGTCCATCGTCATAACGAATAACCTGCAATGTTTAGCACTACTTTCAAAGTGAAAAGCGTTATTACTCACCAAAGTCGGCGGGAAAGGTATCCACCATGCGTTACCGAAGTAGTTGGTCTGGTGAGCATCGGTAGTCTTTTCGTCCTTCCAATACGAATCTGGTCCGACATGTTTTGATTGTATCTCCGTTTCCAGGTCTTTGAACCAGCCGCAATCAGGACCTGATAATAATGCAGCTGCCTTGTTATAAGTCTGAGAGCCAATTTCACGAAGAATCTGCCATACAGGTGAGTGAGGACTATGCTTGAGAGGTCTAGTGTCCTACCTTAAGGTTCTCTACATGACGTTCGGCTGGTGTCCCAGTGAAGTTGAGTAAATAAGGTGGGAATTCTGAATCGCGAGCTTGAGCAAAGATCATCTTCTGCTTTGGGGGAATCATGCACTCGGGATTGGTGAGTAGTAGTGTCGTAATAGATTCCTGCCATATACGTCGCTTCGTGTGCACTGACGGGAAGGACAAGTCCAGACTGAATTCCAGGTCAAAAGGGTGCAGCACGGAAGAAAGAGAATACGAACGCGGGCGAAAAGATGTCTATACCTATTGAGACGGGTAAGAACGGAGACTCGGAAATATGAGAGAGAGACTGACTGAAATCGATGCGCCTTGTCCAACCTATATCATGTCAGACAGAACAACCAACGCAGATGTAGTGACCCACGTTTAACCATCCTACGAACCGGTCCCAGATTGATAACAGTGAAATCTAGACATGGTTAGATCATGTCAAGGAGGGAAAGGTCTCTTGCGCACAGAAACTCAGGCCATAGGTCACGATATATATTCTAGAGAGCAAGTCAGTAAGCTGATAAGGTTAGAAGTTGAACCACACGAACATATACAAGATGTAGACATTGTATATTTCTTGTCTTGGTACATTCAAAGCAAGTAGTAACGCCACGATGGAGGTCGTTACGTAGTTCATGCGTGATGTCCATTCGTTGGCGTTGTTAACAGGGTCCAAGAATGGCGCAAAGAAGCACTGGGCCAGGAAGAAACCGATAGTAAAGACCAAGAGAACGATTTGCCGGACGATTGGGATGGGAGTACGTGGTAAAGAGCGAAAGAAGCAGTTGTCTGGATCAATGAGCGCAATGATGACCAAGGTGCTGAGTTTTGCAAAGAGGTATGTGGACTGATACGTAGCCCAGCCACGTCGATAACCTAAAACAATGAGACCCTAACCTATTTGGGTGACTACAAGACTCACCGCTATACAAAAAGGCAAATGGATTTTGATCTCGAGCTAAGAGTCGATGATACTCGGCGTCGAGATCTACATGATTGCGTTTCCGCCCCAGACCGGTATATTTGTCGACCTTCGGAACCGACTGGCGAATGACGCGCCGTACAGCAAATGGAAACCATATCGTGAGCTAGGCGTACGTTAGATAACGACATGCATACAGCGTAATAAAGATACTCGCCGACAACAAAACCAAGACCGAAAGGATGACGATGACTGGAGCAAAGTTTATTTCGTTCTTCTTCATGGTGGTTGTCCAACAGAAGTCGAGCGGATCACGATATTCGCTGGCGGGACCAAGGGGAGAAATTGAGGAGGGAAATGATGTGGCGTTCTTGTACGGATTCGGAACGACCCATAGGTCATCAGACCACACCAGAACATGTACGGCCATCGTACTCAGTGGTAGATACATCACTGTAAGAATAAAAGTGACAATCAACAACGGCCATCGCTTGCCCTCGGGCGCGTTCTGCTGAAGACCTTCCACACAAGTGTATCGATCACATTGGCGGGTTGAGCGGTGGAAATAGTATAACAACGCCGACGTTATTGTGAGAAAGATGACCAGGAGGACTAAGGACTGGGTGACCGATGAACCGAAGTTGAGGGCCATAACATTTGGACTAGTATGTACTTAGTCGATGTCATTTTAGGGCGATGTGAGCTTACATTGTACCGAGGAATAGTTTGTGCCAGTTATCAAGGATGTTATCACTAAGAAATGGAACTAGATCGGAAGGTGAGCTAACGCATTGATGATGGATACAGCACGTACATATGGTGGTTAGGATGAGGGCAAATATCTGGATTGTGTTTGCAAGTCCTTGTAAACTATAGAACGCGGCAAGAGCACTAGATCCCTACACACATTGGCGCGTTAGTTCGAAGCGTATACCGAGCATGGCGCACTTACTGTCACGCCTAGGACTATGTTCACCGCTGAACCCAGCAACCCAGTTCTATTTCTCCAGAACGGTGGAATTCGCTTATTCGCTTCGAGATCGTCGAGTGACTGTCCGACGCTAACAAGCCGGTCCATAGGAGGAAACATCTTGTCCTTTCCCCAGCGAGATCCGGATTCCATGAATGCTGGCCGTTCGAGAGATGCAATATAAGCGTCGAGTTTAGGAAGATGCAGCCTGGGAGCGCCGCGAGCAAAGACAGTGGTAGCCGGGACTGGCTTGTGAGGATTCTGAGAATGTTTGACATGTCTCTTCGCTTTTGCAAATGCGGACTGCTTGGACGCGAGAGTGATGTCGGATGGGGATGAGGAGTAATCCATACTCTGCAGAGGTTTGAAGCCATGGCTCTGGCGACTAGAAGCCGGAGAGTATGAGTGGTGTTTTTCTGAGAGCTTAGTGCTGCTTTCTCGTCCCAGTTCTGCAATGTCCATCGTGATTGTTCGTGAGAGGTCATTAGAGGTCGTAAGTTCCATTGCTAGGGGATGTGGGGGTGTTCGAAAACCATAAGATTGTATATCTGACTGCGTTCAGTATAACAATAGTACAGAAACGTTGGGGGTACGCACCGGTGCCAATGGGCCGTCTGGCACTAGCCGGAGCATGAGTTTGGCTACTGAACGAAGTGCGGGCATCGTCCAAGTCGTGCTGATCGTTCTCAATTCTCCTGTAGGTCATTGTGATAGTGCCAGGCGACGATCAGCTTCGCGGCTGTCAAGTAGGCATTACTGGTGGGCGTCCCAAAGCAACGACCAGAAACGTGTGACCTTGCCATGTCACCTCGATGACGTCGATCTAATCTAATCATTTCAAATTCACCTCTATTCGCATTCAGGCAACGCCACAAAAATACACAGGCTCTCAAAGGGAATTATGTATGATTAATGAAATGGTGGAGTACAAGTAAGAAATGTTCGATATAATAAAAGTGGTAGGAGGGCTCACTCTTCCCGGAAACGCGGTACAATACAAATCTCAAAGGATTTAATGTGACTGTAGAAGGGTTTATCAGGCCAGTTCACACTGTCAACGCGAATCGAGTACCTGGTGTGACCTGTCGTGAACTCGACCATTGGTTGCGAGTCACCAGGAAGATTAATGTCAAAGTTAGCCAATATACTTGCCATTATGAAGAGCGTTGATGTCTCTGCGAATTGAATACCTGTCGGGAGCGCATCAGCCGCACGTAGGACGGAGAATGATCTTGACATACGTACCGGGACATGATCTCTTTCCGTACCCAAAGGCGAACACTCTTGGATCAGGATTCAATTCACCATTTCTTGTATCACTGCACGAGTCATTCAGGAATCTACCGGGATCAAATTTGAAAGGATCCGGATAGAGATTTGAGTCGTGCATGATTGCCCAGACATTCGGAATGACAGTGGCGTCCTTGGGGATTCTATAACCGGCATATGTATCCTCTTCGGTGACGCGATGCGGTAATGCTGTTCAGATCGTCAGCGTGGGGCCTGGAAGAGAAGTTGACAACACTCACCCAAATTAGCGACAGGAGCGTATCTTAAAACTTCCTTCAGTACCGCCATAACGTAGACCATCTTAGCGCTACTAAGATTGCTGCAGCGTTGTAAGCCACCATCTCCCGAAATCATATCGACTTCCATCTGGGCCTTGCGCTGAACGTCGGAATGGAGGGCCATGAGGAGGACAAATGAATGAAGAGCAGAGAGGGTCTATCATTGATTTTTGTGAGCTCTCAACTCCATCGGGAACCTGACTGGAAATGGCATACCGTGTCTACTGCGCCGGCATACAGGCCGCCAGCACACCATTTTATAACTTCCTCGTCGACTCCGGGCAACTGTTCCAGAAGTCGAGACGTGAACGACTCATGGTAGACGCCCACGTTCTGCACCGCGGGTCACCATCAATATAACGGTGATTGTGAGCCAACGTACTGTTTGCTTCTTGACCCATTCATGTGGTACTCCAGATAGGTGGTCTAACTTCCGCTTCCATTCCTCACCTTGACGTCTGAAGCTCGCAAAGGGGAACCACATTGGAATAAAGCGGACTGTGAGGATCGACCTCAGAATCGTCACAAGATAGGCAAAAGGAACGCACGAATCGGGTAGTAATCCACGAGCCACCGGCCAGGTGCCATAGCCCAGCCAGAAATTTTTGCGCATTCTTCCGCGACGTAAATGAACTCGTCATGTTCTGTTCTCACGGTATAACCATAGGCTATTCTCATGATAACAAAGACCGCATTCCTGTATCCTTTGGTTAGCCCTGTGTGGAGAGGTAAAAATCGAATAGTCTTACCTGCGGAGATGGCCTTCCCACTTATCCGGATTGTTGTTGAAGCCCGCAATCAAGGTTTTGGCCCCTTCTTCCAGGACAGGCCAGTAAGACCTGACAGCTTGGGGACCTAGCCCTCCACTGAGAAGTTTGCGATACTGTCTGTGCCGCTCGTTTAAGGAGGATATGTTGAATACCGAATCTCCTCGCCCACAGAGGTCGTGATACATCCACGCCTTTGGTCGGTCAGAGTATATATTTGCGCGCTTGTTCAAGAGGTCAATCACAGACGCGTAGTCATTGAGTACCACCAATTGACGATTATAGACGCGAAACGCTATAATGGGACCTCAAGGAACAGTTAGACGAGGACAAGTAAGTGAGAGTTAGAGCATACTTTGAAAGAGCTGGGACCATTCGTAGTATCTCTTCCACGGAACGACTTGCACCAAGTCATTCTTTACACCAAGGAAGAAGCTTCCCTGAGGTCCAGGGGGTAACGGGAGCTTCGAAGATACAACGCCACGCAAGGTAAGACGCCAGATTAATACTGCAACGACAAGGGTGATGAAGAGCAGCATTCGGTATACCTGTGAGGCCAGTAATTCATCACCGTAGCGCCCTTGGACTCTTATAAACGCTTGGTCCGGAAAGATAACCCGATGTAGCTATGCCAGAAATTATCGTGACCTCGGCGAGTAAGTGACTCAGTAAACTTTATAACGAAGGCAGCGGGAATATACCTGTGCAGCTCATTACTTGGACACAACGTCAATCAATCAGTTCCACAACACTTCGTGAGAAGTGGGTGCCCTGCTTGAGTCTCGACGTCCGGGGGTGGACCCTCGCCTGTCCACCCAACCAACGGTGGAAACGAACAGGAACGAGGCAGGTGTAGCGAAAGAAGAAAGGATCATCATGCTGAAACCTAGCGTGTTAGACAGGAAAAGCGTCGCCTGTTCAGCGAGAAGCGTAAATAAAATTTAGGTTGGGACAACAACCTTTCGTGTTTCTACGGTGGCTCATCATTCCGTCCGTGCCTTTCGCAAGATGGGGACCGCCTGGGACCGTTAACGGTGCGGGAGACAGCGCGGGAGGAGCCGAGAAGGTGGCACCCATACGGATCTCGAGATGCCACGGCCACGTTGTGAGATCATATGTAAGGAAATGTTTGAGCTTGGAGAACCAGAACGTGGCATGAACCGGTGCAAGCGCCTTGATTCATTATCATAGTCTCTTTGGGAAGAAGGGCTGTCCGCGAAGAACGGTTGTGGGGATCCGGCAGGTAGATCCACGGCTCATCGTGAAGAGTATTCATTCGCGATCGGTAGTTTGCTCGATCCTTGGCACATAGCGCGCGCGATATCGACGATGTAAAAGTGTTTTCTCACACAACTCTAAAGAAAAGTGTCCGTCTATTTGCCGAACCGCATCTCCGCCCCCGCAAACTCGTCGAGGGCTTCACGGAAAGATATCTCAGTAATAGGCACCGGCAAACGCCTGGAGTAGTAACGAGAAGGAAGAACCCAGTTGATCCAAGCGTCGTGCCGCTTCATTAGGCGATTATGACTTCACATCTTGTGAGGTCTTGTTCAGGAAGGGGATATGCTACGTACTATATCTCCGTCAAACGGATTTGTAGAAGTGGGAAGCCATGAAGTTCTAATGCAGTCCGGTTGTAGGTTGAAGGCGATAGTGGATGGACAATCATGAAGTCTGCGGCAGGAAGACCGCCTTTGCCTGTGGAGAGACAAAACATTAATTATAGTTCAAGATAGTTCCCGACCGTACCTTCCACGCGCCACTTGATGTCGTCGACCGTTAAAGTGAAGGGTAGGTCCTCTTCAGTTGAACTGTGTTTACATGCTTCTTCCCTCGCGATGTCAGATGCAACGGCAGCAATAGTCGGCTTGGATGCCTCGGCTGATACGATATAGACGCTGGTGAATTCTACGCGAGATGTTGTTCTCTTCCATGACTGCGGGGAGTGAGCGCTGGGTACTTACCAGGAGAATTGCGGGAGAATTTGCCCGCGCCGGGGGCCCTTCTAGAGTCGAAAGGTGCGTGAATGACTGTGAAGGGACTCGTCGTGTACGGGTGAACCGGGGACATCGAACGGGATGCGCAGTCGGAAAGCGGAGGGGTCGGAGGGTAAGCGCTATGGTCTTCGTCTGTAAGCGACAAAGACGACGAAGATACATGTCGCTCGATTGTAGGCGTTAGTGCCTTCAATAATCCTGTTATATCAATAAGCGGAGACCCTAGCGTATATCGGGAACACGTACCGCGTTCGTCATAGAAGGTTATTGTTGCAATTCCTACTTCTCTGCACCAGTCCAACACCCGGTAGACCGATTCTAACAGGCATTTCTCCGTCAAGTCATAATGCGTCTCCGAGTCCGGGATAAAGAGTATTGCGAGGTGTTTTGGAATTTGCCGCCGCGGAGCAGTCAACGAAAGCGGTGCGACGTACGCAAGTCGTTTCCAGCACGAATACGCGAATAAAAGCACGGAATGAAGTGCGTGGATGAAACGAAGGACAATATACGCGACAGAGCGCATCGTTAATGGACGACCGACGTGGCAGAGAAACAGTGGCGAATTGCCGCAAAATGCCGGTTTTTTACAAGTGCGGCATGACCGCGTTCGTCCTTCTCTCACCACGATCTCCCTCTTTTAAACAACTCGGTCTAATCGGTGGACGCGACATGCACTTTGCTTCTTGCTTCATACAGGGTTTTCACTAATAATAAACGATATTCCAGCTCTACGAAATGCCCAGCGTCTCCCTCATACACGTCTACTTACGCTTGGAAATAGCTAGACGCGAACTTGGCTGTGTTGTCAGTGCTATGGCTGCCACCGAAGACATCTTAGCACGCCAAAAAAGGGTGTGCTTAGATTTACTTTCTTCTTTGCACAAACACGAGATCCTACATTCAAGTCGAAGCGCGAGCGATGGGAAAACATACCCTTCTAAGAGTGATAGAGGTGCGCTGTGATCGCAGTGTTGAACAACATAGTTCAGAGTAGCAGGGCGTGGGTACCAGGCAGGTCTCGAATTGGTGGGAATCTAAGTTGACACGAACATGTACTAACAAATTATAACAACTTTTGCCTTTTACCCTTACCCCTCCGATCATGATTGAAGCTTTTCCGCTTAACGCTTTCGACGAGGCTTTCCAACTTGCGCTCCGGCGCGTGATCAGTCTTTTGAGTAGACGAAGACTCGTGCACTTTGTCTTCTCCCCGCTTCTTATGCCGTCGTTTACCGCCTTCCTCGAGTATCGCTGACATTGCTTTCGTCTTCTTGAACCTGTGGCAACCATCAGTAAAGAAAAATGGAGAATGGTAAGAACATACTGAGGATTGCTGGGGTCAATGGCAAAGTTGGGATCTTCGTGTAGGACACTGAACCGATTGTCCGTAACGTCGATGGAAAAGTCCGGCTGGGTCTCGTCAGTCGATGTCTCGGCTTTCTTCTTCTTGTGCCGTATCTTGCCCTTGCCCTTCTCTGCCCGGAGGATAGCCTTGAGGTCAAAGTGTTTTTTGTCATCGGGCACCAAGTCAATGTCTGCGGCTTTGGTTTGTGTCTTGAAGGTGACAGACTTCTTGGTGGGCGCAACAGCAACGGGCTCGTTGTCGTCTTCTTCGTCATCAGCCTCGTCATCCTCTGTATCAGCTTCGAAGAAGTCATCGACATCCTTGTCCTCAACAACCTCCTTCGGTGCATTACGTTCCTCTTTCCTCTGTTTCCGCTTCTCCTTCATCTTCCGCTTGTACTTCTCGATAGTCGTCTCGTCCTCTTCACCCTTGCTCTCTGAAAGTCCCGGCGTGAAGGTAATCTCCATGTCGACATCCGAGGCGCCTTCGTCATTGCCGTTACCGCCCCACCCCTCAGGCATGTCGTTATCGTTGCCTGCCAGTAGGAGTGCCCGCAGTTTATCTCTCGATTGAGACTTTTGTTTCGACTTTTCCGGTCGTGCTTCGCCTTCTGACTCTGAAGAAGATGCGATGTACGCCCGGAAGTTATCCTCTTCGATTTCTTTGCGGGAGAATTTGCGTCGGGTGATTTGTTGCCTCTCTGGGTCGTCGTCATCCCATGTTAACTTCACTTTTGAGTGTCGAAGAGCCTAGCTTTGACATCAGGAGGGAGATGTAGGAAGAATAATTGAGCACACACATCTGTGACAAAGTCCAGGGGTTTACCCAAGGTGTCTGCTTCTGCAGTAGCTTCATCTCTAGCGTGGGATCAATAACCGGGGAGGACAACATATTTTCAACGAACCTAAACGCGTCGTCGAAAGTCATATCATCCGGGACAAAGCTGAGATTGAAGACATTGGCAGACCGTTCCAGTTCTGTTCCCTCCAACTCATCAAAAATATGAGAGGCAGCCTCAACTGAATCACATTCTATGATGGCGTAGTAATACCTGGTAGATCCATAGTTAGACAGCACAGTGATTGACAGGGTTTCACATACCGTAACCTATCCAACTGATACTTGCGCAACGCGTCCTCGTTGACCTCATCCTCCTCAGCAACTTCGTAGATAGTTTTCGCGTTAACCTCCGAGAGGTCTTTTCGCTTTTTGAAAAGTTCGGCTGGAGGACCCTCCTTCTCCTCCCGGGTCATTCGCTCCTTCCCAAATTCACTGGGAAGGACGCGCACGCTAAGGACCTGCCCACGGGCCTGTGTGGTAGATGCTTTGCGTGATGAAGATTCAGCAACACGAGATGAAGATGCGACGGGTGGTGCGGTTGGCGAAACAAGGGAAGAACATATTTTGTAGAGGTGTGCAGCACGCACATGATCCCAGTCGAGGTTTACCACTGCAAGACGGCGCGTGCGCTCGCTTTCCTCGATCTCCGGGTGCTCATTTGAGTACGCAACAGCCTGAGCAGAAAGATCGGCGTATTGCGACTCGTCCAGGTTTATTTCTTCATCGCTGTCTTCGTCTTGCACGCCGACCTTGACAAAGTCGTCGAGTTCACTTTCTTCGCTGTCATCTGCAGCGTGTGAAGGCCCCTCCTCGTCTGAGGACTCTAGCAGGACTTGTCCACGCGCGAGATCAATGGGTTTCGAGTCCTCTCCTTGTTCATCAGCATCTTGGAGATGGTAGAAACGTCGGATATTGTCCTGCTCGTGTGTATCTGACAGAATACGACCATACTTGTCAACCCGTCCTAAAATGATGGTCAGTCAACGCAGCAGAGGTAGATCAAAGCGGTGCACACCCGAAGATTTCTTTTTAGATTTTTTGTCCGGCGCAAAGACTGACTTGAAGCGATCGTCAACTTGGACTTTTGCTTTCTCTTTCTTTGGCCGACGGAACCTCGGATCTGAACGCAGTCGGGCAAAACGTGGGTCGGAGGAGGACATGGATGAAGATCAAATAAATTTAGAGATCGCTGTCAGCCGAGATGGACGTGGAGAGTCACGTGGAAGCCGCCTGATTGGCTGAGGCTCATCAACTCGTCGTCACGACCATCAGGGTTCCTGGCGATATATAGCTGCCTGCTTTTCTTGTCTCCCACCTTCTTCACCCTCTGTCTTGTACGTGGCGCATTTTTCCGTGTATTTTCCTTGCTCACTACGCTTCCAGTCTTTTCCTTCGTTCTTTTCCTTAGGCCTGGACGCCTCCCCATAGTCTTTCCAACTCACTCAACTTGCTCTGCATATCCCTTCGTTAGTCATGTTCGCCCGCATCGTTGCCCTTCTGCCTCTGGCGCTTCTCCTCGCCACCCAAGCGATGGCCTCACCGGTGCGCATGCCCGTGAGTATCTCTTCTTGCGCGTATTTTTGCACTGTTTTGACGTGGAACAGGCCCCAATGCTCAAAGCACGGGCACCCGCCCCCGTTCCCGCCCCTCTCGAGCTTATCCCTGCTTACAGCAGGTCTGTTGTGGATGTCCCTGTACTCGCTAAACGCCAGGAGATCGGCGGCGCCATCCCTGTCGAGAAACCCACCAAATCAGTCAACGGTGTGATCACCGAGTACGACCGTCGGGAAGTCAAGCGTCAGGAGATCGGCGGCACCATCCCAGTGGAAAAACCTGTTAAATCTGTGAATGGTGTCATCACCGAGTACAAACGCCAGGAGATCGGTGGTGCCATCCCAGTCGAGAAACCTACGAAATCCGTCAATGGTGTCATTACCGAGTACGACAGGAGAGAGGTCAAGCGTCAGGAAATTGGTGGCACCATCCCAGAAGAGAAGCCTGTCAAATCAGCGAGTGGTATTATCACAGAGTACAAGCGTCAAGAGATTGGTGGTGCTATCCCGGTCGAGAAGCCCACCAAGTCTGCGGGTGGTGTTATTACAGAGTATCGCCGCGAGATCGTCACGCGTGATATTCCTGCTCATGTGGCGGTCAGGTCAGTCGGTGGGAAGATTATGCTTTACTAGGTTCGTCGCGTTGTTTCTGGTGTCGCTCACCTGTAGCTGACTTTGCATCTCAGACGAGTCGGAGTTGAGATGGATCACTGGCGGATTCAGAAGTGTTTAGTTTAGCGTTCACTTGTCTTTTTCTTACAACAATTTGAATCTCTAAACATCCTAGTCTCGCGGCGTGTACACCCATGCCCAAATACTGCCACCTTCATCTGTGCCCAACACTATGTTCCCTTCCGCCACCATTCGACAATTTACCAGCTGTCTCTTGCTATTGTCCGTGCTTTTGTCGTCCGAAGGCGATAATGTGAGGGAGAGCCCTTCCGGTTCCGGTAGATTCAGCAGTGGTCGACATTCATCCCAAGGGATAGGTTTTTCTGGCTTTGCTAGTGCCAAATTGAATATTGTAGTTTGTGGGAAATTGGGGTATGTGATCAAGGCGAGTGGGTCATGACATGGAGACCGAAAGTAGGAAACTCTGGCGGGTGCAAAGTTGTCAAGCGAATGTGGCAGTGAATACGTCGATAATACGTGAAAGGAAGCTGGTGCGAGTGAGAAAGATGGTAATTCAGACGCGAACTACCGATGCTTACAGCTCTCTTCGTAATCCTGCTCATTAGAGTTAATGGATGAATAACAGTAGTATGATGTAGGGAAGACTGACCGATGCACAACCTCTTAGGACCTGTTGATGTGTTCGACGCCAACCGGGAGGGAAGAAACGTTGTACGCTCAGCCACTGCCAGATACAGATCTGGCCAGGCTGGACGCTGCCCTCCGAGACCCTATACTCTATCGGAGCGCCATGCGAGACCAGTATATCTGCGCTGAGCCTTCACAAGAGCCATCAGAACATGGGATCTCATAATTACTAAGTTCATACCATGAAACGGACAGGACGCGGGAGGCGTGTATCCTGTTTGTGCTGAACAGTGGTTTGTCTTCGCACAAAAGTTTATCGCCTGGCTCGTATTTCGGTACATGCCAGATCTTGACCTTTCGGTCTATCTGCAAAAGGCGGTGAGCGCACTATGAAAGCGAAAGAGATATCCACGCACTCCGCATGTAGCGATTAGTGGGAGAGATGGATGGAATTCCTGCATATGTGTAAATGATTCAATGGGACGGCCGGAACGCAGTCGCTTACCGCGTTGAGGACATCGGCACTATGTCCTCCTGCTCCAAGCCCCATGAGAACGATAACACACCGACCCAACCCATCGGAAGGTTCGCCTTCGATTTCTGACATGTCAAGACCTTGTGAAGGACCTCCGAGGCATTGCAGACCCGTGTTCGGCCAAGGTCGGTTATCTGGACGCTGCTTCGGAGACTGAGTAAGATCGTATATGCGCGTTGAGTGGTCCCGTGAAGTCGACGCGAATATGTGAGGTTGTGTTGGATGCGCGGCTAGAGCTGTGATTGACTTTTGGTGCATAAGAAGGTGCGGTGGATGGTAAAGAAGATGAGCCTTACCCCGCCGTGGCCACGAAGCTTGGTTATAATGGATTTATGACGAACGTCAAAGACATAAAGCAGTCCGCCATGCGCCAAGACGATGAGAGGATCCAAGGAGGGGTTCGACGCGCTAGGTGGACAGAGCGCCCAGATGGCCCGTACGTGATCGCAAGATGGTATCCTAAGTTTAGGAGAAGGCTGGACGGGCTGTAAGTGCCATATATACGAGGAGAAACGCGTACCAACTTTGGGGAGATTGATCAAGATGGACCGCGATGTTCTCATGTTGAGCAGGCGGACTTGATCTTTGCCAGTCACGACGACGACATGCTCAAATTCGGATACAAAGCTGGCCCAAGACTGTTCATCGATCTGTCGATTTATGGTGGTACGCAATGCAGCGCCAAAGGGAAACGGTACAGAATCATGGGCGATTCCCGTCCATTCGCTACTTGTCTACGGACAAAAGGTAACATACAACGAGTACAGCAAGACGCATACTCACGCCAAACCTGCGCGCCAGTACGAACGGCGCCTCTCCAGTTTTTCTGAACCACGGTGGCATAAATTCGTGATCGTGGATCACCGATTGGTTGGGTAACCGTCGGTGTTGAGCACGGCCCTCTGAACCAAACAGCCACCACGATCGTTAGCGAGCAGTCCCGCACCTCAACATCTCCATGGCGGCGTACAGTCCCAAACAGCCTCTTCCAAGAGCAACAACCCTCGGGCTGCAGGCGGCAGCAGTCGGGACAATGGTCAGCGCATTGCGCAACGCCCTCGGCACACACGCTCACGGCGCAATGGGCGTCCTAACGCGCACGGGTGGTACAATAGGCCTCTTTGGTGCGTCCTGCGCGTCCCTTTCGTATCGCCAATGCTCATTTAGGTCTCCGAACAGCTGCTGTGGGTGCTACATACGCATATACCGAAGCATTCGTCGCGAATCAGCGGGAGAAAGACGATGCCCTAAATGGTGCAGCTGGAGCATGCGCCGGGGCTTTCCTAGGTGGCATACGCAGTGCGTACTCCCTCCGAAAGCGCCATGCAAATTACTGACAACTCGTTCAGCCGGTTCGTTACCTGTTGCGGTGACTGGATGCGCCGTCATGGGCGCAATTGTGGGCGGATACGACTACCTGGGCCATCTCTCACCCAGCACCGACGAGACAGTGGCCGACAGACGGAAAAAATTCTTCAAACATCCTCCAGACTTTTCTGTAGACCCCCGTCCTGAATGAACTTGACCGTCAATTTAATACACTAGAATCTCAAGACTACTGCCCGGTCCTCATTCTTCTTCTACCTGCACTTCATTCATCTCCTTCTCCGCCTTCAATTTCTCATATCTCTCCTTAACCTGTCCTGCATACTCCTGATGAAAATCTTTCCAATGGCGCCTGGAACTGCAATGGGTCTGCGCAAATATTTAGTCGGCGACGGTAAAAGTACGAGAGCAAGTAGCTCACCTTCTTGGTCAAGATCTCCAGAATGCCATCGTCATCTCCTTCAAGCTTGTCCGCTCCGTTCAAGAAAAATTGTACAAGAACGTCCAAGTCCCTTTCAGTTGGTTCCAAGGCATCCAGCGCCGCAACGACGTCTTGGTCCAGCTCAACGTTAACGGGCGGTGCCTCCTTGGCCCGCTCTGTCAACCTTGCCTTCTTGGAGGGAAGCTCACCACGCGGTCGATAATGTACGGCAGTCTGTTCCTTTTGCGCCAACCTCTTTCTGTAGTCGATCTCGGCCCTACGTTTGGCTGTATCAAGTTTTTCCCTCATGTCGCCACCTCTAGTATTAGTATACCTCACGGCGACCCATGAACTAAGAGGATGGCTGGGTATCTGTTTCTTGATTTAATGATAATCGTAGTTGACTTGAACACTTTCCACTCACCTTCTTCGCTAATCGCTCGCAGATAGCTGTCCAAGCAATGCTCGGGTCGCGTCTCCACACAATCCCCGCGTACTTTACGGCGTACTCCCTCTCCTCCTGCGTGAATCGATTGCCTCTTGGTGCTGGTACGGCATTGGTAGGTGGTGGAGTGGGCGTTCTGAGGTCAGCGTCCCACTGCAAGTCATTTGACGGCGATGCTTCACGCTTCACAAATTTGCGAGGAGGCGGTTCAATTCCCTCGTTGTCGCTTGACAGGTCGATGACCTCCGTGTCGGGTTCGGTTTTGAACTTGACAGTCGATCCCGAAGCCTCTGTCTCCTCCTCGACAGACTTTCGTGATTTGCGACCATAGGACGTCGAGGATGACTCTGGCTTCAGTGTAGTCGTTCTCTTTCTCTTCGGCGGCGGCTCGTAAAGGTACGGAGTATGGTCGAGGAGTTCACCTGCGGCAACGCATTCTTTGATGAATTTTTGGTTGATCACTGGGATTCCCAGCGGCTCGGCTTGCATTTTATAGAGGTCGTTGCTGCTATCGGGAGGATTCAGGACGACATAATCAGCTTGTTCGGGTGTGATTGTGCTGGCGCCACCGCCGTTCTATGGATTCGAGGGATCAGGACAAGTAAGGCAAGGTTGAAGGCTAATGTATACCTTGATCATCTCAATGAGTTTGGATCTCTTTCCCCTGATAGGTATTTCAATGAAGAACTGGAGCTTCTTTCCATTGCGCGCAAATGGCCTAGCGGTATGCGAAGACGTAGGCGTAGGCGCAGTGGGAGTTGTAACCAGAGCCAGAGAGCTAGATACATGCGTAGGAGGGCTGGGATCGTGAGTGTTTGCTGGATGAACTTCCTTCTGCTTCCCCTTGCTAGATTCTCCACGGCGGGTCAAAAAGGAAGTGTCGTCCTCGTCCTCGTCCTCGAGTTCGACCTCTTCTGTCTGCTGCCGCTTCGCCTTCGCCTTCCGCTTCACAGAGCGGGTGTCTGGGTCAAACGTCATTGACGGCGGCGACGGGGGACTATGATCGGGCGCGTAGGGTTGCGTAAATGGAGAGGCGTCGCGCTGGGGGGCGGGCGCAGTCATGCCATTTGGGATCGGAAAAGGCATGGGAGGAGCACCAATTGACATGCTGGGAGGTGCGCCCTGCAGTCCTGGCATGCCACCCATCCCATTAGGCATCCAGCCGTTGAATCCCATGCCGCCGTTCATAGGGTTGAAGGGCCCAGGCTGCATCATCATACCGGGCATACCACCGCCAGGTATTATGCTCTGCATCATGCCATACGCACGTTGTATTATCTGCTGTGCTTGAATGGGATCCATTAAGCCAAGGGTGACCAATGACTGCATCTGGGACACGAGAGCGCTGGGATTAACTGCCATAGGATTCTGCTGCATGGAAGAAAGAAAATCGGGAAACAAGTTTTGGTTATGCGGTGGTTGTTGATATGTGTTCCCGTTTGGCAAGAAATTAGAGTCGTGGCGTTGCATTTGTTGTTGTTGCCCAAAAGATGTTGAAGAAGTGGCGGGAGCTGACTGCGTTGTTTGTGGATTGGTGGCGATCGGGAAGCTGGTTTCGTGGCGACTTGAAGACGCTGAGGCTGAGGACGCGTATTCACGCGGAGTGAATGTCGCTGCAGCGAGTCTTCGAGGGAGATAGGGAGACTCAGTGAAAGTCGCAGATATTGGTGAGATGCACGCCGAGTCTGCCTTTGAGCCGTGGCTCATTGCAGGAGTTTGTCTGGGAGTAGGCAATGCTCTTCATGAAATAAGGACAGACCAAGACAAAAACGGTATGATACGCACTCTGAGTCGATTACGTTTCGGATAGGACAGGGAAACTCGTCGTCAGAATCCTCCTGCTCCTCGATTCCGTCGTCCGTCGCGAGCCACGGCGTCACGTCTTGCTGCAGCGAGCCCTCTGAGACGGAGAATTCGAGCCAGTGGTAGTCAAGGACAGGTTTGCTTGGGTTGTTTCCCCAAGTGCGAATATACCTCCGACCGGAGGCGGATTGGGGGTTGACAAGAATGTAGTGCGCGTCTTGAGGACTGAGTGCGATTTCTCCGCCATGTGTCTTGGTGGCCGCGTTAGAGTGCAGAGAAAAGAGAGACTAAGGCTGCATACCCGTATCTGCGCGCAAAGCTTGGAGCGAATGTGGATTTGGCCGTTGGGATCGACAAGTATGCGTAGTGGCGCTCCCGCTTGATCGCGTAGCATCTCCGCTCGGCCTGTAGAACGTTTTGTATGGCTTGATGTTACGTTCATAGCGGAAGAAGATGATGAGTTAATTCATCGGAGTGATGGTAAGTGATTAAGTCAAGGTTGCTCGATTTCGCATCCACAAACGCAACTACTCTAGTTGGATCGATGGCTTTCGTATTGTATTTGAATTCAACGATCGGGAAATGCGAAAGTAGCGCATACAGCCATGATTCGGGCATCCATTCAACAGTTCAGGCATTCAATCTCAATGCAAAGGAATACTGCATAATGGCATATAATACAGCATGACTTGAGGACATAATGCAGCACAGCACAGAAAAACCCTCCCGCCAGGAGTATTTAACGGTAACTAGGAACGTCGTCAGCACAAGCAGGAGGGAGCATACACAATAAACGAACCTCTTTTGCCTGCGAGCACGGGCACCTGGACCACCGAATTTCTTGGGCTCCATCCGTCTGGGGTCCGCAATAAGCAGTGTTCGGTCGTACGCAACAAGCTTCTTCTTCAACTCCATAGCACTGTACGCATCGAGGTACTTTGCGTAGTATGCAACCAGGGCCTTGGCGATAGCCTGTCGGATAGCGTAGACCTGGGATGTGTGTCCACCACCCTTGACACGGACACGGATATCGACGGGGGAGAAGGCATCTTCGCCAGCTACGAGGACGGGCTCGTACACCTTGAGACGGAGGATCTCAGGCTGGACGAGGTTGATGGGGGAGCCGTTGATACGGATGAGGCCACGGCCCTCCTTAGCGTGGGCGACAGCGGTGGCAGTCTAGCAGACGACGATTAACTCCTCCATCCATTTGTTGCCCAAGGCCCTCGTTGCCGCTCACCTTCTTTTTGCCAAATGTCTGGACGGCCTTTGTCGTTGAAGCCATTTTTATTGAGAAAAAGCCGGTTCTTGGCGGCTAGTGGAGAGTCTATACGGGGCGATTATGAGCTGAACGTCGAGCGCAACGGCGAGCAACTTGCCTTGATCTTGACGTCGAGGCCTATACAGAAATTGCCGAAAGGCTGGCGATGATGGCTGCTTCCGGGTGGCTTGCGACTGGATAGTTAGGGTCGGAGTTTGCCGAAAGTGGCTGACTAAGCTAATCTGCCTTCCTACCTTCACCTTCAGCCCGGCACGTCACGCAATGATTCGGACCACTGTTGGACGCGTATGTTGCTTTCCGTTGGCGCATTTTCAAATTCTGAATATCCTTTGCCTTTAGCGCGCGCCACGACGACTTCTCCAGGATGTTATAACACCTGCCACCGCAGTGCGGTCCATTCCGACGGACGCGGTCGTCGCCTCGTCCAGTACACCAAGTGCGTCCTTGTGCACTCTACTATACGTCGTCTAATGTTACATTAGCTGCCAGCCCTCTGTCTCCGGTCTATGTAGAGCTCACTGCGCCCTTCGCCCCCAAGGAGACAGACCCCGCGCCTAAAGAGACTCTCGTCGCCCTCGACCCCACCGTCTTCAACGAACCCCTCCGACGCGACATACTACACCTCTGCGTAATTCAGTTCCGCGACTCTCTTCGCCAAGGCACAGCCAGCACCAAAACTCGAGGCGAAGTCGCTGGCTCAGGTCGCAAAATTCGTCCGCAGAAGGGTACAGGTCGCGCTCGTCTCGGCGACGCGCAGAGTCCTATGCTCCGGGGAGGAGGTATTGCGTTTGGTCCTAATCCCCGCGACTTCAGCACCAAGCTACCCCGGAAGGTCATCGACATGGGTATGCGCGTCGCGCTGAGCCAGAAGTTGCGAGAGAACTCGTTTGGTGTTATGAACCACATGGATTGGTCTATTCCCAAGACGAAGACGCTTGTCCAGCGGTTAAAGGAAATGGAAATATCGAATACACTGTTCGTGACTGGTAACGAGCAGGTGCCCTCGGCGTTGGACAGAGCTATCCGAAATATCCCTCTGGTGGACGTTATAACAACGAGCCAGTTACGGATTTGGGATGTCCTCAAATGGCGTCGGGTGGTTCTGGATTCCAAGGCTGTCGAATACCTCGAGGAGAAGCTTGGACGGAAACCGAGCGCGGCGAAAGCAGTCGCACCTCCAGCTGTGTCTCGCAATGCACGTCTTCTCGAGGCTTCTCTCTAGGCTATTATTTGTTATAGGCTGCTCATTTCAATGCAAATCATACTATATTGGTGCAGTAATCTAACCCATGTCCACCTCGTCAAAACCGTCCACTGAGTCATCATCATCGTAGCCAAAGAAGTCCTCTTCATAGTCGGAGTAACCTAAGTCCCAGTCGCCCTCGTCGCTTTCCATCCTATAATCGTCGAATATGGTGTAGTCTTGTACTGACATCAAACCGCGATGGTGTTTCTCTTCAACGATGACATTGGGTCCCATTGTAACGATGTCAAGGCCTTCATCTTCTTCGGACTGCCTCTTGGGTATTTCAACATGCAGAGGACCGCGCCCATTCCTCGCCTGCAGGTCACCAACACCAGAGAGCCACGTAACGTGCTCCTGGTTTAACTCAATGGATTCGAGATACACAGAGGCGAGTTTGGGGAATGCAAGAAGGTCTGGCATATCGGGGCTGCCAAAGGCTGTTAAGTGGCCGTCCATATGGACGAGCTCTAGCCTCTCGAGAGACGGAATGAAAGGGACGGCTGATGTACTCTCGTCTGTTTGAGTGGAAAGGCGGTCTAAACGAAGGGTTTTCAGCTTTGGGTGCTTTTTCCTGTCGAGGAGCCCATGTGCGTTCTCGGGGATTCGGAGTTCGTCTTTCCCGGCTATTTCAAGACGTTCAAGGCCTGGCGCGTGAAGACGAGAGAGCGGGCAGTTGCATTCCGTCTCACTGTGGTTATAGAAAAGCGTGAATGCCAAGGAACGTAGAGACTGCGATACAGTGGGGGATGCGTCGTCGGTGCTCATTGCGTCTTCGCCGTCTGGTCCAGAGTAGCCCGGAAGGACCAACGTGGTCAGGACGGGTGCTGCAGCGAAGATGTCCCGCAAGGAAGCAAACTCAAGAGCGTGAATGGATAGATATGACAGGTGAAGGAATGGACGGGATATGTCTGGCAAAACGCCGAGCAGGTTCATGGAGCGGAGAGAAGGGAGGCATTGCGCACTGACGCCACTCAGAATAGTAACGTCAAAGCCTTCGGACCAGCTGTAGTCATGGAGGAGAAGATGCTCAAGAGTGGGTATTATAGTGTCTTCCTCAAAGGTGAAGAGGCGCTTATAATCGCTCCGGGACTGTGAATCACGGCGGTCAAAGAGCAACTCCAAGCGTCTCGTGCGAGGAAGATGGTCCGATAGGTTTGGAAGAGCCGTGGATAATGATATCCAATGGCTGAAGTGAATGGATAGTAAGGAGCTCTGGGAACGCTTGAGGAACATATTGCTTCTTGGAATGTCGTCCATATCGTGCGCAACAATAATGTTTGACCAGAGTTCCGGCGCTGCGAGAGCGACTGAGCGCCACCTGGAACAGACGGTGGTGACGACCAGCAACTCTGCGGGGTAGGGAGAGATGTGCTTAAATATTTGAATGAGGAGTTCATTGGGGAGGCGGTCCATGAAAGACTCGTCGTTGGTGGTTGCATTCATTTCTAAACAAGTTTAGTTAGACGCCAACAGAAATAATTGTCAACTTGCCTTGCGCAGAGTGGACGCGTCTGGAGAGCATGTTATCTTCGGGATCACGGCAGGCATGTCGTCGGCGTTTGCCGGTATGTTATCTCTCACATACGAAGATCTCCCTCTTGCTATCTCCCTCACAGACATTCGAAAGTCAATACGATTTTGAGTGTTTTTCTTTTCTCTTTCAACACCGGAAGATACGCGGAGAGTACTCGTCTCGTTTTACTGACTCGCACTGATCGCCCGCCGATTGCCGAGGTCGTCTTTTTTACGTGCTTATTGACTATATAATAGACATTCAGAATGACTAGTCCGTTTTTCCTTCCAACGCTCATGACGTCCCCCATCGCCATCCCCGGTTCTTCCTCGCGCACAGTCGCCACCTCGGTCTCGCCGTCGGCTGCTACTTCGCTGCACGACCGTTTCGTTCGTCGTCAGGAAACTCTCACCGTTCGCTCAAAAGTACTTCACCCCGTCGACAACGATGACCTCCGCCTCCTTATCCTCGAAAATATCAGCCAGGATGCCGTTGCTTCTTTCCGCAGCAGTGGCTACACGGTGGATCACTTTACAAGAGCAATGTCTGAGGACGAGCTTGTAGAGAAAATCGGATCGTACCACGCTATTGGTATTCGCAGCAAAACAAAAATTACTGCCCGCGTTTTGAAGGCCGCCACCAAGGTAATGCATTACGTCTACATTATCCAAGCAATGCGCATTCTGATATTTCGTTCAGCTCCTTGTCATCGGCTGCTTCTGTATTGGCACTAATCAAGTTGACCTCAACGCTGCCGCCTCAGCTGGCATCCCCGTATTCAACTCTCCATTCTCGAATTCCCGCTCTGTCGCCGAGCTCGTAATGTCCGAACTCATCGTTCTCTCACGACAACTTTTCGAACGGGCCTATGAATTGCGTACCGGCATCTGGAACAAGCAGTCGAAAGGTTGCTGGGAGGTCCGCGGAAAGACCCTCGGCATCGTAGGTTATGGCCACATCGGCTCTCAACTTTCCGTACTCGCAGAGTCATTCGGAATACGCGTTCTGTTCTACGACGTTATCAATCTCATGCCGCTGGGGTCTGCCCGTCAAGTAGACTCCCTAGCCACGCTTCTCGCAGAAGCCGACTTTGTCACTCTCCATGTGCCAGAACTCCCGGAGACAATCAACTTGATCTCCACGGCACAGCTAGCTGGAATGAAGAAGGGTGCATACCTCATTAACAATGCGCGTGGCCGAGTTGTCGATATCCCTGCATTGGTTGACGCACTCAAGAGCGGCCACCTCGCTGGTGCTGCCCTTGACGTCTTCCCATCCGAACCTGCCTCCAACGGCGCACCCTTCGACGACCAGCTCAACTCCTGGGCATCCGTCCTCCGTTCCCTTCCCAATGTAGTCCTCTCACCCCACATCGGTGGCTCAACCGAAGAGGCCCAGCGGATGATTGGAGAAGAGGTGTCCCAAGCCCTTTCTCGCTATCTAGGCTACGGGTCGACACTAGGCGCTGTCAACTTCCCCGAGGTCGACCTTCGCGCGATTACCGCCGAGCAAGGGAATCACGTCCGTGTTTGCCACGTCCACAAGAACCAGCCCGGTGTCCTCCGCGCAGTCAACGAGGCATTCTCGGCCTATAACGTCGAAAAGCAGTACTCGGATTCCAAGGGGGATATCGCATACTTGATGGCAGATATTGCGCAAGTCAGCCCACAAGAGATCAACACGCTTCGCGAAGCCATCAGCACCAATCCTGCCAACATCCTCACACGCCTGTTGGCCTAGACGGATGGAGGGTGGTGAATGGTGAGACTACATTTTGCGCATCCATTCCTCAAAGTAGTTGTATTCAACATATAATCTTGTACACTCAACTGTACACCAACATAGGATCCAAATGTAACTCCATCCATAGAATTCAGCAGATATGATACAGTGCAAAGGTCGAACAAGTACAAATCATGAGACGATATCTAAAGCTCAAGGTGCTAGACCTCTTCTTCCGGGTCGCCGATACCGCTGGGAAGAATAGCGAAGTGGGTTTCCATCTCGGGCAAACAGGGAGAATCGTATATCTTGCAAGAACGTGTATTTCCACGGGACTTCTTGAGTTGTAGCCTTGGGAGGATATCAATACTGAATGCTACGAACCGTATGGAACTGCGTACCTTGTCGTGGATGCGTGAGCCATAATATTTCCTCCGATGGGCTTCTTCTCATTGCCTGCGTAAGGTCCTGCAGCGGCGTCTGGACTGGACATGACTTGGTTCGTGACGACAACGGCAATACCAAACTGATGACTGTCAGCTCACGAACGAACGATATGAAGCTGTAGGCCTACCTCGTCTGCGAGACGTTGGAGTGTGCGCAAGAACTTTCCGAGATGATTTTGGCGCGAAGAGAGCTCGCCGCGACCACTGAAATCCGTTCGGTAAAGGTTCGTACAAGAATCGACGATCAAGAGGCAGAATCTAGTCAACGAGTTAGTTTGTAACGCATATATCTAAGTGTATGCACGCACCTGGACTCGGACATGAGTGCACTCGCGCTTGTCAACAGCGCATTCTGGTGATCAGCATTATATGCGCGCGCGTACGCGACGTTGTCCAGCACTTCCTCTCCATTGAGGCCGTACCGCTCTGCAACAGCAAGCAGACGCACTGGCCGGAAAGTGCCTTCGGTGTCGATGTAAAGGCACTTGCCTTCGCCGCCTCCCATGCTTACAGGAAGCTGGCAAGTCACAGCAAGAGTGTGACAGAGCTGGGACTTTCCTGTCCTGAATTCTCCAAAGAGTTCGGTAATCGCGCCTGTCTCGATGCCGCCTGATAGATGTGAGTCAGATGAGAGCGAGCACGGCGGGATGTATTCATGCACGCACCTCCAAGAAGAGCATCCAGCTGCTTAGAGCCGGTGGTAAGGTGGACAAGCTCTGAACGACGTGCGTGAACTTCAGTCGCGCTCTGGAAGCCCAACGGAACAAGTTTCTGGGCTGGACAATCATTAGTCAGCGCATATGTCCAGCGCGACAAGAGCATGTAACACACCTTCTGCTAGAATCTTGTCCGCTTTCTGCTCAGAGATCCCTTTGATAATCACTAGATTCTTCTTGGGCGTGAATGCTACCGCCTCGACAGTGTTCAGGCCAGCTTCGGCGAGTTTCTTGATATCGTTGGCGTGTATGCCGCATTCCTGCAGCTTGCTGACGAGAAGAGGCCCGCTGGCCTGATATTCCTCGCCATCCTGCTCTAAATCTTGAGATGCTTGCGACATTGCTGCGTTTCAGTAGAGGAATGCCGACAGCGACGACGGAGAGGACAAAGGAGGCCTAAATTCCCACGGGGCGCGACACGCGTGTTGATTTGTTCACGTGGCCGTTGTTACACAATGACTCCGAAATTTTGGCTTGCCCAAGTTGCTCTAATACTCTATCTATTGTCTAACGGATATACTATTTTCGAATAGACACCCTTTCACGTCTGTAATACTAACTTCTCCCCGGTGAAATATGCCTGCAGCCAGCGCCGACTCCACCTCCGTTTTCTGGAAAACATCTACGAAATGCTCCTTGCTGCCTGCACCACTGCTGGCAACCACAGGTATCCGCACGGCCGACTTTACTAGTCGAACGAGATCGAGGTCAAAGCCCAGCCCAGAACCATCCCGGTCAATGCTATTGAGCAATATCTCCCCAGCGCCTAGTGTCTCCACGCCCTTTACAAGTTGAACAACAGATAACGGCCGGTTTTCCCGCCCGCCGAAAATCGTGCACTGGTACCACCAGGCTTTTCCTTCTTCAGTCGATCCAGCTAGGCCGTGAATGAGCTCCTGCTGGTATGGCCCGTCGTAGGTTTTTGGATCTACATACGCCCTACGAGGATCAACAGACACAACCACGGCCTGTCGTCCATACGCGTGGGATATCGTCTCAATCGCGCTGGTACCCTCACCCTTCCCGCCATTTGCGAGCATCTTCTCCACCGCAATCACCGCCTCACTCCCTATGCTCACCTTGTCAGCGCCAGCACGGAAATATGCTCCTGCGACCTCGAGGGCTGGCCGTTTTGTGCCATCGGGATCGACACTGTCCTTGATACCGCCACCAATCGTCAGTGGGACGAAGACGCGTTCAGCAGCAGCGCGGACGACAGCAAGCATCGGCTGATCTCGTAGAGGAGAATGGCGGAAGGAAGTGATATTGAGAAGGCACAGCTCGTCTGCTCCAGCCTTGTAGTATTGTTCCACTAGCGTGACCGGTTTCCCCAAGTTACGAACGGCGCCTCCTGTTGTTGCGGTGACCGTGTCTGTCTCGGTCTTTTCGCGAACGTCGTATTGATCCCCTTTGGTGACAACGAGATCTCCGTGGTCGTTCGCTCTGACGTCCATGCACGCTATGATGCGTTTTGTCAATGCATGCTTGGGACGTGGCGTAATTGTACGAGGTGCAAGGCCGGACGGTTGGGTAACCGCACCAGGAGACGCAGAGTGCGCGGATTCAGGTTCCCGCAACCATGCATCGAGGAATTCCAGTCCTGCAGACCCAGATTTCTCTGGATGGAATTGGGTCCCAAATACGTTCCCTTTGCGCACTGAGGATACGAATATCTCTTGGCCATACTGTGTCGTAGCGTATGCACATGCGGCGGCCTCTGGGTACCTCTCCGGGTCGTATTTTGCGCAGTACGAGTGAACAAAGTAATAGAAATGGGAATCCTTGACGTCCTTCGGATCGACGAGATCTGCCGTGCTCCATCCCATGTGAGGAACGGATTTGTCGGAGTCGTCAAAGCGTATTATGGGGGAAGGAATAACTCCAAGTCCTTGACACGGTGATTCCGCCGAAGATTGGTAGAGCACTTGCATACCGATGCAAATTCCGAAGTATGGTCGACCAGACAAGATATATTCCCGAAGGGGTTCGAGTAGTCCTTTTGATTCAAGATTTTGGATGGCAGTTTCGAAAGCCCCAACTCCGGGGAAGATGAGTGACTGAGAGGATTGAGCAATTACGATAGACAAGGCGGGAGGGACTAACAGTAGCGTGTTTGAAGTCTTCCGGGCTCGTTATCCAGGTGAAACTGTGGCCCAACGCTGTTATTGAGTTGGCCAGACTCTGTACATTTCCCGCGCCATAATCGAGGAGGTAAAGACCCATCGAATGGAAGTGAGTCAAGGTAGAAAGCAAGTCAAGTCAACTCCGGCAATCTTCCGGCGATCGGTTTGAACTTTTGGATCAGAATTTCAAATTCAAGTTCATGAATACCAGATGAATACGCTCTTGAACTAATGCTCTGAAACATCTATATCTCTAGAGAAAACTATTTCCGAACGTCTTTCAGCTATAAGTCTAGCCACAGTTTCTCCAAAGTTCCCTCAATCATCTCTCGCTCAACTACGTGCAGTCGCTCCGCTTCAACCTTCTTCTGATCTTCCAGTAAAAAGCGACAGAGTTTGTCGGCTCCTTTTTCCCCTACTCCAGACGCCGCTATAACGCTGCAATAGTACCAGAGCGTGTCCTTGAGAACTAGCTTCTCTACGCCGAAGTCGGATGCACACATCTTATCCAGAGCCCTCAAGCCCACATCTCTCCGAACACTGTCATCCACAAGGGGGAGTGCGCGCAGCAATAGACGTAGAAGCGCCTCGCGGGAATCGGGTGCTTCATCTTTCTTCTCTTGTGTGTAAGCATCCAAGCTAAGAGGAAGAAACGCATCGACAGCCGGGAAGAGAATCCCATCGGGGAGGGCCCATTGCATGTCGGATACTAGGCGAGAGCTGAGTGTATGAAGTTTACTTGATGATTGGAGGGCAGAGGAGAGTGCGGTCGATAGGACGATTGGGAGAGATGAAGAGCAAGAAGGAGGTATAGCGTGGGCATCCAGAGATCGTGCGCGAGCAACCTGTTTGCCTTTCTTGCCGATTGGTTTCTCTAGTTGAAGATCCTCCGCTCTATTATCGCGTAGCTGGGACTCCAACGCGAGGGCGAGTATTCTCCAATCAGTTATCGCTGAGCTGTCTTCTCGTCTTGCACGACATTGCAGATTAAGAACATAAGCTAGAAAGCGTGGGAATGAAACATTTGAAGTTAAGAAAGTCGAGTGCTCGCGTACAGTCGATTCCTTGGTCCTGGGGCTTTTCTTTTAGTGCACAAAGCGCCTATGAAACCTGTTAGAGATGAGAGACTATACAAGAAACTGGACCCACAACAGCAACTCGTAGAATATCAGCAGGTGTCGGTTCGTACATGAAGGTCGGAGGAAGAGCGGGAACCGAACGTACTGCGAATCCACTTACCGAGCGGTAGGGCATTTCCAGCCTTCCGGAGACATTCCTACGATGTGGCGGGTATAGTAGAAATACATTTAGTTTGTCTATTATGCCTATATCTCCGGCCTGTATGTGGCGCAAACTAGCCAGTGTAAGTATGATAAGTAGGACGAAAAAGAGATGGTGTAGCAACTTGAATGAATAAGCGTAAGTTACACCTCCGGGAGGCCCAGCTAAATGAGAGTGGATGCTTTATGCAGGTGAGACGTAGAGGCCAGAGAGAGAGGGAATCACAGCACTTGTGACAATGACAAACATGCGATAATAAACAGAGAGATGTAAGTACAAGAAAAATGGAGAGACGATAGATAGGCAAAAGAGTGTGGGCCAGCCCTCAGCTGGAAGAATGGCCAAACAGCGTTAGCACTCATCCGGTTCTGTGAACGCCATGGGGGACAAGGGCGGATATTCATACCCACCGCCTGCCACAGCATCCAACTCCGAAAAGGGTGGTAGTGAGGTTGGCGAAGACGGGCTATCGTCCATGTCTGGAGGTGGTGGAAGAGGTGGCGGTAGTATTGGAGGCTAAACAGCACGATCAGTTTCTAACCCTTCAATCGGCATATTTATTACTCACCACCTGGAAGATTGGATTGATATCAGCTTTCGCTATATGTCCAGGACTTGGAGGATGGCCATTCATTTGCGCCGATATATCGAAAGCGTTATACGGCTTGCCCTGATGGGATCGAGGGAGGTTAATAAAAGGAGGCGGATTCCCTCGCCGAGATGGATGATGTTCACCATGAGGTAGCTGCATCCATGCAGGAGTCGGCGAAAGGGAGGGCGATAAAGAGGGCGAAACGGAGTGAAGTCGAAGAGGAGGTGTGTCCGCATTCACTGTAGCACGCGTGCGAAAGTCGTGCGCTAGCTGGCCATCGAGGGAGAAGGAATTAGAGGAGCGCGCGGAGGTTATGCCACTGTCAATAGAATAGGAATTAGATGACCGAGCAGAAGGTGCAAAATCGTCGAACGAGGTCCGTAGCGAAGACGCGGAGGGCATACGATTCAATCCAAAGACACTGGGTCGATTTCGTAACCTCGAAGGTCCCGGATCACTGTCCACCGTTGAGTATGACAAAGAGGACGTCCGACCCTCAGATTGACGAGGGTGCTCGAGAGATGGATCACGATCTTGCTGTCTACGTGACTTCAGCGCTCGCTCGCCCCTCCAAGATCCTGAACCGTTCGAATCCTCTCGCCACAATGAAGAACTGGCCACGGGTTGCTCTGCCGCCTGGGCGAAGCGTCCGGCAGCAGCATTCACTGTGGTTGTCCCGCCAGGCGAAACCCCACCGCCATGTGCACCTTGCCGTATTGGCCCAGTGGCCGCCTGCTTCCCTCTCTCAGCAAAGTCCAAACGCTGCTCAGAGCCACCGATCCAGTCTAAATCTTCCTTGGTCGTCGACAATTTTTGGACAATTTGGTTACGCTTCTGCATGACAGCACGAGCCTGTTCCCGATGCATTTTCTCTGCCAAAGCGCGTCGCTGTTTCTCGGCCTCGCGCTGTAACCGCTCGGCTTCCTTCTTATTGCCCTTCTTGATGTCAACCATCCGAGCATCGCGTGTCGGAGAAGGTTCCCTAGCATGGTTTGATCCAGACGATTGTATACGCTTAAGAGACGTTGAAGAATTGGAAGGAGGAAATTCTTGGACCGGCGGAAGATTTGAGTTGCCCTTGTCGCCGCCGAATACGTTCCATTTCGTATGCTTCTTGCCAAAGCCGAGACTGAGTTTGGATTTTGTAGCCTGCTGAGGTTGTTCGACGATGATGACGGGTTGTGGTGGGCGATAGTTCTGCGCCGGGGAAGGAGTGACATCCATAGGCTGTCCATGCGTATGATAGTCTTCGGCTGCCTCCCCATTTGGTGTAACGTCCATGAGATAGTCCTTTTCGGCAGGAGATGAAGGATATGAGCCAGCGTGGCTCCGGGCTTCTTCGCGGATGAGGCCCGACGAGTGCGGGGAAGAAGAGTGATACATCTGCACATCAATGGTCGACGAGGAGCCGGACACTGGCGTCGGCGCATACAATGGAACGCGATGGGTAGACGAGGCGGGATGGAGATAATTGTTGGAGTGTGATGATGGATACGTTCCATTGGTGGTGGCGGTGCCGTTTCGATGGGGTAATGGGGTTGTGTAAAGGCCGGGAGGTAGAGGAACATTATTGCGGGGTGTTGTCTCCAGTAGGTAAGGGTGATGAAGGCATTGTCGACTGGTCAACCGGATATCAGGATCATAGCAGAGCAGATCACGGATGCAGTGGATTAGAGAAGGTGGTACTGTACGGTCAAAGAGTGAGAAGAACTGTTGGGGCTGCATCTGTACGAAAGATTTGTCAGTCCGTCTCCGAACGATGATGAGGCATTGACCCGCTACCTTGGGAAACGTGAAGCCAACTTCTTTGGCCATTTTGATACCCTTAGGCCATGGGCCACCGCCCGCATGAACGCCTGGCTGGTCTGTGGTGTACTCGTCTGAAGGATCACCAAGTATTTCGCATATCTTGTTGACTTGGTCCACCTGATCAGCTCCCGGGAATAAGGGTCGCAGGTTGACGAGTTCAGCCATGATGGTCCCAAGTGCCCACATGTCGACAGGATTTGAATAGTCTCTGCTAAGCAATAGAACTTCTGGCGCGCGATACCACCGAGTCGAGACGTATTCGGTGTATGGAGGCTTGGACTTTGTTTCGCGTGCCAGGCCGAAATCAGCCAATTTGATAATGGCGACAACGTCCATCTCTGGTGGAGCATTGGGAGGAGCGACAGGCGAGACTGTGGTGTAGTCGTGCAGCCCAGTTGTAGTGACCAGGACATTTTCCGGCTTCATGTCTCTGTGAAAATAGCCAGAGCTGTGGATGTGATCTAAACCGGAAACGATCTGCAGAAAGATCGAAGAGACGAGACCACCGGCGAGGGCACGACCTTTGCGAGCCTTTATGAGATGGTAGAGATTGCCCTCCATGGACTCGAAGATAAAGTAGAGCTCCTTTGTGGCGGGAAGGAGAAAAAAGTCGTACAAGGGAATGATGTTGGGATGAAATGGAATGGCTCGAAGTGACTGGCGTCGAAACACTGATTAGCCCAGAAAATGACGCATATACGACGCTGGTACGCACCTCAAGCTCTTTAAGCTTCTGACACTCGTCCCAGCCGCCTTCCCATTTTTTCTTCATGCGTTTGACTGCTACCAGTCGCTTTCCGACCCATTCTGCACGCGCACCTGCTCCGCATTGCATGGATGATAACGGTGTATTGGGGGGTAGCGTCCCATGCCAATCGCAGAGCCAGACTGTACCGAATGAGCCGTCCCCGAGGACCTTGAGCGGTGTGTATGATCTCGTGGAGCCTGTACCAAATGAGTATTTATCAAGCAGCGAACGGCGAGCGCTTACTGCTCTGCGACGAGCCGACGACGAGCCGGTTATTCTCGATGTGCACCGAGGGGATTCCGACAACATTAATAGGCTCCTTTGGTTGCTGGTTGTTGTGCTGTGGTTGACGAGGCGGCAGAGCGACATAGTGGGTAGGTTGATTGGTATGCTGCACGCTGGGAGACGGGGCGAACATGACACGGGGAGCATTGCCAGAGCACGACGACGACGACAACGACGGCAAAAGGACAAGCAGGGTAGTCGGCTAGGAGGACATGGAAGACACGAAGCGGAGCCAGAACAGAACAGATGCTCGGCCACCTCCGAATACGCCAAGGTTTTTGATCACTCGTAAGCCGAAATGATGAAATTTGAGCTTAAAATCGAAGAATCTTTCTTGCAGAAAAGCTGCTGTAATCCTCTTTATATGCACAGTATGCTCGTCTTCGAGACGCCCATTCGCCTCTTTTCTTCCGTGCATACTACCATCCAACAATTGACAGGTATTTCGTGAAACCCTTCTCGCGAACTGAAGCTTCTTTCGACCCTATTGTTCAACCTTCTGACATGGCTTCTTTACCGTGCTTTGCGCTCCATCCCACAAGATTTACACCCTCCACGTCCACGAATGCTGGCGGTGTACAATACCAAGTCCTCCCGGACCGCTACACCAACTTACATCCGAAAGGCAGTTCATCCTAACGTCCGAACTTCCACCGAGTCGGAACACCCCTCTGTCAGCATCTGGACTCTACCCTGCTATATTCAGGCTATTTATACGCTTCTTTCAGGTTTCCAGCGCTCGCTTGTAGCGCCACTGCGCCAGTGATTCGTGGATGGAAAAATAGAACAACAATTAAGACCGTTTCGTATTCAAATGGGCAGCATGGCCTAGGATAAGAGTAATTTGATTCTCTGATTGCTCGATTGTCATTGGAATTGAGCACAAAACGTCCGGCGCATCTACGCCGTATACTGTCAACGCTACTCTAAGCGCCTCTCTGCTCGCCATCATACCGACTTGTGCGCATCATGAATAGTCTACAGAACGGACCCGGAGAAAGCATTTATCACGCCGTTGGCAGATATCGGCGATGGTATGCTGTCATCAAGCTTTCTATCATTTCATCACATCGCTGCGACTGACAGAATCCATGGGGTTCGTTTGGGGTGATCAGCAAAGGGAATCGCCAAAAATGGGCATAGATTCACATCTTCTGAATCCGCACGAGCTCTGTACTACCTACCTTCAGGCCAATTTGACAACCAATGCTACTTCAAGCTCTACAGTAGTTCGCGAAACGCACCCACTTCAAGATATCACACGGAGTGTATACGCAAAAAAGTACTATCAATCTGATACTGTATACTCGTATTCCTACATAGACCAAATAACCACCATGATGGGAGCCACAAGAGAGAAAAACAAACGAGAGACCAGTCGGAGGATACAGCAGAAATAAAGAAACACGTGTAAGTAAGTAAAAAGGCTTGAGGGATTGTGTACAATGACGAGCACTGCAGGAAAACAACGAGACAGATATATGGAAAGAGAGCGACGGATGGTAAAGGAAAAAGAGAGTGATGCGCAACCAATTTATGTACACATAGCTGGATATGAGTGTAAATATGTTAAGCAGAACGTGGGGAATAGCATTAGGAGGAATTATGATGCATGAGACGACGCGGGCGTGCCGTTGAGAATAGAGAGGAGGGTGCCAGCAGCAGAATTAGATGACGATGCAGCAGGGCCAAAGGACGATTGCAAAGGCATCCCCGCGCGGGGAGCATGTGGGGGAGGCGGGGGATGTCCGAATCCTGGATGATGGGCATACATAGGATGCGCTGCTGGCGCGTATTGCTGATAATTTGGAGCCATCGAGCTGTATGGACCAGTGAACGGAATTGGGCCATAACCCATGGGCGATTGCAAAGGTGGTGGCGGGTGTTGCAGTGGACTCTGCATTTGCATCATAGACATCACTTGATTTGAGTTCATACTCCCCGTATGAAAGCCAAGGGGTGGTCGGTGAGTTGACATGCTGGTCCTTGGACGTACTTGAAACACGTCGTGCGGGTAATTCGAAGGAGGGCCTTGTACGCGTACATCAGCCACCGACTGGCGACCCGACGAGTAGAGGAGGCCATGATCTTGTGCTTGGACAGGAGGAAAATGAAAGCCGTTGGATGAAGGAGATGAAAGCCGTCTTTCCTCCTCATCGAGCCTCGGGGTAAGACGGGCAGACTCGTTAGCGATGCCCTCCAAGAGCGCTAGGCGTCGCAGATGACTAGGAGTCGTCTGGGGCGGAACTTGTTTCCTTAAATATGGAGAGATATCTGCAACGGTAGACCTTCGCGATGGCGCTGGACGAAGGGAAGTTGGATCTGACGTGGGAGGATTTGTAGAACTTGCTCCTTGTGAATGATTTGAGGGTTGCATGGACGGGGAAGGGGGTTTGGGCCGCGTTCTGGGAGTGACGGTGGACTGAGAGTTGAAACTGCCGACCGTGGATTCTGGCGGAGACATGTACGGAGGATAATGTTGACTTTGAACATGTACAGCAGGTTGAGATTCTGGTGACGTCTCGGGCGTGGGTGTGTGAACAGGATTGCCAACTAGAGATTCCTTCTGATCCTTCTCTGCAGAAATTGAATCCGTGAGATTAGACAGCAAGGCGGCAAAGTGTGAGTCGAAGCGAGGCATACCCTCTTCTTGGTGCACAACGCGATTCGCTTCGACTGACTGCGGAGAAGGCGTAGATGGGCCACCATTATCTGCAGAAGACGTTTGAGAACTGGATTCTTGATTCGAATCCAGGCTTTGTTCATCTGCTTCGGGAATGGGTGCGCTGGCAAAGAAAGGGGCAGCGGCTTTGGATTTAGTTTTGCGGGGAGGGTGCGGTTTGTTGTCGTGAATGAACGCTTTCAGAGGGCTGCCGGGAGTTCAATGGATGAAGTGATGATAGTTGGATTATACTCACCCAATGAATGGTGAGATTAAGTAGAATTTTCCCGGAGATCCTTGATTCCGTTTCCACGTAGGCAAGTCGGACAGTTTGAACCATTCAATTTTCTGCATAGCGTGAGTAAACATACATGGTCAATGCATTGGTCCACATACGCTGATCTCCTTCCTCGTCTTCGTTTTGAACACGTAGTCTTCGGGTACACTGGGAACGATGAACATGGCGATTCGTTGCTCTTTGATAGTCATTTCGATGAGGTTTGCAGGATTTATTTTTCCGGCCAGGTTGTATCCAGTTTCTTCGAGGACCTGGGGACGGATTGAGAACTAGCCGTTGACGCCACAAAACACACGTACTTCTCGTACGGCACAGGTGGATGGAGGTTCTTGTTCGTTGATTTTTCCCTTTGGAAAACCCCACCCCGAAGACGATTTCCAACCTTTCACCAACACACACTATGACAATTCATGACTGGATCATGCCGGTATGTGATGGTGCACATACCTTGTCCCAGGTGTCGTTGAGCATGATGGCACCACAGACGGGTACTCGTGTCTTGTATTGCATGAATGCATTGAAGGCTTGTTCGTGGTCCTGACTCCAGTGGTGCAGGAGAGGACAGGCGTTGAAGAGCATCGCAGAGAATTTCTTGAGCGAGAGGGAGGGCAGCTTGGAATTTTGCTCCCGGATGAAGTCTTCGTAGAACCAATGACTGGAAAGAGTGAGTCGGGTGAGTAGACGATGAGGCCAAAAGGACGTACGCTTGCTCCACTTGGAATGATATACGTTCTAATGAGGCGAGCTCTTCATCGGGAAGATTTAGGATGAAGCGACTAGGTGGATGCGTTATGGTTGGATCAGGCATCGAGAAGGGAAGTGGCTCACCTTGAAAGGTCTTCGAGGACTTCGTCGTGGGTTGCGTTCTTGTATGAAAAGTTTGGGCGAATATCTGGGCCCATTGTTGGCCCGAGTTCTGGAGATGAGAGAGACGATGTAGACATGGTGGTGGTAGAAGAAAAAGACGAGCGATTGGGGCAATCGCCACCGAAATGGCAAAGGTATGTTGGCACAAGGCTAGCGAGGGAGATGTTGTTGTATAAAGGCAAGACGGATTTGGGACAAACAAAGGCAGCGGATTGTCACACAATCACTTTCTCGACCAAAGCATACAAAATCGGACGTCTGCAATACGTATGTACTATGTTCGTCGTCGGCGCATATCTATGCCATAGCGATGGACGTCCACAGCGCCCCTAGGCTCGCATCTGTCGCCTCTGTTCGGGTGGCACAGCGCCGATGATGTCATTTTAAACCCGTGCTGTGTTGCAGGCGACAAGTTGTCTCCTCCGACCAACATGTCCGTTAACGACTCGGCCACGTCTCTCCCAGGAGAGCTCGAAGCTGGCCCGGACGATGTGCAGGAGCAACAGGACGACGCCGGCCTGTCATATGCACAGCTACGAGGTAGATATCACAACTGTCCCATCCCTGCAGCAGCTCTAACGCGTTCGACTCGCAGAGATTTACGACAATGAGGAAATAGAACGGGTCATGCAGATTTTTTCTACACATGTTACTGAAGTCCGGGCACCTACTTCCTCGTACGACAGCACAATTCAACACACCCTTGACGAGGAAGATAATAAACACGATCGGGATACAGGTTGGCTCAACATACACGAACAACCACCATCCCTTTCTCGTGACATAGCACAGGTCGGGAACCATTCAAGTTTCCGGCTGCTTGACTTCTAATGTCTATTTAGCGATATATACTACCTCATCTTCCTCCTCCTCGCTCTCCGGCGCCTGCTTTCACCTTCGGCCGGTTGCGATTAACTATACAACGGTTCTACCTGGTCATCGAGCCAATTTACATTCCTTTTATCCACCGGCTCTTACGGTTAGCTACATGGGAAAACAAGCCCAAGAGCGGCTTCTACTGTACAGTCAGTACCCTCGTCTCGCCGAGTTCACGCTGCTCATGAGCCTAACAGGTCTTCTGGGGCTTATGGCTATTCGATTTACTACTCCCCGCCTTCCTACTTCAAATCTTGTACGCCCTTCTACGTCGCCGTCTCTTTCCGTATCCGACGCTAGATGAATTGCGAGAACGACGTCGTGAAGTAAAGCGTGCAGACTACTTGGGCGACGTTATCTCGTCACGGCTTACTGCATCCTCGTCTTTTGGTATTAGAGAAATGTGGCGCTTATTCCAAGCGGTCAATAAACCAAAGAAAAATCGCATCAAAAAGGCAATGACCTCCCCTCGTTCAAGCGTTGACGATGTACAAGACGAGGCCACTCTTTTGGATGATTCCGGGGAGAGCGAAGAGGAGAGGGATGTCAAACGGCTCGGTTTACTCGTGCTGAACGAGCTTGCGGATCTTCATGAGAGAGTTAAGAAGTCAGTTATCTTTCTACGTCTATGTAGTCGCTTACACTCTAATACCAGTCTATTTATCTGGCGACGTCCAGAAGCTTCGCGGATTTTCGGAATGGTAGGCTTTCTTTTGTCCCGTTGTTCTTTAACTAAACGCTATCGCCGTAGTTGATTTTTATAGCGTTTCTTGGAACGTTGTTTTTACCTGCCAAATGGGTAGCCAAGATTGTATACCTCATACCGGGTTTCATTTTCTGGCACATAGTTCCAGTGATATCGTCCATGGATCGGCAGGAGCGAACTCGGTAAGTTTCTCCAGTTTGATCATCTACTACGAGCGTTAAGCCCATGATTAGCCTCCCTCCTCCGTTAGCCGGTGTTCCAACAGATGCCGAGTACGCTATGCATGTTGTATCTTATCGTGTGGCGTCAGGTCAAACTGTTCGACCACAACACAAAAAACATAAACAACACGCACGAGGTGGACCCGATAATTCAGATGTGTCCGCTTCCAGTACTTCTTTTGACTTGCAGGGAGACGGAAAGAAAAGCATCGACTGGAAGAAATGGAACGACCGTGCCGCAGTAGGTAAAGCTTGGGCGGGTGAAGGGAAACGATTAATCCAGAAAGGCGCAGTGAGCCTTTACGCTTGTTGTGCATCAAGTTATTGATAGATATCTCTCAAAGGGCAAGATGGACTCACCAAACACAAGTCCTATCATTCCAGGTCCCGCATTAGCAATCGGTCAAGCTCCCAGACAGCAAGATGTGTACAGTCTGTGTTTCGATTTTTATCTTCACGAAGCGTGTCTCATGGAAAGACCCTGTAGGTTATCCGTGTCAGCACTCGACAGCGCCTGGTTTAGTCACTCTGACGCCAACGGTCTTGTATTTCACGCCATTCATGAGCTCTAATCCGACGGTAACGATCATTTTGAGCCGCCTGCAAGGTGTCAAGAAAGCTGGGCTCATGAAAGGTTTGACTCTCAAGTGGCGCACTGACGATGACAGAGATAAGGAAGAAATCTTCAGATGGGTGGCAAATCGGGAAGAAATGTTTGCCAGACTGATCGGGCTAGAGGGGAAACAATGGATCAAGACATGATCATGTCGAGCTGAGGTCCAATTGCAAGCTCAAGGCCGCCTATAGTAGATATGTCGTCGTTGTTATGGCTGTAAGTAGTGTTGGCAGTTAACTATTCTAATTCTTACCAAGCGCGCAGTGTTCGGCGAACGATTTAATTCTGATTCAGCGACCGAGGAATGGGTCAATCCAGCACGATTTCTTTGCGTGGCCAGATGCCGTGGGACACATCAGCCGCCGGGCTTGCGACGACGCTTACTTTGCTGCACGGTTAAGGCTCTAGCCGCGCAGTGACAGCTGTGGGTGCTGTGACACACGTAAGCCCACTCCCGTCATTCTTTTACCGTACTACCCGATATGGAAAGGATGCGTCATAAAAATTGCATTCGTGGTTGAATCGATTTCACGCGGCAACGGTTAAATACCGCCATGAAAGGATGGATATTTTCTCACCGCTCACTTTTGTTCGCCCACCATGGAAGAAGGGAAACATTCCCCAAAAGTCGACGTCAACCACTTCAACCAGGAAGGCGCTGAGGCTCTGCGCAGGAGCGTCAGTCGTCTGTCGAGAGCAGATGCTGAAACTGCTTCAATGAGCAGTACAGATACGCTCGAAAGCTCCTTTGACTTTCGCAAAGTCTTGGAATCCATATCACAACAGTGCGTATTATTTTCTAGTCCTCCCGCTATATGCGCTTATCGCGTATGTACTAGACGCGACGATGCCAATATCAAGTCTCGAGAGCTAGGTATCGTGTTTGAAGACCTTCGCGTCGTTGGCGTTGGCGCCACCGCTTCCCATCAACCGACCCTTGCTGCTATGTTCAATCCATTCGCAAACAGGCATGCTACGAAACAAGCCAAGACGAGAGACATCTTGTCTGGATTTGAGGGGACCGTACTCCCCGGAGAGATGTTGTGTATGTTTCACTGCCCCCGCTCTTTCTGCATGATTCTTATCTCGTCTCTTTAGTGGTCCTAGGACGTCCAGGTTCGGGATGCACCACCCTGTTGAAGACACTTGCAAATCAACGCGGGGAATATCATTCATTCCATGGCGAAGTTCACTACGATTCTCTGAGCCCAGCCGAAGTCGCTAAGCATCATCTCGGTGACACGATCTTTTGTCCCGAAGACGACGTGCACTTTCCTACTTTGACCGTCGAGCAAACTATTAGCTTCGCGGCGAAGCTTCGAGCACCCCACCTGCGGCTAGGACACAGTCGCGATCAGTACGCGGATGCCGTGACGGACCTTCTCACAACGATCTTCGGTCTCAAGGAATGCCGCAAGACTCTTGTCGGCGACGCTGCAATTCGTGGTGTCTCAGGAGGGCAGAAGAAACGTGTGTCCATCGCGGAGGTGCTGGCTGCGCGAGCTTGTATTGCTTCATGGGACAAGTAAGTACCGTTCTACTTTGTGTTGCAACAGCAATTAACCCATCTTCTAGCTCAACGCGTGGCCTCGATGCTTCGACGGCGCTCGAGTTTGTTCGTGCCCTGCGCATCGCTACTGATATTGCCAAAATGACCACCATCGTTTCTCTTTATCAAGCAGGCGAATCGCTTTACAGAGTCTTCGATAAGGTGAGCCTAATTTGTTGTCTGACTCAACTGATCGCTAATTACTCCATAGGTATGCCTGATCTACGACGGCAAAATGGCGTACTATGGCCCCGCCGATCAAGCACGCGCATACTTTATGGAAATGGGCTATGAGCCAGCCAACCGTCAGACCACTGCCGACTTCCTGGTAGCTGTGACCGACCCCAACGGTCGCACTACTCGTCCTGGTGCTCTCAATGTGCCCCGCACAGCTGAGGAGTTCGCCGCCTACTTCGAGAAATCTGACATTGCCGCCCTCAACAAAAAGCACATCGCCCAATTCAAAGCTGATCGTGTTGGCAAAGAGGACAGAGTTCAGGCCTACAAGGAGAGTGCCAAGGCGGAGTATGCTAAGCACACCTTCAAGAGCGCGCCTCGCATTGTTTCGCTCCCGATGCAGACTCGCATCGTGATGTTAAGGCGGTTACAGATATTGCACGGCAACTTCTTGGCAACGGTTTTGAACCTTTTGTGAGTTACTATATTCCCAGCTCTATGTCAACTAACTTTTCCTAGCTCTTTCGCTTTCCAAGGTGTCATCATTGGATCTGTCTACTTGAAGATGGCGACTACCACAGACACGTACTTCTCTCGTGGCGGTGTGCTCTTCTTGTAGGTTGCTTTAGACTTTTTGAGACTGGCTTACTCATTTCCTGATAGTGCTATCTTCTTCTCGGCTTTGATATCGATGGCGGAAATCCCGTCTCTGTTCGCCCAACGTCCCATCATATTGAGACAATCGTCGTGGGCGCTGTACAGGCCTTTCGTTGATCAGATCGCCTTGACAATTGTGGACATTCCAATCGGTTTCGCGACCTCCGCTATCTTTGCTATCCTGGTCTATGAGATGGCTCAGCTGCAACAGTCTGCGAGTCAATTTTTGTGCGTATCCGCCGTGTCGGTGGCTGAACTTCACTGATATCTCTCCACAGCATTTTCTTCCTCTTCATGTTTACCACCTCTTTGACGATGAAGAGTTGGTTCCGTGCTGTCGCAGCTGCTCTCCCTGACGAAGGTACGATTCTCGCGTACCTACGTGTATTGGCAATAAACATCCCTTCTAGCATTGGCCCAAACTGTTGCTGGAATTTCGATTTTGGCCTACTCAGTTTACACTGGCTACTCCCTACCCCTTCCCCAGATGATCGGTGCTTTGAAATGGATTTCGTACATCAACGTCAGTCTTTCCTACTGACACATTGAACGCAACTAAATCTTCTTGCAGCCACTTCGATGGAGTTTTGAGGCTGTCATGACCAACGAATTCCATACGATCAATGGTACTTGCGGCAACCTTGTCCCGCAAGGCCCAGGATACGAAGGCATCTCTCTGGAGAACCAAGTGTGCCCTGTGGTCGGTGCCCAACCCGGAGTCTCAACTGTCGATGGCAGTGACTTCGCTCGACTCTCGTTTAATTACCTGCACAGCAACACTTGGAGGGTGCGATCTTCATTCTTGCAATCATTACAACCTCTGACCTTCACATAGAATTTCGGCATTCTCGTCGCTTATGGCATTGGCTACACCCTCGCTATGATCTTCTTTGCTGAAATCAACAACCGGATGTCTGCTTCCAAATCTATGGTCCTCTTCAAGCAAGGCTCTAAATCCGATATCGTAACCTCGAAGCCAGACGACATTGAGCGCGCTTCTCAGCAGACTGCGGAAGGGAACGAGAAAGCCGGCGGAGACTACGAGAAAGCCATGAAGGACACACCTACCGTCACCGATGTTTTCTCATGGCAGCGTCTCTCATACACCGTCCCCACCGATGGCGGACCAAGGAAGCTACTCAACGACGTCTCTGGATTTGTTCTTCCTGGGAAATTGACAGCGCTCATGGGAGAGAGTGGTGCTGGAAAGGTATTCAATTTGTTTCCTTTGTCGAACACAGACTAAAAGGGTATTTTCAGACAACGCTTCTCAATGTCCTCGCTCAGCGGGTGGACGTTGGTGTCGTCACCGGCGATCGCTTCGTGAACGGACATGGTCTACCAAGGGACTTCCAGGCGCAAACGTACGTTTGAGCCATCTCTTGTCTACTGGCAAGAGTCTAACATAGATTCAGCGGCTATTGTCAGCAACAGGATGTGCACGTCCCGTCACAAACTGTTGAAGAAGCATTACTGTTCTCTGCCCAACTCAGACAACCAGCATCCGTCCCGGATTCAGAAAAGAAAGCTTAGTATGTCATCTTCGTCGTTGACGTTCTCCCCATTGATTGTCTTTCAGCGTGGACAAATGCATCAAGCTCTGTGGTTTGGAGCCTTACCGGGATGCGATCGTGGGATCTCTCAGCGTCGAGAACAAGAAACGGACTACCATCGGAGTTGAATTAGCAGCCAAGGTATTTCGATTCACTCAGTGTATCGACCCAGATGTAGCTAACTTTATTTCTAGCCCAAATTGCTCCTTTTCCTCGACGAGCCAACCTCTGGTCTAGATTCTCAAAGCGCCTGGGGCATCATGCTTTTCCTTCGCGATCTTGCAGACAATGGACAAGCTATACTCTGTACCATACATCAACCGTCCGGCGAGCTTTTCCAGATGTTCGACAGACTTCTACTCTTGCGGAAAGGCGGCGAAACTGTTTACTTCGGTGATCTTGGACATAACTCTTCGACGCTTCTCGACTATTTCCAGCGCAATGGTGCGCGGGAATGCGACGACGAGGAGAATCCGTAAGTCTTCGTCACCCTATCCCTCGGCATCCAACTGACATTTTCTAGTGCGGAATATATGCTAGAAGTTATTGGTGCTGGTGCTACGGCCACCGTTAAGGAAAATTGGCACGATATCTGGATCAAGTCCCGCGAATTCGGACAGGTGCAACAACAGATTGAAGATATCCATACGACCGGGCGCGCGCAACCTCCTGTAGCCGCTGAACTGCATACGACATACGCGACGGGATGGTTCAACCAGACAATTCACCTCACGAAACGTGACTTCAGCGTTCACAATCGGGATCCCAACTACATGATGGCGAAGGTCATGCTCAACATCACCTCTGGATTGTTCTTAGGCTTCTCATTCTTCCTATCGGACAATACGCAGGCTGGCGTTCAGGGCAAGCTCTTCGTATGTTGTAATTTCATAGCATCCTCATAGCATTCTAACTCTTTTTTACAGTCAATCTTCATGGCTCTCATTATTTCTGTTCCTCTTGCCAACCAGCTCCAAATACCGTTCCTTTCCATGCGTTCCATCTATGAAATCCGAGAGCAGCCCAGCAAGATGTACAGCTGGACAGCTCTTGTTACTTCTCAAATCCTTGTTGAGGTACCTTGGAACATCGTCGGATCCTCTATCTTTTTCTTCTGTTGGTACTGGACATCTGGCTTCATCAGCGACCGCGCAGGTTACAGCTATCTGATGATGGGCGTCCTCTTCCCGATATATTATACCACCATTGGTCAAAGTGTGGCTGCCATGAGCCCGAACGCTGAGATTGCAGCCATCTTGTTCAGTTTCCTGTTCTCGTTTGTTTTGACTTTGTGGGTGGTTCTAGTCATTCTTTGGAACGCACTTCTGATAACAACTACAGCAACGGTGTAGTCCAGCCATACCGGGAGCTTGGATGGTGGCAATGGATGTATCGAGTATCTCCGTATACCTACGTTATCGAAGGCCTACTTGGTCAAGGTATGCCCCTCGTGCTGGCTGAGATACTTTTACTGATTCTTCTCTGTAGCCGTCGGCGAGATGGAGATCAACTGTTCCGACGTCGAGTTCGTGAAGATCAATCCACCTTCTGGACAGACATGCTCTGAATATATGGGTCCCTACATCTCGATGGCGGGTGGTTATCTGAGCAACCCAGACGCATCGTCAGACTGCGGCTTTTGCTCTACCCGCACAACCGACGAGTGGCTGGGAAACCTATTCAACATATACTATTCTCACCACTGGCGTAACATTGGCTTGATTATTGCTTTCATCGGTTTCAACGTACGTGCTTCAATCTCTGTTAATTGCTCCGTAGCTAACCTCTTCGTAGATTGCATCCATCTATGCTTTCACTTGGTTCTTTAGAATACGCAAGCGCAGCTTGTTAGATATCATCCGCGGCAAAGGCAAACAATAGAATCATCTACGAACTATCTACATATCATCTACCCCCTGTTTATAATACCTCTAATCTCTAGATTGTATCATTGGATAGAACAACTAGAAATAAACTATGTGCAATATTTGCCGAAAGACGTTCAATTGTGGCGTAAGCTCGTTAGCTGTCAAAATGTTTGGACTCCGCCGCTATTCGGGTTCTTTCCTGATTAATTGCAGTCGCGTCGCTTGACTCTTGACCACTTCCTTCTGCTTCCTGGAGAACGGCTGGCTTTACTCATTGTCTGCAGCTTCGCTGCATTTACTCTCTTTTGTGAGGATTAGTACCTTCGAGTTTGTTCTTGATGCTGGATGGACTGACTGACACAACTGGCAGAACCGTGTAAATAATGTTCTTCTCCGCCGAACTGCTCTCCAGAAGAGACAATGGCTTTGGTCTTCTATGGTCAGTCTCGACGGCATCGAGGAAACGGCGGCGCTGAAGTCTACAGGCTGGCCGCGACTCTGGGATCGAAATCCGCCTTCAAGAAACTCCCTAGAAGATCGGTCATGACTGCAGACATTGCTCAGCTTTGCGACCTCATTGCAGAACCTGCAGAGCCTCTAGCGCTGAGACTCTCGAGCAATCTCATGGTCGGTGTTGCCCGGTGAGTGCCATATAGTTACATATTCAAATTACGCGTTCGAACGACGCGATGCAGTGTCTACAAAGGTCCGCCTCTACGACAGTGAAGCTGTATTCTCCTCAAACGCGTCGTTTTGCAGTGAAGCAAGAAATCCTTTTCTCTGATGTGTCGAATTGTGTCGCGTCGCTCAAGAAAGTCGTCCTCGATATCCAATCCGCCGCCCAAGGAGATACTCGTCATCAGATGGCCCATCCCACCGTTCGGTACATTGCATTTCAAGTCATTGTCCCGAAAAGCTGTTGATCCATACTCTAGGGCCACCGCGGTCACGATAGCTCACGGGTCTATGGCAGGCTACGAACTTGACGCATTTGCGGCGGTCAGTTCCCATAGATTGTTACGGTGGCTCATATCTTACATTCATACAGGACTGGGACGCCTTTCTTACTCACGAAGGTATTGCTGGTCTACGTGTTTGCCACTCCGTGTACTTATCTCTCTCAACTCAGAGCAACCACTCGGAGAGGGTGAAGCTGATGACGATTATGATCCTAAGCATGCCCATGTCAAGAAAGCGGGAAAGAACAAAGCCAACGAGCCTCAGGAAGACGTAAGAGCCAATGCCTGTACGCTGAAGGAACATCACGACCACTTGTTGTCCAATTCCTTCGATTTGAGCTTCAGTGCTTCGCAAATTCCCCTTGGCGGCGGCCAAGACACTTCTTCATCCCAGGCTGAAGGCTTTTTGAACGATCCTTTCTTCTCCGATGGACTAGATCTAGGCGGAGACATGGGTGATGAGCTTGCCAGGGAATTGGGCGAGGGATGGGGCGCACCTCCAAGGTTCGCAAGACTTGTTGCAATCGTCCTCCTGCTAACTAACGTGCCTCTAGTCTCCCAGCTGCTCCCTTGGAATTCAATGATGTTCCCATGGATATAGACATGGACTTTAATTTTGGCGCACAGGATCTCAACGGAGGCTGGCCGGGCAGCGTCCCTCCGACGCCTCAGACTCAAGCTGGGCAGCGGAAGAGAAAGGCAAGTCCACTCCCTCCCTGAGATAGCGCCCATTGACTGTAGTCGCGTCTAGGCCATCAGCGACCAAAAGGAAAATCAAGCTCCTTCTTCCGTTGGTGTGAATGGATCTCCAGCAATGACACCAGCACGGACGTTCACGCAAGAACTCATGTCCCAGGACATGGAGGCAGCAGCTAATCCGCTCGCGGATATTACTGAACAACATAACCGGCCTCGCCCTGCTCAACCGAAAAAGAAGAAGAAGACTCGCTTACTTTTGGACGCGCGCACTGAGCTGACTGATGAGGAGTTAAAGGTAAGCATATTGCTATGAAGAAGGGATCCTTGGTGACGAGTTCCTGTCAGACGGCTCGGGCGCAGTACCTTCTCGGACAAAAAATCTTGAGGGACGAGATGGATCAGAAATGCATCGAACGGAATAATGGTCGCCTTATCGAGGAGATCATATGGGGCGTCCCCCAATGCAGTAAGTCGATTTCTTCACTCCCTCCGTGTCGCATTAAATTTATAACAATAGTACAAAATCCTCTACTCGGTGACTTTTGGCAAGAGAATTTCAAAGTACAAGTTGAGTCAAGGACGGGCGCGCTTCACATCCACATAGGTATAGTTCTAATACATGTCACTCCTCTGAGATCTGAATGTTTGGTAGATGCCCAATTGCCCCGGAAACGACGCAAGACTAAACATGCAGATGAAGCTCAAGACCAGAATGTAGACCCTTTTGGGCCGCCAGACGGCGCCTTCGATTTTAATATGGACGCAGATATGGGGATGGGTATGCAAGGTATTTCCTTGCTGGTCCGCCTCTTTCTGCTGACGAGCTGACAATTGGTATCTAGAAGACCCGTTTATGGATGGACCAATGGGTTATGACGCTGGTCCTCATCCTCGATCCTCTGAGGTGGGATTTTCCAGGCCCTGTCAAAGCTCTCATGTTGACATCACGACCTTGTAGGAACCTGGGCAAGGCCGTCAACAACACTCTCGTCAATCTTCTCTTACGCGAGGCCAATTTGGACTGGATATCGAGAAAGATCTATCCCAGTCTCAGCGTAGCTCACTGTTCCCTTGGGATAACGCGGGCTTCTTGAGCTCTTCTAGTGGCATTGAACTTGCAGGTGATGGACCCGACAGAGTGAGCATCGATCGCGCCGATGTCCGCCTACGGGGAAACTCTGTCAGTCACCGGGATAGTTCATTAATTCCCAGTCATGCTGGAAGTGGTGGCGTTCCCATGTCTCCAGGTGGCTTCGAAAGAGGGTCGCAGCTTGGGGAGGACTACCATTTTGAAGGTGAGGATACTACCCGCACACTGTTCTTACGTCCGCTGATGTACCCTAGTGGATGGACTGGAGGAGAATTCACGATTAGAATCACAGAAATCTGATATGAACCTCATTACGCTAGAACGGAACTCTTTCAACTTTTTGGAGTACGTCGCAGACACCATAGTCTGGCCTTTCTGGCTAACCCATCCCGATAGATATGCCAAGATGCAGATGCAAACTTTGCCTGACCCTACTGAAGGTCTGTCGTTTGATACGATTGTACCAAAACAAACTAGTACGCGACATGTCGCGTCTGCTGCCTTTTATCACTGTCTCGGTGAGTGGGTCTTTGTAAATGACCATATGGAGAATCCTCAACGCTTCCGACAGTTCTCGCAACCAAGGATCTTGTTCATTTGAAACAGCCCCAGCCGTACGGACCGATTACTCTTCTCCTCGCTATACACGAATGAACGAACATGGACTGGAATCGTTAAGTTTATGATTAAAGTTATGCTATGAAATTGCTATTTGCCTACTTACCTTGCTGTTTAAACTTGCTATACTCCTGCTACTAGTACTTACTCTTATCCCGCTCTCTGTAGACTAATCGCCCAATGAACGTAATGCGATGTATAAAACGGGGAAATGACAAGAGTGCACTCTGCACCGAACGATGATCCGAGTCCGATCGAACCATTCTTTATTCTCTTTCACGGCCGCGACATCGATAAATTTACGCTGTTTTAATTCTTGCGTCTCTATAAAGCGTCCGTCTCGCGTCAATCTCTCGCTTCATACCCCTCTCTTTCCGTCGACTACTTTGCACCGAAGAAACATGACTTCTCGCGCTGTCCTCGCCGCCCGCGAAGCACTTGCTAGCATTGACTTGTCTAGCTACGATGCTGAACAATCACGACTCATGGACGAGCGGTGTATCCTTGTCGATGAAAACGACACCGCTATCGGTGCCATGGATAAGAAGACCTGTAAGTTAAACCATGAAATCTCATAAACTCTATCGTATACCCATCTTCGAACAGGCCATCTCATGGAGAACATCAACAAAGGCCTCCTCCACCGCGCCTTCTCCGCATTCGTATTCCGCCCCTCCGACGGCAAGCTGCTCCTCCAACAGCGCGCCACCGAGAAAATCACCTTCCCCGACATGTGGACCAACACCTGCTGCTCCCACCCACTGGACGACTTTGAAGAAGAGAAGATCGAGAAGGATCAACTCGGTGTCCGTTCCGCTGCTTCGCGGAAGCTGGAGCACGAACTCGGCATCCCGACGAGCCAGACGCCTGTGGATGAGTTCCAATACTTGACCAGGATACATTATCTAGCGCCCTCCAATGGCATCTGGGGAGAACACGAGGGTACGAAATGAACTTCGCGTCAATGGCTCCGCTCACGAGATGATCATCCCACAGTCGACTACATCCTCTTCTTCACCGGAGATGTAACTGTCATTCCCAACGTGAATGAAATTCGCGACCACAAGTGGGTCGACAAAGCCGAACTGCAGGCCATGTTCGCAGATCCTTGTTGGTTATCCTTTTGATGTGGCGTAGCTGTTCTGACACAAGTTTGACAGCGAACTCATTCACGCCGTGGTTCAAACTTATAGCCCGGGACTTTTTGTTCGGGTGGTGGGACGAGCTGGTGAAGCGTCAAGACACCAAGGGCAATGTCGTTGCTAAAAGCCTTGCCGGGCTCGTTGATGGTTCCAAGGTCATCAAGATGTAAGGTGTCAGAGGCCAGTATCTAGACCGAAAGACATGGTATCCATCATGATATAGATACATAGATAGCCCGTCAACTATACAGCGAGACAATCTTAGGCTTGGTCATTGAAAAGTTCATCATCGGTTACGTTAGAATAAATAATGGGGAAGGTCATATACAGACGCCATCTAGTACAATACAGAACGTTGAAACTGTACGTAGATAATGGATTACGGTAGTGGGCTCAAGGAAGGCAAATGTACACTGACTCTTACAAAACGAGGGCAAAAAAAGAACCATAGGTAGTAGCTTGAAAGAAGAGAAAGAAAAAAAGGTCCTTGATGAGAGGTAAGAGACTTATCGCCGAACAACCCCCTTCATCTTCTTCATGAGGCTGGTCTTCCTGCTTAGTCCCGGAGACATGTTGGGGTTCCTGGTTCCATGTCCTTCATCAAAGTACCCGGTGGCAGGAAGTGCGCTATCTGGAGTGGCGCCAGACGGTGGCAAAGTGGGCAGATCCTTGTTGGTGTGAGCATCTACGAGAACAAACGGTTCCGACGGCGAGTCTGTCCTGCTGGTGAATCTGCCAAGGAAAGAGTTCTGGGTGCGATGGGTAGGTCTGTTTGGCCCGTCAGGCGAAGAAGGGGACGGCGGCTGCTCGTAGTTGGCATCAACAGGAACATTCGGGGACTCGCGCATTTTGCGGATGCGATGCATCAGCGACTTGGACCGTTTAGGAAAGCCAGGCGAGGACGCAGGAGGCGAACCGGTGGCATCGTCATGGTGAGCGTCGGGGACGAAGATGGGCTGTGGTGGTGGCATGGTGCGTCGCTGGCCACGCGAGCGACCGAGGGAATCGTCATGGACGTCCTTGTTGCGTCTGGCGCCGCCTGAGCGACTATTGCCCTCCCTGCCGTTGTAGATGGAACTGGCAGGCGTGTCGCCACGGGTACCACCGCCAGCGAAGAACTCTTCAAACGGTTCGGGCTCGTGGATGCCCCAGGCTTCTGCGATGGCATCAACCTTTTTCTTGGGGGGATCATAATTAGCAGAAAATGCGTCGTAGGCATCAGCAGAAGGGTATGGACCGCTGCCACTGCGCTCTGGAGCAGGGGACCAGGCAGCCATGGGTGCTTTACGAGGATGCTTGTTGCGTGAAGGCGCGCAGGCGTCAAAGGGGCCATCGTGGTGGAACACTGTGGCGGGGGTTAGTCAGCATCGATCGTGTTGTGGGGAAAGGGGGGACGCACTGGGGCCAACGCCAGTAAAGTCGAGTCGGTCGATGACGTCCGCGTGCTGCGAGCCCTTTTTGCTGCGCGACTTGGACGACTTTGGTTTCTCTGCTGCCTGCATACCGGAATCCTGGGATTGGGATCGTTTGCCTATCGTTGGATGTCTCGTCGAGGTGGTACTGCAAGAAAACGGTGAGCTCGAGGATGTGGATTTTACTGCAAAATGACGCACACTGTGGTCTGAGTCCTGCCTACACGGCGGGGGGAGTATTCGGAAGATGAATTGTTTCGTACGTGGACGGTGTCTCTGACAGCGTCTGCGATATCTCTGTTGTACGGATTTGCAGAGACTGGCATTCTACTCTTTGGCGGCGGTCGTGGTGGATGAGGGTCAGAGAAAGGATCAGGTGCTGCAACAGGCATCGTCAAGTTGGTCGTTGTTAGCCACAACTATTACTTTCTCACGCCAAGGGGTAATATCAATCCTGGTCACGTTGCGTCACTCCCTGTGACGTCTCCTGATTTGGTCGCGCCATCGTCATGTCCAGCATAACGCGCGAGCACGTCGCGTCCCTCATCCTCAAAGGCCAGACGGTCGTCGTATACCGCGACAACGTCCTTAGAATACCCGCCTTCTGGCTCGACGCTCATCCAGGCGGTCCTCTTTCCATCCTCCATTTCGTTGGAAGAGACGCAACAGATGAAATTGACGCATATCACAATGACCCCGCCTTGGCCATGGTCAACAAATACTCCATCGGCAAACTCGACGACAACGACAAACCATGGGCTCCATTTCTCCCCCCTGTAATGTCTGGCTGGTACTTTAAAGACGGAAAATGGTCCAGAGAGGCAGTCCTCGACTCCTCTCGTACTTTGCTGCATGAAATTTCTAAACAGGATATCGCCCCCACGTTTGCAGATATAACCCCTCCACTCATTCCCGACTTGAATGCCGACTCTCAGAACAGCCAGTCTGCTGCGTACAAGCAGCTCCACCAACGGATAATTAAAGCTGGCCTGTACGACTGTCCCTTTGTAACCGGATACGGACCAGAGGTCTTGCGTTACGTCCTATTGGGCGTGTCCTCCGCCTATGCTTACCGCCACAACTGGTTGATGACTTCAGCCGTCCTCCTTGGCTTCATGTGGCATCAACTCATGTTCTTCGTTCACGACTTGGGTCATATGGGTGTTACACACAACTGGAATATCGACCGACTCATCTCTATATTTGTTGCCGATTTCGTTGGAGGTCTGAGCGTTGGCTGGTGGGTTGACGTACGTGATTTCCGCTTCAATCGCCTCCTGTAGCTAAACAACCTTCATAGAACCATAATATTCATCACCGTAAGCTTCCCTCTAGCTCTTCATTACTTCTTCTAATATCCTCTTGAAGTCATCACGAATCATCCTACCCAGTAGGTTTATCCCTCTTGGCTTACGGCCGGTACTCATTCTCATTTCAGTGATCCTGACATTGCACATCTACCCTTCTTTGCCATCTCGCCAGTCTTTTTCAACAACCTCTATTCTTCGTACTACAAACGGACTATGCCGTTCGACGCGTTTTCTCGCTTCCTTATTTCTGTCCAGCACAAGATGTTCTACATCGTGATGATGTTCGCGCGCTTTAATCTCTATCGTCTATCCTACGCCTCGCTCTACAAACGGGCATTCGAACCCAGGCGCGCTCGAGGCAATGGCTGGGCATGGGGACTCGAAGTCGCAGGGATCGTATTCTTCTGGATCTGGTTCAGCCAAGTCCTTTTGGGGTGTGGAACCTGGCGCAAGGCTTTGATGTATGTCATCGTTAGCCACGCAGCCACGAGTCCCTTACACATTACGGTTAGCCATCTCCAACCTTTCCCTGACACTTGTTCATATTTCTGCAGATCGTACTATCCCATTTCTCGATGTCAACGGAGGACCTAGGCCCAGTGGAGTCATTCGTACATCGTCAACTGCGAACGACGACCGATATCTTTGTCCCGGATTCGATTGGATTCATCCATGGTGGCCTCCAGCTGCAGGTTGCCCATCATCTCTTCCCGCGCGTCCCACGACATAATTTGAGGAAGGCGAGCGATATGGTCAAGGAGTACTGCGCGGAACAAGGATTGACGTACGCCGAGTTTGGTTTCATCTCGGGCAACCAAGAAGTCGTGGGCTTGCTCAAGGAAGTGGCGGGGATGGTCGATCACTTCAAGCTGTTTGCTGAAGTGACGAACACGGAGGTGAAGGAAGCCGTAGACAAGAAAATTAAGGCCAAGGAGCAGAGTATGGCCAAGGCATAAACGCTGAGCGCTGAGCGCTGATAGGCAGCGATATTACACTCCGTCATATTTACCAGTTTAGAAGACGCAACAACTAGCACTTATTATTAATTCGAAGTTTTATTCCAGGTTTAGTTAGGCTAGACGTGCTCCGTTAGTTGCGCCTCTCCAATACTTTCAAGTACAAAAGAAGCAGTTTAGCAGTCGTGACGAACGGGGCGAATCCATCGATCATCAGACGCGTCGATACAGATTTTCGGAGAGAAAGAACAATGCTACAACAACGACGGGGCGAGCTTTCCGCGTCAAAAAATTCCTCAGATTTGCATACAGCATAGCACAAGTATGGGCATAGAGGACAAACATAACATAGCAACAAGAGAGACGGTAATTTACTTCTTCTTGGCTGCTTCCTCTTCCTCCTTCTGTAGTAGGAAGTTAACATCTGTTAGTGAACGGGGTGCAAATTACGAACCTTGGCAATACGAGCTTTGCGGGCACCCTCGTGCCTCGCGTTGGCGCGAGCAGTGCGAAGAGTCTTGTATGCTTCGAAGGAGCGCTCTTCGTCGGTGATTTTGCGGGGTGCCTCGGCAACGTAGGGGTCGGTGATGGGGATGGTAGAGCGAGTGGTAGCAGCTGAGAGTTCCTCCGCCTACATAGTCGATTAAGACAAGGCAACAAGATGCAAAGTAATATAAACGCACTGAGGAGTCGCCCTTTTTGGGCTTGCCTGCCTTTAAAGGGAAGACAACAAGCTTGGATTTGTATGCCTGCAGCCTGTCGACGTTCAATTTCTTGCCCTCCTCGCTCAAGTTCCTTCTCCGGTGGTCGACGACGATTCCGACGCTGCGAGCCTCCTTCTTGCCAATGCCAGCCTCCTTGATCTCAGCCAAGGTGAAGCCCCGACCTTCACGGAGCTTGCGGTTGTAGCGAACGGTCTGTCCACGGACGGCGGGGCGGAGGAGGGACAATGGGCGAACGCCAAGTGCGGCAGCCTTGGTCTTGCGGGCGGTGCGTCGGCGGAGCTTGCGTCCAGGCTGGTCAAACCATGTGCGAACTCGTCGCTGCCAATCCTTGCGGAAATGATTACCGTGGAGGACTGTTCATTCAACAACAAAATTTTAGTACGCCTTTTCCTGGACAGAAAATGGCGATGTGCGCACCGTTGTTGTGGCGGAAACCCATATTGTTTGTCTACGCAGAGAACGGGATTAGTGTCGGGCAGCAATTCGAGGAAACAGCGGTCGTACGGGGTGTCTTGAGGAGGGTCTACGCCGATGCTATCGAGACTGACAATCTTGGCCGAAAGAAGAAACTGTGGCTTGCAACTAGCCAGTACCTCGGCAATTGCCGCCATCGACTGGCTGACTCAGCGAATTGCCGATTGCAACGCCGCCTCAAGGTGGCTGGACTTGAATTTAATCTCTGGCTCACAACATTGTCATCTGGCTTCTCCCTCGCTCGGTCTCGCAGTGACATGCTTTCAGTCAAGTCCCCGGCCTTTTCCATTCTTCGGCTACACTCTATGTCACTGTATCTATGGTTATCAAATTATTTGGACATTGTGACTTCCGTTATGGCTCTTCTTACATCTTGTGCGGCTCCTCAGCGCCCGGATTATGAAAGGAACAAACTTTTAGTGCCGTCCTACTTAGATCGAATTCACCGGTACAGGGACTCAAACATCATGGGCGCGTCTATATAACTGGGTGCAATATATGTTGTGCTAGACCATCCCACATCTGCTTACCCCATGGCCAAAGCTCGCTCTCTGCATATTGGTCCTCCTTTCCGTGCCGACCATGTCGGATCCTTTCTTCGCCCGAAGGAGCTGTTTTCCAAACGCGCTCTCTTCGAAGAAGGGAAGTGCACTATTCAAGAGCTAAGAGCGGCGGAGGATATAGCCATTCAGCGCGTCGTGAAGATGCAGCAAGACTTGGGCCTCAAGACCATCACTGACGGTGAAATGAGGAGGTGCGATTGCATCGTCTCGTACGGCTAAATCCAGCCTTACCGGATTGTGTATTGACAGAGGCATGTTCTTCGAAGGTGTCTTTGACAATCTGGAGGGCATGCAGTTCATGCCCGCACGTAGGTAATTTCCATTCGAGGTTCTCGCATCTGTTAACGCGGAGTTCTAGGCCCCATGAGCGAGTTTAAGGTGCTACTTGTATGGCTAGCGTACACCTCCTTCTGAGCGCTTGCAATTTAGGACTACATGCCACACATTGCCATGATGAAAAAGGCCGGTGTGCCTACAGATAAGACCATTTACTGTTCAGTACGTTTAGCTTTCCCACGAGTATGACATCCTACTGACCGTTACACTTACTCCAGGGCAAGATCAAACGGACGAAACCCTTCTATGTTGATCAGTTCAAGTATACTGCAAGTTTAGTGGCACCAGAGGTAAGCCTGCCTGCTCGATATTAGTCGTCACTGAAGATGAATTTTCTCAGGACGTCAAGAATGTCAAGATCAATGTTTGCTCACCATCGTGGTTCCACCAACGGCATGGATCAGACATGACCTATAATTTAGCCATATATAAGAACGATGGTACGTGATCTTTCGTCCTCCGACGTCATATGAACTAGATATCTCAATCGCCACAGACGAATATTTCGATGATCTAGGCGTCGCGTACCGTGCCGAGTTCCAAGATCTTTACGACAACGGATGCCGTCCGTATATCTCTTCTCTCGTATAATTCACCCTGAACAGAGTTTAGGGCATATCCAAATCGATGACCCAACGTTCTGCTTTTTCTGCACTGACTTTACCATCGACAAGATGAAGGAGATGGGCGTAGATTCAGAGAGACTTCTGGATACCTATATTCGAGCGATCAACGTCTGCACTCAAGGACGACCCAGGGATCTTACTGTCAGCGTCCACATGTGTAGGGGAAATTATATGGTATGAGTCATTTGGCGTCTTAACAACTCATGAAATCAACGATCACACAGGGAGCCCACTTCTGCGACGGTGGGTACGATCGCATTGCGAAGAAAGTGTTTAGGAAACTTGACGTGGACACCTTCTACGTTTGTGCAACTTGTCTTAATTTTTCATGCCAACTAACTTGAATGGTAGCTTGAGTACGACGACGAGCGTTCGGGAAGTTTCTCGCCGCTGAAAGATCTGCCTCCCAACAAATCTGTAGTCCTGGGTATCGTTACGACTAAGAATGGAAAGGTACGTGTGTACCTAGCCTACCAGACGATCTCTAACCTGTCAATCGCACAGCTTGAGGGCGCGGAGACGCTAAAGCGGCGTATCGACGAGGCCGCGCGCGCTATACTCGATGGCGGCCATCATCAATCATTGAAGAGTGCCAGAAAACAGTGAGTGCGCTGAATTCAGCTGGTGGGTGGTTCGCTTACATTCGCTCTAATGAAGGATATGCATCAGTCCGCAATGCGGTTTTGCGTCTGTATGGCAGGGCAACCCCATCACGGAAGAGGTCAGTCCGAGTGATAATACGCGCTAGTCTTGTATTTTTACACCACCGTAGGACCAGACTAACAAACTCAGGCTCCTCGTCAAGACTGCGAAAAACGTTTGGAACGACTAGGACTACTTATCATTTGTAGGTGGATATATTGTTTTATTTCTTGTGTATTACATGGAGTCTCGAAAATTTCTCATCTTTGTGCGTGAGTCATGAAGTGACAGCTTTACAGGCTGATGGTATCCGGCTAGCTAGCCTAATACCTTGAATTGTGGCGCACCATCAGCACTGACATCGAGACGTCCGAGCTGAGCGCTATTGGAGAACAGTTGTGAGCATGATTATTTCTATGGCTCCAGTATAAATATAGGTAGGCGTATGAACGTGCAGAACCATATTGCGGTGTCGCGCAGAAGGAAGGGTCCAAGCAGGTAAGGTGAGCGGATCAAACTCAAATTATGTAACCTTCGATCATATGTGGCACGGAAAGATGAGGCCGTGTTAAACTTTCTTTTATTTTATCACCTCTAATTCGTCCCTTCTCTCGGTTGGCGCCACATCCTTCTCTTCATTCAACCGCCATGGGGCTGCCAATCGTTTCTACTACTCTCCTTGCATTTTCCTGGCTCGGCGCCACCTCTGCCTTTAGCTTCACAACGGAAACCCCAACGCAGTGCGATGATATTAAAATCACTTGGGAAGGTGTGTCTGTGAAGCGATACGAGCCAGGATATCTCACTGACTCGTATTGCAGGTGGTGTTCCTCCATTCACCGTTTTATTAACCCCCGTGAGCAACTTGAAACTTAGATAACGTTGACGAATTCTCACGACTCGCAGGTCTTTGGGACGCCTCGAAATCTATCTATTCCCGATACCTCGTTCAATAATGGCGCGGGCGAATACACCATTGAACAGTTACCATTCCCGTCGAGCCAAAAGATGATGATGACCATGTCTGATTCTACTGGGTTTGGCACAGGAGGCAACACGGACGTGTTAACCGTGGGATCTGCAGTGAAGGGCACACAGTGCAACACGACCGACATTGGTGCGTTCACATTTTTCGGCCATTGATAAAGCTAAATATCCCACTGCAGGTGTCGACTTCTCCTATGAGTTAAACGTCGCCCTTCAGCAATGCAGGCGAGTCTCGGAACACGCACTGTACTCCATTTGCTCATCTCCCATGCAGAAGCTACAGGTTTGACGGGTTCACTGGTGCAGTCCAGCCAGTAACAATTATGGTATCTCACTTGTTAATTGCCCATCTCCTAACGCGCTAATTCACTAGTAGGGCCTCATACCCAATGGCGACGCATTCACCATCGCCCCGACATTGTATTCGACTTCGTTCACATGGATAGCCAACGTCTGGAATGGGACGGAAATCATTTGGGTCCTGTCAGATGGTGCAGGACGCAGTGGCGGCAGTTCCGACATCAAGAGTGTTGGAATGTCCGACGATCAATCCTGTATCGACGGCTCTTCACCCTCAGTTACCGCTACAGGGACGCCGTCATCGACGTCCACCTCATCTGCCAGTGCAACTGCGACTTCCGACGCCTCAGAGCAGAGGGGAGGTATAACCATCGGTGCCATTGCGGGCTCCGTACTTGGAGCTGTCTTATTAATTGCCACCATCATGACTCTTGGACTATTCTGCCTTAAGCGCCGACAACAGCGAGGCCGCAATGGTGACGGCCACGGCGGTGGCGACTACCGACGCCGCTCTGGACGTCTACAATCAGAAGTGGACCTCGTTGCAGCCCACGATGATGTGCCAAACTACGCTGCCGCCCCAGGATCTGCATATGGAATATTTCCCCAGCGTGACGAGCGCGATCCCTACATTCCCAATAATCGGCAGTCGCAGAATCGCGAGTACTCAAATGCATTCAGCAGTAATCCCTTCGGTTCTTCACAAGATCGGATGGATGCCTCTGACGGCACTGTGGCTACGGTAGACCCATTCATGGAATCCCAAGCGACCACTGCGACGATGTCGAGTGCCCAGCGGAAGGCTGCGATGGCGGGTGTCTCGGCCTACACTCCATCTCGATTCATATTACATACCGATGTGGAGGACGTTCTACCGCCTCCCAACGACGATGGCGTGGTCGAGTTGCCGCCCCAGTACTCGGAACGTCGCGCACTTGCCCCTTCATCCTTTGGGGATTCAGAGCGCGACATGCAATACCCACCTTCAGCTTCGAAACGTTAACATTGTTCTACACACGTTCACATTTGTATCAATATTTTGCTATGATATCCATGCGCAGGCTAGTGTGTTAAATTTGATTGGGGATTACACGGAAACATCAGATAGCTTCAATTCGTGACAGACAGAAGATAAAGTACAATGCGAGACAAGTGAACGACGGGCCGGCAAGGAGAAATATATGTAAGGTATATAGAAAGGCTGCTTCCTGGACCATTATTTAGCAATGTCTACTGGTGGTGGTGATACAAGTCGCCCAAGGCATGGGATAAGATGGACATACTGTCATGGTTCAGTGGGCGAGTCGGTAGACATTGGGACAGAATCCAGATTCTGCTTGGCGAAAGCATCAACGAGAGCTTCTTGGTCTTTTCGTCTGCGATGTCTCTTGCGCCTATCTTCTTTGATAACCTTCTCAATACGACGTCTAGCTTTCGAATGTAATCGGGGATCCATGAGGGCCTGTTTGCTTTTGTAACACGCCAGTTCAATGCTCGCCATCAGACGAAGCGTGTCAGAGTTGTTGAGAGCCTGTGTATTGCATCAGTCGGCGCGCTTAGCTCTAGAATCACGATGCGCACATTCAAGGACCAGGAGATGACCCGAGCAGTATCGACACACGAAATAACGACGAAGTTCCCCCTTCGTTCCGCTTGTAAGTCTGTACCCTATAGAAGCATTTGGATGAATAAAGAGTAGGTGAGGGGGCGTAGGACTTGCCTCTCCGAAAGAGGTGAGGATTTTGTTGGAGGAGACGTTGCGGATGACTTGATGAGATGTTACTGTCAGTCCGCGCAAAACAAGGGCTGCTACACACCGATGCGAGACGAGTGTCCTATCAATTCCTGCGTTACAATGGCTCTGCCCAAATACACCCAAGAATCCCTCTCTGGCCGTCTAATATGAACTTTGACCTGGATGTCGCGAAAGCTGTCGCGGGATAGCGGCGACGCTGAGGATGACGCAGATGTCAATAACTACGACTACCATCGGAGAAGATGGTACGAACATTGAGTCGCAGCGTCCGGTTCTGGCTGAGGTGGCGCCACCGACATTTCGGCCACTGGAGCAGTGTCGTTCTGCATGTCGACGTCCATGTTCTCCATCTGCAAGATAGGTCAGACGAGGCCTCAGCTGCACTGAAGCAGCAGCGAGCAATGTGAGCACGTACCATTGATGTAAAGCAAACGATGGTTGAGATCTAAGTAAAATGCACAAGGCTGGTTAACGCAGCTGTCGGTGAAAGTCCTATTTGAAGAGGCTCGGAGGCTGAGGGCGCGAAGTCCAGCCATCACGTGGGCCTCCTCCCTTTTATGGAACGCGCGAACATTCCCACGTGTCCTCCTTTGTTCGTTAACGAACAGCTTCCGCCACATCCAGCGAGCTACTACAATGTCCAAGAAGCAGAAAGAAACAATAGACAATGACTCTGACCCAGAGAAACAGTACCAAGTTGGTCAGTCCATTTCAAATCTTTCTTTTCTCATTCTGGCTCACTTCGCCACAGAGGTCATTCTAGCTGCGCGAGCTGTAAGGAAAGGAAAATGGGTTTGTATTTCCACTGGACATTCAAGAAAGCTTGACTCAACTACATCAATGTGTAGCAATATCTAGTAAAGGTTGGTCGGTGGCTGCATTGTCAAGAATGGATCTTATTACGCAGTGGCACGGATACCCGGACAGCGAAAATTCGTATGTTTCTACTCATCGCCCCGTACCTTATTATTCTTATTTGCTTAAGATGGGAACCTGGGAATGGCCTGACCACTTGCAAGGCGCTCCTTTCCAGATTCTGGCAAGATGTCGAGATCGATAGCAGCCAACGGAAGGCAACACCTCGGGGGTCTATTGTGCACGCTAGCGACTCATGGATTCGTATGCAGCTACTACTATGATACCCCTCATAACTCACAGCTCACACACACAGAATGTGAGAAGCAAAACTTTGAGACCAATATCGCGCCTACACCTGGCAAGGAAGAACTTGAACTTGAAGTGAGTTCTTGCACATAACCTTTACAGCTGCTAAATTAACAAAACTAGGACTCTAACGCTTCTTCGTCTGACTCCAATGTGTGTATTCTGCCAACCAACAAGTAGAAGCTTACTATAGCTGCAGGTTCCTTTGTCCGCCAAGCTCGCTCTTAACGAGGGTGGGACCAAAGCAAAGTGCCTCAAACGGAAACGAATCCCTTCTCTAACATCTTACTCCGATGTATGTAGAGTCTATGGGCCTCTTGCCATGCTAATGGTAACGTTAGGAACCTCTGCCACTGGCTGTCGAAACGAAGAGGAAGCGAGTAAAAGTGTCTGGCCGTCGGGTCAGTCAAAGTTTTCTAATCCCTATTCCCATCCATACGAGAATCGCTCATTTAACCAAAGAACACATCAACGGCTGGGCCGTACCGTCAAACTTCTGAGAACAATCTACCCAATGTTACCGACTCGTCTGTCGATACAGGCCCCGGAGATCCCAGCCATTCTCCCCCTACGATGCGACCACAGATTTGTAACGAAGCTGTAGTCTCGTCTTCCGAAGTCTTGGGTATTGCACCGCCAAACCATGCTATGCAGAATGAACCATCCATCAATTCAACTATAATATCTCCTCCCATAGACCAAACGATCTCTCTTCCTTCCCCAGATCCACCGGTACTTTCACCGAAGTCTAAGGCCCCTACTCATAGACGGCTTGTACGCGTGAAAGAATTGACCTACTCTGAAGTTCCAGGAGCCGACGAGACCATTGCGTTCGGGAACTCAACAAAGAGGAGAATCATGCAAGGTTCAGCTCTTCAACCCTTGACACCAACCACTGTATCGAAAGACAAACCCGCCGACGCTCCCAAGAATCTTCTCATTGCGTCATCTACACGGTGAGCTAATTGAGAACTCCCGCGACACACCCTCTGACTATCAACTAGGCAGCCGCCTGGAAATGATAACACGTTAGCTGAAGTCGATGCCTTCCTTGACACCATAGTACTGCCTGATGCGCCAACTAACTACAGGTGGGAAGGCGAACTCATATGCTATGCGCTATCCAAGGACTGTGGACGAGTTTCAGTGATTTCACATTCAACATCATGTTCCGATGGAACACGTTTAGCTCAAGTGCTGCCAACGACACTCGCAGCCTTGACATTTTCATCTTTCTACCACACCAGCGACGTTGTCCGACAACTAAAAGACAGGAAGGCATCCGTGACCGCTGGCCTTATATCGGACACGACTTCCAAACAAGCCATCGATGCTCTAGTTGGATATGCCACGGAGAACTCATTGGTAAACTTGTTTATTCAGCCATACGTCGTTGCTGATAAGTACCATCATATGTGTAGTGTCTGATAATGGTATGCGAGCCAGGCCTCGATTCCCTCGCGGATGTCATAATATTCTTTCCTCCGGGATCTTCACTGAGGTCGTATTTCAACATCTCCGAACCGCTGCTTCGGCCGCAACTGTTCGTTGTGTTGGTATCAACATCGCCGCCGTCATCACCCCGTTCAAAACACCATCTAAACATTCCAAACCAGCCGAAGCTGAACGAATACAGATATCAGCAATCTATCCACCTGCTCAAATTTCCCGAATGGCTTCACACCATCTTGACCTCTCGCAAATCCAATTGTTGCATTTGGTACGATGGTAGCGCTACCTGTGACATGCGAAGACACTACGTCTTTGAAGCCAACAGGACGAATCACGATACTTGGTTGCTTACCAAAATTCTCGAAAAGTACACTAGGTTGAATCCCTCTCCAAAGGATTTCTATTATTCAGACGCTTCCGTGGTCTTTGTGCATGTTTCTGCCATCAGGACTCTTCACCGACTGCCGAAGTTTGTGAACAGACTCTGGAAACAGAGCGACATGGCTGTTGTGACTTACGGGACTCATTACTCTGTTCCTCCGTCGATGTGGGGAATCAAACTCATCTATCCAGCGGGTGAGTTTGATTTTCGACATCCTCGCTAGTTCGTGCTTTATATTCGACTTCTTTGTAGGAGGGCTAGTGACATTCAGCCCCAATGCATTCCTCCAGGATCCTACCGGAGTATTTGACCTAGCAATGAATATCGCGCGTCACCGCATGTGGTCTCTATGGCTAACACCTCTCACTTTGGGATGCATTATCCGAACATCCTACCATGATCAGGACCCTGTTGCTCAATTCGACGAGTAAGGAATTTCACTGACAGAGTGTATGGAATTATGCTGACTCCCAATTGTAGTGGCAATTTCGTTTTCCGGTTTCTATTGGATGCCGTTGATGACGGCAAATTTTCGTTCTGCTCTCATCCGCCTTCGGAGTCAAGTTCTGTCGCTGATGTACAAGAATGGGTAGCGGAGCAGGAGGTAGTCGTGGCAGGCGGCCCCCGCGAACTCTTGGAATACGCGCTGCACGTTTACGACTCCTCCAAACAGTCGGACTCTGACTCCGAGTCGGTACTGCGTGCGCTCTGCTCGGAAGTTCGCTCGTTACAACTACATCCTACTTTGATGCAGGAATACCGAAGGTTCGTGATAGTGTGTACCGAAACGGAGATACAGACGCACGAAAATGACCAGGTAAGTGTTATCGACCAATTTCGTTGATGTCCTCGAAGCCTAACATGTGCATTACTTGACATAGTTCGAGTGGAGGACTACGGATACCTTCCACTTCAATTATAGATCGATGAAGGCACACTGATGTAGGCTGGGAAGTCAATATTTATGGTGAAATTTGGATGAGCATTAGCTTCAGCACATGGGTTGTATCTGTACCGAGATAGGATGGGACTTTACTACGACGGCGTTACACATATGCAACGTCAGATCGTTGGTGATCTTACAACCAACAAGTGCTACATAGGCGAGACCTAGTGATTGAAGGTCGATGATCCCACTCAAAGTGCGCACGTTTCGTATCTTACAGTGGCGTGTTCCAAGCCAACTCAAATGATTGAGCATCATACAGATATAGCAATACAGATTATCGTCCGTTATCAGCATCATCATCTGTTCTCTGGAGACATAAAGTTCCCACCAACCAGGCAAAGATTCTTGGAGGTGAACTGGATATTCGTGATCGGTGTTCGCTTTGTAGGGAAGGTTGCGACCAAATCCACGCTGAAGATAAACTGTTAGCGACGATGAGAAGAAAAAGTGAGGGTGAATCTTTACGTTTCCGCCGATTCCTCCTCCTCTTCAGTTCCAGGAACTACAGCGTCGTTGTGTGCCATTCCTAGCGGAGTATACTGGGAAGTACCATTCTCGCGAGGTTTCACGGGAGGTCCGCCTGCACTTTTGACGTCCCAGCATCGAACGGTCCAGTCTGCACCTCCGCTCACGAGTAGTGAAGACTCTGCGCTAAATGCGAGAGAGTATATTGAGCCAGTGTGCCCAGTCATCTTCTTTATGCGCTTTCCCGAACCCAAGTCCCACAAGTTGATGACGAGGTCCTCACCTATGAAATATATTTAGCTGAATGAAGACAGAGTAGACTATATGGAGGGAATGACATACCGCCAGTGGCGAGATAACGACCGTCCGGGCTGATGGCCATCGAGGTGACGGCACCCTGCTGTCCGATGAAGACCCGCACACAATTACCCTTCTGCACATCCCATAATCGTGAGGTCCAGTCGCTGGAGCCAGTCGCAAGATAGAGCGAGTTTGGATGGAATTGAACACACTAGAACCCTAGGTCAGCCAACAGTTTGAAGACAAGGGAAAAAATCTAACGTCAACATCGCTAAGGTGGCCAGCGTATATTCTTAGACATGATGTCCTATCGGTAGACCACAGCCTAGCAGTTCGGTCCCTACTCGCGGTAGCGAAATAAATCCCAAGAGGGCTCCATTTGACGTCCCAGACGGGATTTTCGTGGCCACGAAACGCGACGACATTTGTCAAAGTGTCCATGGACCACAAGCGGGCAGTTGCATCGGCTGATGCAGAGAGCAGATATTTTGGTGGTGCCGCTGAACCACTACAAGGATCAAAGGCGACTGAGTAAACTGGCCCGCTATGGCCGATAAGTTTTCGTGTCGTAGATGCCTTCTTCTCCTTGATCTTTCGGAGAGAATTCGCTACGTCGAACCTCAGACGTTGGAAGGTGAAATCGTCCGAGAGAATAACGCACGATCTTTTATCCCACTGGACGTGAAATCACTGCGCATGCCTCTGAGCTTCTCCCCTTTGAGGCTCCAGATTTTAATATAGCTTTCTGCAAAGCCCGCCGCCATGAGTGAAGTGTCCTGGGAGAATGTCATCGAAGGAGCACTAAAGGTACATCATCAGTTCGTTGCACTTTGCGAATAGGAAAGGAACGTACCCCTCTGGCACATTATGAAGGGTATATGCACATATACTAGGAAGCGCTCTTGATCGCACATTATTGGCCTGCGGTGAGTTCAGGTCAACATTGCTCAGTAAGGATGGATCAAGGCGTATTCGCTTCCGTGCGTCTTTCACGGCGTAAACCTCTCGTTCGACGTCAAGGGTCTTGAATGTGGCAGGTCGAGGGGGGAGGTCTGCTTCTGTAGGAAGTATTAGACCAGGCGCCGCCTGCGGTCTAGTGTACTGGACATCAAGCTGGCCAGCCGAAGGGTCTCTGTCGAGCATGGCATGTTCCCGCAAAACACGTTCTGTCTCTGCACGCAGTTCGTCTGACATTGGCGGTGGACCCAGCTTTAAGTCTCCTTTTGCCGCATTGTAGGCTCGGGGATCCGTGACTTTATTTGTCGAGCCGCTTGCCTGCGGTATTAAGGAGGAAAGCAAGCCAGTGGATTCTTCCCATGTATTTGACGCAACAGCCGTGGGGTTGGAGGATGTGACTGTGTATTCGCGTGAATGACGATGATACAGAAAGACTATGGTAGTATTTACCATCGAAGCGCAGGTGGTTGTTGACCACTCGCATGACGACCTGGCGACCTCTCTTCCCCTTTTCCCCCGTAAATCCTTCACCGGATCCCGATGCCTCGCCACCGACTCCTTCTGTGAGCCAGCCAACAAGGAGACCGAAGCCAGAACGACTCATGCGAATGACATACTTCTCTTCGCGGAACCGTTGTGCGAGTTCGTCGTTCTGAACGTGTGCGGGTAGGAGGAGTGTTGAGAGGTGATGCAGAATTGAGAAGTGAGATGTAGAGAGTGACGGAGAGAAGACATTATAGAATCGTAGCGCTGGGCTGTCGTCGGTACACACATCGAAGGATAATGACATGGGTACACACCTGCTTCTTTGAATCCGCGTTGGATCAAATCAAGATAGAAATGGCAGAATATTGGAAACAATATCGGCCGGAATTCAGGCTAGATGAGTCGTAAGACACGGTGGAAGACAAGAGTGGTGCGTAGCACGTACACGATACATATCTAGTGAACCTTCGACCCATGCTTCCAGCTCACGATACCCTTCGTGTCTGTCTGTTGGATCGAGTGATAGAATTTCGTCAACAGTGACATTGCCTAGATTTGACAGTAAATCCTGGAGATTTGGAACGTCTTTGACATCATCTGCATCGTTTCCCCCAGACAAGGCCTTGCCCAAGGCTTCGCGTAGCTCATCCGTGTTTATCGTCGTTTGCTTCTTGGGGCTGTCATCTTTACTGGACGCCTCAAATTCATCTGCGACGGAATTGTAGCCTCGGGCGCGTAGATGGTCGAGTATCAACTTGTCTACGGCAGCCTTTTGAGGATCGGTATTGGGGAGTTCAGGAGCTGGCGTCGAAGGGGAATGCGCCGCTGGTGAAGCCGACGAGGACATGAATAGCGTCGAGCTAAACGAGCAGATGAGGGTTGGAAAAGAGAGCACTTCAGGGTCGGGCATCACGTGCATCTGCGAAGTTCGTGTCGCGCTCGTGTTTGAATTTGTCTTCCAACCTTCATTCCCGCATCCATTATTCTTCATGTCAAAGCAAGCGACTCGTCAGGCTATTACGCTCAAGGGATCTACAGCTCTCGTCACAGAATTCTTTAAATATGCCGTAAACACGTCTGTCTTTGAGCTAGCTGGTTGGCAGCTGCAGCCACTGACCTTGTTTCAAAGAATTCTCTTTCAACGCGAAGTCTATCCATCGGATGACTTCCATATGGTCAAGAAATACGGTCAGACGGTGCTTGTCACTCAGGATCTTGCCCTGGAAAATTACTTGGAAAGGTGTGCAATTTCTGATACCCACAGTTTTGGAACTTGACAACAATTTCGCCAGAATTTTGTCTCAGGTTCAGAGTGAGCTTGGGCCTCGGACAAGCTGTCTAACTCACTGACGATTATCACTAGAATGGCTGTTGACGGGGTCAGTTACGCAACTGGTGCTAGCAATCATCTCAAAGGATACTCGAACACCGCTGGAACGATGGGTGTTTGATATCAAACTATTACCTCAGGAGGAGGGCGACAAGTACGTCCATGACAGTGTCGTGACACGCGTTGTTGATCCTCTCCAGGCCCGCGCAACCCAAGGCGGAGGCTGAGATACAGTCGGAGATACGA